>OY039067.1:1524751-3014503 GCA_955850985.1 Elophila nymphaeata
ATGGGTCAGTTTGTCATATAATAAGAAATGATGATAGGCTAAATAGTGTCTCGTGTCCTCACAATTCAGTGTAGATCAATTGGAGGACCAGTCGCTAAAAGACGAAAGATCGCGGGTTTCAGTACGTGCTCAGGAAATGACGCATTTTTTCTAGTTTATTTCGATTGTAATTTTAATATATTATGATGAGTGATACTATAATAAATAAACTCATTCAACCCCCTTCGTGGTGGTTCGCCGACAAAGAGAAATTTGTGTTTGGAGTTTGACGAACTTATCAATGTCTGCTGAAAATCTGTCTTTATAGATAGATTTCAACCATAATTTATTGCGACACACCGCCGTCACTTTTTCACTGCCACTTTTTTACGAATAATGGGCAAATAGTAATACTTAAACAGTGTTAATAATCATGTATTATTGTGTTCCAATTGTATTAGTGTGTGGAAAGGACGAAGAAATTCTGACTATATATGTTAAAGGATTATCAGAGAAAAATAAATTTCCGTAAACTAAAAATCTATTCCATCAAAATGTAGCTGACATTCATCGCATTACTAAGACCCTGTTTTGTTGGAGCACATTCGATAAGGGAATGTGCAGTGAAAGGGGACGGTCTGCAGAAATTTATAACGATGGAAGTAGCTCGAAGCAAGCGGGATTCAGGCGATGTGCTAGGTATAACCTGCACGGCAAACATATCCGGCGACGAAATACGGTCAGAAAAAACATTGAATATATTAAATATGGAAAAAAACTATAAAAGGATTGATATTTCTTGTAATAGAATAATATTTTTGTCCTGCTAAAAATTAATTAGCAGGACAAAAATAATATTCTATGCATATCTTACATAATTATTTTACTAATTAAAGGAAAAACGTTTAAAAACTTATACACTTTAGTCTATTAAAAGAAATCTTGAAAATAGATCTTACCAAAATAAAAAACATTGATTAAATCTGCTGGACACCAGGTCCGAAAGGGTTAACCTTACAATACAGTCATAAAGTCCAAAACTATAGAGGGAATTTTACCGTGGTACTCTTTCTTCTTACTACCGGCGTTTTCTTATACATTTTCATTTCCATTTTCTTTTTCGGCGATATTATTCTTTGAATGTTACTATGAGTAACCTTATTATTTCTTTGTTATATTAATTCTAATTTCCTTTAGTTCTCGTTTTTATGAAATCAAATTAGCGTGTTCTAATACAGTCTTCTTCAACAGTTTATATTGTGAAACAAAAACGAAACAAAGAACAATAGCAATTTCACTACAAATGTCATTATTACTGATGTGTTTAAAATATTTTTATCTTTCCAGCACCATAAGACCTCTTTTTCGTAAAATCTCGAAGGAAAAACGCTTTTTGCTGCGAGCTCCAAACAAGACTTCAAAGTTGATATTTGTAGTATGTTACTTTTAATTTTTACAATTAGTTTAAAGATATTAAACATGTATTAAAGTATTGCCTTGTTTTTTTCACCTCAAACAATTTTCTCGTTGGAGAGGTGAAAAATTGTATGTTTCACACGAGAGCAATATTTTTTTCTCTCTTGCCTTTAAATCACTTACTGCACTCAGTATCTATTTCTGAATGCTCGTGATTCAATTATAGGCTACTTCGCTGGTTCGTGATTTAATATCGGCTCTCGCAGCAAAAACTAACTTTGCTCACTTGTTGAATAAATAACTATTTCTTAGCTTTTTTGAAGAAAATATTATAACGCTGTGAAGTCTGGAAAAAAGTAATATTTTAAAAGAAATACAAATTACTATTTCCCTTAACTATTCATGTTGTCTTTTTGTTTTTAAATTCTCCTTATTAAGGGAAGGCAAAGGGATCTAGCACATGCAGCCATGTTTTCAGTATTTGTTTTTTCTTGATGTGGGTGTCACACATTTTAATGCAAACTTCATTAAAGAAGAAAATACTGAAGACATGGCTGCATGGACTAGGTCTCTAGATGCATTGAAATGTGTGACACCCACATTTTAATGCAAACGTCAAGAAAGAATATAGAAAACTAAAGAGATGGTTGTATGGGCTAGATCCCTTTGCCTTTGGTTATAGGGTAAAAAAGTGTATTTCCCGTGTACCTCAGACATCTGTCTGTGTTTGTTTACATTTTACATCTTAATGCCATAATTGTGGTTTTGAATGGAGTATTTTCCGATTTCTTGCTGTAATAACACATGTCGAAAGACTCTATTTTATAAGTCAATCTACCGTACAATTTATTATTACTTTATTACTATTATTTTCACTTGACATTGGTAAAATGCGTAACGCATTAGTATCGCGACGCCTTTAATTAAGAATAGAATAGTGGTTTTGAATGTTTTGTTAATATTTCTTCTTTAAGAGACTGTTTCTGTGATTATATTATATACTAGTATTTATATAGTGGGTAGGACTACTTGCTAATCCACGTCCGGAAGCCTCCTCGTGGCGGACCCTTGGGAAACTTTCTTGGCGGGTGTGTGGCTTTCGATGTCAAGTGTGTCCGCTTGGCATTCAAAGTTACATGCCATCGTCGAGTTGTTTTTGTTTTCCCACCACGGCTAGTTACGGACGGCCCTTTTCGGGGCCACGACCGCGCCCGAAGTCCCTCGGGTGCGGTCCGATGACTGCTCCCGGTGTCCTCGTCAGGAGGACGCGCCAGGTCGAGCAGCCGTCAGTGAGGCGTCGGCCAGCGGCCCACAGGGGCTGGCGTTAGTCGGTAGCCCCTGTGGGCTGTTGGCCACCAATTGGTGCACAAGGAGTGCCTAGACGGGCAGCGTTGGGACGGTCTCGGTGTAGTTGCGCTCAAGTGCGCTGATCCCGAGCCGTCCCGCAATAGCGCACTAGAGGTCAGACCGGGGAGAATGTTTAGGGTATGGAGGGAACGCCTTTACCTCCTTTAATCCCGCATATCCCCTGCGGTTGGCACCACCCCGCAGGGACGATGTGTAAATGCATTTGATTATTTTCAATTTAGGACATTATTGGTTTGTTATGTGATAAGACATTATGTACCTACGTCTAAAACTTCGAAAAGCTATATCTTTATTTCCAGACTTCGTATATCATTATTTCTTATACAATTTTATTAAAGAATTCGATCTCTATATTGTGATATTTATTTTATGTAAATACGCTAAAAATTATATCAACAAAAAGTTAGAGAGTTTGCCAGTGTTCTTTATATGCTGTCTGTACCTACGAGTAGTAAAACTTCGTATTACTCAACCCGAGTTTCATCTCACTCGAACTCGATGTAAAAGCCATCTAAGAATCTCTATCTGCAAGAATCGTTTTCTAAGGCTAACAGCCGATCGAGGACTATTTGTAACTATTGAAAGACTAGTAACAGGAGCTTTGGACTCATAATTGCGAGCATTTTGTTTTGTAAATCGCCCCTTCTACATTCCTTAAAGAAAACAAAGTAATACAATTTAGTTCGGAGCAAGCTCTCAGTCGGACTGTCAACTAATTGTTTCGGCTTATTACTGCCATTTTGATGTCGCATCTTCTAGCGTTTGCGATGTGAAAATGTAGCAGCGAAAAGAGTTGGAAGTGGAATAAATCTATGGCTGGCTTTGCTTGAAAAGCAAAACCAGTCACTGAGCTATCACCCTTTTGTATTTCTGCAGCACACATATATTGCAATGTAATGTAAAATTATTTAGTGTGTATAGTCAGATTACTCTTTATTTTTTGTTGTGTATGTGTGTTGTAAAACTATACAAATAAAGTTTTTATTCATTCAGTCATTCGTTTATTCATTCATTCATTCATACTAACATTGTAAAGACGAAGTATTTGTATGTTTGTAACGAATAAACTCAAATACTACTACACCTAATTAAAAAATTTGTACATCAATAAAATACTACATTATTTCTAAGTAACATAGGCTATATTTGATAAAAAAAAACTCCATGCGGTCCAAGTCGCGGGCGGAGCGTTTATCTATAAAGGAAAGTAGAGACTATCCGGCCAATTTTGATGAATTAAAAACGAAATATACTAAATACACCGAGTAATAATTTATTTTCTAATCAAAGTAAACACACACAACGTAATAGTGTGTCTACTTAGAGACTTGTTGTGCAATATTCAGCAAATATTCAGTCACCCACTCTGAGTCTAATGTCACTTAATGTCAGGTGAGATGAAGGTTAAGAACAGCAGTCAAGCTAAAAGTACATTACAATATATTGACCGATTAGATAACCTCGTTGTCCTTAGAAATTATTTTTGAGATTTGTGCCATCGAAATTCCCCAAAATCATCTTTTAATAGTATTTTATTGGCCTAATAGCAAAAGGGACATTGAAATTTTCTACTCATGTCTAGAAAAAGTCTTAAACTTAATGTCTAAAAGAGACTCATTGAAAAGAATTATCATAGGCGGCGACTTCAACATAGACTTCTTAGCTAAAAGCAAATACTAGTTATAAAGGTAAAAACCACTTCACACTGCCAATTTCAATAGAGATCCGCAAACGTGAGATACTCTAAGCTGCAACCGCGTTAAGGGAAGGTTCTGCAAAACTTCCTACCAAATTACCAGTAGTATAACTTTCTATGCCACGCCCGTACATAGTTTAAAACTATAAGTCATTAACACGTCTCCACAAGTCAAATATATTACGAAACATTTCATTAAAACTTGCGCCCGAAATCTATAGATAGGTTGAAAGCTTATTAAAATGTGGCTTTCGTTGTTTATGCAATGGGAACAACTTTCGCATAGTTTTCTTTGGGGAGATTGAGAGGCCTTGAATTTTGCGTAAAATATTCCCATATGCCCTTTAACTTTTTTTTGAAATGGAGGGCCGATTGACTTGTGGAATATGTTATGGAAGATGTAATATATACTAATAACCTTATTATTTTAAATCAAAGGTGACACATCTATAGTCTGAGGATAAAATGTTATCGTAGCCTATAGACATTGTCCTATCTATCCCGTGACCTCTGGAATCATTCCTAGAGACCACACCATAGAAACTACTATTCTACTGTTCTCATTTTGGTTGGTAGTATGTAATCAAAGTTTATCGTTATATTAAAAGCATTATAGAATAGAATAGAATAGAATAGAATCATTTATTGCATAACTGTTACAAATTGACCTTACTGCTAGATTTTATTGCATACAGGGAGTAATAACAGTTACCCTTGTCGGGTATACAATGTCAAAATTTTAATTATAATTCTGTTTTTAATCACATACTTATTACTAACATTTGTCAATTCACTACTGTAATTTGATAACATTTTATTGATTATAATGTCAATTAGTTTGATAAAATATAATTCAATTATAGATTTAATAATGTCAAAAATTAAATTATATAAGTAATTCTAATTTTAATCACATATTAATAAAATTTGTCAACTTAATACAATATAACATTCTATTGATTATCATTTTGTTAAGTTTAAATATTTAATTATAGATTTAATGTCAAATTTAAGTGTCAAATATTTGAATTAATAAAATACTCATTGGTGTCATAAAAACCCTTACATATTAACCATCGTTTTAAATGTTTGGCAAATTTATGGTCAGGGAGATCTTTCAGAGCTACAGGTAAATTGTTATAAATGCGTATAGCAGACACATAGGTACTTTTATCGAAAATTTTAGAGTTGATTCTTGGGAGTACCAATTTATTGTATTGTCTCATGGGGACTTTTCTCACTCTCACATCTGATACATTCTTAAACTTTGACGCGTTGTTCCTAACAAACTTACATATTTCTAAAATATAAATAGAAGTCAATGTTAGGATTTGTTTCTCCTTGAATATATCTCTAAGCGTTTCGTCATTCTGTTTACGAAATATTATTCTCAAACAACGTTTTTGCAAGACAAAGGTACTAGTTATATTGACGGAATTGCCCCAAAATATAATGCCATAACTTAAAATGGAATAAATATTGGCATAGTAAGCACTTAAAGCTACCTCCACAGACGATACATCAATCAATACCGACAATGCGTAGCAGTAACTATTTATTTTGTTATTTATTTTTTCCAAATGAAACTTCCAGTTAAGGTGAGTGTCTAATGTTAGTCCTAAAAAAATTGTATGATCAATTTCATTAATTGTTGCATTGCTAAGTGTTACGTTAAGATTTAGTGGTTCTTTTTTATAATTTCGTAGTTGTAGTATGTTAGTTTTATTGTTTTCCATTAGTTAATGACCAAACGCCCAATAGTTCCGAAACTTATCACTGACCATTTTCTTTCTGACTGATTCCGAGAATTGATCTTAAATTGGCCCAAAAACAATCCTACAAACCTGTTTGAAAATGCAAAGTGCTCCTGACTCCTTATATCGATAAGATTTATGTACTAGGTGGTAGACTCATATGTAGGGTCGTCTGGGTAGGTACCACCGCCTTTCTTATTTCTGCCGTGAAGCAGTTCGCTGTGTTTCGGATTGAAGGGAAAGGTAGCCAGTGCAATTTCTGGGCATGGAGGGCATATCATCTTAGTCCCCAGATTAGACCACTTAACATCAGGTGGGCCGCAAGCTTGTTTGCCATCTCATAACATATATACATTTGGCACCAGGTTGACTTTACCACCTATTATTTTTTTTCTTTTTAGTAACCTGTGGTTTTTTGATGTTGGTTCACATTTACTATACGAATTTATGTAATATTATTATTAGTACAAAATGTGTAACTGTTTGAAAACCCAAATAAAGAGAAAAAAAAAATAACACAAAAAAAACCTTATATTATGTAGTACACTACAATTATGGAATATCATATAGCGTAGCCAAATGAATCCCATAACATAATATACATTAAACTTTAGGATTTCTTGTCACATGCGTTACTGCAAATACAATATTAGCAAATTAAGGACTCGCTCAAGTAGACACACTAACCGACAAACTGCGCATTCTACTGTATTAAAATTCCAGGAAGTTATGTAAGTATTTAAGAATCTATAATGATAATAAAATATTTGAGGGAGTTGTAAACATTTCACGGAAGTAATCTATAGTTCTTCGTACTACTTTCCTAGCATCTATGAATCCATCAACATTATCACCTGTACTACAGCGAACGACTTTCTTCGTTTAATTATATTTACTACAAAAGCTGAACACAGTCAAGTGGTCAGCCTAAAAGCCAATTTCCTTAGCCTGGCTACTGTTATTCTGTTCTGGTGTCCGACAAAAAAAGGTGTAAAAATCTAGATGTAGCCTTGATTTATTTTTCAAATATTATGCTGATTCATTATTAAGTTGACCTTCCCAAGTGGAATATAAATAAACTTAAAAGAAACATTACTCCCTACCTGTACACGTATTATAGTTGGATTATCGCTAAAGCAGGCTAATTATTTAATGACAATTATAATCAAATCAACTGTTATCAAAAAAGGAAGCTAAGTCCAATTAATATCATAAGAATTAATTTGACTTTGTGAGTCTTGGAAAAAGTTATTTGTACTATCACACATACTGTACATCCGACTTCGTAGTGGCGCTAAGTTCAAGACATTGTATTTCACTACACCTTATTTCCTTGTAATAGGTCTCATATTCGAATGAGGAAATGTAATACACTAATGAGGGTATTCTCATAATAAGTGAGCAGCTCGTCTCTGCTGTCTTCAGATAAGAATGCCAATTATAAGTCGAAATTAATGTTGTAGGCAAATTGTCTTTACTTCAAATATGTTGTATTTAGTGGTATATGGTTCCTACGCTTATTTTTATTTACTTTACTTTTACGCTGTTTTAAATGACCTGAAACCTAGGTATATTTGATCCTGAAAAGCTCAGAGCTACTAAATTGGGTTAAATCCATGTAACCTAATTTAAGGTGGAGCGGTTTTATTATGAGAGCTTTGATATAATAATTTTCGCTTTTTTTCTCGAAAAGTAGACGTAATAGGATTACACATAAAAAGTATGTCTGCTATGATATTTAAGTTGTGGAATGGTTCGCGGTTTTTGCTCTCAAATTAATTTGTTCCTTTTTAATAATTTTTAAACCACTTAGGTGTATTATTAGTACGTTTAAGAAAACCATTTTGATTTAACATAACAAGTTTAGATAAGATTTTTTTTCCAATAATGGAATAGGGATCCGTTCTGAAATCTATCTAATGACCAATCATTAGACTTGCAAAATTAATTTTGATTAGATTAAGAGCAGACAGAACAGTAGTTTAATTTCAATAAATTAAAAAAAAAACGACTTTTACGGATTTAACTCGCGTGTAATTTGATTTTACATTTTGTTATTATTTTCCGACGTTTCGTAACACTTTGCAGCGTTCATGTTCTAATGAAGACTGAAGACGTAGGTTGTCATATTTGATGAAATAGTTAAATCTACCGTCACTTTAATTATTAATTTGGAGTGTCTCGATCTACGCAATCGGAGCTTACGGGGTTATTAGGTTTGCTTGAGTTTTAATAATTTTAATTACTGGATCCCAAGCAGGTGGTACGGCCTAACCATCTTCTTTATTGAAATTTGGATGTTTCTTTATTTCAATAGCCTCGTGCAACATCCTTGGACTGTATCGACGTTCCTTGGCGAGAAAGTGTAGTTTATCGAACCTTATACATATAATGATTGGGCCCTTCTAGTGTATATTATCATACTGAAAAAAAATGTGACAACCCTAGGTGTGACAAAAGCGACATTTTCCTCAATTTCAAAGGCGTCGGACCACTGGATGTATTTATACTGTGGTACAACTGTGCTAAGTTTAATTTTTGCAAAATATTAGCTGACTTTGCTTGTCTTAATGTTTGTAGGATACGAATATGTTCGATATTTTAGTGTTTTAGGTCCCAGACTGGGCGCCAAAAATTATTATAAATAAACTAATTTTTGGCACTCAAACAGGGACCAATAACTCTAAATGTGAAAAAATCTAATTAAGAGATTTGAAATCAAAATTCTCTCAGTACGGGAAAAAATATAATCGTAACAGTAGAGGAACCTTTTTTTCTACCATACTACCGACATCAAGGCCAGAATAAAGTGAAAAATATAAATTTCATAGAAGACAACGAACTAGCGAAGAAAACCGTGAGAGAACTTTTCTGGAACTTTATCTAGAACTAATGTGCCTTCTAACGAGTGTGTGGTGCCAGGGAAAGGGGCCATTAGTTAGCCCTTAATTACTCTTGTTTGCAGCAACTCAAACATTTGACAGTGCCCGAGTGCGGTTTAATAGAGTAGGTAAACTTAACTGCTGAAGAGGAACGTTTCTGCGTAATCTTCGTTGTAATTTGATTCTTACGTCTTATAAATACGATGAAGATTTTATGTGTTTCTGTCAGCAACATAGTTGTCGAAGATGGGAAACATGACAAAGCAATATAAAACATTGCTATTAACTAGCTGAAATCATTGAATTTTGTTTCTTATTTAATTTGATACTAGCTTTACGAATACCTCCAGGAAAAAAGGGCCTTTTACAGACAACTAATAGAATTAACGGTACTTACATTGTTTTTAGATTTTTTTATTCAATAACTTTTACTAAAACAAACAGGAATTTAATGTCCATTTTCAAAATATAGCTAAAGAATAAGAATGTCTTAATTGCAAGGTTACGTCTACAGTTTACATTTCACCGATCGCATTTTTTCTCGGTCCCATGATTGACGACTACATTATTCACCAGGCGTTAGGAATGGATATTTTTCTTAGGAGAAGCCTGTCTATTTATCAACGGAGGCGTCCCCTGAATTTAGATGATCCAGATCTCAGCGGTCAAGTCACGTGCGTGAAATAACCAGCCTTAACTTCATATTGAGCATACTTACTTTACAGACGTGGTTATCCTATGACTCACCTTTTTAAAAAGTCTTTATGAAACTTTCACTTTAAAATTAAATAATTATAAATTTGAATAATTTGACGTGATTTTTGGCTGTGTACATACATTATAAACCTCAATAACCTTGAAAGCATTTTTTTCAAAACATCCATAACAATGTATTCTCCACTGTAGACTGCACTTACAACATAAGTTATCCAGAGTAGAATGTGCTTTAGCAAAAAATCATCGTAATTATCTTAAAATTTTATTTAGAGACATCAAAACTTGTACATTGGTAAATTTTATAATCCATGCATGGACAACTGAACGCTACATTATACGTTTAATAGTAACTGTATGGTAAGCATTTATGTTTACTTTAAATATAACTTAACTAAAATCATATAGATTATACTGAAGAAAACATATAGAGGGTTGGATAAAAGGGTCGTTCATGATTTGACTGCTAAAATAGTTTGGAAGTTGGCTGATTCTGAAATTGAGGTACGGCAAAGTGTGATCAGTATTACATATATTTACCAAACTGGAAATATTGTCATTCGATTCATACATAATGAAGTTCTTGCATTTTATTGCTTTTCTTATCAGTTTCTTTGAATATCGAAACAATAGGGATGATGCCTCGATAAAAATATAATAATTCTATGAAGTTCGTTAGATACATTACGAAAAAACATTCGACACGTATTTCTTGCCCAATGAAATCAGTAAATATTTTACCCGGTGCCATTGAGGCAAGGTCAATTTGACCCTGGACTTTTTGCATCAGAAATATTTTTATGAAATAATTATTACACACTGTAAATAAGTAAAAAGTTGAGAAAACATATTAAAAAGGGACACCAAAAAAAAATATAAATCTGTAAATTTTACTTATACAATGTATTTGAAATTAAGCTCATTTAGTATACTTATTATATTAAAGTACATATAATGCTCGAGATAATAATGATATTATAAAAATATGAAGTGCCCTCAGATATTTTAAATAATTATTTGAAAAATGGTCTAAATCCGAGCTCGCAGCCATTTTTCGATCGTACGCCTCGAGTCTTCCCAGCTAATGGACCTATCGCTCTAGGAGCAATGTCTATGTGTGTGTAGGGTCACATACACATGTGTATCTAACAGCAATACAGCGAAAAAAATATTATTAGTACTTCGATGAATGCACGCTCTTAATAGATTTTTTCAGTCATCATCCGTATTATGTCATAAACACAGAAACGAATAGCTGAAATACAAAGTTTTCTTTGAAGAATTTTACTTTGTAAGATCATTAATAAGGAGACAGATACAGTTTTGCTGTGTGGAAATATTTTTCGTCGACATTTATGAGACTAAGTAACATTCTACGCATTCCTTTGTACTGTGCGAAAGATATTTACAGTTGAATGACTCTTGGAGACCTATCTGAATATCGAATGTAATGGGGTAAGATAAATCTATGGAACAGAGGGCCTTTCAACGAACCTCTCGAATTGAAATCCGACTGAGTTCTACCAGACAATCGTATCAAAGATCTAGACGAGACTTGATTCAGAATCGAGAACTTTATCTCTAAAGATAACAGCGCAATTAATTAGGCACCTACAGCTACAATATAAACGTTGAGGTATATTTTATTCTAATCTTCATACTTGTCTCCATAATCGTATTTGCTCGTAGTATTACAGTTCAGAATTATATATTCCCACGTAACAAACCACATTCTATTGAATAGTCTATTATTATATGTTAGTAAGATTTAGAACTATCGATTAATTTCGACGAACTTAGGAGAAGCCTCTCAAAGCAATATTGTTGTTTTCCGCAATGTTACGTGTTTTAATTCGTTTCCTCTATATTTGTGATATGTTCAATAATAAACAACCGATTACAGTTTATGAACTTGATCAATTATTCCACGTGTTTTGATCGTTGTTAGAAATAGAAATGTTGTTGTTCAACATAAAAGTCTAAAAGTGTTATGGAGTGAAAGAAATACATTTAGTTGAATCAATGGCGTATGCTAAAAGTACTTCACAAAATGCTTGAAGCATCAGTGTAAGTAAGTACCAGCTCTCATAGATAGATAGATGGATTTTTCTTTATTATACACTAGAAAGTAATTAATAACAATTAAAACAATGAAAGATAAAATGTACAAAGTCAGTCTTATCGCTAAAAAGAGCGATCTGTTCCAGATAACCATATTTCTCGAGTTGTGCCGAAACCTTATTTATAAAACCAATTAATTTTAATAAATATAAATTTTTTATAGTGCCAACCTTTTACGTGAGTATACTTTGTAACTCATCATCATCATCATTTCAGCCGAGAGACGCCCACTGTTGGACATAGGCCTCCCCCAAGGATCTCCAAACCGGTCGGTCCTGCGCTGCCCGCATCCAGCGGCTTCCCGCGACCTTAACTAGATCGTCAGTCCACCTTGTGGGGGGCCTACCAACGCTGCGTTTCCCGGTACGTGGTCGCCACTCGAGGACCTTTCCGCCCCAACGGCCGTCAGTCCTTCTCGCAATGTGCCCTGCCCACTGCCACTTGAGGTTCGCAATTCTTTGGCCTATGTCGGTGACCTTGGTTCTCCTGCGGATCTCATCATTTCTGATATGATCACGCAGAGAAACTCCGAGCATAGCCCTCTCCATTGCCCTTTGGGTGACCTTGAGCCTTCTTATGAGGCCCATTGTAAGCGGCCACGTTTCGGTTCCGTAAGTCATCACTGGCAACACACACGAATTAAAGACTTTCGTCTTGAGACACTGCGGTAGATGGGCCGAGAATATGCCGCGTAGCTTCCCGAACGCTGCCCAGCCGAGTTGGATTCGTCGATTGACCTCTTTCTGGAAGTTGGACTTACCCAGTTGGACTGTTTGTCCCAGGTAAACATAATCGTCGACAACTTCCAGTGTAGAGCTTCCAACCTTTACAGGAGTGGGTGCAACATGGATATTAGACATGATTTTCGTCTTATCCATGTTCATTTTAAGACCCACTTGTTGGGAGACTCTACAGAGATCGTCGAGCATTGCGCCCAGGTCTTCCAAGGTCTCAGCCATAACCACGATATCATCTGCAAAGCGAAGGTGAGTCATGTACTCGCCATTTATGTTGATGCCAAGCCCTCTCCAGTCCAGAAGCTTAAACGCGTCCTCCAACGCAGCTGTGAACAGTTTCGGCGATATAACATCACCCTGTCTCACGCCTCGCTGGAGCTGTATGGGTTTTGAATTATGGTCCTGAAGGCGAACTGACATAGTGGCGTTTTCGTACAGTGACCGCAACACTTGGATGTATCGGTAGTCTATGTGGCACCTCTGGAGTGACTGGAGCACTGCCCAGGTCTCGACAGAATCGAAGGCTTTCTCATAGTCTACGAACGCTAAGCATAATGGCAGGTTATACTCTTCGGTCTTCTGTATAACCTGCCGCAGCGTATGTATGTGATCTATGGTACTGAAGCCTTTTCGGAATCCGGCTTGTTCGGGAGGCTGGAAGTCGTCAAACCTGCGCGCGAGACGATTCGTTATAACTCTTGAAAACAGCTTGTAAACATGACTCAGCAGCGTGATGGGTCTATAGTTCTTCAATTGGGCCCTGTCGCCCTTTTTGAAGAAGAGTCTCACCACGCCGCCATGCCATGCCTCTGGCGTTTTGCCCTCGAGTATAACGGAGTTAAATAGCCTCTGAAGAGCTTTCAGGACCGGTCGTCCACCTGCTTTCAGAAGCTCCGCTGTCACTCCGTCATCACCCGGCGCCTTGTTGTTCTTAAGCTGTTTAAGAGCTACACTAATCTCGTACAGGCTGACGTCCGGGATATCTTCGGTATAGTGTCGGGTTAATTTGGCTCTTGGATCGGTGGCCTGAATGACAGGTGGGTGTGATGTCGCGTAAAGCTGTCCATAAAAGTTTTCAATCTCGGCCAAAAGCTCAGGTCGTGATGTGATGGTTCTGCCGTCCTCTGTCTTCAGCTTCGTCAGCAAGCTCTCTCCAAGCGACAAATCTCTAGCGAACACTTTGGAGCCTTTGTTCCGCTCGATGGCCTCTTTAATACGTTCTGTATTAAATTGGCGTATGTCGCGAGTTAAGCACTTGGAGATATGTTTGTTGAGCTGCCGACGCCTACGAGCATCTTCAGAAGACTGCAGAACCATCCCTCGTCTTTCCTCCATCAGCTTTAATGTGGGCTCTGAGATTTTCTTCGCTATTTTTGTACGGCTGGGTTTGAAGAGTTTTGAACCCACCGTAAGTACAGCTTCCACGAACCTGTCATTATAAGTGTCCACATCTATGCAGTCCTCCAGGCATTCGAAGCGATTTTGCAGTTCGAGTTGAAAGCGCTCGGGGTTTTGGATCTGGATGGCTTCAGGGCGGAGCGTAGACTTCATCAGTCGATACCGTTCGGATTTGACGTTGAGATTCAATGTGCCTCTTACCATTCGGTGATCGCTTCCCGTGTTAAACGAATTGATCACAGAGACATCATTGAATATCCGAGAATTAGTCGACATGATGAAGTCAATCTCATTTTTTGTTGTACCATCCGGACTTTCCCAGGTCCATTTCCGATGCAGCCGTTTCTTGAAGAAAGAGTTCATCATATAGAGTCCCTCTCTCTCCATATATTCGGCTAGCATTTGTCCACGGTAGTTCCGGATTCCAGTTCCAAATTGCCCCACTTTCAACTCATCATCGCCACGTTTGCCTAGCCTTGCGTTGAAGTCTCCCATTACAACAGTGTAGTGGGTCCTGGAAGCATGTATTGCCCGAGAAATGTCCTCATACATTACTTCCACTTCCTCGTCGGGGTGTGTCGAGGTCGGGGCGTATACCTGTATGACCTTCAACGAATACCGTTTGGTGATTCTGAGTATAAGGTACGCCACCCTATTCGACACACTTTCGATCTGTACAATGTTGTTCACGAGAGACTTGTGGACAATAAACCCGACACCACCTTGGGACAGATCTTCGCCCTCCCGGAAATAGAGTAGGTTGCCGGATTTAAGAATCACCGTGTCCTCGCCCTGTCTTCGGACTTCGGATAATCCCACTATACTCCAGCGAATCCTACTCAATTCTTCCTCTAGTTCCAGCAGCTTCTCCTCGGTCCGCAGTGTGCGTGTGTTATATGTTGCCAGGGCCAAAGTCGTATGACGGGAGATCATCGCCGCCCGGGGATTCTTGGCACCCCTGGTCCCGGCACCTCGCCAACGTCCGTCACCGCTGGCACGGCCTCCGGTACCGCCGGGCACTTGGGGCCTTGTGTTGGGTTTGTATACCATTTTGGGGGGGTTTGGGCCTTTTCCCACCACGCTGGCCCAGTGCGGGTTGGTGGGGAGCGCCAGAGCCTCGTCTGTTGTTCGGCAGGGTGTACCGCGTGCAGGTGAGGTTGACTTGGGTTCCGTCAGCTGTTGTTTGGAACCCCTTACACCCCCTTACTTTGTAACTACCACCATAACCATAACCACTTTACTTGGTAACTATCGGAACTCAAACACAGTTTTGCCTGTATGAGAATAAAAATCGCAAATGCTTAGACGGCAGAATAGCACCGCCGCTTAAGAGGTGCGAAATCATCACGATCTTTATCTGATTTAGTATAAATCCTCGCGAACTATTGTGAGCAGTTTTTTTATCTAGTGCTAATGTAACTTAGTTTGTACAGCTTGTGCCACATTCAATGATGTTCTTTCATTTAATTAATTCTTTATTGTGACCCAAAATTATTTTATTGATCTTGCTGACATTCATGACAAGGTTATTATGGTTACACTTTGAAATGAGACTAAGAACAAATCTGCTGCTGTAATAATCCTTTTTTTATACTGAAAACACATTTATAAAGTAACATAATTACGTCCAAAAATGGCATATATGATTACATGTACGATCGAGCAAATATAATGCTAACCGAAAGTAAAATTAACCACGTCTTGCTTTCCCCGTGGGAACACATCTATTTCATGGACGTATACGAGACTACTCGTAAAAGATGCTTCTGCAACTGAAGAGTTTTGAGTCTATCTCTTGGCAGGTTTTGTACAAGCAAAAGCTTTGGTGTCATGCTATCGTCGGCAAAAAACTCTCCTTGTGAAGTTTTATCTGAAGTGTTAACTTCAGAATATCCGCCTCCTTTAAAAAAACTAAATTTAGGTGTATAAACTTTTTCGCAATAGTCAATACTTGTCCCAGAAAAATTGAGTCTTATCAAATTCATGAAACGATTTTTCGTCCTCGGTAAGGTCACAAATAATGTTGTCAAAGTATTTTTGAAACGACAGTATTGAACTGATATTTTTTGCCTGTTGTCATGGAAATTGTTTCATTGTTTTGTTCGAATTTCTGTTGAAATTATTTGAGTAAATTAAAGTTTGCTTGTCTTCTTATAAATATTTTGATGTTTTTATGAACTGGTAGTAATATCACATTGAGATAAAGGTGTTGTTAAGTGACTCCCTTATCACTTACTGTTGGAACAACATAACTGTTTACACTATTATTATGCTGACACGCTAAGAGACGATGAACGTAGCTGGACGGACTTAAAAACCGAGTACAAATTTTACACCCGTGGGAATCATGGTACTTCTGATAGGTCGGCTAATAAGTGTAACTACAAGTCAAATGCCCCTAGTATGTTCCGATTAGGAATATCAGCCGACACAAACGCCGACCTAGAAACGTCCTACTAGATCGGGACGACCCCATTACTGGCGCTAATGCGCAAAGAGGCAGCCTCAGGTGCACCGCTGCCATCCGACCCGAACGCTTCCCCAGATCGTTAATTTTTTTGTTGTCACATAAAATTGTGTTTATTATTATTGATATTAAGTTAGTACTTTCAAAATATTACAAGAGTTGATTTTGCATTACTGCTGTTGGCGACTGGCCGCCACATTGTCTATACTTTTATAAATTGAGTTTGACGTTGATGGCGGTTGCCTAGTGACCTTGGTTATTTTTCTGTTTTTATATTGTCTTGTAAATTATATCGAAGTAAAAGTGTTACCAATTTTTCCGCGTCCTTTTCTTTAATTTACAGTCCTTTTCTCGTCCTTTTTATTGGTCCTTCTACCTTCAGAACCTCGTAACACTTTTCTTTCGTGTTGTAATTTGCAAGATGGTGATAACTCGCAGAGCACCGCTTAATGTTGGTGCTCCGGAGAAGTTCGGCGCGACACACGTCGTGAACACACCTTCACGTTCATTATACGACGTCGCACCGGGCTTTTCTGCGAGTCCGTTGAAAGTCCAAGTTTCAGGTGACTTGGAACGACAAGCTCGACGCTCTCAGCCCCACATCGGCAGCGAGACGACGCGGTCGGCGGCCACGATCATGGCTCGCAAGCTGGCCGCGCACGTTCGGTTTCAACGCCGGGAACTGGAGCGCGCCCGTGAGCTGTCACGTTTGGAGCGAGAAGTTGAGGAGATGGAGCTGCAGGCAAAGCTGGCCGCCATCGACGCTGGAGACACAGATATTTATCACATGCGTACTCGTAGCTTAGCTAAAGCTAATGTAGTTAATAGTTGGGTTGAAGACACCGCGAAGCCTCTTGGCGACGCAACATGTCCGACTAGCCAACCCGTTGCGTGGAACACTCCGTCGGTTGTACCCTGCGTCATAGAGGGAACGTCCTTGCAGCCGCGTAGTGTCGCCCTTCCACGTGACAACGTGGCATTTGTCAACCTGACCAACGCAGATGAATCTTCAGCGCCCGCTATTCCTCAACTCTCCGTAGCTATTCACGCTGTAGCATCACAGCCACGCAAACTAAACTCGGAGTTGGTTACCTTCACTGGAAACCCTTTAGAGTGGCCGCTTTTTAAGGGAAAATACAACGACACTAAATTGTTAATTTCTCTAACAGACAACATTTGTCGTCTGCAAAATGCAGTACGCGGCGCCGCACGCGAAGCCATTATGGTACTTCTCCACGCTGCAGAGGTTCCTGAGGAGATCATGTGTGCGGTGGAGAGGAGCTTCGCGCGCCCCGAGCAGATTGTTCTTCATGAAGCTGCTGCAGTACGGATCTTTCCTCAGATAAGTTTAAAAGAATGTTTCAATACATTTACTTATAAATCGTACAACTGCGTTTCCACTGTAAAGCTTTTGATTGAGCAGGAATATTTATATTCCCCGGAGCTAAGCCCGCTAACTAAAGCAAGGTGGACAGATTACGCAGCAGATAGAGATTCCGATGTTTCTTATGACGTTCATAATATTCGTAGTTTGACGTCATTGAATCTCAAGTCACAGGCCATCAATATGGCAGGCCTAAACTACAGTCATCTTCGACAGTGGAATGATGTTTTGGCTCTCCACAAGTCGACACCGACAATCTTAATCGGTGCATGCATCGGGCCGCTGTTAATTAGCAGAGAGGCTCGTACGGGTAAGCAGTCTGAGCCAGTCGCCCGTCGGACTTTATTAGGCGGGGTTATATTTGGGGCCGGTAGAGAGAAGTCCAATTCTTTGAATATTTTAAGTCATACAGATGTAAGTAATTACGTATGGACTTCTGTCGTACATCAGATCATGTCGTTCGTCCCACAGAACATTTTGTCGAAATTTGTGACAAACTCGCTCTCAACCGTCAATAAGCGTAGTAGATTCACGAAACGATTACATACAAATACCGGTTCACGCAAGTTTAAGACTACTACGATATCGTGCTTCCATCGAACTTCGAATCGTGTACTTTGCATGCCACCAGCAATATTTAGTATTGTCACTGAACACCCATGGTGGGATGGTATACACCTTTTGGAATGGGGGAACTATCTCCACGTAAAGTATAAACTAGTGTGAACTGATTTTTTGCTTTGTATTTTTTCCTTTACGTTCGATATAACCTTTTCAGCTCCACATAGGTTATAATTGATTGTTTTGTTTGTTTTTATTTGTAGGAAAGAATTCGATTTTATTTTCTCTGTTTACTGTTATAATTTTAAGTTTATATCGCTGTTCAATTAGAAGTGTTGTATTCTTTTTTGAATTATATTGTTATGTAGCGACGTAACGCATTCGTACTCAGCTATATTTGTGTATTTTTATAACACGTGTTGGTTACCAACTATAATGTAACTGATAGGGTTACACATTTTTAATGTTTTTTTTATCACGTTTGTATAGGTTTCGTAGCGTAGCCATCAATTCTGTTTAAGTTCCCTCCTAAGATTCACCTATAATTATCTGTGTATCGTAATAATTGCATACTGCAACTTGATAGTCAATTCTTGCGTCCATATTGTTGCGTAAATCCTTTTATTTGTTTTATAATTTTTATAAAATGTAATTAGTTAGTCTAATACATTTTTTGTTCCTTAGCATTTAACGCTGTAAGCAGAAGAAAACTTGCTTGTTAATTGCTAGATGGCTTTCGATCTGAGATGATTTGCTGAAAACACCCATGGTTCTGCCCCAGACCTGCCGCTTGGCAGCGCTAGAGCCAATGCCTTTTGAAGATGGCCTAAGCGAGAATGCAAGTATTTATTTTATGTGGTCGCCACCGTACCAAGCGTGTTGTTGTGTTTTATTTTAAGAGCTGGCTATGCCTTACTCACACGAATGCGTACCAAATTTACTCCAGTGGTTCGTGTCTAGTCTGTCCATACGGTGATCTGCCACAAATGTTTAGTGTGCATAAGGAAGAAAGCCAAGCCTGAAACCCACTGACTGGTTGTAAACGTTCCTGTTGAGAGCACGTGTGCCACTTATTTCATTACCACTCATCTGTGCAGCGTTTGGAGTGGAAGCCGCTTTATTTTCATGATGGCGAGGCGTTGGAATCGCATGGTGCTCTACGTTACGACACATTTGGAAGTCTCTGACATTTTGTTTGAAAGCAGATGCCATCGTCAACATGAGTGCAGCTCTCCCTACTCGAAGGCGCTATCCTCACCGCAGTTTCTTCACGACGGTACCCTAACTCATATTTGATGATGACACAACTTTCTGGAAGTTTGATCGACCCTGTGATTGCCGAATAGAGTCAAGTCGAAACTCGTGAGATAGGATCTCGAAAAGGTTGGCGACTCACATACTCTAGAGTGTCTGATCACTGAGCACCGCGGTGACAACTTACGAGGAGCTCGACGAGAGGCCACGGAAGGCCCAGCAATGTAAACCTGTTCTTTCGTCCCTTGTCGGTCAGTCGCCACAGTAGTATTGTAGTGCTCGCACTAGGGATCGGGCATGTTGGCGACTGGCCGCCACATTGTCTATACTTTTATAAATTGAGTTTGACGTTGATGGCGGTTGCCTAGTGACCTTGGTTATTTTTCTGTTTTTATATGGTCTTGTAAATTATACCGAAGTAAAAGTGTTACCAATTATTCTCGCGTCCTTTTCTTTAATTTACAGTCCTCTTTGCGTCCTTTTCAACTGCTATGATCTTCAAATGGTGTTTGATTGATAAATATACCAGGGGATGAAAGTTTGTATGGGAGTTAGTCATTGTGAAAGATAAAACCATGAAGCTTTGAAATTAGGGCTATTTTGTCCCTAACGACAATATAATATCGTGATTGCTATAAATATCGGGTGTGTGGAATTAGGAATGTAGTAAACTACGCTTGCGTTGAATCCACACTGTGTAGAATCACGAATAGGAAGAATCACGATTGTATAATCAAACGTATAATTCATCTAGGTACGTATTTAAGTAAAGTGGTGCACTAATTCATATATTTCGGAATGTTGCCTACCGTAAAACCGTCTTCTCTTACAGTCATAGACTTTAGACTCTAGCAGAATATTAATTCCGCAATTCTTCAGATATTCACAGAGCTGTACTTACGAAGGCAGAAGCCACAGTCTGAATAAGGTAAGCCTGTTATCTGTACCGCGCAAGCAGCGGCTGTGGAGTTTATTTTTGTTGTTATTACCAACTTATTACTTACTTGAGTTTTTGGTTATGTACTGCTTAATAAGCTGTATTTAAACACCGCAGACGTATCAAGTAAAATGTTTTTATCTTCCATTGAATTACTTTATTACTTTTTCTGTTTCCAATTTGTTACGGCGCAATATTTTTTTTCTCATCAATTCCCTAATGAAAAAAGGTTTAGTTTTATAATAATAGGGGTCATCATTTGACGTTAAAAAGTTATTTTCCACCTCAGTATTGCAAGGGTAGAGCCAAAATCGATACAAGGACCTTTAAAGTTTAAGTCCGATAGCTAATAAAAGAGGTCGTTACCCCCAACCGTTCGCGACCTGAGTGATAGGTTGTGGCATAATCAAATAGGAATACAATCGGATTGTCATCGATAATTCAATAAATTTTATTTGTACTTACTACATCACGTACTTACTTCGTTATCAATGTCGCAAAATTTAGTATCGTGACTTAAAAACAGGCAAATTTTTAGGTTGCCGAAGGAAGCCAGGTTTACGCAAAACCCCAAAGATGAAACGAGACAGGTGGAAGCAGACATATCTTATCCGTCCATACACAGCAACATTTTTGTTATAGAGGCAGACTTTCATTTCATTTCAACTTGATTCAACTTCAATTTTGATGCTGGTAGTACCTTGTCAAGTGAACCTGAATCTGTCTACCAGCCACTGAACAAGCACAAATTATCTTTTGTTGCGACGAAATTAAGTGAGCTTTGACTAAGCCACTCGACCACAAAAAATGTTAAAGGTGAAGATATTTTTCTCAGAATAACACACGTACACACACTTCATGTTGTTATAAGTCGAAATACTCATATTTCAATAGGTAACCATTTTCATTCAGGAGTAATCATTTATATCCATTCACAATATCACTCAACAATGTTTCTTATTTTATGAAATTTCATTTCATTTCGTAAAACAAGAAGCATAAGGAACAATAATACACGATGTTATTCTAATCATAAATCTCTATTCAGCCTGTATTTCTGATAACAAATAATACAGTAACCCATTGCTAGATTGTTCACTAGAACAAAGCTAAAATATACAAAAGGCATTAGTAATATTGTCTCCAGAAACTTGTGCTTCGGCTGATTTGGAGAGAAAGCAATTAGTTTTCTGTTTACACGGCCGTGGTGTAACTCATTTAATCAGCTGGAAAGTTCTAGGAATATCTATTTGGACTTCGATATCCTTTACAGTTTGATTCGCGACAAAGGAACTCACATAAAATGATTTGTTGGAGACAGTACTATATTTGTTTGGCGGCGCGGTCATGAGTGCTACGTAGACGATTTTTAAACTCAATATACTTCTATGTCACGAAACATTAACGCTTTATTCATACTGTCTACTTTTATGTAATGGTTATCAAAAAGAATGGATCCTCTACTAACTGCGTGGCCGCGCCGTTCTCTGTGTTTCGACCGCGCGGCCATGGTTAAACCTTTTCAACTTTCGGAACATTGGGTCTGCGATTTTCATATCATTTTTATTGTATTATTATGATTAATCATTATGACTTTCGCATGTGAATAATGTGTGTACTTTATGATTATGTATGTTAATATTTATTAAAATATGCATGCTATGTTAGTTATTATACTGGGTGTAAAAGACATGAACAGTCAAACGAGAACCATGTATTCTATACATCAAAATAAGACATATTTCAAAAAAAATATTGCTGGGAAATGATTTTTATTTTTTGGTGTTAAAAAATATTGCAAAATGTACCGCGCAATGTAAAGGGCTCAACTCGCAAAACCGCGATAATTTTGCCAGACGGCGGCCCTGTTCGTTAGTGTCCGTGCGCATAAAGTGAGCTACATTGAACGCTAACGTTTTGAAGCCATTTTTTGTTATGAAATACTAAAAAAAATTATAATGTTTCTTTGGGCAATAATTAAGAAATAACGTATAGAATACGTTTTCATAAAAAAATTTAAAAAAAATTATGACTTTGACCTTCAATAAAATCGTAACTATCAATTTCCCAGGTATAGTCTAAAGGAAGAAAAATGTTATGATGGTGAGCAGAATACATGGTTCTCGTTTGACTGCTCATGTCTTTTACAACCTGTATATAAAGCAAAATTAGAATTCCTTTTCTAACAGCCGTGCACTCGATGTCACCCCCTTATTATTTTTGTAGTCTCTTACATATATTCTGGGCTGACTGGAAGAGATCTCTTTTAGAGATAAGTTCGCCCATTCAAATCTTGTTACTTTATATTTGTTAAATATTAACTTTGAAGTGCCGTAATGAGTTTAATTATGACTCTTTCTAAATCAATACTATGAAAACTGTAAAGGGATGATACAACGAGTTCCTTGCCGGTTCTTCTCAGAATAAAGGCCTCCCGGTAGATTCTTGAACAGATGGTATCAAAATTGACTTTCATGAGTGTAAAAATTGTATCTAAATGAATAAAGAAATTTTGACTTTAACTTTGACATTGTTAGTGTTTTACAAATTCCATCGTAATGTTGACGTAGTCGTTTTTCTTCTAAGACACTGTGTCCGAGCAGTCGAAACGAACATCACGAAACCTTGCTACAGATAAATTCTAAAAACCATATTGGCTATCATAAACTCAAAAGTTAGACGAAAAGGTCGTGATATTTATCTGAAGTCTTTTATAAAGAACGAACTTACCTCAAGAAAAATGCTTCCTTATATGTGAGGCTTCTTTCTTTTTTAAAACTTAGAACTTGGGTCAATAAGATTGCTTTCTACTTTGCTTCCAATTACGTTCAAAACTTAGGTACATCAAAGAATACTTCATTTTCGTACAAGAAATTAAATTATTAAAAAATATCGATGAAAATATTATCGACATCACCGAAACAGCATTTCACAATTGCCATTAAATTATTGCGAATTCAGCGAATTCAGAGATTATCCTAATACGAAGAACGGCAAATCCAAAACTTCGCTTTGTACAGATTCAATTTAAAACAACCTAAGTCAGAACAGAAATTTTGAATAGAAAATAATTTCCGTAGCGAGTGACAAGTCGGCCCCAGGTCTGACTGCTCACATTAAGTAGTACGCAACTTGTCACGGGAATCGAGACTCTTTAGTACCTACTTCACAATTTATTAATTATGTAAGTATAAATAAGTTCGCCATCCGCCAAAAGACGTGAAAAGTTTCTATGCTAACAAAGTGAGAGCATATTTCTTGTTCTTTGTAAAGTAAAATATCTTATGCAGATTTAAATCAATTTTAATAATATTATCGAGTAAAGATCGAGCACATTGACCAACTCGGAAAGGTAACGCCCTTTTTTACCCGACTATGCGAAGTCAAAAGGGTTATTTAGCAGTCTTTGTATGCATATTTTTATTACGTATGTTCCTGTCTAAAGTGCCTAACTAGACTGAATAGTCTAGTTAGGCCATTTTGATGAACATGGTGTCATCGATTCGTTATTATGGTCCGGGTAACATAGGCTACATTATAACCGACATTAACAATAGGAGAAGTCATTCCTATCTTTTTTCCGTAGTTGGGTTATGGTTGACTAAAGTTTTTGGTTGTTTACTATGAGCACTATCGTCGGCGGCTATGGAACGGCTACGCGCATCGACTCTTTTTCATAGTAAAAAGAAGCTGATAAGTGTGATATGAACTTAAGTCTTATATTGTGTGAACTGCCGTTGTTCTCGATCACGAATATGCCTATCCCTTGTCATCTCGTGGGTGCCGTAAAAGCGACTGGGAGAGATTCTGAACCCTGTCCAGCCAGACCATCGCACATTCCACCAAGGGTGGATTACTGGCCACCGCTCAAGGTCACACGTACAATTCTCCTCTCAGGAACGCTCCTGTGTCTTAGGTCTTTTAATTTAAAAAGGTCAAGCAAAAGACTCCATTCCGCCTGATGGTAAGCAGAAGTGGAGTCCAAATGTGAAGATAGCTAGTGCAATAGATAAAACTGCGCTATCCACCATCGCCTTATCGACCTGCAAGGTGCTTCTTCACGCTTCTTTTGAATGACCAAGAATTGGGGAATGCGTGTCCTGGCAGTGAATTCCATTTCTTAACTGTGTTCCTAATTCGTGTATTGTGACAAAGAAATGAGTTGCCAATGCCAATTTCTTATTTCGCGTTGGAATGGTAGCCACAGTTTGTTGGTGACTCTGTAAACCAGACGCGTAGTCCTTAAAAGGAAGGGAGATGGTGGGATTAGGGAAAAAAGCTCCTTAGACACTCGCCGTGGTACAGACGGTAGAACGCGCTCAATTACGCAACATCGGGACGCAATTAGACAGGCTCAAAATGTTTAGTCACCTCTTCGTCGCCGATGATGTGGGTCACGTGACACTGCAACCTATCCAAAGCATTGAGTAAGTACGTGGCGGAAACATCCCACAGGTGCGAGCAATACTCCACACAGGACTGTACTTGTGTCTTGTATAGCAAGCACAGTTGTACAGGCGTGAAGACCGGAAACCGCATCTTGTTCAGGACTCTGACTTTACGTGATGCTGTTTTTATTACGCTTTTGGTGTAATCCTTCGGATTCAAGTCGTTGCGAACCTCCATACCGACCAAAACGATACTGCTCTGTAGCGTCAGTGTTGTGCCCTAAAGCAAAAGGAATGGCGACGTTTTTATTGTAAACACCTGAGTTTTCTTGGCTTTTGCTTGAGATTTGCTGTCCCATTTAGAAACAAGGTCCAGCTCCCGGTTGAGTTCAATGACAAGATTCTCACGACTCTCCACGTTTTCCGCTCGTCCAGCTTTTACGTGTCCGAAATATCCCCGCATACATTGTCTGCATAGCCATGGATGTTCCCAAGAGGAATCAAATCATTGATAAGCAGAAGAAACAGTGTAGGGAGGCCTGGAGTAAACGGAGCCCTGGGGAACACCGGCATTCACTGTGACACATGAACCGTGCATTGCAACCGTCAGAGAGGACACGATTTCTATGCTCATGCAGGAAAACGGTCACCCAGGTACAGAGCTGAACAAGCAGACCATGCGCCAGAAGCTTGGAGAGAAGACTTTTGTGCAGTCCCTATCAAAAGCTTTGACGATATCAAGGCTGCAAAAATTGAGGTTACTGTGGAATCCGCTTATGTTGCAGAACTCGACCTCAAACGGTGTAGAGGTGATGGGGTTGTGCACCGCTGTGGAACCTGAATGTATGATTGTGGCTGCCATATTTGAGGGGAAGGGGGAAAGATGCATAAAAAAGAGTGAGTACTTCCGCGAACCGAGCAATACTGGGAAGCCGGTCTCGTCGAGGAATTGCCTAGAGAGGACGGAAGCCCTCCCTCCCCTCCTCACCCTTCTCCCCAACAATGTGAAAAGAAAAAAAATAACCGAATCAGTTCAAAAGATTTTGCAGAGAAATAATTAACAGGCTTTATTTCTTGCGGTAAGCTTCAGAATCATTCGTAACTTTAAGTTACGAGCTCGAGACCACAATATTATTTGGCACAATATTCGGAATTTAAATCTCTTACTTGTAATTAACAGAAATATTAAAGAGTCATGCGAAACGACCTTGACCTCAGCCTCTTGTAGTTTACAAAGTTAATTAATTAAAAACAACTTTATGTTGCCTTATTTCATGTAACGTACGTTGTTAAATATTGTCTCGACATGTCTACTATATTGTCTGACAGAAAATCTTTTTCGTTTGAGGCATACAGTCAATCAAAAAGATTTTATTTTACACCAAACTTGCGACCCGCCCCGGCTTCGCAAATTTACTACTAAGTACACTTTAACCAAAACGAATAATACATACTGAACTTCCTCCTAAATCACTCTATCTATTGTTAAAATTATGTACATTTAAACCCGTTGCGTAGTTTAAAAGTTCTAAACGCACATAATAGATAAAGCGACTTCATTTTATACCATGTATAGATAAGAGTTGCGAACGACCCAAGTCACACAAGTGAGCCATGTTCAGTCCATTTCACCTCCTCCGCCATCTCTTCGCGGACATTCGTATCCGATTATTAAAACTGCAACTAATCATTATTATATCCTGATCTTATAACGTATTAATATCTTATACCAGATATTTTTTATTTGCTATTCGACGAACCCTTAAGCTACCTATTGAGTTGTATCACGCTCACATTACAGGCCAAAACATACTGGGCAGGTTTAAAAAAAATCTTAAAATAGGTACGCCTTTTATACCCGACTACGGCAAAGCCAAAAGGAAGCGTTATGATCTTTGTTTTACGTATATTCCTCGGTAGCGCCCGATTTTGATGAATAAGGTGTCAATCGATCTGTTACTATGGATATCATAGGCTTATTAGGGTCCGGATAATATAAGCTTATTGTGGTCCGTTTACCATAGACATTTTAACCGTCTTTAACAATAGGTAGAGTCAATTTTACCTTGTGAACCCCGATTTTAAGCATTCCTTTCATTCCTCATTCATTCCTTTCTTTTTTCCGTAGTCGTATCTTTTTTATGTGTAACACTGCAGTTGGCTAGAAAACGTTGCTTGTTCTGAGTTATATAAGTTTCTAACGATCGGAGAGTTGCGGACGCATTGCTAGTATTAAAATATAACACATAAACTGAAATCCTCTTAGAATTCCTCTTATAAGGTAAAATGGGCGATATTAATTTTCTTGAGAAAAAAGTATTGTCGATGATAAGACATTTACAAGAATACAATTGAGCACGTCGCAGGGAACTCGGAACTTCTAGCTCGAATGCACAGCTGGTTAAACTTCATTTATAAGAATATTATAAAGTTCTCTAACTACGGTTTCACAATGTATTATTTTATACTTACGTGGCCCCTGACATTAAGTTGTGTGAAAACGGGATTTGTACCACGTACCTCTGTTTTGTTATTATTCTGATATTTTGGCGCAGTTGCATGCGCCACGGTCACGGTTGAACTGTGACCATGTAGTTCATCTGTAGCGTAGTTCATCAAAGTAATAACAAAGCCGAGGTACGTGGTACAAATCCCGTTTTCACACAATTTACGGCTCAACACTTCCAGGTCAATTAACCACAGAGGCTCACACCACCTTAGACGTTACAATAGCTAACACAGCAATCGTCGTATTAATCAAAGTGTTAGTGTTGGTACTCACCTTTGAAGGAGGCCATGTTGGTGACGCCCGGGCAAGTCCTCAGTTCTCATTTATTTAATCGCTGCGATATATCAGGCCTTTTAATTACAGCTCGACGACTCGCCTACTGGCTACCTGCGAACAAGCATTGTCGTTTACAACGTTGTGCTAATTGAAAAATCCAACAATTAAGATGATTAAAAACCTTTTATTGTGAAAGGGATTAGTCGGGAACAGGTCGGGATGCCGGTTTATAATATTTTTACTTATGGAGAAGGCGTTAAAATTTTCCAAGCAATACTTTATGGTTTACTCTAGATATTAAAACACGCTTTGTTTGGTATTCAATCAAATGGTGAATTTCTTACAATGACTTTCATTGAGGTACACTGATGAGAGATGTATGATGGGCTTTCATAGCGTCAGTTTTATTTTCAATACCTATAAACTACTATTAGATGTCGCGTTCATAATAATTACGTGTTACAAAACATCTCTTACACTGATTTTTATTTATAGAGCATTTTACAAATATTTAAAAAAGAGTAGCAAAGAAAACAAAAGAAAAACATGAATGAAAAAGCTCTTTATTTAAATGGACTTTGCTAAGTGCTTTTAAATCGTCAAAAGTCCTACCACCATTTCGGGACGAAATAATAATTATTATGCTGAGATGGAGAAGAAATGGCAAAATAAACTCCACAGCTTACAATTTCGAAATGATTTCAAAACAAGTCAATAAATAATTATCAATAATAATGAAAAAATATACGTGATTTTAATGACAGCATATTTTGTCTGTAATTTTATAATACCATAGAACACAGCTGTGTTCTGTTAATAATACCACAGCACACAGCTGTGTACTGTGGATAATACCTTGTTAGTAGTTTCTCGCCTGAAGCACAGGTTTAGCCTAGTACAGGGAAATAACAATAATAGCTACCTTATTTTTAAATTACTTATTTTTGTATAAATCTAGTACCAACTGTAATAAGGAATGAATTTATTTCCGTTTTCTATTTAATTTGGTATCGTTTTCTTTATGTCTATCTATTCTAAAAATCTTACCAGTGTTACCTTATCGGAGTCAGACAGTTATAACATATTAAATGATCAGAGATACATACATACATACGATCTCGCTCGTAATCTCATGAGGAGTTGAGCAGAGCCTAAATGTAAATTTTGGTACTCATAAAGCCACATCTGGAAGTATAGGGCATGCAGTGCCTCCAAATAGTGACAGCTGGCCAGCCAGTCGCCTACATAAAAGGGGCACCATTCTTTTTTTTATACCTGTGAAATGCCCACGCATACCTGTTATCCGGGGGGATAACAAGGTTATGTCGGACCTAAACCGACTTAAACACAGGTTGCTCCGCTACCACCTTTACTCCGATCAACTTATCTGTGCATCCTGACACTTCATAAATGGGTCACCAAACCCAAAAAGTAACAATCCTTCAGTAAACTATCTAACGCAAAAGACAACAACCGGACAGATGTATGCTCAAAATTTTATATTTAATTTTTATTTTATATGTCGAAAAAATATAATTTCGTTTTTTTAATGACAGCATATTTTGTCTGTAATTTAATAATTAAATTTTTATGTATAAGCTGTATTGACCTGTTGAGTCACACTTATAAGCTATGTAATTTTGTATGTTAATGTGATGTGAAATGATATGTTGTTGATAAATAAATAAATAAAATCATCACAGTAGTCCGGATATACAGTAATAAAAATTTAAAATATTCGTAATACTTGTAAACAAAAACAAATTGTAACAGCTTACTTTTAAGCGTTAACGATTGAACGTGAGCGTACCTCCTAATATAATTCCAACAAATATCAAACACGCGTCGACTTCACCAGAACCCCGGTCCAATTTGAAGTGCCGAATTCGCAAGTGCCCTTTTGATCAAACCTCTTAGTGTACAGTCGGAGTAACTTTCGTGACCTTAAAATCCACATTTACTTGCACCAGGGCAATTATTAGTCTTGCCAGCATTTCATTTTATTCGAAATTTGTAATGAATTAGTTATTAAAAAATAAGTCACTGGAAAAAACATGTCGGTGAGGATTTGGTGGAGGCACTTTTAGCCGAGCCGAACGAATTGAATTCAAGGAGGCATCGCACACAACCGCACTGAAGGTAATTTTTATGTGAATAGAATGTATGCGAGTCCAAATCACCCGCGCCGAATCTGGTGACGTCATCCAAATTCTTCTAGGATTATCGTTCTTACAGATTCATACGATTCGACGCGAGCAGATGTGCGAGACATGATTTCACCCACATGATTTCATAGGATTTTATATATAAAGAATTCTAAAATTCGTTGGGCGTGTTCGGTTCATTTAAATAAAGAATTTTATAATTTTGAAACTACATAAATTATTCTGGGTTTGAGGTGTATATTGACCCTTGTATAAATATCAATTAAATACATAATTATATTTTTATGCAGTCAACTGCTTAATACTTCGATAAAAGGAAGTAATTTGAAAAGTGACGAAGGTTTTCGTATCCCAACTGTACCAAGCCCGCTGGCGCAGCTGACAATAGTGTTTGCCGAACACGCCGGTTCATTTCCTGGTGTCCGCTCCGAAACAGTTTTTATCAGCGGTACTTGAATTTTCATTTTATGCAAGTGGAAATTGAAAAATGTATTCCATTGTCTATTTTTGCAAAACGCTTAGTTATTTGTTGGAAATATTTTTAATAGTATTGATCGAGTTAGAGTCATTAGTGTGAAAGACAAACTGACCGACGAAAGTTTAAGCAATATTGCTGATGAAAAGTAGCTTAATTATTAGTCTTATTATAGCAGTCATATGGACGCGTTCTGGACGCATATGTTTGGAGCTGTACGCTGAAGAATTGGTACAAACAGCATACAAACATTTCATTTTATTGCTGTCTTTCCAACGCCGTGGAAAGGTAGCAGTGTAATTTACTGGGTATGGAGGGCAAATCATCTTAGTCTCCAGGATAGCAAACGCACTTGCGGTGTTAACTGATTTACATTTAATATTCCAAGTGTCTATTGGCGGCGGTGACCACTTAACATCAGGTGGGCCGCAAGCTTGTTTGCCATCTCGCAACATAAAGAAAAAAAAACTATAGACAGTTTTGCTGCCGGAGCAGTGATTTTTGTTTGAAAGAGTTACAAATAAACTCACTTTCGCATTTATAATTTTAACTAGCTTCTGCCCGCGACAGCCGCAGGATTAGTATAAGCTATAGCCTATATGTTAATCTGATCTATGAGCTATATTATTATAAAGTTTCATTAAAATTTATTAAGTAGTTTTAGCGTGAAAGAGTAACAAACACACAGACAAACTTTTGCGTTTATAATAGTAGGATTAGGATTTATTATGTCATTTTATAACATCAAAACGCCTTGTATGAAAAGGTCAAAGATAAAATATATTTTTGGAGTTTACTCCTTAAGAATCGATTTGTATATATAAGGGGTCCGGTATGAGAAAAATGTGAGGAGTAAAATCTATCGATGAATGACCTCGTTACGTTTTTGGTGCGCATCCTATGTCGCGCAACTTTCTAATTGTCAAAACACGGATGACAGCAGGTGCGCCATCTCACCTGTCTCGGAGTAAACTCCAGTTGTGCGTCGGAGCTGACACACACAATTTTTTTTATTTTAATTGGACGGGTTTCGCGACACATAAAGATTGCGCATTTCGCCAATGTCAAGTGAAAATTTACTTATAGTAACAGTAAATTGTACGGTAGTTAAAATTTTTTTTAAAAATGGAGTCTCTCAATATGACTGTGTTTTCACAAGAACTCGGAGAAACTCCCGGTAAAATTTATAAAATCCTCGGATAAGTAATGTAAAATCAGTTGTTGCGTATTTTATTGGACTGCCATTTCTTATTTGACAATTGAAATTTGCCGTATCCTGGGCAAGTAATTTATTAAAACCATCTTTATTGTGAAGTTTATCTTCAAAATTATGATTGATTTATACAATTGATTTCATCCCTCTTCTTTCACTTATTCAAATGTCTAAAACTTATTGTTCAATTAATACTTTAATGTAACGTATACAACCAACTAGGTTTTTTTTTATATACAATACTAGATGACCCGGTGTTCTCTAGATGACCCGGTGTACTTCGTATCACCTACCCACGGAGTACATACTAAACCTGCCGCAGCGTATGTATGAACTTTCCGGAATTCGACTTGACAACCATCAAAATAATTAGGTAGTCTCGTGGTTTTTCTACCAGTTTTTCGCCATCCGCCGCGTCTCATCATATTGGGCGAATTTGCATCACTTTCGCATCATTATACATACATATACGCGCTACATCGCCGCGTCACCGCGCCTAGCACCCGAACATCTCCTGCGCCGCTGTTTGCCGAGGAGTGAAGAGCAACCTTCAGGTAAGTGCGTGTGACTTGTTTGTTTGTTGCCGAAATTTTACTGACTAAGTATAGATAAGTGTAACGCATCCGCATTACCAGCACCAATATTTTAACAGCCTCTGGTAAATGACCTTCTAGTGGTAACCGTCTTAAACACCATGGAGCTCATTCTGTATGGAGTACCTAAAAATTCTTAATCGCTTTGGTTGATGTTAGATTGTAGTTTAAGTACGCCTGGCTAGCTAATACGTCGCCAGAATAACTATTTCAGCATATAAAATAAGATACGACCCATCTTATTGAAATCATTACTCTACGCGCGTACAACACCAGGCTACTGTCTGTCTATCCACAATCCTTCAATCCCTATCCATGAGAATCTGCAGAGCCGACTCCCTGAGACAAATACTATAAAAAACTATAAAATTGAAAATTTTATGTAACCTCCGACATAAATTTATAGCTAAAAACCGTCTCGATCACGTCAGCTTCCATACAAAAAAAAACCGCATCAAAATTGGTCCATTCGTTTAGGAGCTACTATGCCACAGACAGATACACAGACATACAGACACACAGATACACAGACAGGTCAAACTTATAACACCCCTCTTCAGGGTCCGATCTATGGGACAAGCCGGACATTAAGGACGGCAAAAATGAGAATCGAGCCCGCCGCGGACAAGATTAAAATTTAACTAAGTTCACTAAGCTCTCTTTATCATACCTTCGTTTGGTTTTCAAGTCAAAGGCCTTCTTTCCCAGCAAAATTGAAACTTGCAAATATAAATCGGCTTTCCACAAACATTGTTACCAGTGCGCTTTATAAAATAGTTTCCAAAGAACGTGCTCCGGCGAATGGCAATATAAAACCAGAGGAGAGGCGTGTAAACAGCGCCAGGCAATCAGGCGACGACGCATCCGGGTTAGCCAGCTGTCTTGAAGGTTCAAGCAATGAAGGAGGCGTTAAAACTTTTCTGCTCAAAGAGTTTACTAAAGATAGTTATATCTGTTTCATTGAAGATTGGTAGGATATTATTTGACCATCAGTAAATGTTTAAAGTCAAGATGATGCACAATATAAAAAAAACCGTTGTTACATTCCGTGATTAACCAGTCTGGAAACTTTGTAATCAAATAAAAAATGGCTAATGGAATTCTTTAATAATGAAGACTTTGAAGAATGAATTAATGCATAAAATAAAAGTGATGGATTTTAGTTCCCAACAATCTGTTTGAAACGATCTAACGTCTTTAGATTTCATTCTTAATTAAATATCTTTTCAATAATTTGTCATTCCAACTTGATTTCTTTTTCAATGTTTCTATGCAAAGGGTTTGAACACACACAACTAATGAAGTCGCCGTGAAAGAGCTTAAAAAAGTTTCGCCATTCTGAACTAGTTCTCAGCCTTTGAGACATAATAATATTGTGCAGACACAATTTGTGTCTGCAAGACATACTCTGAAAAGATTAACTGAATCTTCTTTGTACTCATATTTGCTCAGACTTATGTATTGTTGAGGTTGTTTTTGTAATTATATTAGTTAGGTATTCTTTACTTGGAATAAAGATTTCAGTTCTTTGAATTATTTAGCCCAGTTATCAGAATTATTAAAATATATTTTGGTTCGTGAGGTATTTGCTAGATTACCACGTCGCATAGATTACGTTCAGTTTTCGTAAAATTGTTCATTTTATACTATTAAACTTCTAGAAATAAAATGCAAGAACATCGAATAATACTCCAGATATATTGTCATTAAAATGTAAGCAAGAAATATTTTTAAAAATGTTATTTGAAATAAAAACTACAGAAAAAATATACTTTTATGTTGAATTAAATTTTAACCTAGAAAATATATCGATCATCATTTATTGCAAAAATATAATGTACATAGGATGTTATATATACAGCGAGACCAGCATAGCAACACCTCTAATTGCGTTAAAACTATTACGTGAGAATCTTCAATCGTTAGCTGAATAACTTATAATATTTTATGTAAAGATGCTGTTTACATATTATCATTGTCACACGCTAAATCTGCGCTTGTGCCAAAACATTTTCGAAATACTAAGAGCAAAGTGGCAATGCATACCTATCTTCAAGAGTCTGGTATCGAGTGTACGCCGATGGCTTGATTGCCATTTTCCAACGGAGAGTTGAATTGAAATTGTTTCTTTTGTAGTGATGAATAAGCAACATTCAAATATAAGATATATCTGAATATTACCCTATAAGTTCTAAGAAAAAGAGTTTATTTTTTTGCTTTTATATGTCAAAAGTGAAACAGACAGATGATTTTTGGTTATCTGCTTTTGTATCTAAAAAAGCAAGCAAAATGGCATTAGGTTGAAGCGGTGTTTGTCTCAGTGTAGTTCAGTATTAAGTAGGAAGCAAGCTATTGAATTTGTTAGATTCAATAATTACAATTTATCAGATGACACCATAACATTTACCATCTATAAATTTCATATGAAACTTTTTTATTTAAGATTATTCATAATAAACTATGCCTGTTTTCTTACTGCAATAAAGATTATTCTATTCTATTCTAGCTGTGGCCGCGACTTCGTTCGCATCCTCGATAAATGGGCTATCCAACACAAAAAGGCAGTCCATCCTCTTTTTCATCTTTCTCTGCATACCCATCCATATTCGGGCACATTCTTTATCAACGTGCAAAATACGTTAAAATCGCATTAATTCTAATGAGTTAATAGAACAAGCCTGAAATTTAGAATACAACAACGAGTTGTTATTTAGAAATTAATATCACAATAGACTAGCTCAGTCAAAGGGTCAATTATAATTGTAAATTAAAAAAGGAAAACAACCCGATCTCACGCATTCCACTGGGTTTGTACAGAACACACCCAGAGACCGTTAAATGTTTTGTTGGTCGAATGTAAAATAAATGGGATTTATGGACAGCGTTGAACAATGCAGGTGTATAGGCGCGATAAACGGCCCCTTTGATTAATACTGACGTGGTCGAAACATTGGACAATTGAATTTAAAGCGAATCGCTTTTTTGGACTGAGAAAAACGTTGTTTCATTGGACTTCCGCGTAGCGACTGCGAAAGAAAACAATGAAGATAGATTTCACAAATATTTTTCACTGCCTCTGTAATTGATTTATATACATAACGTCACGCTCACAATCCCGAAAGGCTCTAGTTAAATTCTCAAAGTTCTAAAAGCTCTAGTTAAATTTGACTACACATAAAGCCATATCTGGCAGTATGCAGAAGGAAGACAAAAATCACTTGTACGGAAAAGAATAGCTTTCCGCACGATAAACGCAAACAGCAAAGTTTACTTTTTGAGCAAATGCATTTTTTAGGGTTCTGTACCCAATGGGTAAAACGGGACCCTATTACTAAGACTGCGCTGTACGTCCGACCGTCGGTCTATCACCAGGCTGTATCACATGAACCGTGATAGTTAGACCGTTGAACAACAAACATGATTTTTTTGCGCGATATTGATAACGGTAATAGGTATACATTTGAAATATTTACAGAATATTAAGTTATATATTCGCTTAAAAGTAAATAATTAATTTAGAATAAAACAAATATTTAACCCAAATAACAAACGTGTTTTTTTTCCTCGTTTTTATAGATAATGGTACGGAACCCTTCATGCGCGAGTCCGACTCGCACTTGGCCTAATTTTTTATTACATCATTCGAATGAGAATATGGCACTGTATCGAATGGTATAGAATTAAATACATCAAAATTACTATCTATATTATTTCATTTTAATAGAGATTAACTACACACTTCATTATTCAAAACCATTTTCCTTCTAAAATTGCGCATTTTAAATAAACGTTCGATAGGAGATATAAGATAAAAGAAAATGACCGCCTACCTAATATTGATCTCATTAAGAAGATAATAATACGATTTAACACAGATATGCTCTGCCTCGGTTAGATTAAATCGTTGCACAGTGCGTCGACGATTTCAACTCTAACCTTTATAAAAATTTCATTTCAAAGCACTTAAACTTGAAAACAGATTATATTGATGAAATAAAATCCCAGAAGTAGATCCATCTCAAACTTCAGACGATGAAGTGGCAAAAACGCGACGACATTACTTGGAACATCTCAATTCTATTGTATTGCAAACGTTTATTTCAAAGGTCATACACCGATATTGAAGGTATTCAGTAGACAATAAGACACTCCTTAACACGTAGATATGGTATATACAAGAGAAATTAAAATCCTTTCAGATCTCAATTTCACAAAAACTTCAATCAAGTGAAACTCCACTCTCCAGAAAACATACAAAGACCGAACCCATTACCAGCATTCACATAAAGAGGAACTTTTGTGCGCTACCAAAAAATTCCAAAATAGAAAATATTCCCAATGTTGAGAACTCGACGCACAAGATGGAAAGTTTCCGAAAGTTTCTCAAAGAAAAAGGGATCGTTCTCACCGGGTTATTTTGTGAAATTATTATTCGTAATTTTGTTTCGTGACAAAGGTTTGGGAAATTCTGTTAACGAGATATATAGGCTTAAGAAACGTTGCGAGCTTGTCCAATACAAGAACAAATATAAATTATTTTGGGCTATATTTGGGAGGTCCATAAAATTGCTTGAAGCAGTAAGAATGGGTTCAACGAGATTTCTTTATTTTCTTCTTTGGAATGTATTGTTTCATAATTATGATATTCACGGTCTATATAATAAGGGTTATTATTGTTAACCAATAACATGTTAATTATTTACTGTAGTAACTCTTACCTCTCAATTGTGTTCTAAATTCTATTTGGTTTTTAAGTCAATATTTGACTACGTTCTAGCTGCAAATCAGGCTACCTAAAACTTGGGTTTCTTTAATAGATTCTCAACCTTACATTGTACAGATAAAGTTCAAATGTATATTAAGTATTTTAACTATTTGTAGAACTGTACAAAACCATCCCTCCGTAAGTCTACCAGGTAGTACTGTTCTTTCTATATTTAATTAATAATGACTTGAGTAAAAACGATTAACAAAAGTTAGACTCTGCAAAATTTGCGTTCAAAAGTTCATGAAGTATATTATCCCATTTATTACCGGCTATAAAGTTTCAAGATACACCTTTGTATATTAAATAAGAAAGATTTTTTATCTCCGTTTTTACATGATAATGGAATTTAATAAGAGGAGATGCTTATCATGTGATAAAAAGGTCAGGAACATGAACGTGGCCCCTGTCCATAGAGGGAGAGGAAGACAGAAGAAAAAAAGTGGTCTCCCCTTGACCTTCTCTTATACCGGAAACGACTCAAGGGTTGATAGAAACCTTATATTTTGATGTCAAAGATGCATGTTAAAATTTGGTCACTCATCCGAGTACCAACCGCGCACTAGGTTGCTTAAGTTGCTTTCGTGATCGATAGCTCAAAATTTTATAGAAACCTTAAATTTTGATGTTATACACGTATGTTAAATTTGGTTGCAATAAGTTAAAGCATGCTCGAGTTATCGCTCCCGATTTTTTCTTGTATATTTTTTGTGTATTTTTTATTCACTAACACTGACACCCAAAAAGCCTTACTGTTTGCGCATTGCCTAACGCTATTTTGTACATATTATGGTATTTGTAGTCTGTAATTATCAAGGTATCTGCAGAATACCAGCGTCGAAACACTCTGTACCTCGGGTTAAGCTGAGCGGGGACCTATTTGGCTAAAAATCTTTACGTGTATTTCTTTTTTGTTACTATTTAATTGTATTTTTTTTGCCAAATAAACATTCATTCATATAAGAATTATCTAAAAGTCACTATTTTCCCATTTTCTTTTTACTATGGCCCTCTTGCAACCACACACAAAACCATACTCTCGTAAGCGCACTGACGAGCTACTGAAACTTAATAGGGGCAACCTGAGCGTGTTGATTAGGGCTTTGTCTGGACACTGCAAGCTGAACAGACATATCTACAATATGAGACTAAAAGATACTGACGCTTGCAGATTCTGTGAACAGGAACCAATACACCTCCTGTGCTCTTGTGAATGTCTCATTCACAAAAGAAGCCATTTGGGAAGACACATTCTCGACCCAGACGATATCAAAACAATCCGAGCTAGGAATATCTTATCATTTTTAGATAGTGCCCAGCTAAAGGAGTACATGTAAGACCTCAATAGTACTTACTTGGAGGCTAGTCACAATAGATCTTTATAGGTCGCAGTGACGCAAAAAGCCCCGAATTGTCTAAAATAAATAATAATAAACCACCATTTTTTCATGCGTACCTCCAGAAGCACGGGTGAAAAAGCACGAATACCAACCACGCACTCAGCTGCTTAAAATTTGCAAACGTTATGTTACTGTAGCGACCTTCTTTATCGAAAGGTCTTTCGTTCCTTTCTGATCCTAACCTCCTTCCACTTTATTTGGGGTCGGTTAAGTATGTCTTGATATCGACAAATACTACTATAGGATTTGGCATTAGATTTTGACGGCCGACCGCCTGCCTGATACCACCCTCTTTAAGAACGTTTCTCAAAGAATAATGGATCGTCCTCACCGGGGTATCTGCGGAAATTATTATTCGTAAAGTTTCGTGACAAAGGCTCAGGAAATTTTGTTAAAGAGATATATAGGCCTATGAATCCTGAAGGCTTTTTATTACAAGTAAATAAAGTACTTAGACACGATGTCTGTAGCTGCTACTAAGAGCAAACTTTCACTCATACTGCCATAACAATATACACCAAGAGGCTATTAAACCCAACTCCAAAGGAGATGCCGCTACAAACAACGCAATCACCGCAAAGAAAAATTAATAATGCCACAAAACTTAGTCAGAAACAGTTTTTTCCTCGGCTAAAGCAATAAAAGTTACTTGGAGCATAAATCGCAATTTGCCGCGAACCGTTCTTCATTTCTAACGGGATTGCCGGCGCTGCCCGTATTACCGCGGCCATTTCGATTAAGAAGCTCGAAACTTTTAAAGTGTTATGAAGAATACTAGTTTTAGTGGAGATGTATTTGTCCTTTGATTATAAATTGATGATTACAACCATTGTAATATTAACATAGTAACAGTAGTGCTCGCCCAAACTTTAGAACATTACTACCAATGAATTGTAAGAATTAGCGATGGATATATAACTTACTTGATGGTAAGCATACTAGAAACATCCACGACACTATATTCATGTTTTAATTATATAACAATTTGTAATTATACATGTTGTTTTTATCAAATTACGATTCTAATATGAAATAAAATATCACATCATAATTTATATTGTATTTTTCTATGATATGCTGTCACTAGTAAAGTGCTATATTATATTACTCTTGTTTATACTCGTTCAAAGTCTACGTTATTAGGTTTCGTTTTGTTTCATATTTGAATATTGCGAACAAAGGAACGGCCAAGAATGTTAATTAATATTTTGTTAGAAAGTCTAATTAAATTTTTGTTAGAAATGTTAACGTTTATCTAGGATATCATAACGAAAAACGTGTGTTAAATAAATTGTGTTACTTGTTAACAAATTATCTCGGGCAAATTCAAATAAAATAATTATATATCTTTAATTGAATTGACAATGCCTGAACACTTGGTTCGACAAATGATTTAGATGAGAAAATATTATAAACAAATCATATTTTTTTTGTAACTCTGCTAATAAATTATTTTAATTTAAAGATCTTCAATCTTTTTTATACCTGACAGAGAAGTTTTTGACCTTAATGTCACCAATTTAAGTGATACTAAGGAAACCCTCAATAACTGAGAGAGCAAGACAGATAATGTTTTGGCACGTATTACTTATCATATTGTCTTGGGAAACCAAATTATTTGCGTGAGGTTTATCAATACGGACAGGCTCGTAAGTAGCTCGGTACCTTTTTACTACCGGAGCCAGACTCTTCAAAATATTTTTCTGTCCAAAGATTTGATTTAAATAAACTTTTGATAATTAATACGATAAACAATACGAATGAAATCAAATGTATGCCATAAATTGAAAGACTGGCGTTAAATTTAATGTTTTTTTTTAATTCTAAGGTAGCTCAGTTAGAAGAGTTAGAGAGTTGTTTTTTCCTGCAATAAATTTCTCACAAATCGTATTATGTACGTGATTAATCGAACATTCGCCTTGTTACCATGAAAGCCAACATTGAATATTTTTTTAAATTTAATAACTAATAAATAATAAAGTTTTTATTTTCCAGTCATATATAATTTTACATTTTAATATTTAGATTTAGGCGTAAAACCCAATAAGGAGATATCTAACCCTGTGCAGCTCATGGAACTAATAATAATAAATTAATAAATGATTGATCACAAAAACAATCACCCAATATAATACACAATCTTCTGTTATCACACTAAAAAGCTCGTTGTCCTCAGTAAATATATCTATATCGAAAATGGGTTGTTTTACAAAGCAATAAAAGTTGTTTGAAGCATCCCCAGCTAGGATTGCCGTAATATTGACCCTCGTTCCGCAATTTAGACGTTCTTATAACTAATAACCATGAGACAGGTTCACTTGTGTGATTTCAGTTACTTTATAAAGACTGGTTTATTTTTATTAAAGACTCTTGGTGAAGTAGCCAGTAACGCTGCAGCCACATGAAGCGTTCTGAATTTTAATCCTAAAGAGGCCAATGTTTCTGTGATGAACACGAACATTTCTTCACGGGTCATTGTTATTTTTTACATAGCACGCTTGTTTGTATATTGATTTAAGTTTATTTATTTAAGATTATTTTAGCTTTATAACCTTTTCTGCGCAGGAGCTATATTATTGTAAAGTTTCATTTAAATCCATTCAGTAATCTTTGCGGGAAAGAGTAACATTGTGTTGCGTCATCGAGCGCATATTCTACCGTCTGTACCACGTGGTCTACATTGGCACCGACAAACTGTGGCTACCATTCTAACGCAAACTAAGAATTTTGGCAGTCAAGAGCACACCAGCACAAAGCACCAACTTGTCTAATTTTCTCAATCAATTTTGCGCTTTTATAATACACTCATATAAGATTTAATTAATCTCCAATTGATAAATCAATGCGGAAGCAGTTAAGCTTTCGTGCAGAAGCAGTTAATTATTTTTAACGGCTGCCGACGTTTACACAGAAGTTGAAAGTAAACGCTTATCATTTGGAAAAGCAGTTGTTTTCACAGCCAGTGAAGCGATCGATCGGTCGTGTTAAGGCTCGTCCACACCTGACGGATTACGTCGGAAGACTGCTATCGAAACGCAACTCGTAAACCGATGCTTTATGGAAGCTCATACATACATTACTAACGTATTTATCCAGTAGTGGTAGGCAGAGATCACTTCTTTGCACCTGCTACGATCCTAACAAATTTATTTCGCTTCATCTACTTCCGTCACAGTATTCATACATGCTCGTCAATTTTGATGTTGCCTTTCTTAAGAATGTTTTCGATAAACGTTCGCCTAGGTTCTTCTACACTCCGATCCTTTTATATCATTTTCGTCAATCTGCTTTCACTAATCTTTTTATATGACTAAACCATCTGACCATCCCTTTCTCTATTCTTGGCAATATGTCTTCTTTCAAACCACACCTCTCTCTTATCAACCTGTCACTTAATTTTACCCCAGCGATGCTCCTCAAAGCTTGAGTACTGAAATGAGTTTCTACTGCATTTATTTTGCTTTCATACCTCCTCTCTCATGTCCAACTTTCACTTTGGTACATCAGTGTTAGAAGAAAAAAGCTGGAAAGCCAAAAGGACAGAAGCCCATTGATTAGATGTGTGAACTTTCTAGTGCTGTAGCTTTAACCAACAATGACCTCATCACTATCAGCAGTTGGAGTAACTCTTATGGTCTAGTCATTAATCCTCTGAAAACACAGACAATCATAATTGGTAGCCCATACTTGTTTCAAGGATTGAATATTCTACATTGCCGTTAGTAAATTTAAGTGGCACTATGATTCTTTTTGCTCAAAATGTAAGTAACCTTGGTGTAGTTTTTGACCAGTGTTTGGCGTGGAGGCCACAAGTGGAGACGGTTCGGAGAAGAGTTTTTGCTGCGTATGGTTCGTTAAATAGATTCGGGAATTTCCTTCCGACGACTACGAAAATCGTTTTGGCACAGTCGCTGTTGCTTTCTATTCTTGATTACGCTGACGTTTCCTATGCGGACCTTTCGGAGGAGCTTCTTGACAAATTAGAGCGTCTGCAAAATATTTGCATCAGGTTTGTCTTTAACCTACGTAAATTTGACCATGTTTCTTCTTATCGTACCCCAAGGCTATCAATTCGTCGTGGTGAGATTCGCGTTCTCTCTCTTCTTTATTCTGTCCTTTTTCTACCCTCTTCGCCACCATATCTTCGCTCTTACTTTATTTTTGCTCTAACTTTGATCTTACCCTTGTTATACCACCTCATACTTCTGACTTCCTGTCCAATTCCTTTTCTATTCATGCAGTCCGATTGTGGAATGCTCTCAATATTAGAAGTGCTTGCACGTTGGAGTCCTTTAAAAGTCAAGTTTGTGGTCATTTTCTTTCCACTTTTGTTTTTAAGTAATTAGTTTTTGCCTGGGCCCTATAATATGTTCTCTTCTTTTTGTTTTCCTGCAACACAACGTTGCCTGTTAGCAATAAGGCTGCCTACCTTGTGCATACATCTGTGTCTACTTGTATTGTTTTTTTTTCTATTTATCTTTTTGTGTGCAATATAAGCGTTTATTATTATTATTATCTAATTTATTTAATTTGAAATACATATAAAATTATATTTCTAAATTGATTATTATTATTATTATTAGATTACCTTAATTTAATGGCCTACACTTTTATTTTTTTCTTAAATTTTTAAGCCACTAACTATCAGGCAAAAAGAGGAAGCGACGGTGGAGGAAGCGTTGGTGGCGTAGTGCTTAAGGGCGTTGTCTCCCACCCGCGAGGCACCGGCACCGTTTAGATCCCCGCCACGTACCAATGTGTATTTCCAATTTTGAATGCATATGTACGTTTAATTGACGCTTGTACGGTGATGGAAAACATCATGAGGAAACCTGCACACACCTACGAAGAAATTCTTAGGTTGTTTGTGAAGCTGACCAACCCGCACTCGGCCAGCGTGGTGAACTAAAGCCTAATCGCCCCTAATGTGGGGTAGGCTCGAGCCCCTCGGTGGGGACATTATGTGAGCTGTTGATGATGATCAGGCAAAAAGAAAGGTTGAGAGCTTCACCATTAGCTCAAAGTAGCCAAACATTCAGCGGGCAATGAACTGATCAAACTCGAGGTTTAACGCACAGTTACATTCTGTAGCGTTTGCGTAGCCCTACAGTTGTTTGTGAAATTTCAGTGGAACTAACGAGTGTTTGCACAAGACAGGCAAACAGAACAGCTTAATTTATTTAAACAGGTTTTCAATCATCGTGAGATACAGACACTCGATGGCGTAATATTTTAAACGGCCTTTTTCTCTTGTAATTTCACGCTCCTATTTTTTATAAAAATGTCAAATAACTAATTTCCACCTGATGATAAGCAGAAGTGGAGTACAAATTTAAAGATAGCTAGTGCGAGAGATAATGGACAAATTACAACTTTTTACTAGTTATTTTATTTTATGGATGGAAAATATACATTAAAAGACTTTTGAATGTCTTTAATTTTTATTCTAAGTATTTGAATTTTAAATTTCAAAACTTACCCATTCTAAAATGACATAAGTCCAACTGCAGAATTTTTGTGGGTTAATGTCATGGGCTCTACAAAATAAAAAAAATTAAGTATATCACAACTGTCAAATATTTAAGGTTAAGTTTCTCAGACCAATAATGCAGTTTTTTTTTATGTTGGCCATAAATGAAAAAAAAAACGGGAGTCTTCCCTTGACTTTCTTGTATACCAGAAACGACTCAAAAGTTGATAGAAACCTTATATTTGTCACCCATCCGAGTACCGACCACGCAACTTTCGTGATCGACGACTCAAAAGTAAATAGAAACCTTATATTTTGGTGTCATACATGCATGTTAATTTTGTTGCAGTAAGTTAAAGCATACTCGAGTTATCGTGCTAACGCAAAGCCAAACAAACATAATTCCAAAAAAAAAATTTTGGACTCAGGGATGTCCAAAACGTGTAAATTCCTCAAAGTCTCGAGGTCGAATTTTTTGACGATTACAAAACTTCCTCTGTACTACGTATACGAGAAAGAAGAAAAGATGAATGCCAAAGAAATTTTGTGTTAGTAATCCTAAGTTGTCCATTTTTGGTACCTACACGTTTAAGTTTTTAAATAAGTCTTAATTGAGCAAGTTATAAATTCTGAAAAAAAATGTTCTTGATGACCAAAGCTACAAATGGTTTTATAATTATCATAACTTTTTTTAATGTTATCAATTTAAATTAGCACTAGCCACACTCGCCTTAACGTCCTACAAGGTACTTCTTGGTGCCTGTCTTGAATGTCAAAGGATTGTAAAAATCTTATGGTAAAAAAAATGTGCTGGCAGAGAATTCCATTTTTTTTTGTGCGATGTAGAAATAAGTTGCCGAATTTATTACCAGCCAGATTTTGAGAATGTAAATCAGCACTCGTAGTCCTCAAAAGGAGAAGCCCAATTGAATCGAACATGGTACCAATCCACATGGAATCAATGTGATGGTGAAATGTAATACATGAATATTCGTATCCAACCAATCTATTTTGAAGTTGTGATTTTGACATTAGAATATGAAATATCATTTTATCATTCTACGTCCGAAACTGATCCTTGATAACAGTAGAGCAAGAAACACGGGAAAGTTGTAGATCTGTAATAACATTATGCCTGCTCCATACGGATTGGTGTGTAGGGCTTGATCCTACACACCAATCCGTATCCGTATCCTGGACCAAAAATTTATAAAATAGCATTAAGAATAAGCACCAAAGCCTACACCACCGAGCCCAATGCAGAAATATTTAACAGTCTCGAGTTCACTTCTAATAATTTAAATAATGATTACTATGCTTTTCTTACCAAAGATTTATTATCAAAGCTCTAAATATTACATTTTCTATAAATCCTTTATAGCATCAGAATTTTTCACATGCTGAGTATAAAAGTGATATTCATAATGCGAAGACTACAAAACCTCCGTCTTTCCGGGAAAATCCCTGTTTATTATATGAAGTAAGAAATCCGCTGGTTTGAAGTAAAACGCGACAAACCAATACTGAAATTCTCGCAAGTATTCGAATAATCACTACGCTGACGACTCCCCGGAATCCCGATCAGTTCCTCCCCAAATTGATCTACCTTAAAGTTACGCGACGAAATTCTTGAATCCGCTATTTTTGCATCGTCAGCAGGCATCTTATCATCGTCAATAGCTCGCATCGCCAATATCCAATCAGAAAATATTTTCAATACTCATTCCTATTCGATTAAGATTAAAATCCATTGAGATAACGAAAAGAGAGATATTATGGAAAATAATATTACTTTGCGTCCTCCTACGTCCCACCTACAAATCCCTTCAATTTGCTATTGAAACCTGCGTATTAATTAGTGAAGAACAGTTGAGTGATTTTGTTTGGGTTTCCAAGAATTGTCGCAAAAGGTTTTAGCAAAGACATTAAAATAATACTCGTAGCATGTAAAATACATTTTTTATAATGGAAAACTTTTAAGTGGCTCGCTTTTACGGTTACGTAGAAAAACACGACATGCTTACTTTTTTTCTATAATATAATCATGTTTGCTTAAACTTATAGCTGGCTGGAATAGGCTGTTTTAGTGCAAAAGTTAGGGCTTATTATAATAGGGCATGGACTTTAAATAGCTATAACTGTTTATCTGGTCAGTGAAGATTAACTGTCGATTAATAGGAAATTACCTAAAGAGCAGACCTATGTCCAACAGTGGGTTCTCGGCTGAAATGATGATGACGATGATAAGGTAGTTTAGGAGGCGGCCCAATACTGACTATTGTTAGAATGTTATCTTTCAAATCCACAAGGAAGGAAAAAAGTTCAGATTACACTTGCGAAATATGCTTTTGTGTAGCAGCAATCAATGCCATTTTTCGTCTGCAACACAAAGCCACATTGCACTAAATCTTTCATTTTGGAGGTAAGTTCAGATAATTAAAAGTTTTCCTCGACCGCGATCGAAACAGCTAGATATTTATCCCCCAACTTCAGCTGAACATTATACGCAACCCCAGATGCTGTTTGAACTTGACCCAGATCAGTACGGTCGGGTACGACCTCTATTGTCTCACTCACACCCGCAAGAAAAGAATGTGATGCAAAATCGCCGAAGACGTATCGCTCAGGGCAATGGAAGGCCGTTTACTGATGACGGGTGTCTGATTCGCGAGCAGGTGTAATTTCGTCTTTATTTCTTGGGTCTTAAGGTGTATAATTTAATTAGTGTGTTTGGGCATAATGAACGTATTGTGATGTCACAATAAAGTTTAATACTTGGACGAGATATCTCTCGTAGAGGATTTGTAACCAGATGTTTACAAGATATTGTAATCTATCACATAATAGCGACGTCATACAGAAGCATGTTTCTTCACGGTTTAAGTAATAATTTTAAGCAACCACAGCTAAAGTTGATTTGTAGGTACGAGTAATGAAATCAATTCTATAGTGCAATAGCTTATTTATTTTGAAAAGTTATGAAAGTCTCCCTGTCCAACTGATCGATATCTCCTTGGCATAGGATGGCCCATGTTGGGGGTTCTGAGTGGATATTACTTCTATCTTTAAAATCACTTCTTTATTAATATATTATTATAGATTATCAGTCGATCTAAAGGAGAAGAGTTTCCTTGACAAAAAACATTTCTTTTTTACAAGCTTTTATATAATTTCACCTGTCCCTTCCTTCACCTGTCATTTCAATTTCACCTGTTCCTAAATCTTGAAAATTAATTTAAATTTCCAAGATTTGATGACAAAGATCCACTTCCCGGTTACCAATTGAGCTGAACTTTTTCATAGATGTGTAAATCGCGTGAAAATGCAATATTATGATGACATGGTGCTGATCTGATTATGGAGCTGGAAGGTGGTCATAGGGACTCAGTAAAGAAACGACGCATCCCCATCGTGTCTCGGCTCGTTTGATTCGTCTTGACGGGTACTTTGGTGCTACATGGTAACCAGGGTCTGGTGATGGGGCTGGAAGGTGGCGATTAAAACTCAGTAATTAAGTGACACAACCGTGTCGAGTTTGATTCGTCTTAGTGACCAGATTGATATTAACAATATAATATACTCAGACATTAACAAAACAGGAGGTCTTCTAAAAGAAGTAGATTTTTTGTTGGTGCTAAAGTCATGTTGAGGACTAACGTTGACGTTATGATTGAAATTGATACCAAATTAAATAGAAACGAAAAACATGGAAAAAAAATCCTGTCATGGATAAGTGCTGAGACGGGACTTGAACCCGCGACCTTTCGCTATCCGGGCGACTGCTCTTCCAACTGAGCTACACAGGACTGTTTGACCACGACGAATTTAGCCATGTCTTTCGTTTTTTTTGATTGCGTCATCAAGCTGACGTATGCCTAACAATGTTGCAGATTTACATCTTTAACACCCGATAAGATATTTTTACAAATACCGTCGATCAGTTAAGTTAGACAATTTTGCTTATTTGAAATATTATTTTTATTTTTGTTTGGCAAGTTTCATTATGATTGAAATTGATACCAAATTAAATAGAAACGAAAAACATGGAAAAAAGTCCTGTCATGGATAAGTGCTGAGACGGGACTTGAACCCGCGACCTTTCGCTATCCGGGCATCTTTAAAATCTGCAACATTGTTAGGCATACGTCAGCTTGATGACGCAATCAAAAAAACAAAAGACATGGCTAAATTCGTCGTGGTCAAACAGTCCTGTGTAGCTCAGTTGGAAGAGCAGTCGCCCGGATAGCGAAAGGTCGCGGGTTCAAGTCCCGTCTCAGCACTTATCCATGACAGGATCTTTTTCCATGTTTTTCGTTTCTATTTAATTTGGTATCAATTTCAATCATAATTAAACTTGCCAAACAAAAATAAAAATAATATTACGTTGACGTTGCTAAGGGGTAAATGGAGCTATTACAGGTCACATTGCTGAAATTACATGGCCATATTACAGACTTGCTCAACTATACGATAGCGATATACCATCGGTTCGCGTATTCTTTGGTAATGACGGCATTCACATCATACAGCCTAACTCAGTTCAGGCTCCTGTTAAAAATCATGGCACAGTTTTAACATTTTTAGTTCTTTTTATTATAAATAAAACAACTTTTACGGATTTAACTGGCGTGTAATCAGATTTTACGTTTTGTTATTACTGCCTGACGTTTCGTAACACTTTGCAGTGTGCAGGTCACGGGAGGCTAAAGATGTAGGTTGTCAATATTATGTTTAATTTGGAGTGTTCCGGTTTACGCAAACGGAGCTCACGGGGTCATTAAGTCTTGCTGTGTGGTGGTTTGCTAGAGTTTTAATAATTTTAATTACTGGATCCCAAGAAGGCGATACGGGCCAACCATCTTCTCTATTGAAATTTGGGTGTTTGTTTCATCCTTGGGATGTATCGACGTTCCTTGGCGAGAATGTATGGTTTATTGAACCTTATATAATGATTGGGCCCTTCTAGCGTATGTTCACACACTGCAAGCTTGTTTATCATCTCGATATTCATAAAAAGGTAAATGATATTACAAAAGAGATTGGAAGATTGAAAATTGATTGGAAGCATAATTAGATTACAATATCTAATTATGCTTCCAATCAATTTTTCTCCGAAATAGTAAGCTTCAAAATTTTGTTTTTGTTATTATTTTACTGCTTATCTACAAAAATCTTTGTTTATAATATAATCTTCTTAAACGTTATTCTTGGAATTGAAAACAATTATGTAATTATTTACCTAAACAAGGTTGTTTTACTTAGAAATAACATAGGTACCTCACAAGGCTACAGCAGCTTTCGCCAGCCAACCTGAAACCCCATCTGCCGTTGTTGAGTCGTTAGATAAAGAGAGAAATATTGTTATTAAATTGTAGTTTTATAGTTATTTTATTATTAATTAAGAAACAATAACATTAATAAACTTGATCTGAACCCAAATTATATTTTTTTGATGGCGTCAAGTTTTTATATAACCGATACAAATGTTTGATTGGGTTTTTAATGTGTGTAAATATTAAATTTTATTGATATATGGACGATAAAATAAAGGTTTATTGTAATTAGACCGAGAATTTTACAGTGGTTTTCGCTATCTTACCACTTAAGGTCTTAAAAAAAGGACCGAGTTATAAAAATAACTAAGTTAGTAGCAGATTTTTTAGGGTTCCGTACATCAAAAGGAAAAAACGGAACCCTCATAGGATTAAAACCATATACTCATATCTATGGTCCCTTGAAGCTGTGAAAAATCATACTTCTTACTTAATCCAAAAAAAAAGGTACGGCCGTTTATGTCGCAAAAAACGTATATTTCGATACTCTCAAGGAAATCAAAATTCATAGGGTACTTCTCGTTGACCTAGAACTATGAAATTTAGCAAGTAATATTGTCATTTAAATACAGGGAAAACTCTGAAAACTATTAATTTGTAATTAAATGATATAAAATATAGTCTTTATTTAAAGTACGTAATCAATCATCGAGGTATGCGCTTATCTAGGTATCGAGATGAAATTAAAACCATATACTCAGGTCTACAGTTCCTTGAAGCTGTGAAAAAATCAAACTTCTAAGCTAACGCAAAAAAAGATACGAAAAACTTATATTTCGACACTCTCAAGGTGTATTTTTACTATGTTGTAACTACAAATTTCTACGGAACCCTCGGTGGGCTAGTCCGACTCGCACTTGTCCGGTTTTTTTATTTTATTTGTATAATAAACTAAGTGTTTTAGGAATGGGTGGAATGATTGATTTGTCGGTAGTGTACAACGGCCGGGAATCGATCTCCATTCACACAGATACCGGGTCTAAAGGGTTTTCCAATAAGAGGTGTTACTTTGAATAGCTGGCTATTTCGGTAGTTGTCACTTTTGACAAACTGAGACTGAGAATATTGCTGCTGTAGCCCAAAGTGTTGAAAAAAACCCAGGTTGGTCCATTCCTCGTCGTTCTTTGGAATTGGGCATTCCAGAAACGTCATTACACCGTATTTTGCATAAAGAGTTGGATCTTAAGGCTTATAAAGTTCAGTTAACACAAGAACTCAAGCCGGCCGATCATCAACAACGTCGTGTCTTTGCTGATTGGGTCCTTGAAATGCATGAAAGTGATCAGGAATTTTATCGAAAAATCTCTCGAAGAGGTGATCGCAATTGGCCACCGAGATCTTGTGATTTAACACTTTGCAACTTCTTCCTTTGGGGCCGCGTGAAAAAAATAAGGTCTACGCTAACCAGCCCAGCGTCGATTCAATACCTTAAAGATGGATTTCGTGAAGCTATTGAGGGCATAGAGCAGCCACTTTGCGATTTAGTGATGGAAAATTTCATGAAAAGGATATGGTCCTGCAAGCGTAGCCGTGGTGGCCATTTGGCTGGTATTGGTTCCATTATTAATGGCATACCTTCTAATTTACATTGAAATAAACATCTGACCATTTATCTCAGAAAATGCCATTTTTCTTTGAATATCAAAATAACACCTCTTATTGGAAAACCCTATACTAGGCTGCGTTTTCGGCTACCGACGCTTTTCTGTTTAAATATGCTTCATTATCCCAAAAAGGGGTTGGTTTAGGTATTATTTGATTACACATAAAGCTACACCTGGCAGAACGGGCCATGTAGTTCCTCAAAGATGTGAATTGTAAAAATTGCTCTCTTTTTAAATGCTTATAATTTTCTTAGTAAGTAATTGTTAATTTATGAAGCCTTTCTACAATATTAAATCGGAAAAATCAAACAACACAATTTTTGGAATTACTCAAGTAATTTCAAAAATCGCGGTGGACTCCGTTAAATGAGTCCAGAAGGGCTTCACTAATTAACAGTTACAAAATTATATGAAAGAAATTTAATAACTCATAAAAAGTGGTCTATATAGTGGATTGCAAAAAAATCCCAACCATCCAACCAGATTGTCGGTTAGGAAAAATAAATCTCAACCAACCAACTAGGTTGTTGGTTAAGAAAAAAAAAACGAACCCTCCAACCAGGTGGACAGAGTGGTGTGTCAGTTAATAATAGACCATTTTTAATTAGGTTAGCTGTCAAATATTTACCAATAGAAGCAGAATAAATCACAACAATATGCCACAAACACAAAGGTAACAAAAAACTCAAAGGAGCGCTCAAATTTATTTTACTTAATGCCTCATTGTTTTCGTGTTATTCCAAAAAGCTGGAACACAATAAATTCTTTGGTAATAATAGATGAATCGCAAAATTTATAAAAATTACATTACAACTTGGTAACTTTCACAACTTTTTCTACGAGCGAGTTTGCGGGGTGACAAATTGAGGGGGTGATTTTTGTGAAGTTCCTAACCATTTTTCAGGCCTGAAAGGGAAACTTTGGGACGGTAATGCAGATGATCTATTATATGGTTTCGGAAGCCGGGACGATCCAGGTAAGTAATATATACTTCCAGCCGATTCAAACGTTGAAAGCAGGAAATATTTGAACGCTCAAGAAATGTATCGTTTCCGGGCTAGCCTTTGACTGCGTGAACATAAATTATGATGGTACTTCAACAAATAATTTTTTCTTAAATAGTTTCTGACAAGAAAAATATATTTTTAAATAAAAAAGAAACCGCCGTCAAAACTAAAAACGAAGAAATAAAAATTGCGTGTAATCAGATTTTATTTATTTTCCGACTGATTGACTGACTGACATATCAACGCCAGTCTAAACCGCTGGGTCTAGGGATTCCAAATTTGGCACGTAGGTTCCTTAAGAGGTTCAGGAGTGCACTAAGAAAGGATTTTTGAAAATTCAATCCCTAAGAGGGTAAAATAAGGGATGGAAGTTTGTATGGAAATCTGTCATTTTTTAAAGTAAAATCGATGAAAATTGGTACTTATATGGCGCTTAGTTTTGAGAAATATTAAGAAAATTTAAATACTGCCTGAAATAACTATTCTATGCGGACGAAGTCGCGGACAAAAGCTAGTTACACGTAAAAATACATTATAACAATTTTTCAAACACATAGCTTGCAAGAGCGAACCTATCTTAAGAAGAGATCTCTTCCAGTCAATCCATAAATAATATTTCTACTCTGACACCAATTATCTAGCCCAAATTAAGTATCTTTAAGAACTTGTGCTATAGATACTAGATAACGGACAAATATACGTAAGAACATAGATATTTTTTTAAATAAACTTAAATAAATATATATATAAACAACCATGACTAATGAACAAATGATCGTGTTCATCACACTAACATTTGCCACTACCAGGACTCGAACCCGGACCGCCCGTAGGCAGCGTTACTGACCACTCCACCACGGCGGCGTCAAATGTGTGTTGTAATTTAAGGTAGGCGACACAAATGCAAAATGAGGGTATAAAAACACATCAATCTAATGAATTACTTAATTAAAAATTACAGATATGAAACAGTGAAATAAGCTACATGGACAAATACATATACGCATAGTAAAAAATATTATGGCAAATACAATGCTTAACAAAATAAATATGATATAAGTTTGATATTAATTAGATACTTGTGATAAATGGTACTGCTTAACGCCCATATTTAGAAACAATACTTGTCTAAGTAAAAACAATAAAACGTCAAGCTTAAAGTAATAAAACGCCAGTACATCAGTTCACATCGTTGAATGTATTATGTTTTATTACTTTATACTTTTCACATGGACGTTTTGCATAGCATTATTTTTTACTATGATAAGTATTTTTTGTGAATATGGGCGCTAGTCTATTTATAAAGTGATAGATTAAATACTTTCACCTTTTTTACAGCTCAACTAAGTTAAATAACAAATTAAAGACCCCCTAACAAATGATATTTTACAAAATAGTTCTGTTATAGTAGATATTTTTCAATAATAGGTACTAATAACATCACTGCAAAATTTTCCCAAAATAAGACTTATTAAACCAGTATGCAAAATTAAATTCTATCGCTGGAGAAAGTAAACATAATTATTGAGTTGACAAACTTCAGTGAAGTGAACTGAGGTATGTATTCTATTATTGTATTTTGCAATTGGTTGTACACGCGAATATAGTACATAAGTCAATGATGTATGAACACGATTTTGCTGTTTATTCTCGAATAGCAAAATTTACTTCCTAAAATTCTGGCGCAAAGATTAAATATTAACAGAACATTCCAAAAATTTATTTTCTCAACGTTTCTGTGACGTTTTGATGGTGCCTTTTAATTATTTATTCCAACTGTTGTTTTTTAAATAGCTAATATACCTATGCTAATGCTCAATTAAAGATGATGTTAGTCTGAAATTTTATAAATATTACATGTCATAATACGCAGTCAACGAGGGTTGACGGCTTATAATATATATAGGGAAGAAGCACCTTGCAGGTCGGCAAGGCGTGGCGTGGGTGCTTAGTACGGCGCATAAGATGCACTCTTTCTATATTATCTCTCGCTCAGCTAGCTTTGATTTTCGATTCCTCTGAACCCGAAAATCGAAGGTCCAACAAATTAGAAAGAAAATTATCGCCGGTTCGACCGTCGAAATGAGAAAAAAAATCTCACTAGTTTGATGATCGCACTAATGAATCGAACAAGTGAGAACGCACCCTTGCGTAGGTGTGATGGAGTTATTTGCTTGGCTTTATAAAAACCATGGAAGCGGTTAAAAATTTAAGCCTCTGTGAAATGGTTTGGTCTATCTATCTCGCTCTAATATACATGTTAGTATGTTCTTTCTTTTTCACATTATCACTCGTATACAGTTTCCTACATCTAAAGGTATCCTACTCGCCTAATGGTAATCAGTTGCCACCAGGGTTACAGGTAAAGCTCGATTCCATCTGCGTCCTTACCGTCACTTACCATCAGGCAGATGAAGGACAAAAGCTTCTCGGCCAAGATTAATAAAAATGAAAACGGCGGCAGTCAACGTTCTTCCTTATACTTTTAAAAAAAGTATTAAAGAATGTTGCAATCACAGATTAGATAAGATACCTACTTTAATGTGTTAATATACTAATTCTTACTAATCACTTTTAAACTTTCGCGTTGTATAATTAATACGAGACAAATTAACGCGATTATATATACCTTTTAAATGCCTGACGTTTCAGCCGGGTTACACAGACCGCGGTCACAGGCTGACTCACCACGTGGTCAGCCTGTGACCACGGTCGGTCCCGTTTTTGCTCATATTAATCATGCAACGCCAAAGTTTAAAAGTGATTAGTAAGAATTAGTTTATTTACGTTCATCAATTTTAATACTAATAATAATAATAATCATTTATTTCCTAAGCCTAGGAAAGGTAAACCCACTCTGTCTAACTCCACATTCCAATCTGTGTCAGATGTCACACCTGCCCTTTAATGTTGGTAATTGCTACCTATATATATTAATTAACCATTTTTGCGTTTTGCTTCCCCTTGTTATTTAACCCTTTTTGTTGTGTTTGTGTTGAGTTTTGTGTTTGAGTTTTGAATACTAATATTTGTCTGTTATTTTGTTGTCAATGTGTATTGTCCTTATGTTTTAATAAAAATTGCAAATGTCTGCCATGTCGCCATCTAACCCGCATCACCGGCTACCACTGAAAACCAGCGTCACAGCTTAGTCTGTGACATAAATCTGAGTGGTAGTCCGTTTCGGCGTTAGGTATATGCGCTATTATTTTATGTATGTGATCATATTTTATAAGCCGAATAAAGATTTATATCATTCTTTCTTTCAATGTGCCTCCCGAAGCTTATTATTTATTTTACAAAAAAAGTTGTGTATCAACTCTTGAATGCGCCCTTTAGTAACGGGCAGCCTACCCTTGTTATAAATCAGTCGTAGCTCAAACCACACACCAAACTTAGCAACAAGTCTCCAACTTAATGTTAGCAAGTCGTTAGGTGACAGATAAATAACCTTCAAGAAACAGACCGATTTACAAAACCATTACAGACATGATATGAACCGTCCAACGAATGATAATTATGGTCATTTCGACTTTTGCAGCGCAATAATTTGCGACGTTTGCGGTCGGAGTGGAGCTGTCCTTTTGCTTGATGTAACCACTGAGGCCCTACAATTGAGTCAGTCGAATATATTTCTTTAAACGTTTCATTTATGAGTACTAATTTTCCTAACAACTATAAGTGAAAAGTTTTATATCAAATTGCATTATACACAGCTTTATGTAACATTTAAAGCAATATGAGCCATTTACTGCCTCAAAATAGTGACAGATTAGCCGATCACCTATATCATCATCCTCATCATAACATAATTCGACCCACTGCTGGGACATAAAGCCTCTCCTTCTCATCGAAGGAGGTTTAGGTAGTAAGCCAACACGCTTGCCCAATGCGGATTGGTGGACGGAGTATCAGGTGATCAATACCCCTTTGCTGATCCGTTAGTCGCCTTCGACGCTCACGACGCCCATTGGAGGATACGGGGTATACTATTCTACTCTACCGACATCACATGGCTAGATACATAAAACCCAAAATATAACTAAACCTGTACCAAGAAACAAAAGAGAAAAACAAAGACACCACGCCAGACAATCACGCTAATTGTGTCTTGCATATTATTTATGAGAAGTAATTATTAATAATTACAATTTAGGAGTAATGTAGTTCAGTGATGTAGCGTAATAAATTAACCTCTTTTTGGGGTAGATACCGCTACTATTTAAAAAACAAATCGTCAGGCAAATAGATACCTATTTATTAATGGATCATTTAAATCAAAATCAAAATGTTCTTTATTTAAATGACTTATGATTCGGACTTAATTACACTCGTAATTGGTCATTCTAACTTGTATTTGGGACTGACAATGTTTATTGAGGTTGGCACCGGCCTCAAAAAAATATATTTAGATTTTTATAGGTAAACAGGTTTATTATTTCTCCGTTTTTAGTTTTGAATGCAGTTTTTTTATTTAAAAATAATCTATTTTGGCTTTTAAGACACAAGTGATAAGATTACGATATCATTGATATCAACTGAATAGGGATAACTCAAAAATTACTCGTCAGATGCCGATAAAATTTAAATGGGACCACATGACAAGGACGAGGTTCGAAAGGTCGAAAGAATCTTTAAAATCAGTACACCCAGTAAAGAGTTATGAGGTAGCAAACATAAAAATAATGACATACAGTCGAATTGATAACCTCTTCCTTTTTGAAGTCGTTTGAAAAGAAAAGTGATAAATATATTACCTACTAATACTTTTAAATCTTCAAAAATCTATAGGTACCACCGATTCCGACCAAATAATACCTACTCATAAATGGACATTAAATTTAACGTTACAGACAATTATTGTGACAGGTAATATCCAATCTTATACCAATGTCAAAATCGTTATTGTGGCAATTAAGTAAAATTTGACATTGTAATGTGAATTAAATTGAATTGAATTGAATTTTTTTTTTTGACATTGTGTTATGAATTTATTTTATGTTAATTTAATTTAAGTATTGTAACTAGAGTTTAAGAATTCATATTTTCAATTTCTTGTTACCTACTAACATAGAAATTAAGTCAAATTGCTACTAACCATAAATGGATCAATGTTATCTGACGAATAAATGAAACCGTGGAGTCATGAAAATCTTGTTATTGAGCTCAACCGAAGCTGGACCTTGTATCTAGATGAGGTACAGGAATTTGGTTGACTTCAATGTCAAGATAACTCAGGTGTGCGCGTTTACGGCTAAGACTTCACCGTTCCTTTCCCTTCCCTCTCTTCAGGGCACAACGCTGATGCTACAGAGCAGTGTCAATATGTATGAAAGTACGCAGTGACTTAATCCCAAATGACCACATCGAAAGTGAAAAAACAGCTTCATGGAAACTCGGAGTTTTGAACAAGATGCGACATTTTTTCACGTTAAATCAAATGTGCTTGCTATACAAGACGCAAGTACGGTCCTGCGTAGAGTATTGTTTGCACGTATGGGATGGCTCCACCAAGTACTCACTATATGCCTTGGATAGGTTGCAGCGTCGTGCAACCCGCATCCATCAGTGACAAAGAAATGACCAACCATCTTGAGCCTCTCCAATTGCGTTGCGATGGAGCGTCATTGAGCGCGTTCTACCGTCTGTACCACGGCGAGTGCTCTGAAGAGATTTTTCCCCAATCCCAACCGACAAACTGTGGCTACTATTTCAAAGCGAACTAAGAATTTTGGCTGCTCATCTATATGTGGCACAATCAAGATACGGAGTTCACTGTCAGCACACTTGTTCCCTCTTTCCTACAATCCTGGGTCATTCAAAAGAGGCGTGAAGAAGCACCTTGCAGGTCGGCAAGGTGAGGGTGGCTAGCGCGGCGGTCTATCTCTGCACCAGCTATCTTCGCATTTGGACTCCACTTCTCCTTACCATCAGGCTGAATGGAGTCATTTGTGTGACCTTTCATATTGTTCCACTCTACTGTCATCTGCATAGTAATCAACGTGCCGAGAAGAATCATATCATTGATATGCTGAAGAAATACTGTATAAACGGAGCTCTGGGGAACGCCGGCATTCAATGACATGAACTGATATTTACCTGGAGGAGTTCGTTTTTAGCGGTAAGGTCGCCTTTCTACAAAACTTTTGTCTCGGCTGTATTTTGTGTTTGTCATAATATTATTTACTTACGTTTACATATGTATTTATTTATGTAGTTTATATATCTATTTTATATAATAATGTATTTTTTTAGCATTAGTTATTTATTAGTTTCATTTGTTTTCAAACCCTTTTTGCACTTGTGTCGCCTACCATAACAATATTAGAACACACATTTATGTGTTGACTGGAAGAGATCTCTTCTAGAGATAAGTTCGCCCTTGTAAACTATGTAACTAACACTTATATTATTTATGTGCAATATAATACTCTTTGTATTATATTTTAATAATTGATTAAGGTATAATAAAGTTATATTCTATTCTATTTGTTCTCTTCTGATAGCGAAAGTTGCCAACGTCATTTAAAAAAATATCCCATGAAAATACTCTGAAAGACACCAATCTCCGACAAAGTAACTATTAATTTATATTAAAATACTTCGTAATATTTTTTATTATGACTAAACCACCAAGAACTTTTGCGTAGCATATAAAATATTGATAAAACAGGATAAAACTAATAATTGTTAATGGTGTTTTGTTTAAAAAATCTGCATTATTAAAAAATGAATAATTATATCAAAACTAGAATCAATTTTTTGTCGTAGGAATATACAAAAATGTAGTAAATACACACAATGTACCATTTCAATGATCAGAAATATAATGGAAACGTAAAAATAACAAGGTAGTCCTACTTATGGACAAAAATGAATAAAATGTGTCAAAATAAGTTAAATGAGGAATAAATTGTTTGAATAAATACTTTTCGTAAAAATGTTTTTCTATTACCGCTTGTGATTCCTAGAAATATTGGAAATAAATTGTACCTACTTAAATACTGAGAATTATACCGTAATCACTCAAATTATCATTCATGCACTTTAAAGGCGTTTTATTTAGATAATAACCGAATAATGTACAGTATTTTGTAATGTACTTGATGGAAGAAAAAAATATCTGCAAATCAGTAACGTTTCCAAATTCAATAATGGCCGTTCCAACACTTTTCCGAAATTACGCCTTAACTAAGCAAAGCTACAAAGAATAATAAATTAAAATAAGCAAACAGCATTTAAAATAAAAGCTGACTCGATAACTCACGGCTGTCACAGAAAAAAATAGAGCGCAAAAATATAAAACAAAGATAAAAATCGAAGGAGCCACTTACCCATTCGCGTCGCGACGTGCACCTGTGGGTAGGTAGTAGGAGATTTTGTATTTTTTGGGAATTTTATGTAGTTGCGGCTCTTGGCGGCCGCTCGCCACGAAGGGCACGCGGCCCTGCCACTGACGGAACTACGAGACGCGAGGAGACACGTGCCGCGGCGGCGCGCGTGGGTGTTCGTCTGACGGACCTCGCCCCGCCTTCCCCGCCGCTCACCAAAAAAAGGATTTCATAACGTAGACGCGTAAACAGTTTTAATTTAATGTGGAACGTGAAATTTTGATTACTAGAGCACATATTTGCTTTGCTTTATTCCATTTAGTGAACGTTATTGAAAAATTCTAAGCTCACATTAGTCTCGCGTGACAATACATTATAGATTCAATTTTCATCTGATTAATAGATTTTTGTTACCTAGTCTCGCTGCTAAAATTTAAAGTTTTTTCGTAATAAAATTTTCAACTCATTATGGGCTTACCAAAAAATTACACTAGTAATTTACCGCTAGCATAACCTTTGAGAAACCATAAATATCTCATATCAATGTTTTCGACATTATAGTGTATAGAGATATGTTTAAAAAACACTATTTGTTCAACTATTACCTACTATTTATTTTGTTAATTAATGGCGTCGCAACACAGGAACATTACGCATTTCGCCAATTTCAAATGAAAATATATCTAATCCACGGTGGCAGCCACGCGCTTCAGCAGTGTCCGCGGTGGCTGCCACTAGTAGTGACGACTGACCACGTTCTTTTGCGTGGTACTAATCGAGGCGCGTAGCAGCCATCGGTTGCCACTAGTGGTGACGACTGACCAGCTTCGTTTGCGCGGTAAATACCAAAGGACGTGGCGCGTGACAGCCACCAGTAGCAGTGGTGGGTGGCCCATCTGTGCGGAGCCTAATGTAATAGTAAATTGTACGGTAGAGTCAGTTAAAAATGGAAAAACCCCGGATTGAACCGCTTGTTACTTTCTATCCTATTCTTTCTTAATAAATAGCTTCGCGATACATAAACGTACGCATTTTGCCAATGTCAAGTGAAAATTTAACTAAGGTAACAAAAATTGTCCGGTTGATTTGAGTTAAAAATGGAATCTCTTAACACCGAGAACTCTGGAGAAAAACCCACTTGCTACTTTACGATGCGAAATAATTGGATTGTCAATTTCAAACAAACTTGTCAGCTGTCCAATTTAGAATTTGATTGAGGTGTTTCAATACACAACCGACCCGTACACCTCTGTGAAAATATGATATTAATTTTGTTATCAAAATAAAGATAGCCAAACAATTTCAGTTCGATTTTCTACATCCAGAAGGAATGTTGACGCCGCCGCCGTGATGGAGTGGTCAGTAACGCTGCCTACACATCGGGCGGTCCGGGTTCGAGTCCTGGTAGTGGCAAATGTTAGTGTGATGAACACAAATGTTTGTTCACGAGTTATGGTTGTTTATATATTTATTAAAGTTTATTTATGAAATATCTAGATTATTATGTTTATTTGTCTGTTATCTAGTATCCATAGCGCCAGTTCTTATTGATAGTTAATTTGGGCTAGATAATTGATGTGAGTGTGGAAACATATTATTATTAATAAGGATTATTAATAAAAAGTCTTCCCGGTTCCTCTAGAGACCTCGAGGAAAGGGCCAGACGGCTAAGGGTCAGAACGACAGGGAAAAAAATCGACGAACAATCCTGGCATTACCGAGCAAGACCGCACGCTGGAGTTGCGCAACTAAAGGTCCGTCACGTAATCCCAATCTCTTCAAATGGTCGCGAAGAGAAGTTGGGACAAGGCCGTTGGTTGAGACTACGACTGGTATGTTCTCAGAGGACGTCACTTGCCACATGTCAACAACCTCGTGTGCCAGGTTCAGATATTTCATCTTCTTGTCTGATTCGGCTTTCACGAGGTTTTCGTTGGAGGGGATAATGACGTCCACTAAGAACACAGACGACTCTACGCGGTCCATCAGTACGATTATTATTATTATGTTAGAAAGGCTGGCATTAGATGGCCTATAAATGTGGCTTTATGTGTAACCAAATATTACCTAAGGATCTGCTCGTTTTCTTGGGATAACGAGCGTGATCATATGTATGTATGTTGTAAGGGAAATTTCACTTGTAAAATTCACTCAGAGACAAAAGCAACTCACCGTCTTGGTGGAGTAGTTAGTATAACATCAAGCAGTCCGGATTAGAATCCTGATAACGGTATACGTATATTTATTTTAGTTTATTTATAAATATATGTAAATCTAAAATTATTATGCATTTAAAGTGTCCTTTATCTAGTATCCATAACACAAGTTCTTAATGATACTTACTTTGGGCTAGATAATTGGTGTGAGCGTGGATATATATTATTTATTGTTATTAAAACTCGTACCAGGTCAAATCCAATAACGAAAAAAACACACTAAATAATCTTACATAAAACGTGTTCTTTTCAATATAAAATTAAATATATTGAAGAAGGGAAAGGAAATTACCTTTCAGTATTTTCTGGCGTGAAATTTGCTCCGTTAGCGACTGTATAGGTATTCGAATAACATTCCGATTTTGATTGTAGGAAAGATTGTACGAAATGTGAAAAACGTTTTAGGATGTCTGTGTTGTTTTTTGTATGTATGGACGATTAGTGTGTATCTGTGCTTTTTTGAACCTCTCATTGAAAAAGAAACCTTAAGAGCCATTTCACCGATCGTAAGCGCTCGACTTTAGGTTTTTTACGCGCTGTACGCTTGTGTGCGCGTACTTGGCAGCGTGAGTTGAACTATTGTCTGCGAAATAATCTTGATCCTTAATGTTTTTTTTGTATTGGTTAGTACATATTTATTGTGTTATAAAGATATTTTTTATAGATACCTATCTACTGTCCGTGTTTCATGATACTCATACTAAAGAACGTATTACAGCACAATAGTTATTGATCAATGAGAGATGGGTGAAGGTGGTGTTGTTATAGCGGCCACAAAAGCATAAAGGTATTCTGTGAATATTTCAAGTGCCTACCTATTATGGTAAGAGATATAGCCATATGACAGAGAGACAGGCACATAGCGGAGGCATATTAATCGGGTCCCGTTGGCACCCTATTTTATTAAAAGTTCCCTATGGGTAGGGAACTCTGAATAAAATTAAGAATAAATAAATATCATCCTCCGTAAATTTTTTTTATTGGTTAAATGGCTATGGTAACTAATGTGAATTTTTTGATTCCATATTACATCCATGGATATCGGGGTGATCCCAAGATATTTCAATGACTTATCGCTCTATTCTTAAAGATATATTACAAAAAAAGTGAGATGATATGTATTTTTAAAATAACCACTTGCTTAAAAAAAAAGCCGTTACCCTTTAGTATTGAATGACGTTTGTGATTTCACGTACCTATATCCACGGATATCTACTTGATCTGTAGATATTTTTGATTTCTAAAGATTTAATCTTAAACAGATATTACGAAAGGCTTTGATATGGTGAATATTTTTGAAAAAAATGGTTGTCTTTAAAGTCTGTTTACGGACGATAAATTTATGTGTTAACGTAAATACCCATCGTGCTTCTCTATCGCCTATTCCGCGTTCTCGATTGCATACTCTCCTCAGGCGGAACGTGACAAAGAATCATGTCTTTTTGTGCAGTCGGCTTTCGTTGATTTATAAGACGTTATCACGTCAAACTACTTCACAATACATCCACGTATATCCATGCAATCCTGTGATATTTTAGTGATTTTAAGAGTTCATTTTAATGACGAATTATCGTGGATTTCGGGATAGTTATGTATTTGTGTTTTATATGTGCAACAAATAAAGCAAATATCAGTGATTTAATATTCAAATCAGTTTGTTGTCGCGTTTTGTATCAAGGGAATTTTCACTAAATTTCGTTATCCATAATATATCCACGCATATCATTGCGATCCCGTGATATTTTAGTGGTTTTACGATTTAATTTAATAGACAAATTACCAAGGATTTCGGGATTATATATATTTTTGAGTTACGTTCATTTATTAGTTTTAGTGCAAACATAACAAATATCAGTGATTTAATATTCAAATCAGTTTGTTGTTGCGTTTTCTATCAAGGGAATTTTCACTAAATTTCGTTATCCATAATACATCCACGCATATCATTGCGATCCCGTGATATTTTAGTGGTTTTACGATTTAATTTAATAGACAAATTGCCAAGGATTTCGGGATTATATATATTTTTGAGTTACGTTCATTTATTAGTTTTAGTGCAAACATAACAAATACCAGTAAAATAAAATAATAATATAAAATCACAGTGTCATATAGCTTCGCTTTTTCTTCGTTCAATATTTTTGATTTCGATTGTAACAAGAAAACCACTTAGCTATTTCTACATACTTTCATCCCCTATTTCAATACATTCAACCTTTTTTTCGAGATAAAAAGTAGCCTATGTCCTTTCCCGAGATCGAATCTATATTTGGACTAAATTTCATCAAAAACGGTTTAGTGGTTTAGACGTGAAAGCTTAACAGACAGACAGACAGAGTTACTTTCGCATTTATAATATTATAAGGAAGTAAGGATTGTGAATATTGCTTGCCTTACATTGTGCCCGGTGCATGGCAACAGGCTCGCCACCTATACATGGGGACCTAATCATATCTGGCGAAATGTGGGTGTTAACACCTCTGCCTATGCCTTCGGGGATAAAAGCGTGATGATATGTTTATGTGTATGTTTATAACCAGCTTCGTCATCAAATCAGCTTCAGGACATCATAATATTGCTCAAGTATATCGTTATTTCGGCCAAGTTGAAAAATAAATTATTTGCTTTTTTTAAGGCTGCAGAATTATCGCGTTTCCTTTTTTTAACGCAACGGTAATAACTATCCTTGCGACCCATAGCTAAAAATAAATAAATAAAAAGAATGTTATTATTATACAAACTACTAGTATAATTCATACCAACATATTTAATAAGTAACAAAACTTAAATCCAAAAACAAAACTCAAAATAGATCAAAACTATTTGTCGCAGTATGATTATGACTACTCGATACGCGCGAACGCATATCGGGACGCGGGAAAAAATAGCACAGGTCCTACCTGGACGGACGCTCGCGTCAGACTAATCGGAGCACGCTTGTGCATCGTGATTTATACTAATTTATTACACATTTCATATAAATATATTGACAAATTTATTGTTGATATTGACCAAATAACTTTAGAAATCAAAAGTCGAAGGAATATTGTTTATTTTGGGATAATTTTATTTTAGTTATTACGATGTATTTTAACCAAAATTGGCGATGAAATTATTATGTTAATGTTAGAAATTTGCCAAATGATTTATTTTTTTACTCATAAATGGTAATGAAATTCAAGAATCTATTTCATTAAGTACCGACTGGAACATATGTCCGATGATTCCTATATTTTTTTACGTTTATCATTTTAACATTATTAATAGAATAAGGACTTTGAAATTGAGTCTGCGAATGTTTTTCAGCAAAACGGTTGTGGGAGATCGAACATTACAAATTAATCAAATAAGTTTTAGTAATTTTGTTTCATTAAACGTCAACAACATAGATTGGCCTATTTTTATCAATTATTAAATAATATCTGGGTATTCCTTGGGATTGTGATATAGGACTCCAAAATCTCCGAAATTCGTGCAAAAACGTGAAATGGCTCTTAACATCCATCATCGACCTACATAAGACTCACTTATGGAAAAGCCTATATGATAGATTTTTGGAGTTTACTCCTTAAGAATCGATTTGCATATATAAGGGGCCCGGTATGAGAAAATTGTAAGGAGTAAAATCTATCGATGAATGACCTCGTTACGTTTTTGAAGGTCAAAGTCATAATTGGTGCGCATCCTATGTCGCGCAACTTTCTAACTGTCAAAACACGGATGACAGCAGGTGCGCCATCTCACCTGTCTCGGAGTAAACTCCAGTCGTGCGTCGGAGCTGATACACACAATTTTTTCTTTTTTTTAGTTAGATGTTGGATTTATTATTGCAGTCCATATACGGTCTGTGGACGTCTTAGGCAAAAAAAAAAGTAAGAAATGGCTTCATGAGTCTACATACCATATGTGGTACATGTGATTATTTCTTTTTTTACTAATTACAGCGGCTGGCAACACTAAATATTGACAGATTGATATTGTACCTCACACTTCACTCGGAGAAAGTTCATTCACTCAAACATTTTGACACGTATCGTGTGACATACCGCACCCCCAGAACGAAAGTGACTCAACTCAAAATTTTGGTGAATTGAGTTAAAAACACGAACTTACTCACAAAAATCTGATCTATCAGCTAGTCTTTCAAAAACTGACGAATTCGTGCTAGAACAAGATAAACAGACATATTGTGACTCTTTATTACCCGCGCGTCCTATCCCTTCCCACAATAGTGCTCGATTCAGAGTTTCGTCTGCGGCGCACGTTATTTTGTTGTTATAAAAATTACCTAAGGCTCCGTGTATCGTTATTTTACACAAAAGTAAGTTATACATTCAAATAAAATCTTAATCTTAAAATGACCAATGTTTGTATAAGGACAGTTTTGGACTATAAGTGAAGCTTATACTACAGACCTAAGTCTACTTCGGTCATTATTATACTATAAATGAAATTATGTGTAATGACTTAAGTCTAGTTCGGTCATTTTATTTATTTCATCATTACCATTTCGTTACAAGTTTTAAAAATGAAACTGACCTATTTCTAAATAAAGCATTTATATTTAAATTAATATAGTAGTAAAATGGCATGTTTTATGATGTTATTATTTATTAATTATTTTATAACCGAATAAACAACTTTTTTAAGGATATTTTGGCTTTTAATAGTTAAAGATAGACCTAAAAATATAATAAAATTTAAAACGCATAGATTGCTTTAAATATTAAAAGTTATGGCGTGTTTTGTTGTAAACTCTTGAATATACAAACACATTTTTGCCATTTCGCACAAAACATGAATTTTGAATTGAGTCACTTTCAATCTGGGGGTGCGATACGTCCCAGCACTTTTTAGGTCCTCATTAATATGATCTGTCAAGTCCGCGAACTATTTCAGTACGTTCACAACTCCAAAAAGCCTAGCAATTGTACCGGCAAGCACACCAATTATGTGGACTGTGAACTTGTAGAGCTTTCCACCTACAGACCAGACCACATATGGTCTGTGGACAGTGAACCTGTATAACTTTCCACAGCGGTAACGTTTACGATCTATTGTTCACGCAAGCATACACCGTGCGAGCAAGTACGCATAATGCAAGCAAGTATGCAGCATGCAAGCGTGCAAACAAGCATGCAAGCAAGCAAGCTTGCAAACAAACATGCATCATGCAAGCAACCATACTTCAAGCAATTCAATGCGTGGTCACAAGTCTAACCTATCCTAGCTTTATTTTCGTATTCATATTTTTTTTTCATAGCGGGGGGCCTTAGCCCGAGCATGGGAGCCATGCAAGCAAGCAAGAATACAAGAATCAATTTTTGTTAGCTTCAGTTGCACCTAACCTAACCCATTAATAGATTTTCTTTTCAGGAAAACAAAAATGATTAGGAGTAATTACATGAAAACAGTATTTTCGATGACTGACTTTAATGTACCTAGTTAAAATTGATGATTCATCTATCCTGAAAAATGAAATTTACATGAAAACAAAATTATGGGTATAACAAAACGTTGATTTAACATTATTTCAATAAAATACTTAAATTTGGAAAGGAATAAGTTAAAGCATACTCGAGTTATTGTGCTAACGCACGCACACAGAGACATAATTTCAAAAAAAAAATTGGACTCTGAGAGGTCCAAAACGTGTAAATCCGTCAAAATCTCGAGGTCGAATTTTTTGACGATTACGTGACTTCCTCTATGCTACGTATACGAGAAAGTAAAAATATCATAAGGAAAACAAATATTAATATTTTCGAAGAAAGATTTGATTGCTTTTTGTTTGCATTGAATAGGCTCCGAAACTAATGGACCGATGTTAATTACATATAATACTTTTTTGCGCAATAACCAACATTAACGCTAGCCAAGCCACGGGCGGCCACTAGTATAGCAATTTATTGCTATGCTAGTGGCCGCCCTCGGCTTGGCTCTCTTATAAGTAACGTAGTCATTTACCTACAAGGTGATATGGTTTTATGTTGCCTTGGTCAACGTTGTTTATAATTTCATTTCGACCTTAATCTTGTCTGATAAGTGATTACAATACCCCAGATAGGCGCGCGGTTCATCTCGAAACCTCTACTAAAGAATAAGTTATCTTATGACTGATATTAGTAGCTAGTCAGTTAGACTTAAAACTCAAAACTCTATCAAAGTACTCAGAAATTAAAATTTCTACTTTTCAAGGTGCCGCACTTTTTCTATATTACCAGATGGCAAACAAGCTTGCGGCCAACCTGGTGTTAAGTGGTTACCGCACCTATAGACACTTGCCAAGTCCGTTGCTATCCTGGGGATTGAGATGTTGTTATGCATTCCCTGCTCAGTAATTACACTGGCGACCTTTCCCTTCAATCCGAAACACAGCGAACTGCTTCACGGCAGAAATAAGAAAGGCGGTGGTACCTACCCAGACGACCCTTCATATGGGTCTGCCACCTAGTAAACTTTAGGCAAACAGCTAAGCCACAGAAACAGTTAAAACTTAAGCGTCGCTAGCTTTTCTACATCACAAGTAATAATTGGATGCCATAGTAATAAACAAAAAAGTATCTATCTTCTTTTCCATTAATCCATAGGCATTATCATCCAAACATTTTCTTAGGAAGCCTTATCTAAATGACCGTAAACCGCTATTCAAAAACTATTAGAACCCAATATGTCCACATATCTGGAGGTCTTTCCACATATCTCTAAATCAATAGACAGAAAGCCTCCTCGAACGTTTCTCCAAATTTAAACAGAACTAATATTATGGATATATTGACACTCACGTTCGGTAAGCAGTATGTTTGCTTTAGTTACATAGATTTAATAGTTGAATGAACTTAATAAAGTTTGGAATTTGCTAAGTAACAAAATAAGTATCTATCGCTACTTTCTTGAGAAATGAATAATAAGATATTTTACGCTCTCACCAATTATCTTGTCAAATTTAAGTATCTTATGCTGTGGAAATTTCTAACAAGAAAAGTAAAATGAAGCTCAAAAAATATGTCAATAACCAGAATTCATAAAAACCAATGAACACGAACATTTGCTCCTGAACTATAATACATTTATTCGTGTTCAGAATCTCAAAAGGGTAGAGCTAGTAGAGATAAAGCTTGTACCATTTGCATTTCGTTGTATCTTGATTTGAATGGGCCTATAGGCCATGTCGTGACTCAGAATAATAAATGTTGCCAGCCTGTCGCCTATATATATTATTTGCATATTCGCCTGCGCCGGAATGCTCATATCATGTTCCTCCTGTATAATATTCTTTTCAATCCCACCTATCCTTCCTATCTCAAAGATCGTTTCCAATTCCTTCGTGACTCTCATCCTCGGTTGTTAAGATTATCAGAGAATTGGAGTTTAGAGATCCCACAGCATTCCACTACATTTTATAGTAAATCCTTTACTAATCCTTTAATGTTCAGTCTGCACGTTTGTGGAATGCTCTGCCCATCATAATAATAATTAGGAAAGTTCAATCCCTCCATACTTTTAAAAGACTAGTTACAGAACATTATCTTTCACTTTAATAGATATCGAAATGTATATATTGCTCTATTTGTATATTTTTTTTATTACGAGATGGCAATCAAGCTTGCGGCCCACCTTATATTATTGATATAAATATATAGTTTATATACATATACATCATATATTATTGTATGCATGTATTTTTGTATGTAGGTATATTTTATAGGGATTATGAGATATATATTTTAATTTTGTAATTATGTTAATTAATTATTTATGTTATTTTTTGTTTCATAAATGTGTTTAATTAATTGTTACACCATTGACCCCAGTTTTTGTCTTTATTTCTTTCCATCCAAAGGTTGCCTGGACGAAATCGCTTTTAGTGATAAGGCTTCCCATTGTACAATGACTTAGTATTATTTATATCTGTATGTTTTTGTATTATATTTCTTGGTGTACAGTAAAGCTTATTTATTCATATTTTATGAATATACAAATATTAAAAATATAGTTCACTAACAAATGTTCATGTTTATTACCCTTACCAGGATTCGAAATCGAGGCCTCTTTGTTTGTATTAGTTCTCGCTACTTCTGCTGGGTGTTCTCCGTCTTTCTCTCGTTCACTATGGGTCTTCTCCGTCAAGATTTACACCTTGACACATCAACCTTTTAATGTTAACTTGAACAATCCTTGAACAAGTCAAAGGAAATTCCCCAAAGACCCTGCTTACATTACTCGTATGTTGTAGAATGAACCGTATATCCTTGAAAGTTTAATGTGACAATTTCTTTTGTTATCATAGTCATATTGTGCATGATTAGATATGGTGTAAAAAAAAATTCCTTTCAAAAAATTCTTTCAATAATATATCAAATGGCATAACTTTCAAAATTTATTTTTGTTTACATATAACAGTCACAACATAAATTGGAACAAACTTATTGAACGAAATCTTTTCTAGCCAACCCAAGTATTAGTTTGAGCTTCTACTAGTGTATGCGGCAGTATTTTGAAATTGGAATTAATTTTATAATTGCTGGAAACGCCATAGTAAAGAATGGTCACAAGTAACCTAAAAGCAAATACTCTCCAATTTTACTTACACCTTCATTTGTCTCAATTTACTGCCGTAAGAAAACAGCTCGTCTTTTCTTTGAGTTGCGTTGGGACTCACTAACAACCTTAATTAAAAGAATTCTTTTAAATTAAGCCTGAAGCATAGTGAAGATGTAAATTAGGAATACTTCGAATGAACGTAGTCTACGTGGAATTCGCATTTAGAACTCTATAGTAGCCTATTAAAGTTCGAAATGAGAATTCAATTGATGGCATAAAAGCTATACAACCTTGTTGAGATAGAAGACCTTAGATAAGTCTTTTTCAATCGACTTCATAATTTGAATAAGGTAATTAGGTTAGCTATTCAACCTGTATTGTATATAATATTGTCAAAATTGGACAGTTTTTCTATATTTTAGTCTATACCAGCTTCTTTACACGGGTGCTAAAATTCATGAGTGTATGTATGTTTGAAAATCTGTATGTTCGTATGTCTGTAGATATGCTTAAAACTAGAACTGAAAAAATTGACCTGCTCCAGGCGGGAATCCCAAGCGGCTGCGTTATTTACTGCGGATAACGAAGAATGCTGGGATCGATTCCCGCCTGGGGCAGGTCGATTTTTTTCAGTGTATTTTTTCTAATTTTAAAAATATTTACGGGTTTGTAAACGCAAAAATTATTCCATAATCTGTATGCTCATCCACGCATCCATAAATCGGTTTGCAAAAACATCTTTTTAGTTAGACTAGGTTTAGTAGTTTAATCAAAATCGGTTCAGTAGTTTTTGAGATAGACAATAAAATGAGTATCAGTCACGAACACGAGTCGTAAGTTTAACAGCGTACAGTCACATGAGTAGTGTACAGTGCCAAAAACTTATCCTACCTACCCGTTAGTGACGAGCTGTCAAATGTCAAAATCTATGGGTAAATTTTGGTTCTATTTGTTGCCGCCGGGTCAGATACGTTTGTGGTAGGTCCTGTAATTCTAATATAACATTCTTATAAATGGTCCGCGTGATTCCGGCAGAGTAGAATAGGATCACCCATATCCTCCAATGTTGGTTGCTTAACTTTCGTGATCGACGACTCAAAAGTTGATATAAACTAATATTTTGAATATTTTGATGTCATACGTGCAGCACACTCGAGTTATCGTGATATCGCACACACACAGACATAATTTCAAAAACGGTATTTTTGGACTCAAGGAGGTAAAAAACGTGTAAATCCGTCAAAATCTCGAGGTCGAATTTTTGACGATTACAAGACTTCCTCTATACTACGTATACGAGAAAGAAAAAAAGGTGCGCTGGATTGTAAAACGCTGCCGTTATGTAACGCGGCTAACTCACGTTCAGTTGAATTGTGATAGCGATGCGTTCTACAAAGCGCCGTCCAACATCGAGCCATAATGTCTGCAAGAAACTATGTAGTATTATAATATCATTAATGTACGGTACTAACTACTAATAGAAATGTCGCAGCCCAAAACTACGCGCGGGATTGTAATGTGTGTGAGAGTGGTGAGTGACCATAACTCGACTCCGCTTGTTCATAATAACCTTTTAAAAATAAGCAATTTTCTTTGGAGTATACTGTACACATACAGACAGATGGGCCGCAAACTGATTTGCCATCTCGTAATATTAAAAACGCAAGTTTTCAAGACTTTAACGCAAGGCTAGGTAAACGTGATGAGTTGAAAGTGGGGAAATTTGGATGCAGGTAAGACGGGAGATGGTTTTGTAGTCCTCTGAAGACGCTCATCGGCATCGGCAGCTTACTAAACAGATCTCAAAGTCTCTCGCGACATACGCCAATTTGATTCGGAACGTATTAAAGAGACCATCAAGCGGAACAAAGGCTCCAATGTGTTCGCTAGAGATTTGTCGCTTGGAGAGAGCTCACTGACAAAGCTGACGACAGAGGACGGCAGAATCGTTACATCGCGACCTGAGCTTTTGGCTGAGATTGAAAACTTTTGTAGGCATCTTTATGCGACATCAACTACACCTGTTATTCAGGCCACCGCTGATCTAGGAGCCAAATTAAACAGAAGACCGAAGAGTAATTTGCCATTATGCATAGGGTATTATGGACTATGAGAAAGTCTTTCGTGCTCCAGTTACATCCAAGTCCACCACCAATACCAGAACTCATAATCCATACAGCTCCAGCGAGGCGTGAGACAAGGTGTTATTATATCCACTAATTTGTGTATTCACCGCAGCTGTGAAGACAGCTGCGTTGGAAGACGCGTTTAAGCTTCTGGACTGGAGAGGACTTGGCATTAACATAAATGGCAAGTGCTTGACTCACACTGGCTTTGCTCGTGATAGTGGATCGTAGTTATGGCTGAGACCTTGGAAGACCTGGGCACAATGCTCGTCGATCTCTGTAGAGTCTCCTAACAAGAAGGTCTCAAAATGAACATAGATAAGACGAAAATCATGACAAATTTCCATGTCGCACCCACTCTTGTAAAGGTAGGAAGTCCAACTTCCAGAAAGAGGTCAATCGACGAATCCAACACGGCTGGGCAGCGTTCGGGAAGCTCCGGCATATTCTCGGCCCATCTACCGAGTGTCTCAAGACGAAAGTCTTTAATCGTGTGTGTCGCCAGTGATGACCTACGGAACCGAAATATGGCCGCTTACAATAGACCTCATAAGAAGCCTCAAGTTCACTCAAAAGGCAATAGAGAGGGCCGTGCTTGGAGTTTCTTACCGTGATCATATCGGAAATGATGAGATCCGCAGGAGAACCAAGGTCACCGACATAGCCCAAAGATTTGCGTAACCATAAATGACAGTGGACACGGACAGGGCTCATTGCGAGGAGGACTGAAAGCCGTTGGGGTGGAAAGGTCCTCTAGTGGCGACCATGTACTGGGAAACGCAGCGTTGGTACGCTTCCACAAGGTGGACTGACGATCTAGTAAAGGTCGTTAGAAGCCGCTGGATGCGGGCAGCGCAGGACCAACCAATTTGGATATCCTTGGGGGAGGCCTATTTCCAACAGTAAGCGTCTCTCGGCTGAAATGATGAATCTAAAAAGGCTAATATTGATAGAACCTACTATGGACTTAACGACCAACGGTTTATTTAATATCTATTAAAAATTACCTTAACATACTAATAATAAGCGATTTCCATTCGAATATACAGACTAATCCGTCGTAGAGTCGTCAGGGTAGTATGTAGGTTCGTCTGGGTAGGAACCACCGCCTTTCTTATTTCAGCCGTGAAACAGTTTGCTGTGTTTCAGATTGAAAGGAAAGGTACACAGTGTAATTACTGGACATGGAAGACATTTCATCTTAGGCCTCAGGATGACAACGCACCTGCAATAGCAAGTGATTTTTTCCTTGATGTTGCAGGTGTTTATATGCGACGGTATCCACTTACCACCAGATGGGCCGTCAGCCTGTTTGTCATCTAGTTGTATAAAAAACTAATATTGATGGAATCTACTACGGACATAACATCAAATGGTTTTAATTAATGTTAGTCGGTATAATCGAACGGAGATCACCACTTATTATTGGTAGATTCGGGTTATTTTTTATGACCTTGTCACCCAAATTGTAAAGCCATTTTTGTAATGTTCATGCAGCGCTACTTACGGTGATGATTAGAACTAAATTTCTCAAATTGGCGTATTGACGATGTGCCATTTGAGGCTCGAGTTCACCAACACGTAAAACAAGCGATTAAAAGTTAACCGTCAGTTTTTGACAATTCTTCTATACGATGAAATGTCAAAATCAGTCGGTTAAATAATAACCGCCTGTTAAAATGTCGGTGAACTCCAGCCTTAGTACGCTACTTTAACGAACGCGAAGTGTTAATACAATACAGTTAAATTGTAATCCGGCTGAACGTGAAGTAGCCTCATTACATGACGGCGACATTTCTCTATAGCATCATGCCTGCGACAGTAACATATACTCTAGCCTATAATTTGTTTTACATAAAACGGTCTAGGAAATGACTCCATTCCACCTGGTAATCAGAGGTGGAGTCAAACACCTACATAAATAAGTAGTGCGAGGTGTAAGCGCCGCCTAGCCACCCTCGCCTTGAACTTGCAAGGTGCTTCTTCTTGGCTCTTTACTGACGCCACGCGCATCTTTCCGGGATGTGCGGTTGGTATATGGTAGGTATTTATTTACCTATGTAAGGTCGTCTTACTCCCATTCCACAGATATAACAATCTAAGGAGATCTGTCTAATCGCCGAGTTCATAGGAAGACCGAGTGTCGCGATCAGCGGCCGTACTACATAACATGGTTCTAGTTGAGCATGCCGTAATATACACTATTCATTGCGCGCGTCTTAAGGACTGCGAAGCGATTAAAGTTAAGCACAGCCAAAAAGGAGATCGGTCGAATCGCTGAGTTACGTATTCACTTGACGTTATCGGAAGGCGAAGTGGCGGGAATGTATGCCCACAGGGCATACTCTTGTCACAAGTTATACGCCGGCTTGGCCTATTTCCTTGTATTATTATATCTGTGTCCCATTCCAACCCTCTGTGAGCTTAGGCAATGATGACATTATCCTTGATTTATTTTAAAAAAAAAGGCAAACACATTATAAACACGTCACCCGAATAAGCTTTGACGTGAATTTCAATCGTCAATATTTCTCGTGGATATAATTTATAAAATGAACCGCTATCTCTCACGCGCCAATGGCGACATTCTACGGCTGTCAATCATACTGTTTATTGCGATACATATATTGAAAACCGTGAATATTTACATTTATATTTGTAGAATGGAATAAATACTTTATATTTAGAGTTGGCAGCGCATACCTTAGCGTTAGAAATAAGCAAAAAGTTTATAAAACTGTATTGAACCGACTAGGGGAATAAATGAAAGAACGAAATCGGGATATACAAATTAAAATCGTCTTCTCCTATAGTCAAAGTCGGTTAAAATGTAGCCTATGTTTCTCAGACTATAATAACGAATCGATTGACACCTTATTCATCAAAATCGAAATAGCTTAGGTGTTACAGAGGAACATACGTAAATACAAACATACATAGCTCTAATCATAATCCTTCTTAAGGCTTCGCCGCAGTCGGGTGAAAACAATGTAACGAGTAAAAGTATTAAAGATTATTTAAAAAATGAACCTCTTGATTCTTCTCCAACAAAATAATAAAGTCAACCAAATTCAATACAAAAACAATAAATGAACAAAACTAGTGTACTGTCTGGGCTGTAATTTATTTCCATGCTATTATAGGTCCGGCATTTGGAACCCTCTTCAAATTCGGTGGTCGGGGACAAAACAGTTTTGTTTCTTATTTTGTGTCCTTTGTATTTTAATAATTTATACGATTGAATGTATAATAAATAATGTAGCGACAGATTAGACGGCGCAAATGAAAAAGCAAAAATTGTTAAATGAACGAGGTAAATATTTATTCCTCCCTGTTTTTAACTCCAAATGTTCTGTATTAGTAATGATTAGTTGTTGTTGTATTTATTTGGTAAACGAATTAATGGACCTTTTTCCAAATTTACCTGGAGATAACGTACGTTCATTTTGTTAATTGGTTCAAATTTATGATTGCGATAGCCTCTATCCAACACATTTTTTTTTAAAGTTTTATTAGTGACTGACAGCAGACTTAGAACGTTAACAAGTTAATTACAATGCTGTAATAATGCATCAATTGACGGTTATGAATGAAATTGATACCAAATAAAAACATCGAAAATATACCTGTCATGGATAAGTGCTGAGTTGGGATTTGAACCCGCGACCTTTCGGTATCGGGAGACTACTCTTCCAAGACGGGACTATTTAATGACGAATTAAGCCATGTCTTTCCTTTCTGATTACGTCATCAATCTGATTGCAGGACGTCTGTGAAATTGCAAGTTCACATACACCAGGAAGGGGTGATCAAAAGTCTTAGCGCTATGTGAATAAAACTTGTGGGTACCGATTCCATTCTAGCTATTGTCCTGCGGGATTGTACACCTAAGTTATCTGCTATTCTGACTTGCCTATACTGCTAATCCCATGAGACCAGTCAAGTTCCGAAATCCTGGAAGATTGCCAATGTTCAACCTGTAGCTAAAAGAGATACTCGTGCCGGCCCTGCCAACTATCAGCCTATTGCAATTACGTCCATACTCTGTAACATTATGGAGCTTGTATTGAACAACCGTCTCCTGGCTTACCCCGAAGATAATGATCTCCTCAGTAACAGCACAGCCTCAGAGTGGTACTTGTCCAATGCGAAGTCAGGTGCAGATGTCCGATCATTGAGGGAGGCAATAGAAGGAGTGTAATCGACCCTGGAAACTGTTTTCCTCTGGGGTGAAGCTAACTTCGTTGGATTCAATCCCTCCAAAACACAGGGCAATCTGCTGCCAAAAAACTTGGAAGGTCAGACGATATTTCACATGTGAGCTACCTAAGCCTTTATAGAGCGTAAGTTCGCTCCTGTTTGGAGTACAGGTGTCACCTTTGGGACGGATCTGCTCGGTATCAGTTAGATGCATTGGACTCGGTGGACCACCGTACGAACGGACTCATCGGTAATGACGCACTCTTTGAGGCTAATATCCAAAGCCTTGGCCATCAAAGACGTGTAGTTAGTCTCTCAGTTTTTATCGATTATATTTCGGAGAAGTTGCGCAAGTTTTACATAATTTGATCGCCCTTTCCACCATCGGACGACCAGGCGCGGCGGGGGCTTTCACCCTTATGTTGTTGACATTCCTCCCACTCGAAAGAAGCTATTTGTTTCCGCTTTCGTTTTGCGAACAGCGAATGAGTGGAACTCTTTGCCGAGGTCTGTTTTCCCAGATCAGTATAATAAGGAGAACCTTTAGATCATCTTTAAGACCAGAGTGAACAAGCATCTTCTAGACGAGCGTGTACCACCTTAGATCGCATCATCGCTTACCATCAGGCGTTATCGCCTGCGCTGCTAAAATTCTATCTTACGCCTTTCAGATGACTCTCCTTAATCAGTGTAATTTAGTGCATCGGTGAAAAGCTTCCAAAAAGATGTGCTATTCACGCGGAGAAGCGTCTGGAACAGCGAGACTGATATTGGTGGGATGCAGGGTGCTCTTAGAAGCGGGTCATTATTCGTGTCGTCCTTAGTAGTCGTATGTGAAACTGTTAGGCGGTCATGCACCACGTCCTTTGGTACCGTGGAAACTTGAAGCTGGTGAATGGCCGTCACGGGTGTTCAGTGACCGCCACCGGTAACTGCCGCGCGCCCTGTACTTTTAGTACTGCGCTAACGGAACTGGCCGCCATCAGTGGTTACTGCTAAAACGCGTGGTCACACGTGTCCTCAGCGTCTATACAAAATGTATGAAAAAACATGTACGTACACTGCTTGTGGCTCATTTGCGCGAAGCCTTGGTTCTGCGGTGGCGAGAGCACGAAAACAATTGACAACAAAAGCCGTACGAAACGAAACACAAACCATACTCTAGGTTTTATGGGAAACATTACAATATACCAAATAACGTAGTGGTTCCAGCATCTAGACCGGACTGTACCTAGGGAAACGAACATCCTCAAATACCACGGTATAAAAACTAATAAATACTTTGATTTAACAGACCAATTAACAAAAAATGCGGTAGAAAGAAGTAGGCGCGAGGAGTATACCAGCTAAATCCCTGTACGTTATTAAAACACCTCAGTTCATCTAGAACTTACATAAGTTCTGTACAGGAATGGGTATCCAAAGCGGCTCTCGCGGAATCGTATCATATAAGGCTAAGCAGGCAAAGAGAGGGGCCGGGGGAGTACCGGTGCATCATAAGGAGGCCTCTTTAACCCTACGCCTGGCGGTCATAAGTCCAGGCTCTGCTTCTGGCTTCCCTCTCTGCAACGCGATGGACCTCACCGTGAATCCGAGGAATGCTAAGAACTATCGACTCGTCTATATTTTTTGTCATTTATGGATTTAACATGATTATTGTAATAATCATGTTGAAATCGTAATAATTACCGTAGTAATAGACAATGTTAATCGACTTGGTTTGCAGCTGCAATTAATATGGATTCAATCCCAACCGTGTACAAGAACATTTTCCACTTTTATTTTTCTAAATTAAAGAATAATACCGGAAAATTCCTTTCAAGAATTAAGTTTTAAAATCTTCGAGCAATTAGTAACTAATAATTTCTCGTAATTTACTTGGAATATTGATTGAGTCATCGCAATGCCCAACGATACTTCCGTAGTTGTATGGTAAAGAGGGGATAACGGACGATTATCTGTTAGTATTATCATATAGATCTTTACTAGTCCCACATGGATTCCACGAAACGTCAGAAGTACTCGTGCTTGGTAAACAAAGGTAATAAGTTCCTACTTAAAATTGCGAAAAATAATTAAAGAAAGCAATAAATCAAAACATTTAGCAAAAATTTCTATCGAGATCCGCCTTATATATCTGACTTTTGAAACCAAGAGGAATCTAAAAAAGTATTGAATAGAAACCGGTAATTGTCATTTTTTTAATACATATATATAACATAATTACAATCACACTGATTGGTTGAGCCAAGGTTGAAAGGGGTTGAGCCAAGATTTCTATAACATTTGGACACAATGAACACATATTTGTCAGTCTGGGCCATACATTACTCCCAAAGTAGTGGCAAGCTGCCTATACAAAAAGGGGCATCAGCCCCAAAAGCACTCAACCTCAGTGAGCCAACGAACTTTTTTAAATAGTTTAATTAAAACTTAAACTTTAAGATTGTTTCAAAGAGTTGCGAATTGATGTCTAATTCTCTATGACAAAAGTTAAGAATTTATTAATCAGGAGACAAAATGCTTGCAGTCCATATTAGCGATTTCGTTAATAGGTTAATTTAGTCTTTTTTTCTCGTCGTCGCTGATAAAAATATTTGTGTGATGAAGACGAATATTTACGAATTATAAAATATCAAAATTATTATGTATATTTGTCCATTAGCGTCCATAACACAAGTGCTTAATTAATACTTAATTTGGGCTAGATAATAAGTGTGAGCGTGGAAATATTGATGAAATTTGGTACAACTACATATTAGAGCTCGGAAAAGGACATAGGCTACCTTTTATTGCATAAAAAAGGGTTGAATAGCCTGAAATAGGAGATAAAAGTATATATGGAAGTTCGCCATTATTGAAGATTGTTCAGTAAATGAAACACGCAGGAATATATTAATTAACTTGTATTAAAGATTTTTTAAACAATATTTGGAAATTGACGCAGGAACCCGTACAAGGGTGTAAGTAAGTGAGAGTGTTGCCAATCTCAACACATAAAAACTAACAAAAAGTGTTGCCACTAAAATTATAATAAAATCTACTGTTCAGTATTGAACATGTTGGGGCGGCCAAAGATGCACTACTTAAATTTATCTTTTACAAATCAATTATTTAAATAAAAATGCACAATTTCCCCAACCTTAATTACTAACATGCAACAAAAAAAAATATATGCTATTACACATTTTTATTTTCCTTATCACCCATCTAACTTGCATTTTAAAAATGCTCTTAAACATTTTTGTGTTCCTTAATACCCAGACCAAGCCAAGAAAAGCAGACCTCCCACAAATTAATCAAAATTTCCTTAATTTATGTTTGAATTTTTCATTAATTCATGGAAAATATGCCCTCCCGAATTAATCAAAATATTAATGAACACAAAAACAGGAATGAATTTTATACATAACTTGAAAACTAATTATATAGACACAGAATTTAAATGTTTACTTTCTTCAATATTGGAAGAGGACACAATTTCAAATATGAGCGAACAAAGATTTTATCTGAATTAGCCTTCTTAATTTCTGCCACTCTGACTTTGTTATCTGGACCAGGAAATGTTTTCACAATGCCGGCCATAGGCCATTCAAAGGGAGATGTATTATTCATTTTAACAATAACTAAATTACCTTCTTTAAGATTAGGCATATCATGTCTCTCGCTTGAAAAGCAAACAACATAATTTATGAAAATGTATTAAAATAAGTTATTTACAGTAATCTATCGCAGTTTTTATGTGTATTTTTTGCAAAATAAGTACCCTAAAATAAAAATGCTACCCAAAGTAACTATTCCACGCAGACGTAGTCGCGTGGAATAGTTACTATAACTATGTTTTCTCTACCTATTGCTCTGTATACTACCAAGATGGCGTACTTCAGTTAGCTCTATTGATGAACCAAGCAACACATAATGAAGCAAATTGTGCACGAAAATTGTATTTATTATTATAAAAGCGAAACCGAGGTAGATTAATATTACTACCGTTATTTGTTTTTCAATTTACCCCTTAATGAATTCACTGGATTTTTTGTCGTCAAGGAGATGAGAAGCCCGTTAATTTTCTCAGAATTTACTATCGACTCCCAACCTTGATAAAATTTTCTGCTAAAAGGTTCTTTAGATATATATAAGGTAAAATATATCATCTAGGGCCACAAGCAAACATTATTAAGGTGTTAATGAAAAACAATTAAAAATGAGTATTAGTATATTAGTATTAGCTGATCTAGAACCAGTACGCTGGGTATATATACTTTTGTACACTTAAAAAAATGACAAAACTACTTCTTAATAATGCTGCGTTTCTATCAGTGAGTAAATGCCAACTAAAGGCCGGTTTCAATAACTTCAAGGGAAACTGTCAGCCGTTATGTCATCTGAACCACTTATTAGGGATTTTTACATGAATTTCCTTTCTTGTTCTTAATTAATGGCGTAGCATAAGCATTGAGACAACGTCGAGTAAAACTGTAGACTGAATTAAAAATGGAGTCATCTGGGACCTGGTCTTCTCAAGTTTTCTTGTTTGATGTAAACTTAGGTCTTATAGTTATTATTAACCAACTTCAACTTCTGAAGTGGTCTCCCCTTCACTTTCTCCGTATACCGGAAATAACTCAAAAGTTGATAGAAACCTTATATTTTGATGTCATACATGCATGTTAAATTTTCGGTCACCAGTAACTTAACTTTCGTGATCATCGACTCAAAAGTTGATATGACACAGATGGATTAGAGCGCAATTAAACAAACTTATATAACTCCTTACATAACCTCCTTTTTATTTTTTAAAAGTTGTATATTATAAAATATAGCTGCAATAGCCAGTTTAACATCAGCATGACCTACATTTTAAATTTTCATCTAAATTACGTTGCTCTCAAACTCCTAAATTTAATTTAGGGACCAAAACGTTTTAATCACATCGAGATAACAAGCAAATATTTACATCAACCAATATCACGAAACAGCGAGAATCAGCTGGTGTGACGTCACAGCTAGTAGTACTACGGTGACTACGTCGTAGCCACCCACGCAGTGATAGCGCGTGGCTGCCGTGCTCGTAGCTCGTAGTCCGTAGCAGGGGGCGTGGCTTCAGCTGTTTTGTATTACGTAGAAGAAAAATGTGACGCTGATGTAACTTAGAAACCTCATTGGGGTGTTTATTTGTTGTTTTTTGTAGGTCAAGATATACGAGAGGCAATAAAAAAATCATCCTATCTCAGACGTAGAAAAGTGGCGAGTAGATATGTAAAGTGAGCCTGAAATAACAACTAGCATAAGTTAACGAAGGTTAATTGAAAACTATTGTTGATATGTTACTTAGATATTAATTTGATTATAGGGTAAGGACGCTTTGTTCTTCCGGCTATGTGTAAACAAAAACACAACATTAACAAAACACTTGGTGTTATTTAAATTTATTAATGCATCTTTATTGCAAAAATTAGTTTCCCATCGCCATAATAAGAATAAGTTCTTAAATAGGGTAATTAATAAAAAAATAAATGTCAGTTTAACTGAAGAACTTTTTCGTATTTCAAGCAAATTTAAAGTAGTATTAAGCAAAAAAGAGGATTGATGGCAACTTTTAATTACGTCTAACCAATGTGACTCTTAAATATACTACTATAATTTGTTAAACTCCTCAGGATAGTTCCGAAGTTCCAGCCCTTTAGTATGCGGAGCAGGCTATCGCACATCCGCGATGAATATTTGGCAAGAAGTGAAAATAAAATTGTATGACCCACCCAAGGGTTATATGCTCCGTAACTAGGTCCGCAACAATCACACTTTATTTGTTTGAGAACACGCTTACAGTGCACTGGAAAGGGGCAGAGTAAGTACTAAGAATCAAATACAAAAGTTCTTAAAAGGCTGTCTCAAGCCAACTAACGCCACAAACACAGATTTAATTTTATTCCTCTAATAAGATATATGTTAAAAATATAAATTGGCCACGATCCCCTTAAATAGACGACAGATTTTTTTTCTTTTTTCATTCAACAGCCGCTCTTATTCGACCCAATGCTGGGACACAAGGCTTCTCCTTGGCATCGAAGCGACTCATGAAGATAAATCTTGAGTTTGATGGACTAGTGTTTCTGAGGATTGCTACTCCTTGCTGAGACTTAGCGTCAAAGTTGTGATGACCAAGAAGATATTTTGTTGTCATTGCCATATGAGTTTCTTACATAGAAACTCGTTGTCATTGCCATATGCGTTTCTTACATAGAAACTCGTTGCCATGAACTACGACGTGCGATCACAATAATTTTATAATACCCTACCTATTTACCCTATATTTTACTATTAGTTTAGTTCTTTCATTGTTTTATTTATTTGCCTATATGTATTGTTGTGTAAGCGCGTCGTGTGTGATTTGGTAATAAATGTGTTTCTATTCTATTCTATTCTATAGACAAATACCTACATACAATCATGCCCATTAGCCCAAAAGGGGTTTACAAGAGCTTTAGGTATCATTTATTACACATAAAGCCATGTCTGTCAGTACGGACCATATTACAGTACCTCAAAATAGTGCCACGTCGCCAGCCTGTCACCTACACAAAGGGGCATCAAACCCAAACTCAATCAGTAAACCAACCAACAAGAGCCAACAAACACGACAGATGCTACACTCCAAATTACTGAGTAGTCCGGATACGAGTTTCTTTATCATTTATCATCATAAAAACACTATAAAAATTGCACTGAAAAAAATCGACTTGCCTCAGGCGGGACTTGAACCCGCATCTTCCGCAATCCGGGCGGCTGCGTTGACCAATTACAATTCCATAATGTAAGGTAGTTTCATCTTAACTGGGCGTCAAATATTTGCAAAAATATTTCGTTCGGGTCTTAGAAGTGCTAATTTCAAAGATTTGATGAAACAATGTTTACCATAAAAATATAAGCACCAAGCACTGACAAATTTCGACAGCGAAAGCAGTGCCCGGGTGGCGTAGTGGTTAAAGCAGCATCCTTACGAAAGATGCTGGGTTCGTTTCCCGCCTGGGGCAGCTGGATTTTTACAGTTTATTTTTTCTAGTCTTAAAATTATTTACGCGTTCGTAAACGCAAAAAATATTCCATTGCTTTGAATGAATTGAAATTTATATGTTGAGTTAGAAGTTCGATTACCACCGCCTTGGGTAGAGTGATACCAATATTGGAAAAGATGAATTACTTATTGCCCTTTCACTATATCTATATGAAGAGTGAACCGCAAAGTAGTCAGGTAGACGTGACAGGAATAACCTCAAACCAGTCAACACAAGAGAACCTTAATATGAAACTATTTAAGAAGAAAACAGTGACGCAGTTTTCTCTACTTCAATAGCAATCAGTTTTTGACGTACAAATCGTTTATTAAAGAGTGTTCTCAATCAAATTGTAATAGTTTTCCGTACATGGGCTGTTAGCTAACGTCTGTTGGTCAGCTTAGCTGTTGTCTACAGTTCAAAAGAGGCGTGAAGTACTTTGCAGGTCAGCAAGGCAGTGGTGAGTACTGCGTCCTTTATCTCTCGCCCTAAAACTTCTTAGGAATTTGAAATAAGTAGTTTTGAAAATAAAATATTCGTACCCATACTACTCAATAATGCCATTAGCCCTGTGATGCTGGCAGAGTAGAATAGCATCACCCCATATCTTCCAATGGGTGTCGTAGAAGGTGACTAATGGATCAGTAAAGGGGTAGTGATCACCATAAACTCCAACCACCTATCGGCATTAGGCAAGCGTGATGGACTACTGCCTAAAGCTCCTTCAATGACAAGGATAGGCCTTGTGTCGCAGCAGTGTGTCGAATTATAAAGGCTGTTATGATGATTAAAATGTTCGTACCTATGTACAATTCAAATTTAGGCTACTCTCTCAAACTCAAGACTGTCATTCTTCAATTAATTTGAAACTTAAAGCGTCTATGAAAGTACAGAGTTCAACGCCAATCATGATGATGATAAAAGAGACTCGTACCCGGACTACTCAGTACCTTGGAGTGTAGCATCTGTCCTGTTTGTTGGCTTTTGTTGGTTGGTTTACTGATGGTTTGGTTGAGTTTGCGCTTGATGCCCCTTGTATGCGACAGATTGGCAACGTGCCAGCATTTTGGTGTACTGTAATATGGTCCATACTGCCAGACGTGGCTTTATGTGTAATAAAATGATACCTAAAACTCTTCTCAACCCCTTTTGGGATTATGGCGTGATTCTATGTAGGTATCTATATAAGCAACTCATACGGCAATGATACCTTCTTTGAACAAAATATCTTCTTGGTCACCACCACTTTGACGCTAAGTCGCAGCAAGGCGTAGCAATCCTCAGAAAGACTAGTCTTTCAATACAAGATTTATCTTTATGAGTTGCCGACTCTTTAAAGCCATTGACCCACCGCCATTTCTTTCCCCTTCGCTTGTCAATGTTACTTATCGTCCGCGATCAACAGACACACCTAGCTACCAGTCCGAACTCACTCACAGATTACCATAATCCTATGCAAATCCATTGACAATCTCATGCCATTATAGACGTGAGGTAACGTCAAATATTCCAGGAGCCGGGCATTGTGTGAGCCCTGCCCGCCATTAAGATCGGTTGCCGGATAGCGGCCGATGCTCTTAATGGATTGAACGTATTGACGACATAGACTTACGTACTAATAGAATGGGCTTTTGTGTATAAGTATTTGTAATACCTTATCCGATGTAGCGATAAATAATTTTTAAGTGTTTGCCCGGATAGATTGAAAGATCGGCGCAGTCTTAGCTACAGTACTCTAACACTAAATTGGAGAACCGATGCTTCTAAGCTAAATTATTTCTTATAATAAATCTCAAACTACATACAAAATGGTATCTTATAGATTCTGTTACTGAATAAAACTGATTTTCGAGTAGTTAAGATCTTAAAAAAGTCATGATCTCGGCACTGTGACTTTGTCAACACAGTCACTACAACTCCTAATCCTATTGCGCCATAGAATCGACACTGCCTCGCTTTAGCTGTATATGTCCATTCTCTTCATCTATACATAGAATATTAAGAAAAAATAGCGAATATTAATTTTGATGATGACTCTTCTGAAACTAAGATTCAATAATCAGTCAATGTCTTCATTTAATTACTTACTATAATGTAATAAAATGGATGTTAGAAAAGTAAGTTAATTAACACTTAATAATAAGTAAACCCATCGTGAATGAGGTGAAAAATTGTTACACCAGCGAGGTGGGTATGACGTACCCTAATATAGAATTGTCTATTTTGGATACATGAAATGATTTTAGAATAATACTTATTACTGTGTTATATTAATTAGCATTAGATACATGAGGAAAGATGTTAAAGTACCCAGTTTTAGTTACAAAAGTATTTATATTTCTTTAAAAGACAAATAAGCCTTCTTTAAGGACAAATTAACAATATTTGAAACAATGACTTAATCTCTAAAAATTTGGGAGATTGAAATCAACTGTGTCCAAAATATTTAAGAATAAATTAGTTTTATATTATTCAGCTTCGACATAGTATAAAATTAACATAAAACTTTCTAATATTTTCTTTTACTAGTCACAATAAAACTGCTCTTTCTCGAAGCAGTTTTCGCAAAAACACCGAGCATGCTCCATACTAATTGGCTTTTGTAAATATGCAAGAATGCTTTGTTTTTCTGTCTTTGACAGTAAGGCAGTCCCTACATCCGATATACTTTCTCACTTTATTCGTAGGGTACATAGTTTACTCCACTGCTGGTACAGCACTGATATTGTCACTTTAAATCACTCCCCACTCCAGTTACCGAGTCAGCCAAGTATGAGATACCCGACCTCATTCACGCAGGGTTTAGGATTTGTAATTATTAATTATTTTAATGTGTGAATTTGAAGTCGTAAATCTTTAACTGTTTATATGTTTATGCTATCACAAATCTTGTCTACAATATTATAAGTCTACGTCCCAGTTTGCTTTTGTGGTAAACTTTAAGGTTTTCACTGCTATATGCTCGCTTCTTTGTGTAAAAGAGGATTCGATTATATTTTACGACTAAATTCTTTTTATGTTGTCGTTAACGTACCTATACTCGGTCATACGAATTGTTGGTTTTGTTCGATTTTGAGCTATGTGAAAAAACCTATTGAAATCAAAGGTGTAAAAAATATGAGGGAAATATATTATATTTGTTTCTACTATCAAAATATTAGCTGAGAAGTTGAAGGAGACTTTCAATTCATTTCTGTTAAAGATATTTATTTTCTCAAAAAAAAATTATTCAATGTTTAACTTAAGTAAGTTGCCGTACAATTTATGTTCGTTTTGAACATTGAAACCGGCCATTAGCTAATAAAAGTAGCAGCTAGACTGACATTATTCTCATCTAGTATGTAGTAATATCTCACTATTTCTAATTACTGTCTTCGCTGTTTTGGCGCACCCACAAAAAAATGCACTTACAAAAAATTGTCCATTCCAAACTAGAAATGACTATGCACACTCATGAAATAAGGGCAGTGATACTTTTAGCTATTTGTGATGTCGGCAGAGTAGAATAGCATCACCCCACATTCTCCAATGAGTGTCGTAGAAGGCGACTAATGGCTGATCAATCACTCAAAGGGGTATTGATCATATTTAGTAATTAAACGAACTTACCTGAAGTGAAGTTCTATTATAATTGTACGAACTGCACAGTCTCGAAATGATAATTTTTACTAGTGTAGTATTCGCATCCTGCAGCCTCAAACCACGAATGTCCAGAGCTATATATCTTGTTTAAAAAATTCAAAATTGTTGATTTCCGAACGCCGTCCACCAATCAGCGCTCTCTTCCGGATCTGTCATTAAGTTTAGAGCCAAAACAAAAAATTAATATTATTTAATTTGTAATTTATTTCACGAATAATATTTTATGGGTAGTGTTAAACCTACATGGGTATAGGGTGGGTTGTATATCATTTCGAGACTGTGCAGTTCGTACAATTATAATAGAACTTCACTTCAGGTAAGTTCGTTTAATTACTAATTGTACTTCACTGCACAGTCTCTTCATGATAATTTTTACTAGTGTAGATGTTCAGAGCTTTCGTGAAATAAAAACAAATTAGACAGTAATCGTTTATTTAGTAGTCATAATGACCATACTATTATAAACTTACAAAGTTAACATTTATCATAGGTAGGTACACATATTAAACTTTAAAGGTAACATAAAACAAACTTTCCTATAAAGGAAATTAAAAACTAATTTATAATAATCATTCAGTCTTATAATCATTTTTATATTTGGTCAAGAATTAGGAATCATATAAGTAATAACTACTTATTTAAGTAATGATAAGTATTATAGATATAAAACACAATATTAAAGAAAAATAGAGCTGGCAAAGTCAGGTGATTCTAGAATATTCCTATCATAGAATTTAGCAAAAGTCTTTGATGACTCACTCCAGCCTGCAGTTTTGAGTATAGTATCAATGTTAACACCAAAACGTTTCGCAGCTGAAGTTGATGCGTGTCTTGTGCTGTGAGCTGTAAATATGGAAGTATCAATTCCACTTCGTGACATGGTATTTTTAATCCATCTACTTAATGTTTGTGAGGTGACTTTGTTGTATGGTTTTTGATAAGAAATAAAGAAATTTTGACAATTAACATTACGCTTTGTTTTTGTTTCATTTATGTATGTTATTAGGGTACTAGCCGGACAAATTGCAGGCTTCTCTAAGAAAAAAGGTAATGTAAGAATTGGTTGATTAGAACCTGGTCTAGAAGTTTTTATTAAGTCTGGTATTTTTATCAAAACTTTTTCTTTAAATATCTGAATATTTTTAATGTTTATCAATGATAATGTTTGTACCCTTTGACCTGTTGCAATTGCTAACAGTGTAATCAATTTCTTGTTAAGATATTCTAGTTTTAGATTTTCATTTGGGTACCACGAGGATAAAAAATTTAGTACAGTTTGCGGGTCCCAAGTAACATTATATTTTGGTTGAGGTGGATTTAAGCGAAATACACCTTTCATAAATCTCTTTATTCTGTCATCAGATGACAATTTTTGGCCTATTATAAGAGACAAAGCAGATTTTGCACAATTGACACTTCCATATGCCGCTCCTTGTTCAACAGTTTTGGTTAAAAAGGTAAGTATTTGAGGAACTGATGCTTGAAAGAAGTTAATATTAAATATAGTACAATATTGGTACCATTGCTTCAGGTACGTATCATACTGTTTAGCGGTGCTGTTCGATAACGACGCCAGCATTATATTGATGGCTGCACTGGAGACACCTCTTCGTGATAGCGCTTCCCTGACAGCACCGCGGCAACCAGGATAAGACGTTCTTGAAGCATTTGGTTGCTGGAATAGAACTTCAACAAATCAGTACTAGGCCCCAAATATAGATACGTGGAGCACACTAGTTTCTCAAAAATAGGATACCATGGCTGTGCATGCCATTTAGGCACCACTATAATACCTTGAGATTGTTCAGTTATAATTTTTTGTAATATTTTTGAAATTAATGAGAAAGGGGGAAATGCATAGAAAAAATACCCAGACCATGAAAAAGTGAAAGCATCAATCTTGTATGCATCTGGATCGCTTTTCCAAGATACATACCTTTGACATTTATTATTTGCTCGACTAGCGAATAAATCAATTTCGGGACACCCAAAGTGTTCTTTAATTTTGTTAAAATAATGATCATTTAGTTCCCATTCTATTTCTGAATGTGTTCTTCTGGATTCATGGTCAGCAATAACATTATTTTCTGATCTAATGTAAGATGCAAAAAGGTATATTTGATGATTTTCACACCATCTCCAGATTTTTTGGGCAATAGAATTTAGGTGAACATATTTTATGCCACCCATTCTATTAATATAGGACATGGCTGTAGTGTTATCTATACGTATGAGTATTTCACAATTATATGTGTTATGACAAAATGTCTTAAGTGCTAGATATGCGGCTAATAGTTCAAGCAAATTAATATGATATTTTCTTTCAATGTCATTCCATAATCCAGATGCTGTTTCATTTCCACAAGAAGCTCCCCAACCAGTCAATGATGCATCAGAAAAAATCTCTTTTTTAAATTGATGGCATTTAATCTTGTTTCTTGGTTTTGTTATATTTTTTGACCACCATATTAATTCTTTTTTAACACTATTAGATATTGGCATAATCTTTTCATAGTTATCTTTATTCTTTTGTAAGTGTAAAAATTTTTGTCTCTCTAATTCCTTTGTATACATCCAACCATATTCAACAGCTGGACAAGCTGAGACAAGAAGACCAGTTAAATGTGCAAAATATCTAATTTTACAAGAGTCTATTTTTAAAAAATTGTTAATTTCTAATTGAATTTTTGAGATCTTTTCATTTGGAAGTGACAGATAAAAATTTTCAGAGTTAAGAATAAAACCTAAATATTTTATAGATTTTGTTGGCTTAAGACAGCTCTTGTCCAAATTTACAATAAAACCAAGCTTGTTAAGTATAGTAAGTGTAGACTGTAAACTATTTTTACACTCAGAGTTAGAACGTCCAAGTTGGAGAATGTCATCTAAATATATTGTTAAAATATGACCTTGGGATCTTAAGTATTGAACTACTGGTTTCATTAATTTGGTGAAAACATACGGGGCTGTGTTTAAACCAAAGGGGAGTACTTGAAATTCATATATTTTTGATTTCCACATGAAACGAAGGTACTTTTTATGTTCAGGATGAATAGGTACACAAAAGTAGGCATCCTGTAAATCAATTGTGGCCATAAAACAATCTGGTGTCATAAGTTTTATAGCTGTTCTAATATCCTCTAGCTTAAAATGTACTGTTGTAATGAACTTATTTAATTCCTTTAAATTTAAAATAAATCTATCCTTCCCATTCGGTTTTGGAACAGTAAATATTTTTGAAAAATATTGATTTTGACATGGTGTGCAATTAATTATTGCACCCTTTGTTATAAGTCTCTCTAAACAGACATCAATTTTTAAGCTTTCCTCAAAGGAGAAATTATTATTCTTAGGAATAATATGCTGAATTGGGCTACAGCTAAATGGAATCACATAGCCATTGATCCAGGAGAGAATCCTTGGATCCTTAGTGATTTTTGACCACTCCGTTGTAAAATATTTTAATTGGCCACAATAACTAACCTCAGGATTCATCGACGACGGTTGTGGTTCTGCTGTTGCTGTCTGCTGCGATAGTTGGTTTGTTGAGCAGGGGCTTGTTGATACTGAGAGGTCTTGACAGGGTTGTTGTACTGTCTGGGCAGTCTCGCATTGGTCTTGTGTGTTTTTGGCTTGAAATAGTTGTTTGTTGTGCCTCGGAAGTTTAAATTATTGTTATTTTGTAGATTTTTATTTTGTGTATGACTTGGTTTTGCTTTTAGTTCTTGTACAGATTTCTTGATAGCTTTGCTGGCCTTTAGCTTTTCAGCAAAATCTGCACCAAAAAGCCACTCATCAATATTTGTATCTTTGATACAATCTTTAGTGGATTTTTCTAAGCCGGTTATAATAAAACTCTTCCTTGTTAGAGATTCGGTGTGATGGTAATCACATAACAGGCGGGCAGCATCACTTAGCAGTGCAATGTTCTCTTTATGAGCCACTCCAGATTTGCAAAGATTGTTCAGAGCAAGGCCCAGTGCTGAAATGGCACATGACACTTGGTGTTGTTTAGCTTCTATGGCCTTGTCGCGCTTTAACACATTTTCACCTGCTGCCGCCTGGGCTTCAGGATTCAGTTTCGGTGCGTCTAAAATTTTAAAATTAGCTGGGGCTGGATATTTTTTAAGAAGATCTTTTCTTTCATCCTTATCCAAGCCCTTCTTAATTATGGCCTCCCATCTTGTTGTTATGCTTGGTAATAGTTCAGGGCCATATGCTTTTTCCTGGGGAAAATTGCCCAGTAAGGCCATTACCTCCGAGTCAACATCTTCTGTTGTGACTGCAAAATGGTTTATACTTTAATAATGAGACCAAGGATCTACCCATTAAGTAGAACGCAAGGAATAAAAGAAAAAACATAAACATGTTCAATAATTTTAAACGTACCACAATCTAATACAAAATGACAGGGAAGTCAGGGATCTACCCTAACAGTAGAACGCCAGCCCTATTAGTTAGTTGGGAACTACCCTAATAGTAGAACGCCGACAAAACAAAATGTTTATTGCGTAGTAAAGGATTATCCCATCATTAGATAATCGCATATACTTTTAAGTACATACCTGCCTCCTCTAAAGATAAATCTATAATGTTTTCTTTTTCAGGATCCTCCATTGAATCCTCAGCCGATTCTAATAAGAATGACCGAGAACGCGAGCGAGTCCTTGACCTTCGTTCTGGGGATCGAGTCTTGTGCCTTGATCTGTCTGCTTTTTCTTCCATCTTCTTTTCTAGTTTTTCTAGCTTTTTCTTTAACTTTTTTAAAGATCTTTCTGGACCCATTTTGGAATAATTTGGAATAGTAAACTTTTACGCGTGATTCTGTTGGCCGCACGAAAACGAGAATGACAGATCCGGAAGAGAGCGCTGATTGGTGGACGGCGTTCGGAAATCAACAATTTTGAATTTTTTAAACAAGATATATAGCTCTGGACATTCGTGGTTTGAGGCTGCAGGATGCGAATACTACACTAGTAAAAATTATCATGAAGAGACTGTGCAGTGAAGTACAATATACACCGTCCAGCAATCCGTATTGGCTGCGGGCAAGCGTGGGAGACTACTGCCTTATAAACCTCCTTTGGTAACAAGAAGTCTTGTGCTCCAGCAGTGGGTCGAATTACAAAAGCAAAATCCAACAACCTGGACAGGTGTTACATTATAAATTACTTTACAATCTGGGTATAGTTAAAACATTTAGCAAAATAATTAATTGTTCATGATATTTGGAAGTTCTGTTTTGATCTGTTACTTATCTTGTTGGCTGACTAGTTGAATTTTACTGTTCGTCATACAAATATTTGCAATCGAACTTATATTAAAACTCTGCACTGATAAGACAGACTACTTTGTACTTTATCTGAATTTTACAAACGAGAATTTTATTCAAATAATAAGTATTTACCTCCTAACTAAAGCAAACCAACTCCTCTTTCCGTCTAATTAAAGTTTAAAGTGCTACCGCAAGACCGCATAACGAACTAAAAATTAATAGAAAAATTTCCAGGGATGCGGTAAAGATGTTTTATCAAACAAACATTAAAATCATCTAGAAGAACTTGCCGTGGCCACAGTAACAGCTTAACTCAGTAAGACATCGTAGATATTACCGGCTCTTGGCTCTCCAAATTTTAAACAGAACAATCTCATCTTTCCTTGTGTAGGTAAGTAATAATTAAAACATACCAAAACATTAATAACTTACACCTTTTCAAGCAAAACTATTGCAAGTGTTACGAGTAACACAATTCAAATCGCATAATATTTTTTCCGTCATATTTCATTTAGAGGTACAGACGTATTACAGAATATATTAGCTCACTTCAACACCATTAACGAATATTCATGAATTTTTAAATCGACAACTTTTATCATAATTAATTTTAGTGCTAAAAAATATCGTTTAAAAAATAAGGTTTGGTCTCCCCTTGACTTTCTCGTATACCGGAAACGACTCAAAAGTTGATGGAAACCTTATATTTTGATGCATACATGCATGTTTAATATGGTTGCAATAAGTTACATAGCATACTCGAGTTATCGTGCTAACGCACAAACACATACGGAGACATAATTCCAAAAAAAAATATTTTTGACTCAGGGACCTCCCAGGGATTTTTTTTGTAAAACGTGTATAACCGATAAAATCTCGAGATCGAATTTTTTGACGATTAGAACACTTCCTCTTACTACGTATACGAGAAAGTAAAAAATTATGTTAAAATTGAAGCGGCTCTCTGTGATTTCTAAAGAAATACTTTTTTCTAAGCTGATATGATTATTCGTATGTAACCAAAACCTTAAATCAGTGTCAGCTGGTCATAAATAAAATAATTGTCGTCTTTGAATAATTGATTAAGAGTTAGTATAATTTAAGACTAAATATAATAAAGTATAGGAAAACTTAATTACTCTACTACTGACAATTTTAACTATGCCGGAATCTCACGATGAAGCTTATTTTGTGTTTGCTAATTGAGGAAAAAACTTTTCTCGGAAAGTATAATCACTCTGTGAAAACGACGACTTCAAAGTTGATAGAAACCTTACATTTTGATGTCATACATTCATGTTAAATTTTGTAAGCTCCAGCCTAATAAACAACGGGGAATGATGTTACTCAGGACTTACCACCTTCCCCTAGGCCCACCCTACACGTGTCCCCTGGGTGGTGCAAAACGAGTAACAATGCCGACCAACAAGCGGTGGTCAATTAACCTGTACGAAGGCTACCACAAGCCCAGAGGAATTAAATCCCCTCTAAAAGAGTGGCCATTGCACCTTGTGAAAGTGCTATGGCTTCCTTTCCCGCCCTCGAAAAAATGGAAAGGTCGTAAAATGAATGTGAGATGTCATGCGATCCGGCTAACACCCGGCACTTTCAGGTAACCGGGCCTGAGAGTGGGAAATCTGCTACCGAAGACTGCAAATATGGGAGACCATGCTCCCTTGACAGTGAATACTACTGTCAACAGGAAATTAGTCCAGCAGGCATTCCATCCAAGCCAATTCCTAAGTAGATCAAAAAGTAACCTTGGGTTGCAGTAAACCCACAACAAGTACTGATGGAGGAAAACAACTATTTTTACAAAGTACAGATGAGCCCACAAACCTTGTAATCGCTCCCAACCAACCTACTCTACCTCCTGACTGGCAAAGGATCCCTGTCCCAAGATATCCAAAAAGCAAGAAAATTTCAGATAGCCCGCCTCATTCAGAGTCAATAAATACCTCAAATCGATACGAAGGACTATCGATAGACCTCACTGAAGATGACCGTCCAGCGAAAAAACCTAACAAACCACCACCTATAATATTGCATGGTATGGAGGATGTTAATAAACTATCAGAACTCCTTACAACAGCCAGTGAGAGAAACCAATTCACATACAAAATAAATAATAAAAATCAGCTTAGAATAATGAGTTAGGACATTGAAATATATAAAAGACTCACAGCAATAGTTCGTGAAATTAATCTCATAGGACATACTTTTAACAGAAAAGACCAAAAGTGCTACCGATTAGTTATAACTCATCAACTCCTATTGATATAATAGAGAAAGAAATAGAAGCCACTGGAAATCTAGGGAAATAATTAACGCAAATTATGGTGAAGATAAGAAAGCAACATCAACCTTCTTTGTAAATCTTGCTCCCAGACCAAATAATAAAGCTGCAAAAGAAATAAAATATATACTTATACCATCAAGCTTTAGTTATTGAAGATCCCAGAAAAATGATAGCACAATGTCAGAGATTTGTTTTTTTTTTATTTGGGATAACAAACAGTTATACAATTTAGCTTACAATGATATGACTTAAAACTAACGTATTTACTTATTATATAACCAGCAACGTTATCCTCAGATTACATTACATATAAGTCAACGCAATAAGTGCCATAAATCTACAATCTAATTTAATTATGTAGACAGACCGTTAGTTAAAATAAAAATTTGACAAGAACAAAATCATCATGGACCAAACTAAATTGAGAAACAAAACAAAAATCCGATGATCCCCTACCGACCCCACCAGCCAACCATAAAATCAAATATAATGTTATGGTCGGCCAGTGAAAACACTAGAGAAGCCAGTCACAATATTTAAATTAAGAGAGATGTCAACAGTACCGCCATACTAAAAACAATTTTATGCGGCCCTGCAGATGCGTTAAGCGTTTAAAATCCCACAAAACGTCAGAATACCCAAATCAGGAACGCAATACGCCTGCCGAATGTGCTCTCTGCCATGGACCACACCCCGCTAACTATAAAGGGTGTGAAGTGTATAAATATGTCCTTACCAGAAAATCTAACACTCAAACAGTAAATACTAAAATGGGTTCTCTAATGTTTCGCACACAATTCATTAGCAAATTACCATTTCAAAGCAACATTTGTCAATCTTTCATTACGCAAACTAATGTTTTAACAAGGACTTCAAAACGCAAACATGAATATGGCAAGCATTTCAAAAATGCATTATTAATGAAATTTTTAAAAGACAGACTGACATATCAACTAATTACAAAAACCAAAAATAATATTTCATATATATTTGGCAATAATTTATTTGACTAAATTTGAATTACAAACTTTTGACAAGACAACGTCTTATAATTCGATAGAGCCGGCTGCACGCACAAAAAAACATGACGTCATGCGGCGTTACCTCGCTCTGAATCTAATTCTCTAATTTGAATTTGGAATTATGTTCTTTAAAATTTAAACTTTCAATGATACCAAAACCAGCCAGATACAAATAGTATAGCCAAAGAGATTTTATTACAAGTTTATTCATACTATAATGCGAAATCTATTAAACAAATGAAATTTAATTTTTCTTTTGAAAAATGCTACCATTCCATCAGTATTTTCTTAAGACGTTGTCACGTTCAACTATCGTCAGTAAACCGACTTTACAGACAACCAATTTTTTGTTTACCGACTTAAATTTCAATTTGCTATTTTACAAAAATATAATAATTTTCGCAATGCGCTTAAATGCGATTATATTAGTTATGTTTGTGTACAATTCCAATTTATTGTACTTATTGTGACATTTGTATGCCTATAGGCTGATAACAGCTTGCTCTGTACTCTGTGATTGTTATTGATATCTTTATTACTTTCTCGTATACGTAGTAAGCATAGAGGAAGTCTTGTAATAGTCAAAAAGTTCGACCTCGAGATTTTGTCGGATTTACACGTTGTGGACCTCCCTGAGCTCAATTTTTTTTTTGGAATTATGTCTATGTGTGTGTTTGTTCGCACGATAACTCGAGTATGCTTTAACTTATTGCAACCAAATTTAACATGCATGTATGACATCAAAATATAAGGTTTCTATCAACTTTTGAGTCGTTTTCGGTATACGAGAAAGTCAAGGGGAAACCACTCCCGATTTTTTTTTACCTGTGTATCACAAATAAAATAATGATTATGATAAAGTCTCTCTGTGATTTAGGGTTCCAGGTGAATCTCCATTTTATCTGCGACCTTATCATCAGTTACCGTCAGATGTGATCGAGACCAAGAGTTTACCTGTCAAGAATACAAAAAATACTGATGTATTTAACTAGCGACCCGCCCCGGCTTCCCACGGAATTTCTCGGCTTTTGTTTCTTTAATGTGTGTATTATACCTACATATTAACCTCTTGAAGCACTCTATCTATTGCTGAAAACTGCTTCAAAATCCATTGCGTACTTTAAAAGTTCTAAGCAGCAGAAAGACCGCCTTCATTTTATACTTGTATGTAGTAGCTAATTAGAAAGATAAATGAAATGAAATGAAATGAAATGAAATGAAAAGCTCTTTATTTAAATGGACTTTGCTAAGTACTTTTAAATCGTCAAAAGCCCTACCACCATTTCGACGAAATAATTATTTTACTTAAATAATTATTATTATGCTGAGACGGAGAAGAAATGGCGAAAGAAACTCCGCAGCTTACAATTTCGTAATGATTTCAAAACATCATTACATGTCCATAGATATATCAATATGAATAAATTACAATTTTAAATGCGTAAATTTGGGCAGATTTTACTCCCACGCATTTGGATCATTTAAATAATCATTTAACTTGTAATAAGCTTTTTTATATAATTTAGATTTAACAGTTTTTTTAAATTTATTAATAGGCAAGTCTCTAATATTCTTCGGAAGCTTATTGTAAAAACGTATACATTGGCCCATAAAGGAATTGCTTATTCTGTGGAGACGAGTTTTATATACAACCAAATCGTGTTTCTTCCTAGTATTTACATTGTGCGTATGACATTTCTCGGAAAAATTCATAATATTTTTCTTTACATATAGTAAATTTTCCAGTATATATTGTGATGACACAGTTAGAATATTTATCTCCTTGAACCTTTCTCTGAGGGAGTCACGCGGACCTAGTTGATAGATTGCTCTAACAGCCCGTTTTTGCAGAACAAAGATGGTATTAATATCTGCAGCACTCCCCCAGAGAAGAATTCCATAAGACATTATGCTGTGAAAATAACTGAAATAAACCATTCTAGCAGTATCTATATCAGTTAGCCGCCTAATAGTTTTAACTGCATATGCCGCAGAACTTAGTTTACCCGAAAGTTTTACAATATGTGGACCCCATTGCAATTTAGAGTCTAACATTACTCCTAAGAAAGTTGTTGTTTCTACAGGTTTCAATTCTACTCCATTTATTTGTACATTAGTTTCTACACATCTCACATTCGGTGTAGTAAACTTAACTAATTTGGTTTTTTTTTCATTCAGCAACAAGTTATTAATATCAAACCAATAAACTACTTTCGCAAGTGCATTGTTCACTTCGTCATAATTATCTAATTTTCTATTTATTTTGAAAATCAAAGAAGTGTCATCCGCAAACAACACAATGTCATGATTGTCCCTTATGTAGTAAGGCAAGTCATTTATGTACACTAGAAAGAGAAATGGACCAAGAATTGAGCCCTGCGGAACACCTATTGTGACTAGAGAACCTGGAGATCTTTTACCATTTATATCAACTTTCTGTATTCTATTGCTCAGGTATGAAGTCATAAGGTTGAGAGCCTTGTTCCTAACGCCGTAATGGTGTAATTTCCTGACCAGAGTATCATGATTAACACAGTCGAAAGCTTTAGATAAATCACAGAAAACCCCAAGGGCGTCGCGTGATTCTTCCCAAGCAGCAAATACCTCCTTTAACAACTCAACTCCCGCATCAATGGTGGATCGACCCCGAGTGAACCCGAATTGCTTTTGATGAAATATGTTGTATTTATTGAAATGCTTTAATAGTTGATTGAGCATTAGTCTTTCAAAGATCTTACTTAAAGTCGGTAGAATAGAAACAGGCCGAAAATTGGTGGGATCTGAGGTTTCGCCAGATTTAAATAACGGTATAATTTTACTATGTTTCATCAAGTCAGGAAATACACCAGAGTCAATACAATTGTTAAATAGGACTACTAAATAAGGAGCTATTATAGTTATAATGGATGAGATTGTCCTGACTGACAGTCCCCAAAGATCCATAGATTTTTTCAGGTCTAGAGTTTTAAACGTATTTATAATATCTTTATAATTAACAGCTGTAAATTCAAAGTTACTATCATATGATGATACATTTTGTTTAAGCAGCTGTTCAGCTGAGGTGGAAGACGACTGAAGTGATTTAGTAGTCTGTATGGGAACATCTGAGAAAAACCTTTCAAATTCCATCGCTACTTCCAAATCAGCTTTAACATTTACATTATTAATCTTTAAGTTAATATTACGGAAGCGTGTTTGACTCCTACCAGTTTCACTGTTAATAATATTCCAGGTTTCTTTAATCTTATTTGTAGAATTCTTAATTTTGTTTTTTAAGTAAACTGACTTGGCAGTGGAACAGGCTCTTTTGAAAACTTTGGAGTAGTCTCTTACATAATTAACAAATACTGGATCAAAATTAAATGATTTTTGACCATACAAATTGTACAACTTATTCCTGCTATTGTAGATACCAGGCGTTGCCCATTCACTAAAGGTTAGATGATCACAGATCGTCTTTACTTTTGGCACAAAAGTGTTGGTAAATTCATCATTTATTAAATTAAATAAAGAACTGTATAGCTTATCCGGACAATCATTATAAGGCAAACATGGTAGCTTCACAATTAATTTCGATTTAAATTTTTCAATTCGGCTTGCATTTATAGGAATAAAACTTATTTTCGTTCTTTGCACTTTAACTTTTTTTCTAGGAAACGATGCTAATTGACCACAATGATCAGAGTGCAACATATTAATAATTGACTTTTGGCTAGGTTTTCGGTTAGTAAAAATATTGTCAATGCAAGTTGCACTTGTTTCAGTAATTCTTGTGGGTTCATGAAAAACGTAGTCCAAATCATAGGACTTAAATAAATTTAAAAAATTACAAGTGATTGAGTTTGTCTCTAATATGTTAATATTAAAGTCTCCACAGATAACAATTATTTTACAACATTTACTGATTTTAAATAGGACATCTTCCATAATTTTTAAAAATTGTTCAAAAGGGGCACATGGTGGTTTGTATACACTAATAACAATGAATTGTTCAAACTCTATACAAGCTATTTCAGTAACTCGCTCAACAGACATACTTACGAGGTCATTTCTTTCCTTACATATAATATTCTTTTTAGTAATTATTAATGAACCACCATGTAATATGTTTTTTCTGCTGTACGAGCTGACAACATGGTGATTACTAAAATTAAACATGAGCTGATGGCTTTTTAGCCAGTGTTCTGTAACACACAATATATCAATATTATTACAATTCATAAATAGCTCCAATTCTAAATTTTTGCCTGACATCCCTTGAATATTTTGGTGGACAAGGTTGATAAAATTATTTTTAGAATTTTTATTCATTACAAGTGGGGAGGATAATTTATCTAAAACCTCAAAATTTGAGTCTAATATTTCATTATATTTAGTACTGCCAGAGTTAGTCTCTTTTGTCTCAATATTTAATTTAAAGAATATGATGCATATTCCAAATTGTCATTACTTAATGTCAAATTTGACTGCCCAATAGAGGCAGAAGTTATAGCCAATGTTTTGGCTTGACTAAAAATAAAGTAACATAGCGATTTTGCTATTTGTTTTTTGTAATTATTACAAAGAAAATATTTATCCTTTGTCAAAAAAAAATTCTTAATAAAACCATTAAAATCAACAATGTCAAATTTTTTATCATAATTTGTCATTAAATGCAATTTCATATTGCATTTATATCTATAGTAATTTTCTGCATGAGTCAATGACCTACTGTAAGGCAGGGTAAATAGAATTATTTTTTTTACATTTAATTTGGAGAGGTCTTCAAAATACTTTTCCATAATCTTGGAATAAGCATTTCCACGTCTACCAATAAAAATAAGTATTGTACTATCAGGACTGTAAGTACCACAGATCACCCTCTGCAATATTTGAATGTAATTGGCACCTGGCATACAGAAATTAGTAACAGGCTGTGCCATATACTGAAACATTGTTTGACCCATGTTTTTGCCTAACTCATCACTAAACATAATGATATTGTTTTGTTGTTTACTATTGTTCACTTGTGTCCCAGCTTCATCAAGATTTTTCTGTGAACAAGTTTCGTTATCGACAAGTGAAACTACTTGATCTTGTGTATCATATAATATACTAGAAGGGTGCCCTTCGTTGTTGTAAATATCCTTATCTTGACATGAACATATTCGTTTATTACTCAAAGATTCAAATCTCTCTGCATTATAATTACAAAAATCTTCCATGTCATTTGAAGCAAGTATTTGATAACTTAGTTGTTTTTGAGAAATAGTCTGTATGTTTTTTAACATACATTTTAATGACTCCTCAAGACTGTCAATTTTTGATTCTAATTGTTTACTATATTCTATGTAATTAGTAGTTGTTGTAACAGCCGTACTTTTAATATTATTCAACTTTTCTGATAATTTAATGTTTTTCAAATATTGCAATTTGTGTTTTTTAATAGAATTATGTTGATTTATAATTCTTTTTGTCTTATTTATAAACTTATTAACACGTATGTATTTCTTCAGTTTCTTTGCACTACTAAAATAAGTTTTTGAATTATTAACGTTGGAACTATTTTCTATAAATGACTGTTCCTTGATGAAGCCGGGACTACATACCGTTAACTCATCAAACAGGCTTTGGGAATGTTTGTCTGTGGACAATTCTTTATTTTGTATTTCCAAATGTTTTACATTATTATTTGCAAGACACAAGCTTATTTCTAACTCATTTATTTTACTCAATGCCTGTTCATGAGTATTACTACACTCAGTGAAGGATTTTATGGTGTCCTGCATGTGGTTGCATTGTTCAAGGGCAACCTCATACTTAATATGCAGCTCGGATAGTTCACACTTTAATTGTTTGTTTTTTTCCAATATTTTAACAATTTCAAATTCACTGTCCTCCCGTTCCTGCATTAGCCGTTCACTTAGGTCTCTAGATGTTTGTAAGTCCAAAAGACATTGTTTGAGCTTCATATCTGTGTCCTTAGCAGTGGCCTTACGGGTCATCATTGTGGATGTATGAGCCTTACTGTTTGGCTAATGAATACACTGAAAAGTATAAAAAGCAGTGTCAGAATAAAATAAAAGAAAACAACAAAATAATGTTATGCTTGTTGTCAACACTTAGTATTTTAAATGTAAAGTGTCAGTAGTAGGTGTGTGTCTGCGGTTTCAACAGTCACCGTCAACTTTACTTCCACTATTTGTCAAGCAAAGAGAGATTACATGAACCCAAATGTATGTGACTTGACGTTACTCACAGAAGCTGTGAGTTCTGTGGAGTGATTGTATGTGAATTATAGTAATTTGCAGAAACAAATAAATCTTTTAAGACAAATACTATCTATCTTAACAATTCTTTATATGTTCCTGGAAGCACTATTAATGAGTCTGTAATATTATACTAATGTACTCTTTAGTGTGCAAAACAATTAGTTAAAGCCAATATATAAAAAAAAAACATTTAATATTTTAAACAATCTTTCCAATGTAGGATGTAGGTATCTTTGAAATAAAATTTACTTAATTTATTGCTAAGTGCATAGGAACTTTGAGAAATAGATAATAATAGATAGTATTAGTGATTGATATTTAAGAAAATAATACTCCCCCAGTAAAAACTTGCAGCCGTTGTACTTATTTACAACTTTCTCCAGTTTGAAAGATAGACCAGTAACATCGAGTTTTTGTGATAAGCTATTTTTGACTGATTAAGACTTGTCACTGGTTCACAGATATTTCCACTGTTTGTTATTCACATTAGCACTTGAATTTAGTAGTTTAATATATAAAAAAAAAGGATATCAAATGAGATTAATATAGTTGATTAATATTCAACAGCAGGCAAAATCCTCTGTATGCGGTCGACGAAATATCAATTTTTAACAAGGTATTCGATACAAAGCCAAGAATGTAATGCGAGAGCTGCACTGGCTGTGCCTGTGTTTACCATAAGTCGCGTTTAATGTAATTCAGAGAAACATTACTCCTAAGCACATATCAAACATGCTGACAGGTTGACGAACTATGAATAATTTTATCTTTTAATAACTTTAAAACAAAATTAGTGTAACCATGCGTACATTAAGGGGAAAATGTAATTATATATTCAATACATTAATTAGTGACTACTTCCTTACATTAGATTATAACGCTACTGAAAATTTTGTACAAAATTAAGATCAAACATTTATAGAATAATAATAAAAATAAAGGCGTATTTATTTATACATATTTATACACTTTTTATATATAATATCGGGCTTCAGAAGGGTTCGGTTGATTCCTGAGAAAAGTGTTCTGATCGTCAGATCCGTGGCAATTTTTTTCTCGTCACAGGTGGTAACTAAAATTACAAATGAATAAAAGCAATAAAGTAATATATCTATCCATGAGGTACACATTCAAAGTTTATAGATCGTCTTGAAATATTTGGAATAATGAAATTTTTGGAGCCATGGATCTGATTAAAGAATCCACGGATTTGATTGAAGTGTAAATAATACTAAAATGGATAGAATAAAGAAAAAACAAACAATGTAAAAGGTTTATTTATCTTTATTTTAACATTAATTGGATTTTTTTTTCAGTCTTTCATCTCTCTCTCTCTCTCTCTCTCTCTCTATCCTTAGCTTACACTTTCATAAGTTTTATGATCTCTCTTAACTACAACCTTTCTCATTCTCTCACTTAATTTCTTACGTTGAAGTTTACTTCGCTGCTTAACTTAAATATGTTTATTTAAGTTTTATAATCTGAAACAAGGAAATATGTCATCTGCATGTCAGAGGAGAGTTGGACATAGCCTCTCCCAAAGATCTTCAACCTGATCAGTCCTGTCCGCGTCCAGCTGCTTACTCGCGACCTTTACCAGATTGTCGGTCCACTTTGTGGGACGCCAACGCTGCGTCTCCCGGTATGCAGCCGCCACTCGAGGGTCTTTGAGTCATCTTGACCGTTCTTATGAGGCCTATTGTAACCAACCACGCTTCAGTTCCGTAAGGCATCGTAGGCCATCACTGGCAACACGCAGAGAAAGTGTCTTGAGACTGAGGGATGGGCCGAGAATATGTCACCGAGTCAGATTCGTCGATTGACCCCTTTCGGGAATTTGAACTGTTTGTCCCCGGTAATAGTCAACAACTTTATTGTAGAGCTTCCAACCTTTACAGAAGTGCGAAAGTACATGATCTTTGTCTTATCAAAATCAGGGACATAAAGGTTTTTGCATCCCTACTAGCGATTATTTTGAAAGACGTCCTTGAGAATTTTCCATAGTTAATCTTACGTATATAAACTAAATCTCGACGTTTCTTCATCCGACACCGGGTTCGTGGTCTCACTAAGACTAAGGATGTTATTCTCGTTAATAATGAACATCCTGAATTGATCAACCCATTTTGGGTTATTAGCAACCATTTGAGCAATCAGACAGAATCCAAGCGCTATTGGCAGCCGACCCTTGTTAGCCGAGGGCGAGACAGCCGCCTTAGTTCCTCGGATTACTCCGTCACAGTAACCTACCCTCATTACGTAGTTTCCAATCAGCTTAAGGTATTTTTGGGGCTTACTTTACCTTGATGTCACAGTATTATGTAGGTACAGATAAAAACATTACATGGCGTTTTATTGATTTTATGTGGCCTTGTACGGGGATGAACGATACGAGTATAGCACAGTTATAAAGAATAACATATAGACCGCACTCAACAAGATATATTTCACAACTGATAGAAAAACAAAATACTTTAAAGTATGTCATACAAAATATCATAATAAGTCGACGACTTTTTTTTCGTTGGCAACGGCCATCACAGAGTATTAACGTAAATTATTTATATATAGTACATATAAATAATCTATTTTATTAATTGATTTCTCTTTTAAATTTTTTAAATCAATAATTCATCTAAGTAATATCTGAGAAAGAATGGCATAATAGTACATTATGGTACAAGTGTGTAATGTTGGTGATTACCGCTGAGGCGCATTGAGGCCCGAGCCGTCAGGCGAGGGTCTTAAGGAGCCGAGGACGGTAATCATCAATACACACGTGTATCATACAACGTTTTTCAACACACTTCTGAATAAAATAATACTTAAATAAAAAACCATTTTACATAGTAGATAAAAAGTTTATTTAGAGAAACAATTAGTAAATGTGCAGTTAGTGAAATTATAATTAACTATTTTTGATGATATAGCGGTCTCATCAGATAGATTATTTACTGAAATACTTTCATGTTCTATTGTTATTTGTGATGGTTCATTATTGGTGTAGGTAGGTGAAATCCAATTATTGGATGTACTTGGTATTTCGCTAGTAGGATGTGTCTCAGAAGGGGCGGCGCGGGGGCGCGGGCGCGTGCGTTTACTCACTCGTGAATAATAGTAATGAAAAAGTCACAGTTTGATTATAGGTGTCATTATGTGCCTAATTGTCATGGGATTAGAGCCACTTTATGAGGAAGTGTGTTGAAAAATCATTTTACCCTGGAATTCTATTACAACACACTCGATGTGTAAATAATTATATTATTATAATGTTACAAATAACATGAATATTTTGACTAAATAAAAAAAATATGGATAAGTTTATATATATTTTTAAGATTTTGCCTTTAGCAGAATAAATCTTCTAAGCTGGAGCGTTGCACCATTACACTCACTCCGCTTTATCATCATCATTTCAGCCGAGAGACACCCACTGTTGGACATAGGTCTCCCCCAAGGATCTCCAAACCGGTCGGTCCTGCGCTGCCTGCATCCAGCGGCTTCCCGCGACCTTTACTAGATATCCAGTCAACCTTGTGGGGAGCCTACCCACGCTGAATTTCCTGATACGTGGTCGCCACTCGAGGACCTTTCCGCCCCACGGCCTTCAGTCCTCCTCGCAATGAGCCACTGCCATTTAAGGTTCGCAATTCTTTCGCCTATATCGGTGACCATGGTTCTCCTGCGGATGTCATCATTTCTGATATGATCACGCAGAGAAACTCGGAGCATAGCCCTGTCTATTGTCATTTGGGTGACATTGATCCTTCTTATGAGGCCCACTGTAAGCGGCCACGTTTCGGTTCCATAGGTCATCACTGGCAACATACACGAATTAAAGACTTTTGTCTTGAAACACTGCGGTAGATGGGCCGAGAATATGCCGCGTAGCTTCCCGAACGCTGCCCATCCGAGTTGGATTTGCTGATTGACCTCTTTCTGAAAGTTGGACTTACCCAGTTGTTATAAGTCAAACGCTAATTTGTCAAGTAGAAAAAGACAACATTTTGCAACGACCCAAAGTTTTGCTTTAAGGTGGATGTATGACGTTGGCCGTTCTCAAGAACTCGTCAAGTGGCTGTCTAGTCAGTAGTTGTGAGGAGCCACGCCTCTTACAAGGATGTTCCATTTAAATTCTAGAAGCAGGGTAGATTCGTAGAAGCACACTACTCAATGCCACCCTCCAAGGGAGGCAACAGGAAGCCTTTACAAATTGGCTGAATTGTCTTCGGTGGAAGTGATGAGCGAACTGCTGCTAAATTTTACATACCATAACTATATCTAGGCTTGTCATACGTCTGGATTTAGTGCGGATTGTCCGGATTTGTCAACCATGTCCAGATTTTCGTCCGGACTTGTTGTTACATCCGGATTTTTATTATGTTTATGAGTTTTTGTCAGCGCGCTCTCATGAAACATTTGTCGACACCAGATCACAGTCGTATACTGGTTTAGGACTTTTGAGCACCGGCCATACAAAGGGGCGCTACAGGATACAAATAGCCGCCACTTTTTACCTTTCAATAATTTTTGAAAAGCTGTGCTAGAAATTTCGCCCAAACATTAATTTTTCGCGTCTTGCGGACTTCACTTTAAAATATTATGGCAAGCCTAACTATATCACACTGCAACATTACCGGTCTTGTTCGCGGGCATAGAACCCCTTACACTACAGCATTCCGCTACAAAATTCACACACACACATACACACACACACACACACACACACACACACACACACACACGCAAGCACGCACGCACGCACACACATACAGACCGTAATTATAGTAGTAAGAAGATAGAACTCATATAAATCGCACGAGTAGAAAAAAAAACATAATGTTGAGTTGATAACCTCCTCCTTTTTGAAGTCGGTTGAAAACGTGTGTAATACATAATCAATAACTACTTGTAGCTGTAATTTTATATGCAATGCAACTTTAAAATCCATGTCTTGTAAGCAAGAAGTCATTACATAATCTAGACATAAATTAGGTATATTATGCTAAACTTATTTTACATATGAACTTTAATAGTGCCTAACCTCACACTTCTCCATGCCCGCAATATGCTTAAAAAGGAGTAGGAAGTTTTTTTAATATTAATGTAACAAAAAGGTGATATGCGAAATAATAGGTTGGGGAAAAAGTTTCTTCGCATTTTTTAAGAAAATTCAAAACATTTTTTAATATAGTTTATTTACATTTAACTAAAGTATGTAGGTACCATTTTGTTCGATAACTTTTTGCCATCTTGTAGGTAGGGACATGATCCTATTGCTATAGAAATTTTGGGACTTCTGGTCAAAATACCGCGACAAGTGGTTTTGGCAGTCCTCTCGTGATGTTAACCTGACACTGCCTAAAGAATTCTGAAGAGACCGAAACAGGCGGAAATCTGAAGGTGCAAGGTCAGGACTATACGGCGGATGCATTAACGCCTCCCAGCCAAACTCTCTTAATTTTTGCTGAGTGGCTAAAGATGTGTGAGGTCTAGCGTTATCATGATGAAAAACCACACCCCTTCTGTTGATTAATTCCGGCCGCTTTCTCTCAACTTCTTGCTTTAATCTCATCAGTTGTTCGCAGTAGAGTTCAGAATCGATGGTCCTGCCTGGTGGTAACAGCTCATAATGAATAATGCCCTTCCAATCCCACCACACACACAGCATCACCTTGTTGCGAGTTAACCCGGGTTTCGCCACAGTCTATGAAGCCTGACCGGCCTTTGACCACGACCTTTTTCGCACGTTCTTGTCGTACGTGATCCACTTTTCATCACCAGTTATCAGCTTCTTCAAAAATGGTTCGGTTTCATTACGTCGTAATAAAGAATCACAAATGAGTACACGGTTCATTAGGTTTCTTTCAGTGAGCTCGTGAGGTACCCAAATGTCGAGCTTTTTTGTGTACCCAGTTTTTGTTCAAATGCGCCAAAACTGTTTTGTGGTCAATTCCCAGTTCTTCAGCTACGTCGTAACTACTGACATGCCGATCTTGCTCCACTTTTTCAAAAATGGCATCCATTTTATCTGTAATAGGGCGACCAGAGCGACGTGCATCTTTGACATCAAAATTTCCGGATTGAAAACGCTTAAACCAAATTTGTGCTACTCTCACAGACACTGCACTAGGTCCATAAACATCGCAAATTTTTTTCGCGGCTTGCGTTGCATTTTTACCTTTTTTGTAGTAAAATTTCAAAATGTATCGAATTTCTTCATTAGATTCACTCATCTTGGCGGTACGAAAAACAAATGAAAATCACACATTTTCCTAATTTGAATTTGGAATTATGTTCTTTAAAATTTAAACTTTCAATGATACCAAAACCAGCCAGATACAAATAGTATAGCCAAAGAGATTTTATTACAAGTTTATACATACTATAATGCGAAAAGACTTTTTCCCCAACCTAATACTATGTGGCGCCCAACAATATTAACAACAGGCATGTCGAATGAAATATAGCAAATTTTTATTTCACCGTCTAAATAATAGAAAACAATGAACCTTCTTCAGCTTATGACTTGTAAGAGCATAAACGTGGAAAAATACAACAAAGACCTTGACCGTAGCTGATAAATTGTGGACGAGAGCTGTCTACAGCCGATTACAGTACCAGAATCAACCCCTTAACTGAGAATAAATAAATAATATGTATGCACAGTGCCATGATGGGACGCCGTTAAAGTATCAGGAAAGCTGTTCACTATTGGACCATCTCCGTGACTGAGAGAATCGTGGCGATATTATCATGCGAAGACATGAATAAAACGTCATCAAGTATTCTTCGGTCCTTTCCTATATAAAAATGCCTCAAATATTTTAAATTAAATAGCCTATGTGAGCGGAGGCAATTTCTAGATCAGATGTTCCTGTTTAAGATCATCAATGGTTTGTAGACTGCTCCTCATTATTAGAATCAATTAATCTTAATATCCCACTTAAGCTACCTCGACGTGAGAGATATGTGCCATTTCCAGCTGATGGTTTAAAAACCAACTTGGGTCACAACACCACCATGAATAGACTTCCGAGGTAATATAAATTGTGTAAAAACTTTGACATAGACATCTTTTCTGATAGACCACGTGCGTTCGAATAGTACGAGAGCCCACGACCAAAACCATGTCTCATAGCAATACGGCAAAAACCCTATAAAATCGTTAGATTGTATGATTCTGAACCCGACTAGGTGTGTAGTAACGGTCGAAAGTGTAGCAACTGCGTGGGAGGCCATTTCTGCTGTGTCAAAAAAAAAAGACAGTCGGTATTATAGCAATACGTCTGATAGTGAAAATGTACATAGATTTTATAATTGTATTACGAAAAAGTTTGTTTTCAGACATTTTGCGCGTAGCATATAGCCTGAGCGCATTTTTGAAAATGTCAACAAATTTAGCCGACCTGTATCATAGCAATACGGATAAATTTATTTTTAATCTTTTCGTATTGCTGCCATGATTACCAAAAACCTGTTTTCAGACACTTTAAGTGTAGCATATACTCCCAAAACCCTACTTCATCCCAGTTTCTTTTTGTGCGATTTATTTCAGTCCTTCAACTTCAATGTTACGGTTTCGGGTAAATTCTTTGTTAATTATCATCTAATAAATTCAGGGTCGCAACGTATTCATTGGTTTGTAACAGAAAATTCAAGATGCCTCAATACGATTTTTAAATGATATCTGAGTATCGAAAAGTTGTCTGATAGAGAAGGTGCTACACTTAATTTGTCTGATATAAATTTTTTGCACATGTGGACAACTTATTTTATCATGTCCAACAATTTTCAGACATATTGCTATGATACCGATCGGTAAAATTTGTTAACATTTTCAAAACGGTCTCAAAATTTAATGCGTTCACATTTCCGTCTGAAAATTGTTTTGTTCGCATCAAATAACCAAAATTTACTAATAAAAAAGATTTTCAGACGTATTGCTATGAGACATTTTTTTTGTCTCATTTTTAATTTTTTTAAGTGATTTTACGGGTTTGCGCTACACCACTAACGTCTGAAAAATATGTTTCCGGTATCTCAGAACTATCATTCAACTACAGTCTGCAAATCAGACATATTGCTATGATGCAGTTCGGTAAAATTCTTTGACAATTTTGAAAAATCGGTCAGATCAAACGCTACGCGGAAAATGTCTGATATTGGTATTTTCGAGTTCAGGATAATCGTATCTATCGATTTAATGCGGTTTTGGCCGTATTGCTATGAGACAAAAATTTTGGTCGTGGGCTCTCGTGAAAACAAGATCCTTGCGGTGTTGATTTAAATTTAATTTCGATCCTTTTTTAATTTAAAAAATATATTAACTTACATTAAGAGTATTTTTTAAACTTGTAACTGTCACTAGTCCATATACATGCCGTGGCAGCCTTTAAGTGAGACTGCATTTAGTTTTAAGACAATATTTTAAAAGTGTCCTATAGATTGTTTTAGTGTAAGTCTTTTTGGTAAATGTCGCCGGAAGTAAATATCCTACCCGGACGAAGTCGCGGGCATAAGCTAGTGTTCTTATAAAGATCAAGTCAAAAGTAGGTACTCACAATCGCCTAGTATGTATGAAGACTGTGTTGAGATCAGATGTAGGTATATAAGGATCCTTGCAAGTGGAAACAATTGACCTTTGCCTGCCGCTATGAGAGAAAGGCGGGACTTTGTCTGTATTTTATAAAAACAACTAATTTGATACGTAAATTATCGAAATGCTTAAGCACGTCACATCTTGCTGGAATGTTTCTTCACGTACTCGTGTCATTATTAAGCTTTTTGCCGAGAAGCAGCCAATATTCCGAAACTTTATTAAGGCTAGGATGCATAATGGCAATTTTTTATTTTGTTCTAAAATACTGTTTTAGTAACATGTTTCTAAATACTAATTGAGAAGGACTCTTATTTTTTAGGAAAAAAAATACGGACTTTAGTAGAGAAGATGGTTGTATCGTACCACCTGCTTGGCTTGGTACCTGTTGTATGTGACTGAGTTCGCCACATCTTCAGCAAAAAGGTAAGATCTTCCGCCGAGCTAGTTTTTTTATACTACGAGATGGCAAACAAGCTTGCGGTTCACCTACTGTTAAGTGGTTACCGTCGCCTATAGACACGTACAATAGGGTAAATTACTTAACACTGCAAGTTCCTTGCCAATCTGGAAACTAGGATGAGATGCCTCCATGCCCAGTAATTACACTGGTTACCATTCCATCCAATGAGAAACACAGCGAAATGCTTCACAACAGAAATAAGAAAGGTGTTGGTACCTACCCAGATGACCCTATCCGACCCGGGTCTACCACCTAGTAGAAGGTCTTCGCTCGGAGACCGCGGCCCGACTGTACATCGTTATGCTGATGTGCCTTAGAAACTTCGTAAGCGTGATTTAGGCTTGCATTGCGTATTGTGACGTATCTGTGTCATATCTTGGCTCCGTGTTTACATTCGTACTTTTCGCTGATCAACCATTTCTCAGTTACTCGATACTAACTTACTATGTAGCGCTGTGATAAGTCGCTACAGTATCAGTACAAATCGATTAAAAGTCGATCAAACCACCAAACAGCATGAAAGGACGCCGTAAGCTCAGATTATAAATTGGAACACAAAAACGTGTGATTAAAGTGGCTTTTGTTTTATATATTATATAATAATAGCACAAATTATATCATCTAGTCTCCCCCACCACGAAAGCTGAAAAGTGTTACAAAACGTCAGGCTATATCCGAAGTATTTTCATTTGCTACTCTAAGAGAACAAGGCTGCTAATATTTCGAAATCTATAATATCCCCGTGTGTCCCGGGTCCAAGGCGGCAGGCAGCCGCTTAAACTCGCGTTAGTTCTAATGGAGAGCATCTATCAAACACGAAATAAGCCTCGAACGTCTGACAGCATAATGGCTCCAAAATTGCTTCATTTTAACTTATTATTAAAGGTAAGATGGTTTTCGAGGTGGCCGTTATATTTACAACAGTCTTTAAACGTTTTTAATAAATTATATATTTTCATAAATTAACTGAAATATGAAACATTAATTACTTTTTTAATTATTATTATATTTATTATTAAAACGGTCTTGTAAATGAGACGAAAAGAAAATGCTTCTTCGTGCCCCTTTTGAAAGACTTGTAAGAAAGAGGAAATACGTGTGTCGGTACAAAATTCCATTTCATAATTGAGTGACATAGAAATGATTTACCAAATAAAATTTTAAAAAATGTCTGTGTTCATGATAAAAATAAAAATTAGCCGTGTGATGACGGCAGAGTAGAATAAGCATCACCCCTCAGATCATATAATACTTATATGATCCCATTGGAGGGTATGGATCGTCCAATGGGTGTCGTAGAAGGCGATTAATGGACCAGAAAAAGGGATATTGATCACCTTATACTCCGTCTACCAATCCACATTGGGCAAGCGTGGTGGACTACTGCTGATGATGATGATAAAAATAGTTTTTCTTTACCAAAATTCTCTAAGTGCACAGGCATTATTAGTGGCCACTACGCCAAGACCGTGTCAATAATTAATGGAAATACCTACGTTTATATACCAATTCAACGTAGTTAGCATAAAAAAAATCGTCCAAGCGTACAAGTTGTATCAAACAAATAAACAAATTTTAAGTTTGAGCGTAAGATTAAAATCAATTCAAACATCTAAGAGGAAAACTGAACGAAAATTAGTATAAAAATGCTTACATATTTACTCTCTGCAATAGAGAACGTAGATAAATCCACTTTTCCAAGAGCAACCACAATCCTATACTTACTTATTTACATTAAACAAACATTAACATAAATATTTCCAATAAAATCACTATACGACATGGCGGCCTACCAAAACACAATACTGCGTCTCTTCTGCCATGGTACGACTCCGTACTGAAAGCAGTACCTCTGATCTGATAACGCAAGCATCAAAACAGTACCCAGCAATAAATAGATACTTGATACGACTCATAATAAAACAGCCTGTCCAAATCCCAAAAAGTGTACCTATGGCAAGAACGCATACTGAAATTCAAAGATCATGTAAAGCCAGCCATATCAAAATTTACAAAAAATACTAGAAATCTTTATAATATTAGGCTTAATTATTTGTCCTCACCGCATCATGGATGTAGCTTGTTACTATTACAACGCATTCACAGATGATTAAAATACCTAATTATTATATTAATATTTATAGAACAGCAGTGCACGCATTATCCTTTTTTCTTTAACAATGTATATCAAATTAATTAATGGCTGCCATGATGACTATTTTGTGTCTACGGTTTTTCGAACATAAGCGAAATGACGCCAACGGTGGTAACACTTTTTTGGCCATGAAAGAAGGTTATACCGATGTGAAGTTGAGTTACTGCTTGCTTCAACATATATCATGGTATCGTTCCCTTTCGCACTCCGCTTAAGAAAGCAAATATTAGAAAAGAACCAATATTCCATCTAACCCTCGAACTCAGTTCCAATATATAAGCCAGTACAATTTTATAATTTCTCGCCTCTTATCGGTTTCTTTCCCTCCCATTATATTTTTTAAATAAAAGTAACAACATCGTGGAAATGTAATAGTATTTTGTATTATTTTGCGACTAAAACATCTATACTTAATATTATAAAGGTGAAGAGTCGGTTTGTTAGTTTAGTTGAACCCGATCTCGGGAACTACTGATTCAAATTGAATAATTATTTATGTGTTAGAAAATCCACATGCGCCTGGCTCACATGTTGCCTTGGCTAGCAAATTTGAGTAACGTTTGTTATGTTTTTGTTGTTCGTAAGCAACAACAACAAAACTTTAATACCGACGTGATGCCTTCCACAGATTAATTACAATACAAATTAGCCATTTAATTAATTTATCGGCGAGCAAAAATTTCTACCCCTAGTTTCAATATTCCCTTAAACCTTTGGTATTAAGAAACTTTGGACCGCTCATGAATTAAAACAGTGAAGTTGGTAGATTCCGTGACAGATATAAAAGTTTGAGATCTAATGAAAAGATCTATCTTCTGAACCATGGAGATAGAGATAAATTGCTGTCTATTAGACATTTAATACTTATTGTTTCGTTACTTCAAGGCTGCGATAGTTTTCTTGTGACTGGTTTTATCTTAAAGTAAAACTAGTAAACTTATAATTGAATAGTTGTTATATCTTTTAAATTAAATGTTTTGATACCTTTCACTAACACAGCCAGTTTATTTCATTCAACTATTTGTTCATCAACATTCATTGTACAATCGGGGTACGAATACTTTCGTCAGTTTTCAAATCCATTCCTTAATCAAATCGTCCTTTGTAACTAAAGCACTATGCAAATGACTGTATATGAAATTTTACATAATCAGTATGAAAACAGTTGTCAACACAGTATACCTACACCCGTGATTTATGTCTAGTTCCATAAAAACATCACTAAACCCTGCAAAATCCCAGACCATGATTGTGGGTAGCCCCAGACTAAGAAATAAATTGGATTGGAGTAAGATTCCCCTGATTCCCGATTTTTAACTTTAAATCTAAAAACAAAATTAGATGACTTCACTCACAGAATACAGAAAGGGGTTAGTAAGTTCAAAACCATCATAGATATTGAATTTGCAGCTGACAATATTACTAAGGCTCTTTTTACATCTTTGGCGAACAACTGCCCAGAGAAAAAGGCAACAGGCAAAAAGCAAGCTTGGTGGACGCCAGAACTAGCCAAGCTACGTCAGAAAACCCCCCAAACGTTTAATCAAGCCAAAACCAAAAAGGACTTCAAGGAATACGCCAAGAAGTTAACAGAATACAATCGGGCAATACGCAAAGCAGCAGAAGCATTGACTATGAACAATCGTGGAGAGGACATAGTCAATCCATATAAGCCGTACCAGGATGGGGAACCTACAGGGCTTTGTCAACGATCAAGGCCAATCCACTTTCTTCTGTAAAGGATGAAAATGGGTAACTCACGGAAACAGCCAAGGAGACACTGAGCGTCATGTTCAAAACTCATTTCCCTGGGTCAACGCAAATATGAAGGCGAACCAATCAGTGAAGATGTACACCTTACACGCACCTCACAAACTGATTGGAAAGTCGCATAAAAGATGGCGGATGACAAGAAACTGAGTTGGTCAATTAAAAGTTTCCAACCTTTTAACACTCCTGGCCCAGATGACATCAACCCAATCATACTACAGGAGAGAGCGGATATTATTGTACCGCACCTTGTAAGGATATTTAAGGCACGTATCGTATTTGGTTACACACCGAAAGTTTTCCCTACAGGAAAACTAAAATAATTAGGAGTAATTACAAGAATTGGCCGTGTGATGCCGGCAGAGTAGAATAACATCACCCCATATCCTCCAATGGGTGTCGTAGAAGGAGACTAATGGATCAGTAAGTAGTAAGTAAGTGGAAAGTATTTATAACTTATACTCCGTCCACCAATCCACATTGGGCAAGCGTCTCCAAATTTCGCGAAAAACTGAACTGGCTGCCAATTTGCAAACGCAGAAATATGCACATCGCCTCTCTTTTGCAAAAAATCTTTAAAGACCACAAATCTCCCTCCTATCTACGTTCCCGATTTTCTGCACGTGCCGTTCTCAACGCTCAGCATTACCAGTATGCTCCAACTTCCTAAAAGTAATATAAATTTCTTTATAACAATTGCAATTTCAATTTTCTATTGTGGAATCGGCTGCCATCAGACATCTAAGAATGCCCATTTGCTCAATATTTTAAATATATGTCTATCACAGTCATCAACAACTTACTAATAAATATTTATTATATTTATGTTATTTTGTATGTATTTATGTATGAGATTAAGGAATATATTATGTATTTATATATACATTATATGCAGTTAATGTTATGTTACTTTACATATTTTTTGTACTTATTTGCAATTTTGTCTCACTCGCGTATTACTATAGTTTCCCACTCTCATTCTGGGTCGGCTGGAAGAGATCTCTCATAGAGAAAAGTTCACCCTTGCATACTATTTTACTCTGTAATCATATGTATATCTTTATGAAGTGCAATAAAGAGTTAATAAACATCAGATCTTTTTGATAGCCTAGTCAATAGTTAACTTAAAATCTTTCCCCCTAAATGCAAATTTCTTTCCACCCCTTTTTTCATAAAAAGTTGATTGACCTGTGAATATAAAATAAATTAAATCTTGTTTGTACACATAGATACTATAATAACCGTCAACGATTGGCCGTAATTTACTTGACAAGAGCATATTAGCGTTCTTGCGGTGAGAAGTGCTTACACAACCTGTCAATAATTCTTAAGTACAAAGCCCTTGACTTTCGATAAAAGCATATACGATGAAAATGTTTTGAAAGTATTTGATAACTGGAATGAGAAGATTCACGTTGAAACTTTGCTTTCAAAAGTTTTAAAAGAAAAGATTATTTTTTCTTAGATGGAGTTGCATAATATTATTAATTCATATTCTCAAAAGATAGCAGAGAGCTATAGATTACAAATATATTACACTAACAAAAAAAGTAACAATAACGTGACCCAACACGTGGAGTCAGCATACAAAAGCCACCAGAGTGCCCAGACAATTCGTCAATCTATTCCATCGAACGCTTAACGAAAATAATATAATATAAAAACTGATTTATTGAGAAAATCCCATGGCGATCGTCGTGTTGAGTTAGCGTTCTTAGTTGCAGAAACGCTTTGTAGCGTTCGACACTTGTCCAGTTAGACGACTCGACAGATATCACACCCTTCAACCCGTGTAATAGGGGTTAAAGAATGAAAATGACGATTTTTTCCTCATTATTCATTAGTGTATAATTCCTTTAATACAATAACTATGTCCATTATTCTTTTTTTTTAAACTTCATTACAAGGACTTATATTTATATATAAAATTATATTCTTATTTTTATTTATTTTTTACTTGAAATACATCTTCAAAAACAGCTCGTCCTAAGTGGTGACCGTCTCCGTTATAAAAATATGAATATTTTTTTACAGATACCAATTCTCAATTTTTTTCTCTATGTATCCTATAGCTTAATAATGTCTAAATACTTATATCCACAAATTACCCAAAATTTAGATTTGTGGTTCCTTAAAAAATAGCGAATATATTTGTATGGAAAAATTAATTTTCGTTAAATTCTCCATACAAAACGGCAATTTTATACTTAAACCCCTTATATTTGAATTAACTTTAACGTTTATAATATTAATGAAAACATAGGTCACACTAAAAGTTTTCGGAACTGGCCACTTACGTAAACAATATATAAAAAGTAATTACAACATTTGAAAATAGAACTCCTTGGCTGTAGAATGCAGTTTGTTTCATCATTGGTCGGAGGTTTCATCTGACATAATAAAACATAAATGACTTTCCGTACCAAAATAAAACCAATACTCTACAAGCAGCTAAGACTATGACTAAATACACTCCACATACTTCAAAATTAAGCGAGTGATTATTTTGTGAGAGTTCTCTGGATTATCTCTGGATCATTACGGTGATCGCGACACGATCAGAATGGATCAAATTCAAACTAAAAAAATATTTTTCCTACTTTTTTTTTATTTGGTTCAACTTATTTTCTAAGAAATAGAACAGGCTTAAATAATATTAGTGTATAGGGACTTCGTTTTATTTAAACAAACTGACACACCACATGAGCGAGAGCAATATATTATGTCACATTTATACGTCAAATCTATACAATTGTCATTATTTGATAAAAAAAATTGGTTGTTTGTAAAGTCGGTTTACTGACGATAGTTGAACGTGACAACGTCTTAAGAAAATACTGATGGAATGGTAGCATTTTTCAAAAGAAAAATTTAATTTCATTTGTTTTGCCGGCCTTACATGGAACGCCTCAGAGCGAGGTAACGCCGCATGCGTCATGTTTTTTCGTGCGTGCAGCCAGCTCTATCGAATTATAAGACGTTGTCACGTCAAAAGGGGAATCATTTAGATTAAGGAAGGGATGTATTGCAACACAAACAATCCATTGCGAATAGCACTGGCTGAATTCACAACTCCAGAACCCAGATTATAAACGTTAAAGTTTTTTTTCGATATTATCACACCAATTTACCTCCTCAGCATCATCTTTGCGTAAACTCTTTCGCTCCAGCATCTTACTACTGCTTGCTTAGGTTATATACGCTATTCAAGTGAAAAAAAATCCTGGAACTCCCGGCTTAGTCTTCGCAGCCAGGTGACTGAAGCTTGACCTCCCTGAGGATTGATGTGTTCTCGACGCCTATATATATCCGTGTGAATAGAACCGGACGTTTTCCTACAAACCCCCGTTCACCTCTGCCACTGTGCACAGATGTATGATCTCTCGGCGAAATGCTCTTAAAGGTCCACAGTGTAAAATAATCAGTGTAACACGATTAGAAATCAATCATGTCTTGAGAATCGATTGTCACTTTCTATCAAGCACAAATAGACAGAGACGTACGACGCTCAGTACGGCGTTCATTCTTGAGACTCATTCTATAATACGAACATTAGTCTAGACGCGAACTGGTGACTTTTGTAACCGTGACTGTTTTGTCACTTTTATCTAGCCCGTGGATGTGCATGGAGATGTGTACACGTTACGACGTGATAAGTGGATGAAAGAACAATGGCAAACTCTCTAAAAACTTTTTGTTGATATACTTTTTAGCGTCTATACATGAAATAGATATCAAAATCGATAAGATCGAAAGTGTCCAAAAGAAATGTCTTAGAATGGCAGCATGCCGTTCGGGCATGGGCCGTAAGCTGGCTTCTTACTCAGACAGGCGTCGTCACTTCCATGTCACTTCCCTAGAAATGCGCCGCAGGCAAATAGATCTCCTCCACTTGCACAAGATTGTACACTCTGAATTTGATGCACCGAATCTGCTTAAATTAATTAACTTCAACATTAAACCCTTAATGCGAAATAGAGGAAAACTATTCACTCTGCATACATATAGGAACAACACTTCCTATTACAACCCTTTAGTTCGGATGTGTCGTTCATATAACGAATTGTTAATGGAGTACGATGAGCTAGATATTTTCATAAAAAAGCATATTGCGTTCAGGTGAAAAATGTCCTCAGCTGAACTAACCCACTAATTATATTATGTTAGTTGTATGTTTGTTTGGAATAATTTAAGATTTTGTTTAGTCGTTATTTTTTACTTACTGTTTTTATAAATTCTTTGTTTACGTGCTCACGTTTAGACCACGCTGTGTGTACACGTTTTTGGGTTTAAATCTGGCCTTAATAATATTCAGATGTTACTATTTAGTGTAAGTTATGATTGTAACCTGTTGTGTATACCATAATAAATAAATAAATAAAATATAGAGACCGATTTCTTGAATAAAATAGTAAAATAATCTTAGACGAAGTCTGGAAAAATTAAATAGCTGTTTGAAGTTATAGATGTAGGTAGGCACTGTCTTATCAAATAAAAAGGCAATAATGTCGTAAATTGAAAATAATCGCAACACTAGGGAGTAGTCCAACCCCATAGTAAAAACGATTTCAGAAACAATTAGAAGAAAAAATAACAAAACATTCAAAACCACAATTCTGGCATTATGATGTAAATAAACACAGATGTCTGTCCGAGGTAAACGTCAAATTTACTATTTTTTAAATTCTCTATATGTATGGACTACATCCCTAAGCCTTCCGTTAATAAGGAGAATTTAAAAATAACAACACAACATGGTTTAGGGAAATAGTCATTTGTGTTACTTTTAAAATATTGCTTTTTTTCAGACTTCACAGCGTCATAATATTTTCTTCAAAAACGGTAACAAAATATTTTAAACACATCAGTAACAATGAAATTTGTAGACGTTAAAGGATTATTTCAACAATAATTTTCCCGTTGTTCTTTGTGGCATCTCCATACATATCCGAGAGTGGAAAATAGTCACCGTGACAAAAGTTACCAGTGCCCGCTAGCTCTACAATCGTCTATGGTGACTGCTTACCATCAGGTGGGCCCTGGTGGGCCGTATTCTTGTTTGATAACCACATAGCAACTTTAATGACTTACGAAGCATCATACTGCTGCTTGCTTCACTATGACAGAACTCTTGTGATCCGAACGTAAACAATCTTAAAGGATAAAGGTTGTTAGCGTCTGGAGCGGAACATGGAGAATATTTCTACGATGGAGAGCATTCCACAATTCTAGGTATCGAAGATTTATCTCTAGGATCCCTTTATCGGTAAAACTATTTTGTACATAGAAATGTATCCACGATATTTCGCTTGTAGATCACAGGGAAAGGGCTCAAAGGAACGGCTCAGACTTTCATTTATGAAATAAAACAAGAATATAATCGGCAACGCACGATTAATACCCCTGGTATTGCAAGTGTGCATTGGCCGCGGTGACCGCTTATAAACTGGCTGACTGTATGCTTACTAACCACCAATGTGATATTAAAAAGACAAGTTGATGGTGGTGTAAGGTTCCGAAGACCACTGACCATCATTATGATTACTTATTAACACTTAAGGACGCACTACAGTCGTACGTTTTTTGCTTTATAACTTTTAAAATGCGATTTTTACGACATTGCTGATCTTATATCGAGTGTGACATTGCATGCAACATATGGCAAATCTGTATTCGCCACTATCCCGGGCGTACGGGCCAGTCACCACACTGTTCTGAGCGCAATCGCCGACAGATGGGACTTATTTTACAGCACTGGATTCACCTGCATCTTACCCAATAAAAACTTAAAAACTTCAGTTATTAAATAGCTATTATTTTTATTTTTGTTTGGCAAGTTTCATTATGATTGAAATTGATACCAAATTAAATAGAAACGAAAAACATGGAAAAAAAAAATCCTGTCATGGATAAGTGCTGAGACGGGACTTGAACCCGCGACCTTTCGCTAGAGAGCAGTCGCCCGGATAGCGAAAGGTCGCGGGTTCAAGTCCCGTCTCAGCACTTATCCATGACAGGATTTTTTTCCATGTTTTTCGTTTCTATTTAATTTGGTATTAAATAGCTATTACGAAGGTTGTTGAAAATATAATATTAGCTATTAAATATACAACTATCTTGGTGAAGCGGAGTATTGCTCAAATCACGTTACGGAAAATGACAAACGTTTGTGTAACCAACATGAAATTTTGTTCATGCATCATAATTGTTTCATATATGTATATTTAATTTGTGAAAGTATAAATATGTATCTGTATTATGTATGCATTATAATAATTATAAAGAACAAACTCAGCAAAGAAGCTATCTAACTATGTTATTATATAGCTCATACCTTCGACTGTATCATAAAACCTGAAGGAATTTTGGTCGAGAGTTTATTTTTTTTTATGTTAGCTCGACAAGGACGAGCTAAAATAGAAAAAATAAACTTTATAGTATATCGACCAAAAATCGATACAATGATAGCACTTTTGCAAACATGTTAATTGTATTGCACAAAAGACGGCACCTTTAGTCAATTAAATGCATAAACATAAATCCTACTACTGAAATGCTAAATAAAACTACAAACGAATAATATTATAAAACGATACCAACATAGTATAACATACATACAACATAAATAACAGTGATAAATATTGATCCTTAACGAATTTTAAAACGTACCTAAGTACTCAAAGATAGTGCTTGTATTCTACAACTGGCCAGTCTGCAATCAAGCCATCAAAAATTAAACTAAAAGCTCTCAAATAACTCCTAATAACTCGGTACCTGAGCGACTAACACAATATTCGCCTGAAAAAAAAAACATTTCTGGGAACAGCTAATCCCATTTCCACTGGCCCAAGTAATTGAAATAATACTACCCTCCATCGACGTATTCTTTTTATTTGCTTATTTATTAGTGTGGAAAAAACGCCCGACGGGGACCTTTAGATAATACTGATGACTGCTAATTTTGCTCGGAAAACACACAAGTTGAAGGGGAAATTTATTTATTTATTCAATATTTCAATGTACACAAAGAAACCAAAGTGGAGAACATATAAAAATAAATATGTACTTGTACATACAAAAGGTATGGCTTATTTCTAAATGTTCTGCGAGACGTGAATTGTCGTATACCTACTGATAAATAAAGGCAAAAGAAATTTAGGTCCACTCTAATAGTTTGGACCGGATTTGGAAGTCTGGAGACCCTGGAGCAATGAAGGTGAGAAGGTCCCTATGACAAACTTTCAGTTATTGTAAAAAAAATAGATATCGAATTCTAGGTATTTAATGTCTAATGTAGGCATGTCTTGTAAAGAGTAAATTATAATGAATACCTTAACCAAAAGAACTAGTATACGTAAAGTATACTACATCTATTGGCGAGAACAAAACTATAAATAATTTAAACATCTGCCACCAGGATATCACTGACCCTCAGCTAATTTGTGAATCGTTCAATGATTATTTTGTAGATATTGTTAAAAACAACTGTACTATTGCGGAATCGACAAATGATATGAGCATTGACAACATAGAGACAAGTATTTTTTTTAATCCAGTAAGAAAAAATGAGCTCTTAAAAATAACTAGTGAATTAAATGCATCATATTCCGTAGGTTTTGATGATGTAAGAACGGACATAGTTAAAGATGTCATGTGTCTAATAGCTTCTCCTTTTTTACATGTCATAAATTTGTCATTATCCCACGGTAGTTTTCCAGAAGTTTTAAAGAAGTCGATCGTTAAACCGTTATTTAAGAAAGGTGAAAAGTGCAAAATTGAGAACTATAGACCGATTACGCTTGTGCCTATTTTCTCAAAAGTATTGGAGAAAATTATGTATGACCGGTTAATAAAGTTTCTTGATAAACATAATATTATAATGGAAGAACAGCATGGATTTCGGAAATGTAGAAGTACCTCGCTAGCCACTTTTAAATTAATGAAAAATGTAATGAATTGTGTAGATGAAAAGATACCAGTAACTGTGTTGTTTCTCGATATGAGCAAAGCTTTCGATTTTGTCTCTCATAAACGATTGCTTCAAAAATTATCTAAATACGGTATACGAGGACCAGCATTGGAATGGATAAAGTCGTATTTGTACAATAGAACACAATGTGTGGAAATAAAAAGTTACTGTTCGGAATCTAAATCCATTATTAAATATACTTCGTCATATATAAATAATAGTTTTGGCGTACCACAAGGTAGTATACTAGGACCCCTTCTGTTTTTATTATACATTAATGACCTGCGGAAACATATCTCCCATGAATGTATACTATTTGCAGACGACACAAGCTTGATTGTTAAAGGTGATGATTTATTAAATTACAATGACAATATAAATAATACTTTATCTCAGACAATTGTTTGGCTTACACAAAATAATCTCAAAATTAATCTAGATAAAACGAAATATATGCAATTTAGAACTACGCGAACGAATTCTCTCAATCTAACTATATCGTATAATGGAAAATTTATAGAGGAAGTATCGGAAACAAATTTTCTAGGACTCAATATTGACTGTCACTGTAATTGGAAGTCTCAAATAAACAAATTATGTACCAGAATAAATAAATTTGTATACGCTTTGAGAAAGGTAAGCAGGCTGGTATCGCTACAAGCAGCACTAAACGCTTATTATGGATATGTGGAATCCCTATTGCGCTATGGAATAGTACTATGGGGGAATTCAGTTGAAATTCAAAGCTTATTTTTGATACAAAAAAGATGTATTAGGGCTATGTTTCACATTAAAAAAACTGATTCATGTCAACCCCTATTTAAGAAATATCATATACTTCCAGTGCCATGCTTATATATATATGAAATATGCTTATTTGTTTATAAATATAACTATCTCTTCCAAAATAGACAAGATGTAACTCATAGAAAGCTGCGTTCTCAATATTTATACAAATTATATAAACCTCCTGCTAACTTGTCATTGTCTTCAAGAAATTCTTATCTGATGTGTATTGAAATATATAATAAGCTACCTAATTATTTTAAAAATGTAAAAATAAATACTTTCAAAAAAATTGTTAAAAAATGGTTAATAGATAAATGTTTTTATAGTGTAAGAGATTTTTTGCAATATAAAGAATAGTTATTAAAATTTGTTACTTTATATATAAGTTTAGTTTGTTAATTTCTATTTGTTAATTTTCTGGTATTATAAATATTTTTAAAACATGTAGACACACCTGAAAAGGTAAAATTTAGTTGTTCTGTATACGTATAAAGCAAATGTATCTGCTAATTTGTACCTAAATTTATGTCTACAATAAATTCATTTCATTTCATTTCATTTCATTTCATTTCATTTCATTTCATTTCACTAATGCTTTAGTGCACTGTGTTCAAACCTGAATGAGTGATAACCTGAAAGATGCCGTCATGGTGTTCAGTATAGTAGTATAGCTGCCTGCACATCAAGCGATCCGGGTTCGAATCCTGGTAGCGGCAAATGTTTGAGTGCCGAACACTGATATTTGTTGACAAGTCATGGTTGTTTATATATTTATTTAAGTTTATTTATAAAAATAGAACTCCTCGGCTGTAGAATGCAGTTTGTTTCATCATTGGTCTGAGGTTTCATCTGACTGTCAATTGTTTTTAGATTGTGGCGCCATTCTAAATATTGCGTGTCTACATTAACATGTTCTTAGTATGATATAGTATTATATTATCTGTGGTATGATTATGCGTCGGTGGCGTAGTGCGTAAGAGCGTCGTCTCCCACTGTGTGTTTTCAAATTTTGAATTCATATGTACGTTTAATCGACGCTTTTACCGTGAAGGAAAACATCGTGAGAAAACCTGCACACACCTATGAAGAAATTCTTAGGTTGAGTGTGAAGTCGACCAACCCGCACTTGGCCAGCGTGGTTGACTAAGGCCTAATCGCCCCTAATGTGGGGTAGGCTCGAGCCCCTCGGTGGAGACATTATGTGAGCTGTTGATGATGATAAAAATATCTAAAAATTATTATGTATATAAAAAATGTCGGTTATCTAAATAATAATGATAATTTTATAAATATATAAACAGTCATGATTCGCAAACAAATATTCGTATTCGTCACTCAAATCTTTGCCGCTACCAGGATTCGAACCCGGACCGCGTGATGTGTAGGCAGCTATACTTACCACTCCACTACGACGGCGTCATAATAGGCAAAATGCGCCCTCCAGACTCACGCCGAGAACACCCGAGAAGCGTGAATGTGATTAGTTTCTCGCGTTCTCGTTCTCGGGCTCGCCTGTTCTCCGCTCGGTGTCGGTTTTTTGCCCGGCTTCAAAGGGTTTCTCGGGCGAGAAAAGAGAACCGTAGCACATTCTCGTTCGGCCTCACTGCGATGTAGGAAGTGATTTCCATCGCATTTGTGTGCTTTGTATTTATTATTTTATTAATCTGACCTTTGAACCAGGGCCTCTCTAAATAATAAATTTTATGTACACTCATGCTTTAAATCTTCTATTTAAAACATTGATTTTGCTTCTAATTTTTAGTTGTGATCGAAATTTATTTTTTATCAATTCGTTCAGGTCTAAGTTCCGTCTCAGCACTTCTCCATGACAGGATTTTTTCCCATGTTTTTCGTTTTCTATTTAATTTGGTATCCTCTTTGATAACCTTGTTGCCGGTGTTATCCAAAGTATTCGAAATAGCTATGTATACTAGGTTAGACAATTTTTTAAAGAAATATAGCATCTATCATTCGCAACAGTACGGGTTCCGAAAGGGTAGATCAACCGCTCAGGCTTGTTTTGAAGTCCTGCGCTCTATAACGGAATGTATTAATAAAAAAAATCCCGTTGTAGCACTATTTTTAGACATGAGCAGGGCTTTTGATTACGTTAATCACTCAAAATTGTTATATAAACTGGACATTTATGGTATCAGAGGCAAGGCGCATGATTGGTTAGGCAGTTTCTTAGAGAATAGGACGCAATGTACCGAGACATCGAAATTAGGCCATTTAAAAAATACTATTGTAAAGAAAGTATACCGATCGAATTTTAGAAGGAATAACACAGGCGTTCCTCAAGGAAGCATTCTTCGACCGTTGCTTTTCTTGCTATATATCAACGATCTGCCTACATCTGTACCGTATCAAAGCAAGGTAGTACTATTTGCTGATGACGTCACGCTTGTTATTGAAGGAAATCAAAAGGACACATTCAATACTCTAATAAACAAATCTCTGTGCGATGTCATAGCTTGGATGGAAAAAAATAGCTTACATGTTAATATTGAAAAAACAAAAGCCATTCAATTTAGGTCATATAATACTCAACCAATGTCAATCCAAATTGACTATAACAACAGGACCATAGAAATAGTGGACAACATTCGGTTTCTTGGAATCACCATGGACAAACATTTAAACTGGAAAAGCCATATTGACGTATTGTGTAAAAAACTAAACCGTTTTGTGTTTGCTCTCGGAAGACTTAGAAAGACGGTCTCCATTGAAGCAGCATTAATGGCCTATCATGGCTATGTTTCATCAATACTGAGCTATGGCCTTACGCTTTGGGGTAGCTCAGTTGATCTTGACAGGGTATTCAAAATACAAAAAAAATGTATTAGAAATATATGCCGTGCACGATACGATGACAGTTGTGTTCCTCTATTTAAAAAACTAAAAATCCTTCCCCTACCTTGTATGTACATTAAAGACATTTGCGTTTTCGTAAAATCACATCCAGAAAACTGGTACACTCATGGTCAAGTATACGGAAGAGAAACTAGATCTAAAATTATGGATCGATTATACCAACCTCCTTGCTACAAGTACATATGCAGAAAAAATGTTTATAACATGTGTATTAGAATTTTCAATAATATTCCAGATGACTTTAAATCACTAGATAGACACAATTTTAAATTAACTCTGACAAAATGGCTCTTAGAACATTGCTTTTATAACTTAAATAAATTTTTAAATTACAATTGGAAATAAAAAGGTTTAAGACATTGTTTTATATTTGCACACCTGCTTGCGGGTTGAATACACTGTGCTATCTTATTTGTAAGACCTTTATAACTGTATTCTGGCAAATAAAGTATTTGATTTGATTTGATTTGATCTCTATAAAAAATTCTGAAACAGCTTATTGCCAACATTAAAACAACCAATATCCTTGTAAACATTATATCATCCAAACGGATGATAATTTTAATGTTAGGTTGTACTAAATTTTATATCACTCCTTCGATTTTTCGATCCTACAAACTGCTATGGTTTACTGTAAATACCAAAGCCGCTGCACTGTCAAAGTCATCCATTTCTAAGTCCATTTCGCATAACGGTCGAGAACGCAAGTGAGAAGGTCGCGTGAGTGTAGATACCATCTCGTTTCTCGGGTCAAGTCTCGGAAGTTCTCGCGTGAGACTGGAGGACCTAAAAGACTCTTAATCTGTGACTGTCTTGTCATAGAGTCACATAATATGTGACATGACACACTACAATTTTTACTTTTACCAACATTTTATTGTAACAATCAAGGTAGAAGATATAAAACTGAAGATTTGACTGTATGGGCTAGATAAAATAATCAAAGGTCCCATAAATAAATATCTTAAAACTAACATGATATATAGGTACCTATATATAACTTAATGCTTATATACTAAGGCACACGAAGGGTCAGCGACGTGTAGCGCAACTCATTAGAGATACATACGTACTCGAAAACCGTCGAATAACGACTCCTTCCGGCCACCGGTTTCCTGGTGGTCTTCTTTCTGACGTAGTCTACGACCTGCTCCACCTTCGTAGAGTTATATAATAAAGTTTTAACGATATTTCTTAAATTAAACATTGATTTGAATTGTTTGCCAACAAAGTTCAAGAAGATTTTATATTCGCATATTCAAACTCTCGTCACTCAACTTCCTAAAACATTTCTCATCATATTTTCTGAAATAAACAAACTTACTGGACCTCTTTGGACGCAGTTGTACCCTAAAGAGTCATGTTTGATGGAAAATAACTTCGTAATAAGCTTAAAAAAGTGCCTCTTTGATTCCGTGTGGGTCCCGAATACCGCGGCCCCTTTGACCGCTCACTCTCGGCCGGTGGAATTCAGCGACTGAAATACATAGCTGGTTTGTATGTCTTGACTTTATGACGGAATCATGTTCACGGTTCTGTTGTCACTTCATTTAAACTTGTAATATGAAACCTTAGATTATAATCAAAGTATGAAACTTTAAGAAAATATTTTATATAACTTGTATAGTGACGTGTCTTTGAGTGTTTCCTAGCAACGCTGGTTTGTCATATTAGAAATTAAATGTTTACCAATGAATACGTAACTTACTTATTCAATTAATATACAATTTTGTACACAATATATAGTATCTATTATAATTATATATCTGTAATAATAGGTTTGTGACTGTCGTTATTAGTACTGAGAGATCCTATTCTTTAACGCTAAGTATAATCGCAAAAAACATAAATTTGATATTGTTTCTAATTTGATTGTTTTGTATATTTTTTAATGTCACACCGAAATGTTTTGCGATTAGCTCAATATTTCAATCTGTGTGCACTTTTAAGGGACCATTGACTATAATATAACATTATAATCACATGTAAAGTGGGCCTGGGCACGAAGGAGAGGACATTTTTTCTGTGCTAATCTGCAATCAGTATACTATAAGCTATAAGCCTATATGCAGATAGCTTGTAAGTTAAAGATGACATTTTAAAAATCAACTAACACCGATAGAAGTAGATTCACTTTAGCGTGTCTCAACCGTCTCAACGTTATTTTGTCTTCAATACCTACCATCTGATACTTACTCCAATTATTTTTCCCTTAAATCTTGAAAAAATATACCAGTTCAATAACGAGTACATTCTGAAATCATTCAATATTTTGCTGTTCGGCGGAGTGCCGTCAAGAGCGATCCTCGCTAAGTGCGGGTTCAGTACAATCCATTACTGCGCTAAGAGCACTCTGGTGGACCTCGCTTAACCTACAGAGTAATTAATACTCCAGCATGATAAAACCAGCGAGTCTTTTGAATGTTTAAATATAAGAATTCACGATATATATTACTTTCTTGACAGGAAAGCTCTTAGCCTCATTATTTGTGGTGTGTGTGTGTGGTGGTCAGTATAGCTGCCTACACATCAAGCTGTCCGGGTTCCAATCTTGATAGCGGCTAATATTTGTGTTATGAACACGAGTAGGTACTTGTTGATGAGTCATGTTTGTTTATATTATATTATATTTTTTATAATATAATATAAACAAACATGAAACCAATCTAAAATTATTATGTGCTAGCTGACTCGCCACACGCTTTTGTGGATAATTTCCAAATAAAAAAAAAAGAAGTATGTATTAAGTACATCATTAAATTGCGCTCATAATCCCAAATCATGTCACAGAGAACTCCGCGGTGGACCACTAAGAAATGCTCTACTTCAAGCGAACCAGTATGCCTACAGCGCAGGCAAATCTACGGAATCGGCACTACATCTGGGCTCTGTTTTATAAAGCTACATGTAACAAGTTACAAGTGATACTGGCAACTATGAATTGTAATGACAAGTTACAAGTAACATGCGTTTTATAAACACCTCTTGTAGTCTACAATTGTAACAACAAGTTAAAAATCTCGATTACAATTTCAAACCGGACATCACTATTATAAATATAATCACTATTATAAACCGGACATCACTATTATAAATATAATCACTATTATAAACCGGACATCACTATTATAAATATAATAGTGATGTCCGGTTTGAAATTGTGGATTTTTGTTCAAGTTTTGTTTAATACAATACATAATTTAAATGTGGATGCTGTATAAGTCTGATTATTTAAATCAATAAATAAGTATTATAACGTTGATGTTGTTTAATTCGTATCAGTCTGAGAATTTGTGATACACTTTTATGCTATTAGAATATCTTTCACAAACACATAGGAATAAATTACCAAAAACTTATTGTAGGCTATAGGAAATTAATAGATAGGTAATAAAGCGGAGAGCTGGTGGATGGGTGATGGTATCTCCTAATGAAATGAAAGAGCGAAGAATATGCGTGACAATATGGGTTTTAATTTACATATTTTTTATATAACAGAAAAGCCGAGCAAGACAATGAATTGTGACAACGTTAAGTCAATATTAAAAGGCAATAGACATATAAAAGATACTAACTATAAAAAGGTATAACAATCATATAAAAAAGTACTATTGCAACCAAATTTAACATGCATGTATAACATCAAAATATAAGGTTTCTATCAACTTTTGAGTCATCGATCATGAAAGTTAAGCAACCAAGGGCGCGGTCGGTACTCGGATGGGTGACCGAAAATTATCATGCATGTAAGGTTTCTATCAACTTTTAAGTCGTTTCCGGTATACGAGAAAGTCAAGGGGAGACCACTCCCGATTTTTTTTTTTTAGTTGTAATTCCTGGTTGGCAATAGGTCATACGTAAAAGTTAGTCATTCCATTGTTCCACTCAATAGAGATTCCCTTTTATGTTGAACAGCGAGACAAATATCTCAATGGCATAGTTTGCGAAGTTTCGCTACAGAATCATTGGACCTTTCAATATAATGCAGTTACGGGCTGCATTTTACGCGTTACGATATCGCTACGACATTTTTTTACTCACAAACAATCTGTTCAATATTAAAATTAGGTAGTAATAACACTGATAATATTATAATACTATATAATAATAACCTCCTTTGCGGTTTCGTTGTTTACCCGGTCTCAGATCCAATATGTATATAAAAAATCTGACTTTGGATCAGAGACCGGTTAATTTATTGATTAATTTATTTACCAAATATGTATGTATTGTTATTTTATGCCATTTATGTAAGTATGATGTATGAATGTAAATTGTTATTTTAATTTTAATTACTTTAAGTTTTAACCTCTTGCATTTTGTGTCACACTCACCTACAATATTTGACATATTCTCTTACATTCACGGGAAAACTGGAAGAGATCTCTTTTAGAGTAAGTCCGCCCTTGCAAACTATTTACTGTAACGTGTAAATGTTAGGCATTTTCAAATGCTATAAAGAGTCTAAATAAAATTAGGTAATATACTCCCACGTTCACACAATGGCTTGATTCTTGCGTCATGCCTGTGAACAGGTGCCTCCAACGGGGCCTGGTCATCTCATGTTTTATTGATTGATGTAAACGTAGGTCTTATAGTCAGTTGTTATGTTTAGATGGACATATTTTGTCTTCGTGAATAATTTTGTGTAAATAACTAATGCATTATTGAATATTTTTTGTATACCACATATTGTATTGTTATTACATTGATAACCAGAGGTTCTTAAATGTAAGCTTAGCACCTAAATTGAAAGGAATATCTGTAAGTAAGTACCTATCTAACAATAACATAAAATGGTGGTAGATATTAAAATTGAAATCACTTAGTTCATTAATATGATTAATTGAATTATGTAGAAAAACTTTTCACAAGATAAATAATCCAAATGCGTGGGAGTAATAACTACCCAAAATCGAATGTGAAACTGTAACCTAAATTATATTGATAACTAGCTGACCCGCCACACGTTGTTGTTGTCTAAATAATGACAGATGACCGACGGGGCGGCCATTAAGAACAGTTTATATGGGAAAATGAAATTATTTTATTTTACTATCTTCCTCGCAATTTTTCTATATTTTCTCACCGTTTAAACCTTCTCTGGACTACGACAAACATTTCAAAAACAAAATCAGCTAAATCGGCCAACCGTTCTCGAGTTTTAGCGAGACAAACGAACAGCAATTTATTTTTATATATATAGATAGATAGATTATATTTATTGACTTGTATTGATGTTTTGATATCATTACAAAATTGTAAGCTGTGAAGTTTCTTTCGCCATTCCTTCTCCATCTCAGCATAATAATTATTCGTCCCAAAATGATGGTAGGGTTTTTGACGATTTAAAAGTACTTAGCAAAGTCTATTTAAATAAAGAGATTTTTCATTATCATAAGCTGTTCCATAAAAAAAATTCAAACAAACTCGCCTTATATGTATAAAACGGCAAATATGTTTTTCGCGATTTCAGATTTCTTTCATAGTAAAAGTTATTGATGTTGATGAGATTTTCAAACGACTTAAAAGTCATTTGTGTTTTTCAAATAACTCTGTTATTAAAAACGTTATTAACAAAAATACGAAGTCACTGCAATCGCCACTTGTAAAGAAAAGTTCCACCGAAGCGTTGTATCGGCGGCCGTGGATTAAGTTTTAATCGGCGCATAGCCGGACGGCAGTCGGCCTGTGCTGCTTCCCGACGGGTAATCCCCGACTCGGTTGAAAATCTACCCCTTATTCACGACCACTCGAATTGTGAAAACGTTGTATTGTGAAGCTAAGTACTTCATAATATTCTCAATGTTAGGATCGGAAAATTTGAGTCTATACCATTGAATACAAACTTTGTTTTGAAATGTTTAGAAAAAACTTGAAATATTTATAAGGTGAGATCGTGAGTGACAGGGTAGGGCCCTGACACTGGCGACTATGTTCCTTACATGGAGGAGTGTCGCATGATAGGGATGTTTCCGCAGGCATACTCTTCCCCCAGTTGTTACAATAGCGGCCATGTTGTCCTGCATTCTTCACACGCTTTAACCTGGTTATATTCTGACTTTGACCGTGTGGAGTTTTTTTTTAATCAAATATAGCCTTTGTCACTCAGGAATAATGTAGCATTGTAATGGTGAAAGAAATTTCGAAATTGGTCCAGTTGGATCCAGTAGTTTAGAGTTTATTTGTTACAGACATACAAATCTTTCCTCTTCATAATAATATAGATAAGAAGAAATTTGTATCATTTTAACAAGTTTTCAGGTTCATAATTGTAAATCTTAATGTATGCATACGTCCATTAGTTAGGACAGGGTAAGGGAGGAAAGTCCTATTGTTGGAAAATGATATTAATACAGTAGACCCAAGCGGTGAGACAACTTTATAAATAAATTGTAAGCTGTAGTTTTTTGCGTTGCTTCTCCATCTCAGCGTAATAATTATTATTTAAATAAAATAATTATTTCATCCCGAAATGATGGTAAGACTTTTGACGATTTAAAAGCAGTTATAAAAGTCCATTTAAATAAAAAAAAACTTTTTATTCGTTTTTTATTTTATGGTAAATACAAAACGATTGTTAGAAAATGTTAGTTTGTATGTGGATTGAGTTCTAAACAATAATATTGTATTTTGAGAGCAACGAAGTCGTGAGTAACTTAACTTAATTTTTCAAGAAAGATTTCTTGACGAGAATTTTATATCGAGCGAATTTTTTTTTTGCAGATCTTCAATGCTGGCTATAAATAACAAGCAGCTAATTAATTTGACAAGAAAGTTTTCTTGACGAGAATTTTATAACGAGCAAAATAATCTATAAATAACAAGCAGCTATAAAGCTTTCCTTGTACAAATAGAAATACAGGCTCTTTTTTTCAATTCATAGACTTCGTTCCACTTTCATCGCTTGCAATTCCACAGTGCAATCAGAATCAAACACCCATTTTTCATTATAGAATTTCCTGTAAAAGTCACGGCGGACGTTTACGTGGAGAGAGGGGGGAGGTAACAGCCCTCCAGGGGATAGTGCTCGGGACAATTTACTACAAAAAAGGTTTCACTAAGTTCTTTGTTTGTGTTTCTACGACTTGACTGATGTAAATCTTCTACAACTTAGTTTGATTGCGAACTTTATATACTTACATATAATACTCTCAGTTTTGGATATCCATAACATTATACAGCCTTAAAAACACAGAAAACAATAATCAAATGCATCCTATTGCTCTTCCAGACAACCTTTGGGTGGACGGGAAAGGTATTATTAATAAGGAAATTTGTTTATGTAAGTGCAATATGTAAAACCTACTTTTTTTGGAATTGTGTCTGTGCGTTAACACGATAACTCGAGCATGCTTTAACTTATTGCAACCAAATTTGTCATCAAAATATAAGGTTTCTATCAACTTTTGAGCCGTCACGAAAGTTAAGCAACTATGTGCGCGGTCGGTACTCGAATGGGTGACCAAAATTTAACATGCATGTATGACATCAAAATATAAGGTTTCTTTCAACCTTTGAGTCGTTTGCGGTATAAGTACGAGAAAGTCAAGGAGAGACCACTACCGATTTTTTATCAAAAAAGAAAAATTTAATTTCATTTGTTTTGCCAGCCTTACATGGAACGCCTCAGAGCGAGGTAACGCCGCATGCATCATGTTTTTTTCGTGCGTGCAGCCGGCTCTATCGAATTATAAGACGTTGTCACGTCAAAATATTTTAGAAAACACTACTCTTAAGTTGTGCTGTGAGTGCTTAACGCGGGTAAAAAAGACACAATTTCCTACTTGGAATAAAAACTACGTCCTCATATGGGAATTGATTCCATGCCACTCTCGTCTAACAATCAACTATTTCACTTTGACCGAAACAAACGAGTATACTACTCGCCTAATGGTAATCAGTCGCCAACAGGGTTCCAGGTAAAGCTCGTTTCCATCTTCATCCTTACCATCACTTATCATCAGGTCAGATGTAGGACCAGAGCTTCCCAGTCAAGCATAAAAAATAACATAGCATAAAAACATTCCAAAAAAATCAATTGTAATATCCTCTTATCATTTATGAGGCAATCTATAAACGTAACGCTTCATTCAATACAAATATAAACCTTATGGTCATGTTAACAAGACCGTAGTGTCTGCAATCACTCGGAAACCATCTTTCAGTAATGCGAGACCTAAGTTTTACGACATAGCACACATTGTATCGCATTATTTCCACGTGTGACTGGACTTCGGTTTAGAGGAGATTACACAACTACGAGGGCACGTGGATCGAGTAAGTCCACAAAACAATAGCTTTAAAGAACTTTATTGCCTTAGGTTTAAGCCACACATTTGGTGGGATTTAATAGGAAGACATTTGAAACAATGAAAAATGTTGCACTTTTTACTTTCTTGTACGTAGTTAAGAGGAAGTCTTGTAATCGTCAAAAAATTCGACCTCGAGATTTTGAAGGATTTACACGCTTTGGACCTCACTGAGTCCAAAAATACCGTTTTTGGAATTATGTCTGGGTGTGTATCTGTGCGTTAGCTGGATAACTCGAGTATGCTTTAACTTATTGGAACCAAATTTAACATGCATATATGACATCAAAATATAAGGCTTCTATCAACTTTTGAGTTGTTTCGGGTATACGAGAAAGTCAAGGGGAGACCAATCCCGATTTTTTACTACACATTAGTCGAGGTAGAGCACAGAGGATTAGCTCGAATTTGGAGCAGCTCGAACTGGGGTAGTACCTCCACCTTACAGAAGACCACACTCAAATAACAATATTTTTTTGTGTTCTACAAATTACTGACTTTCAATGGCGTTAGTATATTAACATATTACACAATACAATATTACCACACTAAACCATATAAGGAAAAACATCTCAATAGTTACTACCTTAGAAATTGAGATTCAATTCTACTTTGGTAGGAAAATCCACGTGTTACAGGAAAATAAAAAAGATTATAATATTTGTTTTCCTCTGCTAAAGTACATTAACAAACGTTCATGTCAGTTTTTTGTGATGTACGTGGGTAACTAAACACTGTTATTGTTATCACTTGTGTACGTATGATTGTTCGCCGGTTCCCCGCCCTCCCCAGTCTCGCATTATACGCTGTTGTGACAAGACATTGTTTCATTGCTGCCCAAACCTATACCTAGGTAATAGCCGAATAAAACAGTGGCGACGAGGATTGCAAGTACCCTTACAAATAATTGCTAGTGAAGTGGTGTGCAGTGCATAAAAGTGTGACAATAATTGTAATTAATAATTCGTAAAATGTCAATCGGCAGAATATCGGAGTTCAACTTACGTACGGACAATTGGAGAATGTATGTAGAACGCTTAGAACAGTACTTTGTTGTGAACGACATTGCGGTTGAAAGACAAGTACCTACGCTGATAACAGTAATGGGAGGCGAATGTTACGAATTATTAGTAAACCTGTGCACACCGGACAAACCATCGAAGAAAACATTTAAGCAGTTAACGGAAATTCTAGAAAGATATTTACAGCCAAAACCTAGCATACTATCAGAAAGGTATAAATTTCGGCATAGGAAGCAGAGTAATAATGAAACAGTCTCGGAGTATGTGGCTGTTTTGAAGAAAATGTCGAAAACTTGTGAATTCGGGAGTTGGTTAGAAGAAAGCTTAAGAGACCAATTGGTATGCGGCATAAGTAGCGAGACTATACGACAACGCTTGTTTACTGAAGATAAGATAGATTTTGGGAAGGCGTTTGCGCTAGCTGTTAGCATGGAGGCGGCGGAGAAGGACGCGGCAGCAGTGGAGGGTCGAGGGGTGACCTCCAGCGAGATCGCGACGTGCCAGGCGGTGGCGAGTACGGGGCGCGATGATGCTAGTGGCTCGGCAGGGCGAGGCTACGGCGGCGGCGGTAGCAGCGGCGGCATGTACCGAGCTCGGCGCGGGGCAGCTCGAGGCCGAGGTGGCGGCGGATGGCGGGGCGGACGACGCGCAGGCGAGCAACAGAGCGCCGTCACTGAGCCCAACCATCACCAGCAGTGTCGTGCGTGTGGGGCCAACCATGAGGTTTCCCGCTGTCAATTTGCTCGTTACGTGTGCAGAGTGTGTAATAGACAGGGGCATCTGCGTCGGGTCTGTCCTTACCTGACCGGTCACCACAATGTTGAGGTGACAACGGCGGCGCCGCAAGAGAAATCTGAAGATAGTGAGGATAGCGAGGAGGTAATGATAAATCAATTATCTATCACCGAGTGTAGTCCAATTATGATAACACTAAATATCGATGGTAAAGATATTGCTATGGAATGTGACACAGGAAGTGCAGTGTCTTGTATAAGTTCGGAATTGTATTGTAAGTTATTCAAAAACCTAGACATAAAAGAATCCAAATTAAAATTAAGATACTACACGGGTGAGTTGGTCCGACCTATAGGAGTCATCAAACCCTTAGTAGCGTACAGCGATAGGAAAAAATATTTAAATTTATATATATTAAAAGATGCAAAAACGTCATTGTTAGGCAGACAGTGGTTAAAGGAACTGAATGTACCCCTACCAAAGTTCGATGTTAATAAGTTAGATTGTAGCGATTTTAATATTAAGGTTTTTAGTTCCAGATACTCTGAAGTGTTTGCGAGCGGGTTGGGGCGATTCACAGGCGGCCGGGTTAGCATCCATGTGCGTGAGGGGGCGCGGCCCGTATTCATGCGCGCGCGGCCGCTGGCTTACGCACTGCGTGCGCCCGTGGAGCGCGCGCTCGACCAAATGGTGAGCGACGGCATTCTCACTCCCGTGGACCGCTCCGACTGGGCCACGCCGATAGTACCGGTAGTCAAGAAAGATGGTACTATCAGAATTTGCGCTGATTACAAACTAACCTTGAATAAAGTAATTGAAGTCGATCGTTATCCGCTACCCAAGGTAGAAGACGTGCTAGCACGGTTACACGGCGGGGAAAAATTTAGTAAATTAGATTTATCGCAAGCGTACGCACAGTTCGAATTAGACGAGTCGAAAAAATTCACAGTTATTAATACACATAAAGGGTTATATATGTATAACAGATTAGTGTACGGCCTTTCCTCGAGCCCTGGAATTTTCCAAAAGCGGTTAGAACAATTGTTTGCAGATTTACCTTATGTAGAAGTCTTCCTAGATGATATAGTAATTACGGGAAGAACGTCTCAAGAACACATTAATAATCTAAATTTAGTATTTGAACGTCTTTGTCTGTATGGATTACGTGTGAAGAAAGAAAAATGCGTTTTCTTCGAAAATAGTATAAAATATCTAGGTCATATTATTGATAGGAATGGGGTCCAAACATATCAGGACAAGGTTAAGGCTATTTTGAATACCCCAGTACCCACGAATGTTTCAGAGTTACGCGCATTTATAGGAATGGTAATGTATTATTCAAAGTTTATTAAAAATGTTAGTTCAATATTGGCTCCTTTATACCGATTATTTCGGGCCAACGTAAAGTTTGTGTGGAGTGGTGAATGTCAAGAGGCCTATGACACTATCAAACAGCGTTTAAGTTCGGCTGAAGTACTTGTTCACTACTCACTTGAGAAACCGCTCATATTGACCGCAGATGCGAGTAGTGTAGGGGTGGGCGCAGTAATTTCACATATGACGTCAGATGGCGAACGGCCGGTGGCGTATGCGTCGCGCTCGCTCACTAACGCGGAACGAGCATACGCACAGATAGATAAAGAGGCATTAGCAATTGTATATGGCATTAGGAAGTTTCATCAATATTTGTATGGTCGAAAATTTACGCTTCGAACGGACCACAAGCCTTTAACATATATATTCGGTAGTAAGGTAGGTATTCCAATTATGGCTGCGTCCCGTCTACAGAGATGGGCTGTTTTATTGTCAGGATATAGTTATGAAATAGAGTATGTGGCGTCGAACAAAAATTGCGCAGACGCATTATCGCGCCTACCTCAAACGGGAACCCATCTCACGGCAACCGAGGAAGTAACTTATATTAATTTTGTTGAGAATTTTTTACCGATAACAAATGATGACGTAAGAATTGCTACATATAAAGATACCTTGCTGAGTCGTGTTATGTTGTACGTTCAATCGGGCTGGCAAAATAAATGTAATGACGAAGAAATGAAACATTTTTATACTAAACGAAACGAGTTGTATATAGATCGTGGGTGCCTTATGTGGGGGTACAGATTAATTATTCCTGAAAGTTTAAAGAAAAATGTATTGACCCAATTACATATTAGTCACATGGGCATAGTGAAGACTAAATCTTTAGCTCGAAGTTACGTATGGTGGCCAAATATAGACGCGGATTTAGAGGCGGTTTGTAGGCAATGCGAGATTTGTGCTTCGGAAGCTCAGGCACCACCGCGAGCACCTCCGCAACCATGGCCGTATCACATACAGCCTTGGAGTAGGGTTCACATTGATTTTCTTGGGCCATTAAATGGAAAAACGTACTTAATACTCGTTGACACGAGTTCCAAATGGATAGAAGTTTTTGATGGATGGCAAAAACAAATGCAGCATGTGTAATTAAGGTACTTAGGACTACGTTTGCACGTTTTGGGCTGCCTATGGAGGTTGTTTCAGACCAGGGGCCGCCGTTTACGAGTGTTGAATTTCAGACATTTTTAAAGAATAATGGTATTCGACAATCCTTTTCTCCAGTTTACCATCCGTCATCAAACGGGGCAGCTGAAAATGCAGTCAAGTTGTGCAAGCGGGTTATAAAAAAAGCCAATAGGGAATCAGTAGACATAGATGCTGCCTTGCAGACATTTTTATTATGCTATAGGAATAGTGTTCATAGTAGCACAGGAGACACTCCTGCTATGTTGTTGCAGCGACGTCCTCTGCGTTCTAGATTGGACCTTTTACGTAGTAATAACGCGCGCGAGCAAAGCGTACGCCGCGCACAGGACAGACAGCTACAGCGCGGAGATGCTGGTGGTAAGCCTCGTACACTCGCACCCGGTGACCCCGTCTGGGCGAGGGGCTTTGGTCACGCAGATAAATGGGTCAAAGGTACTGTGGTGAGCGCGTTGGGCTCGCGTAGGTATGTAGTGGATAGCGGTAGCGGTCGACTTATAGAAAGGCATGTCGACCAAATAAAGCGCGGGGCGAGAATGTCCGACGTTCCTTGCCCAAACAACGATACTTTGGAAGGTACAAGCGGGAGTGATAATGACGTAGTTCAACCGGAAATTAAAGAAAATGTAGACGAGGAGAGTGGAGGTGAAGAGAGCTTTTCTACCCCTTCTAGCGATAGAAATGCTACTGGGGAGTGTTCACCGAACACAAAACAAACTGAGAGTCGCCGCTCGCAGCCACTCTCACCCTCACCTCCTTGCACGCCTGTGAATCGTCCTCGAACGCGTAAGCCCGTGTTACGTTACGGTATTGACTATTAACTGTATGTAGGTACCTATTAATTGTAAGTGTTTTATCGTTTAAAGAAATTGTATTATTTAAATATGTGACTCTAAAATTAAGTAGGGAGGTGTGATGTACGTGGGTAACTAAACACTGTTATTGTTATTACTTGTGTACGTATGATTGTTCGCCGGTTCCCCGCCCTCCCCAGTCTCGCATTATACGCTGTTGTGACAAGACATTGTTTCATTGCTGCCCAAACCTATACCTAGGTAATAGCCGAATAAAACATTTTTAACCACTAGTTCGCCGCGACGACTGACCGCCATTTTGAATTCGTATCTGTCGCTAAGCGGACCTCGTAAAAATTATTGGTTGCAGAGTGTTTTCTTGTAAACGGCGATAAAGTTATCCTAAAACGGAGTTGCTTATTACACAGAAGTAATTTTCTATTCAAATAAACTACTGTTTCATATAACAATACAATTTTTCATGTACAAATTTTGCGATACGATATAACAACAACAACAACATTAGACAATATGGTGGTACGCGGGTTAGCCGAGCCCGCGAGTGTGCACTCATAATAGCGATGATTTTTGTCGTGACGACGTCTTATAATTCGATAGAGCCGGGTGCACGCACGAAAAAACATGACGTCATGCGGCGTTACCTCGCTCTGAATCTAATTCTCTAATTTGAATTTGGAATTATGTTCTTTAAAATTTAAACTTTCAATGATACCAAAACCAGCCAGATACAAATAGTATAGCCAAAGAGATTTTATTACAATTTACACATACTATAATGCGAAATCTATTAAACAAATGAAATTAAATTTTTCTTTTGAAAAATGCTACCATTCCATCAGTATTTTCTTAAGACGTTGTCACGTTCAACTATCGTCAGTAAACCGACTTTACAGACAACCAATTTTTTTCTTTCAACAGTGTGCACGAGTCAGTAAATGCGGGTTATGCGTGTTTGCCTCACCCCCGCGAAAAACGGCACAATGTTTTCAGTACTAAATCTGCGCTATGCCACATTCCGTGTTTAATTGTCTAAGATAACAGCCTTTATAATTCGGCCAACTGCTGGGACACAAGGTCTCTCCTTGCCATCGAAGAAGGTTTAGGCAGTAGTCCACCACGCTTGCCCACTGCGGATTATTGGACGGAGTGTAAGGTGATCAACACCCCTTTGCTGGTTCATTAGTCGCCTTCTACGACACCCATTGGAGGATATGGGGTGATGCTGATCTACTTTTCCAGCACCACATGCATAACGTCGTTCTTTACTTGCCTTTACTATCATTTTAAAGGTCATGGCCTTTATCTCTGCTGATGGTAAGTGAGGATAATGATGAAGAGCTTGATCCAGATCCATTTTCCAATGTGGAACTGACGATGCACTAGTGGTGCAGTGGGATACAACAAAAAATAGTTTAAAAAATAATCTAAAGTATAACAAATGCTGCTTCCACTGACAGACAATCGTTGAATTTGTATGAACCTTAATGGCACTACTTGATTTACGGGTTTAAGTAGAGCTGGGAAAGAGAATATCCCAGTTGAAAAATAACTTCTTCACTGTTCGTCACAACTCACAACATAAATAAACTAAAAATTTATATTCAATGTCATATGATCCCATTTGTATAATATTGCAAATAATGCTATATAACGTTTACGCTGTAACACTCTTAGACATTAAATACGGGACTGGCTGACCGACCAACACACAGCACGCAAGCACGCACGCACGCCCGCACACACACACACACACACACACAAGTATACAAGGACACACACACACGCATACACCCACACACACGCACACGCACTAGCACACACACGCACGAACGCATACATACACGCGCGCGCGCGAGTGTGCCTTGGTTTGGCAGGCAGCATGTGCCATAGTTCATACTTGTACGGCTGCCGAAGAAATCCTCATAACAATTGCCACGCTCTGACCGTGGGACGAGGCACGGCCAGATGTGCAGAATAGAGAGAAATAAAAAATTGGTTAACTTTAACACTATTTATTTGCTCAGGGCGTGGGTAGTTGGACTTAGCACTGTGGTTCCCCTAGTTTGAAAAAAAGGAGGGACTTAGCTTCGCCGGTTAGCGTAGGAAGTAGCAGGAATACGAAACGTCGACTACCAGTGTGGTCGGCGTGGGCTTAGCTTCGGCTGGTAGTGTGGCACGAAGCAGCAGGGTAGACGGCTGCCCGTAGATAGGATCCCCTAGTTTGGGGATCGCGCACAAAAGATTATAGATAAACAGTAGCGAATGATTAACTAAGGCTGGCGAAAATGGAAGAGGATTACTTTCTCCGGACTACGACTTAAATAGGAAGATTCTTCTAGAAACTTTCCACAATTTTAGTGGGAGTACGACTTTATGCATTATGCAGCCAAAACCAAAAGGACGGTTCATATAGGATATACTCGTATCTATGGCCGAAACAGCAGTACCTGAATTCGGAGATAAAAAAATATAAAATGTTTACTTATCAGAAATATTTATCTACGTAATCTATTATGGCAGAAAATACAAGTTAAACTATATTAATTAATGAATTTATGGACTAAATTAGGTTGGCCAAAAGGTTTGTGTACAAAGTTCAAATAATTTTAAAATGGCGGGTATTCAGAATCATATTATATAATAAATAATATAATTCAGAGGTAGGTAGCGGCGTTAATCGATTAGTTAACTGTCATTAGTAGACAGAATAAAATAAGTTTATTCATGGAGTTTTTCCCGAGTTCTTGTTGTAAAAACTCGCGTTGAGAGACTCCGTTTTTAACCAAAACCTACCGTTCAATTTTTTGTAACTGTAATTAAATTTTCACTTGACATTAGCAAAATGTATAATCCGTAAGATTTGCGAATGCCATTAATTAAGAATGGAATAGAAGCTTATTCATGGTTCACAATAACAATTGCTGTGTTTATATTTGTATTAAAAACAAGTAAAAGTTAATATTTGTATAGAATATTTAATTATTATTTTTAATATTTATGTGATGCTTTATTTTGTATGGGTGTTTTATAAAAATTAACGTAAGTATATTAGAAGACGGTTTAGACCGTGACACAGAGTAATCTTAACGTGTCTTAATAAATAGAATTATCTTTTTGGTAATCACTAAGTGCAGAAGTAAATTTATTATTATTATATCGTAGAGAGTAATATCTACAAGCTTCGACGCAAATCAAGATGATATCGTCTACTTTCAACAAATGTCGAGTGAAAGGGTGATACATTTTAGCCACTATATTCTAGGAACGTTTCTTTTCATGGAACCAACCAGAACAGCTGTCACATTCGGGAGTGCGGTATGCCCGTGACAGGATTCCTTCCGTCTCCGTAACACTGACGTGCTGCCGATAGCTGTAAGTTTTTTCCTTTGTGCAAATGTATTACGATTTTCATATCGGGAGCATTCATACTTTTATGAATGCTCCCGGATAGCCAAGATACTTATCAACTCAACTCGCGCCGTTTAATAATATTTGTATCTGCGCTCGTGAGCGCAACCGAGACCGTCCCAACGCTGCCCGTCTCGGCACTACTTGGACCAATTGGTGGCCAGCAGCCACTCCTCTACCGACGGCTGCTCGACCTGGCACGTCCTCCTGACGAGGACACGGAACAGCCATCGGACCCCACCCGGGGATTCCAAAAAACTCTCCCGCAAAATCTCTCCTGGGGTACACGCCTCCTCGTGGCGGACCCTTGGTAACGTGGTGGGGAAACTTTCTCGGCGGGTGTGTTATGGCTTTTGATGTCAAGTGTGTCCTCTTGGCATTCGAAGTCACATGCCATCGTAGAGTTCTGTTTGTTTTCCCACCACGGATAGGTCCGGATGGCCCTTTTCAGGGCCACGACCCCGGGTGCGTTCCGATAGTTGCTCCCGGTGTCCTCGTCAGGAGGACGCGCCAGGTCAAGCAGCCGTCGGTGAAGAGGCGGCCTGTAGGGCCGGCGTCGACCGGGGTGCTATGTTCTGAGACCTCCCCGCGATGCATCCTAGGCAACGTCTGGTGCCTCCACTCTTCTCGTGAGGGGCCGGTATGACGGATGGCTACGGCCTTAGGTAGGGGGACAGATGGCGTAGACATCGGGCTTAAACTGCGCTGTGTTTCACCCAAGCCACCCATGGCACCACTATGGAGGATGCGGGAAAAGGCCCTTTTCAGGGCCGGTGGAGCCTTGTGCTGGGTGGCGGCCGGTCTGCAATACTGGCGGTCTGTTGAACGGTGCACCGGTTGTGCACGAAAGGGCGGGCACAGATGGCTTCCCGGTGACAAGCGAATTGATGCGATCCTAGGGTGCTGTCGTAGTGTGCCTTGGCAGGATGCCCGGAGAGGACGTTCAGTGGGTAGGGGAACGCCTGTGCTGGCATCAGTCGGTAGCCCCTGTGGGATGCTGGCCACCAATTGGTGCACAAGGAGTGCCTAGACAGGCAGCATTGGGACGGTCTCGATGTAGTTGCGCTCACGTGCGCAGATCCCGAGCCGTCCTCCGTAATAGCGCACTGGAGAAAGTTTAGTGGGTATGGAGGGAACGCCTTTACCTCGAATCCCACATATACCCTGCGGTTTGCACCACCCCGCAGGGACGATGCGTAAATGCATTTGACCTCCCCGAAAAAAGGGGGTGGGGGGGGGAACGCCTGTACCTCGAGTCCTAGATACACCTGCAGTTGCATCGTACTACAAGGATGATGCGTAAATGCATTTGACCTCTCCGATAAAAAAAGGCCGGCGTCAGCCAGCGGCCCACAGGGGCTGGCGTTAGTCGGCCCCTGTGAGCTGCTGGCCCCCAGTTGGCGCGCGGGGGGTGCCTAGACGGGCAGCGTTGGGACGGTCTCGTTGTAGTTGCGCTCATGTGTGCAGATCCCAAGCCACCCCGCAATAGCGCACTGGAGGTCAGGCCGAGGAGGATGTTTAGTGGGTATGGAGGGAACGCCTTTACCTCAAGTCCCACATTCGGTTGGCGATGTGTAAATGCATTTGACTTCCCCGTCAACAAAAAAAAAAAACAAAAAAAGGCAAAATCTCTCCTAAGATATAGGGGTTCAATATCGGCAGTGAGCATTGGATCGTGAACAATTCTCACAGCACATGTTTGGACAACATTGAATGGTCCTGACTGGCATATAGGAGCCCATAAGAGCCCATATTTTTGTAATTTAATTTAAATAACTTTGTTAATGATACTTAATGTGCTTACATACTAATAACAAATTGGAACTATAAGTTAAGTCATCAGTATCCTCCTCTGCCATACAAAATTAATATGTTCTAGACAAATGTGATAATTGCAAGAGACACGGATATATTTTGATTGGACACAAACAACGCCTTTTGTACCAGTATCAGATTTTTTTTCCATGATGAAGAGAAAAAAAACTTATTTGAGCGCCTAAGCATGTTCTTACTGTATCAAAATACAATTCCGTTAAAAATAATCCCTAAATAAAACAGCGTAAAACGATAACTAATAAAAATAATAGAACAACACTAACTAATTAACAGAGCGTGACGTCGTATGCAAGTTCGGGACTCTCAGATCCGTAAGCACTTTGTGCACGATACGGGAACGGGCGCCGGAGAGCGGGAAATGTATTAAAATTACCTTGATTTTATGATGCCCAGCTACTCAAGCGCTGGAAACCCAAAGCTTAGTATTACAAAAATATATACGATTTTTTGCAACAGTGGGTCTATCAGACCTACCAGGCATGCCAAGGGTTAATCTGCCTCCGAAGCTCCGAGGAAAATCGCGAGAAGTTACAATCACTGATAGTTGCTTGTTTTTTTTTTAATATATCTATGTTTTATAAATATTTTATTTGAATGACAGTTGTGATAAAATCTTTACTACTTAAAGCCTGCAATTTTTTTCTTTAAATACTTTTTCGCACTCAAATTTGTACTACTTCTTTATTATAATTAAACTAAGCCAAGTTAAATGGCGACCGTGATAGAGATGAATATTAACCGGAAAATGTGCCGCGCAGCCTGTACCGCAGCCAAAAGCTTAGAGCACGCTATTGAGGAACCATGCCTGAACCTGGAGAGGTATTGGATAATTTTAGAAGACAGAGCAAGAAAGCTGTTTCAGGCTAACGAGGCAATACAATTAGCCATAAAAACCGATGAGGAAATTAGTGAAGAAGAGGCGATAGTCATTTTAAATTTAGAATAAACCATTAATTGAGAAACCATTTATGATTTTTGACCTCCTTTTCTCGAGTAAATCAGGATAACTGTAACTTGAAAAGAAAATCTCTCCCTAAAAAGCTTGCTTTGAACATAACTGGCAACAACAGCGTTCATTCAACTGGTCGCAGCGCGTCTCAAAACTCCATCAGTTTTCTCATTAGGCGTGCCTTCAGAAAGTTAGCTAATAAAAATATTACAGGTTGCACATTTCAACGTGCTGATAGAAACGGCCCGTTAGCTATTGGACATTTGGAAAGTTTTAATTAAACACCCCACTCCACCCCACAGTTTCTCTCACTCGGGAATCTTGAAAATTTTAATATTTTTTAATTTGAAAAATGTAATAAGTTCTTTGTAATTTTGGCAGTTTCTTGAGAGTAACGTTGAGTTAAGGTACTTTGTAAACCAATAGAATGTTTTTGTTTAATATTAAATTAAAATTTTATCATTTTAATTGAAAGGCACTTTCTGCTTATTATTACTAAATTGTCGTCTTTTATGAAAATTTTGTTTGACAATAAGATTTTTCAAATTTCTATTACATTAATAAAAGTTATATTTGGTATTTAGATAGTCATGCGAATATTTGAAACACTAAATTTTGCTTAGTAGAACCACAGTACACCAAAAACAGTAATATGTCTTCATACAAACTGGCCGCTATCCATTAGAATGTGTGCGTGCGTACTCGGCGCCGTGTACGCACGCACTGTGACGCACACATTGACAAAATATGGGGGTATAAGATGTGATCGCGCGTTTTTATGTCATTGCACATTCGCTCGCCGCTCGTTCCCGCCCGGCACATTTACGATAGCCCTAGCGTCAACGCAGAGTAGGCTAATAACTCGCCGACAGCCCGCAGATAAACTACTGTTTTTGGTATACTGTGGTATGAGTGTGGTAGAACATTGAAAAAATATGAACTTATTGGGAGCGAATTACTTAGCTACTAAGGCTGGCATAGTTTGCTTAAAACAAAAAATATCTATGCAGACTCATACTGTATGTATTGATTTAGTTTCATTTTTAGGGTTCCGTACCTCAAAAGGAAAAAACGGAACCCTTATAGGATCACTTTGTTGTCCGTCTGTCTGTCTGTCAAGACCCTTTATCTCAAGAACGCGTGGACGTATCAAGCTGAAATTCACATGAAATACTTAGGTCTATTGTCCCTTTAAGCTGTGAAAATATCAAACTTCTAAGCCAAGCCAATCAAAAGATACAGCCGATTATGTCGATATTTTCAACAAATTTCCGACACTCGCAAAGGAATCAAAACCTACAGGATACTTCCCGTAAACTCAGAATCTTGAAATTTGGCATGAAGCATTGTCATATAATGCCAATATAGGAAAAATTGCGAAAATCACATTTTTTTAGTTATATAATATTAAAAATATTTTAATAAAATGAAACTTACTACCTTATTTCTCACGAACGAATAAAGGTATCAAATTGAAATTTATACCAAATACCTAGGTCTATTGTTCCTTTAAGCAGTGAAAAAATCAAACTTCTAAGTTAACGCGATCAAAAGATACAGCAGTTTATACCGACACCTTAGACGAATTTCCGTCACACGCTAGGGAATCAAAACCTACAAGGTACTTCCCGTGAACTCAGAATCTTGAAATTCGGCACGAAGCAACGTTAAATAGTACAGACAGATAAAGGAAAAATTGCGAAAATGATAAATTTGAAGTTACATAAAATATTAAAATATTATTTTTGCTTACATGACATAAAATATTTTTTTAATAATTATAAACTTACTACCTACCCTTTTTCACATGAACGCGTAGAGATATTAAAGTTGAAATTCATATCAAACACTTCTTAAATCTAATTGCTGTTTGTACGGCGGAACCCTCGGTGTGCAAGTCCGACTCGCACTTGGCCAGTTTTTTATTATTACGTGAAGAAAAACTTGGTAATCCTTTTTAGGCATATTATTGCGCGCACGTGGGCGTGTGACATTTGGTATAATTAAAGTCCATAATTATAGAGAACAACTACAGCAAAATATTTATGTAAATTATTTGTTACTATAATATGATTGAATAAAGAGGCGGCACTTTTTCTTAAGACTAGTATTTATTAATAGGTAAACTAATAACATTAATACTTCAGCTAAATATCCGTTTATATTGGTCCGTGAAGTTTCAAGGGGTATTTATATCGCTATAAAATGTATTGAGAGCTGCAAATAGAATATAATCCGAGATCATGCTTCAACCGAGGCTAACACTTCAGCTCTTAATTGGTGTAAGCTCCTTAACGTACGGTTAGCAACATAAATACCAGCTAATTGCGTTACTGCAAAGTCATTTCCGTAAAAGGAAATAATTAACTTTAATTAAATCATTATACTTGGTGTTACAGTTGGGCAGTAACGCGAACGGATGAGTGTCATTTTGCACATGACTGAGATGCGTTTAAAAAAACACTATTATTTTATTTTGTATGCTATGATGGATGTGTGGAGTTACAAAAATGCACAAGGTTAAGAATTAATACATTAGCCTGAAAGTAGTACTAAGTAGTACCAGTGGCAGAACAATTAAGAGGTAAACGACTAGCATGTGAACAGGTGCCGCCAATGAGACCTGGTCATCTCATATTTTCTTGAACTTTTTATTTTTATTTGATGTAAATGTTAGACAATGTAGTTGTTTATTCTTAGATGGATAATTGTATGACACATGCCATTAATAGGATAATTTTGTTTGTGTTATGATATTGTGTAAATAACTAATGTATTAGTTGTATTCACGTTGTATTATTATAGATATATTTATTAACCAAAGGATCATAAATGTATGCTTAGCACCTAAATTGAGCGAAATCTATCTAACAATAACAAAAAATGGTGGTGGGTATCAAGACTTAAATTAATTAGTTCATTGATGTGATTAGTTGAATTAGATAGAAAAGCTTTTACAACATAAATGATTATTATAAATGAACCAAATGCGTGGGTGTAATAACTGCCCAAAATTTACGGATGTAAAACTGTAATTTTAATTATATTATTATTATCTATTGACCTGTAATGATGTTCTGAAATCATTACCAAATTGTAAGCTGTGGAGTTTCTTTCGCCATTTCTTCTCAATCTCAGCATAATAATAATTATTTTGTCCCGAAATGGTGGTAGGATTTTGACGATTTAAAAGTACTTAGCAAAGTCCATTTAAATAAAGAGGTTTTCATTTCATTTCATTTCATTTCATGGTAGGGGCATCTAATGAGAAGAGATGATAATCATGTGATAAAGAAGGCGAGGAACATTAATATGGACGGGTATAGAGGGAGAGTAAGACCGAAGAAAAGATGGTTAGATTGTGTGAGAGCTCATTGCTCATACGGTAAAGAACGGAGTTAATCCTACGATGACGGCTGGCCGAGATATGTGCAAGATAAAAACATATTACGCCGACCCCAAATAACTTTGGGAACTGGCTGGCAAATGACATAATTCCGACTCCGATTACCAAATTGCAGTTGGCTTACAGCTTCAGCAACTGCACACAAACTGGTCGGAGCTGCACGGTCGGAGTTTCAGCTCCGTAGCCTATATACAAAATGTAAATTAAATGACCAACACCCTGAATACAGGTGGTTCTGAGTAGATTTCAACATTTAAAAAAAAAAGACTTTAAAAAAAAAACAAAAAAAGTGCCCAGAAAATATTGTACAACATTTTCTGGGTACTTTTGTTTTTTTTTGTTTTTTATTAAAAAAGAATAGTTTTTTTCAAACAATTTTTTTTTGAAATCTACTCAGAACCCGACCCCAAACCACCTGTATTCAGGGTGTTGGTTATTTAATTTACATGTTGTAGAAGTGGATACCCTGCCGACCGCTATGTGGGTCGTAGTCGGAGCTACGTCCGTCGTAGCCGCTACGGCATTACCTTACTACGCCACTGTAGCATCTACGGAATCAACTATCGAACTGTGGAGTGTGCGAAGTAATATTAATTGTTTAAACAATGTTGGTAATAATTTTAATATTATGTAGGTGTCTAATAAAATGCACATATAATATAACAAACAAATAAGACATTATTGTTACATATAATCTCATAATCATACATACACACAATACGCATACTTACAAATACATATATATTTATTTATATACTGCATAAAATAAATAAATACCTATATATATTATAACTTGAATAAATGTGATATATAAAGAGTATTTAAGATAAAACATGTTCTTAAAATTAAATATAATTTATGTTTTTATTTACTTAATAAAAACATAAATTATTTTTATGAATGGTAATCTCATGTTACGTTATAGCCGCTACAATAATAACTTTTCATCGGACAGCATTCCTTTTATAAATAAACTGTTTAAAACCTTCGAATAACCCACGCAACACATTCAACTCGAATAAATGATCTTAATTGGCTTATTTATAGAACAACAAAACAATATAGTTGGACCGTAAGTAACACGATACTCAAACAGGTACTTAGCGGAGTTCACCTTGACGCCAATCACTTCATTGGCGTCCCGTAATAAGATTAGATTTACTATTACAACTTTGAATTGTTGTATCCACAATAATGTGTTTATCTGTTTCAGAACATAGTAAAACTACAAGAGTAAAATGCAGCAGGTCAGCCAGGCAGTGCGGTGCCTCACTGCGTAAGAATATATTTTTTTTTAAAGTCAAGCAAAAGACTCCAATCCACCTGCGAGAGAGCTAAACCGCCACGCTAGCAATGCTCTTTTGCTGTCCTGCAAGGTGCTTCTTCACGCCTCTCACTTTGACGTTATCAGCCTTGTATTCTCCTTAATAAAAATTATAAGCAGTCTGCTCCGTGGACTCAATAAAATATATGTTTTATAATAAGTGGATGGTAGCTATTTATTTTATTTTATTTTATTTATTATTAACAAAAGAAAAATACAATATTTTTTTTTTATTACAGTGCCACATAAACCTATTTAGGTTTTACCGGACACTGACATTCATCGTCTTAACTCTAAATACATAATTTTTTGCATAAGTATATTGAATATATTTACAAACTTCGATGACGAGTACGTAAGACTAATAGTAATTTAATAAATTCTACCCGCGGTCCCGCTCTTTTAGCGCACGGTAAGCCGCACAAAGAAAAGGTAATAATGAGTGCGTACACACGGGTGGTCTTTCGACAAGGTAATTATTTCTTGAATTTTTTTTTTTTAATTATTAATCTAACCTAATTTTATATTTATTTAAGTTAACTACTCTTATAAACTATTGTTATTAATAGTTATCATGCAAATAGGTAGGTAATATACACACTTATTGAGAGAAAAAAAACCGCTAAAAGTCCACACATACGATCACGCTAGTCCCACCAGGGGTTCTTCTTCTTACTATACTATTCTTAATTAATGGCGTCGCGTGCATTAAGCGTACGCATTTTGCCATTGTCAAGTGAAAATGTAGGTGACTAAAGTAACAAAATTGCACGGTTGATTAAGGTCAAAAATGGAGTCTCTCAGCACGTGTTTTTACAACAAAAACTCGGGAGAAACTGGTCTTTTTCTTTTAAATAAATTGCGATCGTGACACATAAAGATTCCGCTAATGTCAAGTAAAAATGTACTTAAAGTAACAGACAATTGTACGGTAGATTGAGTGAGGGAGAAACCAGGGGTTGAGCACAGCTTTAGGTGGCATTTCACCACACGTAAAACCACATCAGGCAGCATGGAACATGCAGCGCGTCCAAATAGTGACAAATTGCCAGCCTATCGCCTACAAATGGGAAACCTAACCAAAAAAGTAACAATCCTTCAGAAAACAAACAAACAAAAGTCAACTAGCATGACAGATCATCATCAGATGATGATTCATCAACAGCTCACAACCCCTATTGTGTCGCCGCCATTTTGTAACATTTCGCGCATGTGCCAGTTACTTCCGGATTTCCTTCATGAATTTTCCGGGTATAATAAATTTTATAATAAAAATTTAATAATATTAAATTTAATAACATTATAAATATTTTTTTGTCACTAAAATCATAATAAAATAAGCTAAAAGAATAAAATATAATAAGTATAGTATATTTTCAAATAATAATAATCATTATTTTCATCATTGGAAAACAGTGGAGGTCGACTCGACCTCCAGGACGTCGGCCGACACACAGGCGTTTTTGACAACGACCTCCAGGAGGTCGCGCGACACTCAAGTGAATAATGTCCCCACCCAGGGGCTCGAGCCTAACCCACATTAGAGGCGATAAGGCCTTAGTGAACCACGCTGGCTAAGTGCGGGTTAGTCGACTTCACACACAACCCAAGAATTTCTGCATAGATGTGTGCAGGTTTCTCCACGATGTTTTCCTTCACCGTAGTTCCTCTTGGGTGGAGGACAACGCTCTTACGCACTACGCCACCGACGGTTACACTCAAAATCATCTCAGCAGGCCGCGTATAAATAAGCTAAAAATATAAACTGGAGATAAATACTTAATATCATTATTGTGTGAGACCAATTAAGGCGCCTTAGATGAAATAAAGAACTAAGTTAGTATACACAGGATCTAATTAGCAGTGACCTCGTGTTTGTAACGAGGCAGCGCAATGGAAGCTACCTAGTTACAGGTAGTAACCAGAAATAACTGAATTAAATTCTATAAAAGAAAAATGGGCTCGAATTATACTTGATCTTCAACTGGATTATATTCTCGTTACTCTATTGTTTATTTATAGAAGGTTACAGGTTAAGTCGACCTATATCTTTCAGGAGGTTGTAATTTCCATCGTTACTGACTGTTTTGATCTGTGGTTTTGACTATGAAATACCATAGAATAGAATAAAGAATGAAATTAATGAATAATAATAAAAAAACTCTTGATTTAAATTAAATGAACTTTGCCAAGTTTTAATTTCTCTCAGATTTGCGCGAACACTACACATTGTAGATAAAACAACTTCTACGGATTTAACTCGCCTGTAATTCGTCGGGCAATAGTAACAACATGTAAAATCTACTGTATAAATTACACGCGAGTTAAATCCGTAAAAGTTGTTTTATTTACAATTTGCCAAGTACTTTAAATCGTCAAAAGCTACCATCACAAAATATAACTATGTTGTACATCAACCAATTTTATATAGACATTCGATAACACAATTAAGAAAGATTTGTACAAAGGGCGACCTTATCACTAAAAGATCTCACCAGGTATCCTTAGGATGGACAGGATTTCAAAAATGAAATCGTGGGAATCCAAACTTAACAGTTTCCAACAGGTTGAAAATCCTCTCCGGAACAGATTTTTTAAAAATCAACTGTAATGATAAATGCTCTCAAAAACTTTTAAATCATCTGTGGTTTACGGTGTAGGTGTTACAATTATCAAAATATTTATTACTACTGTATTGTACTATGTATTGTAAGACTGTCTGTTGAACCATAAAAATCTAAAAAAAGTGTAATAACTTTGAATAGCCATAACAATTAATAATTTTAATGACAACGATAGTGGAAGTTTCAATGAAGCCCAAATTTAAACATCTAAATCCTACATGAACTATTAAAAATCCACTTCAAAAAAATCTAATAATCGAATCGGGTAAAGTTTTGAATTTAATATTGCAAAAGTTAGAGTCTCGAGGACGGCGGCCGGAGGGCTTAACTGAAGTTACTCTCTAGGCCAGGGGTTCCCAATCTTTTACTGTATGCGCCTCACCCAACATTATGCTAAAATTCTACGCCCCCCTAGGAGCCGAAATGGGGAGTTAAAATAAGAAAATTATACAACGATGAAAATATTGGCGTGTTTAGTTTTATTCAAGACAATTATTGAGAGCAATGTGGATGCACTATATTAAGTAACTGGTGAATCCCTTGCTTCATAGTAGTCAGTGCGCAGCGAAGATAATTTTATATGAACAATTTTAATAAATATACTTTATACAGTTTAGTTCTGGTGCCGTTCGCTTTGAACCTGTGAAAATTTGCCTTCGAGATTTTGACGGATTTACACGTTTTGGACTTCCCTGAGTCCAAAAATACCGTTTTTGGATTATGTCTGTGTGTGTCTATGCGTAAGCATGATAACTCGAGTATGCTTTGACTTATTGCAACCAAATTTAACATACAAGTATGACAACAAAATATAAGCTTTGTATCAACTTTTGAGTCATTGATCACGAAAGTTAAGCAACCAAGTGCGCGGTCGGTACTCGGATGGGTGACCAAAATTTAACATGCATGTATGACATCAAAATATAACTATCAACTTTTGTATAAAAAAATAAAAAAGGGTTGAACAATAACTCCATTCCACCGATTGATGGTAAGCGGAATTGGAGTCCAATTGCGAAGAAGCTGGTGACAGAGATAAACCACCGCACTAGCCACCCTCACCTTGCGGACCTGCAAGGTGCTTCTTCTCGCCTCTTTTAAATGACCCCATGAAATCAGAATGATTGTTAGAAAGAGGGAACATGAGGGAATGCTGGCATTGAATTCCATTTTTTGGTTGTGCGACATTGAAAAGAGTTCTTAATTCCCGTTGGAATCCACATCGTTGGAATCGCGTTGGTAGCCACAGTTTATCGCTGGCAGCACGCGTAGTCCTTAAAAGAAAGGTAGATGGTAGGACCCTTATCCTCAGAGCTCTCGCCGTGGTACAGACGGTAGATCGCACTCAATAATGGAACATTGTCATCATCATCATATCAGCCGAGAGACGTCCACTGTTGGACATAAGCCTCCCCCAAGGATCTCCAAACCGAACGGTCCTGCGCTGCCCGCATCCAGCGGCTTCCTGCGACCTTTATCAGATCGTCGGTCCACCTTGTGGGGGGCCTACCAACGCTGCGTCTCCCGGTACGCGGCTGCCATTCCGCCCCAACATCCGACAGTTCTCCTAGCAATGTGCCCCACCCACTGCCACTCGCAATTCTTTGGCCTATGTCGGTGACCTTGGTTCTCTTGCGGATCTCATCATTTCTGATATGATCACGCAGAGAAACTCCGAGGATAGCCCTTTCCATTGCCCTTTGAGTGACCTTGAGCCTTCTTATGAGGCCAATTGTAAGCGGCCACGTTTAAGTTCCGTAGGTCTTTACTGGCAACAATGATCCAACATCGCGTCGGAATTGGAGAGGCTCAAGATATTTGGTCACCTCTTCGTCACCGACGGTCGCGTGACGCTACAACCTATTCAAAGCATCGAGTAAGTACTTGGCAAAGCCATCGCCCAGGGCCGCGCAATACTCTACACAGGACCGTACTTACCTCTTAGTGCACAGTGGATCTGGCGTGAAAAAACGCCGCACCTTGTTCAGGATTCCGAGTTTCCTTGAAGCTGTTTTTATCGCGCTTTCATGTAATCTTTCGGGCTTAAGTCGCTGCAAACTTCCATACCGGTGAAAGTAATACTGCTCTGTAGCGTCAGTGCAGAGAATGAAACATAAATATAATAAAATAAAAATATTTGAAACGCGGCTATATTTCGTTCTTATTATAAAGATTAGCTTGGTATCGCAGTTTTACAATCAATTCAGACCGCTGCAACCGTAGCGACTTGTTATTCTTACTAAGTCTCACGCTCGCCGAAGCACGAAAGGAAATCAAATTGAAAGAAAGTTTGAGTCACCCATAGTTGCTTAACTTTTGCAACAATTACGATGAACATACGACAGGAGCGCTAACGATCACCTCAATTTAGAATTAAAAACACAAATATAAGTATACTTAAATGTACTTTGCTCAAATGGAAAATTACACACGATTCAATTAAATTGTAAATTTAAAAGCTTCTGTGTTATTAAAATTATATTTAAACTTATGAAAACTTTAACAAAATTTAAGGGCGAATACATCAAGCGTAGGTGTGAAATTTCAAAAATAATTTCAATTACAACTGAATAAATTCGTGCCGTTTCTGAGGGTTAAATTTCAAATGGATTTTATATGGAACAAAGACGGTCGAAAATTATTCGTGATCGTATTTGAAGACGAAGAAATTTCAAACAAACATATTAGTACTCTGTCCCAAGAGTTCTCAGCAAACTCGTGAGCCTAAGTAAAGAAAGAAATACTTTAAATCTATTTGCTTGTTGCTTGAGTGTGCTATTAGGATAATACCTACTCAAAATCGGGCAGATACAGAATTTTTATCTACTGAAAATGTAGTCAGATTTTTATTAATTATTGAATTGAAAATGTGAATTTGCTACTGCCCGCAAATTATCACGACTAAATCATTTAAACATTTATTTTTCTAAATAGAATGGGTTATTTGCAAGAAACATGGTACGAACTAGTTATTTTCCTGTTTGACAAGTAAAATCAATAAATAAAATGTTTGGAATAAGAATTACAAATTGTTTACGGTGATTATTAATCTAAATTTAATTTGGTACTTTTTGAAATGATTGAGATCCGTTCGCGGGGTCGAGTCCCGTCACAACACTTAGCACGACAGGTGTTTTTTTTTGTTTTAAATACCGATGGAAAAATATAGCATCAATTTTTATATGAAACCTATTTCAATGCCTTCCCGACTTACCTGTATGAAAATATGAATTTTTTTTTTACAGGTATCAATTCTCAAAATTTTTCTCTAAGTATCCTATAGCTTAATGTTGTCTTAATATATCCACAAAATAACAGAAAATTAATATTTGTGGTTCCTTAAAAAATCTCAAATATATTTGTATGGAAAAATAAATTTTCGTTAAATTCTCCGCACAAAACGGCAATTTCATACTTAAACCCCTAATATTAAAAATGTGCAATATATGACCTAGTCTTATTTATAATCGTCGTAGAAAAACTATTACAAAAAAGGACCTGAGCAAACTAAATACCAACGTGCCCAGATTCCTCGTTTTCTCCATTCTTTGCTCTAATGAGTTTTTAAAGACTTCGCACATTACTTCTACGCCTCTTGTGTTTTTATTAGTCTTACTTAATAATGCATCACCTATTGCTTATTTATTGAATAGTAATTTAGTTTGTGCCTCTTTTTATAAGCATAAGCTGGGCTACGCAATACATCGTAATACGTATTCAGTTATTAGGTACCTATTATACAAAACTTGTAATTCTTATAGCGTTATATATTTCAATGCCTATATCTGTCCGTGTATATGTCTGAGCGGGAGAAAATCGATAAAATTTGTTGACTTATTTTATTAATCACTAATTAGATTCGGGAATGGCTTAGATTCACAATTAGATGTGATAAGGCAGTGTCTTTTTCTTATTTAACAGCATAACGTTTGCTGGGTCCGCTAGTATGATTCAGTTGTAAACGATTGATAATATAATTATCTCCGTACGCGGCCTCGGAAATTGGAAACCGTTAATTGAATATTGCACGAGCGCGATTTCACCGCGCACGTTAAATGTCACATTTAAATTGCATTCAAAATGCTTGGGATCTAGAATATATTATAAGTTTTATCAAGATAATGATTAATTAAAAGCTTTTATTGTACAGCTCACAAGACGTTGCAGCACATAGACCAAAATCATTTTGTATGATGATCAAGCAAAAAGTAACCCGTAGTAAAAATACTGTAGCCCGACTACGAAAAAAAAATGGAAAAAAGCAGTTAAAATCGGGGTTTACAAGGTATAATCGACTCCTCCTATTGTTAAAGTCGGTTAAAATCATAGATATAGGAAACTGTGGATCGGCAACGTCGAGAGAAAGAGCATACCAACGCGTAGGTATATTAGAGCGAGATAGATAGATCATTTCACGTACACGAAGGCGGCCTCAGTCGGCCTGTCAGTCGCGTTGAATAGAAAGTACTTAGCTGTAAGATTGCAGTACTATTTTTTACGCACACATGCTCTTTACTCACACGTAGGTCCATTATGTTGTCTCACACTATTCGATTCATTGCCAATCTATAAACGTCAATAATAATAAACCAATCTTTGGTAAAAATGTAGTGTATGTTACTCGCACCATAAAAACGAATCGATTGACACCTTCTTCATCAAAATCGGATCAAATCGGCACTACGGAGAAACCGACGTAAATACAAATACGTCATGAAAAAAATTATTTTACTTTCTCTACGATTTCTAAAGAAAAAGATTTTTATCTGTTTCTTTGACGGATAAAATATTTGTATTTATTTTATACGATAAATACAAAACATATAAATTCAAATATTTTCTTTAACTTGTCTCTAAGCCATTTGTGCTTCCCCGACTATGGAACTCCTTTAGCTTCATCTCCGCAGCGCGGTAGTCGCCATAGTAACCACAGAGAATCTAAGAAGAGATTATACAGCACCCCAGAAAATATTTTAATACGTAGGTAATCCTATAATAAAATTCTATATTATAGGATTACGTATACAAAATGTTGCCAACAATAGACAATAAATATGAATTTTAATATTTATTTCATTTCGAAATCATCGTGTCGTGGCTTCAAACGTAGTTTTATCCGGATTTTTATTGGAAAAAATTATGGTCTTATTTCATACTAGGGGTTGCCCGCGGCTTCTCTCTCGATGATGTCGGCTGTAACACCAAAAAGTATTCTATGTCGTTTCCAGGGCCTCAAAGTATCTCCATGCTAATTTTCATCAAAATCGGTTCAGTGTTTTAGGCGTGAAGTCGTAACAAACAAACAATCTCAGTTTCGCATTTATAATAATTAATACTAAGATAACCTTGTTTCATATTTATCTATGTATTTTCATACATGCAAACATTCGTACTATTGTGGTATTAATTATCACGCTCCCTAATCCAGTGTTGAGCTGAGCTTTAGGTGACATTTAGTTTCACACAATGCCACATCTAGCAGTATGGGCCATGCAGGGCCTTAAAATAGTGACAGGTATGGCCAGTACTGTAAGGAGCACCGCACAATACACGCGCCGCGTCTGAAGTCCGTTGTTCTGGAGAGACACGGTGCGGCGCGGTTTATCCCCAATGCTTGCTGACAGTTCGTGATGACATTAGTACTACCGATCCATATACAGGCATACAATACTCGCCTGCCGATGTGCGGTGCTCCTAAGATAGAATGTGTATCAAATCCAAAAAGTCACTAAACCTTCAGCAAATCAACCAAAAAGTCGACAACCAAAAATATATGTTCAGCCGATTTTCTTTTAAATTAAACATAGTATGTGGCTCAAGAATAATGTAACATTCTGATGGTGAAAACAGTTTTTGAAATCAGACCATTTAGTTCTTGTTTAATCGTTACAAACATACAAATCTTTCCTCTTTCAAATATTAATTTTAATGGAGGGACCTTCCAGAGGTCTCATCGATTAAAAATTTGGTTTGCTGTAACTTTAATAATATTATGGAGCTACTACATCGCCACAAATATGCTTGCAGTATACACAACTCCACCGAGAGAAAAATGGGTTGATGAAATAGTGAGAAAAGCCGGTGAAAATTGGATCACAAAAGCAAAAGACAAACAGAAGTGGAGCAAAATGGAGAAGGCCTTTACCCGTTGAGGGGTTCATAATGAATAAGTATATATTTTTTTTTACATTTATTTTAAAATTGAATTTCTTTGCAATTTGTATAGATTATTGAAAAATTTTATTGAATTATTTATAAAATTTATTGAACATGAAATTATTTTAATATGATTGTAATTGGTTAGGTACACATTATATTTTGGTAAAAGGTAATTTTAATATCTTGTTGTTTCATACATGGAAATAATGTGTATTGATAAACCTATGATATTTGTTTTGTTAGTCATTCATTAAGAAAATAAAGAGGCTATAATAAAAATAATACACCACTCCACACCAAAATACAAGAGAGGTGTCATGTCATTCTTTCATAACTAACTGAAAACAATAATGTTCAAATAGACTACTTAGATGAAAAAACCCGTAAAATAAAGAAAGAAAACTCTCACACTGAAGGAAATTCAAGATCGATTCCGCAGGGTAGTGTTTTGGGATGATTATTGTTCCTAGCCTATATTAATGAGCTCCCGTCAGTAGTGTCACAAAGAATTATACAATTGCTGACGATGCAACCCTTTTGGTTACAGGTAATCCAAAAAACATCGACGGGTTACATAGTGAAATTACAAATTGTTTAAACAAAATAGTAGCTTACTTAAATAGTTTAAATCTTACGTTAAACTTTGAAAAAACCAAACGAATGCAGTTTCGGCCGTATCAAAGGATGAGCTTACCTATTCAGTTGTCTTACCAAGGAATAAGTAGTGGACACGTTCTCGTTACTAGGCATTACATTAGACACAACTCTTTCATGGAAACAACACGTGGAAGTTGTTGGGAACTGAGTAGCTTCTCGTATGCACTGCGCGAGCTCCGCAAATCCACAAACAAGGAGTGTGCCCTCGCCGCGTATCACAGCCACGCAGCGGCTTGGATTAGATACGGTATTATTTTTTGGGGCAACTCGACTGATGTAAGTGTAGTTTCAGTTTTGCAGAAAAGATGTCTGAGGAGGAACTACTTATATTAAAATCTTATTATTGTGTGAAAGAGTATTTTAATGACAAATTTTAATTTTAAAATAACCTTTATTAAATTTAACTGACATTGAATTTCTAATAGTATGTGATTGTTATTATTGACTATTTGATATCTGACTTCTTAGAATTTGTTAATTTGTATGTAATTTATATTTCCAAGATTGACATTTTGGAATAATAATTGTAATTATTGAAAATATTGTTTAGTGACATATTTGTAAAGTAGACTGTTTAATTGTGTTAGAGTTCATAAAAAAATAATTAAATAATTTTAACGTTTAACTTAAGTTTTGACATAGTTCTTTTGTTTGTTTTCTATTACAGGGGAACATTCACAATGTCTTGAAAAGGCAAATTTGTACAACTTAATATAAGACCTTACCTACTTTGTACTGTACCATATTGTGCAAATTTTAGTGAATAAATGAATATGAATATGAACATATTTCCGATTATTGGATTGGTCTCAATGATACATTTATAGATACAGATATACAGTGATCACGACCTAGAGAGAGTATTGAGAGTCAGTCATGTATATAGTGTTTGTCATTGCGTGACCATTACCATAGCAACCATCATGGCGCCATATGTTTGCTTACAATGATTTCTTGCATAGTTAGTACATTTTCGTATAACACTGGACGGCATTTTGTTGCTTAAACAGGTTAAAAACTTGAAGGCACACTCGAACTATCTACTGTTTCAAGGGAGAGCGACTAAGTCCCAAGATTATGCATTTCAACAACCTCTTTTATACTATAATATCATTGGTAAAACCCTGTAAAACCCAACAAAATGTAAACATACACCACAACTTAATACGACGCTTTACAGAATTTCCACAAGACCAAATTGGCATGACAGATACCCACATTTGTAACAACACTTTTGTCGGCGCTCAATCAAAGGGGTGACTTATTATTGGTTTCGTGAAAGCTACTCGTGATTAAATACTGAGCCCTAGACGGTCCAATTAGGAGGCTGGCTTATTGGATGATAAATCTTATATTCTGGCTGTGTTAGATGAATTAATTAGTAGGGTAAGGTGGGGAACAGTGTTTCGCGGGGTACAATGATACAATGCACATATCTCAGACTCTGTGTTTCATGATGTTGGTATGTACATTTATCAGGCTCTAAAGCAACCTTTGAACCATAGTCTAGTCTGCAGCTTGTACCGTACTTAAAAAATAACAAACAAAAAAGATTTTTGTGTGATCAATCGACGAAAAAATAATTTCAAAGTTTTTAATTTCTTGCCAGACGTTTTATATTTAGGTAAGTGATGGTAGTTTTCCTCTATTTACTGTATATTTAGTTATAAATTACTGTTAAGTAGTTTTATGTAAACATATCATAAAAGACTCACTCGACTTTTTTATTCGGTTTACCTCTCAGGGGCACTGTGTTACAGGGCACTGTGTGACACTGTAACAGTCAGCCTCAAATATAACATCTCTTTGTACTATTTCCAGGTATTAAAAGAAAATAGTGCGAAATCGTAAGAGGAAGACGAATAACGGTGTCTAAAGTGAAAAAGATATGGCAAAAGCGATTCTAATGGTAGAAAGTGGTGTAAGTCTTCGTAAGGCAGCAAATGAAAAGCATTGTAATTTTATGACATTTCAAAGATATATTCAAAAGAAAAAAATGTTCGCAGCAAGAAACCGAACACATACGGCATACATATTCTGTTCATTTTTAGTTTTTCTATTATTTTTATGTTGTAACATTGTGCCCCTTACCCTGTAACAGAGTACCCCAGATACGGGGTTCAGTGTTACAATAGACTGATTTATTCAAATTGCAATTTAAATTAAGTAGTTGCTAATAATGATCATGTTTGAATAATTTTCATGAGTGACAGATTGCTATAGTTTATATCCATGCCGAAAACAAGTTGATTAAAACAATATTTTTTTTCCTATACTCTAATTTGTATTTTTGTAACACTGTGCCCCACCTTACCCTACGCTTCATCTAGAGGGAGTTCATCAGCGGGCCGCTTTGTGTGATGCTGCACAAAGTAAAAAGAGCACAGAAATAAACTCCTTTACCTACTTCTAGGTAACATTTAGATTTTGTGCAATAGTTCTTTTTAAAAGGTTACGTAATATATAATAGTGTAGACTCAGAAGAAAATAAAATACACTCGTATAATCTTTTATCGATTTCCATTGCCATTACAATATTGTATTCCAACGGTTAATTGTAATAGAGACAGTACCTCAGTTTCGGCTTAATTATCACTAATTTTCTCGTGAGAGGATTACCTAAGTCTTCCCTGTCAAGTATAAAAGTAAATAGACTGCCTTAAACCTAAGAAGCGTTCGTCTACTGCGCTCGAACTGTATTGATAATTTGATGTGTTCTGAGATTCGGTGGCGTTAGATACCTACTCTGTGTTGGATTGCATGTGCGTTCGTCGAGTATGTAGTGTATAAAGCTTTCCTACTGTAGATTCCATATTTTGTAGCTGGTTCTCGACTAAATTGACTCCAACTTTTAAGCGCAATGAACCCGAGATGCATCTGTATAATAAGTATGGTGTGATACATAAGAAAAAGGATTCATTGAATAAGGCACTATTGTAGTGTGTGACGCGCCTCTCCTGACAAAGCAATAAGTTAGATTAAGTTAGAGTTGTAATTAGCATTAAGTATTTAGTAATAAACCATACTCCTTAAGCAACACACGTTGTTTCTTTGTGCACTCCCGGTCCCCACCTTGCACTATCCTGTATTAAGAGTCGATTATTAATTGTATCCGAAAGCTGCAAACTCATTGTGTTCGCAAAAAAGGTATTTTATTATTTTCAACCGACTTCAAAAAGGAGGAGGTTATCAATTCGACTTTGTTTTTTTTTATGTTTGTTACCTCATAACTCTTTACTGGGTGTATCGATTTTGAAAATTCTTTCGACCTTTGGAAGCAGGTGCTTGTCATTTGGTCCAATTCAAATTTAATTGACATCTGATGAGTAGTTTTAAAATTGTCCCTAATAATGCCTATTTAATTGACATCGATGATATCGTAATCTTTTCACTTGTGTGTCTAAAAGATGTCGAGATCGTTTCCTGAAAATTTACATACTTAAAATACTAAAAAGCAAAAAGTAAAATTATTTTTAAATAAAAAAAAACCGCCTTCAAAACTTTAAACGAAGAAATAAAATTTCTGTTTATAAAAGTCTAAATGTTTTTTTTTTTTTGAGGTCGGTGCCAACCTCATTATTTGTTGTATTACATTGTATTACATTTAGATTTTTATAAACAAAATTTTTATTTCTTCGTTTTTAGTTTTGTAGGCGGTTTTTTTAATTTAAAAATATTTTTTCTCAAACATGCATGGAAATTTTGGTAATAGTTTCGGAAAAAGAACACGTGAAGTATCGAATTTACGGACAAAGAAAACTAAATCCATTGATGGGTCGTTTTTTGAATTTAGAACATTGCAACTGCAACGCTCCAGCAATGTTGTATGAAACGGGTTTTATATGCGTTCACTGGCTGTGCAGGTTATGATATGAGATCGATTACCTACATTGGGGGCAGGAATACAATTAAAATCAAATAAGGTATGCTGGTTCATAAAATTAAAATGAACTGTATCTTGTTTTAAAAAATGCACTGAAAGACGGGATAACAACTGCTTGGGTTTAATGGATGGTTTAGCAGCTGCAGATGAAACGGAGGAAATCATGCAGACTTACCGAAAGGTCCCTTCGTTGTTCTTGATATCAGTAGTTAAACACCCACCACGTGGTTCACTTTGGAGGGCCCTCTCTAGATTTTCACAATCTCTTCTGTCTTTCACTTATGCACAATCACATTAGTTAATTTATCACTTTAAGTAGCGGATTATTTAATTTTTTTTATTAATGAGTGAGTTTATTTGTTTTTCAACGCCATTGCTCGTAATTGGTATGTAACTACACCAATTTTAGATTCACAATGTATCATATTACCAACTTATAATATCTTTCGAATTTCAAATTCGATTACCGCACAGTTTGGTAATCAAAAGTTAATAGTTTCGTTTTGGTTAAAAGTCACGCTTTTATTTATAAGAAAAAAAAATAGGAACCAAAGAGAATTTATATGCAAAATGCTGAAACATTTTTGTAAATTAAATAAGTTTGGCGTTTAGAAACACTCTGTTTAAAGATATTCAATTATAAAAACCTTATTTAAAATTACAACTATTAAATAGAAGTCATACATGTCGCGAATACCGCGAAGTTTTATAATCTGTAGAAATATTATTTTCGATTGGCGGTAGCCGTCAACGGTGCGAGCGGACTTTTTTGCGTTCGTGACTCAGACACAGTCGATTAACCGAGACGAACGGTGCATTTCAAGGAACCGTGAGTTTGTACAATTATTTAGTGTTTTACGAATGTACTTTAATTCTATGTTTTTGCATTGCATATACCTAAGGTGAATTTATCGGTCGATAAATACATACCTACCTACCGTTATCTCAGTGTTATAACTCAACACACAATATGGTGATAATTATGTGTTCTCAGGTGGTTCTCAGTTTTAAGACTCAGATAAATTGTTCAGGTCCAGACAGGGACATACTCAGAATAATAGCTCAGTAATGTTGAGTGGAAAGGGGTCGCTATAAGGGGTGGCGGAGGCGACTACCGGGCTGCGGTCCTTTTTGACGTGTGTATCAACAATGTTGATAGCACAGAACTGCTCAGAATTTCAATCTCAACTCAGTAAAGTCCGATCTCTTAACAGATGTGAGACTTTGTTTAGTTATCATCAGGTTATCATCACATATACAACAGAAACTACAGTAATCGCCTTGCGTGGCTGAAGCAGATATAATTTTACAGGCCACGTTTCGCGACATGGTGGAGGTGCTGGGATGGTGTTTATTCCCTTTACGTAAGGTTTATTAATGTGAAACAAAAGTGAAAATAAAAAAAAATATGTGTTATTTTGTTGAAATTATAATTTGTGCAGTGATACGAGATAACGTCGGCGCAGGCGCCAGAACGGCGCGCCAGTCAGTCTGGCCGCGGTGGCGCCGGCGGCGGCGCAGTGCCTAGTTACAATGTTAAAGCGTTTTCAGATTTAGAATAAAAGTCTTTATGTTATGGAGATAACGATGATTTCAGATTTTCATCTTTATGTTGATGTGCAGTTGCATATCTTGAATGATATAATAAGTACCTAATTTAAAAAAAAAACAGATGCCTAAGTAACTCCACCTTATTGCGAGTGCCTTATGGTCTAATTTTCCATATTTTTGACCTTTTAGTCTTTGCATCTTTTTGACGTGACCCTCAGACCAATGAAAGTAAGTACAGAAAATTTATAACAAAGAAATCCACTATAAAAAGACACATTGATAATTTATTTGAAAAAATGGGCATGCTTTTATATACATGTTTTTTTTTTTACTCTAAAAAGAGAATTATAGTTGCTGGTGACTTTAATGTAAACATGCTTGAAAATAAACAAAATACTGTATTGTTTAGAGATCTTTTAAAGAAATATAAGTAATTTAAATTTACATAATTATAAATGTGCCCACTAGAGGAACAGCTTGCTCAGACCATTTTTAGTAATATCAATGGTGCAATTAGATATACTCTACCGTTATGTTTATCTGACCATGACATGACCGTACAGATACTACAATTTAATGTTACACATAAAAAAAGAAACCCCATGCACTGTGTTTGTTTATAGAAGATGTTATTCTCAGGACAATATAGAAAAAATAAATAAAAAACATCTTAGGTGTCTTTCTTTTTCAGAAGTTTACAAGCAAACGGAAATAAATAATGCTTTTGAGAAGCGTTATTTAGGTGTAAGTACAACAATTTGAAATTTTGAAGAACTTGCTTCATGAATATTTGTGAAAGACATTAGGTATCTAGTATCTACTCATTACTGCGCTTGAAACAACATTTGTCATAAGATACCTAAGCACAATACGTGAGCGAGCAAGGGTGGACTTGCAAATCTCAGATATTTTACATATCAAGTGAATTGAGGTTTTACACAATTTAAAGAAATTCTTTAGTCTTTATACCTAATGATGTGATGTATTGCTCAGAGGAATATTCTGTGACTAATCCCTATAATGTTTTGTTACCAATGACAGACCATTATTATTATGATATATATAGTTTGTATATAGTCATTGTCAGAGAGATGAACCCATAAGAGATTTTTGATGTGTTCTTAAACAGATTGCTCAGAATTTTATCAACCTTTTACTAACTAGATAAGTTAGTACCTACCTATTTAGTAATACCTATTGTCCTAGGGCAACATAGGTACAATGTCTATTTTAATTGTTGCAGTCGGAATCAACGGAGTTGTTTGATTCGATTGTGTCTCAGCATATTTTAGTAAGTATAATTGGAATATTATATTATGCAAAGGGAAAGTGCTCTTTTCTTTAACATGGAAGAAATAGTCTAAACTTTATAGAAAATGTTGAAAGTCTCACAAGTGGTAGATTCAATTGTGGGATAGTCTGGGTGCGTACCATGCCCTTTCTTGTTTCTACCGTGAAGCAGGCCGCTGTGTTTCGGATTGAGGGGAAAGGTGGCCACTGTGATTGCTGGGCATGGAAAACATTTTATCTCAGTCCTCAGGATGGCAACGCAGTGTTAAGTGATTTACCCTTAATTTTGCAACTCTGTCTATAGATTGGTGACAGTAACCACTTCACACCAGGTGGGCCACAAGCTTGTTTGCTATCTCGTAATGTAAAAAAAAAAGTACAGCTCAGAAAACTCTATTGGCCATTAAGCAAAACTCTGAATGAGAGATTTACAGCAGTGTAGTGTTTACTACATACTTTTTCAGCTACTAATAAAAATGCGTACCTACTCAATACTTAGGCCCTCACACATATGTGAAAGATGTCGAAGAAGGGGTACAAACGGATAACAAGCAATATAGGACATCTGTAGATTTTACAACTACTAATTTCTGCATTATAAAGGAAGAATTGTATGTGATAATCTCTGAGCACGTGAAATAGTTGGTGTTTAGATAATTATGTCTATACAGTTGTGAGAAAAGTTTCTAGAGGGAACAACTATCGTTGCAAATGTTTTGAAGCAACGTCAAAGGAGTGTTTTAATAAAAGAATATTTAAAAAGAAAAACAATTACGGCTTGTGACGCAGTCTGAATTGAATGGTTTGAATAATATTCGAATCATTTGTCGTGCATGATCTCATAGTCCTGTGTGACTCATTTGGCAAACCACACGCACGGATTGCGGCGAGTCGACGGTGCGGGTCCCGTCTCACCACTTGTCATGACGGGAGGTTATTTTTCGTTTTCTATTTAATTTGTTTAATATTCAGAAATTTTAATACATGCCAAGTTAGTCAATAACTTGCTCTTTATTTTAATGATGTCTAGTTTTTGATATTTAAAAAATGCAAAATTCGATTTGTTATGTGATTTTCTATTAAACGTATAAAAGTGTTCTACTTTAAAAAACCTTTTTAAAGGTTGTAAACAAGCACTGATACACGACGTTTACTCATACTATGCTGCTATGCTTTTATTTTTTAAAAAAAAGAGCTTACAAATTTGCAATGTCAATTCAATGAGGATCTCTTTTTATGTACAGCAGTTGGAACCAAAAGAGTGGTTGAAAATGATGAATGTCACTAAAGTAAACATTGAAGTCAATAAAAATGCTGTGACCAGGAGGTAATTTTGGTGATGTTCTTGCAATTGATCATTTGATGCTTGGGCCACCCAAACATAAAGTTAATTACGAAGAGGTTCTTTTTTTTTCGGCCGGGAGGGCTTCTAAGGGTTATAAGGAAATGGCAGAGTTGATAAGAAATGTTTGAGTGTGTGCCGTAAGTGGGCCTATGTGTGATAAGAGTCATATTTGCTAGAACGTTACCCGTTCTAGCAAATATGGTGGGAACTTGACGGTTGGTATTATTTCACAATCGTGATGTGAAGTCATGTGTGGAGTCTCATCTGTGGAGACTGGTGAGTGGAGTCTCATGCGTAGAATCCCATTAGTGGAGTCTCTCGTGGAGTCCCTGGAGGGTCTCTTGTGGGTCTCATGGGAGTCTCTTGTGAGTCTCATGAGGGTCTCTTGTGGGTCTCATGAGGGTCTCTTGCTGGTCTCTTGAGAGTTTCTTGGGAGTCGCTTGTAGGGTAATGTAGAGAGCGTTGAGGCAAATGCCAGAAGGTTGTGTACCAGTCGGAAGTTGACGTCGAAGTCTATTGTGGACCAAGTGATAACTAATGAGTAAGCTTCAGTTGTTGTGTGGACTCAAGTAGTGCTCTAATGGTCGTAGTTGACCGTAGTGTGTAGTCAGTGGATGATGCACACGTGCGCAGGGTTCCACAGTGTTGGACGCGGGTAAGAGTGAGAGCGATTGTGATCGCCGTTCCCGTCAGCTACCAGTCATGTAGTCAAATCAAAGGGGGAATCAAGGAATAGGAACTACTGGAAGGTAGTGCAGATATCAGCTCTTATTGAAGGCAGGATGAGAAAACCTGTGTTTTAAAGGTGAAAGTGGGTGACTAAAAATATACTAGGTCCGTGTGATTTTATAGAGATTTTTCTATTTATAGAGATTCAAGAACCGCGTGAATCGGGTGTTATGGGCACTGAGACATCGAGCGAGACATACTGATACACCAACCAATTCAAAGAATCAGCTGTCTACTGACTCAGACGGGTCACGAGATAAACGAAGCTTCCTAATTTTCTTTCCATTGAGCCGACTAGTCAGTGATATTCGAGAAGCAAAGCGAACATCGGCTTAGAAAGCGCACGAGAAGGTTCGGCACTGTACAGATCAGCTAATTAGTATTTTTAGCTGTAAGTTTTTTCTTCATTATGATTTTTGTAAACTAGATTATTCAGTTAATACTCAATATATCCTTATAACATGATGATGTTTCCTATTTTATAATTACTCAACATAAGTTACTTCTCGTGGGGAGTGTCGCGAATACCGCGAAGTTTTATAATCTGTAGAAATATTATTTTCGATTGGCGGTAGCCGTCAACGGTGCGAGCGGACTTTTTTGCGTTCGTGACTCAGACACAGTCGATTAACCGAGACGAACGGTGCATTTCAAGGAACCGTGAGTTTGTACAATTATTTAGTGTTTTACGAATGTACTTTAATTCTATGTTTTTGCATTGCATATACCTAAGGTGAATTTATCGGTCGATAAATACATACCTACCTACCGTTATCTCAGTGTTATAACTCAACACACAATATGGTGATAATTATGTGTTCTCAGGTGGTTCTCAGTTTTAAGACTCAGATAAATTGTTCAGGTCCAGACAGGGACATACTCAGAATAATAGCTCAGTAATGTTGAGTGGAAAGGGGTCGCTATAAGGGGTGGCGGAGGCGACTACCGGGCTGCGGTCCTTTTTGACGTGTGTATCAACAATGTTGATAGCACAGAACTGCTCAGAATTTCAATCTCAACTCAGTAAAGTCCGATCTCTTAACAGATGTGAGACTTTGTTTAGTTATCATCAGGTTATCATCACATATACAACAGAAACTACAGTAATCGCCTTGCGTGGCTGAAGCAGATATAATTTTACAGGCCACGTTTCGCGACAATACATAAATATTAAAAGAATATATTTATTTTGTAAAAATTATATAATTTGCTGTTTTGGCTGTATAAGCGGCGGTACCTTAGTCTTTCGCGCACAAAGCCGTCAATGAAAAAGTAAAAGCGCGCCATTTTTCAATTTTCAGTACTATTTTGCAAGTAGATATTTTGCATTATGTATTAATTACTCGCAATGGTGTTGAAAAACGTCGTATAACACTCGTGAGCAGTTAAAAATTACTCACTTGTATTATAATATACTATTACACGACGAGCACGCGTTGCATTAGGTAGTCATCACGAATAGACACAGAACAAGACTAAAAAATGTCTTTGTCGAACGAGACGTCACATACAAGAATGCATGTTGGAAAAGGACAGCGGACAGGATGTTTCAGTGCATTTAATTTGTTCGTTAATATTATAAGGCGACTTAAAATAAAACCAAACAGGCTGGAGTTATTAATACTCTTTGATGGGATCTTTTTTATCAATCTTGGCATACCAAAGTCTCTTTGCTTAGTACCGATTGCGTTCACGTGGCTGTATAGCTTCATATGCGTTTGTCTATCGGCACTGATAAATAACAAATTGGCGTCAAAGCTGAAAATCAAGAAGCATATTAACTTCGTGCTGAAAATTCATCTTGATGTATTTACACATTTAATAATTAAAATGAGTTCCGACGGTTCAGACAATGAAATGGAAATTGATTGTACTCCACCAAATTAATTTAAATAAACGACAATCGACAATAGATAAACGATAACGGCAAAAACATAAAGCAATTTGTAATTAAAGCCCCACATGATGTATATTTAGCGACAAAGAATTACCTTTGTCAATTTTTTAATGTATGTTTTATTTCCCTGCATTATTTTGAGTAAAGCACTATTTATGCCTCGGCCGAAATGGCAATTACCTGTCTCGTATTAGTAAGTCCTGAGCCGCAGGCGAGGACTTACCTTTGCCTTCAAACCTGCAATTGCCTATTTCGCGGCCTTTGCAATAATTTACTATTCTTATTGTTACTTAACACTGCATCCTTAAATATTGACAAAAAAGTAGGATAAGCCATCCCAGTTTTTTCAAGGAAAATTGGGATACAGCTAATACAGCCGAGCTCTATGGGCTAAGGAAAGGGGATAGCACGGGAGTACACAGGATAATAGGACTATTAGGCGTGTATTTTTTTAGGTTTCAGAGGATTCCCTTTCGTCATAAATGCTTTTTTTAAGCCCGGACTGCTCAGATCATTTTGAGTATAACATCTGTCTGGACGTTGGCTTTAGTTGGTTTGTTTACTTAAGGATTGTTAATTTTTGGGTTTGGTGCCCCTTTTATGTAGGCGAAAGTGTCACTATTTTGAGGTAGGTACCCATACTGTCAGATGTGGCTTTATGTGTAACCAGATATTACCTGAAGTTCTGCTCGACCCCTGATTGTTAACGTAATTATATGTATTTTTATATGTATACTTTTAAGTATGTTTACATTAGCATTCTATCAGTATTAGCACAGAATACTATACGAATTAATCTAGTGTAGACATTTAAGCAACGTATAAGCTACAAAGTGGATAATTAGTGGTCCTTGTGTTCCTAAAAGTTTATTTCTATTCTATTCTATTCTTGTGGAAAACTTAGATATTTTAATCTGAAAAGATTCATTGAGCACAAAGTGCCTTGCAGTTGTAAGAGTTTCTTTGTTCTTTATTAGAGCGAATGATAAGTAGCGAACTTTGAATAACGCGGACTATGGTATTTAAAAGCTTTTGAAGCATAGTATTATGGGTATACTAAGACTGTACTTGAAGTAAGCTTTTTTACGCTTACAAGCTTAGAATACAAGAATTTATCGACATAATACGAACTAGTGTTATGGATACTAGATAAGTTTATAAACTAAAATGTAAACAACCAATAAACATAAACAACCATAACTCGTGAACAATTCGCGTTCATCACACAAATATTTGTCGCTACCTAGCCAAGTGACCAGTCGATTGCGTTGAACGTCTAACGAAAATAATAATAATGTATGCAACTGACATTTTAGTGAGAAAGCTCTATGGCGACCCTAGTCTCCCATCCACTAGCGCTTATTTCGTATGACTTGTCCTCATAGATGAACTGTAGAGAAACATCGTAGGGATAAATAAAACCGTTGAGGCCACTAACTAAATGTCATCTCTACATGTTTTCATGCGACTTTATCATTCCTCGCCAGTCTGTGAGAAAAAACAATCCTTTTGTCACCATACACACAAACTGATACTAGTGGATGGGGGGCTATTATCATTTCGTTCGATAGAAACGTTGTATCGTTTGCCACTTGTCTAGGCCCCCAGGGCCCGTAGACAAAGTAACAAATCTAAACGATAAAGAAGTTTATAAGAACAAAATGTATGGTAATGATTGACATAAGCCGTCGTTCAATCACGTGGACAATCGTAGCTCTAAGTAAGTTGGTAGCGAAAGCTAAGACGCTGTAGATAACCAATCAATATGACCGATGATGACGAATTTCGATATCTTATCGTTATGAAACGATTGCCACGATACGTACACTAGGTGCAATGCCTTATATTATAATAGTGACAGGTATAATATTGACAGCCTCTTGCAAACAGTAAACGGGCATCAACCAGCCAACAACCAGGACAAATGCTACACTCTAATATACTCAGCATTCCGGGTAGACTAACTTTTTAAATATAATTACATGCGAGAAACAAACACAGCATCTTCGGCTATGCGGGGCGACTGCTTTAACTACTACGCCACCGAGGCACTGCTTTCGCTGTCGAAATTTGTCAATGCTTATGTTTTTATGGTAAACATTGTTTCATCAACTTTCATCAAATCTTTGAAATTTGCACTTCTAAGATCCGAACGAAATATTTTTGCAAATATTTGACGCCCAGTTAAGATGAAACTACCTTACATTATGAAATATTTTTTTGCGTTTACGAACGCGTAAATATTTTTTCTAGTATTAAAAATATTTACGCGTTTGTAAACGCAAAAATCACTCCATAAATAAAAAATTACAAAAAAACGTGTTATGTTCACCCATCATTATACAAGCCGCGCCATTAGTTGCTTTACGATAACAATCAAACGTTTCATGCCGCAGAACCTAAGACGAGGTACTACATACATGGCATTACCAGCTAAAGTACGAAGTAAAACCGCGGAATGGCGTCGTAAAGGGAGCCGGCCACACGGCCGTTTAATCAAAAAAGGTTGATCGGACTCGCTCAAGGACCCTCGTTACTCTGAAACTGCGCTATGTTCTTCCAGCCTTGGTGTCAGTTGCCACTGACAGCGGTAGATTAAACTTAGGGGATTTACAATCATACAAATTCAGTGCGGAGAGACGCGGCGTTGCTAGGCCACCCACAAGGTGGAAAGTTTGTAGGATGTGGCTGGGTTCGCCACATCTTCAGCGAAAAGGGAATACCTTCCGCCGAGCTAGGTGTTCGCACATCGTTGGAAGTTGTATTGTATATATACTGTTGTACTTGGGAAACTTCGTAAGCGCGATTTTCGCTTGCATTACGTATTGTGACGTCTCTGTGTCGTATCTTGGCTCCGTGTTTACATTCGTACTTTTCGCTGATCAACCATTTCTCAGTTACTCGATATTAACTGTCTATGTAGCGCTGTGACGTAGTCGGTACAATTTGTTACTTTATGTGAAGTGCAATATAGAGTTAAATAGTTGAATGGTCTCGGGAAGCCGAAAAACTACTGAACCCATTTTGATGAAACTTGCACAGATCTCTAAGTAGGACTAAACCTTTTTTGTAGAAATTCCACTTACGGACCATACCACACACTGGCTAGGCCTAGGCGTACGGCGTATGTGGGATTCACCGGCGCGGAACAGCGCCGGTTCTACTCCGCTAAAACCCACCGGTACCCTCCTAAATCCTTATAGGGGCGTTCTGGGATCGGCCACACCAGTGTGCGCCATTACACCAAAACGCCTCCAGGGCCGGCCTGGAAGGGCCAGGCCGGGCAAAAGTTGGACTATACCTAGTCTGAAAAAAGAATTTTTGAAATTTGACTTATAGTTTTTGAGATATGCGTGGACAAACATACATTCATGAAATTTGGTACATGTGTTTAGAAGCTGTAACATATGCAAAAACTGTGCAATTCGGACAGTATTACATACAGGTCGAATAAACAATCCCTTTTTCTATTTTGAAAATGATAATGAAAAAGCTTTTTATTTAAATGGACTTTGCTAAGTACTTCAACGTAAATCTTCAAAAGACGACGAAGTTAAAACAGAAAAAGACCCTCAGAGGAGTCAAAACCATTTCTCTGAGAAATCTATATATATATAACTCAAAGGTGACTGACTGACTGACTAACATAGTGATCTATCAACGCACAGACCAAGCCATTGGACGGATCGGGCTGAAATTTGTGCATGCAGGTAGATGTTATGGCGTAGGCGTCCCCTAAGAAAGGATTTTTGGAAATTCCACCCCTAAGAGGGTAAAATGTCCACGCGGACGACATCGCGGGCGGAAGCTAGTGAACATTTAAATACGCTATCACAGGAGCCACATAATAAAATTTTCTGAGGATCGTACTTGTATGTTGAAGAATTTGCTTCTTATAAAATTGTGTACAATCCCTGTATAACGGACTATATCTGAAGAACTTCCACACATAGTTTATTTTTCTAGTTGTTGACATAAATGCTACGTGCATTTATCATTCCTCCCTCCCTCGCTCCCTCGTTGCGTCAGTGAGGGTGTTCTGCCGTCTATACCGCGGCGAATAGTCTGAGGAGCTTTCTTCCCTAATCCTACCATCTCATTTCTTTTTAAGGACTACGAGTGCAGGCTTACGGTGCCACCGATAACCTATTCAACCACCTATTCAACCACCTATTCAACTACCATTTCAACGCAAACTAAGTTTGGCAACTAATTTATATATTGCACAATCAAGAAATGGCACACGTGTTCACTCCTTCTTGCAATCCTTTCTTGTTTTCTTGTTTCAGCCGTTGCTGTGTTTCGGATTGAAGGGATAGGTAGGCATTTCATCTTAGGCCTCAAGATGATATTGCACCTGCAATACCAAGTAACTTTCTTTGTTATAGTAGGCGTTTATAGGCGACGGTATACACTCACCGCCAGGTGGGCCGTCAGCTTGTTTGTCATCTAAGAACCGTCACGTTTTATGAAATAAAAATGGTATTTTTTAAAGTCCCGTTTCATCACATCAGCCCAGTTCTAGGACACAAGGCCTCTCCTTACTATAGAAGGATTGAGGCGATGCTATTCTACTCTGCCGGCATCACGCGGCCAAGTCCCGTTTATCATTTCTAAATCCAATCAAGTTTAATGTCGTTTGGCACATTTCTTAAACATGTTCAATTTCATTACTTACGTACCCCAGAAACTTTATATAAAAGCGACCCGACGCAAAATAATCCTATGCAAAACGCTGAAGATAGAAGAAGAAAATACAGCGACGAGTGCCGAAATTATTCTCACAGCAACAGTGAGTTATTCTTTACCATTTATTTACCTACGACAAAGCACTAAATTATGAGAGCCGGTTCGCTGAATTAGCTGTCACCTCGACAATCGTCTGAGAGAGACTTATGTCTGGAAAAGTTGCTCACAATTTCAGTACGAAGCTTGACCCGATATTAAATAAGCTAATATTTATGTCAAACATTTTCTTTCGTCGAGACATAATTTGTTGGAAATGTTTTTTTTTAAACATATGGCAAATAATCCACTGTTAGAAGCAGGAGAATTTAGGTACTAACTAAACTTTACAATTTTGTGGTCCCATTAATTGATTTTTGATTGCCTCCCGCATATTTGTTCTGTCTGTTTAAGTCCTGGACTGCTGAGGTGATCCTGTGTGTAGCATCTGTTCTGATTGATGGCTTTTGAGTTAGATTGTTTACTGAAGGATTGTTATTTTTGGGTTTGGTGTGCCATTTATGTTGGCAACAGGCTGACAACCACTCACTATTTGGAGGTGCTGCGTGGCCCATACTGCCGGATGTGGATTTATGTTTAACAAAGTGTTACCTAAGGCTCTGCTCAACCACTCATGGGATTGCGAGCGTGATAGTATATATATACTATATGTATGTGGTATGTATAATAAGTTAACAGTACTAGATTGTGCAATGAAATGACAGTCAGTACAAATTAAAATCTAGTTTGGTTGGTGGTCTTCCGTCTGCCACAGTTGTGTTCTCGCAAATACCTACATAATCTATTTAATATTTCAGTTGAAGCGCTTCCATTTTCATATATATCTTTACACGAAGCGTGAGGAATTAAGCACTTACACACGTAGAAAAAAACTAAAACCAACTTTAAAAGATTTCGTTAAGCGGCCACTTAATTCAGATGCGTTTGACTATGCGTAAGACTGATTCAATATGTCTCTTGAGAATGTTGCATAAGAGTTTATAAATATGAAAGCTAAATTTCAATCGCATCCATATTTCATGATGTAAGCTGACGTCTGCCCAAGAGTTCAGCTTCTCAAGTGACCCGATAGTCGATACCTATTCCCTGGCGTCGCATACGTCACAACTAATTGAGCCCCGAGCACGCCGGCCATATGTCATCATTTGCGCGCCAACGTTGGTTTTGTACGTGAAAATGGAAAAAGTTACTGCCGAATTTGGTCTACAATTTTTGATTTTATTGAACTTCAGTTCGTTATGGAGGTATTCTCCACAGTTGAAGAAAGGTTTTCCTCGCTCTTATTTAATTATTATGTTATGTAAAATAGGCTAGTTTTTATCTTCGCGGTGGTAAGGTTTTTGGCGTGTTTCCTACTTTACAAACTCCATTTGAATGATCCTTTTGATTTTGATTTCTGAGAGTACTAATTTATATCAGCTTCCCACGGAAAGACATAATTCGAACCTATTGGCATAGTAGTATTTTTTGTTACATGAAAGAGCCAGCGACTTCGTCTGCATGGAATAGTTACTTTGGCTAGCAATTTTATATTTTAGGGTACTTATTTTGCAAATAATACACATACAAAGCTGTCGATTACACTGCTAAATACCTTATTTTAATACTTTTTTATAAACTACTACTTTTTTTTTGTTTTCCATCCTTTGCTAACTTCCATACGACCTTTCATTGCGAATTTCATCCCCACATGAGTGTCAAAATGTTAAATACGCTACGACATTTTTTTTGCTTCTTATAGCATGCTTAAATACAAAGTTTCAAAGTTTTATGTTCGATAATGAGGAATCCCATACGAACTTTATTTCAACCCCTACATGCCATGCCTATTTACAAAAAAAAATTACTTACATTCTATCTCAAGGTCTAGTCTATTTTATAACAAATTCCATCAAATTGGGTTCGGGTGTTAGGCGTGAAAGCGTGACTTTGTTTGGACGTTTACGACCTTTCATACCCTATTCTTTCCCCACACGGGTCAAAAATCAAAACAGATATTTATTTACTTCTTATCAAGTACCTACCCTAAATACAAAGTTTCATTTGTTTATAATGAGGTATCCCATACAAATTTACATCTCTTATTTCAACCCCTTTATGTCCTCTTTTATAACGAAAGGTTAATGTTCCTATCTCAAGGGCTAGTCGACTTTTGTGCCAAATTTCATCAAAATCAGATCAAGTGTTAGGCGCGAAAGCGTGACTTTGCTTATACTTCATTACTTACTTTCATCCCCTATTTCATCTCCACATGGGTAAATAATTCAAAAACGCAACAACAAATATTTATTTATTTCTTATCAAGTGTCTAAATTCAACGTTTCATGGTTTTATCTTGAACGAACTCCCAAAAAATACAAACTTTCATCTCCTAATTCACCCCCACACAAGTGAAAAATTCAAAAATCCTAGAACAAATATTTCTTTCTTTGTTGTTAAAGTGCCTAAATTCAAAGATTCATGGTTCTATGTTCAAAAATGACGAACTTCTATACAAACTTTCATTCCCTATTTTAACCCCTTCGACCCTTTTTGTCCTTCCCCGAGCTCTAGTCTATATTTATACCAAGTTTCATAAAATCGGTTGAGTAGCTTAGACGTGAAAGCTTAACAGACAGACAGACAGAGTTACTTCCGCATTTATAATATTTGTAGGAACTATTATTACATGACATTCACAATTTACTTTAATTTAAATACATTTGACATTGGAAATAATTAACTCAAATATTTGCACGCCTGCAGAGATCAGAATGTATACAGTGACATATAGGCTTAATTTTAAGATATTTACCCTATAAGTTTATGCAATGTAGGTATTCTTAGCAAATAAATATTTCATTTCATTTCAAGGAATACTGCACCAACTCCAAATAAATTGTTAACAGGGTAGGAAAATGATGAATAAGTATTTAGTAAAGACTATACTTTGTTAATTTTCGCCGCTATCGAGCGAACACTGCAAAAATGCCGAACACATCACGCGCGACACATTAAAACCTCCGGGAATCCAAGAACAAGACTTTAAGAAGAAAAACACTTCCCCGAAATTCTTTCTTTTTCCTCAATTAAATTCGTGTATCTACGTGCGAAAATTTGTACAGCGACACGTAAGGGCTCTTACACAAAGACGATACGACGTCGCGCCGTGCTACGATGCGGCATCCTCCTTCTTCTTCATCATCTTCGTACGGGCTGTATACGCAACTCGACGACGTTGCGCCTGTTTTGCGTGGGAGGGTGAGGGGCTGGATCACTCCAGCCAGCCCAACTCTTCCAGGAAGTTTCCTCACTCCTTGACGTCTCTGAAGACATCCTGGAGTCTAACCGAATGACCCAGGTAGTACTTTATCCATTTAGGTACAATTTGTACACTTATGACAGTCAATTTTGATGCCATTATTTGATGCAATGTAGCGAGCTGGGTGTGCTGCCGCTGCATTGCATGAACGTGAGCGGCTGTTTCTTCTGACTCCATGCATCCTCTACATAGGGGGTATCAGTTAAACCTAATGTAAAAAGAAGTGTTGACCAAAGCGGTCTTGGTCTTGCAGTCTTAGTCTTGTTCTTGAATTTTCGCAAGAACAAGACCAAGACTACAAGACCTTTCTTTAAAAATGACGGATTTCCATACAAAGCTTCATCCCCAATTCTTAATTTTGAACCGAACGGCCGTAAACCAATTTTTGTGCTGGGTTTTACTTTAAACATCAAGTTTAAAATGACGGATTACCATATAAATTTTCATCCCTTAACTCATCCCCACGTGTTTCGAAATTTCAAAATAACATACTTATTTGTATCTCATCAAGTGCCGAAATACAAAGTTTCGTGGTTTTACCTTCGATAGTGACGAAAAAATACCCAAATACAGGGATGAACTGATGAACTCAAGCTGTAGTAAGCTTTGACAGTACAAAGGTGCGTATCAATCTATCAATAGATACGCATCGTCTTCTCGTTTAAAAAAATATCCTCCTTCTCTGTAACGATTTTTTTTCTTTCCTTCCTTCAAATAACTTGCTGAGGTATTTATTATACGTGCAGTGCAGCGTACCGTATTTTTACATTACCTAAACTTATTGTTAATGTTATTTTGCATCTCTTCAACCATCATATCGTGGCCTTTAGATATATTTGTTGCCAATGGAATGTTGAGTTCTACTAATAAACATGTCGAGAATGTAAAATTTGCAATAGTTAATTGATATGTTAGAAAATTTATAGCAATATTTTATGAGTAAACTATGCTTATTAACATATAAATGAATTGACAGACTTTAATCCATATTTCAAAGCGACGATAACGTACAAACCCCAGCAAAGTTATCAAATTTCGCTGCACGCTTTTACTGTGCAACAAGTTTGACAAAGTTTAATTAGGAACTCGTCATTCTGAAACCGACTTTAAGATAAGGGAGTAAGGGATAACTAATGTGAGGTTACGTGGTAATTTAGCTTAAGCGGCTTTGTAGCTAATGAGATAAACACGGCCCGCATTTTGAAAGCTAAAATAAATGTTCACTGCTATGCAATGTATAATCCTTTTGGGATTTAATTTTTAAGAGAGGTCGGGCAAAGCGGATTCGTCACTCAAATATAACTACATAGGTATTTAAAATGATTTGTTTTATTCCTTCATTTTTTTATTTAAGTTGTAATGGAAACAGCATGCAAGCTAATATTCAAACTACAGAACTAACATAACAAAACTACTGAAACCTTTAAAAGTATTATAGGAGTAATCTTTGTAATACATACTTTATTTATTTAATTTTTAATTAAATAATAAGATTAAATTCAGTATATATCGCAGCTATCTGGTTTATTAGCTAGCTAATTGGACGCCATAGATTTATAGTACTGAAGTCGTTGGATGCCTAGGCAGGCCGCTAAAACGCCGACATCCAATTAACTGCTGAATAGCAACTAGCGGTATACATATTTATCCTAGCGAATCCGGGGTGAGTCACTAGTGATATTATATCGTCTATAATTTTCCAATTCCGTACATAAAAACTCACATCTAAATTCTGCGTCCGAAACTCTAAATGGTGTACAGGACAAATCACTCAGTGCCATGTACTTATATTTATTCCGAGACCCAACTAGCATTAAAAGTCGCTTGTTTCCAAGAACTCAGCGGCCAATATAAATGTAACTGCTTGGACGTGACCGGGGACACCATAGAGCTGACTCTTTTCTTATAACACTTGGCATAATGGAAGATTTTTCCTAAGACTAAAATGAAGCAAAAGAAAGGTGACCAAATGAGAAATAGGCTATGTAGCTGTTTAAAATTATATATTATGCGCTGGTATAAACACTAACTTGCAATCATTTTTTTTTTCACATAAAAATCTCAATCACACTTATTGAGAAGTGATTCCACAAAGGAAGCAAACCGCACCCAAAACCCTCGAGGAGCGTTTGGCTGTCTTATCCGATTCGGCACTGGATATAAAATCGATGAGCGAACTCGTAGACTAGTGGCGCCTAGTGACGATTGGGATTTTCCGGTGAATCTGGCTTCTACCTTCGCCCTCGTCGTCAATCACAACCATAGATGACCATAGTTCCCGCTGACAACCCCGAGCCCTCCAAAAGAGGCGTGAAGAAGCAGAATGGCAATGCGGTCTGTTACTAACCGACAAACCACTTTGTCCACCCGGTTGGCCGGTTAGTAATTTTTTTTCTTAACCAACAACCTCGACAATCTGGTTGGTTGGGTGAGATTTTTTTTCTATCTTACAACCTAGTTGGCCAGTTGATATTATTTTTTTCTTAACTAACAACCTAGTTGGTTGTTTGAAATTATTTGTTACTTAACTGACAAACTAGTTGGTATATAAAAATTTGATTAGAAAAAAACCTATAACCTTGAAAGTATTTTTCATAAGCTTTATTTAAACTACTCTAAGCATAGATAAGCATTAGTCGCATTTGTTTTGATTGAAAACCCTTGCACTAAAAAACAAAAATAAATTATTTTTAAATAAAAAAACCGCCTTCAAAACGAAAAACGGAGAAATAAAAATTTTGTTTATAAAAATCTAAATGTTTTTATTTAGTTTCACCTGTCCCTACGCAGTCCCTGTTTCTACGCAGATAACAGGACATAAATCCAAGCAGGTTTGGCGCGAAGCCTATCATCGCTAGTTTCTTCAACAAAAAAAGTATCCGCTCGTTTGATTCGTCTTGACGAGTACTTTGGTACTAAATGGTAACCAGGGTCTGATGATGGAGCTGGAAGGTGGCCATAGGAACTCAGTAATTAAACGACAAAACCGCGTCGAGTTTTATTCTTCTTAATGGGTAGACTGTTTATGATGGGTGGTGAGTGGTAGTGGTTTGCTGTACCCGTAGTGTAAGTTTTTTAGTATACAAAACGCACCGATTGTAGTTGCGTTAAGAGCTCAATTTGTATGGGTCATATCGCTATAACGTTGCGCCTCAGGGTACCAGGACGAACCCTGTTTTTTTTTTCAATTTGAAGGTTTTGCTATTAACAAGAACATAAAAGCTTGTTTTTTAAAAGTTTTTTTCTTTTAATTTCTTGTTTTGAGGTTTGTGTCAACCTCAAGTTTTAAAGGTGGTTTTTATTATAAATGGTAGTTAGTGAAACATTAGCCTTTAAAATGTATGTTAAGTGAAGTTGGGAACTAACTGACCAACTAGATTGTCAGTTATGAAACAAATAATATCAACTGACCAACTAGGTTGTCAGTTAGAAAAAAAACTCTGAACCAACCAACCAGATTGTCGGTTAGGAAAAAAATAGACGTGTGGCACTCGGGGACTGTCGCGGTAAAGCTATTGCATAGCATTTTGTATCAACTTATGCAATTATAATTTTATTTATTTATTTTATTCATGCAGTATTTCTTTTTCTTTGATATTAATTTTATAATTGAAATAATTAACTGCAATAATTAACTTTCATATTCAAAACACTTTATACACAAATTTTACATGTACAGCTATTCACTGTTGTACATAAATACCTATACACCTATATACTTTCTCATAAACAGCTGCTTATGTATTCGTCCGATTTCGGAGCAGCTCGTCTCGATTCGTGCGAGTTTCGTAGAGTCGTACTTACAATACGTCTAATCGCACGCACACAACGCCGTGTCGAACACTGCCGAACTGAAACGACGTTAGACGATGCACGGCCTTCAAGACACACCTCCTTGCCCATCGGAGTGGGGAGCGTGAGGTTTTTTCGTTACGGAATTTCTGGATTCGGTCCCCGCGCTCAAGGCCCGCGATAGAAGCTATGCAATAGCTTAAAAATTAAAGGTGGACAGAATGATTTGTAGGTTAGTAATAGACCGGCAATGCGAGGGTGGCTATGCAACGCGTCACTCTCTAGTGTACTAATTGTCTTCATATTTGGGCTTTTTTTCCTGCTTATCATCGGGTGAGACAACAAGGTCCACTTTGCAGTGAGTATGCTGTTATTAAAAAATCCATCGAGTTTAAATTGAATTATCAACGTCCTTTTTTATTAAAAAATGTTAGCGCATTACAATAAACGTAGATACCACGTAGATACAATGTGGTGCACAATAAATCCGTGGAAGCGTTCATGAGATTGTGGTAGAATGACAAGGCGATATACAGTGATAAATGATCCATCCGAGGCTCTCACGCCGTACAATATTGGTTCTGCACATGTGAGCTTATATTGCGCGAGATTAGTTTATCCTTATCTGTTTATTGCTCATCGCAAATACGACGGCGATTGGTCATGAAGACCCAACTGTAATATAAAATCAAACGAAGCGAACTTCTTCAGTGAAATTCAATATATAGTTACAATCACAGATTTATAATTACTAGCGTCCTATATCTATAGTTACGAGCAATGGATGAATCCAACCAATAAATTCCTTTCTTATTCTACCGGCTATTTGATCAATAGCAAGGTCCCCTGAAAAGTCCTATTCACCTTCAATAACTTCCATTCACTTAAAATTTGTCTGTGATTTGATTAGGTAACTACTAGGTATAGTTAACGTAATTGTTCAGCGCTAAGCCATATTAAGCCAATTTAAATTCTTTAGTTTATTTTATTCTAACTTCTGCCCGCGACTCCGTCTGCGCAGGATTAATTTAATAACTTACTGTCTATATTTTATTTTTTTCTGATGTATGAGCTATATTATTGTAAAATTTCATAAAAATCCATATTAGGTAGTTTATGCGTGAAAGAGTAATAAACACAAGTCCAGTCATCCATCCATACAAAGTTTCGCGCTAAGGATTAAAGTTAGTTTTATTTTTACTTTTTTTCATTTATTTTGGCATAAAACAGTCATTACACAACTATTATACTAAATTAATTATAACAAAAATATTTGTCACATAATGACAAACTACAGGTTGTAAAAGACATGAACATTTAAACGAAAACCATGTATTCTGCTCACCATCATAACATTTTTCTTCCTTTAGACTATACCTGGGAAATTGATAGTTACGATTTTATTGAAGGTCAAAGTTATAATTTTTTTTTCATATTTTTATGAAAACATATTCTAAACATTATTTCTTAATTATTGTCCAAAGAAACATTATCATTTTTTTAGTATTTCATAACAAAAAATGGCTTCAAAACGTTAGCGTTCAATGTAGCTAACTCGATGTGCACGGACACGAACGAATGGGGCCGCCGTCTGACAAATATATCACGGTTTTGCGAGTTGCGTGCGAGTTGAGCGCTTTACGTTTCGCAGTACAATTTGCAATATTTTTTAACACCAAAAAATAAAAATCATTTCCCAGCAATTATTTTTTTAAATGTTTTCTTTTGATGCATAGAATACATGGTTCTCGTTTGACCGTTCATATCTTTTACACCCTGTATATAGACAACGAGTGCCCAAAATTTACATTAAATCTTCATTAAATACCTATAGTGTAAGTAACAAAGTTTGTATAGAAATAGAAACTAGTAATTAGGTAACAGTAACATACCTAACAATAGCAGATTTGTCCACCCAAATAGGTAACAGTAACATAACAATAGCAGATTAGTCCACCTAATTAGGTAACAGTAACATAACAATAGCAAATTAGTCTACCTAATTAGGTAACAGTTACATAACAATAGCAGATTAGTCTACCTAATTAGGTAACAGTAACATGGGGGTCCACGTTCGGAAGCCTCCTCGTGGCGGACCCTGGTAACGTGGTGGGAAAACTTTCTCGGCGGGTGTGTGGCTTTTGATGTCAAGTGGCATTCGAAGTCACATGCCATCGTTGAGTTGTTTTTGTTTTCCCAACACGGCTAGTTCCGGACGGCCCTTTTCAGGACCACGACCGCGCCCGAAGTCCCCCGGGTGCGGTCCGATGGCTGCTCCCGGTGTCCTCGTCAGGAGGACGCGTCAGATCGAGCAACCGTCGGTGAGGAGGCGGCCTATAAGGCCGGCGTCGGCCAGCGGCCAACAGGGGCTGGCGTTAGTCGGTAGACCCTGTGGGCTGCTGGCCACCAATTAGTGCACAAGGAGTGCCTAGACGGGCAGCGTTGGGACGGTCTCGGTGTAGTTGCGCTCACGTGCGCAGATCCCGAGCCGTCCCGTAATAGCGCACTGGAGGTCAGGCCGGGGAGGATGTTTAGTGGGTATGGAGTGAATGCCTTCATCTCGAGTCCCACATATCCCCTGCGGTTGGCACCACCCCGCAAGGACGATGCGTAAATGCATTTGACCTCCCCGACAAAAAAAAAGAAAAGGTAACAGTAACGTAACAATAACAGATTAGTCCACCCAAAACTGTCAAAATTAGTCCAGTCAATTTCCAACCTCCATTTATTTGATAAAAAGTAGTTTAATGGTCATTTTAGTTTTGATTTGCTCATTTTGTGACTTTAACGTTTTTCCATAATTTTATGTTTTTACAAATTTATTTTGTTAATACATCGCTCAACCCTGATCTCTAAATTTATTATTGCTTCGCCGCAGTTCACAAAGTAAATAGAAAATGTAATTTATGTCCAATGTTAAGGTCTAACGTAACTATCTGTGTTCCACTTAACTACGGTCTACGGCCGGAGTGCGACATAACAGTATCCGTGGCCCGCGGTGAAGATTACATAAAGATTTTTTTAAAAACTTCCACCGTCACTGGTGCGATCAAAAGCGGCAAAAGCGACGTGAAAGTCAAAATAAAATATAAGGAACAGAAAAATGTACTAAACGAAATTGACAACAATTTAAAGATTAAATTGTTGAGAATATAAAATATCTAACAAGTGCCGACGATAAATTTAAGTTAAATTAAAAGGTAGATCAAGTTTATTATAAAATAACAGTATTATAAGTCGAAATGAGTAAACATCAGCAATTTCACGGGCGCCGAAATTATAATAGATTTTTAACGCCTCGACTTGAGCATATCGCGTTCTCTATCTTAATTGACTGCCAAGAATTTCCTGCGACTCGAAACCCGCGATCTCTTTAGTCACAAATAAGGATACGCAGAAGGTAAAGTTCCTGTATTACCTGCACGAAGAACGCACATAGGAGCACTCCTCAATGGCGAAGAATCTCAGAAAATCCTGAACACAGTGTGCGAATTAGCAGATCAGGCTACACAATACTGTCATATTTTTTCATTAAAGTAACCTTATTCTTTAAGCATACCATGCAATTATTATTACTTATTATTTTTTTTATTAGTTAAAACACATAACAGGTTATAAAATAAGTTAAAACATACATACATGACTCTGGTCAAAGTTCAAACTATACCCCAAATATGTGCCTCTAATATTAACAAAACTAAGCAACATTTTTTTTGTTTATATAATAAGTATATTAATTTAATACTACTGACTACTACTTTGACTTAATAAATTTTAACAATTAAAATGAGCTTATAGAGCAATGATATGCATCCACAACCACAAAACGTCCAATGTGGATACTCATCACATCACTGCCCTTCGCTCACTCTTAAACTCAAACATTTTACAGATAAAACATCATAATTTTGTTACGTTAAAACGGACAACACTTTTCTTCTAAATGAGTTAATATTCTGTTCAAATATGTCTAGCTCATTGTTGAAATTTGATAGTTTATGGCAGCCCTGATATGACGCCGTCGGCAAGTTGCATACATATTTAAATATACAAAATTACAGGTGCGAAATCCCGAAGTGTTTTCAGAAAACCAGTATAAAGGAAAGGAACACAATAGCGAAATTACAAAAAAAAACTGTAACTTCTGGTTTTTTGACTTTGTCGTCTGTAAGCTATAAGTCACCTCCACGAACGAGTCTATTGCGACGACGTTATCGTCGTCGATAGTATCGTCACGTTTTTTTTATATAAGCAGAATCATCGCGATTCACTCGCTCGTCGAAGTGACTCCTAAGGACGCATTTTACTGTAGGTATATTTGTAATATTTAAACTTTTTGTAAATCAAAATATATACAGTTACGTGCAATGAAATCGACTCACCGGTACGATTTGGTTCAGAACTCCCTAATCAAAATCTACAATTAGTAAATAATAATTTTTAACCTCGTGTGTTTAACAAGAACCTAAGCTTACATTAGACCAGTTTTTACTGTGATAGATTTTGGTTTATTGATTATACAAATTGAAAACCAAATGCTAAAATTTTTAATCAAAAGAGCTAAAACTTTTGGGGAAATCAGCTGAATTTTAAGGGTCAATAAATCTGTAAGATTAATTAATTATTCAATAAACAATGATTCAATTAACTCTGAATACTCTGCATAGTCACAGAAATGGCGTATGATGTAAAAACGAGAAACCAAGGTTTTCGAAGAAATGAGTCTATTGTCACCAATACTTCGTTTATCGATGTTTAGAGTAGATTAAATAAAGCTTATGAAATATACATTCAAATTATATTTACAGGTTTTGTTTATATAATCTTATTTTTATAAACCGATATATTAAGAATCGACACCTACGAGGTGAGTCGATTTTGTTGCACGTAAGTGTATATAACTCAAAGGTGACTGACTGACTGACATAGTGATCTAACAACGCACAGCCTAGGCTTCCGGTAAAAAAGGATTTATGGAAATTCCACCCCTAAGGGGGTAAAATTTCCACGCGAACGAAGTCGCGGGCGGAAGCTAGTGCGCAATAAAATTGTCCTGTTCGATCTAAAAGAGCGAACCTTCTATGTTTTCTTTATTTTGTGCTTTAGTAGACACAGAAGAGCGTTATTTTATCTGTTACTAAAAAGTCCGCATTTTCCAATCAACGGACTCTTTGCTCAAATTGGAAAAAAAGGTTGAAAGAGATGGCCCCAACTATAGTGTTATTAAATGTAATCGATTTTCACTTCTTTTATTGTTACAACACTGCGTGCCTTAGTTTATTACGATATTAATGTTAGAGTTCTGTCGTAAAAAAGTGTACCTACTAATTTTTATCAATTTCTTTAGTTCGTGGACCAAGCAAGACAATATTTAGACATAACATCATTTCGCGTGAAAGAAAAGTCCTTAGAGGCTGACACGAGTCAACTAGCGCTACCCATAGGTATATTTAATGTTATAAGTCCTAAATGAGGTAATTTTTTTTAAACCTGAATCGGACACCAAATATATTAGGAGCACGATAGTAGAAAGAAGCAGATTGTGCCCAACCGGTTTGAAAATCCTAAAAAAAAGGGACTCGTTGACTAGTTCGAGTTAAGAATAACCAACGTCTTCGCTCTTTTAAAATAAAACCCTGTTGACATTTTACTAGACTATGTATTGTTTTAAGCTTACGAGGTCACTCTAATTTAAATGAGTGAAAACGGGAGTTAAACCATGAAATATCGGATTAATAAAAAAAAACCGGACAAGTGCGAGTCAGACTCGCCCACCGAGGGTTTCGTACAAATTTGTATATTTTTGGGGCATAAACGGCCGTATCTTTTTTTGTGTTAACCTAATATAGTATATAATAGTAAATAATAACTTTTAACCCCGTTTGTTAAACAAGAACCTAAACTTACATTAGACCAGTTTTTATTGTGATAGATTTTGGTTTATTGATTTTACAAATTGAAAACCAAATGATAAAATTTTTAATCAAAAGAGCTAAAATTTTTGGGGAAATCAGCTGAATTTTAAGGGTCAATAAATCTGTAAGATTAATTAATTATTCAATATACAATGATTCAATTGACCTCTAAACACTCTCCATTGTTGCAGAAATGGCGTATGACGTAAATATGAGAAACCAGGGCTTCCGAAGAAATGAGTCTATTGTCACCAATACTTCGTTTATCGATGTTTATAGTAGATTAAATAAAGCTTATGAAATATACATTCAAATTATATTTACAAGTTTTGTTTATCTAATCTTATTTTGATTTACCGATATTTAAGAAACAAACCTACGAGGTGAGTCGATTTCATTGCACGTAAGTGTAGTTGCGTTATGAGCTCGATTTCTATTGGAAACGTGTATAGCACCGCTAGCGGAAAGAAGCGTAAATCATGTTTCAAATTGAGCTCCTAACGTAACTACAATAGCACGGAGTACGTCTATGTACAATAGTAACGTTTTTAAAACAAAAAACTTGAGCTACGGGTAAAGGTAGACCGATGTTTGTTTACCGCTCTTTTCACGAAAGAAAAGGGGACTTTAATCAAGTATACATTAAGTTCAGATCGAGACATCACAATTGAATCGAAATCACATTTAATCCTGATAGATAAGTTGAAGGAATCCAATCCGCTGGGGTTTGATGTCGCTGTAATTTATGAACACGAAATTTTGTTCACGAGACAATGTTGGTTGTTTACGGTGCAGTTAATTTTAATAATGCCACCAGATTTTGCACTATACATATAATTTGCCTTGAATGTTTTACAGCCTTAAACAAATCATCTTCCTTAGAATGACGGAAAGAATTAGATGAAGATTAATATGTTTAACTTTAAACTTAAGCATCTCTTCTATAATCCATGCCCACTATTCTAAGATCCGCCCTTGCACCAAATAAATTGAATTAATTGCGTACCCGACTTTTGCATACCATCCTTTAAAGTAACCAGTTTAATAGAAAAAGCGGAATGCTGGAGCATCGTTAGTGGGTATCGGTTAATCTACCGTGGTATTGATACCTGCAGATATGTTTCATAGCGCCGACCGAAGCGAGCATCCAGAGCGGTTAATTTGGCCAATGCCGTCGGCGACCGCTTTCATTTCCAACATTCCGGACGTTCTATCGATTTCAATTTTGTTTAGGATGCTCTGTATTTGGATGTGGTATCTTTGGGGGACGGGGAATGAATTTTAAAAGGTTTAGCTAGCAATCGTGCCTTATTTACCTTAATAGTCAATTGACCTCGTAATCTAGATACTTACCTCTGCTCTATGTAGCTCGGAATTGTAATGCGTGAAGCTAGCGTGGGGTCTACAATGAATTTTAATACTTGTCCAGTTGAATAAAAACTAATGATAAAATATTTTTAACCAGTGAAATTTTTAGCTTGTTCCTGATTGGCAGTGTTGCCGATTTAGCTCTGTTTTCAATTAATCAGCTCCAAAAAACAATGTTAGCTCTTTAATTTCTTAATTTTTTAAATTTTAATTGAGAATTAAGGGCGGCAAACATATGAAATTAAAATTGTCTCATACTAATTTTTTGTGTAAGTCGAATCTGATTTGATATCCTTTTTAGGCTTTTGGCTTTTGTCCAGAGCGGCGAAATGGCTAGACCGGGCCCTTGTTTTTCAAAAGTATAGCTCTATTTTAGCTCTTTTTCGAAGGTGATCTAGCTCGAAGAGATGTGAAAATGAGTAGTTGATTGAGAGCTATCCTTCATAACAGTTACGGTAACTACTTACACTCGAATCTTAAATGGGTTTCAGGGAATAATCTGACCCGTGGTCTGATAATTCGGCAATTGGAATTTAATCCAGAGATCTTGCGTTCGAAACCCAGGAGAGTAGTTTCTAGTCAAGTTTGGTTGATGGTAAGGCGTGAAGCACACCGATCGGGCGTCGGGCGCGGACATCATTCTGTTTCATTCTAATACCGTACCAAACACACGACAATAAGGTCCCTAATTGAACAAATTCAACGCCGAAATGACGTTCTATAGCGCGCCCGACGAGGGCCGTTGAATTTGTTCTATTAATGACCTTATTGCTGTGTGTGTGTACGGTATTTGAACATATACTCTGTAATCTGTGTATTTGAATGATGTCCGCGCCGCGTCCAAATTGGTGTGCTTCGCGCATGTCTTAAATTTACTTGGCTAGCTACCGCCATTTTATGGAAGTCTTTAGCACTAACAAGAATGTCATTGTGTTCAAACAGTCAATAATAAAAAAGGTAGTGCATGCGAATTTCAGGTTCTAAAAGCTCGGTTCCGCCTTCTTGGCCCTTTTTAGGTTCTCCTCACCTCAGAGGCAAAACAATATAATTCAGATTGATATGTCTTTCATTGGTTTAGTACCCCGTGCTTTTCATCGCATATACATTGCGTTGAATTTAAGTATATTTACCCTTATAAGGAAATATAGTATAGATATCATGTTGGCACCAACATCATTTAATGAAGAAACCGACAAAGATGTCACGAAGTAAAAAACAAACAAACATTCTTCTCGTAAAGCATTGCGTTGCGCCAACACAATGCTCCTCCGATTCGTATAGAAAACAATGCCACAATTTCCTGGCCAAGAGTTGTTACTTTCAAGTATTATTTTATAGTGAATCCTTTCGTGGTTCGTAGGCAATAATGTTGATGCCACATTCCATGTCCGACGCGCACTACACGACCGCGATCAGCACCCAATGTGATGTGATATGTATCATGTACTTACTTACCTACTGTGTACATGCTTTCGGTTTAGGATGTTTATTAGGAGTTTATCACTTCAATCCGTCATTTAACTATCGAAATATTTGTTGTAGATTTCGCGCGAAGTTGTGCGAAAGCACGCGTCCTTTTTGTGTCAATAGAAAATATATGCATTAGGTACGATGTTGAGATGAGGATTATTTGCTATGTAAATCTAAAAATGGACCCTGCGTCAGTGTAATTGAAGCCCAAGTATATATTTAATATTTATTGTATTTTTCCTTGCACTTACGTGCAATCAAATCGACTCACCGTTACGCTTTGGTTCAGAACTCCCTAATCAAAATCTACAATTAGTAAATAATAATTTTTAACCCCGTGTGTTTAACAAGAACTTAAGCTTACATTTTAATGTAAACTGGTTTACCAGTTTTTACTGTGATAGATTTTGGTTTATTGATTTTACAAATTGAAAACCATATGCTAAAATTTTTTATCAAAAGAGCTAAAATTTTTGTGGAAATCAGCTGAATGTTAAGGGTCAATAAATCTGTAAGATTAATCAATTATTCAATAAACAATGATTCAATTAACTCTGAATACTCTGCATAGTCACTAAAATGGCGTATGACGTAAAAACGAGAAACCAGGGTTTTCGAAGAAATGAGTCTATTGTCACTAATACTTCGTTTATCGATGTTTAGAGTAGGTAGATTAAATAAAGCTTATGAAATATACATTCAAATTATATTTACAGGTTTTGTTTATCATATATTATTTTTATATACCGATATATTAAGAATCGACACCTACGAGGTGTTTTGATTTTGTTGCACGTATGTATATATACTTATCATGAAAATATTATGAAGGTATAATGTTGCAAACATCAAGGTAGAAACCACAATATAATCTTTAAAAAAAATGTTTTCGGTAAAAGTTGTATTCTTTTATTTATGGAATAATTTTTATTTTTGCGTTTACAAACGCGTAAATATAATACTAGAAAAATGCACTGAAAAAAATCGACTTGCCTCAGGCGGGACTGCCTGGGTCCCGCCTGAGGCAAGTCGATTTTTTCAGTGCATTTTTCTAGTATTCTTTTATTTAGTTTTATCTTATCAAATTTTCCCTCAATTCTATTCCACGCATGTGAAATTGCAAGAAAGGACAAATGATTAATTCATAGACAACCGAGCACACAACAGTTAATTTCCCGCCAATTTGCCAAACGGGCAAAGGGAATGCGAATTGTGCGGCCCATTGCAGCGGCCATTTGTTTTGCGCACCCTGCTGCCCCGGTGGCCGATTCTTTTGATTTATAACTGCGTCCACAGGATAAACCAGTAAAGTTGCTAGCTTGTTACAGTAGGTTTTAAACAAGAACTGAAGAAAGTTAATTTACAAAAATACAGCGCCTTCAAAATAGTTTTCTTCCGAAACTACCCTAAAATATGTTCTAAATGAATATAGAAGACCAGGTTCAATACCATAGATATAGGAAACTGTAGATCGGCAATGTGAAAGAGAAAGAGTATGCTAACGCGTATATTAGAGTGAGTTAAATAGACGATACCATTTCACGTAAACGCAGGCGGCCTATGTCGGCCTGTCAGTCACGTAGAAAAGACAGCAACTGTCAGATTGCAGTACTATTTTCACGCACACATGCGCATTACTCACACAGTCACACATTGGTTATTTTTTTTGATCTTGCCTTGTCGATTCCTTGCCGCCATAAGCAAGTAATGCGCATTTGTACGTAACAATTAGTACTGCAAATGCACAGCCTCACAGTTGCTGGCTTTTCAAACTGACTGACAGGCTGACCTAGCTCGCCTGCGTGTACGTACGTGAAATGGACTCGTCAATCTATCTCTTTCACATTGCCGATCGACAGTTTCTATATCTATGACCTAACAGGATAATCGCATGCTTTTCTATTCTATTCTTAGTTAATGGCGTCGCGTCGCATTAAACGTACGCATTTTGCCAATCTCAAGTGAAAATGTAACCATAGTAACAAAAATTGTACGGTTAATTTGGGTTAAAAATGGAGTCTCTCAACACGTGTTTTTATAACAAGAACTCGGGAGAAAACTCGATAATCGCATCATCTAGCTGACTTTCTTGTAGCTAATATTCAATCTTCATAACCATTGTTTGAGCAGTAGATACCTATAGAAGTTCATTTGTTCAAAAAAGGGGAGAGCGCAAAATATTCTTATTAGTCCAGTGTCAACAAGTTCAAAAACGTGAAAAATAGAGATAAAGCTCCTAAAAATATGAGCAATAGCTCATTGGATGCGGAACGACCTCTAGAAAAATGAGTTTTGAGGATTTTACTGCACGTAAAAAATTGCAATTGTTATTAACAAAATAAGATGAAAAAAAAGAGGTATTTACGTTTTTGTTAATAACTCATAAACTATTAATATTTAAGATATTTGGAAAAAGGGTCCTTAAAGAGGAGGAAATTTCCAAAAAAAAGTCCCAGCTCCCGGAACTCTACCTCTATTATTTATAATTTTAATTTAACGCTGAAAAAAGGGCTCCGCGCAGCCATTACGGCATGGGCGCACTGCCGTTAAAGACAGTTTCTTACATAAAATTATTTTTTATAGTAACAAATATGAATTTAAAAATTTAAATAAATTATGGTGTCATCCAGATACTTGAAAGAATATATTCCCGTTGGAGAAAAAAATTTAAATTAATTTTTCAAAAAGTTATGCAATTGTTAATTAACGAATTTTTTTCCTATCTCCGTTTTCATAAATGACGACATAAAAATTTTAATAATAAACCTATAAATTTCTGGCTCTGTGGAGCTCTTCTTATATATATTGTTAGCAGAAATGAAGAATGAATCGTTGCGAATCATGACGTCACCACAACGCCGCCATAAAAGCAATCGCTAGTTCGCTCTCAGCCCACATGTTCGATAGACCAATACCTCTGGTATCCAAGGTCAAATACCTGGGAGTTACGCTAGACCGTCAGCTAACGTTTGCACCTCACATCAAGGAAGTCCGTGATAGGGCCTACTTCGTGCTAGGTCGCTTATACCATCTCCTAGGGAAGCGAAGTAAAATGTCCCTTAGAAATAAGAGAACACTTTACAAAGCTTGTGTACGCCCTATTATGACCTACGCTAGCGTTGTCTTTGCACACGCCGCTCATACCAACATTAACAAACTTCAGGTTATCCAAAACCGATTCTTGCGCATGGCAACAGGTTGTCCCTGGTACGTGCGCAACGTAGATCTCCATAAAGATTTCGATCTCCCCAGCATAGCCGGATTCATGAAGGAAGCGTCCAGGCGCTACTTCGATAAGGCTCCTCACCATCCCAATCCTTTAGTAGTCCAAGCTTCCGATTACTGCGCTAGTAGGAATGTCGCACGTAAACAACGCCGTCCGAAAAACATTCTCTTGGACCCAGACGATCCAATTTCGAGCGCAAACGCTCCGTTCACTCCAATCCGTTCGAGTAACTTACAGTCAGACACTGCACACTCAAGCACTAGACACACTTTTGTCATACACCGCACTCGTCGAACAAGGGTGCGTAGACCCGGTCTACATACGACGCGCTATACCCGGTACAGACATGTACCGGGGCGCTTTTCCCCGCCTCCACCACGACACGATGTGCCCGAGCCGAGGTCCGAGCCTTTAGAGGCACCCTCGGGCATGTCGCTCCCTACCGACACGGACGCCCTAGGGACGCTAGGCGGTCGAGAGACTCCCCACGGGGGAGATGCTCGGTCGCCCAGTAATCCCCTAGGAACGTCCGACCTACAGGCTTGAGGACCCCCCAAGGTCTTCGCCTTCTTAAAACCCGGTGACGCAGAAAATGTCATCAGAGACAATCTGCAATAGTATTCAAAAAAAAAAAAAAAAAAAAAAAAAAAAACTCTCAGCCCATTTGCTTGTCGGACGTTGAAGAGCGAGGTCGGTTGGAAAGGTATACGCCGTAATGGCGGTGACGGCTCGGTTGAGTCAGTCGTGTTCCGACCGCCGGACCGAGCGGACGTCTGCCACCACAGTGTACAGTGAATCATAGAGTGACTTAGTGTTATAGCACAACCCTCTCCCGACATTCCGGAGGACACCACAGTGGTGATCGATGTGATTTGCAGTTAGTCATTTGTTTCATCCTTATTATTCGGTTATTGTGTAAAGAGTTGTTTTCTGTGCAATCGCTTGTTACTTGTTGTGAAAATCTAATTGAAAGTAAAATTGTTTTAAGTTACGATGATAATTCTTTATTTTTATTTTATTCCATTCCTGTTTCCTAAAATCAGAATTGGGATAATACTTCCTACGCCTACATAAGAGGTTTTTTAAGTTTAAAAGAGAAAATAACAAGCAGTTGCAGGGATTCGATTTATTATGCCGCTACCGTCATAAAATCTGAAAATACGCCACCGCGCCATGAGATTAAGCGTGGTATGTACAAGCAAATCACATCGACACCATCATAGATCTCGTTCTTGTAGTCGTGGGTCGCGCTCACGGTTGTCTAGGAGTGAAAATCTTTCACGGTTCCGTAGGAGTGATACTCGTGTGTCTACTCGGCACGTAGAATGTAGTTCGCGGTCTCAACGTAGCGCGTCTATACAGTAGATTCCGTACCTACTCATTCGCGACTTCGTCACAACAGAACCGATTTACATCATCATAGTGATCGTCGCGGGTCACGTGTAACGATTCGATGGCGGAGACGTTAAGCGCGATAGTGTCTACACTAAATGCCATTGAGGAAAATACGGCGAGTGTAACGCCAAACCCGCCTGACCGTGTTCATGTTGGAAGTATTGCGAGCGTAACGCCAAACCCGTCTGCACGTGTTCGTGTTAGAAATATTTCGAGTGTAACGCCAAACCCGTCTGACCGTGTTCGTGTTAGAAATACTAAGAATGTAACGCCAAACTCGTCTGATCGTGTTAATGTTAGTCCTACCCCCGATGCGAGGACAGCAACCCAATCGCAGCGCAGGTGCTTGCCGATGCTATTCTAGCATTAAATAAAGCAAGGTGCCACAGTAACTTTGTATCTAATTTTGTTCTATCGTCTATCAATAATTTTGGTGCGAGGAGGTAGAACGCGCAAAATTGGCTACGGAAAACATTGTTTCGTTTCTGGCCATTTATGTCAAGCCTAACCGCAGTAAATTGGTCAGCCATACACCAGCTAATACTTTTAAGTGTAATGTGTACCAAAAAACAATTAAGGATATAGGTAGCTCAAAAAATTAGGTACATGTTCTTTGTGTGAAAAGACAGGTTACAAGGAAAGTGACTGTTTTGCCAAGGCTCGCTCACAGGGGCGTGGTACTGGTCGACGCACAGTTGATTTGTGTAATGAGTTAAATAATTCTTCAAAAATATTGACATCACCACCGCAGTGATTCAGGGTACACCTGTGGACGTTTTGATAGATAGTGGCGAGCGCGATTTCCCTAATATGCGATTCGGCTCTCACTTTTCTTCTATTCTATTCTATTCTTAATTAATGGCGTCGCCGTGGAAGAGTAATTAAGTAACTAAGGGTTGTACGGTGGATTTGAGTTGGAAGTGGAGTCTCTCAACGCGTGTTTTTGCAGCGAGAACTCTGGAGAAACTCCAACACTTTTCTTGTCGGCGTAATCTCATTGCGTATGTCACAATTACAGTGGAGTTCAGTAGCATTGCTTTCGATATTGATTTTATGGTTGTACCCGCAACTTGTATGAATGAATACCCCGATTATTATCATAACTGACGTTCTCAATAGAGATGGTGTAATGCGATGTATTGAAAACATTATCTGAGGCGGGATTCTCAATAAATCTTCGAAAGTGTACCTTCCTAACTACCGAGGTAACCTGGGCCGAGTTAGGCCGAGTGTCAGTTTAGGCCGAGTGTCAGGTAAGGCCGAGTTAGGCCGAGTGTCAGGTTAGGCCGAGTGTCAGTTTAGGCCGAGTTAGGCCGAGTGTCAGGTAAGGCCGAGTTAGGCCGAGTGTCAGGTTAGGCCGAGCGTCTGACAGACTGAGGCGCAAAGCGGGCGCTCCAATTTCTGGACCTGGCCTGTTGTTTCCGCTGTTGCATCGTGTGAAACGTGTTGGTGTATATTTAATGGGGTCTCCCTGGGCGCGGACGGCCGATGCTGCTCATATGGGTTGGAGACGATGGCGGTTGTCATAGCGTTGCGAAGTTTTGGGCATTATTTGAATGGGATGGCTTTCAAAGTCGTAACCGATTGCAATGCTCTGGGGGCCGCCGAGGGCAAGAGAGATCTTCTGCTAAGGGTTGCACGCTGGATGATTTATCTACGGGATTTTGTTTTAATATCGAATATAGAAAGGGAAATGGTGTCCCGAGAGTTGTGCAGCATTTTTTTGAAAGTAAAGTTGTGAAGAACGTCTATGTGTGCGTGTGTGTGTATGGGAGCGTTACCCCAGGCGCACGCGAAAGATGCTGTGCAGAGACGTCCGTGGATATGTATTGGGCTCCGGCCTTGCAGACATGTCTTACGATATGTGTTGGGCTTCGGCCTTGCAGACATATCTTACGATATGTGTTGGGCTCCGGCCTTGCAGACATATCTTACGATATGTGTTGGGCTTCGGCCTTGCAGACATGTCTTACGATATGTGTTGGGCTACGGCCTTGCAGACATATCTTGCGATATGTGTTGGGCTTCGGCCTTGCAGACATATCTTACGATATGTGTTGGGCTCCGGCCTTGCAGTACCTTCCTAACTACCGACGTAGAGTACCTGGGCCGAGTAAGGCCGAGCGGGTGCGCCAGTTCCTGAGCTGCGTGGCCGGGTCCATCGCAGTCTGCGTGCTAACCTACCCGGCAGTCACGCACCCTCCACGTGCGTGCCTCTGCTTGCGCGCCCTGCTTGCGCGCCCTGCCTGCGCACCCTGCCTGCGCGCCCTGCCTGCGCGCCCTGCTGCGCGTCCTGCTTGCGCGCCCTGCATGCGCACCCTACCTGCGCGCCCTGCTTGCGCGCCTTGCTTGCGCGCCCTGCATGCGCGCCCTGCTTGCGCGCCCTACCTGCGTGCCCTGCCTGCGTGCCCTGCTTGCGCGCCCTACCTGCGCGCTCTGCTGCGCGCCCTGATTGCGCGCACTACCTTACAGACATATCTTTCGATATATGTTGGGTTTCGAATTTGTATCCATATCCATTGATATGTGTTGGACTTTGGTCCTGCAATCTCGTATGGCTTAGCCTTGTACGTAGAATTGTGAGAATAAGCGATGTGTGTGGTCGATGAAGCTTGTAATACGATGATTGTTAGTGAAGAAGAAGTTAAGAAATAACATCGTGTGTATCATTGAAAGAGGGCCTTGATTGTGTGAGGAATGAAAGAATAGGCAACTTTACAAAAAAGTTTTGTTTTTGTGTTCATGTTGTTTCTCATCGACAGATTCCGAAGCTGAAGACAATGATGACACCGGTGCTAAGCCCTGGTCTGCTCAGGTTGACCCTGTTGAGGTCTTCCATGAAGATATCTTGTGAAATGCGGCCGAGGACGGCGCATGATCAGGATAGGCCGTGTTAGCAGAAATGAAGAATGAATCGTTGCGAATCATGACGTCACCACAACGCCGCCATAAAAGCAATCGCTAGTTCGCTCTCAGCCCATTTGCTTGTCGGACGTTGAAGAGCGAGGTCGGTTGGAAAGGTATACGCCGTAATGGCGGTGACGGCTCGGTTGAGTCAGTCGTGTTCCGACCGCCGGACCGAGCGGACGTCTGCCACCACAGTGTACAGTGAATCATAGAGTGACTTAGTGTTATAGCACAACCCTCTCCCGACATTCCGGAGGACACCACAGTGGTGATCGATGTGATTTGCAGTTAGTCATTTGTTTCATCCTTATTATTCGGTTATTGTGTAAAGAGTTGTTTTCTGTGCAATCGCTTGTTACTTGTTGTGAAAATCTAATTGAAAGTAAAATTGTTTTAAGTTACGATGATAATTCTTTATTTTTATTTTATTCCATTCCTGATTCCTAAAAATATACTTAACAAGATCCCGCGATAAAAGTTTATTAAAGTTAATTATTTTGTTTATAACAATTTTTTAAAGTTAACAAAAAATGAAAAGTCTAAGAAATGTTATTAAAATTTTTTTTTTAAACAAATGTTATATTATTGCTGCTTTCTTATCCAACAACGGCATTATGTAACATCGGAAAATTTTTTTTTACATCATTTGTTAAGAAATTGTTTATAAACAAATAGACAAGTTTAATATTTAAAGAATTTTTTTTTTTACCATTATGTTGTCTTGGCAAAATAATGATTTTTAAAAAAAAAAAATTTTCTTAAATATTTTTTTTTATTGTTTATAATCGTTTTTTTATATTTCGATTGTTTAAATAATTAGTTAAGGAATGATTTTCTCTTTAAAAATCATAATTGGCATTTCTTCATAGGTAAATAGAAAAAAAAAATTTTTTTATCAATAATTTCATTGTTTGTTAACTTAACAATTTGTTATAAACAAATTCTAACTACCGTTATATTTTTTTTCTAGAGCTAAAAAAAATAACAAAAACAGCCATATATATCAAAAAAACGATTATAAACAATAAAAAAAATTATTTAAGAAAATTTTTTTTTTTTAAAAATCATTATTTTGCCAAGACAACATAAGGGTAAAAAAAAAATTCTTTAAATATTAAACTTGTCTATTTGTTTATAAACAATTTCTTAACAAATGATGTAAAAAAAAAAATTCCGATGTTACTTAATGCCGTTGTTGGATAAGAAAGCAGCAATAATATAACATTTAGTTTAAAAAAAATTTTTTAATAATATTTCTTAGACTTCATTTTTTGTTAACTTTAAAAAATTGTTATAAACAAAATAATTAACTTTAATAAACTTTTATCGCGGGATCTTGTTAAGTATATATATAAGAGCTCCACAGAGCCAGAAATTTATAGGTTTATTATTTAAATTTTTATGTCGTCAATTATGAAAACGGAGATAGGAAAAAAATTCGTTAATTAACAATTGCATAACTTTTTGAAAAATTATTTTTTTTTTTTTTTCCAACGGGAATATATTCTTTCAAGTATCTGGATGACACCATAATTTATTTAAATTTTTAAATTCATATTTGTTACTATAAAAAATAATTTTATGTAAGAAACTGTCTTTAACCGCAGTGCGCCCATGCCGTAATGGCTGCGCGGAGCCCTATTTTCAGCGTTAAATTAAAGTTATAAATAATAGAGGTAGAGTTCCGGGAGCTGGGACTTTTTTTTCGGAAATTTCCTCCTCTTTAAGGACCTTTTTTCCAAATATCTTAAATATTAATAGTTTATGAGTTATTAACAAAAACGTAAATACCTCTTTTTTTTCATCTTATTTTGTTAATAACAATTGCAATTTTTTACGTGCAGTAAAATCCTCAAAACTCATTTTTCTAGAGGTCGTTCCGCATCCAATGAGCTATTGCTCATATTTTTAGGAGCTTTATCTCTATTTTTCACGTTTTTGAACTTGTTGACTGGACTATATACTTACCTACCTAAACCGCTTTCAATGGTGATCAATCAAACTTTGTCAAAGTCTATTAATCGCAAACAAGAACCGAAATCCATTTTTTAATTTAATAACGAATCGCTTTACTTTATGCAAAATAATGTAATGAAAATGACTACTTTTGCAGTTCAACGTCTATATATTATTGACACATCTTGCATGTGAAAAGTATGTTTGTCCGTCAACGGACTGAGATGAAAATTCGTACACATATAGATAGCCTAGTTGAAAACAGGATACCAGGATTAAAGAATATTATAGGATCTTTTTATCTCGGTAATATTATCCTGGGAGGTAGCGAGGAAGCGTCGGTGGCGTAGTGCGTAAGGGCGTTGTCTTCCACCCGAGAGGCACTGGTTGGAACCCCACCACGTACCTACTAATGTGTTTTCAAATTTTGAACTCAATATGTACGATTAAGTAATCGACGCTTTTACGATGAAGGAAAACATCGTGAGGAATCCTGCACACACATAAGAATAAATTTTTAGGTTGTGTGTGAAGTCCTCGGTGGGGACATTATATGAGCTGTTGATGATGATGAATATTATCATGTGAGATGAATTCGAGATAGGGCACAGTGGACTAGTCGCGCGAATGTAGTGCGTCCAAACTGGGGTAGTAGGTACCTCCACCTTACAGAAGACCACCGTCAAATAACACAATATATTGTTATGTTTCTATTGGTGAGTGAGGTTGCCAGAGCTCCATGAGATAAACAAGGGGTCTAGAGTTGTCAGCGCACGAGTGTGTCTTCAGTGTTGCACCAGGCAGGTTGCGTGCTTGTTTGTCAATTAACTAAAAAAAATATTGATTTATGGGAAAACGGCAAATATGCGGGTGAAGCCGCGGGCTAAAGCTAGCAGCTTTACTAAGGGTTGAGATAATCAAATTACTTTTCATTTCTCGTACTCGGGAAGTTGCGTTTGGGAACACGCTAATTCCCCCCAGAGGCCGGGAAAAGCTCATAGTAAATGCTTCCTTCCCTAGATCGGGAATGAATTTTAAAATAGAACTGTATCGAATTGGTCAGTGAGTATTCTCTTCGTGTCTCTCGAACTTTATTATTGGGACACAGATTAAAATCCTCTTTACTTGCTGTAAGTATAATAAATAAAAATCACTAAGTAATAAACAAAGCTTCAAAGTAACTTAATAAAAGCACGTCCAGTTTATACTGAATTGTTTTGAAACAGTTCAGTGTACCAAGAATTCCGTCGCACCCAATCATCCGGACTTCCTTTTAATACGCTTTATTGGATTAATCAAATTTAATTTGGGAAAATATTTTCTAATGGAGCTACGGCGGGGAAGTGAAAGTGGAAAAATAAATTACCTTCAGTGTTCTCAGTTATAAGAAATCTATAGATGGGATCGATTCATCGCCGATCCATCACTCTTGGCAGACAAAATAATTGAGAATTCACTTTGCCGTTTTTAATCTACTTATCTATACCAGTGAACGCATCTGATCTATACATATAAAAGCAGAGGAGCAGAGGTGACAGGGATTGTGAAGGAAGACAATGTTTTTGTGTCGGTGTGTAGTATTATCAACATTAATTAGTACCTACATTAGACATGTGACGTTACCTTATTATAAACTCAGGAATAGTGGGTGTCGGAATTTAAACGAACAAAATTATGACATTTTATTACAATACTTGTAACTACATCAACAATACCCCTCTTTACACTTATTTTCGACCCGGCGACCTCAAACAGACTAACTGCCTTTCGCTTAAACGAACGTTTTAAATGTCCTCACTCCCTACTACTACCGCTGGATTGGCGCCATATTGTCTTAACATTTGGCGCGAATGCAAGAAGATACTTAAAATAACATTCCTTTTTACTTTAAACATAACCAATGACTAGTAAAATGTGTATCAATCAACATTTTAGTAATATTAATAATTTATAAAAAGAATATAATATTAAATAACGATAAAAGTAGCAATGAGGAGTTATTCAGTTATGCTGACAAACATTTAGGCGCGAACTGAACAAAAGCAATCAACACTACCATTTAGCCAACTTTTAAAGGAAGATGAAGTTTTACATAGTCAGGTCATTACAATATAATTTATAAAGATTATTAATGGATATTATAGGCCTGTTACAATTGGAAAAGTGGTTTACGACAGACACAATTATCTAGCTCAAATAATAAAGTATGGTACGGGTTCGTATATAAGAAAAAGGCCGTTTTCAGATATAAATTGTGTGTTTTAATAGTCAAAGTAATACAACAATTACGAGTAGGTACAGAAAATAGATCACGAGATATTGCGCGAGGCAGAGCGCGTACGTCTTGCCTTCGTAACTTGCGCGCTTCGCGACTCTCTGTATACTGGCGGTCGGACGGCGCACGCCCGGCCTCGCTCGGGTGCCGGCCGAACGTTTACGACTCGAGCCGAGCGGGCAACCGTCGTTGGCGCGAAGGACGCGATGTAGCAATAGGTGCTATATTCTCCCCCTCCAAGTCAGAGGAACGCGGAGGAGCTGACTTGGCAACTGGTCGTTTACGCGGTCTTCCTCGCTTACGATTATGAGCCACAACGTCAGTGTTCCCTACATACGGACTCAGGAGACTGGCATGGTACTTACCGCGGGGTTTATCATCTCGGTCCGCGACTTCATATGTGGTTGGGGATACTACTTTAGTAATAATATATGGACCCTCTCGTCTTGGCGCAAATTTACTGGTAAAGCCTTTAGCGGCTTGACTTAGGCGATGGCTCTCTACAAGAACACGGTCTCCTTCTTTATAGGTAGGCCCTGGACGGCGATTCTTATCTGAAGCATCTTTACGGACATCTTGCTGATGTTCGACCCGCCACTTAACATCTTGCAGGCGTACTGCGAAGTCTCTAAGGTAAGGCGTAATTTGCGGAACATAATTCTCTTGGTCAACAACGGCTCTTAAATCATTGGCAACATCGACTGGGGATCGGAACTCACGCGCGAAAGTCAGGAAAGCAGCGGAGTGTCCTGTTCCTTGATTAGGTGCTGTGTTTAAGGCGAACCGTACCGCAGGCAACACTTCTGGCCATCGACGATGTTCAGGATCAATAAGCATAGCTAGCATCTGTTTCATCTCTCTATTTTTCCTCTCGGCGGGATTTGATTCGGGATGGTAAACAGGAGTCAGGTTCTGTTGTACACCTAAAACATACATTGCTTTCTGCATGACTGCTGAGACGAACTGAGTACCGTTATCCGATATAATTCGTCGTGGAAAGCCATACCGCATAAAAACTTCTTCAATCAGAATTTTAGCACAATTCTCAGCGTTAGCTTCGGCCACTGGAAACAATTCGACCCATCTACTGGCAGTATCCTCTACTAGGAAGATCCACTTTTCACCTTTGCTGCCTTCGGGCAAGGGACCAAACAAGTCCATAGCAAGGACTTCAAATCTCTGCTGTGGGACAGGTGTCTGCAGCAGACCTGCTGGTTTCAAATTAGTAGGTTTAAATTTTTGACAAAGGTCACATGACTTGAGGTACTTGAATATGTACTGTCGCATATTCGGGAAATAAAACCTCTCCTTGACTCTCTTAAGAGTACGCTCCAATCCCAGATGACCAGCCGTCGGTGCATCGTGAAGTTCTCGCATTACTTCTTGGCGCATAGACTCTGGCAGAAACAGCTGGGGCTCCTCGGATTCACTATCCGGGTCATAGCGGAACAGAACTCCATGTGAAATATAATAACCCCGGTCAGTCCATCGTGCAGCAGTACCAGTATCTTCGAAATCGGTGAGTATTTTCCTTATTTCAGGATCTTCAATTTGAGATTCACGCAATTCTTCGGAAGTACGATGTGGTAAGTCAACGGAAATTGGACATATGTTGCAGGTGGGGCCTTCGTCTTCTGGAATACCACATACAGGACGACTGAGAGTATCCGCCACCACATTTATTTTGCCGGGATTATATTCTACATTTAGGTTGAAAGATTGAATCTTCAAGGCCCACCGAGCAAGGCGACCACTAGGGGTTTTCAACGACAGTAACCACTTCAGAGGCTGGTGGTCGGTTGCAACGTGAACTTCGGCGCCTTCGAGATATCCACGGAACTTCTCGAGGGACCACACTACAGCCAGCGCTTCCCGCTCTGTTGTGGAATAGTTTCTTTCAGCTGCTGTCAACAACCTACTAGCATACTCTATGGGTTGTTCAGACTTCGGATCTGGACCTTGCATCAGTACGGCACCGAGTGCATACGAACTAGCGTCAGTGCGCAGTATAAAAGGTTGCTCAAAATTTGGCTGTCGTAATACTGGACTAGTACTGAGTCTCTTTTTGAGCTCTTTAAGAGCCATTTCACGTTTTTGCACGAATTTAGGAGATTTTGGAGTCCTATATCACAATCTTAAGGAATAACCAGATATTATTTAATAATTGATAAAAATAGGCCAATCTATGTTGGTGACGTTTAATGAAACAAAATTACTAAAACTTATTTGATTAATTTGTAATGTTCGATCTCCCACAACCGTTTTGCTGAAAAACATTCGCAGACTCAATTTCAAAGTCCTTATTCTATTAATAATGTTAAAATGATAAACGTAAAAAAATATAGGAATCATCGGAAATATGTTCCAGTCGGTACTTAATGAAATAGATTCTTGAATTTCATTACCATTTATGAGTAAAAAAATAAATCATTTGGCAAAGTTCTAATATTAACATAATAATTTCATCGCCAATTTTGGTTAAAATACATCGTAATAACTAAAATAAAATTATCCCAAAATAAACAATATTCCTTCGACTTGATTTCTAAAGTTATTTGGTCAATATCAACAATAAATTTGTCAATATATTTATATGAAGTGTGAAATAAATTAGTATAAATCACGATGCACAAGCGTGCTCCGATTAGTCTGACGCGAGCGTCCGTCCAGGTAGGACCTGTGCTATTTTTTCCCGCGTCCCGATATTCGTTCGCTCGTATCGAGTAGTCGTAATCATACTGCGACAAATAGTTTTGATCTATTTTGAGTTTTGTTTTTGGATTTAAGTTTTGTTACTTATTAAATATGTTGGTATGAATTATACTAGTAGTTTGTATAATAATAACATTCTTTTTATTTATTTATTTTTAGCTGTGGGTCGCAAGGATAGTTATTACCGTTGCGTTAAAAAAAGGAAACGCGATAATTCTGCAACCTTAAAAAAAGCAAATAATTTATTTTTCAACTTGACCGAAATAACGATATACTTGAGCAATATTATGATGTCCTGAAGCTGATTTGATGACGAAGCTGGTTATAAACATATCATCACGCTTTTATCCCCGAAGGCATAGTCAGAGGTGTTAACACCCACATTTCGCCAGATATGATTAGGTCCCCATGTAATAGGTGGCGAGCCTGTTGCCATGCACCGGGCACAATGTAAGGCAAGCTGGTCGCGCCAATACGTTATAGTGTTTAATAATTTTATTATTTTTGATGATTAAATGGACTGTATAAGGGATGGTAAATACGGCAAATTAGGGGAAAGAAAGGATAAACACGCACTGACCTTCTGAATCATACTCCTCAAACTGAAGCGACGGCAAACAGCAGCGGGCCCGCTACTTCTCCAGATCCAGATCTTCAATTGTGACGAGAACCTCTCAAATCCACCTATCTGTAGTACTCGCGGAAGGCACGACACATTCAACAATTATAAAGAACACAATGTTCGGGGTTTACAGCGGTTTTCGAAAAGTATTTGAACCGGAGCTCAAGGTCACCGATCGCGGAGCGGCAATAAAAGACTTGTTATTATTATGTTGGCCGCACTGAAGCCTGCGCGGGAGCGCGCTCTTTATGTTGGTAGTGCGTGCATAAGGATGGCGGGAAGGTTGGAATTTGGATTATCTACGTTAGATTATTGGCGTAACCATTTCCACCCGCCCTTAAAGGGTCACCTTTAATATACAACCATAAGGCAGACTCTAATGCAAGCGCTCAATGCGCGGATCAATACTATGATAGATAATTTAAATTATACATAAAATACATTGACTAATTTTATAAGAATTAAACTATTAACTAATTATACAACTAGGTAAGCCCTAATTGCAAAGCGGGAATATGTAAATTTACCATTATTGCCTCGGAAGTGGACACAACCGGACGACAGGACGAAGATAAGTCCCTCTAGGCGTTCGTACAGTAACCACGCGCACTACACCGTCCTTTGAAGGATGAAGTTTTTCGACAATGGCTAATGGCCATGCTAGCGGCGGTACGTTATCACTCATAATAACTACGACTGTGCCCGGAGTTACGGGTTCAGATGGGGTATTCCATTTCTGTCGTACTTGAAGGCTGTGAAGATATTCCATCCTCCAACGGTTCCAAAAAGACTGAACCAATTTGTCCAAGAGAGAATATCTATTAAGCAAATTGACAGGATCAGAATTCACTTCAGGCGCGGGAAGAGAAAATAAAGGTGCAGTATGCAAAAAATGACTTGGAGTTAGAGCTGAAGGCTCTGCGGGATCCGAGCTTAATACTGTCAGCGGTCGCGAGTTAAGTAAACATTCAATTTGTGCAAGGACGGTATTAAGTTCTTCGTACGAAAGTAGTTGCTGTCCGATGACTCTAAACAGATGCGTCTTAACAACTTTGACCATGCTTTCCCAAGCACCTCCAAAATGCGGTGAGTTGGGACAGATAAATTTCCACGTGATTCGATTCTCAGCGTACTCTTGTTCCAGCCGTCTACGGTACTCACCATTGAGAAATTTATAAAGATCACAAAGGTACGAATCAGCTCCTTTGAAGTTGGTCCCGTTGTCCGAATACATGAACTGAACGGGACCCCTTCTGGAAAGGAAGCGTTTGAGCGCAGCTAAGAAACTGGCGGAGCTGAGATCTGTTGCTACCTCGATATGGACGGCCCGAGTAGTAAGGCATGTGAATATGCATAAATATGCCTTCTGGCTGCGTACACCACGACGCCGTATGGGAGTATATGAAATAGGACCGGCGTAATCACAGCCCGTGTGTGTAAAAGCCTTAACGACCTGGCGAGTGCGAGATTCGGGTAAATCAGCCATAAGTGGGTGAATTGAACGTGGTTTAAGCCGAAAACAAACATTGCACATGTGGACTCTTTGTCTCACAATGCGACGTGCGGACAGAATCCAAAATTTTTGGCGAAGTAACGACAATAATAATTCTGGACCGGCATGTAAATATTTAACATGATAATAATCAATGATCATGTTCACTACATGATCATTGCGCGGTAGTATAACTGGATGTTTATGTGCATAATGTAGCAAAGAGTTAGTAAGACGACCACCGACACGGATCAGACCGCTATCAATGAACGGCGTCAATCGATTAAAAGTAGACGAACATTTTTTATTATTTAAAATATAAAAGTATTCTTCCGAGAAATACTTATACTGGAGGGCGCATAGTATTTTATTCTCTGCAAAGTCAATATCATCGGCAGTCACTGCATTAGTGCTGCGGCGGGGTAATAACTTTAAAAACCTATAAACGTATGCAATTATACGAAGAAGTTTACTCCATGAGGAGATGCGAAGCGCGAGCTCATATAAAACACTATGCCTTATAGGCGTACAAACAGTGTGAGCTAGAAGTTTTTGCTCTGGTATGTCTACAATAGACTGATCGTCTAAATTACAAAGAGGCCACAGCGATGGCTCTAAAGAGGCCCACGGAGGACCGTGAAGCCACAGAGGATGTGAAACTAATTTCATTGGTGTGACACCACGAGACAAAATATCTGCGGGGTTTTCGGTGCCCGCGACGTGGTAAAAGTGCTCCGACGAAATTTTTTCCGTGATTTTAACGACACGATTTGCGACAAAAGTTTGCCATCTGTGTGGTGAACTTTTAATCCAGTATAAAGCGACCTTAGAATCTATAAAGGCATACATCTTCATAGAGATATAACGGGAGTATTCATTAAATACTGAATGTAGCAGTCTCGACAGCAATACTGCACCACATAATTCGAGACGAGCTATAGAAATAGGCTTCGTCGGTGCGACCTTAGTTTTCGCGCAAACCAAATGTACGTTTCTAGTACTAGCGGTACTTGCGTGTAAATAGACCACTGCACCGTACGCCTTTTCACTCGCGTCTGAAAACCCTAAAAGTGTGACTTTACAATCCTCCGTCACACCGACGTGTCGTGGAATACGAAATTCATTAAGAACCGGTAGTTCAGCGCAGAACTGCTTCCACATCTTAATGATGGGGAGCGGCGGTACATCGTCCCAATCTAAATTAAGCTGCCACAGTTGCTTAATTAATAGCTTAGCGTAAACGACTGTGGGGGCTACAAAACCCATGATGTCCCACAGACGGGCGACGGTCGACAAGATGGAGCGCTTAGTGCACGTCACATCAGCGGGAACGGTGATTTTATAATAAAAGGTGTCTGTTGCGGTAGACCAATGCATGCCTAATATTTTATGCTGCATGGTTTTATCGAATTCGAACTCAGTTTGAAGTTTGTACGAATCAGGGAGACTATCTAAAACAAGCTGAGAATTGCTGTTCCACTTGACAAGATCCCACTGCGCGCCTTTGAATAGGTTAACTAGCTGCTGAGAAGCAGCTACGGATTTAGCTTCGCTAGGAAGGGAGAAGGCGATGTCATCCATATAAAGCGATGAAAGAGCGATAGTACTGGCTAATGGATATTTTGACCCATCATCGTCGATAAGTTGTTTCACCGTGCGTAATGCGTGGTACGGACTAGACGATAAACCGAAGCATACGCGCTTAAACTGGTACAACACAAGTGGATCCTGCGGTCGAAAGCGATACAAAAAGCACTGAAAACGACGATCTTCCTCGCGTACAATTATCTGCAAAAATTGCTGGCGACAATCGGCTGTCATTGCGACAGGGTACAAGCGGAAGTTTAAAATAATTTTAAATAAATCACCCTGTAAATTTGGACCCGAGTGTAAAAGATCGTTCAGTGATCGCCCAGAGCTAGTTTTACAACTTGCGTCTAAGACTATGCGCAGGCGAGTGGACGTCTTATCGTCGCGGACAACACCATGATGCGGTATAACGTAAATAGGAGCGGGATCAGTATTATCATAATAAGGTGCGGGAGAAATATAATCCTTGGACAAGTAATCCTTAATGACGTCATCGTACGCAACTCTTAATTTGGGTGAAGATTCTAACTTCCTTTCGAGACACATGAAACGTCGACGAGCTATTTCATAAGAATTGCCAAGAGAATAAATGTCATCATTAAATGGCAGGGCGACAATGTATCTGCCACTAACATGATCGCGGAACGTGGTAGATTTATAAAATTCTTCGCATTCAACATCGGCAGTACGTTGAATGGGCGGCGCGAGAGGAAACTCTTCAAGTTCCCAAAAACGCTTGACTAAACTGTCAAGGGCAGCAGGCTCTTGGACTACACAGCATGTCAAAGTGTGATGTGTGTTACGCGTGGGTGCAGAACCCATAACAACGTATCCCAACACAGTTCGCAACGCCACGGGTGTTGAACCGTCGTGAGGAGCATGAACTATATCGGTACACAGCAAATGTGGAAAGACAGATGCGCCTATCAAGGCATCTATCTTGTTTGGAACAGCGTAACTCTCGTCAGCAAGCGGCAATCCGGTTAAGTGCGATAAGACTGAAGTATCTACTACAGCGGTGGGCAACAAGTCAGTAATCTGATCGACAACAAACGGCGAAATATCGAAATTAATGTTTTCGTCAAAGCGAGAATAAAATTTTAATTTAACTGATTTTGTATTAACTAATTTTTCAGCTCCACCGAACCCCTTAACTAAAGTACGTTCGATATCTTCAAGTTTAAAACCTAATTTATCACAACATTCCTTCCTAATAAAGTTACTCTGTGACGCGGAGTCTAACAGAACGCGAATAATATGTCGGTTGCCGGCGTAATCGTAAGCGACAACTTGCGCAGTTGACAATAATATTGTCGATTGTTTATTATTAAAAACAGGTGTAATATTCGTGCGCTTAGTGGTAGCGCACAAAGCTATGTCCGATCGCACAGTCGCCGTGGGTGAGAGATGCGCGGGTGCGGAGGGAACGTCTGCAAGATGCGCTTGCGCAGGCAACGGTAGTTGCTGCGATGACGCTGAAGGTGCAGGTTGCGGGAGCGAGGCGCGCGCGGCCGAGTTACTAGACTCGTGCGAACGCTTGAAATGTAACAGCGTATGGTGTTTTTGTTTACACACTCGACAGTTCGAAGTCGATGAGCAATTAGATACCCGATGTTTCAAGCTAAGACAGTTGACACACGCATTGCTGTCCTTCACGCGCTTAAAACGTTCTTCGGGAGTTAATTTATTAAAATCAGGGCATTTAAATAAATGCTGATGCGAAATATTTGCGCAAAGACATTTAACAAACGAATCGGCCGTAGTAGTATTAACGTAAGTTTGGTACTTTGGCGGCGGGTCTTTATTAACAGTACGAACATTTTGACGACTACTAGAAGAGGCAATGGAAGCGGACGTAGTTTGAGAACGCTCCAGAACCTTTGCGCGAATTTTAATGAATTCGATTAAGTCGTCTAACGTGGGTACTTTTGAACTATGACTAAACTCAAAAGCGCGGACAGTATCTGCGTCTATTTTCTTAAGCGCGATATGAAGTAAAATAAAATCAGTGAGGTTATCTAATTTAAGATTATATAAAGCGCGTACTGCACTTACAAAACTATCAGAAAATAAATTAAAGTTGTTAGCGGAAGCGGATTGTAATGACTTAAATTCAAATATTTGATTTAAATACGCAGAAGCGAGCATACGTTTGTCTTCATATTTGTCTATGAGCGATTGAAATAGTAATTTATAATTTTCAGCGCACGGTGATATTCCGGCACACACTGACTGAGCCTTGCCTGACAATTTGCCTAAAAGATAATATATTTTTTCGGCATCTGTGAGCGATGGATTATCGTGAATTGTAGACTTGAAGCTAGCGTAGAATAAAGGCCATGAGCGTATGTCACCATTGAATGTCATTAGTTCAATGGGAGGTAAGGAAGGTCTCGTTTTCACGGGAGCAATTTCTCGTGGAGACGTTGTCTGCAAGTAATCAGATCGAAGTCGCTTGATTCTGTTATACAAGGATTCGAACGCGATGAGACTTTGAAACTCAGGTTTAGCGGAAGGCGTTGATTTTAATAGTCGTAAGTTATATTCATCTAACACTTGCTTGAACTCATTACGCAGTGTTTCAATGTTAGAGGATTGATCGAGAAAACTTTCCCTCGTCGTCTCGTCCGACTGACACTTCGAAGTTAAATCGTAAATATTTTGTATTATTTGAAAAAATGCTTCCCGCTTTGCAGTTAACAAAACAAGGTCAGAGTCGACACATTCCTCGTAATCGGAAGCATCACTACCACCAGGCTGTTGTTTTTTAAGCGGCATTGTAATTTATTGACAAATACGATACTTAACAAACGTTAAATATTTGACGAGATTTTAAATAGGTCAATGACCGAGATTTTAAGCAGGTCAATGACTTGAACAATATTTTTTTTTTTGTATGTTGGAAGGTAGATTGAGAATATTTATAAAATTCGCGAAATAAGTAAATAATTTGAAAAAATGCTTTGATATATGATTCGAAAGAATAGTAGATTAATAAATACGTAACTCGATGTTACAGCGGTTGAATTTATAAGGTATTTTTACGAAAATCATGTGTGACGCAATGTCACGCGGTTCACAAATACACAAATTATCTTATTATACGTAATTTTGTGTCACTTATTAGAGCCTCAAGTATTCTAATAAGGGCGGTTGGAAGAATCCAGCGAGAATGGACCACAAATGGTCGCGCCAATACGTTATAGTGTTTAAAAATTTTATTATTTTTGATGATTAAATGGACTGTATAAGGGATGGTAAATACGGCAAATTAGGGGAAAGAAAGGATAAACACGCACTGACCTTCTGAATCATACTCCTCAAACTGAAGCGACGGCAAACAGCAGCGGGCCCGCTACTTCTCCAGATCCAGATCTTCAATTGTGACGAGAATCTCTCAAATCCACCTATCTGTAGTACTCGCGGAAGGCACGACACATTCAACAATTATAAAGAACACAATGTTCGGGGTTTACAGCGGTTTTCGAAAAGTATTTGAACCGGAGCTCAAGGTCACCGATCGCGGAGCGGCAATAAAAGACTTGTTATTATTATGTTGGCCGCACTGAAGCCTGCGCGGGAGCGCGCTCTTTATGTTGGTAGTGCGTGCATAAGGATGGCGGGAAGGTTGGAATTTGGATTATCTACGTTAGATTATTGGCGTAACCACAAGCAATATTCACAATCCTTACTTCCTTATAATATTATAAATGCGAAAGTAACTCTGTCTGTCTTTCTGTTAAGCTTTCACGTCTAAACGACTGAACCGTTTTTGATGATATTTAGTCCAAATATAGATTTGATTTCGGGAAAGGACAAAGGCTACTTTTTATCTCGAAAAAAAGGTTGAATGGGTTGAAATAGGGGATGAAAGTATGTAGAAATAGCTAAGTGGTTTTCTTGTTTTTATTTCGATTGTAGAAATCAAAAATATTGAACGAAGAAAAAGCGAAGCTATATGAAACTGTGATTTTATATTATTATTTTATTTTACTGGTATTTGTTATGTTTGCACTAAAACTAATAAATGAACGTAACTCAAAAATATATATAATCCCGAAATCCTTGGCAATTTGTCTATTAAATTAAATCGTAAAACCACTAAAATATCACGGGATCGCAATGATATGAGTGGATGTATTATGGGTAACGAAATTTATTGAAAATTCCCTTGATACAAAACGCGACAACAAACTGATTTGAATATTAAATCACTGATATTTGCTTTATTTGTTGCACATATAAAACACAAATATATACTATCCCGAAATCCACGATAATTCGTCATTAAAATGAACTCTTAAAATCACTAAAATATCACAGGATTGCATGGATATACGTGGATGTATTGTGAAGTAGTTTGACGTGATAACGTCTTATAAATCAACGAAAGCTGACTGCACAAAAAGACATGATTCTTTGTCACGTTCCGCCTGAGGAGAGTATGCAATCGAGAACGCGGAATAGGCGATAGAGAAGCATGATCGGTATTTACGTTAACACGTAAAATTATCGTCCGTAAACAGACTTTACAACCATTTTTTTCAAAAATATTCACCATATCAAAGCCTTTCGTAATATCTGTTTAAGATTAAATCTTTAGAAATCAAAAATATCTACAGATCAAGTAGATATCCGTGGATGTAGGTACGTGAAATCACAAACGTCATTTAATACTAAAGGGTAACGGCTTTTTTTTTAAGCAAGTGGTTATTTGAAAAATACATATCATCTCACTTTTTTTTTGTAATATAGCTTTAAGAATAGAGCGATAAGTCATTGAAAAATCTTGGGATCACCCCGATATCCATGGATGTAATATGGAATCAAAAAATTCACATTAGTTACCATAGCCATTTAACCAATAAAAAAAAAGTATCGGAGGAATATATAAAAAAATATGGTTAGTTATACTGATCGCTCCACCAACGGCATCTTCGATGTGTGTCAATGTGTGTGACGCTGTATGATATTTTTTATTCTTATTTTATTCAGAGTTCCCTACCCATAGGGAACTCTGAATAAAACAGGATGCCAACGGGACCCGATTAATATGCCTCCGCTATGTGTCTGTCTCTCTGTCATATGGCTATATCTCTTACCATAATAGGTAGGCACTTGAAATATTCACAGAATACCTTTATGCTTTTGTGGCCGCCATAACAATACCACCTTCACCCATCTCTCATTGATCAATAACTATTGTGCTGTAATACGTTCTTTAGTATGAGTATCATGAAACACGGACAGTAGATAGGTATCTATAAAAAATATCTTTAAAACACATTAAATATGTACTAACCAATAAAAAAAACCATTAAGGATCAAGATTATTCCGCAGACGATAGTTCTACTCACGCTGCCAAGTACGCGCACACAAGCGTACAGCGCGTAAAAAACCTAAAGTCGAGCGCTTACGATCGGTGAAATGGCTCTTAAAGGCGTCGCCTTCTCTATCTCCCCACTTCCAGGATCTATTCTTTTTGGTTAGGTCGGTCAGAGGTTGGGCAACTTCAGAAAAACGCGGAATAAATTTCCGAAACCACGCACAGGTTTGCAGGAAGGTCCTCAATTCTTTTAAATTCGTTGGGTACTTCATATCCATCACGGCTTGTACCTTCTTGGGATCGGCCTCAACACCTTGGGTTGTTAATACATGTCCCAAGTAACTAACCCTTTCTCTGGCGAAAACACACTTATCTCTGTTCGCCTTAAGGTTAAATTGACGGAGACGATCAAATACCCTCTGTAGATCGTGTAGATGACACTCCAGGTCGTCAGAAATCACCAGAATATCGTCAAGGTAAGCTACGACTGTTAAATCCTTAGAGCCTGCACCATTTTCAGAACGAGTATCCCTTAGCCCTGCACGGAACCTATCCATCAGTCTCTGGAACGTCGACGGTGAATTCTTAAGCCCAAACGGCATCCGTCGAAATTGAAAAGTTCCGAAAGGCGAAACAAAGGCGGTCTTGTGTCTATCCTCCGCAGCTACCTCTACTTGCCAATATCCAGATTTCAGGTCAATTGTTGACATTATGCAGTTACTCTTAGCGGAAGCTAGGATATCGTCAATTACAGGCAGTGGATATTTGTCGGTGCGTGTTACTGCATTTAATTTCCTGTAGTCCACACAAAAGCGAGTCTCTCCGTTCTTCTTAGGAACCAACACTACCGGCGAAGCCCACTCTGACTCTGCTTCCTCTATTATGCCTAGATCCAACATGTGATCAATTTCACGCCTAATAATTTCTTTCTTTGCAGGCGTGACTCGGTAAGGAGGTGTAGAAATCGGTGTAGCGTCTCCCGTATCAATTCTATGTACCGCGAATGGTGTAGGCCCTCCCCCTGTATTGAAGATGTCTGAATTATCTTGCAAAAGCATTCTGAGTTTATCTTTCTCTAACTCGGACAAGAGATGACCCTCGCACTCGCGGAGATCCATCGCCGAACTAACTACAGTATGTTGATCTTGCTCAAAGCAAAGCGGATAAAAATCGGTACGGATTTTTGTCGAAATCAAGTACCATGCCCGAATCCCTAATAAAATTCATGCCAAGCAAAGATTCTGTCGCACCCGGTAAAACCATAAAACGAGTCTATTGCTACTCCGTGCACCTTAACAAGTACAGAGGCTGTCTCTACTGTTTGTACACGTTGTGCCCCGTCCGCGAACTTTAATTCTGTGGTAACACTTTCGAAACGCTGTCCGTTGGCACGCAAATGGTTGGTCAAACTAACACTAGCCACTGATTGTTTTGCACCCGTATCCAATAAAGCGGTGCCTACGGTACCGAACACTTCGATATTGAAAATTGGTCTCACCCGCGGGTCGAATACATTATGACAGGCTGACACCGATTGGAAGCTAGACGTTGACGGTTTAAAACCTTTTTCTTTGCACATCGCACAGTTCGATCTTACAACCCCGGGCGCACCGCATCCAAAACATGACAGCGATGGGCGCAGCTCCGAAGGCGTTGAAGCTGGTTCACTTTTAACATTATCTTCTTTCTTCATAAGTTTTTTACAATACTCTTTTGTATGGCCAAACATCTTGCAAAATGTACACCTAGGTCTGGGCACTTTATTACTGACTGGCGTGTTTACGGGATCGTTTCTAGAAGAACTAGCTATTGAGGTCGTCGGCATTAAATGGTCTCTATCATTTGGCGGAGCAACCGATGTCGAAGCGCGTGTGACTTTATAAACATCGGCACCCTTTTCCTCAAGCACATCCTCTGCTGCTCGTGCCAGTTGGAGCAGTTCGCTGAACGACGTAAAAGAATTTCTAGTTACCCTCTCCCTAATCCGTCTATGTAGTAAGCCGTATGCCATATCTAGCTGTACTGGATTTTCGGCTAATGTATGGGGGGGTAACTGTGCTACAAGCGCTCTAAATCTACAGATAAAAACGTCTGTTCTCTCACTACCCTGCTCTCGGCTGAAGATCTCCCTGTATATCCTAGGAGGCGGCAAACGCGGGCCAAATGTCTGACGCAATAAGGCTAGTGCTTCATCCCATTTGTTCACTGAATGCTTGACGCCTTGCCACCACGTAGCGGCAAAATTGGTGAATAGCATGGGGAGTCCCCTTAACGCAATGTCATCAGTAACACTCAAACAGTCTTTATAAATTTGAACTGAGTCTATAAACGCAATTACGTCCCCGGTACCGTCGAATCTCGCAGAACAATTAGAAAGATTAGCACTTACATGAGTCTGTACCGGCGGCGCGACTTGTATAGGCGCCATTGTCCGTAATGATTGCAATAGAAATACCAGCTGTTGGTCCGACATCACAACCGGCGCGGACATTGGTGGATGAGGCGAGGCGACGGGCGGAGCCTGCCCGTGCGGCGGCGACATGTGTAGAAAGGCGGGCGGCTCACGCCCGTACAGCTGTGGAGTTGGCGAGGCGCCGGCGGACGCGGGGCGTCCAGCCAGCGGCGGCGTCGACGATCGCACGTCAACGAAAGTAGCACCTCCATCCGAAGTCGACGGTCCTGGACCGTCAAACTGTTCTCTAGCTGCAGGGAACATCCCCCTTTGTTCTGCGTTACGTGTAGCACTATTAGCACGTGACCGCGTTAGCACCATGTCTATACCTATATATTAGTCCGAGTTCCACACTTATAAAGTCCAACTAACTGCAATATTAATACCTAACAAACTACAAACACATAAACATTACTCTATTACACGTAACTATTTCTCAGAATATTGACGTGAGCACTAAAAGTCTAAAGCCGAATCAAAATTGTCCAAAATGTTCATAATAACTATAAAATATGAAGCTTACAACACTGTTGCAGAAAATAGGTACCTATGTAGGTATTTGAAAAATGTTCTAAAACGTTCCAAGATGGCGAGTAAACTACAAAGTAATTACACGACGTAGCGTAGGCACACTAACTTTGGAACATAATACTATTACTATAGTTTTGATACACAAAAAAAAACACTATATACACTACATTCACCTATACTATACAAGTTCTACTATCTAGAAATATTGTTCAGTTTTGTTGTTCACTATGATGTTGTGCGCAAAAACGTAACGTAACCAAGCGGGGCGAGAGGTGGAACACTTTGACACACACCATTCGAAGAAAACACTGGAAAGTCACTGTTTCGGCACTAAACACTATATAGTTCAACACAAAGGTTTTAATTGTTGTATTTGCTACTTAAACACAATCTAAAATTTGAAAACAACAGTTTTAGAACACTAAAACACGGCCAAACGTTGGGACGCCACTTATGGTACGGGTTCGTATATAAGAAAAAGGCCGTTTTCAGATATAAATTGTGTGTTTTAATAGTCAAAGTAATACAACAATTACGAGTAGGTACCACAGAAATAAATCAAGATAGAACGGTGAAGTGGGTGTGTCCCGCGTGCCGAAATCTTGTCATATTGACAAGATATCTCAAACGTTCCGTCAGTGCGCGTCGAGACTCGTCACAGAACGTTAACAGTGAGCTCGGTACAAAATGCCTTCTTGTGCAGTTTCCAACTGTCTAAATCATAGTGGAAGTGTCAATCGAGATAAAGGAGGCATATCATTTCATGGGTAAGTACTTTTTACTATGTTTATGAGATTTATTTATAATAAACACCAAAATTCAATAAACAAGTAAAATAATTCAGTTAGAAAACACAATAGATAAGTTTCACTTCCATTGCTTCACGTGCAATGTGTCCATTTATTGCACCGCATAAAGTAGCAAGCAACGTACACTAAATCAAACGAAACGCCCATTTTCGTGTGAAGGAACGAGAACGGGACACGTGTAATTAGTGATGTGCCGGTAGAATGTGGGTCAAAGAATCGAAACTTGATCGAAACAATCGATTTATAAAAAGTGATCTATTTTATTACAATACTTATTATTGTCTATAAAAATATTATAATTTATTATTATAGACCTGAGAAAAGAAAATACGTTATTACCTAGTAATCTACCTCCATAAAATAGCGAAGTGTCCCTCACTGACTATACTCGAAATCTAAATAATGACTACACCAATGAACTTAAAATTTGGCAGATAGGTAGGCAGACAGGTGTGAGACGCGGCAAAGGAATTTGCGACAGGGCCGGATTTGAATGAATATGAAACTAGACAAGTACGTTATAATAGTAGTACTAGTAGGTAGGTACCTAGTAATCCACCTTTATAAAAAAAAAAAAGGGTCTCTGAGTAACTATACTCGAAATCGCAATAAATGCTTCAAGGATGAATTAAAAATTTGGCAGATAGGTAGGTATAAGATAGATAGGTATGAGACGTCAGCAAAAGATTTTACGACGGGGATTTTAAGGAGGTTATTTTTTCTATTATAGATTTCCGGGGGATCCAAAGACTAAAGAGAAATGGGTGGACGCTACCGGCAGAAAAAATTGGTTTCCAACTAAATACAGCACTATTTGTTCTCCCCATTTTCTGCAAGAAGATTATAAGGAGACCGAAAAATGGAGACGATTACTTCCAACCGCGTTTCCAACAGTTGATGTTTGGCAAACTGAAAGTATTGTAAGTATTCGTTGCTGAGACTACATTCTTAATTGGAAAATTATTAAAACTTATTCATTTATTAAACTTTAAGAGACGCTTATTCAGTATGTACGAGTACAGAATGTGGTATTATTCAGATTTAAATGTCAAGAGAAAAATCGTCGACACATAAAAAACACATAAATTAGAAAAACACCTTCCTGGCGAGGTAAAATGCTTAAAAATTACTGCAATTTATGTATCCTATACTAATATGTTATAGAGATGAAACTGTGTGTTGTTTGTTCAGGTTAATCCCTGCAACCAATGAAACCATTTATAAATTATTTTACTAATAATAAACTTTTATCCCTCATTTTAAAACTGAAGCATAGCGAGGCTTATAATACGATTGACACGTATTACAAGCCCTGCTTTGCTTACGATTACGACTACGATTTTAATTGACATGAAATGACTAGTTTAGACTTTAATGAGTAAATTATTACTTGCTGATTCATAAAAAAAAATTAGAACCGCATAAATAAGTGTACAAAACAAACTTATAGATTTTTTATTTACAGGTGTCATCAAAAGAATCGTCATCCCCTAAAAAACGAAAATTAGTAAAAGAACACCAACTCGAGGTAAAAGTCTTAATCATCGCCTACTTATTACTGTACCATTACAGTGTAAGTTTTTTAGTATAAAATGCTTAACTATTTTACTTGGGTTGGGAGCTCAAATTGTATGGAAAATGTAAATTGCACTTTTTTCAATTAAATTAAATCAAACAAAATATCTTTATTGATTATCCTTTTTTCCGCTAGGGGCTAACTTATTACGTTTCCTATACAAATTGAGCTCTTAACGCAATTACAATAGTTACGTATTCTAAACGAAAAACTTACACTGCGGGTACTGATCAAATAATACAAATTTGTTATTGATGCTGTGTCTACCAAAAAGTAGCTCTTGTATGTAAATAACCGGGTCCACATCGGACGATCCATTTTGGATTAACGAATCCGCGACCCGCGCTACAGGATCGTGGAGCTTGAATAGCCGGATCCACTCTCATTCAACTTTTTAATTTTTAAAAGTGCCAGTTTTATTTCTTGATAATTGATGTTATTATAATAGCCTTTTTTGTAATTGTGTTGTATTGTATTTTGTCCACTGTAATCTCATATTTTCAATTATAAATGATTTATGATAATTAATTTACTTTAACTTTGTTTCAGGCATCGACTTCTAATACTGAACTTGAACTATCACCTAGGAAATTAAAATTGAAAAGACAACTTGATCGTTCAAAACTTTCATTGCATATACAACAGTTAAAAGTAAAAAGACTGCAAGAAAAGAACCGACGGCTAAATAAAAAGATTTGTACCCTTCAAAACATTATCCAAGAACTCAAAGAAAAATTGATTATTAAATAATCATTTTTCCGCAATGTTTTGGCTGGTTGTTTGTTTTTTTATTCAATTACAATAAAAAGAATACTAGCGATGAACATTATAGTGATTGTTCGGTTTTATTCGAAATATCGATTCTTATTTTCGATCTATCGATTAATTAGATTAGACTAAAATGAGTGCACTATCGATTATGAATATGATTGAGTGTCACCTCACTAATTAGCTCAATGTGACGTCATCTAGTGGGCGGGGCTTACGAAAAAAGTGACACGCATTGATTGTATGAAAACGAGTTGTGATCGCCGTTCTATCTTGATTTATTTCTGTGGTAGGTACAGAAAATAGATCACGAGATATTGCGCGAGGCAGAGCGCGTACGTCTTGCCTTCGTAACTTGCGCGCTTCGCGACTCTCTGTATACTGGCGGTCGGACGGCGCACGCCCGGCCTCGCTCGGGTGCCGGCCGAACGTTTACGACTCGAGCCGAGCGGGCAACCGTCGTTGGCGCGAAGGACGCGATGTAGCAATAGGTGCTATAAAAGTCGATTTTTTTACCACATAATTATTAATCTCCATTTAAAGTAATGCATGGTAAGTGTTGTGTACAGACAACAGCACGTTGGGTTACCACAAACTGTCAAATTTTCCCAAATGCACTTTATATTGAATAGTCTTAGGTTGAAAATCGTTTGGAGAAATTTGACAGTTTTGTATAGCCCGGCGTGCTGTTGACTGTACATTTATTTGTCAACATGATAGTATCTGTTGTAAATGCCCAATGTGTCTTGCTTGCTGTCGACGTAATACTTACATTATAAGCATTAACAGTAATAGAAAAATACACATACATTCACTGAAAAAAAATTGCGGGATTGCTGAGGATGCTGGGTTCGATTCCCGGCTGGGGCAGGTCGATTTTATTCAGATTATTTTTTCTAGTTTGAAAAATTGACGCGCTTGTAAACGCAAAAAACATTCCATAATATAAGGTAGTTTCATCTTAACTTAGCGTCAAATATTTCGTTCAGATCCTAGAACTGGAAATTTCAAAGATTTGATGAAACAATGTTTACCATAAAAATACAGGATGTAAAAGACATGAGCAGTCAAACGAGAACCATGTATTCTGCTCACCATCATAACTTTTTTCTTCCTTTAGACTATACCTGGGAAATTGATAGTTACGATTTTATTGAAGGTCAAAGTCATAAATATTTTTTTTCATTTTTTTATGAATACGTATTCTATTCGTTATTTTTTAATTATTGTCCAAAAAAACATTATCATTTTTTTTAGTATTTCATAACAAAAAATGGCTTCAAAACGTTAGCGTTCAATGTAGCTCACTCAACGCGCACGGACTCTAACGAACGGGGCCGCCGTCTGGCAAAATTATTGCGGTTTTGCGAGTTGCGTGCGAGTTGAGCCCTTTACATTGCGCGGTACAATTTGCAATTTTTTTAACACCAAAAAATAAAAATCATTTCCCTACAATATTTTTTTGTGAAATATGTCTTATTTTGATGTATAGAATACATGGTTCTCGTTTGACTGTTCATGTCTTTTACACCCAGTAAAAGCACCAAGCACTGACAAATTTCGACGGCGAAAGCAGTGCCCTGGTAGCGTAGTTAACGCAGCCGCTCAGATTGCTGAGGATGCTGGGTTCGATTCCCGCCTGGGGCATGTGGAATTTTTCAGTGTATTTTTTCTAGTTTTAAAAATATTTACACGTTTGTAAACGGAAATATGCATTTGGAACTACATTCTAAGCTTACGGTGGTTATTTACGCTTGCGCTTTTTATATCTAGGTATAAAGATAGGAAACAGTACATGAGCTTTGAGCCGCGTAAATCCTGGCAGGGTGTCGTTTCTTCAATGATTCACAATTGGTTACTTCATGACCGTTTATTGAGTAACCAAAAAATGCTTATCATAAATTATTATCTGTAATTTATTGTAAGTACTTTTTGGTTTTTTATTTACAAATATAAGTGTCAGCACAACGTGACTTGTGTTACTAAGCGAAATTATAATGTTATTTTAATTAATAATATTTTCCTGATTCGCAACATACTTCAGCTTTATCCTTTATTCGATACCCAATTCATCAAATTTTTCGCATTCACCAAAAATACTCGGGGAATTTCTTTTAACTTATTTTTATTGCAACTCATTAAAAACCGTGAGCCTCGTTTATGACGTTTGTAATTTTTTATTTTTATCCTTGCCAGGAAGCTCTTGACCATCTTGATGATGAGGCTGAAGGTGGGAGCGTAGCTAGGCTTGCCAGCCCGGGGTCCACGTCCGGAAGCCTCCTTGTGGCGGACCCTGGTAACGTGGTGGGAAAACTTTCTCGGCGGGTGTGTGGCTTTTGTTTTCAAGTGTCCTTTGGCATTCGAAGTCACATGTGTAATACTGGATTTCAACTGGTTGTATTTTCCTTTCCTAAATGGTTATATATGAAGTGAAACAACAATTTGATGGTTTGGCAGTACAATGTTTATTTAGGGTGGACAATATTCTGTTTGTTGCACTAGAAAAGTTATTTACTTACATATTCCAAATAATATACCTTTGTGAGAATTCTCTTCCTTGAAAATACCTAGTTTACACAATTTAGATTTTACACAATTTAGACCTTCTAACTTATATATCTAATAGTAAAATACAACCATAAAAATAATGAAAGGTAGGGTCCTGGAGTCTGCTCTGATCGTTAACGAGTGGAATTTGGGTATTATTATGTATAAATTATTAGTAAACGCGTTATGAGACAACCTTCTGCAGAGTATTTGTAGAACTCTTCGACAGTCAGCCGCTACCGTTTGGTTAGTGTAGTGTACCTGGATCAGTGCGTTGTGTCTTGGCTCTGATAGATCAGCCACTAGTTAGCTCTCTCTATATATTGTAGTTCACCGGTCACTTTTCCAAATTGATCTCACAACTCCAAACTCTGGTTCTGCGCAGGTTTCTCCACCCGCCGACTATATTTGTAATGGAAATTTGGGTCTCTAAACCCGTACCGACGACCCTGAAGATGTGTCATAATAAAAAAACATCAATAAATGTTTCACTACTCATTATAAAACCCCAAGAGGGAGTTGGAACCACAACTTGTCCAAAAACTAATATAAAACAACGGCAAATCTTTGAGCAATTACGAAACCCGACCAACAGTTCTTAGAATATGATATCTCGAGATGTGAATTATTCATAATTTAAACAAATAGATCATTCATTGCCTAAAATTTCGAACCTGACAAAATATAATTACCTTAGTAGGTAGTCAGGCAATTTTTACAAGATGAGGCGGTTTTTACAACCGAATTTACTAATTTACTGTAACACAAAATCAAGGCAATCACAGAATTTACCTTTAACTTTCAGAAATAAATGAAAAACGATAAGAGTTTTATAGTTACCTTTCGGGTGAATTAATAACTCCTTAACGGTAATTTATCCGTTCCAGGATATTAAGTAAATATGGAATTATCTTCCTTTCAAATTAAAAAATAGTTCTCCTTCGTTAATATAATCCTCGCATATGTTAATATCACGAAGGTTTATAATGTTTCTCCAAAATAAATTCAGCCTTGAATTTGAAATTCGAAATGCGAATGAATAATCTGACAAGCAAAAACAAACGTCCCTGATTGGTCGGCCGTGGGTCGGCCTACCTATGGTTTTTTAACGTCTGAGGCAAAGGAAAGTGAGTCCATACATCCGAATGAACGAAGAATTCTTGTCAATATGAATTTTGCGAATAACTACTTTGAATGAATTTTGAACAACTAATATGACCCCCGTAAGCCCAACGTCACCTAAATAATGACGAGACTATAGAAAACGCTCTAACGCGCCCCAATTCAAAAACAAAGTGTAAAAATTCTATACAGAGACCCACAAGGTCTAATATCGAACTGAAACATGAGACAACTTACCAAGACAAGAAACTTTCGTCTGAACTATTTTTTTTTTTTTTTTATAAGTCGCTGGGTATAGAATTTATCACTTTGCCTAAATGTCAAACTTAATGCGAAACGGAACGTAATGTCACTTGTCAGATGACGATGTTGACTTTGAAAAATTGATAAATAAACAATTGGAGTTTCTCCCGAGTTCTTGCTGTAAAAACACGTGTTGAGAGACTCCACTTTTAACCTCAATCTACCGTACAATTGTCTGCTACTTAAAAGCACATTTTCACTTGATATTGGCGAAATGCGTTACATATCGCGAACGCCATTTAATTAAAAAAGAAGAAAATAAACAATGCTACACATGCCATCGTCGAGTTGTTTTTGTTTTCCCACCACGACTAGTTCCGGACTGCCCTTTTCAGGGCCACGACTGCGCCCGGCGTCCCGCGGATTCGATCCGATGGCTGCTCCCGGTGTCCACATCAGAAGGACGCGCCAGGTCGAGCAGCCGTCGGTGAGGAGGCGGCCTATAGGCCGGCGTCTTTTGTTGTCAAGTGTGTCAAGTGTCCTTTGGCATTCGAAGTCACATGCCATCGTCGAGCTGTTTTTGTTTTCCCACCACGGCTAGTTCCGGACTGCCCTTTTCAGGGCCACGACTGCGCCCGGCGTCCCGCGGATACGATCCGATGGCTGCTCCCGGTGTCCACATCAGGAGGACGCGCCAGGTCGAGCAGCCGTCGGTGAGGAGGCGGCCTATAGGCCGGCGTCGGCCAGCGGCCCACCGGGGCTGGCGCTGCGGAAAAATTACAATTAATAATTTCATAATTATTAATTGTAGTAGCAGCAGTTAAAAATTAATGAATTGTTAATCGTGATTTGCTACAATTAATAATTAATTAATTTTCTATTGTTTTATGAATTTTAATTCAAACTTACAATTTTTAAAAAATCTTGTTGTTGAAAAAATTTACCCGGGGCGTGAACAGGTATCATAATAATTAAACATAATTAGACAGACAGACAATGACAGATTCCGTATTGATATATACCTAATAGTAGATTATACACCGAGGGGATAAAGCACTGTTTTATCTCACGGGCGCAATATTGAGTACTGAACGTAACGATGGACTCGAGATTTATGGGTTAATTCCTGAGCGCAGCGAGAAAATTAAGACGAGTCCTGAGCGCAGTGAGGTTTTCAAGCGCACGTAAGACAAAAACAGCTTTATCCCCGAGGAGCGTACTCTACTTTTCTCACCTTTTGCCAGACAATAAAAAATCATGGTTACTAAAAAGTGCGTTTTACTGTAGTAAATTAAAATTAAAAGTGAAAATGGATGTTTGAGACATTAGTCCAGTTGTGGAAAGACAAAGTTATATTTTTATTTGGTACGTTTATCGAAGCTGAGGTAGAGTTTATTTGAGTATTGTTCACAGCTTCAGACACTTCACACTTCGCTTAATCTACAGGCTGCTTGACTTTTTGTGGATGATAAATGCTGGAAATCACTGGAAATAGACCAGAAGCACTGATTCAGACACAGACTTTGCACCTTTTGCAGTTTTCCATTTATCAAAATCGTTGTAGGCTTGCAGATATTTTTCCTTTAACTTCTCTGAGAGTAGATTATGAACAATGCAATTAAATTTGGAGTCCTTCGTTACTTTCAGGATTCAATAGCGAACCGGTGACATAAAACAGTGCGGAATAATTTTATTTTTGCGTTTACAGACGCGTAAATATTATTAATACTAGAAAAATGAAGTTTTTCAGTGCATTTTTTGTATAAAACAGTGTTTTATCCCTTCGGTGTGTAATCTACTGTTCTTTTCAACACTCTTTTATAAGCTTCACCTGTATGTTGTTTGCTTGTATGTTTGTAACCGACTCCTTTGTACTAAATTTCGACCCACTTTAAACGCTTTGATTTCATTAAAACCTTATAGACTTATCAAAGACCGATGACATTACAATAATTCGATAAGAATATCCCATTATGCTGATTAGAATTGCCAGGACTAATAAATTTCCTTAGAGATCCTCTACATGAGAGTAAGAGAAAATCATTCACAGTGCTTACTGTTAGCATGATGAGAGAAATGTACAAGTTGTAATTTATTTTTCCGCTGTATAGTAGTAAGTAAAAAATATGTTTTTAAGAAGCAAAATTATGCACGAAAAATATAATATTATTTAGAGAAAAACGTGGGGTGCTTAATAAGATATCAGTTCTTAAAAATATTCGATCGGTAAAAATAATACGAAAATAATCATACACTTTCGGGTTTCTCAACAAAAGTGTATGATTCATTTATTATACATAAAAAGAAAAATATTAATGAACTAAATATCTATTTCAAATATTTCGTTTAAAAATGTTCTTTTTAAAAAATCTGAAAATACTCATTCCAGAACTTCTGTTGCTGCCACATAAATTGTGAAAGACAAAAAAAGCAATGTAATTAACATCGAAAATTTCGTGGCAGACGTCGCTATAACAACCGGCTTGCTATTAAAATTATATTTTTTCTCGGCGCCAAGGAATTAAAACGATAAAGCCTGTCTTAAGCGGCGCTGCTACAAGATAATTAAATGGAACACGTGTAAAGAATTATTCCGCAGCGTTCATCGTTCGCTTTAAATATCTACACAAATATTTTGAAATGAAACTTCTTTTAGCACTGTTGTGATTTGAAAATTCGATCAAAGGCAAGCGACACCAAAATTTTTTTGACGTATAGAAGTATCATCATTTGAGATACACAAATTAAGTTATAAAAGTAATCGTCTATGACGAAATAAAAATACAAAGCTTTGTGTATGTAAAGCAAATACGGCACTTATGCGTAATAGTATTACATTACGCAAAGTGCCGTATTTGCTTTGGTATGGGCCAACTATAAACAATAAGCTACCAATAGCCAAGTAGCCATAAAATACCACAACTTAAATGTATTTAAAATAAAACAAAAAAAATCTTGTAGAAAAATGCTATTATACCTTAAATGAATATTTATAGGGTAAATATTTACCTAATTACTTTCTCGTATACGTAGTATAGAGGAAGTCTTGTAATCGTCAAAAAATTCGACCTCGAGAAACATTTGAGGACTTTGAATTCAATAAATGACAATCATAATTGTATACCCATATTTTTGACCATTTTCTTGACATTTATAATTATTATTTAATGACCTAAGGAATAATTAATATTGGTTGACATTATAATTTTGTATGCTAACAGGCAAAACACGTAAGGACAATGAAGGACCCTGACACATGCATCTAATGTATCTAATGTTTGACAAAATAAATAAATTATTATTATTAATAACATAATAGTCTTTATAATTCGACCCACTGCTGGGACACAAGGCTGCTCCTTGTCATCGGAGGTTTAGGCAGTATATAGTCCACGATGCTTGCCCAATGCGGATTGGTGGATAGAGTATAAGATGATCAATACCCCTTTGCTGACCCATTAGTCGCTTTCTACGACACCCATTGGAGGATATGGGGTGATTTATTTATTTATTTATTCAATTTGTCTTAAAAGCTAACAGAAACAATTATCCAAAGCGCTTATAAGATTAATTTATAAAACAATAGAATATCTTACTTAAATTAAATTAAACCATTAAATACGTTATAAGCAAATTAAATCTAACATTCATGTCAATTATACGTCAAGACTACACATACAAATAATATTATGTCAATAAAATCCATGTCAAAACTATAAATTCTTCTAAATCAATTGTGTTGCAATTTAATAATAGAAAATATCATGTCAAATAGACGTCACGACTACACATACAAATCATATTACGTCAAAATTATGCTAGTTCAATTAAACAATCTACATAAATAATATCATGTCAAATAACATATTGATTATTGTAATTAACAAAATTTGCATTTGCATTAGATACAACATCAGTAGTAAATGTCAAGTAAAATTTTCCGAAATTGATTACAAAGATGTGCTAAACCATCAGCAAACAAGTCAATTTCATAGTGCTGAGCAAGAATGTCGCCGATTGACCGTAACGCACGATTAGTGGGAGAGTGGATACCATACTCCGTCCGAGCGGTAGGCAGCGCCAGGAGACGCTGGCGGCGGCGCGGCGCCACCAGCCCCGCTGCATCCCAAGAGATGTTGGTGGGAACCAAAATACGGAATCTTTCTAGTATTTGCGGACTGTCGATTCCCCGGTACACAATCGATAGATAATGTACTATTAAAAACATGGCTCTCCTAAATTTCAAAGTTTCCATTTCGGTCATACCAGAGACAAATAAAGAAGGATACAAATAGGGGTAGTACCCGTAAACCTTTTTGTAGAGCCATCGAGCGAATTTACGTTGAATTTTTTCAACCATCAGTGCATATTTTTCTTCATATGGATTCCAAACAACTGCACCGTATTCGAGCTTACTGCGAACGTATGCAGCATACAGTACTTTTGCTACTGTGGAACTGTCAAAATGTGATGCTGTTCGTATTACAAAACCTAACATTCTGTGTGCCATCTTGCAAATATTTATTATATGTTTATGAAAATCCAACCTAGAATCTAATAACAAGCCTAAGTCTTTAATGTCATTTATTCTTTCCAGTGGAGCGTCTGATAAATTATAAGTATGTACTATAGGCTGTAATTTGCGCGTAAATGTGATGCTATTCTACTCTGCCAGCATCGTTCTCTGCACTTTCTGAAACGAAATAAAAATCGGGAGTGGTCTCCTCTTGACTTTCTCGTATACCAGAAACGACTCAAAAGTTGACAGAAACCTTATATTTTTATTTCATACATGCTTGTTAAATTTTGGTCACCCATCTGAGTACTAATCGCGCACTTAGTTGCTTAACTTTCGTGATCGACGACTCAAAAGTTGATAGAAACCTTATATTTTGATGTCATGAATACATGAATGTTAAATTTGGTTGCAATAAGTTAAGAGCATACCCGAGTTATCGTGCTAACGCACAGACCACACAGACACACACACAGAGATAATTCCAAAAACGTTTTTTTTTACTCAGCCCGCCTCGCATAACCACCGAAACACGATATGAAATAGCCATTTATCACTTTGAAGGCTTATACGTGTTCGCGGTTTCGATAAAATTTTGATTACTTATATCAATGATTTTTGACAGTTCAAAGCGATAAATGTCTACATCATATCGTGTTTCGGTGGTCACGCTAGGCGGGCAGGGAGGTCCAAAACGTGTAAAACCGTCAAAATCTCGATGTCGAATTTTTTAACCTACTTCTGATGCTCACTAGTAAAAAATGTAAGCGTTGATAACGAAGCTCTTGATGCTAATTAATAAACCGTCCATCATTACAAATAAGTACTTAGTTGAGAAGCTAATATACATGAGTATAATAGACATACTAAGTTTGGTTTTATTGCAAAATGTTCTTCGCCATAATATGATATTTAATGAAAACTTAACATCATATAAATTGTATATAAAATACCAAAAGGGTCTTCGGAGCTCAACACAAATATGTTTCAGAACCCAGAATTAATGGGAAAGTGCCCAATCCGTAGCTCGCGACGGCCGTCCGCCGCCTGCCCTCGTATTTCCTTTCCGTTTATATTTGTCTGAATAATTCCCTTTTTCTTTCGCTTTCATTTCCTTTTAAGAATCTTGTTGAATAGTCACCAAGTCACAATATCTTAGGTAATATTTTATTTTATTGGTAAATATCTTTTTACCTCTCCAGCACCAAAAGACCTCTTTTGCTTCATAAAATCTCGAAGGAAAAACGCTTTTTGCTGCGAGCTCTAACAAGACTGTAACGTTTAATTACTAGTATAGTATTATATTATCTGTGGTTTAATCTAACTTATTTAGAAATCTTACTTTTAATTTTCAATAACTATTTTGAAGATAATAAACATACCTATATTAAAGTATTGCCTTGTTTTTCTCACCTGTAAAAATTTTCTCGCTGGAGAGGTGAAAAGTTGTATGTTTCACACGATAGAATATTTTTTTTCTCGTGCCTTTAAATCACTCACTGCGCTCAGCAGTCTTTTTAAGAATCACTCGCTATGCTCGTCATTTAATACACTCCCAGCAAAACTAAACTTTGCTCACTTTTTGAACAAATAACTATTTTCTATAGTTTTAAGACAGGTTTCAGTAACATAATTAAGTATGTCATGTATGTACCTAACCTACACGCCTCTTCTTCCTTACAGCAGAAAACTGCTGTATCCCCAACTCGCCGTTTGCGTTGGAGGGTGAGAGGCTGGATCATTCCAGCCAGCCCAACTCTTCCAGGAAGTCCCCTAACGCCTTGACGTCTCTGAAGGCCGGCCCAGGTAGCGAGCCTGGTGTGCTGCCACTGCGTTGCATTCCATCGAACGTGAGTGGCTGTTTCTTCTATGCCTCCATGCATCCTCTGCATAGTAGCTGCATTGTTTGTTATAAGGTAAAAAGGGGTTAGTTAAAATTGCCATGTCCAGTTAGTGCGCCATTACGAGCAGTAGAAGGGCTTTGGATAGCCTTAGGTATTATATTTATTTTCGGCAGTGCTGCCCTGGCTTGTCGAAAGTCTACTAGGTAGGATGTGCCAGTGTTGGTTGTGCATGATGGATGCTTAATTATTTGTTGACATACTTCGCCCACGCCTCGCTCCGCCTCTAGTCCAATCAACAAGTACCTATCAGCTTAGGTGAGGAAAAATCAGACTCATTACTTAAATTGTAAAAGCTGATTTTTATATACAATACAATTAGCCAGACCTGTCGATTGGCCGTAACTTATTAAATAACTCACTTAGTTTAATAATAGGGGTTAAAGAATGAAATTGCCGATTTTTTCCTCATTATTCATTAGTGTCATTGTTAACTCATAATTTAAATAAGTACTACAGTGATGACAACTCAGTGTCTGTATCAAAAGATATTTGTAAAACTGAGACTGATAATTTTTTATTGATCTGAATATGACCGATGAGAAGTGTACAAATTCACTAACTTTAGTATATCAAAACGTAAATCGCTTCTCTGGTAAAATACAGGACGTTGAACTGTTACTAGATAAATTTAGTATCGATGTACTATGCTTAACAGAAACTTGGCTAACACCAGAAAAAAATGTGTTTTAACATAAGAAATTATAAAATTGTTAGTTTTTTCAATAGAGTCTCGGCTATGGGTGGAGGTTGTCTTTTATTAGTTAAAGAATCAGCAAAGTGTAAAGAGCGTAGGGATCTTGTCAAATGTTCTGTTGAACGTATATGTGAAGTGGCTGGTGCGGAGCTTGAGGGGCTCATTGTAGTTTGTATCTATCGACCACCATCAGCAAACTTTAACTCATTTCTTGATATTCTAGAAGATATATTAAACAAGATAACTAACAGTAGTAAACCACTTGTTATTTGCGGTGATTTCAATGTAGATCTTCTCAGTGACTCTAGCGAAAAGGATAGCTTAATGACTTTGCTAAAATGTTATAATTTAGATTGTCTCTTCAATGAACCAACTAGGATAACTTCCCACTCTTCAACTTGCATTGACAATATTATTATAAATTGTAAAATTAAAAGTAAAACTTTGATATGTGGGGTCCCATCTGATCACAAAGGATTAAAAATAGAAATAGAAATAATTGATAACAAGACAAAACATAAAATAATTAAATATAGGCCATTGACACAAAATAGGTTGGACAGGTTTAGAGAATGTATAAATACATCCCTAACATCTGTTAATTTAAACAATGATAACCCTAATGAGTTATATAATAAATTATTTATGACCATAAGAAACGAATTTGACAAAACATTTAGACTCAAACAAACTATTATAAAAGAAAAAACTGTTTTTAGTGAATGGGCCACAAAAGGGATAAGGAAAAGTAGAAATAACTTATATGACTTATATGATAAAAAGTCATACATGTTTAATTCAGATTTTCAAGAATATGTAAAACGATATTCAAAAATTTTCAAAAATGTATGTAGACAAGCCAAATCGGACTATATTAGGGGAAAAATAATTAGAGCTAAAAATAAAATTAAAGTGACATGGTCAATCATTAATCAAGAGACTGGCAAAACTAAAAACAAAGAGTCAAATATATCATTAAAAATAAAAAATGAGCTCATTGTAGATAAAAAGGAAGTAGCTAACTATTTTAATACTTTTTTCAAAATGATTCCCATTGATACTACAAAACATATAAATTCTTCTCCTGAGCTTGCTGAAAGTATCCTAAAAGATAACTTTAGTAAGGTAGCAACATGTTTTCAATTTCGACAAATTAATGAGATAGATATTGTCAAAGCTTATAAGATGTTAAATAAAAAGAAGACCGAAGATATTTGGGGGATATCAGTGGCAGTGTTGAGCCCAGTAATTGATCTTATAGCACCTTTTCTCGCTTTAATATTTAACCGATGCATAGAGACGGGTATTTTTCCTGATTTAATGAAAGAAAGTAGGGTCACTCCAATATTTAAATCTGGAAATACACATGATCCTTCTAACTACCGACCTGTTTCAGTGTTGCCTGCACTCAGTAAAATATTCGAAAGAATAATTTACATTCAATTAAATGCCTATTTTTGTTTGACCGGGATATTCCATGATAATCAATTTGGATTTATGAAAAGACGATCAACTACGGATGCGGGAGCTAAGTTAATAAATAATATTTTCGAAAACTGGGAAAAAAAGTGTGACGCTATAGGCATTTTTTGTGACCTTTCAAAGGCGTTTGATTGCGTCAACCATGAAACTTTGATAAGAAAGTTGAATTATTATGGTGTTGGTGGTCCAGCCTTACAATTGATAAAATCGTACCTCAAAAAACGAATACAGAGAATCGGCATCAGGGGAGTAGTGTCTGATGGTTCATTGATTGAAATAGGTGTGCCGCAGGGCTCGATACTTGGGCCTTTTTTATTTCTCGTTTATATAAACGATCTTCCATACATGGTCAAGGATATGTCGGATATAGTGTTGTACGCGGACGATACTTCTTTGATATTTTCCTCAGATAGAACAGATTCCAAATGTAGTGAGACTCATATAAACAATACTCTAAAAGAAGTTTCTCGCTGGTTTTGTTTTAATAATCTAGTTTTTAATGTACAAAAAACTAAGTGCATTAGATTCCACCTCCAAAATACAAGAAATATGCCCCCAAATATTGAACTAGACAAGAATAATTTAGAAATTGTTGATAATACTACATTTTTGGGTATCAACATAGACTCAAAACTACAATGGAGGGCACATTTAGATATTCTTGCAAATAGATTGTGTTCAGCTGCATATGCGGTGAAAACAATTAGGAACTTAACAAATGAAGTGACTGCAAGATTGGTTTATTTTGCCTATTTTCATAGTGTCATGTCGTACGGCGTTCTGCTGTGGGGATCGGCAGCTAATATAGATAAAATTTTTGTATTGCAGAAACGGGCGGTACGGTTTATTTATAAAATGAAGCGCTGTGCTTCCTTGAGAGGTAAATTCAGAGACATAGGTATTCTGACGCTGCCATCTCTCTACATTTTTGAGAGCATTATGTACACCCGTAAGAATATACACAATTTTAAAAAGAAAAGTGACGTTAGGAATCTGAATACTAGGTACAAAGATAAATTAGTGGTTCCAAAGCTCAGACTTGCTAAGACTAGTAATTCATTTGTAGGGAATAGCATAAGGTTTTACAATAGAATACCAGATGAACTGTTAACTTTGACGGATATACAATTCAAAGAGAGAATTAAAAGTCAACTGATTGCTAAAGCGTACTATAGGGTGAAAGACTTCACAGAAGATAACCATCCATGGCAATAAAAAGTTATGTATAGTTTCTACATAGTTATACTGACGAGAGTAGGTATGTACCTACTCGATATCTAATACCATTGGTAATAATTTATATTTCTATAGCTACATATTAGTATTTGACGTCAATAAGCGCTTTGTTAAAAAGCCTACATTGAAAACAAAGTTAATAATAATAATAATAATAAGTGTATAATTCCTATAATACAATAGCTATGTCCATTAACCTTTTTTTATTTTAAACTTCATTACAAGGACTTATATTATGTATAAAATATTATTCTTATTTGTATTTTTTTCACATACATCTTCAAAAACAGCTCGTCCTAAGAGGTGCCCGTCTCCATTTTAAAAATATGAATATTTTTTACAGATATCAATTCGCAATTTTTTTCTCTATGTATCCTATAGCTTAATGTTGTGTTAATATATCCACAAAATTACATAAAATTTAGATTTGTGGTTCCTTAAAAAATCGCAAAAATATATTTGTATGGAAAAATAAATTTTCGTTAAATTCTTCATACAAAACGGCAATTTCATACTTAAACCCCTAATATATACTTAAAAGCAAGTCTTTAGCGCGAAATCATCATCATCGTCATCATCATTACAGCTCATATAATGTCCCCACCGAGGGGCTCGAGCCTATCCCACATTAGGGGCGATTAGGCCTTAGTCAACCACGCTGGCCAAGTGCGGGTTGGTCAACTTCACACACAACCTAAGAATTTTTTCATAGGTGTGTGCAGGTTTCCTCACGATGTTTTCCTTCACCGTAACAGCGTCGATTAAACGTAGGTCCATACGAATTCAAAATTTGAAAACACATTGGTACGTGGCAAGGATCGAACCAATGCCTCCCGTATGGGAGACGACGCTCTTACGCACTACGCCACCGACGCTTTTTTTTAGCTCGAAATCAGGCATCGATAATTAAAAATTGTTTAGAGGTGGATTTTGTGAACGAAAGTATAAATCAATTATTTTTAAAGTGAGATTTCCACCTCATCAGTCGCCCTCATGAGGTCTGTTGCCATGCATGTCTCGCCATAAGCACTTACCCCCACAACACCTTTTTGTGACATTTTAAGTCATACCTAATTGAAGAAAGAACAAAATTACCGACGCTATTGCTGTATGGATTAGATCCTTGGCCATCCCGTAATAGGGAGACAGAATATTTTAAAAAAATACAAGATTTTATCCAAGAACCACACATTTCATCTGTGAAAGTATTAAAGTCTTTCACTGGCAAGCAGCTCTGTCTGGGATCTCAGAGGAAAGACTCCTTCCTCTGAGTCTGGGATCTTGGACTACAAACCAATACCTGTTTAAATCGAAATGTTTAGTATTTCTTAATAAAATCTATTCATTAAAAGTAACCGTTGTTACAGAGTACCTAGATTGAATTAAAAATAGAGTTTCACAACACGTATTTTATCCCTTCGACTGGTAAAGAAAAAAATATTTTTCCATGTTTTTCAACCTTATCTCATAGACATAAAGTTCAAAATATGGTGACAATATATCTGCCACTACCAGACAAAGGGTAAATCGAGTGAAAGTCGAGAGCTTTTTCCTGAGGATTTTTCACAAGGTTTCAAATAGAATTATGGGTCTGGGGTTTCAAACGTCGCTAGCGGTCCGAGATGCGAAATCACTACGAACGTTAATAACAGTGCAAACGCTTTGGACCAGCTTTGGACCGTATTGAATACGGGGTGCTATAATAATTATAAGCACTGTTTGCTTGCCATCAATTTGGTCTACGCCTCAGGCCTCAGACCAAGGAGCTTATACTAAGAATGGAGTCATTAGTCAAATTAACAAAGTGAGGGCAAAAATTTTGACAATACTTGACATTTCAAATTTCACATTTCTCTTTCTAGAAATGGTCGTCATCTCTTTCTAAACACGACTACATAGAAACAAGATTTCCCCAGTATTTCGCCATCTTTCTAAAACAAAAGTAGAAAAGTAGCTAAAAACTTAACATATTGTATTCAATTATCAGTATTTATTATCAATGAAAGAAATAAATATAATATATTTGTACGGGACACCTTTAGATGATGTTGAGAATAAAAGATGCTAATTGCTGAGATACACTAATTTATTGATACTGATAATAATGATAATATGATAATGCTAATGAGTACGCGTCCGCCGCGGTATGGGTGAAAACGTGAACTAGATTTGAAATGGTGGGAACAATGAAATACAATATTTGATGACGCTGTGGGAAATGCACGGTTGCACCGTACATATTCCCGGGCGGGATGATGATGGGTGATGATTGGGATGATAGTGAAAAAAGAGGAAAATTTTAGTTAAATGTAATGGCTTAAGTCTAATAACAAGATGATTGGCATTATATTTTATAGCTATGTTAATTTGATGATTACACTAAGATGATGATAGTTCCTTAAAATTAACAGGGGACATGATAGGCGACGACGCCTTACTAACGAAACGCGCACTTTTCATTGGGATTTGATTTGGTATAGCACTAGGCACATCACTATTAACACTTTCACTGACACTTGTAACTTGATCGCGGGAGCTGGCCAGGAAACTCTGACCAATCCTTGGTGAATGTGCTCCAGTGGTAGCGAGGCGAACTCGCCGCGCTCGTCGCACTCGCCAGCAGGCGAAGGCTACGCCAGCAGCGCAGCCTGCTGCTACCAATATATAAATGACGACGTAGTGATGTACATCGTGAAAGGATATATTCTCCATCTCGATGTCTGCTGATTTCATTTGTTCTATTCGTTGTCTCATTTCTATTAAAGACCTTTGACGCTCTTTACTTTCGAATTCTGTTTGGTTATTCTCAATGTAGATGTTGTCAATTGGTACGCTAATATTGATAAGATTGTTTATTGGCGGTATCTCAATTTGTACTATATCAGGGCTAGTGTGCATCGCGTGCATCTGAATATTATGTGAGTATATTATAAATGATTCTCCCTTGAGCACACAATCGCTTCCGATAGATAAGACTCCGGCCTTGCTGACTCGTTCTACTGCAACCTGACCGCCGCATATGAATCGCAGAGGGCATTGGTCGCAACAATAAAACAGATAAGTATTTGCTTTACTAAGCGCATTCCAAGAATTCTTACAGCTGTTTTTATATGTTTGACATTTATCTGTTGTATGGTTTTTCATGCACAAATTTTGATCGTTTTGCATATGATATATAGGACCTTGAATCTCGCACAGTTTGGTGGACGAATCCAAATGGATGCAAGTTTGTACCTCGGTCTCACTCATTGGTAAGTACGAATCTCTTTGCATATTCATTGCTATATAATCTGCTATTGCTATTATGCTTATCATGTAGTTGTCTATTACCTTTGGGATAGGTAACACTCTATATAAATCAAAGCTCTCTCTACTCACTAAAGGAATGCTTATTTCGAATATAAGATAATCGATTGTTACTTTGACCTTTACTCTGAGTAAAGGATATAATTTGGAAATGCCATTGTGAATATCGTCTATTGGTAATGATATCTCCTTTGATAATTGTCCAGAAATAGTACTTAACTCATCCTTAAGTTGTTTAGGAGTTAAGATATGTACATCGAATTTCCCATGATATATGTCCGTTATCGTGCTAAGCAGTGTATCTTGAATCTTTTTCAAATTAGTAACAATATTGTTCGCGCAGACTGCTGATAAGATGAACTCGTTCATAGCTTTTACCCTCTCTACCTCCTCTTTTATAATTATATTTTGTTTCTGTAAAGTATTTAGATGCTGATTAAATAATTTATGTTGCTTCGGAAGGTGTATGCTTTTCGATGTATGCTCGTGTTTCAGTATAAAACGTTAGCGTTTTTTGATACCAATTTTCTATAAAATATTGATGCGATTGATCTTCATACTCACATAATTTTTTATGATTAGAATCAAACTCTTGCCAATAGAGATCAAGCGTTTCTAACCGCTTTCTGATATAGGGAGCAGTCTTACGTTCTGATCCGTCCTTTTTAAAATTAGATAGGAGCTGAGAAATGGCTCCCATAGTTTGTGATTGGTTAGCAAGCAGATCTTCCATATTGCTGATATGCTCTTGTTATCGTGTAAAAGGAAAGGTCTTACTTGTATTTGCAGAGGTGATGAGTGATCTGGCCAGAACGTGGTACCTCCAGAGCGTCGTCGAGGACGTGCTGCAGTCAGTGGCTTTTTTGATAAAAATGCTCGAGAAGGCCAACACCTGGTCTCCTCGTCAGTAGTTTGCTTGATGAAAATGCTCAAAAAGACCAACACGTGGCCTCCTCAGAGCGTACGCGTCGAAGTGGTATCACGAGCACGTGTTGCTATCCGTGACGCGTGATTGATCCCGCTTGTTCGGAAGCTCGAAGGACCATAAAGATGTACGGGACACCTTTAGATGATGTTGAGAATAAAAGATGCTAATTGCTGAGATACACTAATTTATTGATACTGATAATAATGATAATATGATAATGCTAATGAGTACGCGTCCGCCGCGGTATGGGTGAAAACGTGAACTAGATTTGAAATGGTGGGAACAATGAAATACAATATTTGATGACGCTGTGGGAAATGCACGGTTGCACCGTACAATATTGACTTTTAACGTTTAGGTTTGTATTTCAATCAACTTATAATGAATTAAACAATCCAATACGGCACAATCGCCACATTTATTCACTCGAACATAATTTTGTTCTCACTCACTGCTTACACAGAATTACTATAGTTTAAACTCAAAACCTCGCAACACGTGTTAACTGAACGACGACTCGAAACCGACTGACTGCCTTCCACAATCTTTCAAGCCACTTTAATGACGCGCTTCGCTCTGATTGGCTCACGTTACAACCAATAGGGAACGTTCACCAATCAGAGACAAGGACAGTGTTGCCAGTTTACAGACTTATAAATCGCAGACGCATATCTCAAAAAGCCAATATTACTTAGTTTTATTTACATAAATTATAATTATACATTTTGTGCTTTTTATCATATAATTGGATTAATTTTGCATTTGACTTAATCATGAACATATTTCCTGAAAAGTACTTACGATGAGTCAAAACCACAACTAATATTGGCGCAAAATAGCAAAATCATTACATTCGGCCATCCTACTGCGTGCGATCTCCTGACGCACGTAAATATTTTTTTTTATACAATTACAAAATAATTAATCACACGAAATCAAACTTATAAAATTACCCTATATAGTTACGAACTAGATAATGCATATCATTACATTCGGCAATTGTTTGAACTCAGAATATCTGATGCATCATCAATAGTTTATTTATGTTCAGATGTGCGATAAAAGTAAATTCATATATCATCTAGATATAACTATAGTAGGTATACAACCCAAAGAGAAATAATTTTACTTTGAATCTGTGCTGTTCAGTACATAGAGAAACATTGTGATTTGACTAAAGTAATAAAATGAAGGATTAATAATAATCTAAATGTGCCTTCCATACAATAGAAAAACTGAACACTCATACAGCGGACATGTACACAGGGAGGCAATGACGTTATAGATACTACCGACACATTATCATCTACTACTCATAACAAATAATTCTATAATAAGGCACGTATCCAATAATTTATTTGTGTATAAGCCGATAAATATCATGCGTCAAAATATTAATAGACTTTTGAACAAATTATATTTTATAAATTGCTGAACTCAATACGACTTTTGAAGATAGACATATGTTAAATTGCCTAATTAAGTTTTCACGAATTGATATCACATTTAAAAAAAACTTAGTGAACCGTGTATACTCATCGAAGTGACCATCCATTTAAACCTCTACATGAAATAGCTAATGGTATTCTAAATTGAAAAGTATTTCAAAGGTGTTTGGATGTTGTGCCATAGAACTTTTAGAACATAGAATTATAATAATTTGTTATACCTCCTAATAACAATAGCAGTGAAATTGACGAGTTATTCTCTAATATAAATGCCGTGTTAGGCAATATTTGTTAATACAGCAATTTATTTCAACAAATGTTACATAGTTATTGTCTCCAGTTGGAATTCAAAACACCAGAGTTGTAGTGATAATATTATACATAAAATGAGAGCTTGTAAAAGTGAAATACTTGAACTAGCATTATTGGATCATACTGTTAAAAAGCAACAATGTACCTACACGACTCAAATAGTCGTGAAAAATAACGCACTACTATATTTAGTATAATCAGCACACGTACATGGCTATGCTCTTGATGTCAACACTTACATGGCTGACGACTAATATAAAACATTAGCACACCTACGTGGCCATGTCCTAGATGTCAGCACACCTACATGGCTGACGACTAACATAAACATTAGCACATCTACATGGCTATGCTCTTGATGTCAGCGCATCTACATGGCTGACGACTAATATAAAACATTAGCGCACCTACATGGCTGACGACTAATATAAAACATTAGCATACCTACATGGCTATGTTCTAGATATCAGCGCACCTACATAGCTGACGACTAATATAAAACATTAGCGCACCTACATGGCTGATGACTAATATAAAACATTAGCGCACCTACATGGCTATATTCTAGATGTCAGCACTCCTACATGGCTGACGACTAATATAAAACATTAACGCACAACTACATGGCTATGTTTTAGATGTCAACGCACCTACATGGCTGACGACTAATATAAAACATTAGCATACCTACATGGCTATGTTCTAGATGACAGCGCACCTACATGGCTGACGACTAATATAAAACATTAGCACACCTACATGGCTATGATCTAGATGTCAGCGCTCCTATATGGCTGACGACTAATATAAAACATTAGCACACCTACATGGCTATGTTCTAGATGTCAGCGTACCTACATGGCTATGTTCTAGATGTCAGCGCACCTACATGGCTGACGACTAATATAAAACATTAGCACACCTACATGGCTATGTTCTAGATGTCAGCGCACCTACATGGCTGACGACTATTATAAAACATTAGCACACCTACATGGCTATATATGTTCTAGATGTCAGCACACCTACATGGCTGACGACTAATATAAAATATTAGCACACCTACATGGCTATGTTCTAGATGTCAGCGCACCTACATGGCTATCTTCTAGATGTCAGCGCACCTACATGGCTGACGACTAATATAAAACATTAGCACACCTACAAGGCTATGTTCTAGATGACAGCACACCTACATGTCTGACAACTAATATAAAACATTAGCACACCTACATGGCTATGTTCTAGATGTCAGCGCACCTACATGGTTGACGACTAATATAAAACATTAGCACACCTACATGGCTATATTCTAGATGTCAGCGCACCTACATGGCTGACGACTATTATAAAACATTAGCACACCTACATGGCTATGTTCTAGATGTCAGCACACCTACATGGCTGACGACTAATATAAAATATTAGCACACCTACATGGCTATGTTCTAGATGTCAGCGCACCTACATGGCTGACGACTAACTTTAACATTAGCACACCTACATGGCTATATATGTTCTAGATGTCAGCGCACCTACATGGCTGACGACTAATATAAAACATTAGCATAACTACATGGCTATGTTCTAGATGTCAGCACACCTACATGGCTGACGACTAAATAAAACATTAGCACACCTACAAGGCTATGTTCTAGATGACAGCGCACCTACATGGCTGACAACTAATATAAAACATTAGCCACCTACATGGCTATCTTTTCAATGTGAGCCTACAGACAGCTGAGTATAATAACGAATCAATACTAAATCTTCGAAGAAAAATAATGCTGTACTAAACTTTATGATTTGTAACGTATTTAAAGGACATAATAACCTTGCCTTTGGTTCATATTCTACTTCTATTCTACTATACTTTCAGTATACTACTACCCACAACTTCTTGATAGTTAATTATTTCATTTAGAACTCTCATAGCACCATCAAGAACTTGATTCAATTAAAATAAAGAAATAAAATTTACTTGCGGTTTTTATCCGGCATAGCTGCGTGCAGAATCCCACTTCTGAGATATAATGAATTAAACAATCCAATACGGCACAATCGCCACATTTATTCACTCGAACATAATTTTGTTCTCACTCACTGCTTACACAGAATTACTATAGTTTAAACTCAAAACCTCGCAACACGTGTTAACTGAACGACGACTCGAAACCGACTGACTGCCTTCCACAATCTTTCAAGCCACTTTAATGACGCGCTTCGCTCTGATTGGCTCACGTTACAACCAATAGGGAACGTTCACCAATCAGAGACAAGGACAGTGTTGCCAGTTTACAGACTTATAAATCGCAGACGCATATCTCAAAAAGCCAATATTACTTAGTTTTATTTACATAAATTATAATTATACATTTTGTGCTTTTTATCATATAATTGCATTAATTTTGCATTTGACTTAATCATGAACATATTTCCTGAAAAGTACTTACGATGAGTCAAAACCACAACTAATATTGGCGCAAAATAGCAAAATCATTACAAACTGGTGTATCATTGTGTTTTTTCCATAACTTATGGGAAATTAAGGGATTTATATAATGACAGCTTTGTCTTCATACGTCAATCACGTTGATGTCCCGAAATCTCAACATGACATATTGATAGGTATCGACTCGCGATTTTGGTACGGCTTTTTACATTTTAATAACTATAAATAGTGCAAAATGGTGCATCGCTGTATAGTTCGTGGTTGCAGAAGTGAGTGGTATCCAGGATGCAGTGTGAAATATCACTTGTAAGTGTTATAATTGCATATTATTGTTCACCTAAGTAAAATTGGTTTTTCACATGTAATTCCATATGATTATCGTTATTGGGCGAAACTCCATAGGGGAAAGTAATTTCTGATACTCGGCTTTCATACTATCTGAATTTAATTAATTTTCATACATAAATTACTTATTCAAATATGTGTAAACAAATTGACTAGGGTGACTAGGATTTTTATAAAATAATAACCTTTTTCCTTTTTCATATATATATTTAAGTCTTTGAAATAGCTGTTATATAGATATATATAGATTATTTATATAGTTTATAGATTATGTATATATACATATAATACATAAATCGTTCTACCCATTTTTGGTTGGGAACGTTTATTTACAAACAAACCATGTAATTTGTGCAATGTACATTATTTTAATTGAGAAACATATTCAAAATGATTGACTGTATTTTACCAGTGTAATAGTGTATTTTATCTTTCACATTTGCATCTACTAACATGTAACGCAGAGTGCAATATGCACAGTGATCCCAAACTTCACTCGAATTTGGGTTAGTAAAATTGACACAGCATTAATAAAATTGTGACTGTGCTATTCAAGCCTATCAAATGATAGTTTCTAATATGCTAATGACGACTTCCAGCCCCCAGAATAAGCCGGATTACGAAAAGGCTTTAGTACCATTGACCAATACATAAGTTGCAGCAGGTTTTACAGAAGACCGAAGAGTATTGTCTGCCAGTATGCTTAGCGTTTGTGGACTATGAGAAAGTCTTCGATTCTGTCGAAACTTGAGCCGTGCTCCAGTGACTTCAAAGGTGCCAAATAGACTATCGGTACATCAAAATGGTCGTCTCTTGGCTGATATGATGATGTGATGAATTCGGGGTTTGGACGGGGTCGCTTAACTACTATTTAGGTCAGGAAATTACACTATTACGGCTTTAGGAACAAGGCTCTTATCTGACTTCCTAACTGAGTAACAGGTACAGAAGGTTGATATATATATATGTAGGGCGTTCAATTTAAAGTAAGAATGACAAACTCTTTGAAACCGAAAAAAGTTAATACGGGCTATTCCAAATACATGGTGTGATACGTTGCGTACCACCGACCAACTTTACATAGGAACTCCTTATCGTTTTATGCATATTTTTTTAATACTGGTTAACACATGACAAAGTTATATACCTTGTCATACGCTAACCAGTATTAATCGAGTTACGAGTACAAATGATTCTTTTACATCTTTTACCGGTATTCATATTTTTAATTGTTGGTCTCGTGATAGAATAAAGTCACATCTGCATAATTCTAACTTTATAGCAGAGCGATTTTAAGTTTGTCTTGTACAAAATTAGCTGTAACTTTTTTCTTAGTTGTTTTACAGAATCGATTATTTTGTGATGTAGTACCTAAGGGTACATAAATATGTTAACCAATGACATAATATAGTCAGTATTTAATCAGCAGTCAGTTGTTTCATTACGATCTCCAGTGCCATCCTTACATGGCGACCCTGCCAGCTTAAGCCTACCTAGTATCGGGTAGCACGGTTCGCGAGAAATAACGAAACATTGGCGCGAGATAATATTACGATGGAAGAAATAAAACTTTTGTTTTACCTATTGGTTCGATCGCACGTGTAAAATGGGAAAGACGCAATCGAAAGAAGTTGTAATTGCACAAAATGCAGCGGGAGGAGAAAATAGAGCGCATATGGAGGATTAAAATAATCATTTATCAACAACAAATATATTAATTACAACCATTGTGGTGATTTCGGCTATCTTATTATTATACTTGGCATTTCGTATATATCGTAAATGCCACTTACGCTGGGTTCGAGAGGAAATCCATGGTGCGAATAGAGGATCGTTTCTGCGGCGCCGAGGATATCAAACGCCGGCTTATCCAGATGTGAAAATAGGCGATTCCAGAGTGTGAAAGTGGTCAATGTGTTAGGCAGTAAAAATACGTATTTAACCAGTGAAACAAAGCTATGGTGTATACGTATACAGCTCATCGCAAGTTTTGATGGACAAAGCAAATAATTAGTAATTGTTTAATAAAGTCATGTAATCATTAGAGGTGTAAGTATGTTAGAAGAACTATAATTATTAAAAGGTACGTAAATTTTTATTTTGTATATTTTTTTTTTCTGTCGTATAATGTTTATATGAATGTTTAATGCTTTATGGAAGAATATTTAGAAAAATTGTATGACGAGTTATTGGGCATAAAAACTTATTTAATAAAAATTGGCCCTTCTCGTAGAAAAGGTAGTATTTTAGACAAAAAGTTAAATGAGGCCAAATTAATTATTCAGCAATATGATAGCTATATAGAAAAAATTACAAAAATTCCTAGGAATGACCATGAACAAAGTATTTTGTTAGAATATTGTAAGCAATTTAAAGTTTTGTATTCAGACATAAAAATATTGTGTCAGGAAAAAATTGTAACAATGGCGAAATTTGACCTGAAAGTTGCTCTGAACTTATTGCCTGTGATGACGGATGAAATATCTATAACTCAACAATTAATCGATGGAATTGATTATTATAGCTCGGTGATTGACAATGACTCGCATAGTAATTTAATTTCTTTTGTTTTAAAAAGCAGGCTTTCGCAAGGTGCTAAGCTAAAACTTAGTCAGAAATATGATAAAATTTGTGACCTTCTACAGGATATGAAACGAATTTTGTTGCCTCAAAAGTCAGCGAATTCCTTACAAAAACAGTTATTAAATTGTAGACAAAATGATTTGTCAGTAGACGAATATGGCAAAAAACTATCAGAATTATTTGTAGACCTCACGATTTCACAATCCGGGGGTGATTCTGTAAAATATGACGTTCTCAAGATAGTTAATGAGAAGCAGGCGATAAGACAGTTCAGTGATGGATTGCGAAATCGCCGAATTAGCACTATAGTTTCTGCTAAGAATTTCGAAAATTTAAAGGACGCTGTTCAAGCGGCTATTGATGAGGACTGCTCAGGAGTAAATTCAAGTGGTGAAATTCTGTCAATGCAAAATTATAATCGTGGCAATATAAAACACAATTTCAGGCAAAATATGTACGGTTACGGACGGCGTGGCTACAGCAGAGGTGCGTATGGTGAAATTCGATCACGCAGTTACGGGGTGTCTGGCCGCTGGTCGCAGCCTCGAGCACGACCGTGGGTGCAGAGGACATGGCGGCAGCCTTCTTCTCCTCGAGGTCGTTCGAACTTTAGAGGTAACCATTTTAATACTTCTAATCGTCGTGAAAATAAATCGTATCAAGGGCATGTCCGGGTATTTACTGATGATACTGAGCCTCAGCCCAGTTCATCAACGCATCAAGAATGCGAGGATGAGTTTTTTCGGAACTACAACTTATAATATTTTAGCTAGTGAGAGTAGTTATTGTGTGGAAATATTTATACATGACTCTCAACTATTATGGAGTTGGTTAGTTGACACGGGCGCTTCTATTTCTGCAGTGAAATATAGTTATGTTATAAATTCCAACATCCCAATTCATAAAGAAAACATTGTCATAAATGGAATTGGTGGCAAAGTCCATGCAATAGGATACACATATTTACAATTGTCGATCGGTGGGCAAAGTATTAGTCATAAGTTTTATGTTTTCAATACACTACCTTGTAAGGCGCATGGAATTCTGGGACAAGACTTTTTAAGCCAGTATAGATCGGTTATCAACTTTAATAATAACACATTATCGTTATGGTATAATGGAAAGGAAATTAGTATAAATTTAATTAACATAGATGAATATTCGTTTAAATTACCAGCTAGGTCCGAATCGATACATTACATTAATACTACTTTGGCAGACGATTGTATCGTTTATGCGAAGGAAATAGAAAACGGCATTTTCGTGGCAAGTACCTTAGCCACTCCTAATAATGGTAGGATACCAATACGAATTCTGAATACAACTACTAAAGAGGTAACTTTATCGGAAATGAATATTGACATAGAAAGTTCTAGTAGTTACGACATTTGTACATTTAATCAAAATGCGAAAAATGCATCGCGTGTGAAGGACTTATTTTCTAAATTAAACTTAAAACATTTAAATAAAGAAGAGAAAAATAGTATACAAAGTTTATGTGCAAAATATTCAGATATATTTTATTTGCAAGGGGATACTTTATCAACGACTAATATTTACCAGCATACTATTAAGTTGAAAGAGGCTACACGACCAATTTATTCCAAACCCTACAGGCTACCACATTCTTTAAAGAATGAAATTAATAATCAAATTGACAAAATGTTGAAAGAAGGCATTATAGAACCATGTCAAAGCGAATGGTCGAGTCCGATTTTACTAGTACCAAAGAAATCTGATGAAAATGGTAACAAAAAATGGAGGTTGGTTATAGATTATAGAAAGCTTAATGAAAATATACATGACGATAAATTTCCTCTTCCAAATATTACCGAAATTTTAGACTCATTATCAGGGTGTATGTACTTTTCGCATTTAGATTTACACCAAGGGTATTACAACGTCAGTTTGGACCCAGAATGTCGGAAGTACACGGCATTTTGCTCCGGACAATTTCAAATGACTCGAATGCCAATGGGTTTAAAAACGAGCCCAAGTTCTTTTTCCAGAATGATGACTATGGCAATGACGGGTCTTACATACGAAAAATGCTTAGTTTATCAGGACGATTTGGTTTGCTTTAGTAGAGATTTAAATAGTCATGTAAAAAACTTGCAAGATATTTTTGAAAGATTGAGGAAAGTTAATTTAAGGTTAAATCCTTCAAAATGTGATTTTTTAAAGACAGAGTTGCTCTATTTAGGTCATGTAGTTTCACCTGCAGGTGTAGTACCAGATCCAGAAAAAATTAGTGTTGTCCAAAATTATCCCATTCCAACCACTACCGACGAGGTCAAACGATTTGTCGCATTCGTAAATTATTATAGAAAATTTATTCCTCAGTTTGCTGAAAAAGCATATTATCTTAATAGGCTCTGTAGGAAAAATATATCTTTCGATTGGGACGACCGTTGTCAAAAATCTTTTGACACACTAAAACAAAGTATTATATCCCATCCAGTCTTGCAGTATCCAGACTTTTCAAAAGAAAACCAATTTATGTTACAGACAGATGCTTCTGGTTATGCGTTAGGTGCAGTTTTATGTAATTCAGATGGTAGACCTGTGGCTTACGCTAGTCGGAGTTTGAATACGGCTGAAAAAAGGTATCCAATTATTGAGAAAGAATTGCTAGCAATTGTATGGGCAGTTAAACATTTTCGGCCCTACTTATATGGTCGTACTTTTAAAATTCAAACAGACCATAAGCCACTTATATCATTATTTGGAATGAGGGACCCTTCCAGTCGTTTAATGAAATTTAGGTTAATTTTGGAGGAGTACGATTTTATAGTAGAATATTTAAAAGGGAAAAACAACTCGGCAGCAGACGCATTGTCACGTTTAAATATAACGTCAGAGGAGTTGAAAGAGATTACACAAAATATGATAAATATAATGACTAGAGGTCAAAGGGCGAGACAAGAATTAATGGATACTACTGATTTTAGGGACAATCGGCCTGATCAACCGAAAGTTGTTGAAATTCAGAGTAAGCCTAGGTATTTCACGGAATTAAGATTTACCACGGATAACGAAATAAAACGATATCGTAAATTAAATATGATAAAATATGAGAATAATTGTTTTTGCTATGTTGAATGTATGAATACGATTGTTATTAACCCAGTGTCTCGATCACAACTATTGCCAGACGAATTTGTGAGAGAGCTGCGTAAAATATGTAAGAAATTAAGAATAGAAGAGATATACTTATTAAAGAATGAGAATAATAACATTTTTATAAAGAAAGTAGTTAATGAAATACAGAAGATGAGTTCATGGTCCGGACCACGGTTATGTATTTTAAAAGATGTTGAACGAATTAATGACAAAGACGACCAACGTGTGATAATTAACGACTTTCACCTTTTGCCCACAAGTGGCCACGCGGGTATTAGGCGAATGGTTAATAATATTAAAAAATATTATTTCTGGCCAGGTCTAGAAGTCGATGTAACGAATTTTGTGAAAAGGTGTGATAAATGCCAAAGACAGAAACATTCGACTCATCATACGAAAGAACCAATGACTATTACGACCACTGCACAATCTGCATTTGAAAAGATTTATTTAGATTTGGTAGGCCCCTTAGATAAAGACTATTATAATTATATGTATATTCTAACAATACAATGTGAGTTAACTAAGTATGTGGAAGCATATCCCTTATACTCAAAGACGTCTAGCGAAGTAGCTAAACAGTTAGTTAATAATTTTATTCTTAGATATGGTATTCCAAAAGAGATTGCTACGGACCGAGGAACCGAATTCTTATCCTCTACAACAAATGAGGTATGTAAACTTTTGCATATTAATAAACTACAGTCAACGGCGTATCATCACCAGAGTATTGGTGCACTGGAGAACACACACAAACAAATGGGTAATTATTTAAGAATTCAAACAGAAAATCACTCAGATGCTTGGAGCTCTTGGCTTCCATTCTGGTGCTTTTCATATAATACAGCGGTCCATAGTGAAACGAAATTTAGCCCTTTTGAACTAGTTTTTGGGAAAAAGTGTATTTTACCTTCAAACCTAAACTCACACAAAATAGATCCAATTTATAATTTCGATTCATATCCTTTAGAACTCAAATACAGAATACAAGTATCACAAAAAGAAGCTCGAGAGAATTTAATTAATAGTAAAATAAAGAGAAAATTAAAATATGATCAGAACGCTAATCCAGTGACATATCAGCCGAATGATTTAATTTTATTAAAAAACGAAACAGGAAATAAGCTTCAGAATATCTATACAGGTCCTTATGTAGTCATCAAAGAATGTTCACCAAATGTAGAAATATTTAAAAATAACAAACCATATGTAGTTCATAAAAACAGAACTAAAAGGTATTTCCCGACGGTTTCATAATAGTAGCTATTAAAACATTGTATTTGATTAATTTGTTATTCGTACCTTTAGTTTATTTAAACTGGAAGCAGTATCTACCTAAATATGTAATTAGAATAAAAAGTATAATCATGTAATCAATATCTAGTTAGTCATGTGTTAAAAAAAAATAAGCTATAAGTTATTTTATTTTTTTGTTTACGGTGGAGGTGTGATGTAGTACCTAAGGGTACATAAATATGTTAACCAATGACATAATATAGTCAGTATTTAATCAGCAGTCAGTTGTTTCATTTCGATCTCCAGTGCCATCCTTACAATTTTGCCAATCATTATAAAGTATTATGAAACATAGATTGATATGAAAGTAATATATTTTAGGTCAATATTTTGTAATTTAGAAGTATCTATGTGAATATGTAACTATATTCTGCGGATATCACTGTATCATATAATAATAAAGGATTTTGTTCTTTTAAGTATCAATATTATGTGTATATATAACTTTGTTTTACATAAATTCTTGAGTCACATATGTAATATATGAATGTTTAGATTGTTATTTATGTTTAGATTTAAAATAGAACCGTTCTTGTGATCAAGTTTTTATTAAGGAATAAACTTAGTGTGTTACAGAATTTATAAAACTACCACTACTACTACTTAATTTATTTTTAATAACTACCCAAAATATACGCATGTAAAACTGTAACTTAAATTAAATTGATAATTTTTTATTGACTTGTATTGATGTTTTGAAATCATTACAAAATTGTAAGCTGTGGAGTTCTTCGCCGGAGTCTTTCGCCATTTCTGCTCCATCTCAGCATAATAATTATTATTTCGTCCCGAAATGGTGGTAGGCCTTTTAACGATTTAAAAGCACTTAGCAAAGTCCATTTAATAAAGAGCTTTTTCATTTTCATATTTCGCCAATGTTAAGTGTAAATTTACTTATAGTAACAGACAGTTGTACGGAAGATTAAAACTAATTATTATGAATGTTAATTCTTTGTCATGGTAAACTCAAAAATATTTTAAACTTTGAGTACTAATTAATTTTATTAACTTAACGAAGTCCAAGATTGTCCGTAATTATTTTTTCTGCTATAGGCACCCTACTAGAAAGAGACAGAGCCTCTCTATAAATGTCAAGAAATGTCAAGGGTTGTCAAAATTTTTGCCCTCACTTTTTTCATTTGACTAATGACTCCATTCTATAGGTAATATAAGCTCCTTGCCTCAGACCAATAATCTAGTACCCGCTTTGTGTGTAAATGTCAAATATGAAGATACGAATGTCGAATATATAATGTAGTAATGTTGCAATTCGGACTGTAGCCCTGCGGTCCAAATTGTGTAATATCCCGCTATCAGCACCGAAAGCGCGCACACGGAGTGAACTATAGATATAGGAAACTGTGGATCGGCAATGTAAAAGAGAAAGAGCATACTAACGCGTATATTAACTAGGGAGAGATAGATAGACGAGACCATTTCACGTACACGCAGGGGGCCAAAGGAGGCCTGTCAGTTACGTAAAAAAGACAGCAACTGTCAGACTGCAGTACAATTTTTCATGCACACGTGTGCATTACGCACACATCGGTGTATTTTTTTGTTATTACCCTAGTCGATTCATTGCCAATGTATAAACGTAGGTAAGTAATAATAAATCTATGGCGTGAACCGAATTGAACGTATTCGCACCAACGAAAATAATGTGACGTCGTGAGTGACTTCACTAAGCCGTGCTAACGGTGCACACGAAAAAGGTATTCTATTCTATTCTATTCTTTAATTTGCTGTGTCCGTAAAGGGCGACTAAGTATTAAGTTCTTTGAATAATAACAACACCTGTACACACTTAGTTTGCAATAAAGATTTGATTTGATTTGATTCTTAATTAATGGCGTCGCGTCACATTAAGCGTACGCATTTTGCCAATGTCAAGTGAAAATGTAACTGAAGTAACAAAAAATGTATGGTTGATTTAGGTTAAAAATGGCGTCTCTCAACACGTGTTTTTACAACAAGAACTCGGGAGAAACTCCGTGTTTTCACGAAAGGGTAGTGCAGTGTGTGTTCAAATGTCAATATCATATTTTACGTTTAAGTCAGTGAATTATTAGAGTAAACATTTGGAGCTTCTCCTGAGTTCTTGTTGATAGACTCAATTTTTAACTCAATCTACCGAACAATTGTTGATAATTCAAAACTCAAATGTTTACTCTTCTTCTTCTTAATAAATGGCGATCGTGATACATAAAGATTACGCGTTTCGCCAATGTCTTTTTAAATTTTCGCATTCTTAAGTATATTATAGTATTATAGATCATTGTTGTACGGTAGATTGAGTTAAAAATGGAGTCTCTCAACACCTGTTTTTACAACAAGAACTCTAGAGAAATTCCCGTTGGTAACGTTTGTAGTGTTTCGCATTTCGGACCGCAGCGTAGGGAATGACGTTGTCAATGTCACTGTAATGTCATTTTTGACGTTTCTTGTACCCATTTGTTTTTCTCGCACAACGTAAATATTCCATTCCTATTGCTTGCTAACTTGCTATTTCAAATTCATTCGTTCTATCTAGCTATGTAGTTAGTTTAGTTAGTGATTTGTGTTTATAGTTTGCGGTTGCGTGTTCGTCTGATTAAATCAACATTAATTACTGATAGTACTATTTTTATGAACAAGGTCAACTGAAGATTACAAAATCGATAAAGTCTTTAAGTAATTAACAGTTTATGCATATTACTTACTTATTTAAGATGCCGTTAGAGTTATAGATTTTACAATGTCTCTAAAAAGTTATACGTTGCTACGGTAAGAACAAATTAACGATAATACAACTTAAAAATTAATAACATTACTATTGATAAGTCGAAATTGGTATTATACTAAAATTAAGTAGGTAGGTAGGTATTATATTTACTTAAGATTTCATTTGTATCATTTCAGTAATGTGGCCAAGCATAGGATAGTGAACTTTACAGGAATAGCAGTGAGAGAATTGAGTGGAAGATACCAGGAACGTGAGAGATGGGGATGGAGAAAACCTACTGCAGTGGTACTTTTTGGTTCGGTGTTAGTTGGAAGTGCTTTATCAGGTAATTTTAATTTGATTTTCATTCATCATATAATTTAAACTTTAGTGTAGATAGGTAAAAAATATAATTACCTTAAATGTTTGCTAAATAGTATTAATATCTACATGTTTTATTCTACTCAAAGATGCACCTGATGTTTTCATAGTTGGCAATTTCTTCAGGCTTAATTTATAAAATTAAGTGTGATTTTCTAGTCATATAAGGTGTACTTACAATCATAATAGTGCAATTATAATATTAAACTTTGATTTACTTATTAGTGATATTGTTATTTTATGGTATCTATTATTAAACTCCTTGTTATGTACAGTAATGTGAGAAGGTATAAATATTAAATTTGCTAACCATAAATAATTTTAGAACTATTTCTTAGGTATATGTAAGTTTTTTAACTAAACTTAATTTAAATTCTTATTTTAGACAAATTGGAGAGCAAACAAAAACTAAACAGAAATAAGGAAGGGAAAGTAGAGCAGCCAAAGATTGAGGCTGGAGGTAAGAGGCCTGACCTGCCAACATTCAGGGCTGAGGAAGTCAGCAAACATGATAGCAAGTTAGTACTAGCCTGCAAACCATAACATCATTCTACCCCGTTCATATATTCATACGCCGTCGTGGTGGAGTGATCAGTATAGCTGCCTTCACATCAAGCGGACCGGGTTTGAATCCTGGTAGCGGCAAATATTTGTGTGATGAACACGAATATTTGTTTGCGAGTTATGGTTGTTTAATATTTATTTAAGTTTATTTATAAATTTATCTAAAATTATTAAGTGTATTAAGGAACGAATAAAAGCAGAACACTTATCTTCCAGGTCTAGCTTCTGGGTGACATACAAACATGGTGTGTATGACATAACCAAGTTCCTCCCGTCGCACCCTGGAGGAGAACAGATCCTGAATGCAGCGGGCTTCAGCATTGAACCATTCTGGAATGTTTATGGAATGCACAAAACCGATGAGGTGTATAAATTATTGGAGCAGTATAGGATAGGTTCGAATGATATTACTTTATTTTTATATCTAATGACCTTGCCCTTCATTTAATATTTTTGCAAGTTATGATAAGGTCAGAGGAGTAAATGACCTTCAGCTGGAATCATCAACTGCTGCGCCACAGCCAAACATAATTATATTATGTATAGTGACTAATGATTTCCTCATCTATATCACCTTTTAACAACCCACATATTTTCAGAATGAAAATATTTTTTATTATTACTTATTTAGATAAGATATTTATATTAGAAAGCCTGCCTGTTAGATGATGGATATTTTAGGACTGAACTACCGGCTATGCTAAAAATATAAAACCTATTTATGATTGTGACAAAATTTAAAATCTATATCAACCATTGTTCTCTTAATCAACATAAAACGAACAGGCTTATGATACAGCTACGCTGCTTTGACTTAATAATACAGCTAGCAATCGTCAGTCGAGACACAATATAAAGCTTGTACAGATGGTAAACTTCATATGTGACACATTTCAGTTTCTCTCCCATTGACGTAATCACGGAACATTTTTTAGTTTGAGTTCAAGTGGAGTGTGCAGTGTGCTACATACTCTCGTTTTGTGAATTAGTTAAACCATACATATTTCTTGCGCTTTATATAGGTACTGTCATCACAGTCCACATACATGCTCGACGATTTCGTGTACTTATTTGCGTGGACGCGCTCTCGTTAATGTAGATTTATAATTAACTTTTTGTGATTTAAATTCACCTTGGAATAATTTTATTTTTGCGTTTACAAACGCGTAAATATTAATATTAGAAAAATGCACTGAAAAAAATCGACTTGCCTCAGGCGGGACTCGAACCCGCATCTTCCACAATCCAGGCGTATGCGTTGACCAATTACGCCACCGAGACACTGCTTTTCGCTGTCGAAATTTATCAGTGCTTGGTGCTTATGTTTTTATGGTAAATATTGTTCCATCAAATCTTTAAAATTTGCACTTCTAAGACCCGAACGAAATATTTTTGCAAATATTTGACGCTCAGTTAAGATGAAACTACCTTACATTATGGAATAATTTTATTTTTGCATTTACAAACGCGTAAATATTAATATTAGAAAAATGCACTGAAAAAAATCGACTTGCCTCAGGCGGGACTCGAACTCGCATCTTCCACAATCCGGGCGGATGCGTTGACCAATTACGCCACCGAGACACTGCTTTTCGCTGTCGAAATATGTCTATATGTTTTTATGGTAAACATTGTTCCATCCACAGAAATAAATCAAGATAGAACGGCGATCACAACTCGTTTTCATACAATCAATGCGTGTCACTTTTTTCGTAAGCCCCGCCCACTAGATGACGTCACATTGAGCTAATTAGTGAGGTGACACTCAATCATATTCATAATCGATAGTGCACTCATTTTAGTCTAATCTAATTAATCGATAGATCGAAAATAAGAATCGATATTTCGAATAAAACCGAACAATCACTATAATGTTCATCGCTAGTATTCTTTTTATTGTAATTGAATAAAAAAACAAACAACCAGCCAAAACATTGCGGAAAAATGATTATTTAATAATCAATTTTTCTTTGAGTTCTTGGATAATGTTTTGAAGGGTACAAATCTTTTTATTTAGCCGTCGGTTCTTTTCTTGCAGTCTTTTTACTTTTAACTGTTGTATATGCAATGAAAGTTTTGAACGATCAAGTTGTCTTTTCAATTTTAATTTCCTAGGTGATAGTTCAAGTTCAGTATTAGAAGTCGATGCCTGAAACAAAGTTAAAGTAAATTAATTATCATAAATCATTTATAATTGAAAATATGAGATTACAGTGGACAAAATACAATACAACACAATTACAAAAAAGGCTATTATAATAACATCAATTATCAAGAAATAAAACTGGCACTTTTAAAAATTAAAAAGTTGAATGAGAGTGGATCCGGCTATTCAAGCTCCACGATCCTGTAGCGCGGGTCGCGGATTCGTTAATCCAAAATGGATCGTCCGATGTGGACCCGGTTATTTACATACAAGAGCTACTTTTTGGTAGACACAGCATCAATAACAAATTTGTATTATTTGATCAGTACCCGCAGTGTAAGTTTTTCGTTTAGAATACGTAACTATTGTAATTGCGTTAAGAGCTCAATTTGTATAGGAAACGTAATAAGTTAGCCCCTAGCGGAAAAAAGGATAATCAATAAAGATATTTTGTTTGATTTAATTTAATTGAAAAAAGTGCAATTTACATTTTCCATACAATTTGAGCTCCCAACCCAAGTAAAATAGTTAAGCATTTTATACTAAAAAACTTACACTGTAATGGTACAGTAATAAGTAGGCGATGATTAAGACTTTTACCTCGAGTTGGTGTTCTTTTACTAATTTTCGTTTTTTAGGGGATGACGATTCTTTTGATGACACCTGTAAATAAAAAATCTATAAGTTTGTTTTGTACACTTATTTATGCGGTTCTAATTTTTTTTTATGAATCAGCAAGTAATAATTTACTCATTAAAGTCTAAACTAGTCATTTCATGTCAATTAAAATCGTAGTCGTAATCGTAAGCAAAGCAGGGCTTGTAATACGTGTCAATCGTATTATAAGCCTCGCTATGCTTCAGTTTTAAAATGAGGGATAAAAGTTTATTATTAGTAAAATAATTTATAAATGGTTTCATTGGTTGCAGGGATTAACCTGAACAAACAACACACAGTTTCATCTCTATAACATATTAGTATAGGATACATAAATTGCAGTAATTTTTAAGCATTTTACCTCGCCAGGAAGGTGTTTTTCTAATTTATGTGTTTTTTATGTGTCGACGATTTTTCTCTTGACATTTAAATCTGAATAATACCACATTCTGTACTCGTACATACTGAATAAGCGTCTCTTAAAGTTTAATAAATGAATAAGTTTTAATAATTTTCCAATTAAGAATGTAGTCTCAGCAACGAATACTTACAATACTTTCAGTTTGCCAAACATCAACTGTTGGAAACGCGGTTGGAAGTAATCGTCTCCATTTTTCGGTCTCCTTATAATCTTCTTGCAGAAAATGGGGAGAACAAATAGTGCTGTATTTAGTTGGAAACCAATTTTTTCTGCCGGTAGCGTCCACCCATTTCTCTTTAGTCTTTGGATCCCCCGGAAATCTATAATAGAAAAAATAACCTCCTTAAAATCCCCGTCGTAAAATCTTTTGCTGACGTCTCATACCTATCTATCTTATACCTACCTATCTGCCAAATTTTTAATTCATCCTTGAAGCATTTATTGCGATTTCGAGTATAGTTACTCAGAGACCCTTTTTTTTTTTTATAAAGGTGGATTACTAGGTACCTACCTACTAGTACTACTATTATAACGTACTTGTCTAGTTTCATATTCATTCAAATCCGGCCCTGTCGCAAATTCCTTTGCCGCGTCTCACACCTGTCTGCCTACCTATCTGCCAAATTTTAAGTTCATTGGTGTAGTCATTATTTAGATTTCGAGTATAGTCAGTGAGGGACACTTCGCTATTTTATGGAGGTAGATTACTAGGTAATAACGTATTTTCTTTTCTCAGGTCTATAATAATAAATTATAATATTTTTATAGACAATAATAAGTATTGTAATAAAATAGATCACTTTTTATAAATCGATTGTTTCGATCAAGTTTCGATTCTTTGACCCACATTCTACCGGCACATCACTAATTACACGTGTCCCGTTCTCGTTCCTTCACACGAAAATGGGCGTTTCGTTTGATTTAGTGTACGTTGCTTGCTACTTTATGCGGTGCAATAAATGGACACATTGCACGTGAAGCAATGGAAGTGAAACTTATCTATTGTGTTTTCTAACTGAATTATTTTACTTGTTTATTGAATTTTGGTGTTTATTATAAATAAATCTCATAAACATAGTAAAAAGTACTTACCCATGAAATGATATGCCTCCTTTATCTCGATTGACACTTCCACTATGATTTAGACAGTTGGAAACTGCACAAGAAGGCATTTTGTACCGAGCTCACTGTTAACGTTCTGTGACGAGTCTCGACGCGCACTGACGGAACGTTTGAGATATCTTGTCAATATGACAAGATTTCGGCACGCGGGACACACCCACTTCACCGTTCTATCTTGATTTATTTCTGTGGTTCCATCAAATATTTGAAATTTGCACTTCTAAGACCCGAACGAAATATTTTTGCAAATATTTGACGCTCAGTTAAGATGAAACTACCTTACATTATGGAATAATTTTATTTTTGCGTTTACAAACGCGTAAATATTAATATTAGAAAAAAAAGTGCATTTTTCTAATATTAATATTTACGCGATTTTCGACAGCGAAAAGCAGTGTCTCAGTGGCGTAATTGGTCAACGCATCCGCCCGGATTGTGGAAGATGCGGGCTCGAGTCCCGCCTGAGGCAAGTCGATTTTTTTCAGTGCATTTTTCTAATATTAAATTCACCTGTTGAAATGATTAGGGTTCATCTATCATCATCATAACAGCCTTTATAATCTGACCCACTGCAGGGACACAAGGCATCTCCTTGTCATCGAAGGAGGTTAAGGCAGTAGTAGCGTATTGGTGGACGGAGAATAATGTGATCAATACTGCTTTGCTGATCCATTAGTCGCCTTCTACGACACCCATTGTAGGATATGGGGTGATGCTTTTCTACTCTGTCGTCATCACAGACCTAAATTCATCTATATCCATACCAAAATTCACCAAAATCTTTCAAGCAGATTAAATATGAAAGCGTACAAACATTCAAACTGATTTTAGCATTTATAATCTTAGTTACGTAAATTTAACACTAATGGCATAATTTATAACACTTGTGCCATCTTACAGAATACTGCAGCCCGATAACAATACAATTTTTGCAGTCTTGCTATTATAATGTAAGCTTTTCAAAGCTCTACAGAACAGGACAGTGGGTTGGAGTTAGAGGCGCGTAAATAAAACATTAGTGTTGCAAGGATATATTTTAGGTTAGTGTTCGCAACATATCAAAAATACTTGCCTTCTGCACTAACTTTGTTTTGTGATGTGACTACTTGCCTTGCATCCAAGTGACGCAAATACTGGAAATACAGGTCGGTGTTTGTAGGACGTGTTATACGTAGAGTTTTTACGTAGGTTTCTTTGAAAACGAACTATAATAGCATCTCGTAAAGTAGAAATTAATAAAATTCAGTATTTCCTAAATTCAAACAAAACAAATCGACGCGACAGCAAAATATTATGCCAATTCCGCGAAACAAATTAAAATTGTTTGCTTACGTCAATTCATGTTGACTCGATTTCATTTTGCTGTGACCTCTTTTATATAACAAGTACTTCTCGCCTCCCGTAAACTGTTATATAGTTGGTACTGCATTGAATCATTTCAATATTTTAAATGCCCACGTAAATGTGCCACTGTCACACACAGCTCATACAAATTATATAATCACGCTCAAAATCCCAAAAGTGATTGAGCAGCGCTTCAGGTAACATTCCGTTTCACACAAAGCCACATCTGGCAGTATGCGACATACAGCGTGTAAAAGACATGAACAGTCAAACGAAAACCATGTATTCTGCTCACCATCATAAAATTTTTTTTCCTATAGACTATACCTGGGAAATTGATAGTTACAATTTTACTGAAGGTCAAAGTCATAATTTTTTTTTTATTTTTTTATGAAAACGTATTCTATACGTTATTTCTTAATTATTGTCCAAAGAAACATTATATTTTTTTTAGTATTTCATAACAAAAAATGGCTTCAAAACGTTAGCGTTCAATGTAGCTCACTCGATGCGCACGGACACTAACGAACGGGGCCGCCGTCTGGCAAACTTATCGCGGTTTTGCGAGTTGCGTGCGAGTTGAGCCCTCTACATTGCGCGGTACAATTTGCAATTTTTATTAACACCAAAAAATCAATATCATTTCCCAGTAAGTTTCCCAGCAATATTTTTTTTTTTGAAATATGTTTTATTTTGATGTATAGAATACATGGTTCTCGTTTGACTGCTCATGTCTTTTACACCCAGTATAGTACCTACACCAAAATAGTGACAGGTTGCCAACCTGTCGTCTACACAAAAGGCATTAAACAACCTAACTAATGCCATCGATCGATGTTATACTTAAATGCATCTCAGCAGTACCTACGGGTGTCATAAAATACATCACCAGAATATGTCATTTTCCGCCCGCTACGCGTACCTCATTATCATCATTTCAGCTGAGAGACGTCCACTGTTGGACATAGGCCTCCCCCAAGGATCTCCAAACCAGTCAGTCCTGCGCTGCCCGGTACGTGGTCGCCACTCGAAGACCTTTCTGCCCCAACGGCCGTCAGTCCTCCTCACAATGTGCCCTGTCCACGTTCGGTAAGGTTCGCAATTCTTTGGGCTATATCGGTGACCTTGGTTCTCCTGCGGATCTCAGAAATGTGATATGATCACGTGACTTTAAGCCTACCAGGTACTATGCGTTTGGATCACATAACTGCGATCTGAGATATTCTTCGTTTTACCGCCCTTGTTAATAAATGTCATTATCAGGTACCAATTTAATTGGTGACTAAAACGCTTGTAACGTTAGTGATGATATTATTATTGTCCTCCGCGCAGGTAACCTGCACGACGATGATATAGTTGACCACTCGGACGCGGAGCTGTGGGCCCGTGAACCGGCCAGGGACCCGCGGCTGATCGTTAAGACCATGAGGCCGTTCAATGCTGAAATACCCCCGCAATTCCAGATATTGCACTTCGACACACCCAAGTAAGTTTGAATATTGAGTCTTCATCTATGAAACAAAAACAAACTTCAAAACTAAAAACAAAGAAATAAAAATTTTTGTTTATAAAAATCTATTTTTTTTTTTGCGGTTGGTCCCAAATACAAGTGACAACGCTTATTCCAAATATTGAGGTTGGCACCGACCTAAAAGAACATTTAGATTCTTATAAACAACATTTTTATTTCTCGGTTTTTAGCTTTGAAGTCGGTTTTTTAATTTAAATTTTTCTTTGTTTTTAGTGTTTAGTATAGAAATTTTTGAGAAAACTATCTCGAGATCTTTTAGACAAACAATTAATAGAACTATTACGATATCATCGACGTCAATTAAAAACGCATTATTTTACGATTAGTTTTGAGATGGTTTTGAGTTATCCCAAATAACTCAAAAACTACTAGTCAGATGTCAATCAAATTTAAATGGGACCACTGACAAGCACCAGCTTCCAAAGGTTGAAAGAATCTTCAAAATCGGTACACCCAGTAAAGAGTTATGAGGTAACAAACATAAAAAAATACAGTCGAATTGAGAACCTCCTCCTTTTTTGAAGTCGGTTAATAACTAAATTTCAAACAAAGTAACTTTGACATTTCCCATGATTCCTTCATAACTTTTAGGAATAAATTACTGCATTTCCTACGGTCTGTCAGTTCACATTCAGCGTAATCTTTGTTTCGGATTTATGTAATTTAATTAGAACTGCTTTTTAAATAAGATAAATATTTAGATACCTTTACAGTAAGTGCTGTGTACTGTACACTGTAATTGGCAAACATGTAAAGATTGTAACTTTTTAAATACCTATTCTAAGTGTTCAACGTGTCTTGCTGTTGATGTACCTTATATAAATAACAAATTCATACAAAATGGTGGCCGCTATTACGGATATAACATGGTACTATAGTGTTAATCTACTGTACCTCAAGTTATTGTGTCGAATTAATTCGTTACAATTTCTCTAAGTAGAAAGTCGTCCGTCAGCCTTGTTTGCTTACTTGGCCTTGTCTTGGGTTCGTGGACCTCTGTGACGTGTACGATAACGTCACGTTCGTACTAAAGGTGCCTGTACACGGTGCAAAGAGTCTAAGCATATTGAGGCACTTGTTGCGTGAAAGAATTGAGCTAGTCTAACGACTCGAGCATAATATTAGCACGAGCCAATAGTGCAAGTAGCACAGAAATGGATATTCATATATTTGCTTCGTAAAAAAATACATGTGCCTACTTATACAAAATTCCGACATAAAATGTGTTTTATGGTCTGTAATTAACTTGTTTTTTTTTCGTTCACATCTTAAAAAGTTTCAACCATGAAAATACTGCAATACATCTAATATCATACTATCGAAGAATTGAAAGATATAAAATGAAACTGACTACATTACTTATGCTGATATCGGAACCATATCCCCAGCCAGTTTACCAAGATTGTTTTTATAGAAACCGTTTGAAAAATCAAACACGGACGGTTTCGTTATCAATCTTAAAAGAATATGAATAAAGTTTAGATTTTTTTATGTTATCTACAACTACACAATTGTCGTAGTGCGTAATGCTCTACTAAAATAACCTGGAGTTATTACCACAAACAATTAGTCGCGCAATATAATAACAATTGTCTATCCCCATTTTTGTTTGCAGCGAATTATTTTACGTGCGTCAACACATGCCTGTTCCAGAGCTGGAGGCTGAGAATCATCGTTTGCGCGTGGTGATCAAACAGAGTGGCGTGAAGACCCGGGAGTTCTCCCTTCAACAGTTGGACCAGTTCCCGCGGAAGAGTGTCCGGGCGGCCCTCATGTGCGCGGGCAATAGGCGAAGTGAGATGACTAAGGTATCTAAATTGTGGTTGTGGTTTTAAATATTATATCAAGGATGACTGAAAATATTGTCAGGGGTGGAAACCAGACTGAAGCGTAGGTCGCACCGCTAGCTGGCGAGTGAAAATATGATAGCTTATTTTAGCAGGTAAACTAATTCATTCCGAAAACTACATGCGAGTAAAGGAAGTGTTCCACATCTATTCACTTTTGCGAGAGTCCGTCGTCTGATTCTGTAGTAGTAAATCACCAGAGCGGGAGCGAGCAGGCTAAGCTAGCAAGTCAAACGAAGAAAACGTTGTAGCATCGCTGGAAGCATCGCATAAAATAATTCAAGTCGTTTTAATCGCTGAGTCATTCGCAAAGTGGACCGAAGTATAAAAAGAATAATAATAATATATTTCCACGCTCACACCAATTATCTAGCCCGAAGTAAGTATCTTTAGGAACTTGTGTTACGGATACTTTAAAAAAAAATTAAAAGAAATAAAAATAAAAAGAGTTATAACAATGTGCACTCTTGGTGGGCCTTTCCACTTATCCGTGCTCAAGCAAGTCCGCATAGCAACGAAGAACCAGACTTCTTATTTCACCTTTACAAGCACTATAGTTACGTACAGTCACCATCAAAAGTAGATGATCATTTTAGTACCTTGTCACAATAATAATTCATACATAATTGTCGCAACTATTACTGCACAAACGCTGGCGTTGCTATGACATGGTACTAAAGTGATCATCTACTTCTGATGCTGACTGTACAAGTAAGGGGCACAGATCCTGATAACGCCCTGTCGAGTCGATCCCGTACATTTGCGTTTAAAATCCTGGTTTCAATTTGCTTCATATTTTTAATTGTAATTACCACGTCATCAAGATACTTAAAACCGCTGATATTTATACAGAACGTGCCGAAACAAGTAAAAGGCATTGACTGGGCTGGCGGGGCCATTAGTAACGCCGTTTGGAGTGGAGTTTTGCTGCGGGATGTCCTGGTGGAATGCGGACTCAACCTGGAGGATACCAAAGGAAAGCATATTATTGTAAGTTTATTATTCCAGTTTAATGCCATTAGTTTTAGTAATTCTGTGTAGTAACTTTCCATACTTTCATGGGGTAAGATACATCTATGTATATGTTGTATTTATGTCACTTTGACCGTTTACCATCATAAGTATGCTTTTTTGTTGTTTGCCTTGTGTTGAGGTAGATAGTCAATGTAATATGAGAAGCGCTTAATCCAACTTTTGTTTTAATGTATCCTGTCACTTCTCCCATAGTTCATGGGATCTGACATGGACGCAACGGGGGTAAACTTCAGTACATCCCTCCCGCTGAGTCTTGCGATAGACCCTTCGTGTCAGATCCTGCTGGCCACACATATGAACGGCCAACCCTTGCCCCCCGACCACGGCTACCCTCTCAGGGTGATAGTACCTGGGGCTCCGGCAGTCAGAAGCGTTAAATGGCTTGGTGAGTGATCTATTATTTAATGAACACGTTTTCTAATGCAAATTTATCTCAGCAGACAATGTTATTGATTATGCGTAATAGATAGTTACATTTTAAAGATTACTTTTTTATTTTGATATTTCCACTCTCATTCCCACTGCTCATGAGTTAGCGATAATTTAAGAGCATTCACTATACCTAATTTTATCGTAAAAACACCTATATTGGGGGTCTTATCTCACTCTTTTTAGATTAGCAGCCTTTTAAATATTTCTTATTAAGTATTAGGCACCTCTGCTCAAAAAATTGATTTCTCTGGACATGTAAATTTACAATTTATCGCTTATGTACAACATGTAAATTAAATAACCAACACCCTGAATACAGGTGGTTTGGGATCGGCTTCGGAGTTGATTTCAAAAAAAAAAATAAAAAAAAATAACAATTTTTTTTTTGAAAAAAAAATATATACCCAGAAAATGTTGTACAATATTACACTTTCATAATACATTGTAGTATTCCAACAAATAACACGTAAATGTTCCAGAGTCAATAACCATCTCTGAAGAGGAGAGTCCGTCCCACTGGCACCAGAAGGACTACCGCTCGTTCAACCCGTCCAAGACTTGGGAGACGGCGCACTTCCCCTCCGCTCCTCCGGTGTACAGTCTTCCGGTCACCTCGGCCATATGCTACCCCGCCCACGGAGACACCGTCACACTTACTAATGGCCACATACTAGTGAAGGGTAAGTTATTTTTTTAAAGCTTTTATTTAACTTCCAATGTTTGTTGTATGTTCGGATCAAATCTTGCAACTGAATTTTAAAGCAGTAATCTCAACCGATTGTAATGAAATTTTTCATACAGTTAGGTTGTAACAATACTTGGTTAGCTAAATGACGTCATTCTAAATCCAATATGGCGGACAGCCCACAATGACAGAGTAGTTATTTTTTGTGCACTACCATAATATGGGTACCAAATGAAAAGGTTTGCTGAGAAGAATAGCTGCCATAACGCAGCCTTCACATATTTTTTCTAGTATTAAAAATATTTATAACGCAGCCTTCACATATTTTTTCTAGTATTAAAAATATTTACGCGTTTGTAAACGCAAAAATTATTCAATAATGTCTATGTGGTGCCATCTGGTTTCTGAAACAACCTCATTAGAATGAAATCCATACTAAAACAGCTCTCAGGCCTGTAAATTGACTAAATTGCATTTTTAATAGTATTTTTTATTATATGGATGGCAAATAGACATTAAAAGACTAACACGTATTTTTTAATTTTCTTGAATTTTGATTTTCAAAACTTACTTATTCTAAAACGACTTAAGTCTAACTTTAGGATTTTTGTAAGTAAATGTCATGGGCTCTACAAAATAAAAAAAATACATTACAACCGTCAAATCTTTGAGGTTAATATTGGTTATGTTGGCCATAAATAAAAAAAGATGGATGGCAAAGACATTTTGTGTTAGTAATCCTATGCTGTAAATATTTTTGTACATTTAGCTTTTTTTTAGATATCTATTAATTTACCAAGTAATGAATTCTGAAAAAGTTTACAGTGTTCTTGATGACCAAATCTCCAAATGGTTTTGTAATTATTATACTTAACATGTTTTTTTTTTTAATTTTCCCTGTTACGGGACGGCAAAGGGATCTAGCTCATACGGCCAAGTCTTCAGTTTCATATCTTTTTTCTTGATTTTTGCAATAAAATGTGGGTGCCACACATTTTAATGCATCTAGGTAGTGCTTGGCGAGAAATGCATGGTACAGACCTCGTAATGGTGACTGATGAGAATTGTATAGTGGGATTTCCAACCACTATGCAATTCTCAACGTCATATACACAAAACCTTTATTTCAATCTCATAACTGTTCGTCAACACGGATGCTTAGGCAACGAAACGACACCACTTTCACTGCACAAAATCCACTTTGAAGCATCGAAATAAAAATTGACATTTTGAATTATCGAAATAAAAATTGACATCCAGACGCCATGGTTTCCCGCCATAAATACTTTTTTTTTTCAAATGTTGTCAATGCACCTTTTCATCTCGGTTAGGATACGCGTATTCGGGTGGGGGCGCTAAGATTCTGCGCGTGGACTTGAGCTCCGACCAGGGGGGGACCTGGGTGGAAGCGGAGCCCGTAGCAGTGGACGATGCCCCCCCAAGGCAACACTACTCCTGGATGTTGTGGGCCGCCAAGGTACCTGTCAAGCCGGGCCAGGAGGAAGTAAGTATCAACTATCTCGCTAGGCAAGGTCGAACTTGGATAAGGAAAACTGGGTAGTGGGACTGAAACTGGGAGGGAATCAGGAAAGGACCTTTCCTATTACCCGACTAGAAGCGTTTATAATTTTTCAACACCATTGCTCGTAATTGGTATGTAACTACACCAATTTTAGTTTCACAATGTATCATATTACCAACTTATAATATCTTTCGAATTTCAAATTCGATTACCGCACAGTTTGGTAATCAAAAGTTAATAGTTTCGTAAAGAAAAGTCACGCTTTTATTTATAAGAAAAAAAAAGGAACCAAAGAGAATTTATATGCAAAATGCTGAAACATTTTTGTAAATTAAATAAGTTTGGCGTTTAGAAACACTCTGTTTAAAGATATACAATCATAAAAACCTTATTTAAAATTACAACTATTAAATAGAAGTCATACAATAAATATTAAAAGAATAAATTTATTGTAAAAATTATATAATTTGCTGTTTTGGCTGTATAAGCGTCGGTACCTTAGTCTTACGCGCACAAAGCCGTCAATGAAAAAGTAAAAGCGCGCCATTTTTCAATTTTCAGTACTATTTCGCAACTAGATATTTTGCATTATGTATTAATTACTCGCATTGGTGTTGAAAAACGTCGTATAACACTCGTGAGCAGTTAAAAATTACATTTCGGCTGAATGTAAAGCGCTCGCTGCGCTCGTGCTCAATGTCAGCCTCGAACGTAATTTTCAACATTACTCACTTGTATTATAATGTACTATTAGCAGTCTATATTACGGGTGTAAAAAGACCTATGACAAAGCCGAGAACTACGTATTCCGCTCATCATTAAGACCATTTTTAGGGTTCCGTACCTCAAAAGGAAAAAACCGAACCCTTATAGGATCACTTTGTTGCCCGTCTGTCTGTCTGTCTGTCAAGACCCTTTATCTCAAGAACGCGTGGACGTATCAAGCTGAAATTCACATAAAATACTCAAGTCTATTGTCCCTTTAAGCTGTGAAAATATCAAACTTCTAAGCTAAGCCAATCAAAAGATACAGCCGATTATGTCGATATTTTCAACAAATTTCCGACACTCGCAAAGGAATCAAAACCTACAGGATACTTCCCGTAAACTCAGAATCTTGAAATTTGGCATGAAGCATTGTCATATAATGCAAATATAGGAAAAATTGCGAAAATCACATTTTTTTAGTTATATAATATAATAAAAATATTTTAATAAAATGAAACTTACTACCTTATTTCTCACTAACGAATAAAGGTATCAAATTGAAATTTATACCAAATACCTAGGTTTATTGTCCCTTTAAGCAGTGAAAGAATCAAACTTCTAAGTTAACGCGATCAAAAGATACAGCAGTTTATAAATTGTAAACCGCTACGTTTGTACGGCGGAACCCTCGGTGTGCGAGTCCGACTCGCACTTGGCCGGTTTTTTTTCTTCTAGACTATACCTGGGAAATTAATAGTGATGAAGTTATTGAAGGTCAAAGTTAGAATTTGTTTTCCAGATTTTTATGAAAATTAATTGTAAACATTATTTCTGAATTTTTGTCCCATTTTTATGAACTTTTTTTAAACACCTAAAAAATAAAAATCGTTTCACAGCAATTTTTTTATGTTGCTTGTTTTGATGTATAAAATGCGTAGACTTTTTCTTAGGTCTTCTTACACCCTGTATGTTTGTTTTTACGTATGTTCCTCCGTAGCGTCTAAACCTCATCCGATTTTGATAAATCATATCATGTCAATCGATTCGTCATTATGGCCCGGCCGGGTAATCTAGGCTACATTTATCCAACTTCAACAATAAGAGGAGTCGATTACCTTGTCTTGTAAACCCCGATATTAACCGATTTAATTTTTTTATTTTCCGTTGTCGGGATGCAGTGTTTTAACTTTTGTCAGTTCTTAAACGTTTGAAATGTGACTTCAATAAAAAAAGAATACTCAATAACTTTTGTACAAAATCTTAATACATAGAAGAAGTTTCATAGATTTTATATGGATTTAGCGTAATATATTTTTCATCCCTACATATCGGACAATCGTTATCTCCGAATTAACACCTTTCGTTGCATTATCATCTCTCACACGATCTTTCCATCTCTTTCGGTCACCCTCTCCCTCTATTCTTATTCATGGTAACCATCCTAAGATGAACGTCATGACACTAAGGTCATGACTATTTTGGACGCCGTCGTGGTGGAGTGGTCAGTATAGCTGCCTACACATCAAGCGGTCTGGGTTCGAATCCTGTTTGTTTGCGAGTCAGGGTTGTTTATATATTTATTTAAGTTTATTTATAAAAATATCTAAAGTTATTATGTATATTTTAAAAAAATGTCCGTTATCTAGTATCCGTAACACAAGTTCTTAATGATACTTACTTCGGGTTAGATAATTGGTGTGAGCGTGAAAATATATTCATCAACAGCTCATATAATGTCCCCACCGAGGGGCTCGAGCCTACCCCACATTAGGGGCGATTAGGCCTTAGACAACCACGCTGGCCAAGTGCGGATTGGTCGACTTCACGCACAACCTAAGAATTTCTTCATAGGTGCGTGCAGGTTTCCTCACTATGTTTTCCTTCACCGTAAAATCGTCGATTAAACGTACATATGAATTCAAAATTGTAAAACACATTGGTACGTGGCGGGGATCGAACTAGTGCCCCCCGGGTGGGAGACGCTCTTACGCTCTACGCCACCGACACTTCGAACATATAATAGGTTGGGGAAAAAGTTTCTTCGCATTTTTTAAGAAAATTCAAAACATTTTTTAATATAGTTTATTTACATTTAACTAACGTATGTAGGTACCATTTTGTTCGATAACTTTTTGCCATCTTGTAGGTAGGGACATGATCCCATTGCTATAGAAATTTTGAGACTTCTGGTCAAAATACCGCGACAAGTGGTTTTGGCAGTCCTCTCGTGATGTTAACCTGACACTGCCTAAAGAATTCTGAAGAGACCGAAACAGGTGGAAATCTGAAGGTGCAAGGTCAGGACTATACGGCGGATGCATTAACACCTCCCAGCCAAACTCTCTTAATTTTTGCTGAGTGGCTAAAAATGTGTGAGGTCTAGCGTTATCATGATGAAAAACCACACCCCTTCTGTTGATTAATTCCGGCCGCTTTCTCTCAACTTCTTGCTTTAATCTCATCAGTTGTTCGCAGTAGAGTTCAGAATCGATGGTCCTGCCTGGTGGTAACAGCTCATAATGAATAATGCCCTTCCAATCCCACCACACACACAGCATCATCTTGTTGCGAGTTAACCCGGGTTTCGCCACAGTCTGTGAAGCCTGACCGGCCTTTGACCACGACCTTTTTCGCACGTTCTTGTCGTACGTGATCCACTTTTCATCACCAGTTATCAGCTTCTTCAAAAATGGTTCGGTTTCATTACGTCGTAATAAAGAATCACAAATGAGTACACGGTTCATTAGGTTTCTTTCAGTGAGCTCGTGAGGTACCCAAATGTCGAGCTTTTTTGTGTACCCAGTTTCTTTCAAATGCGCCAAAACTGTTTTGTGGTCAATTCCCAGTTCTTCAGCTACGTCGTAACTGTAGTATAATTGATTAAATTTATAAGTGGCTGTATAAGCAGGATTCCTTGGTTTAGAATTAGAAAAACCACTTGGCACCGCCATTAGTGATTCGGTGTGTAAAATTGTAAATCGAATGTCACTAGTTTTAACTTATATAACCTAAAATGTGTAAAGGCTAATAAGTAAACAAAGTGAGTTAACAATATTGTTTTATTTAATCTGTTCATCACTCATTACATGGCGCAGTCATGGCAGTTGCCGGATTTAACCTACCAGAAAAACTGTCAGTCACGGGGGATCTTGCCGAAAATTGGAGGCAATTCCGACAAGCTCTGGAAATATTTTTGTTAGCATCTGGGTTGTCTGAAGCCGCAAGTGAAAGAAAGCTCGCAATACTTCTTAATGTGATTGGAGAGGAAGGCTTAAAGATTTACAACAATTTCAAGGCGGTAAAAGCAACTTTTGAAACAGTGTTAAACGAATTTCAAAAATACTGTGAACCAAAACGCAATATTTTACATTCTCGATACATATTTCAATGTAGGAAACAAGAATTAAATGAACCATTCGATAATTTCTTGAATGATGTCAAAAAGTTGGCAAAGTGTTGTAACTTTGGGTTGTTTGAAGATGAAGCAATTCGAGACAGGTTAATTTTTGGCAGTAACGATCACAAGACACAAAAGAGATTAATGATGGAGAGTGGAGATGAGTTCAAATTAGAAGAGGCTATACAAACATTAAGGATTGCTGAATTATGCAGAAAGCAGATGTTAGTACTTGAACATAATGGTAATAATAATATAATTACAGTAGAGAAAGTAGAGGCGAGAATTAAAACTGTTATTTGTAAATGGTGTGGCCAGAAACATGAACGAAAAATGGATAAGTGCCCTGCCAGAGGCAAAACATGCACGAAGTGCAAAAAACTGAATCATTTTGCCCCAGTGTGCCGTACCAGATTTGTAAAAAATGTTACCATGATAGATGCTGTAGAAGAAGATGATGAGGAATTTGTGGTTAATTCAGTAAGTAATGTAAACAAAGTTGATTGGTCTCAAAATTTATTACTGGAAAATTCATTGTTATGTAATTTTAAATTGGATACTGGTGCTGATGTTAATTTGATTCCTTACAGTATATATAAAAAATTGTGTGTAAATAAGAAAATCTCGCTAAATAAACATAAATACACATTAATGGCATATAATAAAACACACATTGAAACATTTGGTTCTGTAGTATTAGAAGTCAAACTTAAATGTAAATCTATTTTCATAGAGTTTCTAGTCACAACGTCAGGTTTTCAACCAACTTTAGGAAGGGATAGTTGCATTACATTAGGACTAATAGAGAGAAAATCTATAAACACTGTTAGTTCAAAATTGACATCAGACCAGATCAATGCTGAGAAACAAAGAATAATATCTCACTATAGCAATGTTTTTACAGGCTTAGGGAGTTTTCCAAACCCATGTGACATTCTGTTAAAAAGTGGATCTGAGCCAGTCTCAAAACCTCCACACAGGGTACCAATGAAATTAAAAGAAAAATTGAAAAAAGAACTTCACCGTCTCAGAGAAAAAGGTATCATATCAAAAGTTAATATAGCAACGGAATGGGTTAACAGAGTTGTAATTGTAGAAAAAGATGAGCATGCTATTCGTTTATGTTTGGATCCTCGTGATCTCAATAAGTGTATTTTAAAAAAATATCACGAAATCCCTACCTTAAATGACTTGAAAAGTAAGATTTGTAATGCCAAATATTTTTCAGTATTAGATCTGAAAGAATCATTTTATCAGATAAAATTAACGAATGAAAGTAAAAACCTATGTACATTCTCGACTGTCTTTGGTACTTATAAATTTAATGTACTTCCATTTGGTCTTGACATTGCTGCAGAAATTTTCCAAGAAAATTGTGAAAATTGCTTTAAGGGCATTGATAATATTTTTATTTATATCGATGATTTTTTAATATATGGCAACACTAAGGAAGAGCATGATAAAACTTTGACTCAAGTCCTAGATAGAGCATGTAAACTTAACATTAAATTTAATTTAAAGAAATTTCAATACTTACCTAATGTTGTCAAATATTTTGGTCATGACATCATAAATGGTTGTTTGATGCCAGACATTGAAAAGATAAAAGCCATTAAGCAATATGATGTACCAAATGATAAAAAGAGTTTGCAGAGGTTTCTAGGAATGGTAAATTATATGCGTGACTTCATTCCTAACCTGTCAGAAATCACAAGTCCATTAAGAGAATTGTTAAAAAAAGATGTCTGTTTTACTTGGAGCTTAGTACATGATAATTGTGTTGAAAAAATCAAAGACATATTAACGTCTCCACCAGTACTTCAAAATTTTGATAATTCATTGCCTGTATACATTCAAACAGACAGCTCAAAGAGTGCTATTGGATGTGTGCTGTTACAAAATAACCATCCTGTTGCATATGCATCAAAAAGTCTTAAAAACAGAATGTGAATATGGTCAAATTGACAAAGAATTTTTAGCGATACTGTTTGCCTGTAAGAAATTTCACTATTACATTTATGGCAGACATACTATTGTATATACAGACCATCAACCATTAGTAGCATTAATGAAAAAAGAAATTTACAGTATTAGTTCTCAGCGCTTAAAAAAGATTAGAATTAAACTAACTATTTATGATTTAGATGTTCAATATTTGAAGGGTTCGAAAATGTTAGTTGCAGATGCAATAAGTAGAGCATCATCTACTGCCGATGTTGGTACAAATGAATTTAATTTAGACAAGGTAGTTCACACTGTAAATGTGTGTCATAATTTAGTTAAAAAAATTCAATTTGAAACGCAAAATGATAGTACTTTACAACATTTGTGTACTTATTACAAAAATGGATGGCCTCAGGATGCCAAGTCATTACCTGATATAGTAAAACCTTACTGGAAAGATAGGCATAAAATATTTTTCGAAGATGGCTTAGTATTTCTAGATAGTAAAATTGTTATTCCTTTTTCTTTAAGGGATCTTATTGTAAATAAAATTCATAAATCTCATTTTGGAATTACCAAAACATTAGCAAGGCTAAAATCTTTATTTTATTGGCCATCCATGTTTGATAGTGTATCATCAGTTGTTTCTAAGTGCAGCTTATGTGAAAAATTTAGTGCTCTAAAAGCTAAGGAGCCAATGATTATAGATAGTGAACAACCTTAATTACCATTTGAAAAAATCGGTTGTGATTTTCTTAAATTTGCAAATGACCAGTATTTAATAGTAGCTGATTACTATTCTAAATGGTTTCAATTGTTTAAAGTCAACTCATTATCAACTCAGACTGTGATCAAAATATTAAAAAGATTGTTTGCTACTCATGGAATTCCAAGAATATTACGTGCAGATAATATGCCATTTAATTCTTTTGAATTTAGACAGTTCTCTGATAGTTGGAAATTCAAGATTATCACTTTAAGCCCTTTGTATCCAAAATCAAATGGATTTATAGAACGGTTAGTTGGAATAGCCAAGACAATGTTAAAAAAGTGTAATGAAAAAAGTTTGGATTTAGAATTAATGTTACTAGAGTACAGAAACACTCCCACCTTAGGGTCACCATATTCTCCTAACCAGTTATTGTTCAGTAGGGCTACAAGATCCAAATTTCCTACTCATTTTAATTTGTTAAAACCTAAAATAGTAACAGATTTTGAATATTACCAGAACAAAAGAAATATGTGTAATAAGTTTTACTATGATAGAAATGCTAAGGTGAATAATCATATATTTCAAAAAGGTGACCCTGTAGTTTATTTAAAAGATGACATTTGGGTCCCAGCTACTATTGAGGATTGTCATGAAACACCTAGGTCATTCATAATAAAAGAGGAAAAGCAAGGTAATTTGTTAAGAAGAAATTCGTCTCAATTAAAACCGTCATATTGTCCTTCAAAATTTAATGGTGTAAATGAGACGTTAGCACAAAATGATCTGGTAAATTCAACATTAGCAAATGTTCCTTCAGAAACTGGTCAAGGAGATAATGATGAGATGATTAATAATGAAAGTTCTTTAGGGAATACAAGACCGAAAAGAACAGTTAAGGTTCCAGTGTATCTCAATGATTATATAACGGATTAATGTATGTATAAAATAAGATAAAAGGGGAAGATGTAGTATAATTGATTAAATTTATAAGTGGCTGTATAAGCAGGATTCCTTGGTTTAGAATTAGAAAAACCACTTGGCACCGCCATTAGTGATTCGGTGTGTAAAATTGTAAATCGGATGTCACTAGTTTTAACTTATATAACCTAAAATGTGTAAAGGCTAATGAGTAAACAAAGTGAGTTAACAATATTGTTTTATTTAATCTGTTCATCACTCATTACAGTAACTAGTCCTAACATGCCGATCTTGCTCCACTTTTTCAAAAATGGCATCCATTTTGTCTGTAATAGGACGACCAGAGCGACGTGCATCTTTGACATCAAAATTTCCGGATTGAAAACGCTTAAACCAAATTTGTGCTACTCTCACAGACACTGCACTAGGTCCATAAACATCGCAATTTTTTTTCGCGGCTTGCGTTGCATTTTTACCTTTTTTGTAGTAAAATTTTAAAATGTATCGAATTTCTTCATTAGATTCACTCATCTTGGCGCTACGAAAAACAAATGAAATTCACACATTTTCCTAATTTGAATTTAGAATTATGTTCTTTAAAATTTAAACTTTCAATGATACCAAAACCAGCCAGATACAAATAGTATAGCCAAAGAGATTTTATTACAAGTTTATACATACTATAATGCGAAAAGACTTTTTCCCCAACCTAATATTATATTATATTATTCTCATGACATGCCCGTACGACGCTGGTTATTTACTCGTCCCTCATCTTTCTGCCACTGTGCTACTTTCAAAGTTCCTCTAACGTAATCATTCTTCACTATGTCCTTTTCTTTTACTTCACACGTCCATGTTAGCAGCATACGCTCTCAGTGATATGTAACAGATTTCCATCCAACCACTTCACCGCTCTACTTTCTGATCCGTACAAGACGACAAATCTTATAATTCTCTCCCTTTTTCCTAAATTTTTACATATGAAACTATCAACAGGTGGAACTTTGGGTAAAGGCAACTGACAGCAACTTTAACACACAGCCGGAGAAGTTCGACGACATCTGGAACATTCGCGGCATTCTCAGCAACGCTTACCACAGGGTCAAGGTTAAGGTGGCCTAAACATTACGACATCTGTGGCCTGAACGGTGAAAAAAAATATTTGTCAGTTGGAATGGTGATGTAGAAGCAGGTAATCTAAGAAGTGAAAAATTTTAGTTTAACCCAATGATATTATAATCTTATGAACCGAAAATCCTCTAAAAATTCTTAGCTTAGGCTACGGATATGTATCTGCCGCGGTTTTTGTAGAACTCTGCAAATGTACCAAGATTGTAAAAATAGAAAAAAGTCAATTTATATGTTAGTACATACACTTTACCCATCTGTATAGGGGCAGGTTCTCTCCTATCCAATGTATCGTTTATTTACTCGTTTCAATTGTGTTTATTCGTATAAATTACAGTAAATTAGAATAGATGCAATAAATTGTGAAGCTAACGTCTAGTCTCCGTATCGAATCGAATAGAATTCGCGCTTCTTCCCTCAGGCTTCTTTCATCGGCTTCTTTCAACGTTGTTTCCTCAGGCGTCGTGTAGATGGCGTTAGCTACAGCGTCGACATGGGCCCGGCCTTGGAAGATCCAACTTCCAACAGCCAAGTCACAGCTATTATATTTGTTACTGCAGCAGCGGGCAGATCTTCGAGAAAGCTCGTCTTACAACTCCCGTCGAAGTGCGTATGTCAGCCACTCGATTTACACCATCCTTTCCTGGGAACACCTGGATTATACGCCCCAATCTCCACTTGAGGGGTGGTAGACAGTCCTCCTTGATAAGAACTAAGCTGTTCAGGGCTATGTCGTTTCCTTCCGTCTTCCATTTGGATCTTGTCTGAAGCTCCCCGATGTACTCCTTAGACCAGCGTTGCCAGAAGTGTTGTCGGAGTTGCTCCAGTCTGTTGTAACGCGTCAACGTGGTCGTAGATGCAGCCGTCAGGTCCGGTTCAGCAGGCGCAGTTAACGGTCGGCCAATGAGGAAATGGGCAGGAGTGAGCGGGTTAAGGTCGGATGGGTCTGAGGACAGAGGTGACATTGGACGGGAGTTCAGGACTGCTTCGATCTGTGTCAAAATAGTGCTAAACTCCTCATAAGTCAATCTCGCGTTCCCTACAATACGTCTTAAGTGATACTTGCATGATCTCACCCCACTTTCCCAGAGACCGCCAAAATGTGGAGAATATGGTGGTATAAATTTAAACGTAATATTATCATTGACTGTGTAGTCTGAAATATCCTTTGAAATATTTTTTAAAAACAATGGAAACTCCTTTTCAGCACCTATGAAATTTTTACCATTGTCTGAATATATTATTTCTGGTTTACCTCTTCTACTAATAAATCGCCTTAATGTTAAAATATAATCTTTAGAGGACAGGCTAGTGACTAGTTCCAGATGCATAGCTCGCGTTGTAAAACATATAAATACGCATATATAGGCCTTAACAAGATGAGCACCTCTCCCCTTTCTATTTAAAATATACACCGGTCCAGCGTAATCAACGCCGGTTTTTATGAACGGAAAGGCAGGATCTATACGATCACTGGGTAAACTGCCCATTATAGGGCTCAATGTCTTACCCTTAAGTCTTGTACACGTTACACACTCACGAACTATCCTTCTCGACAAATTCCTACCGTTCAACGGCCACCAACATTCACGCAGGGAAGCCAAGACAAGTTGAGGGCCTGCGTGTAGCAAGCGCTTATGCTCATGCCTATATAACAAGGTAGTAAAAAAGTGTTTGCCACATAATAGTATGGGATGCCGTTTATCGTATGAAAAATTGCTCGAATTACCTAATCTTCCGCCAACTCTTATAATTTTATCATCGTCTAAAAATATATGAAGCCTTGAAATACGATTATTAGTACTCTTCAAACGACGATTATTTGTTAAGCAATCATAAACGTCGGAAAATGATTCTAATTGCGCACACCTAACCAACAAACGCTTCGACGCGGCCAGTTCTGTCGCCGATAACAAACCGGTTATTCGTTTATGTCTGTGCGCGCGGCGAGAATTATGAATAAAACGTAAGACGTATGCGCCTATATTTAATAACTTAGTGTATGAGGAATAATTATTGAATTGTATTAGATAATGATTATTATTGCTATGCGAAATTAAATTTATTATTTCAATCGATTTTAATTCAGGTAATTTATTTAAATCTGGGGTCACCACGTTACAGTCAAATGAGGTTCTATCTTGTAAATACGACGGCCCATGCCACCACAACTCATTGTCAATTAATGAATCGAGATACATCCCTCGAGACAATATGTCTGCTGGATTATCCTCGCCCTTTATATGCAACCATACTGAGTCACCAGTAATTTCGTTTATTTCTACCACTCGATTTTGTACAAACGTTTTAAGGGCATGAGGTGACATTCGCATCCAACCAATGACAATGGTGGAGTCCGTCCAAAAATAAAGTTTAGAAAATTGCAATCTAAGTGATTGGACTATTCCTCTGTATAACCGTGCACCTATTAACGCCCCACATAACTCTAAACGTGGAATACTCACAGGCTTAACAGGTGCGACCTTACTTTTGGCACAAAGCAAACGAATAGATATTTCCGAATCGGTATTGTAAGTACGAACGTAGGCACAGGCTCCGTACGCCTTTAGGGATGCGTCAGAAAATATGTGAAGTTCCGTATGGCTATTATGATCACTCGTTACTCGCCGCGGAATGCGTAATGTGTTTAGTGCTTGTAACGAGTGTATAAACCTAGACCAATCACTGGCAACATCATGAGATACAGGAGTATCCCAATCTATTTTGCTTAACCATTATCTCTGTAATAATAATTTAGACATGACAACCGCAGGTGAAATAAGTCCTAACGGATCATAAATTTGAGAAATTATGGAAAGCATATGACGCTTAGTTAGTTTCGAATTATTACATTGTTCAACCCTTGTTGTATAATACCACTGGTCGTCGTTGTTCAACCAACCTAAGCCTAAAGTTTTGTTCTGAGTGTGTTCACCCGCAAAATGCTTGCTTGATTCATCAGAAATATTTGAATTAAAGGTCCACTTACGTAATGGGAAACCACCACTTAATAAAACCTGTGAAGTTTTCTCGCATATTTTCGTCAAGTTCTGAAAATCGTCATGGCCCGTCATTAAATCGTCAACAAAGAAATCTTCTCTTATCACACGTGATGTTATGACGTCATCGCTGCATTGTTCTGATAGTTGACGTATACATCGCATACTTAAATATGGAGCGGACGCGGTTCCGTAGGTGACGGTATTTAGTTGATATGTGTCTAAGGGATCAGTAGGATTTTCCCGCCATAATATGAGCTGTAAGACTCGTTGATCTGCCTGGACAAGAACTTGGCGAAACATTTTCTCCACATCAGCACAAGCAACGTATTTATATTGACGAAAACGTAATAAGATGGAGAATATATCGTTTTGTAACGCTGGACCTAAGTGTTGAATGTCGTTAAGCGACTTATTCGTACTAGTGACTGCACTAGCATCAAACACTACACGTAATTTTGTAGTGCTACTAGTCTCTTTTAAGACCCCGTGATGAGGTAAATAATAATGAATTTGACCGGGTGCATCAATTTTTGTCATGTGCCCCAAATCCGCATATTCTCGCATAAAATCACAATATCTACAAATACAAATACAAATATTCTTTATTGCACACTTAAATTGACATACACAGAAACAAAAATTACACAAAGAATAGTACAATAGGCGGCCTTATTGCTAGGCAGCAATCTCTTCCAGGCAACCTGCAGTTAAGGAAAATCTGAATATAAATTATTTAATAATGGGTGCAAGAATAAAAACAAAATAGCAGAAATAAATTTTAATATGTATATAAAAAAAGATAATATTATAAACAAATACATAAATATTATAGAAAAATATAAAATTAGGTATATTATAGGTACATAAACTAAGGAGAGGTATGAAGAAAGTACCTCTTTACTTGATTCTTAAAGGAATCCAATGTCTGAGCCCTCCTAATAACCTCAGGCAAAGAATTCCACAACCGGACAGCATGCACAGCGAAGGAATAAGATCGGAAGTCAGAGGAATGGATTGGGATATCTAAGGTTAGAGTAGCAGATGAGCGTAAAGTACGATTTAAGGAATGGGACCGAAAAGAAAAAACTTTAGCGAAATAGGATGGAGAAGTAGGTAGGAAAAGAATGGAGTACAGTAGAGAAAGGATGTGTAAGTCTCTGCGCCGGCGAATGGGAAGCCAATTAAGTTTAGAGCGAAAGTACGAAACGTGGTCAAACTTTCTCAAGTTAAATATGAACCTGATACATAAATTCTGCAGACGCTCGAGTTTATTAAGGAGATCCTCCGAGAGATCCACGTAACTAACGTCAGCGTAATCAATTATTGAGAGCAGAAGAGACTGTGCCAGCATTATTTTGGTACTGGTTGGCAAAAAATTACGCATACGTCGAAGCGAGGAATACGATGCAAACATTTTCTTTCTGATGTTATCGATATGTGGTTTCCAGGTTAGACACTGATCAAAAATTACACCAAGGTTTTTCACAGTTTTGGCGTATGGTATAATAGTGTTATCAAGGTAAATAGCAGGCAAAAGGTCCGCATCAAGTCTACTCATAAAATAAGGACTGCCAATGATGATGCACTGGCTTTTTTCTGCATTTAACTTTAGGCCATACAATTTACTCCACGTACAGATAGATGTTAGATCTGCATTAATAATGTCAATTGCACGAGCAATATCGGACAAAGGGGCTTGTGTGTATATTTGAAGATCATCGGCGTACAGGTGAAAGGAACTTGAAAGGGAATTAGTTACGGAATTAATAAAGATTGAAAAGAGAAGAGGAGATAAGACACCACCCTGTGGGACTCCAGCAGGAAGGTCGCACCATTCAGACATATTGTCTTCTATGCGAATACGCTGCCGCCGTCCGAACAGGTAACTTCTAAACCATTCAAGAACAGATGAAGAAATATTAAAAGAACGTAGCACTCCAATGAGAACATCAAAGTCCACGGTGTTAAATGCATTACTAAAGTCTAGTAACGTCAACAATGTAAGTTCACGATTTTCCATACCACTTCGAATGTCATCAGTGATCTTGACCAACGCAGTAGCCGTACTATGACCTGGTCGGAAACCGGATTGGAAGGGACTTAGGAGACTATTTTTGTTAATGAAGGATGTAAGTTGTGAATGGACTAATTTTTCAAGGACCTTGGAAAGGAATGGTAGGATTGAAATGGGTCGATACTCAGAAAAAGATGCGGGATTGGATTTTTTCGGAAGAGGTATAACATAAGCCTCTTTCCATAAAGATGGGAATACTTCAGTGGATATTGAATTATTTAGTATTGTAGTGACTGTCGGTACAAGGATATCTAAAATAGGAAGGATCATATTACGGCTAATGCAGTCACTCCCGATGGCATTAGAAGCTATAGACATTATTGTTCTTTTAACATCAAATTCTGTAAAATGGTTGAAATAAAAAGAAGAGCAACCAGGAGTCGGTAAAGTGGAGAGGTGACTTATAGTATCGGCCTTAGACCTGCTGTCGAGAAGGGAATGAGTAGCAAAGTGACTATTTAAAAGGTCAAGATCAAGACTTGATTGTGTAGAAGTATTTTTACATTTACCAACACCAAGAGACTTTAGGAATTTCCAAATTTTGGCCGGGTCACCATTTTCGACAGATTTATGAATGTGGCGTCTTTGAGCGTCCCTTATCACTGTATTACACCGATTTCTGGCGCGATGATATTTACCTTTATTGTCAAGAGATGGATTACATTTAAACTTAGATTTAGCCCTATCTTTCTTAATCATTAATTTCCTTATGTCATCTGTCAACCATGGAGCCGGCATATGCTTAAGCTTTACAGGTCTGATCGGTGCATGAATGTCGTAGAGCTCTGTGAGCATCTTATTAAAGTGTTGGACCTGTTCATCCACACTATCCCCAATAAATACTTTAGACCAGTCAATGCCGGCAGCATCCTCACGCAGTCTTTCCACATCAACACTAGCGAAGCTACGCTGCATAAGAACTCGATGCTTGACCTTCGGAGGACGAATACGATACGATAAGAATATCAGATCGTGATAAGAAAAAGCGTCTGCAGAAAATTGACCATGTTTACTTACGTGATCAAGGGAAGAGACTATTACGTTTATATTCCGTTGAGCGCTCTAATTTTCGCTCAAGTGATAAAAACCTGTTCCTTGCCAACGTATAAGATTCCCCGAGTACACTCGCCGACTCTTTGAGGGGAATACGAACAGAGAATCTACCATCTACTTCACGCTTAGTCGTATCTATAAACAATTCCTCACATGTGCGCTCATCCTTTGTAAAAATGCCTTGAGATGATTGAGGAATATTTTCTAGCTCCCAAAACATTCTAAGCTGCGAATCAACACTCTGAACAAAGTTACACTGAACTTGATTATTAATGCGCAAGTTCTTTGTGTAAATAGGTCCAGATATTAGCCAGCCTAATTTAGAATGCTGTAAGTATGGGCCGCTTGGTAATCGTATAGTTTTATTCGTATGTAGAAGTTCCCAGAATTTGTCTACACCTATCAACAAGTCAATCTCTGACGGTATGCAAAAATCAGGATCGGCTAGTTGTATGTTGTCTGGAATACGTATTAAAGTGGTATCAATATTCGTTGACGGCAAACTGTTTGTTATGCGCGGCAAAACCAAACATTGAAGCATAGTATTGAAATTGCTAAATTTCGAACGTATAAAAATATTAGTTGTGTGATTTGAGCGGGTAACTGAACGACCTACGCCCGAAATTTGAATAGTGGACTGTATAAGAGATGTATTTAGTCGTTTACATAGCCTTTCCGTAACAAAACAATGCTGGCTACCACAATCAAGCAATGCACGCACAGTATGGAATCGATTTTTACTATCTGCCACCTCAACTAACGCGGTACACAATAACACTGCCTGCGCCTGCGACGACCGACCGTGCGTCTCGCTCTCGAGTTGGAGCCCCGGTGAATCAGACCCGGCGGCGGCGGCCGACAATGAGTGTAATGCGACGGAGGACGCAGGATGTGTCACGCTCGACCCTGCTGAGGGCTGAACCTGCGTATTAGCTTTGTCATAACTCTTCACGTCCGAATGGAGTAAACTGTTATGTTTTTGTGAGCATTGCTTGCACGCACCAAATAGACACTCGTTAGACTGGTGCCCCGATCGTAAACAGTTATGACAGAGCTTCCTATCGGCTACGAATTTTAATCTATCGTTGACGGATAAATTAAGGAAACGAAAACAAGTGTATAGTGCGTGATTGTGATTACATAGACTGCAAGTACGGACACCTTTGTTTAAATTGGAAGATTTGTTTTTCGTGTAGTTACTGCTATTCATCGACGCGTAACTATGAACGGCGGTAGAATTTTTATTAAATTGACTGACCTTATTATGGTGAAATTGTGATATTTCTTTCGTTTTAAGGTGTGAATTGTTAATCATTTCTAACATATCCGCTCTGTTTTTAAGAAACGATAGAAGATCTTCCAATTTAAATCTATAGTGTGCGTTATTTAAAGATAAAGTGCCTTTATAAGTTTCCCACTCGCGTTCAGTGGATGAATCTAGTTTATTTACGATTAAATAAATAATTAAAGTATCCCACGATTCTGTGGGTTCATCTAATGTTTTGAGAGCGCGTAAATTACGTAATATTGTGTCTATCAGTTTCCTAATGAGCGAAGGCGACTCCTGCTTTATAGGCACGATATTAAACAACGATTTTACGTGATTACTTATCAAAAGCCTAGGGTTATGGTACCTATTCTCTAAGAGCTCCCATGCATGAATGTAGTTGTCCGCAGTAAATTCCAATGCACTGATAACTTGCTGTGCGTTACCGCTTAAAGATGATCTTAAGTAATGGAATTTTTGGATATTATTGAGTTCAGATCGCTCGTGAATCATTGTAACGTATGAATTTTTGAATTCTAACCAGTGATCATATGACCCGTCGAATGTAGGTAATTTAATCTCAGGTAGCTTAACGTTCGAAAATACTGAACAACTGGATGGTAATTGAGATGCGCTCGTCTCGTCGACGCCCTTATATGAATCTATTAAGCAGTTCGCATTAGCCATAGAACTAAAATACATTGATTCTAGGGTCTCAACGTACTGAATATTAGCGTCAATCTCAGTATCAGATAAATAAAGTTCTAAATCATTCTCAACCGAATTAAACCTCTGGAATATGTCACTAGCGGCCTGTACTCTTAATTTAATTTCTGCTAATTGAATTTTGGTCAAATTAGCGCCCACTAAAGAGTCAACGTATTTTTTAAATTGAGTTAATCTACCCTTCATATTTGACCTCTGTTTCTTGAGATCAGAAATTGTTTCGTCTAATGATTTCCTCTTGGTAGGCGAATGTGGAGGAACAGATAATTTCACACTAGCACTATCAGTCATTTTGGCGGTCTATTAATTGGGAAAGTAAAGGTACTTACGTGCAAATATCAGCTTGTGGTTCGCGGCTGCGATATGTTCCCGGACTTTCGACAAGCACTGAAACGTTAAACACTATTTTAACACAATGCGAATAAGGATTGGTAAGATAGGAAAAAAGACCTGACCGTTACTGGAGATGATGTGATAGATGGTGATTCCTTGACGCTGATCAGCTCGAAATCTCGCAATCCGTCTCGAAGGCCAAAATGTATAGGGGCAGGTTCTCTCCTATCCAATGAATCGTTTATTTACTCGTTTCAATTGTGTTTATTCGTATAAATTACAGTAAATTAGAATAGATGCAATAAATTGTGAAGCTAACGTCTAGTCTCCGTATCGAATCGAATAGAATTCGCGCTTCTTCCCTCAGGCTTCTTTCATCGGCTTCTTTCAACGTTGTTTCCTCAGGCGTCGTGTAGATGGCGTTAGCTACAGCGTCGACACCATCAAAGACTGTCATGGCGTATACGTTAAAACCTGAACGTAGCCGAACGGTTTCCTTTCTTTTGTTTTTTTTTTCTTTTCCTCGAAACAACGGTTGATTTGTACAACGAACGATTTTTAGAATACGTGCCATGCTGCGATGTCTATGTCATTAATAAATATGTTGTGTTCTTATCGCATAGAGAATAAGACTTCTAACACGTCAAAGGCATTAAATATTTAGTGAGGTTGATTTTATTTCAAAAGATGTTATTTCACAGTTTTATTACAATGAAATGTATTAATATCTCTCTTAGCACAGCTAGAAAAAAAATGTAGTTTTTATAATCTTAATATACAGGGTGTAAAATACATGAACAGTCAAACGAGAACCATGTTTTCTGCTCGCCACCATACATTTTTTTTCCTTTAGACTATACCTGGGAAATTGATATTTACGATTTTATTGAAGGTCAAAGTCATAATTTTTTTTTCATTGTTTTATGAAAACGTATTCTATACGTTATTTCTAAATAATGGTCCAAAGAAACATTAATATTTTTTTTAGTATTTCATAACAAAAAATGGCTTTAAAACGTTAGCGTTCAATGTAGCTCACTCGATGCGCACGGACACTAACGAACGGGGCCGCGCGCCGCCGTCTGGCAAATCATCGCGGTTTTGCGAGTTGCGTGCGAGTTGAGCCCTTTACATTGCGCGGTACAACATGCAATTATTTTTAACACCAAAAAATAAAAATCATTTCCCAGCAATATTTTTTTGAAATATGTCTTATTTTGATGTATAGAACACATGGTTCTCGTTTGACTGTTCATGTCTTTTACACCCAGTATAAAAAGATCCTGACTGATCAATGCCCAGCCCACACCCTTGGACCTAGATAGCTGAAATTTTGCACAGAGGTTCCTTTTATGATGTAGATAAGAGACAAGACCGGATTTTTCGAAATTTTACCCCTAAGGGGAAAAAATAGTGGAAGAAAGTTTGTATAGGGAAACAAGATTAGTTAGACTATTTTATTCGAAACATCGCAGGAGTAGGTAATTGAGTGTTTCAGGTGTTATCAAAATTCAACCCCTAAAAGGGCGAAATGGGTTGACAAAGTCTGAAAATCAACATGGGTATTTTCTCGTCATTATAAAAGATAAAACCATGAAACTTTGAATTTACGCACTTGATAAGTAATAAATAAAATAAAATGTGTATTATTATTAAAAAAAAATAAGTACCTACCCTAAAAAAAGGTAATATGGGCAGCATTGCAAAGTAACTACTCCACCCGGACGAAGTTGCGGGCAAAAGCTAGTAAAGTATGTTTTGCTAAACACAATGTTAGTCTTAAAAGTTAAAAATATCGATTAATAAATAAACACATCCAAATCAAGAAAACTAGTCAACTCTAAAGAACTTAAATTTTAGTCAAAGTTGGTGGCATTTATTCAGAAAGATTAACACATGTAAAGTATACATTTTTTTAGTATACCGTTTTGTACTTTAAGTGAAATCTTAGACTAATATTACTCTAAATTTCGTTACTTACAATTGCTAACATAAAATAAGAATTTAAATGAATATATACTTATTATCCTCTTGCACTTGAAAATAAGAAAATATTCCATGACTGCAGTAATGAATGAGCATTTTAATACTAACTTTTTTATATTAATTTATTTGATTTTATTAAGTACCAGGGCCATTTTTTATAGAAATAACAACATAGCATATCTCGAAACGTTTTCTTGGCCTATCTAGAAAAAATACTTCGTTTCTATGAAAATGTCAGGCACAAGGAAGACTTTTAATTGTTTTATTTTTAGGTAGGAGGGATTTATTGTTCTCTTTAAAAAAAAAATCAAATAAACAGAAATATTGTAATATACACTTCCGGACGCCATGTTATTCTATTGTTTATAAATGTCTGTATTTATAGAAAATAGGTTATAAACGTTTTATATTTGGAAGAATCTTCAAGATCATCTGTGAAATTATTAAAACTAGTCAAATCTAAACGATATATGTTACATCGTTATTTTATGTGTACCTACTATTAAAATAAATTAATTCTAATCTAAACAACAATTTATTGTTTTTAAAACAAATACTACTTTTCTTTAGAGATCTAGACAGATATTTCTGTCAGACATTTTAATTCTTCTATCACTGATTAGTGAACCGTATCAACAAATTCAATATTATTTCAGCAAACAGAAATTTTATTAGTGATATACTTTTACTATCTTAATTATAATAGATGTTTATTAGTGTTATAAAATGTCAAGCATTAGTTAATTAGTTAGTTAGATAATTAGTATTAATTTATTAGTAAGTAAGTATACTTACTAATAAATTAACACAACTAATTAACTAACTTATTAAAATTAAAATGTAAGTATGTAAATTATATACAGGATGATTTTTTCAAGTGTATTGTAATATTGGTATAAAAATAAAATAATAAATATAATATTTTTATAAATGAGTACACAGTGTCAGGATTGATAGACGAATAATTTAAATTTTAATAATGTCAACTACATCAGTCTATAATGGCCAGTTTTAGTTTATGTAAGAAAACCTTATTACAACACGCTCCCTTAAACTAACATTGGTCACATATTTATGCAATAGACTGTACCTACAAAAACACTAACAAAAACATACTAAAGTTAAGAACTTATTGACAAGTTGTCAAAACAGTATTTGTGTTTTGGATATGGCAGCGCCTTAGTACAAATGTCTGCCACCATTTCAGTTGTAGGTTTGTACATTATTTTAATTAAGTTTTGTACAACCGCTTCCCTAACAAAATGATAACGGACTGCTACATGTTTAGTGCGTTTGTGAAATACCGGATTGTAAGCTAACTTTTGGGCAGACTGGTTGTCATTGTAAAGTTCTATTTCCTTATTACAATCGTAAATAACAACAGGCTCAGAATAACCCAATATTTCACCCAAAAATTGCTTCAAGTATATAGCTTCTTTTGTAGCTTCACTTAACGCAACATACTCTGCTTCGGTAGAAGACAAAGCAACACAAGTTTGTTTTTGACAAGACCATGATATAGTATTGCCATTAATTTTAAAAATATATCCTGTAAATGACTTACAATCTATATCGCTTGCCCAATCCGCATCTGTGTATCCCGTTATATGAAAACTTTTATTTCTGGAACTACTAGCTTTGAAAAATAATTTAGTATTTAAAGTTCCTTTCAGATAACGAAGTACACGTTTTGCGGCGGCCCAGTGTTCCTCAGAGTAACAAGAATTAAACTGACTTAAGTATGAAACACTATAAGACAAATCGGGTCTAGTCATTTGACATAGAAACATTAAAGAACCTATTAGTTCTCTGTAAGGCAAATTAACATTACAGGGATTTTTATTACGTATAAGTTTTGTGTTTGGCTCTAAAGGTGTCTTGACAGGCTTACACTCAGTCATGCCAAATTTATCTAAAATTTGTAAAATGTAACGCTCCTGACTTATTGATAATTCACCACGATCTTTGTCATGAGTTATTTGAACACCCAAAGCATTATTTAACTTACCCAAATCCTTAATCTTAAAAGCTTTTGACAATGCATTTTTAAGTGAAATTGCCATATTTTTATTATTGTAAAACAGGAAGAAATCGTCTACATATAAAGATATATACAATATACTCTCTCCCGCCCGTTTTACGAAAATGCATTGTTCAGTGTCACATTGCTTGTATTGTAAAGTTAATAATACATCTTTTACTTTAGAGTACCAAGCACGTGGGGACTGTTTTAAGCCATAGATGGCCTTTTTAAGAAGACAAACTTTAGACTCCTCACCTGGTTTAATAAACCCAGATGGTTGGGCCATATAAATTTCTTCGAATAAATCGCCGTTTAAAAACGCTGTTTGAACGTCTAGATGTTCTATGTCGAGACTTAGTTCAGTTGCCACAGTGAATAAAACTCTGAGCGACGTGTATCGGACTACAGGTGAAAACACCTCCGAATAATCTTCGCCTTTACACTGTGTATAACCCTTTGCAACTAAGCGTGCGCGATATCGTGAAATATTACCATCAGCATCACGTTTTATTTTAAATATCCACTTGTTTTGTACGATATTTTTATCATTAGGTCGGTCAACTAATATCCATGTTTTATGTTCATGAAATGCATCTATTTCTGTTTGCATAGCCTCCTTCCATTGCTCAGCATTGGGAGATTTTAAAGCTTCTGCCAGGGTAGATGGCTCTAGTTGATCGCCACAAAAATTAGTAATTGGATTACCATACCTTATAGGTTCGTGATGTTCACGTGCAGGATACCTTCTCGGTTCCTCAGGAAACGTACTGCTTGTCGTAGCAATATTCGGTTCTTCGACAGTACTGGTACAGGTATCATTTGTGCCAGTTCCAATATTTGAACTTTCACCCACCTCATTCTCAGTATGCTCTACTGGATGGTCAGGTTCGTCATCTTCATCAGTCTCACTGTATGTAGAAAATGGGAACGGTAATACATGATGTTCATCTATATTGCGTTTTACAAATGAAAACTGATTTTCAATAAATTTGACATCCCTAGATAGAGTGATTTTATTTGTATTATTATCGAATAACCTATATGCCTTAGAGCTGTCGTCATAGCCTACGAACATAAACTTTTTGCTTTTTGGCTCCAATTTTGTACGTTTATTGTGAATCACGTGAGCATATGCATCACAACCAAATACTTTCAAATCATTTAAATTAATTGGTTTATTCAACCATAACTCCTCAGGGAGTTTATTTCCTATCTTTTTAGTTGGTGACTGTTGTGATTAATATAAGTTACTTTATAATCTATGGCATGAGTTGAGTATTAGTAATCTGTGGTATGGATCTGTCTTGTTCTTGGCTTGTATCGAACTAGAGACTGCGGAGTTTATGTTAGTTAATTAATAAATGATTGTAACGTGTGAGAAGTAAAATAAACAACAAGTGATTTAACATTAACAACTGTTTTATTGAGTACATAAACATAACATGGCGCTGCATTACACTAAATAAGTTTTATTCAGAACAAGTTATAGACATCAAGAAAAAATGGCGGAGGGCATAAAAACCCCAAATCCATTGAAAGAATGCACATCTAGTGAATACAAAAAGTGGATAAAAAGGTTTGAAATATACAGGAAGGCGTCAGGAGCATATGAAAAACCTGGTGATGTGCAGGTGGCATTACTATTGCATTGCATAGGAGACAACGGTATAGAGATTTATGAAAGTTTTTCACTAACACAAGAAGACGAGAATAATTACAATACAGTACTAAAAAAATTTAACGACTATTTTATTCCCAAAAGCAATGAGAGTGTGAACTCGCATTTGTTTTTATGTCGAAATCAAAAGGAAGGAGAAACAATTGAACAATATATAACAGAATTGAAGAGACTAGCCTTAGATTGTGAATTTGGTGACATGAAAAACAGATTATTAAGAGACAGAATAATTACAGGAATTAAAAATATGAGATTAAAAGATAGACTACTCAGAGAAACAGATTTAACGTTGGATAAAGCAATTAACATATGTAGAACGCATGAAATAGTAGAGCAACAAGTGAAGCAATTATCAGATAGTGTAAAAGAAGAATTAAATTGTGAAGTCATACAGAAGGAGCCTAGAAGAAACAAACTTTGGAATAATTATCAAAATATTAAACAAACGCAGGAGAATAAGAATTATAAATATCAGGGATCAAAAGGGATTAACAAAAATAGTTGCCATCGCTGTGGATTTGTTCATTTTACACAAAGATGTCCAGCCTATATGAAAACATGTCTGAAGTGTCATCAAATGAATCATTTTGCAAGGATGTGCAAGAATTCTACTATTAGAGAGGTACAAATTGAAGATGATCAACAGAAGATAGAGGTATTTTTAAATATTATTAATAGTTCTGATGACAAAAATTGGTTTCAAAAAGTTTTCTTGATTAAATATAATAATTATATAAATTTCAAAATGGATACAGGTGCACAATGTAACGTTTTACCACAAACTTGTTGCAGATCAATGAACATAACTAGATATGATAATAGTAACCTTATATTAAAAAATTATGATGGTAAGTTAATCCCAACACTAGGACAAGTACAGCTGACATGTAAAATAGGTAATAAAGTGGGAAATCTTGTGTTTCAGGTATGTGAAAATAATTCTTTACCAATTTTAGGGTTATCCACATTAATACAATTTAATTTAGTTCAAAGAAATATTATTGATAATATACAATGTTGTAGTACAGTACAGAATAGTATACAGAATAATAAATTTTACAAAAAATACAAAGATGTGTTCCAAGGTATAGGGTTGATTAAAGACTATGAATATGATATACAGTTAATAGACAATTGGCAAGGAAAAATAGAACAATGCAGACATATTCCATTCAAGCTACTACCTAAGTTGAAAATTGAATTAGAAAATTTAGAAGGGTCGGGAATAATATCAAAAATTGAGAATCCCACAGATTTTGTAAGTTCTTTAGTTATAACTATAAAGCCAAATGGGTCAATTAGAGTTTGCCTTGATCCCCAATATTTAAACACACAAGTTAAACGTGAACAAATAATGTTGCCTAAACTAGAAGAAATTACTTATAAGTTGAAAGGGAGTTCAGTATTTAGTACACTAGATGCAAATAAAGGTTTTTATATGATCAAATTAACAGAAGGCAGTAAACAGTTAACAACTTTTAACACGCCATATGGTAGGTACTGTTTTAATAGATTACCATTTGGTTTGTGTTCGAGTCCAGAAGTTTTCCAAAGAGTTTACAGTAATATATTTAACATAGATGGAGTCTGTGTATTCTGTGATGATCTATTAATTTATGCTAAAAATGAAGAAGAAAGTAACATTATTTTGGAAAAAGTATTACAACGTGCCAGAGAATTTGGTGTTAAGTTTAATATGGAAAAATGTAAGTTTAATAAAAAAGAAGTTAAATATCTAGGACATATATTGACTAAAGATGGGTTAAAACTAGATCAGGATAGAGTAGAAGCTATTAAAAAACTCCCTGAACCAAAAAATCAGAAAGAATTATTAAGATTTCTTGGCATGATAAATTACATAGCAAAATTTGTTCCGAATATTGCCGAAGTGACTGCTCCTCTGAGAGAATTAATCAAGAAAAATGTATTGTTTACATGGGATTGTAAGCAAAGAGAAGCTTATAACTTAATCTTGAAATTAATCAGTCAACCTCCAATATTAGCATATTTTGATATGAATAAAAATATAACATTGAGTGTAGACGCAAGTCAATCAGGATTAGGTGCAGTAATATTACAAGAGGGACAGCCTGTGGCTTATGGTTCAAGAGCTATGACTAACACAGAAAAAGATTACAGTCAGATAGAAAAAGAAAGTTTAGCAATTTTGTATGGATGTACTAAATTCAATCAATTTTTATATGGACAAAACTTTATAGTAGAGACAGACCACAAGCCGCTCGTAGCAATTTTTTCTAAACCATTGAACAAAAGCCCAATTAGACTTCAACGCATTAGAACAGCTTTACAAACATATAATTTTAAGTTAGTTTACAAACCAGGAAGGGAATTAGTTATAGCAGATCATTTAAGCAGATCTTACATAAGCAATACAGAAAAAGATTACAATTTGAATATGGAGATTCATGTTGGTACGATTATGAATAGTTATAACATCACCGATGCTAAAATTTTAGAATTAAAAAATGAAACTAAGAAAGATCAAGAATTAAATATACTGTTAGAATATATAAAAAATGGATGGCCAGATAACAAAGAACTAGTAAAAAGTGAAGTAAAAATATATTATAACTACAAAGAAGAATTAGGAGAATGTGAGGGTTTAATTTTAAAAAACAATCAAATAGTCATACCCAGAAGTATGAGAAAAGAAACATTAAACAAAATACATTATGCACATTTAGGAATTGAAAAGTGTAAGGCATTAGCTAGGAAAACATTATTTTGGCCTAATATGGGGAAAGAAATAGAAGACTTAGTAAGAAATTGTGATACATGCAAAAGTTTTCAAAATAGTAATACTAAAGAACCTATAATTAATAAAGAAATAGCAGAAGGTCCATGGGAAATTTTATCAGCAGATATATTTTTCTTATACAGGAAACCATACATATTATTAGTAGATTCATACAGTAAATTTGTTGAAATAAAAGAGTTAGATAATTTATATACTTCAACAGTGGTAAGTAGCTTGAAAGAAATATTTTCACGGAATGGTATCCCACAATCAATTTATACAGACTCAGGAAGTCAGTTTACTAGTGTTGAGTTTAAACTCTTTGCCAAAAAGTGGAATTTTGAACACAAAACTGTGAGTCCTAAACACCACCAAGCTAATGGTTTAGCAGAAAGATACATTCAAACCATAAAAAGAATGTTAAAAAAGTTAATCTATGATAGTAGAGATATACATTTAGGATTACTTATGTATAGAAATACACCTATAGATTGTCAAAATGGTAAATCTCCGGCGGAGTTATTATTTAATAGAAATGTTAAACATATATTGCCGAACATTAATGTGAATCAAACTTATAATAAATATGAAAAGGATAGATTTAGAGATATGTTGATTAAAAGACAAAAAGAACAAGAAAAATATTATAATAGGGGTTCAAGAATATTGTCAGATCTACAGCCAGGGCAAAGTGTTAAAATTCAAGATGAATGTAATAAAAAACCTCATGAAAGTGGTATAATTGTAAAGGAAAGTTTTAATCCTAGAGCATATGTAGTAAAAAAGGAAAATGGTGATTATATAGTTAGAAATAGGAAAATGTTAATTAAAGGAGGGAGATATAATGATAGTAAGAATTATGATGTAATATCAGATAGTGATTCAATGATTGGAAGTAAGGGTATTGATTCAAATAGGAATAGTATAAGAGATAGTATAAGTTCAAATTCTCCAATTGTTATTAATAATAATAGTAAAACAACTAATGTTTATTTGGATAATAGCATAAGAACAAGAAGTGGAAGAGTTGTAAAACAACCGTCATATTTGGCTAATTATGTTACAGAATAATTTGTAAATGTATAAGGTCAATTGTAAGAATTGTCAGCTTTAGTTTTGTTTATAAAAAGGGGAAGATGTTGTGATTAATATAAGTTACTTTATAATCTATGGCATGAGTTGAGTATTAGTAATCTGTGGTATGGATCTGTCTTGTTCTTGGCTTGTATCGAACTAGAGACTGCGGAGTTTATGTTAGTTAATTAATAAATGATTGTAACGTGTGAGAAGTAAAATAAACAACAAGTGATTTAACATTAACAACTGTTTTATTGAGTACATAAACATAACAGTGACCTATTAATTAGATAAACTGCGGTATGTGCAGCTTCGGCCCACAATTTTAAATTGCATTTGGAATCATATAGCATACATCTAACTTTATCAAGAATAGTGCGATTCATGCGTTCGGCTACCCCGTTTTGTTGTGGAGAATAGGGAACTGTCAATGTCAATTGATGAAGGATACCTTTTCGTTTGAAAAAGTTTTGTAAGTCCTTATTACAGTAATCCCTTGCATTATCAGAACGAATGACTTTTACTTTTGAAGTACACTGATTCTCTACCATAGCAATAAATTCTTTAACTATAGAAGTCACTTCGAATTTATTCCTCAAGAAATATATAAATACTTTTCTACTATGGTCATCGATAAAAGTTAGAAAATATTTCTTACCTCCTATAGATTCGACGGGTAGTGGTCCACATATGTCTGTATGTATCAAATCTAAGTTGCTAGTCGCTAACTCTTTCTTGGGATTTGATATAAATGGATCTCTTGAATGCTTACCTTGAATGCAAATCTCACACGTATTACTTAAAGTATTATCTGTAAAATTAAAAGTATCTACTTGATCACGTAATTGTTTAAGGCTTTGTGTGTTCAAATGACCCATACGCTTATGCCAAAGATCAATGGATTCCATCGTTTTAGTGATATTAGCATATATATGACAGGTGTCAAGTTGATAAGCTTTATCAACTTCTGAAGCGCAGTGGAAGCGTGCTGGGCCCATAACCTATTGTAATATTGGTATAAAAATAAAATAATAAATATAATATTTTTATAAATGAGTACACAGTGTCAGGATTGATAGACGAATAATTTAAATTTTAATAATGTCAACTACATCAGTCTATAATGGCCAGTTTTAGTTTATGTAAGAAAACCTTATTACAACAAAGTGGGCAAGCCTTCAGGGCCAAATCCTAAACTATAAGTAATATCGAAAAATGCTCAAAAGAGTCGCGAGCCCGATTTTGATGAAAACAAAAACTGCATCAATTATACTAGATTTAAAAAAAAGTAAGTAGCTACACCTAGTTCTAACCGGCTAATACTAGATGTAGCCGCACTTCAGGTTCTAGCCGTACATATAAACAATTCAGATTTTAATATTTACTAGGTACATAATTCAAATTTTAATAAACTGTTGAAATTATATATTTTTCTAGTGTAATAAATTGTGTCAGAACTACCTATATTTTAATTAAACAGTTACTGATAAGTTATTGTTTGTTTCATTTAAAATATAACAAATATTTACCTTTACCTCTCTATTTGATACATCTCTTTTCTGCTACCCTGCTCCAAATTTATTTGGGATCGGTGCAGTATGTCGTGATATCAACAATACTGCTTTAGGGATTTCATGGTAGATGCATTCACGGAAGATGTTAAAGTATAGGTACGTATGTTGTATTGTACGAGCTATAGAGCAAGGCGAGATTCCACCAGTGGCCTGAACAGTGCTGCACAGCGTACGCCACAAATGTTTGTTTTGGTCGACTCGCTCTAACGAACAAAAACAAAGTGTGCGCAAACATAGTAGAGCAGAATATGTTACCTAAAATATGAATTGGACAAATGATAAAATTATCAAATTTATTCAAGATCACAATGATTATATCGCAGTCACAATGATTAGGTTTTAAAAATAGAAACAACACGTCGCCACTCCCAAGAGTTGGCTCAAAGTTTCAAAACTTGCTCAGTGAACATGTTCGTAAACAAGTGTGCTACACTGCGCTTGTAAAGCATTGCCGGTGGAGACAGGCTAAACGCGATCACGCTTAGTACGTGGTAGGTATGTGTCGTGCTGGCGTTTCCCACAAAAAAAAAATATTTGTCAACAAATGTATGTGGCTCAGGCTGTCTGGACAAATCTTCAAAATAGCGTACATTTAAGTAGGTCAATAGGGCATTTTATGTGACGGCTAAACACCCTTATTTCAGAATAGTTGACGCTACAGAATCTTAGATAATCGATCGAAACGTGTCCAGCCAGCTTGAAAAACCACTTTTCGCTGGTCTCTCAATCTCGGTAACGGAAATGATTTTGACGACTTTTTGCATATCAACGGGCGTCACATAAATTTGTAACGGGCATCGAGCTAAAAGTTTTGTGATACGTACAGCGGTTTATTAGAAAAATGTAAAAATCTATTTCCAGCCAGCTTGAATTTACGTATAAAACTTCTGGCTGGCACTTCTGAATCTCGATAACGGGAGCGTTTTCGAATATGGTTCCTCTAATAATAATATGTGACGCAAATTGTGACGGTAAAAACGTTTGATTTATGGCGTCACGTGTAAGGGTTTACGAGAAATCAATTAAAAACTAATAGTGTCTAGCCAGCTTGAAGTTCAACCTGGCTGGACACTTTTATCTCCGCTGCCTGATGGTCTACGGCCTTCGAAATATGTTCAAGTTTTTGTGACGGGGACGATAATGATAAGAGAAGCGGAACCTGGTGGTGGTCGCTCCCGACACGCCTCTGCTCTCAGAGGTGGCAGATGGATGCGACCTGAGGATTAGTTGTCAGTGGTGATGTCATAGGAAACAGCGCCGCCCTGTCGAAGCAAGCATCTGGGTGCCTACACAAACATACGGACCCATTGAGCCTTTCCCTCGATTAAAAGCTCAATGGGTCCGTTAGACACGCTTAAACTGCGTACAGTTCCAGCCAATCACTAGTGCAATAAGCAGTGGCATAGATATTGACATATTCAAGTGCAATTTTCCAAATTATAAAAGGGCAATATCAGACTGCCTGAAAGAAGAAACTTACCCTGCTCCCCAATTTGACAAATTTTGGTAAACTGATTTTTTTTTTATTATTCTCAGGTTTTTTTTTTTTAAACAAAAAAAAATTATTTGTATTGTGTAACTGATTTGATTTTCTTTTATTTTAATTGTAATATCTAATTTTTAGTTCTTTGATCCAGTTTTTTTTTTAAGCCTCAAGTCTTATTGAGCATGTTGTGTACACTAAGTTAGGATTACAATCTAGTACAAAGTGATTTTATCATTAGTTTTTAATCTTGCTTTGATTGTAATCTGTCTGTGTACCTATATTAAATAAATAAATAAATAAATCACCATGGCACCACTGTGGGGGATCCGGGAGAAGGACCATTTCAGGGCCAGCGGAGCCTTCTTCTCAGAGGCCGGTTTCCCAAGACCGGCGGTTCGCTGAGTCCCACATACGACATACCCATGCAGGGATGATGTCCTCTCCGAAAAATAAGGATACGTACCTACTTAGATACCAACTTATCTCATGCGACCTTGTAAAATTAAAATGCGTAGGTAATTAGTTATAGGATTTGATCACATCAATTATGCACTTTATGTAGGTACCTATGCTTAGTAAAATCGTAAGTAAATGACTATTAGTAATCTGACCAAATATCCAGTTTCAATATTTCCCTGCGAATGTAGGTAGGTAGATAGCTACCTAAATACCTACTCGACCGAGTCTGAGTGTCTCATATTACATCATCATACATTAATTTAAATGTCAATTACCTTTTATCGACATATCACAACTCCGGGTAGGCCCGTTGAGAATAACGTGTAGTTGATTAAGGTATACAAATATGTTTGTTATAAAATCTTTGCGGGGCATAAAGAACGTACGAAAAGTTGGTTTACAAAATAGGTTTCTTCATAATTATTTGAAATTAGAAATATCAGGCGAGAGTGTCCAGTTCCCGAATGTGTGGCTGAGGGACAACTGCCAGTGCGACCAGTGCTTCCACCAGTCGGCCAGGAGCCGCATCATCGACTGGAGCAAATTCGACCTTAACATCAAACCCAAACACATACATCAAGACGCGAATTCCGTGACGGTAACTTGGACGGACGATCACACCTCAGTATACAAGTTAAATTGGCTGAAGTTTAGAAGTTTTACAAAAGAGAACCAATTAAAATACAATGAAGCTATTTACAAACCCACAAAGAAAACCTGGGAGAGAGATACTTTCAGGGAAGTTTTTACCACACATGATTACAACGCGATTTTGAACTCTGACCCGGCGTTATACGATTGGCTTTACAATCTCTCTGTATACGGTGTAGCATTGATCCAGAATACGCCAAATTCTGAAACTGCAATCGATCCTATTTTAGAGAAAGTTGCTTTTCCGAAGAGAACACATTACGGAATCAAATTCGTTGTCCAAAATGTCGCAAATACAAGTAATGTTGCATACTTATCCAGCAATTTGCAAATGCACACAGACTTGCCGTACTACGATTATGTCCCAGGGACTAATTTACTGCATTGTTTGGTTCAAACCGAAAGTAAAGGCGGCGACAATTTACTTTCAGATGCTCATTATGTCGCTCAATATATGCAGAAGCACCACCCAAAACAATACAGCTTACTAACTGATATCGAAGTGGAATGGAGTGATGTTGGTGTTGAACATGGTAATGAATTTTTTAAACTGAATCGAGCACCGGTTATTCAATTAAACATGAGTGGAGAGATATCTAGAATCAATTTCTCAATACCCCAACGAGGAAGTCACTTTCCTGGACCCATAGAAAATGTTATCCAATGGTATGAAGCACATGACATATTCTTAAAGTTGAACCACCGTTTCTCGGCAAGTTTCAAAACGAAGGCAGGTGATATTCTTGTATTTGACAACACAAGGCTTCTCCATGGCCGTTCTGCTTATGAAGATAATAATAACAATGTCAGAAAACTGATTGGAGCTTACTTGGATTGGGATGAAATATATTCTCGACTTCGCTGTATTACTGTGAAACTTAAATATGAGGATGGTATTTGAGGTTGTCAATTAAACATAGCCAATAAATAAATATAATTTTATTAACAAATTAATCTCTTATTAACATACAAAATTAAAAATGTTATGTTTAGATAATATCACAGATTAATCTGCATTTATAAATAAAAAGTATTATGTTAGAAAGGCACTACTTTTTATTTACAAATTGTATATAAAACCTTATTTGAAAGTAAGAAAGCAAGATCATTACAAGATCAACTTACTCATACAAAATAGAGTGATGGACAAGTACCTACCTACCTTATACCACACCTATACTATATATCTAATATTAATAAATTTTAAATGTCACAGTTCTATGTAAGTTTCTAAATGATGACCTCTTATGGAAAAGCTTCTTAATGGAATCACGCTGTCTGTATCCTTGCCATTTTCTTCAATTTCAACCATTAAAAAATCATCCAAAGATGGATTTGTAGCCATATTGACTGCAGTTGATTCATTTGTGTGGATATTTATTGTAAAACTACTATCTTCAGGCAAAAATTTAAATTGTTCACTACTTGATGATAACAACAAGCAAAATGCTCTTAAGTTTTGTTCAGCCTGTATCAAATATGCATCACTGGTTTCATCAAATACTTCACTTTTACTTATCTCAAATACAAACCTTATCAAAGGTTTATAAGCATTATTTGTGATTGCAAAAACCACTCTATAAAGATGTCCATTTTTCAAACATTCTTGTATACTTTTTAAACACAAATTTAAATACTTATTTATTTCAGGGTGTATGCAGCTGTAGACCATAACGTTGTATTTTCTCCTCGTTTCAAATACAATCTTTGGATATACAGAGGTATAGTATAAGATATTATGAAATGCTACTCCAAAAAATTCAACAGCAACGTCTTGAAAACAGGTGTCCATGGTAAAGACTACTCGAACCAAAAATGATAAGGCTTTACTGTCCTTATTACTATGATACAAGTTATAAAGAAACACCTTTCTTAAATACGAGTCTATTACTCAGAGAAATAAATTAATTTCATAATATGAATATTTTCCATAAACAAAGAATAAACAATTTCAGTTTTCCCTCCATAACCTGACCGACCTTCGCTCACTCAGTCATTGTCAAATTAATTAACGTCAAACTGACAGTAAGTTTTTTTTTTTTTTTTGGTTAAATTTTCCCTGTTACGGGACGGCAAAGGGATCTAGCCCATACAGCCAAGTCTTTAGTTTCATCTTCTTTCTTGATTTTTGCATTAAAATGTGGGTGCCACACTTTTTAATGCATCTAGGGAGTGCTTGGCGAGAAATGCATGGTACAGACCTCATGATGGTGACTGATGAGAATTGTATAGTGGGATTTCCAACCACTATACAATTCTCCACTCCACATACACAAAACCTTTATTTCAATGATTCCTCATAACTGTTCGTTAACACGGATGCTTATGCAACAAAACGACACCACTTTCACTGCACAAAATCCACTCCGAAGCAATTTTGAATTATCGGAATAAAGATCGACATCCAGACGCCATGATTACCCGCCAAACACTCCAGTAGGTTTTTTTCTTTTGGTTAATTTTTCCCTGTTACGGGACGGCAAAGGGATCTAGCCCATACAGCCAAGTCTTTAATTTCATCTTCTTTCTTGATTTTTGCATTAAAATGTGGGTGCCACACTTTTTAATGCATCTAGGGAGTGCTTGGCGAGAAATGCATGGTACAGACCTCATGATGGTGACTGATGAGAATTGTATAGTGGGATTTCCAACCACTATACAATTCTCAACGCCACATACACAAAACCTTTATTTCAATGATTCCTCATAACTGTTCGACAACACGGATGCTTATGCAACAAAACGACACCACTTTCACTGCACAAAATCCACTCCGAAGCAATTTTGAATTATCGAAATAAAGATCGACATCCGACGCCATGATTACCCGCCAAACGGTTTCTCTGTCTACGCGCCAAACACTCTTTTTTTTTTTTGTTAAATTTTCCCTGTTACGGGACGGCAAAGGGATCTAGCCCATACAGCCAAGTCTTTAGTTTCATCTTCTTTCTTGATTTTTGCATTAAAATGTGGGTGCCACACTTTTTAATGCATCTAGGGAGTGCATGGCGAGAAATGTATGGTACAGACCTCATGATGGTGACTGATGAGAATTGTATAGTAGGATTTCCAACCACTATACAATTCTCAACGCCACATACACAAAACCTTTATTTCAATGATTCCTCATAATTGTTCGTCAACACGAATGCATATGCAACAAAACGACACCACTTTCACTGCACAAAATCCACTCCGAAGCAATTTTGAATTATCGAAATAAAGATCGACATCCAGACGCCATGATTACCCGCCAAACACTCCAAACACTCTTTTTTTTTTGATAATTTTTCCCTGTTACGGGACGGCAAAGGGATCTAGCCCATACAGCCAACTCTTCAGTTTCATCTTGTTTCTTGATTTTTGCATTTAAAAGGTGGATGCCACACTTTTTAATGCATCTAGGGAGTGCTTGGCGAGAAATGCATGGTACAGACCTCATGATGGTGACTGATGAGAACTGTATAGTGAGATTTCCAACCACTATACAATTCTCAACGCCACATACACAAAACCTTTATTTCAATGATTCCTCATAACTGTTCGTCAACATGGATGCTTATGCAACAAAACGACACCACTTTCACTACACAAAATCCACTCCGAAGCAATTTTTAATTATTGAAATAAAGATCGACATCCAGAGGCTTTAGACAACATGCATTTCGACAATCGCTAAGTAAAAAAATGTATGGGATTGACATAAGCAATCGAAAAGTGATCGATTGCTTATGTCAATACCATACATTTTTTTACTTAGCGATAGCGAGAGCGATTGTCGAAATGCATGTTGTCTAAAGCCTCAGACGCCATGATTTCCCGCCAAACATTTTTTTAACATTCTCCCTGTTACGGGACGGCAAAGGGATCAAGCCCATACAGCCAAGTCTTCAGTTTCATCTTCTTTAAATATGTGTGCCACACATTTTAATGCATCTAGGGAGTGCTTGGCGAGAAATGCATGGTACAGACCTCATGATGGCGACTGATGAGAATTGTATAGTGGGATTTCCAACCACTATACAATTCTCAACGCCACATACACAAAACCTTTATTTCAATGATTCCTCATAACTGTCCGTCAACACGGATGCTTATGCAACAAAACGACACCACTTTCATTTTACAAAATCCACTCCGAAGCTATTTTGAATTATCGAAATAAAGATCGACATCCAGACGCCATGATTTCTCGCCAAACACTCCCACAGATTAGAGAGTATATGACACTCCTTTTGTTTCTATTTTTTTTTGGTTAATTTTTCCCTGTTACGGGATGGCAAAGGGATCTAGCCCATACAGCCAAGTCTTCAGTTTCATCTTCTTTCTTGATTTTTGCATTAAAATGTGGATGCCACACTTTTTAATGCATCACAATGTCTTATAATTCGATAGAGCCGGCTGCACGCACGAAAAAACATGACGCATGCGGCATTACCTCGCTCTGAGGCGTTCCATGTAAGGCCGGCAAAACAAATGAAATTAAATTTTTCTTTTGAAAAATGCTACCATTCCATCAGTATTTTCTTAAGACGTTGTCACGTTCAACTATCGTCAGTAAACCGACTTTACAGATAACCAATTTTTTGTGTTGACTATTGGACCTACTTATCAAAATTTCACTATTGCATATTAGGTAATAGCAAGTTCAATAAAAAAAATCTTTATTTTTGTGTTTGTGGATGATATCATTATTCAATCCTCAATGAAATTATCATTTCAACAAAAAAGTACTGAACCAATTTGGGTATAATTTATACGGGACCACCTCTGAAGTATGACCTTCCTAACGAAAAAAGAATCATCAAAATCGATTCATAATTGACGGAGTAATCGCGAAACATACATACAAGGAGCTTATACTAAGAATGGAGTCATTAGTCAAAATAACAAAGTGAGGGCAAAAATTTTGACAATACTTGACATTTCAAATTACACATTTCTCTTTCTAGAAATTGTCGTCATCTCTTTCTAAACACGACTACATAGAAACAAGATTTCCCCAGTATTTCGCCATCTTTCTAAAACAAAAGTAGAAAAGTAGCTAAAAACTTAACATATTGTATTCAATTATCAGGATTTATTATCAATGAAAGATATAAATATAATATATTTACTTTTAATGTTTAGGTTTGTATTTTATTTTGAAAATCATCACTGTGATTCTTTCTATAACTTATGGGAAATGAAAGGATTTATGTAATGGCAGCACTTTCTTCATGTGTCAATGTCCCGAAATCTCAACATGACATAAATTGTCGTAATTGACGTATTCATAAATATCGACTCGCGATTTTGGTACGGCTTTTTAGGTTAAAATAAGGATAAATAGTGCAAAATTATACATATATAGTTATTTCGTGCTGGTAGAAGTGAGTAGTATTGAGGATGCAGTGTGAATATCACTTGTAAGTGTCATAATTGCATATAATATTGTTCAATCTATAAATTTCATTTTTCACCCGTAATTCCAGATTATTAGCGTTATTTTGCAAAACTCCATAAGAGGGAGAAATTTCTGATACTCGTATTTAATCCTATCTTAGAATTTAATGAATTTTTGTACATAATTTACTTATTCAAATATTTGTAAACAAATGACTAGGGTGACTAGGATTTCCGGAATTATAAGGAAATAATATCCCTTTCTATCCATTCCTTTTATAAATGGCAATCAAAATTGATAGATTATTTTATTTAATTCTTTGAAATAACTATTACATAGATAAAATACATAAATAGTTTTACCCATTTTTAGTTCGAAATGTTTATTTACAAATAAAATATGTAATTTGTGTAATGTAAATTATTTTATTTGAGAAAAAGATAATGAGAGTATTGATTGGATTGTACTAGTGTAATAATGTTTATCATTCACATTTGCATGTACTAACATGCAACGCAGATACATTGCACACAGACAGACAGTATTAATAAAATTGTGGCTGCGCTCTTCTGCACTTGTAATCAAATAGCATATTAAAATCTATCAAATGATAGTTTTTAATATGCTATTTGATTACAAGTTAAAAGTGTACATAAATATTTATATACACTTTTAACTTGTATACATAAAATTTTCTTTTCTTTTTAGATTTCCGAAGCGACGGACCATATGGTTGTCTATTGTGTCTATAAAAACAAAATTTTAATGAATTTGAAAATATGTAGCTTCCACTTTCAAGACACCGACACTTTCAAGGCAACTGCTTATGTCAAACTTCAAGCCCTTTTTTCAATAAAACCACTACTCAATCACTTTTCAAAGGCAACCCTTGAATTGGTTAGTAAAAATTTTCTTGATAATATAGGTACAGTTAATACAGAGAGCTAAAATGTTTGGGGAAATAATTTTAAGGGCATCAGGCATCATCAATTATTGAATATACAATGACTCAATTGAATTTTAACATTCTGTATAGTCACCAAAATGCCGTATGACGCAAAAATGAGAAACCAGGATTTCCGAAGTAATTAGTCTATTGTCACCAACACTTCATTTATCGATGTTTAGAGTAGGTTAAATAAAGCGTAAGAAATATACATTCGAATTAAGTTATTATAGTATGAATAATTTCTAATCTAGTCCGTTACACTTTTATCTTGATTATGCTATGCCCAAATGGGCACCATGATGTGCTGGTGTTGTTTGTGAACATCTGTTATTTACATTCATGAATGCAATAAATTATTTGATTTGATTTGAATTATATTTACAAGTTTTGTTTGCCTAATCTTCTTTTTATATACCGATAAATGTCGAATCGAATCCGACGAGTTGGGTCGATTTTATTGCACGTAAGTGTAGATAACGGTCATTTTTTCAATATAAATTAATAGCTTTAGATATTTTTATAAATAAACTTAAATAAATATATAATAACCGTGACTCGCAAACAAATATTCGTGTTCATCGCACAAATATTTGCCGGCACCAGGATTCAAACCCGAAAGGCTTCATGTGTAGGTAGCTATACTGACCACTCCACCATGACGGCGTCAAAAAGTTGTTTATATTGATGGCCTAAAACACCCCAAATATTACATATAAAGCAGGCTGTAACATGTAGGGTACCATGTTTAAGTACCCTTCATGTTACAGCCTGTATTATACTAAAAACCAAGTGCTACTAAACTTGCTTTTTGGTAGCCAGTAGCTGTTACTTATGTAACTAATTCACGGAAAGTTACTAGAGCTAACAATTTCTTCTGTTGTATAAAAAACCGCACTTCGGCTTTCAGCCGTAATATCTATCAATATAAAGAAAGTCTGGTAGTAAGTTGGTAAGTTGCGCATCATTACGGCCCTATTATCATTACTCAAGAACGGCTAGATCGGTATACCACACAATGTATTTTTATAGCATTGCTAACCGGAAAACCTTAAATGTATGCTTAGCACCTAAAAAACAAGAATAATTTAATGTCTATGAGTTGACGTGACATGAGATAAGCTATATAATAAACTGTAACGTGCCTCTTAAAATCAAGAGTCACAGAAGCGATAAATCCTCGTATTTCGGTTGCTGATTTTTTTCCTGGGAGCCGAAAATAGATAACATTACCGTGCTAAAAGGCACTCAGGAAAAAAAGTTTAAAGTAATTATTATGAATTTTGATTCTTTGTCATGGAAAACTCAAAACTCAAATTATTTTCAACTTGTGGTTTTATTAACGTAACGAAGTTCAAGTGTAACGTTACACATACATATTTTACCGACCTACATACATAATTTTTTTTTAATTAAATCAGATTACACTATTTATAAATATTACATAAATTAAGATATAAAGGAAGCTCATCTAATTGAAATATTTCTTTACAGTTCGCCTCCTAAATTTATCAATAGGTTTTAGCGCTCCATATTAACGTTGATAAGCTACATTTTAGTGACCGTACGACTGTTGCGGGCAATCTCCGATAGATTGCGCCTGCGTCGCCGGGCAGTCTCGATCGAGTCAGGAATCGCAAACAAAGGCTTGGTGATTCGGTTTTGCGCTTGCGTGGTTCGCTAAGTAAATTGAGCACCGACAAGACCTACCTAATACTAATTAACTAATTTAATAATCGTGTGCAATAATAGTTATTTATTTAATGTGTTTAACCCCTAATTGGGGTCCAAGATTAGGCTAAGGTAGCCGCTGTCGCCTCAGCTATTTCACTTCCGCCCAGGGCTGGACTTACAGTGAGCAGCAGTACAAGCCGCCCTAACTCGTCCCACCGAGCGACCCTCACCGAGACCATCTCCGGCTACCACCAGGGGAGTACACGCTATTGGGCATTATACCACCATTTAATAAATTGTTCTGCACGGATCTCTCGTGTCTCATTTAACTCCCTATATCTTAGGACCGTGGGAGCACGTCAGACCTTACCCGTGGCACAAGACTGTCCGTGATTAATTTATGCTACAGGCACCCTACTAGAAAGAGACAGGGCCTCTCTAGCAATGTCAAGAAATGTCATGAAATGTCAAGGGTTGTCAAAATTTTTGCCCTCACTTTTTTCATTTGACTAATGACTCCATTCTTAATTCTATCTTCATGCATACATACAAAAAAAAACAAAAAAACATTTAGTCGAATAGAGAACCTCCTCCTTTTTTGAAGTCGGTTACAAAAAATATTAGGTACTTGATTTAATTTTATTCTACCTATATGTAAGCGGATGAAAAATTACATTCCGTCTTCATTTTTCAATTTCACAGTTAGGCAACGAAGTCTTGAGTATATTTCATCCCAGTCCATGTAAGCACCAATTATCTTCCTGACATTATTGTCGTTGTCTTCGTAGGCGTTGCGACTGTGGAGAAGTCTAGTATTGTCGAACACCAACATATCACCAGTCTTAGTTTTAAAACTTGCAGAAAAAGTATGATTTAACTTCAAAAATTGGGTGTAAGCCTCATACCACGGAACAACACTTTCTATCGGGGCAGGAAAATGGTCACTTCTCTTCGATACCGAGAAATGTATTCTAGATATATCTCCACTCAAATTCAAGCGGATAATAGGTGCTCTGTTTAGTTTGTAAAATTCACTTCCATGTTCAACACCAACATGACTCCATTCCACCTCCACGTCGGTTAACAGTTTGTATTGCTGGGGATGATGCTTCTTCATGTATTGGGCGACATAATGGGCATCTGATAGTAAGTTATCGCCACCTTTACTTGCAGTTTGTACCACATAATGTAGCACATTAGAACCGGGGCCGTATTCGTAGTAAGTTAAGTCTGTGTGCATCTGTAGGTTACTAGTTAAGAACGCTACGTGGTTTACGTTCGGCTTATTCTGAATAATAAACTTTATGCCGTACTGCGTTCTTTTCGAAAAGGCTACTCTCGCTAGAATACCATCAATCGCGTTTTCATAATTCGGTGTATCCTGAATCAGCGTCACACCGTATACAGAGAGGTTGTAAAGCCAATCGTATAACGCCTTGTCAGAGTTCAAAATCGCGTTGTAGTCGTGACTAGTGAAAATTTCTTCGAAAGTGTTCTTGTGCCAGGTTTTCTTCTTAGGCTTGTAAATAGTTTCGTTGTATCTTTCTTGGTTCTCTCTTGTAAAGCTTCTAAACTTCAGCCAATTTAACTTGTATACTGAGGTGTGGTCGTCCGTCCAAGTTACCGTCACGGAATTCGCGTCTTGATGTATGTGTTTGGGTTTGATGTTAAGGTCGAATTTGCTCCAGTCGATGATGCGGCTCTTGGCCGACTGGTGGAAGCACTGGTCGCACTGGCAGTTGTCCCTCAGCCACACATGCGGGAACTGGACACTCTCGCCTGATATTTCTAATTTCAAACAATCGTGAAGGAGTCTTTTTGGTGATAGAATTTTTGAAATAGTTCCTAAGCTTTTTAAATATTTTAGGGAAAACATGGTTGCCGCACGAGGGTTCTTTCCGTTATGATGATTCGCTTCTAGATTCTCTTATCTATACATTTGACCTATTGTTCATCATAAAATTCAAATAAAAAAATAGTTTTGACCTAATTACAACATTAGTGTGTTATAATATAAGGCGTAGTACACACGACAATAATTTTGTTTGGTAGGCTGTGGGTATTATCCAACCAAACGTTAGGAAAGGATTAAAGCTTCTCAACCCTTTGGGATTGTGATCGTATGGGTGTATTATGACTAATTAGTGAAATTGAATAGAAATGAGATATATTATCCTACCTTTACCTAAATTGTAAATAGACAATACCTTAATAACAATTTAGGTAATTATTTAGGCCTTCCTAGCAATATTTTATAGGTATTTCCGACATTTAACTTTAAATTGATCTGTTACTTTATAATTTGAATGAAAGAAAACGGGATTTAAACCACGTACCATTGATTTTTGATTATTCCGATATTTCGGCGCAGTTACATGCGCCGTGATCACGGATGAACTGAAGTCTTCTGTGAGTTGATTTTATTGGCAGACAAATCTGTCTACCCTCTTTCTGAGTCTTTTACTACACTCTGCACCCGTACCACCGTTCTCAGTCTCACTATCTACTCGAAACCGCTGTCTACACACAACACTTATAGTATCTGGGCGGTTCACGGCACAACTTTTATTTACCCCGGTTCCACATAAACTTATTACCGGATTCCAGGCGCTCGACAGTTGAGAAATAATTAACATTCATATTCAAAACACTTTATACACAAATTTTACAAGTACAGCTATTTACTGTCGTGCTTGCTGTCGTGACAGCAGCGTAAAATACGTCTAATCGCACGCACACAACGCCGTGTCGAAGACTGCCGAACTGAAACGACGTTAGACGATGCACGGCCTTCAAGCCACATCTCCTTGCCCATCGGGGTGGGGAGCGTGAGGTTTTTTCGTTACGGAATTTCTGGATTCGGTCCCCGCGCTCAAGGCCCGCGATAGAAGCTATGCAATAGCTTAAAATGTTCAAGAAATTGGAATTCATAAAAGCGTCCATAGTAAAAAATGAATCAATTCGTCTGAATAACATGCCGAAGTTATGTATAACCCCAGGAACATGGTGTTTGTACCTAGTGAATTATCTATTAATTGCACCAGTGTGAATACAGCTTAATATACCTAAATTTAAAGTTACAATTAATTATATAAGTACGTACTTATGGTCTAATGACCTTTTAAGTTATCTATGTAATAATATAGTAATTAATTTATACTTTGTAATAGGGTCCTTCCTTTATTAGGTACCTACGCGATTTTACTGGCTCACCACACCATGTTTTATTTTTTCTTACAAAAGGGGTTTCTAATAATACTTTTTCATATTAAATGCAATTTAATTTTTGCGTTTACAAACGCGTAAATATTTCTGCGACCTGCCCCAGGCGGGAATCGAACCCAGCCTTCTCCGCAATCCGGGCGACTGCGATACGCTTACGCTACCGGAACACTGCTTTTCAGTAGTCCCTGTGTGCACAAGGAGTGCCTAGACGGGCAGCGTTGTGACGGTCTCGGTGTAGTTGCGCTCACGTGCGCAGATCCCGAGCCGTCCCGCAATAGCGGGTCAGGCCGGGGAGGATGTTTAGTGGGTATGGAGGGAACGCCTTTACCTCGAGTCCCACATTCCCCTGCGGCTGGCACCACCCCGCAGGGACGATGCGTAAACGCATTTGACCACCCAGTCAACAAAAAAAAAATAACAAATTATGTAAACCAAAAACTTAAATATTTGTTTATTTTACATTAAATATTGTGTTCATCTATCTCAAACTTCTACTCGTGGCATTTTCAAAATTCATTCATCTGGGATTGCTTCCAAGCTCTGAAACAAACAAGAAATCTTACTCTTATTAATATTTTAGTTACTTACTTACTTTAGTAAGTAAATTATAGCTTAACTAGCTTTTTCCCGCGACTATGTCCGCGTGGTATAGGTACATAGTTACTTTGGGTAGCATTTTTATTTTTAAAATAAACTTATTTTGCTAAAAATACACATACAAACTGCTGTAGATGACTGTAAATAGCTTATTTTAATACATTTACTATACCTTATATTTTAATACATTTACTATACCCATACTTATAAATATTTCAAAAAAGCTAAACATTTTTTTTTTATTCTTTTCTAGTGCTTTAATTTTTCGAGAGTTTTAACTTTCATTGTTTTTATCTTCGATATTTTTGGAGTTTACTCCTTAAGAATGGATTTGCATATATAAGGGGCCCGGTATGAGAAAAATGTGAGGAGTAAAATCTATCGATGAATGACCTCGTTACGTTTTTTATTTCGCCGCGACGATTTCAGCGTCCGTCGCCGAACGGTCAATATCGCCGGTATTCACGCTGCGGGCCACGGTTCGATCCCCGCGAGAAATTGCTTCAAAATTGAATGTTGTTTTTTCTGTTTTCTTTGATTTGAGGAATCTGGAGAAGATCACGGTAACACAAAAACGATGATAGGGCGAAGCCCCGAAACAATTCACAAATTTAAATATTTTTTTATAATATTTCACGGTGGGTGGGATTGAACACCGGCTTGTTGGTTTGCCGTTGTTGCTGGTCTGTCCGTAGAACCGCTAGGTCACGACCACTTATTTTTTTTATGTTACGAGATGGCAAACAAGCTTGCGGCGCACCTGGTGTTAAGTGGTCACCGCCACCTATAGACACTTGGAATATTAAGTGGAAATCACGTAACACCGCAGGTGCGTTTGCCATCCTGGGGATTAAGATGATATGCCCCCATAATCACATACCAGCTTTCATACCTAATTTAAACCCCTCCAATAACCCCAAAATATAAGCTAAATTTGTTGTAAAAAGGGCATTTTTACAACAAATTTAGCTTATATTCTATCTCAAGGCCTTGTCTTCAACATTTCAACAAAACAAAGCAAATTTTAACATCGGTTCCGGTGTTAGGCGTGAAACCGTGACTTTGTTTGGACTTCCTTCCGACCTTTCATCCCCACACAGGTCAAAATTTCAAAAATCCTAGAGTAAATATTTATTTTTTTCTTATTAAGTTTCTAAATTCTAAGACTAAAACTAAGATCAATAGCAAATATTCCATGGTTTGTTACAAATGCTGAGATTCATGGGAACCTCCAGGTTAACACTGTGAGGGAAGAAATTAGATGCAACGTAGAAAAGTATAAGAAGAGGCTAGGAATCATCCCAATGATCTAGCAGTCCAGTTATCAAGAACCAGGCATGAAACGCGTCTGAAACGATGGGTAATCCTGGGACCAGACCAGGCTTAGCCTTTCATTATGAGGAGCTGCCTTCAGTGGGCGGCACACTCGGCACGACATGACGCACACAGCAAATTTGATCATAGTTTACGACTGATTGCAGATATAATATAACAGAAAAAAAGTGCCTAAATTCAAAGTTTAATGGTTTCTTCGTCTTCAAGAATCACGAACTTCCATACAAACTTTCAACCCATTCAAGCCATTTTTTGTAATAAAAAGTAGGGTCCTTTTGCGGGCTCTACTCTGTATTTGTACCAAATTTCATCAAAATTGGTTCAGTTTAGATGTGAAAGCTTAACAAACAGAAAGAATTACTTTCGCATTTATAATATTAATAGGGATGGCTAATAAAAGAGAAGTTGTCTGTATAATGTAACCTATTTTAAAATGTGTTAGTAAAATAGGCAGTTTAACAGAAAGCTAGTAGGTATGTACAGTCAGCTTCATAAATATCTGAGTGTCAAGACTGATCAAAATTATCTAACAGACAAAAATTCAATATTATATGCGCCGCTAGAGTATCTTATTGTTGTAACCATCCAGAGTAGTCAATATTATCTAAACAACACAATTCCAATATTATGTAATGTGTTAAGATGACCAATAATATGTTCGCCAATAACTATTCAATGGTATCTAAGCACGCAAAGTTATCAAAAATATCTTGGTAGTAAAGAAAAGTAAACGCTAATCTGGGGTATTACGGTCCATATACTGCCTTCCTGTAAACAAAAGTAAACGTAACCAGAGCTGTCATATGACAAATGCAGGGGCTCTAAATCTAAGGTATTCATTTTACCAAATTCTACAAATCATTATATTTATTAATATATAAATTAATTGCTAAAATGCTGATTAAAATGTCAAGCAATGAAAAGAAAATATTTACAGATTTTAATGAAATTTTCTATTGCAATTTAGATATGTTTTTGGATAAAACGCTGCATATTTAATCGGATTTAGTATGTCATGGGTCATGAATAAATCATCATCAACAGCTCATACTATAATGTCTATAACGTACCCTTCATTAGGGGCGATCCCTGTCAGTCACGATTATAACTTTGGAGTATCTTCTTTTACAAATGAAAGGTTGCATTTAAATTGTTTGAGAACTTATACCATAGGCTTAGTTTATTTTATTATTCTGTATGTTAAATCATCAATGCAATTAAATACTACATACATTTTTTCCTCTTCTTTTAGGATATATTGCTCACAATAATGCAATCATCTGCTATGACACTGCTGAGAGTCTCTATTAAAATATTATTTATTTCTTCTAGTTTAAATTATTTAAAATAATATTGATGATCTTTTTTATTTCTGTTGCGTTATTTTTTGTTACCTTGGGTTATCAATCTCTGATAACATCAATTCAAAATCGTTTAGGGAGTTCGTCCACTAGCGACAATCGCTGAGCTATTTTGCTATCGTATATAAAACAATCAGAGTTCAATACTCAAACGCCTAGTTGCCACAAAAAGCTGCTCATCATTAAAGTCGGTCTGTATCCCTGGCGAAGCGATTGTCGCTGTAAAAAGGAACGAGTGGAAATTAACTTGCTTAAAAATTGCTCATAAAGTCGCTGACAGAAGTTATCATAAAAATTCGTTGCTATCGTGGGCAAGTTTCCATGGCAAATTTTCCGTCTGAAATTTGTAACTAAATTAAAACATAATAATCGCAAAAATACCAATTTGTAAGAAACATCTGTGAAGGCCCTTAATGTCGAACTTTCAATCTATTGAAAATGGAATAATTTAGGTAAGTGAAGATATTTATGAGTACTCTGAACGCTTAGATACCAATGAACAGTTACGATGCGTACATATAAAAGATTATTTTAATCGTGTATATGTAATTGGAGATTTATGGTATGAAGATATATAAGATTGGTTGTTTGTGTACAATATTTTGATTACTTTAAATGCAAAGATATTATTGAAACTTTGCACCTAACATGTTTTTGAGCACCTTGGCAGCTCATATCATTATGAAGTTGACTGTACATAACATTTCCATGGGCTTTTTGGGAATGGAAAGGCAGGTGCAAGCACTGCTAATATGCTAATAAAACTTGTAATAAAGTACAGAACAGAATAGAATAAAACTTTATTGTAATAAAGTTTTATTCTATTCTGTTCTGTAGAGCTATTCACTAACTTTTTTTGACAGTTAAAAGTGATGATCACTGATGCTGAGGCCGCACTTGCGCCTATCGTCACGAAACTTCGTGCTAGGACACGATACACGCATATGTGACCGGCCGGTATCGGCTATCGTCACGAATATTCGGGTTGAGTGTGCGTTATCGGCCGGGAGACGGTACGTCAGGGTTTTAGCGCGCTAACCTATCGCGCTGCGTGGTCAGACATGCGTTGTTCATTTCGAAGGTTGTTCTCCATTAGTTCAGACGCATACGGGTGACTAAGTATACGATACAGCTGAGTTATTTTTTTATAATAAATGCATTGCGTAATTATTAGCACACAATTTAGAAGTAAAGAAAGTGATTATGCATAGTTAAACGCAAAGAAGGATAATAATACTACGCAATTTACACGTCTGGAAATGATTTCGGCCATCTTGGACTATTGCACGATAGTTCGTGCAAATAAAGAAATGCCACATGCTTTATCGCGATAACTTTGCTAGGGCCGCACTTGCGTGTATCGTACGAAGTATCGCCACGCATTACTTCGGGACGATAGGCGCAGGTGCGGCCAAAGCATGAGTGAATTACATGTGCCATAATAGTGTGTCAAGTAAAACAGCAAAGGATATGTAATTCACTCAGTGATGATCACTTTCAACTGTCAAAAAAAGTTAGGGTATATAATTTAATAATAATAATATAAAGTGTAAAAGGCCACAGGCATAGCATGGCGGCGTGGTGAGACTCTTCTTCAAAAAGGGCGACAGGGCCCAATTGAAGAACTATAGACCCATCACGCTGCTGAGTCATGTTTACAAGCTGTTTTCAAGAGTTATAACGAATCGTCTCGCACGCAGGTTTGACGACTTCCCGCCTCCCGAACAAGCCGGATTTCGAAAAGGCTTCAGTACCATAGATCACATACATACGCTGCGGCAGGTTATACAGAAGACCGCAGAGTATAATCTGCCATTATGCTTAGCGTTCGTGGACTATGAGAAAGCCTTCGATTCTGTCAAGACCTGGGCCGTGCTCAAGTCACTGCAGAGGTACCACATAGACTACCGATACATCCAAGTGTTGCGGTCACTGTACGAAAACGCCACTATGTCAGTTCGCCTTCAGGACCAGAATTCAAAACCCATACAGCTCCAGCGAGGCGTGAGACAGGGTGAAGTTATATCGCCGAAACTGTTTACAGCTGCGTTGGAGGACGCGTTTAAGCTTCTGGACTGGAGAGGACTTGGCATCAACATAAATGGCGAGTACATGACTCACCTTCGCTTTGCAGATGATATCGTGGTTATGGCTGAGACCTTGGAAGACCTGGGCACAATGCTCGACGATCTCTGTAGTCTCCCAACAAGTGGGTCTTAAAATGAACATGGATAAGACGAAAATCATGTCTAATATCCATGTCGCACCCACTCCTGTAAAGGTAGGGAAGCTCTACACTGGAAGTTGTCGACGATTATGTTTACCTGGGACAAACAGTCCAACTGGGTAAGTTCAACTTCCAGAAAGAGGTCAATCGGCGAATCCAACTCGGCTGGGCAGCGTTTGGGAAGCTACGCGGCATATTCTCGGCCCATCTACCGCAGTGTCTTAAGACGAAAGTCTTTAATTCGTGTGTGTTGCCAGTGATGACTTACGGAACCGAAACGTGGCCGCTTACAATGGGCCTCATAAGAAGGCTCAAGGTCACCCAGAGGGCAATGGATAGGGCTATGCTCCGAGTTTCTCTGCGTGATCATATCAGAAATGATGAGATCCGCAGGAGAACCAAGGTCACCGACATAGGCCAAAGAATTGCGAACCTTAAGTGGCAGTGGGCAGGGCACATTGCGGGGAGGACAGACGGCCGTTGGGGCGGAAAGGTCCTCGAGTGGCGATCACGTACCGGGAAACGCAGCGTTGGTAGGCCCCCCAGAAGGTGGACTGACGATCTAGTAAGGGTCGCGGGAAGCCGCTGGATGCGGGCTGCACAGGACCGACCAGTTAGGAGATCCTTGGGGGAGACCTATGTTCAACAGTGTGCGTCTCTTGGCTGAAATGATGAATACAGTGTAAAGTCTAAATAACGGCACTCAAGGGACTGTTAGTATTTTGATGTTATAGGGAGTTGTCATTAAATGGAGAGAAGAAAAATCTGTATTAGAAAAAGAAATAAATTATTTCAGTCTAGTTAGTTATTACATAAAAAACAAATTTTATTTGAATGCTATTGCATATTGTTATTTTCGTCTGACGTCTTTTGCTGCACCAGTAATGTTACTGCATTTTTTTGTCTACATGTGCAAGCAATCCCAATTTGTAAGAAAAGTACAGATTTTTTAGGAAGTTTGGAATGTAAGATGCCAACCAACAGTTTATTAGGGCTAGGATAATAAAGCAAGAAAAGAACGTAAGTACATATCTTACTTAGTAAATAAAATAAAATAAAATAAATAAAATAAAAAAATATCTGCACAGTTTTTACTAATTTTGGCAACTAAAAATGAACTTTTTATTATTTAATTCTTGTTGTTATTGAGAGTGGGCTCAATGCTAAGAGTGCATCATTGTATGGAAGACAAGCTAAGCCAACCAAAGCAGAGCGATTTCGACACTTTAGGGAGTTTTTCGTTAAATCAAGTGATGTTACATGGAGTTTACACTGTATTTCCACACAAATTATCTAGGGGTCATCCTTTCAAAATGCTAAAAAAATATCACGATTAATTGGCTCCCTAGCTCTCGTAACTTTATAAGTATTAATAACAACATACTAAAATATTATCAAGATAGATAAGGAGTATCTGGGTTAAATAAGCAACCATGACTCACAAGCAATTAAGTGTTCGTCACACAAATATTTGCCACTACCAGGATTCGAACCCAGACCCTTTGATTTGTAGGCAGCTATACTAACCACGACAACGTCTAACAGGCCTACTGGTCACCATAATGTTGTTTTAAAACAACTTACATTGACTACGTAAGAATCTCCAGTTAGTCTGAAATCTCTCTGATATTGCATTCGGTCCCATCGATCAAGTAGGGTGCGCCGGTAGTGCTGTAATGAAGGAAATGGGGGTGATTTAAAGATTTATTCAAAGAAGTACCTAGTAAGTAAAGTAAAGAATTTCAATGGTTATCCTCAAATTAATATTTATTTTTGGTCTGAGTGGTTATGATGTTATAAAAAATATTAACAGATCTCTCTTGTAAAATGAAACTAAACAAGCCTGTAATGAGATTCTGTTTTAAAATAAATTAGCGTTTGGATTCAAGCATTTAATAAGTTTGGGAAACTGGTGAACGTGTCGTGTGTAGCTTTTTTTATCTGTATAAATATTTTTTAATCTTCTTCAACACAGTTTGGTTTCCCAGTGTAGGTAGTTACCTAATACTAAGGTTAAAATTATTTATCAACTTACATTGCCTAAAACAAGGTTGTGTATATGATACAACCCCCATCCCGGTAAGCCTAGACCTGCCGTTATGATGAAGACACTGGGAAGAACTTCGTACCACATACTTTCGAAAAATAGAATTAAATTAAATTGTGTAGCTGGGAATAGTGTAGTAATTAGAATGACACAAAACTGTGTGTTGCCAACAAAAAATTTCGTTTCACAACATGACGGACGAGGTAAGAAAGAATTAATGAAATTAAAATTATTAATTTAACACTAAATGAGTAATTTTTTAACGAACAATCAAATTACCTATTTTTTTTACTATTGAACGCACGACCGCAGTATCCTCGGGTAAATTCTTGATTACCTATAATAATTATAGGTAGTCAATAGTCATAATTATTATGACTATTGAATAATACAAAAAGAAACTTACATTTCCTAAAACTAGGTAATGCAGCCACCATAACCCGTAGCCTGGAGCCCCCAAGCCAGCTGCAATAATAAGAAAAGGGGGCAAAATTTCATACCACATTATTTAGGGACAGCTTTGAAGCTACCTATTCTTTAAATTATATTCTATTCTCAATTAATGGTGTCTTTAAATTATATTTTTTGACTTGCTTATTGTGACAAAATGACATTTGCATTTTTTTTGCCACTATTTATTTTTAAATAACTATACATAGGTTCTATTACGATTAGTAATAAATTACCTATAAGCTCCTTGGTAATAAAGAAGAATTTTGTAATTTCTTGGTAATATTTTTTTTTATCTGGCAACAATGAATGTAGAAAAATCATCAAAAATGGCAGACGTTCCTACTGACTGTGATTTTCCTATTTGGGGCCTGTTACCTAAAAAAGAGACGGGAGTTGTTTCATTTTTGAATAAAAATCCAACCTACGATGGAAGGGACACCATCATTGCTATTTTTGACTCTGGCGTAGATCCAGCAGCCACTGGACTAAAGGTAAAAAAGTGTCTTGTCACGATCAGTTTACATACTTTAAAAATTTCAATTGTTTTGTTATTTCCAATACTTTATACACTTTTAGGTGCTTCCTAATGGTGAAACGAAAGTCATAGAACGGTTTGATTGTAGCGGCTGTGGTGACGTTGATACCAGTACGGTTATAAAAAAGGTTTCAGATGGTTACATTACCGGTCTTACCGGTCGTAAATTGAAGGTAATAATCAATAGTTTTTTAATGTGTTACAAGAATTAGATATTGTCTTTAATATAGTACATGTATGTACTAAAACTAGTATCAGTTTTTGTTTAATTTCGGAGAAGTGTCTCATTAGCTGGGAGGTCATTGACTGTTGATCTGTCACAGCTGTTTATTGTGAGCAAATTACAGTGTCAAAACAAACTGTTGTTTCAGCACTACTAAATTACAATTCTAAATGTTGTGACCATATTTCATCATCATTATTTAAATATTACTTATAAAAATGGTTTTTATGATTTGGAAATAAAGGTAATTTTATATCCACAAAAATAGGTTTAGACTGACTTGATGTATTTTTTCTCATATTTATTCCCAAAACAAAAATTTTTTTGGGGTCCGCAGCAAATCCCATGGCAGTATAAATATTTTGTTTTCAAAATTTAGATACCAGAATCTTGGCAAAATCCATCAGGCAATTGGCGTGTGGGTATCCTTCATCCATTCAGTTTATATCCAACAAAGCTTAAAGAACGTATCCAAGAGCATCGTAAAGAGCACACTTGGGATGTTGGCCACAAGCCAGTATTTGCTGAAGCAAATAAAAAACTACAGGAGTTTGAAAATGAAATATGTGAGTCATTTTGTATATTTATTTATGTTGTATAGGCTGTTAACCTATAGGGGCTATACAATAATCCTTAAAATAATATTTAATCACAAATGAAACAGCTTATTTATTGTATAGAGAAATTAAAGCTTTAAAAATAATAATAATATCTATGTACAGGACAAAGTATGGTAATTAGTGGTGGACCTGTAAAGGGGAGATAGAACAGACAGGACAATACTAGTCGATTTCATTATGGGATGTACTATCCGAAAGCACACTGTATCTGACATATTAATTATATTTAAACAGTTACAATATTTTTAAGTATTATTCTTGTTATTAATGAAATAAATACTGTTTAATACTGATCAAGCTTTAATATGAATTTAGAATTACAATCACATGGTTAGAGATTTTCACCATACCACAAACAACAGTAAAACACAGAAAATCGGGAGTGGCCTCCCCTTGACTTTCTTGTATACCGAAAATGACTCAAAAGTTGATAGAAACCTTATATTTTGATGTCAAACATGCATGATAAATTTTGGTCACCCATCTGAGTACCACACACTTGGTTGCTTAAGTTTCCTGATCAACAACTCAAAAGTTGATACAAACCTTATATTTTGATGTTATACATGCATGTTAAATTTGGTTGCAATAAGTTAAAGCATACTCGAGTTATCGTGCTAACGCACAAACACACAGACACACACACAGACATAATTCAAAAAAAAATATTTTTGGACTCAGGGATGTCCGAAACGTGTAAATCTGTCAAAATCTCAAGGTAAAATTTTTTGACGATTACGAGACTTCCTCTATACTACATATACAAGAAAGTAATAAAAGATACTTGTATGAATACACTTCTTCACAAGCAAAAAGTTAAATTTTATAGGAATTATTAACTCGTTAAGCCCCGTTCGCGCTCAGGAGCGCGAGAACACAATTAAAATCAATTGTGTCTGGATATTAATAATCGTCGATGGATTAAGTATCAATGTAAACAATATTTTTATTAACAATATTAATAATTGTTATATAAAATTACAATATTTTTATTAATAATTGTTATATAAAATTATATAACAATTATTAATAAAAATATTGTTTACACTGATACTTAATTGGTAATATTTCCACCACTGTTTAAGATGCCATTCAAATCCTAGCATTATAACTACTAGCACTCCACCTGCAACTTTGTGTGGAGTTTTTTTTAGTCAATGTAGCATTTTAATAGTGAAGAATTTTTCGAATTGGTCAAGTAGTTTGGAGTTCATATGTTACAAACATAAAATCTCTCCTCTTTATAATATTAGTATAGATCAGAGTGTTTATTATGGTCTTCATATTATTTATTTGTTTCTTCTAATTCAGCTTATAAATATATTCTTATAGCGCCCAAAGGCAATACCATCAGCTTTGATGATAAGCTCCTTAAAGAAGAGCTGGAAGCCAGGGTTGAGGTTCTTCAGACTGCTGAGAAGAAATATTGTGATGCTGGTCCCACTTATGATTGTGTGCTTTTTCATGATGGAAACGTTTGGCGGTGAGTATTGAATGATAAATGGGCAAGTATTTAATTCTTTTATACCATTCTATTCTTTTATTTTCAAACAGACATGAACATAAGGCATACTAGAAATAAAATATGGTAACTATTAATAATTTATCTTATTATACAACATTACTTTGGGACTTATCATGTATAATATAATGGCTGTGACCTTGGAAGACCTGGGCACAATGCTCGACGATCTCTCAACGAAAATCATGTTGAATATCCTCATTGCACCCACTCTTATAAAGGTTGGAAGCTCTATACTGGAAATTGTCGACCATTATGTTTACCTGGGACAAATAGTCCAACTTCCAGAAAGAGGTCAATCGACGAATCCAACTACTGGAACCGAAACGTGGCCACTTACAATGGGCCTCATAAGAAGGCACATGGTCACCCAAAGGGCAATGGAGAGGGTTATGCTCGGAGTTTCTCAGAGTGATTATATCTGAAATTATGTGATCCGCAAGAGACCCAAGGTCACCGACATAGCCCAAAGAATGGCGAACCTTAAGTGGACTGCCACTTATGGGTCGCAATTCTGCCCACTGGGGCAGGGCACATTGCGAGGAGGACTGACAACTGTTGGGGCGGAAAGGTCATCTAGTGGCAACCACGTACAGGGAAACGCAGCGTTGGTAGGCCTCCCACAGGATCTTTTTATGTCAAGTGTGTTTCCCTTGGTCCCATTGGTGCAAGGAGTGTTTAGATGGGCAGCGTTGGGACGGTCTCGGTGTAGTTGCACTCACGTGCGCAGATCCCGAGCCGTCCCGAAATAGCGCACTGAAGGTCAGGCCGGGGAGGATGTTTAGTGGATATGGAGGGAACGCCTTAACTCGAGTCCCACATATCCCCTGCGGTTGGCACCACCCTGCAGGGACAATGCGTAAATGCATTTGACCTCATCAACAAAAAAAGGCCTCCCACAAGGTGGACTGACGATCTGGTAAAGGTCGCGGGAAGCCGCTGCATGCGGGCAGCGCAGGACCGACCGGTTTGTAGATCTTTGGGAGGCTTATGTCCAACAGTGGGCGTCAATAGAATATTAACGTAATATGGCACAGCTAATAAGGCGCAGCGTATTCACTCCGCTTCCGCTGGCCCAGCATCCCCTCGGCGCAGTCGGAAAAGCGTACCCGACGACATAGTCCGCTCTTATTGGCTCAAACCGGTAATTGGGGCGCGTCGCCTGTCAATCAAACGCGTCGGTGCCACCCATACAAGTGGCACACTGCGAACTTTGTCCATTGTACTTATCACATTTTTCGAATAAATTGTTTTCAATTTATTCGAGCTACCCATAATTCTTGGGTCGGCAGACATTATGTATCCCATCCCTTTTGTGCTTTAGTATGCCGACCCAAGAATTCTTAATGATAGTATTATATGATTTGTGCATTTATTTTCAGTGCATGTGTTGATACATCAGAAATTGGGGATTTATCATCAGGACCGTTCCTTGGAGAGTATAGTATAACCCATGAGCATGCTCATCTAACACCATTGGATGAAATGACTATCAGCATCAATGTACATGACGAGGGACAAACACTTGAAGTTGTTGGAATGTGTTGTAAGTATTAACTCACTAAGTACATGACTATGTATTAAAGAGAAAGCATCAATATTCCAGACAGTTTTTGACAGTCATTGTGTGATAATTTTCATAAGAAAGTTAGAAAACATAGAATTGCTATATACACTAGAGTTCACATATCCAAGCCCTCCTCCAATCTACCACTTAGCTCTCTATATGCCAGTTTTTGCTGGGATTTTTGTTCTGCAGAAATTAACAAAAAAAAACTGACACAAGTAGTATACCATAAAATTTGCAAAGTTGTTCTTTGATAAGGTGGAGCATGTATAAGATATATATTTCCATTTCATGCGTACCAGAAATTTAATTGTTCCACTAATCATCTCTCATAGTGATACTAATTGGATTCTGTGCATACCTACAGCCACCCATGGAACTCACGTAGCAGCGATTGCTGCTGGTTACTTCCCTGACAATCCCGACCTAAATGGAGTAGCTCCCGGAGCTAAGATTGTATCTCTAACTATTGGAGACAGTCGCTTAGGATCTATGGAGACAGGAACAGCATTGGTTCGAGCATGTATTAAAGTCATGGAGCTTTCAAAGAAGATGCAGATTGATGTTATAAATATGAGTTATGGCGAGCACGCACACTGGTCTAATGCTGGGTATGGATTATTTTGCATATAAAATTTGTATTTTAAAAATATTATACACCTCTTATCCAACGCAATGGTCTAGTCTAGTGTTTCTAATGAATAATGAAAGTATAATTCAATATTGTGATATTTTATAGGAGAGTAGGTGATATAATATGCTCTGTGGTGAATCGTTATGGTGTTTCGTGGGTGGTTTCTGCTGGTAATCATGGACCTGCACTGTGCACTGTTGGAGCTCCCCCGGACATCGCTCAACCTATTCTGATTGGTAAATTATTAAAATAATATCTACATTTTAAAGTAGGTATAGTCTGACTTTTAGCAGTTTCTCTGTTTCATACCATTCATAAAAAATTTAGATTAATCAATTTGTTTACTTTCTACTTTTATGCATCAAATCAGTAGAATAATAAACGAATAATAATGTATGAAAAAAGAAATACATTTAGACATAATTTGTTTCATACAACACCAACAAAGCCTACATTGCCGTATTTCTCTTTTCCTTGTCATGATAATCAGAAGGTTTAACTTGCCTTAAACATGGATAGGATTTATATTTTTTAGTAACTTCTAATATAAAGTTACGCGCAGACGTAGACATAAATGGAATAAAATAATCACAAAAAAATGGACGCAGTTTTGCCCATTCACAGACAATTTGGACGGCTTCAAAACGGCGTGTCGCACGTTTTTGACATTGACGTCCGGCCGCGGATGACGTCCATTTGGATTTGAAAAATATTTTTGTACTCAGGGAAGTCCAAATCGTGTAAATCCGTCAAAATCTCGAGGTCGAACTTTTGACGGATTTACACGATTTGGACTTCCCTGAGTACAAAAATATTTTTCTGTGTGTGTGTGTCTAAGTCAAAATATAAGGTTTCTATCAAATTTTGAGCCGTCGATCACGAAAGTTACGCAACCAAGTGCGCGGTCGGTACTCGGATGGGTAAAATTTAGTTTGTACATACATGAATTTGCCCCCTGTACGCCCTACGCTACCGCGTGTTCCCTCGTTCGTCAGGCGTGGGCGCGTACGTGTCGCCGGAGATGATGGTGGCAGCGTACTCGATGCGCGCGCGGCTGGCGGGCGGCGCCTTCAGCTGGTCCTCGCGCGGACCCGCCGCCGACGGCGCGCCCGGCGTCAGCGTCTGCGCGCCCGGCGGGGCCATCGCCGCCGTCGCCAGGTACCTACTTCCGAACTTGCTCCACAGTACACCAACAACAGTAGTCGCAGCTATCTGCGGGCTGTCGGCGAGTTATTAGCCTACTCTTGCGTTGACGTAGGGCTGTTGGCGTAAATGTCTTCGGGAGGCATCGGCAGCGCTCGGCGGTCTTCGGAGGCTGCGGGCGCGCAGGCGACATCGCCGACTGGCTGGTACCGGACACACACTACTCAGCGCAACCTCTTCTCGGGCACCGGCCCACAATGTTCTAGAGCGTAGACAAAAATCAATTTTCTAAAATGAAGATAGGTGAAAAAAAGTGATTGATATTAATAACTGGGTTGTTTACCCGTGGCATGTCATAAAAATAAATGGTAAGTTCCGAGCATAAGTATTATAAATCGATGCCAAAAGTATCGTCTTTTGCAAGTAGCAGAAATAAGGATAAATTTAAGTGCGCAAACATTGCTTTATTACAAAAGTTGTAGTGAATTTATTAACAATTAAATTATGTCGTCAAGTAGCGAGGTTAAGTATGATTTATTTAAGATAACTTTGTTTTCAATTTACTCAGTTTAAATATACAAAAAAAAAAATCCACGAGCTTGTCTTTTTTTTTTACTTATTTTGAAATTCGTAAAGGTTTTTGTTTATGTCTATGACATTTCTTAACATCAAAAACTATACTATAGTATTCTTTAAGGTGTGTAGATTCATGATCAACACAAGAAATCTTGCGCAATTTTGCGCTAATTAGAGTAAATAACTAACATTTGTGTTATGTCGTGATTTCAGAAATTACGCGACGTGAGCTTGTGGATCGTTTATTCGACGATCCTGTTAAAACCTGGGCAAATAAATAAAAAACCTAATTTATTATTTAATTGAACGATTAAACTGCCCACCAGAATATGTACATGTTTTGAAAAATCATGTTTCGAGATTTTGAAACATACTTAAAATTTGAAACATACTGCTTAAAAACAGCAGTCGTATTTATAAAACTTTATCCCTGGTATTTCATGCCAACTACCATTCATAAAAATTTAATACATGGCCCAATTATTGTCTCTAGTGCTTTGTTGCCCATTGGGCAATTAAGCGAGGAGGCTCAAGAAGCACGAAATAAAGAGATAAAACCTTTTAGGGAATCTTATGCCAGAAGATTTTCACAAGAAGCAAATTTAAAAGATGTATTCAATAGACTTCTGGTAACATCCGATCCTTTTATTAACAGTTTGCGTAGAGTTCCTGCCAGTAATATTAAAAATCTTCCACCTGAAACTATAAATATTATGCTTATGCCAGTTAACATAAGTTCTAATACTGAATCAATATTATCAAGTGACGAAGTGTATGATACGGATTAAATAGTATTATAAGTAGTCTGTGTTTCATTTTCGTAATTACACAATAATGATCACGCCAAAACACATCACGTCAATCACGCCAAAACTACTGGACCGATTAGGATGAAATTTGGCACACACAAAGCTCATTTCCTGGATTAACACAAAGCAAACTTTTTATTTTAATTTAAAGCTCCGGTGGGATAAAACAGGTAACAGAATAACTAAATTCCACGCGAGCAAAACCGCGGGCAGAAACATATTATGTTGTAAAATGTAATTCTATATGCTTAAATGATGAAAAATAGCACTAATCGTGAAGAGAAATCATGTACACATCCATTTTCTTTGAGTAAATATTGAAAAGTAAAAACCCAATTTAAGTTGATCTATTAAACCATACAAAGTGTTTGAAGTTACAGCTCAACGTAAGCTGGTTATTAAATTTTTTGTTGAAAAAAGAGTAATAGACAATTCAATTATAATTTTCTTTGCTTATCAAGAGCAAATGTAACGTATACATCTCAATTCAAGTCCTAAATAATTTTGTCTAGGTACTTCCATAGAACCGAAACTATGTGCGGCCGTGTCTCGCTCGCGCTCATTAATTACTTTCGAACCAAATAAGTAACCTATAGAAATACAGTCCTCCTTTATTTATCGTCCCGTAGCTAGGACCCTAACAAGGGCTATCGTAAGTGTGCCGGGCGAGAACGAGCTGCGAGCGAATGTGCAATGACATAAAAACGCGCGATCACACTGAGACGGCGAGACCACCTTATGCCCCCATATTTTTATGTCAATGTGTGCGTCACAGTGCGTGCGTACACGGCGCCTTGTATGAAGACGTATTACTGTTCTTGGTATACTGTGCTTGCTCCTAGTCCCAGGCGCTGCTCCTAGCCATATACACTTCAACGTGGTAGATCTGGCACTGGCACACGCATGGTCAATACATGGAATGCTTGATTTATACCATGTGTGCCTTTTGTCTCTTTTTGATTAGTGTAATCCTGGTCAGCGGCCGTGACGCGATGTGTTCCAAATTTAAAAAGATCCTTTAAACATATTACTCTAATCTGTAATGTTATTTTTAAGAATGTGTCTACTTGTGAGGACCTTTAATTGGCTTTCTGTTGTTAATTTTAAGTTTCTGTTGTGCACACGCACACAGCTGTTGGTCTTCCAATGATTCTTGATCCTTGTACCGTTTGCTTGTACACTCGAAAAAGTTCCCGGTGTTCCACTTAGCAAACAGAATACTTTAAACGGCTGCCCTGCGCCAAGTCAAACTCTAACTAAAATTTCTTTATTCGTTTAGGTGCAATTTGTACACATATGAAAGTCAAGATTCAGTCAGGAGGCCTTGTTCTGAGAAGAACCGGCAAAAAACTCAACAAGTTTTATCCACCCGTTACAGTTTTCATAGTATTGATTCGGAACGCAGCCCCGCCTACTTTTCTCTTCAGCTAATCGATTATCAACACGTCATTGCCACGCGATATCGCCTACAAGTGGAACAACGAGAACTTTGTCAATTGTACAGTCGACCAAATTGAATTATGACCCACCTTAATATCATTTTCCTACAGTTATTCTATACAAAGTAGGTTGAAATTCGCTTGAACATACATATCTTAAGTAACGAACCTGTTATCAATTTATTAGACACTGACAGTCACTGAGAAGGCTATGGTCGCTATGATAAATAAATCGGAGTATTTGAGTATTGCACGAAAAAGTTTGTACCAATTCAGCACTACCAATCCGAGCTCTTTGTTCTGCCAAATTGGCCATTATACGATTTGTTTATAGTATTGTCAAAGATTTTTATTTTATTTAATTCAATTGTGTTTTATGGATTTTTAATTTTTTTTCACACTACTACTTGACATCCGACACATAACGTCATTTTATTTTTAAAAATATAATAGTTTTTGTTTTTCTCAGTAGTGAAAAGAGTTTAGTTTATGAACGACATCTTATTTAAAATTCCAAAAGAGACTTTAGTGCATGATAACAAAGATTAAAATTGCATAGATCTATGACCCGTAATGACGCATTTTTATATTTAAAACGTACTAAGTGCAATACGCATGATAGCGAAGAAAACCTAACTAAATTTATGATTCTAAAGGAATGATCGGCCAAGTGGGTCATGATTCAGTTGGTTCGACTGTACATATGTCATTCGAGGCGCGAATCTGTTCATAATGCCAACACGAATTGGTGCTCGGCGCGCTCGTAAACACTGTGGTCCTGTTAAATGAAATCCAACGGCAATTGTGAAAAATCAATGTCTTTGTCTTGTAGGTTCACACTGAGGAATTCACAACTTATGAACGGCACTTCGATGGCGGCACCTCACGTTGCCGGTGTTGTTGGTAAGTAATGATTGGAATTATCGTTGTATTTCTGAGCCAGAAGGGATTTATAGAAGCCGCTATTGCAACTACATATTATAATTTCTATATTAATCCACGCAAAGTGCTAAGTTGGCAACTGCATATAAAATTATACTTAATTAATATGACAACAAAGGTCAATATATTATAGGTACACCTTTGACCCGGAAAAGATCTAAATTTGGTGGTGATAGACCCATCACAGTATAAAATTAAATGTCATATTTTAAGTTGAAATGTCTATATTTGAAAATGAAAACACTTCCCACCCTCATTGCAATATTCTGTTTCGTTTTAAATTAAATGTTTGCATGACTGATGATTAGTGCCTGCAAATGTCGAGTTTAAGGTGACGAAGCTTTTGTTACCCCGACTGTACGTATACAGTATACGGTTGTGTTTACCCACAGCTGCTCTAATATCTGGTCTGAAGGCGAAGAGCTTGCCGTACTCGCCGTACTCCATAAAGCGGGCGCTGGAGAACTCCGCGTCCTACCTGAGCCACGTGGAGCCCTGGGCGCAGGGCTGCGGCCTCGTTAATATCGAGAAGGTACGTTTACTTATTGTATTGGTGTTTGGTTGATTTACACTTCCGACTTAGAATAGAATAGAATACTTTATTGCCTTTCATGTGGTAACAATTCAGGTCTTACACAAATAATTTAGTTCAAACGCATGAGCCTTGTAAGGGCATATGAACATAAAAACTAATTAAAGAGATGAATTTTACAATTCCTACTTAATTACTCACAAATTTGAATTATAAAATCAATACATGTAATATTTCATAGCGAATTAATTAATTTCGTTCACAAATTAATAAAAAAAAACTTTCAATATTTTCTCTATAATTTGAACCGTTGATTTTGAGTTGGCCTGTAATTTGGCATCTTCTTACCTTTGTCGTAAAAATTATACGTTGTTACTTTTTATAACCGCGGACAATTCATGGGATGCTTCCTACAGTACACACAAACAACTCTTGCCATGGGACCAACATCGACATCGTGATTTTTTTTTGTGTCAGTTTAGTATGGAAAAGGTTATGTCGCGATTTCGATGTTGATCCCAGAGCAAGACTTGTTTTTATTGACTGACTGGCCATATCACACCTTGAAATATTTGTTTGTCATGGTTAAAAAAATCACGGTGTATAGTTAAGATCTGAAAATGACGACATTTGAAAAGAAAACAAGTTATGATAATTATAAAACCATTTGGAGCTTTGGTCTGTTATAACACTATTTATTTTTTATAGAATTTATTACTTGCTAAATAATATATTTATAAAAAACTAAACTTACACAAAATGGGCGGCGTAGGATTACTAATAGAACATGTCTTTGCCAACCGTCTTTTTTTTTAAATTTATGGCCTACATAGCCAAAATTACCATAACTAAAAAAATACTGTAAAAATATAATTGCTTTAGGCGTTCGATCTTCTCTCTACGTATTCCGAGGCACCTGAGCGTGACGTCACATTCAACATTCAGTGCGGGACCAATAATGCTAAAGGCATTCTGCTGCGACCTAAATTGAACGATGTGCCCAAGGACATAGGGATCACAGTCGAACCACAGTTCCTACAGAACCACAACGATGAGGAGAGTAAGTATTGAATAGTTGTATACAGTAATTATATAATATTCCTAGTCCGTATTATATTGCTTTTTATGTCGTTATAGTTGGTTCAGAAATTAAAATAAAATTATAATAGTAATATATTAAATTTAATTAAAATAATGCCGCTTATAGCTACCATTTTTTTAAAATCTTTTATTATAATTTGTATTATTTTTAAAATTCACTCGCGAATATAATAAGATATTGCAAATAACTTTAAATATCCTCGATTATAGAAGATTACTTATTAAAAATAGGTGACACATGATACATGTTCTTTTTTTTAATACTTCTAAATGTAGGGCGAAATGTTATACAACTCATCAAATTTATAGGATATAAATGTAAGCCATGTGGAAATAAAATTAATGAGCTTATGAAACCAACTAACTATGGTATGTTTTAATTTTTAAAGTTTCATTCAAGTATCTATTAGTATAGTTTTTACAGTCATATAATTAGAATATGTAGCCCTTATACGAATTATCATTAGGAACAATTTAGTTGACTAGATTTTAATTCTAAATTATTTTTCTCATTATCTATAATATTTAATTTTAGAAACGTACTAGGTGTGTTTTTATAATATTTGTGTCTATATTTTATTGCTTACACTATTACTGTGTTGTAAACAAAAAATCTTAATGTGCTCGCAAGTCTTATAACAATTTAATGTATAGTAGTTTGTTTTAATTAAAAGTAGAATTTTTCTAGTAGGTTAAAATAAAAAAGAACATGTAGTCATATTTTATAAAATTAGCAAAGGTATTGCCTGCAATTAAATTAGACTCTGAGTAAGGTAAGTTGGTCCATATCAAATATGTTATTGAAAAACTTTGAATACTCAGTTCGGTTGATCATAAATAACGTTTTAACGTTTGATTGCGTTAATATAATATTCATACATATTATTACGCTTATCGACCCGAAAAGATAAAGGAGTGCCCAGACCAAAGCAAATTTATACGTAAAGTTACATCTGGCAGTCAAGTACTGTTTGTTACTGAGCTAATTCTGTTACTATAGCTTTGCACTTGATACTGGGAGTTAGTATAGCGACCCAAACAGCGCTAGTGTGCCAAACAGATACCACAAAACCTATGTAGTGTGTCGCGTGTTGCAGACAAGTCGATAATTCCGAAGCAGATCTCGTTCGGTATCCGGCTGGTGCTGACCTGTGACGCGGCCTGGGTGTCGCTGCCCTCATACCTCGACCTCAGCAACGCGTCCAGACCACTCGCGGTCAGGGTCGACACCACGGGATTGCCGCCCGGACCGCACTTCACAAGGTAATTTATTTTTCTACTAATAAAGCTTACTGAAGTGATATTAAGGCGAAGGGTAAGTAAAACCACCAATTTTCGTCAATTTATTGCTACTAAATAAATTTTCAGTATATGGACGACTATGTCCCCTAGAAAAACTCCGCTATTGTTTATTAAACCACTGTACTATTGCGATGTTTCGAAAATCGTTTGCGCACTTCTTGTATACCAACATACGCTCACCAATTCATGTCGGGAGATTGGCGCTACATTTGCTATTTCGTCTCTCCCAGCTGGTGAAAGGCGCTACCCGTGTACCCCACCAAATTGCCTGGACCTTCTGCTGTCAACAGATCCGGTCCCATAGGGAGTCCACTAGGGAATTCTGACCACTGTCTGGTGAAGTCCGTGTTTGTCTATTTTCCACTCGACCCGGATCCTGTCGGAACTAGGTGTGTTTGGTGATGTAGTTTAGCAGATTGAAATGAGATGCAGCATTTATCCTTGTCGTCTCACTTGCTTTTTTTGTGGACGACCCGACTTGCTCCAAGGATGCTATCACTGACGTGATTCTTTAGGCTATGAAATACTTTATTCCGGCAGCAAGACCCGCTTTGATCACTTTGGTTGTATTGGAGCCGGATTAGCCTACTTTCCACCTGGGAGCAAAGCCTTCTAACCAAGTCAGTCGAAGCCAATTTTGGCCGGTCGTCGCTGCCGCCTTTAATTAAGCCTGACAGTTCGCTGGCTAGAGAAAGCTGACTCGTATGGTTCCAGCTTCGCGAACAATTCGCAACTAGATGCTGCTGGCGTAAACCCACCTAAGCTTCCTCATAGTTCTTCTGCAATGTCGGAAGTTCACGTCCTCAAAACTCATAACGTTAAGCGCTCTATACGGTGAATAAAGCCAGTGGACCCGATGGCATTCCAACTATTGTCCTGCAGAATTGTGCACCTGAGTTGTCTTCTATTCTGACTCGCCTATACCGGTTATCCCTTAATATCGGGCAAATTCCGAAAGCCTGAAAGCTTGCCAATGTCCAGCCAGTACCCAAAAAAGGTAGCCGTGCCGATCCTCCCAACTATGGACCTATTGCAATCACGTGCGTGTATTGAACAACCATCTCCTCGCTTACCTTGGTGATAACGATATCCTCAGTGACCGCCGTTTTGGTTTCCGCCGTGGGTGGTCTACTGGGGATCTTCTTGTGTATGGTACAGAGAAATACGGTGAAGCTCTCGCAGTTTCTCTTGATAATTCGAAGGCTTTCTATAAATGTTTGGCATGCAAGTCTTATCAACAAAATTCCTTCATACGGAATCGCTACCAGACTGCAACTAGATTGCGGATTTTCTGGGGCACAGATCAGTTCAGTTAGTTATTAATGGCTCCTCGTCGGATCTGTGTGGTATCAATGCCGGTGTTCTCGAGGGTTTCTCCGCAACTCTATTCCTGCTGCATATTGACGATCTGATCTTATTTCCGGGTATCATATCTTTGGGTACGCAGACGATATCACAGTCTTGACGAAGTATTTGTCTGATGCGAAGTTTGATGCAGCCGTCCAGTCATCAGGGAGGCGATGGTGGAGAGAGTGAAGTGAAGCCCAGTAATTACACTGGCTACAATCTGAAACGCAGCGAACTGCTTCACGGCAGAAATAAGAAAGGCGGAAATACGAATAACTTTGAGCACCTATATTACCAGAGTCCATCGTTTCACGCGTACAGTTCGCGAAAGTACGCGCGCGCTGAATTTGAAGCGTCTTTAATTTTTAATCATTAGAATTCCAAATCGTGTATGAAATCGCAATATCGCGCTTTTTTTGAAGATTCATACTCGTGAATTTTGCAACGAGCGGTCCGACCCACTCGTTTCCAATATTCTACCAGTAGAAAATCAAATGACTGTCAGTGACGTTATAACTTTATAATTTATGTTCCGTTCCCCCGTAACTCATTACCGGTTTTTAAAATCAACGAGTTATGGCTTTCCGGTTTTTATTTTTCCACATGAAATGAAAATTGTTGCAAGATTCGAGTTTTAAGGCAACACTCATTTCTAATGTTTCAAAAATACGTAAAATTGAGAGCAATCGAAACTAATTTCGTATACGTTTTGCTTTCGTGCATAAATTTGGGATTCACTTCGAATGATTCAAAAATGCGTCTCCTGGACAGAGCTTTTTTAGGCTGCTCTCTCACGGGTCGGCAAGGTTTCGGTGCGGTGTGTATGCAGCAAATGTCTTACCGCTGCTTTACGGGCTAGTCTTGCACACGGCGTCTGCATGCTGACTGCATTTTTTTATTAAATGGTGAAGAGTCGACCATCAAGCGATGAAGATATTGTTGTAATATACAATTATTTGCGAATGACATGAAAAAAGAAGAAATATTGGGTGCACCCATATATTCGACGCAACTAGATTAGTAGATTATTTGTAGCAGCAAAAGAATTGCAGGAAAATTACGAAAAATTCAAGTCAATGTATAGAACTTCTTTTTTAGAGCTAGTCATAGCCTCGTTGAACCGTTGATATCACATTCTACCATTTTTTGCGGGAAACAAAATCAGCACGCGCTCTGCAAATTTCGAGCCTCGGCTGGATGATGATTTTGCGTGGCCGCATGTCGAACGCAGTCCGCGCCGGGCCGATGTCACAACGACCCGCAGCAACCAATCGATATGTTGCACGCATACCGAGCGCGGTTTTTGCCGCTTGCTTGCACACTCGTGAGAGAGCGGCCTTAGGCCCCTTCCTGACTGGACGGTGCGGTATCGGTGCGGCATCTGTATGCTGTATACCGTCAGTATACTGTGTTGGCCAGATCTCCCCACTTTATCGGTTTACTGCCGGTATTCAGACGCGTTTGTGCCGTCACAGTGAAATAATGTCTTCGTCAGATGAAGATATCGTTGCGTGTTACATGTATTTACGATTGCGTAGAAAAAGAAAGAAGTATTGGGTACACCCGTATATTGTTTTATTGGCAATTTCTGTCCACGCTTTTTCCGTCAGGTCCTTCCTTGAATATTCCGGTAACTTGTATTTATATAAAAGTTCATATTTTTCCACAAGTACCAAAATAATACACAAGGCTTTTTCATTTGCCATTTTCAACGACGTGTTGCGCGCTCGGTATTTCGGAATCAACTGGATGGCCGTACCGCAACGCAGTATGCCGCATGTATACCGTCCCGCTCTCGTACAGCCCGCGCCAATCAGGATGCGTGTAAGCAAATATAGGCGCTCGGTAACGAAGCCGTAAAATTTTTACTACATGTCATTTACTGCGCCGATACCGCACCGCCCAGTCAGGAAGGGGCCTAAGCCTCACAAATTCGGTGAGGTGCGTACAGGTTGTATTTGGTGCAGCATCAACGCGTTCGACGTGTCGTGCGTGGAGAAGGGCCCGGTGTTCCGCGTGGCCGTGACCGTGCTGCAGCCCGCCGCGCTCGAGCTGGCCAGCGCACCCGCACCGGCACTCACAGTACACGATCAACTGTTCAAGCCCGCCACCATCAAGAGGCACTTCGTCATAGGTCAGTATGCTGATGTAACTGGCAGGGATTCACTTCATGTACACCGATATTGCTTTCTCGTATACGTAGTATAGAGGAAGACTTGTAATCGTCAAAAAATTCCACCTCGAGATTTTAACGGATTTACACGTTTTGGACCTCCCTGAGTTCAAAAATACCGTTTTTGAAATTATGTCTCTGTGTGTGTCTGTGCGTTAGCATGATAACTCGAGTATGCTTTAACTTATTGCAATTAAATGTATAACATCAAAATATAACGTTTCTATCAACTTTTGAGTCGTTTCCGGTATACGAGAAAGTCAAAGGGTGACCACTCCCGATTTTTTTTCAATGCTTCATTATATTAGTTGTTTTCCATTCATTATATCGTATATACTAATCTGAAACCGCTTTAATTATAAAATTGTGTGGGTATAGTGTGTTGGCCTGAAAAACATATTTTTTATTTTTATTTCATTATATTTTAGATTTCATAACAAAGTTTACATCAGTTTTCATTTCAATTCGATACGATATATATTTACAAAGTTATAGTCCATTTAAGTTTGGTATAAAACTATACACCGCTTCTAATCGCTGGCGCGGGGCTAATGGCCGTGTGACGTCAGGGACTTTTTATTTGTTTCCGGGTTTCATTTCATTTATTAGCGTTCCCCGGCGTAGCGCCGCTCGTCTTAAAAATATTAATTTATTTATATAAAATACTTATCCAAAGTTATTGTTATCAAAATTTTCCGTTGTCTATGACTATAACACAGTCTCCAAATTTAAATATCACTCGCGCGACACGTCCTTTCCGTACAACGTTCGAGTGAGCGAAAGAACGATAACGTTACAGCAGGCGCATACACATGCAGTTTAGGAATCATTAACGCGCGGAAACTTTTATGAATCTTTTAAAAATTATTGTTGTTAAGTAATTTGAAGTGCTACAGAAAAAAATGTCATATTTTAAGTTGAAATGTCTATGTTACAGGCCAAACCCGTTTTTAGGATAAACTAGTTTTTCCTAGGCCAAACCAGTTCACTAACCTACCCATCACTCAGCCAGTAGGTGCATAAAACACAAGACTCCCAAAAAAACTGTGCACTCCGCCTGGTCATAAAAAAAATAACTCTAACCTACCCATCACTCAGCCACCAAAAATCGCATAAAGGACTAATTGGTTTGGCCTAGGAAAAACTAGTTTATCCTAAAATCGGGTTTGGCCTGTAACATAGACATTTCATCTTTAAATATAACATTTTTTTGTTCGTCCTAAATTGGGGTTTGGCCGGTAACATCTATACTTATTTGGATTTATTTTTAAACCGCCGTGATTGAAAAACGTGTGGTTCCAGTCAGGGCTGGATTTAAAGGTCTGGAGGCCTCGGGGCAACAAAGCAGTGGAGGCCCCTTAGCCCCAAATTATTTTCCAAATAAAATGAAAAATTTTTTTCAATCGAGTTTTCGGTTAAAAAATAGGCATACTTCTTTACGACCTTTAATCAACGAACAAAATAGAAAGATATTATTATTCATGTAATCATGTTTGTACAAAGTACCGTACGTAAAGGTAAAACGCGAAATAAAATACGAGGGTGGATTGAAAAGTTCTCGGCCTGACATATAAATAGTGATGGTATTTATATGATACTAGCCTCTTTGAATTCGTTTGTTTTTTGGCTATCACGATGGTGAATTTCTTCTTTGTGGGTTTCGTAGTTTTTGAGTAAGAGCGAGTTGAGAGAGACGAAGCGCAACGTTTTTGGAAAATGTAGAAAATTTAACAAAGCGTGGTCATTAAATATTTGTGTAAAAAAAATTAACACCACAAGAGATCCATATTGACATGACAACAACATTAGGGGAATTTGCCCCGTCGTATAGCACTGTGAAAAAGTGGGTTGCGGAATTCAAACGTGGTCGAGAAAGCATCGAAGATGACCCTCGCTCCGGCCAGCCTTTGACGTCTACGACTAGAGAAAACATCGGTAGTGTGTGATTTCATATTGGAAAACCGCAGATTGACTATCAGGGATATTGCTGAGACTTTGGGCATCTCATATGAACGAACACAAAACATCATTGTGCACGAACTTGGATTTTCTAAGGTTTCTGCTAGGTGGGTCCCCAGGTTGCTTTCAGTTGAACAAAAGCGAATTCGACTCACGATTTCTCGCGACTGCTTGGAGATGTTTGAGACTGATCGGGAAGATTTTTTGAATAGGTTTGTAACAATGGATGAAACCTGGGTTCACCACTATACTCCAGAATCGAAACAACAATCCAAACAATGGAAAAATCTAGTGAACCGACCCCAAAAAAAAGCGAAAGCAATTTTTTCAGCTGAAAAAGTGATGGCATCCGTCTTTTGGGATGCGAATGGCTTCATCGTGGTGGACTACCTCCCGAATGGGGAAATCATTAAGTCAGCATGCTACTGCACTCTTTTACGCCGTTTACGTGAAGAAATTAAAGAAAAACGCCCAGGATAACTGAGCAAAACAGTGTTGTTTCATCAGGACAATGCTCACGTTCACACGTCTGTTGAGACTATGGTTCCAATTCACGATTGTGGTTTTGAATTGTTGCCCCACTCGGCTTATTCACTTGGTTTGGCTCCCTCGGACTTTCACCTGTTTCGAAACCTAAAAAAAAACACCTCGGTCGCCAGAAATTTTCATCAAATGAAGAGGTCAAAGCTGCAGTTAGTCAATATTTGGAGGAGCTTCAGGAATATTTTTTTAAAACAGGTATAGACGCTTTAGAAAACATATGGAAGAAATGCATTGAGTTAGATGGAGATTACGTCGAAAAATAAAAATAAATTTGTATGGATTGTACTTTATTTTATTGACTAGGCCGAGAACTTTTCAATCCACCCTCGTATGAAAGGAAAAGTTGTTTACTGGTGTTTACTAGTCTGAATTTGAAATTTTTTTTTCCGACGTCTATTGTGGGGGCTCTCTTTTGTGGAGGCCCTGGGCTGTAGCCCCGCTTGCCCTCCCCTAAATCCGGCCCTGGTTCCAGTGCCGGCGGAGGCGACGTGGGGCGTGCTCCGCATGTGGAGTACGGAGAAGGAGAAGAGCGCGCGGTTCTTGGTGCACTGCATGCAGCTCGTGCCGCGCCGCTCCTGCCGAGCCAGGGAGACGCACAAGATGATCAGTCTCACCGACGGGCCCGCCCTGCTGCCCTTCCAGCTGCAGGTACTGACACCGCACAACACATACTGGCTCTAAAACACATGAACACTCAAACGAGATGTATTACATATACATCAAAATAAGACATATTTCAAAAGAAATATTACTGGGAAATGATTTTTATTTTTTGGTGGAAAAAAAATTTGAATTTGAAAAAAATTGTACCAACTCGCACGCAACTCGCAAAACCGCGATAATTTTGCCAGACGGCGGCCTCGTTCGTTAGTGTCCGTGCGCATCGAGTGAGCTACATTGAACGGTAACGTTTTGAAGCCATTTTTTGTTATGTAATACTAAAAAAAAATTTCTTTGGACAATAATTAAGAAATAATGTTTAGAATACGTTTTCATAACAAAATGAAAAAAAAAATTATGACTTTGACCTTCAATAAAATCGTAATTATCAATTTCTCAGGTATAGTCTAAAGGAAAAAAAATGTTATGATGGTGAGCAGAATACATATGGTTCTCGTTTGACTGCTCATGTCTTTTACACCCTTTATACACATAAGGCTGACTGTGCAGCCCTACGCAGGGCCCGATCTAGACATTTCGCCGCTCTGGACAAAGGCCCCCCCCCCCCCCCCCAAACTACGAACGCAACAAATTAGTATGAGAAAAATTTTAATTACTAATTTTTCCCGACCTTAATTCTCAATGTCCTTGTCCCCCGAGGTCGGGTCCTGGCCCTATGCACACAAACATATCCATCTAAAGCGATCTCGGTATGTTTCGGTATGACAGAGTCGAGGCTGCAAGAAATATTTTGTCGTTGCTTAGCGACCACAACAAACTTTAAACAATATGGAGTTGGTACAGTTTCAGTAGTTGGGTTACAGGACTTTACTTTTTTGTTTATATTTTGTGTAACTGTTGTAATTCGTGCAAACTGTGTTGTGAAAAATGAATCGTCATTTTTATTGGTTATTGTATGTAAAAACAATATAAGTTATTTTTCACCTCTCCAGCACTAAAAGACCTCTTTGGCTTTGTGAAATGTCGAAAGAAAAATGCTTTTTGCTGCGAGCTTTGAACAAGACTGTAACGTTCAATCTAAATTATTTTAGTAATGTTACTTTTAATTTTCAATATTTATTTTTGAGGTAATAAACATGTATTAAATTATTACCTTGTTTTTCTCACCAATAACAATTTTCTAGCTGGAGAGGTAAAAATTTGTATGTTTGTCGCGTGACTTTAAATCACTCAATGCTCAGTTCTAGACTACTTACTTTGTTGGTTCGTAATTTGATACGACACTCGCAGCAAAAAGTAACCTTGCTTGAACAAATAATTATTGTCGTTGCTTTGACTACAACAGACATTAAACAATATGGATTTGGTACAGTTTCAGTAGTTGGGTTATAGGACCTTATTTTGAATTACCTTGCAGTGAAGATAGGTAAGATTTACAATTTTTACATCCTTCTAATATTATGAGTGCTAATGTTTGTATGGATAGATGTATGTGTGTTATTTTTTCACGCAAAAACTACGGAATGAATTTAATGAAACTTTATAATAATAAGCTCATACCTCAAAATAACATCGGGTCAACGACCTCAACGATATCAAAATCAGCTAAAACCGGCCTGTGTATTTGTTCTGTGCCGGTAAGCTTAGTCGCGCCAGCAATAAAACGCGTAATGTAATAACCACTGAAGTGTGTGTATTCAGGGCGGCGTGCTGCTGGAGGTGGCCATAGCGAAGTACTGGGCCAACATCGGCGAGGTGGCCGTCAACTACACCGTAGAGTTCCACGGCGTGGCGCCCAGTCCGCGCGGCCGCATCACGCTGCCGGCCCATACTATCAGGACGGTGTGTGTGGCGGCGCTGCGGACCAGCGACGTGCAGCCCGCTGCCGTGCTCAAGTACAGCGAGCCCGTGCTCAGGTCAGTTATGATTCAAATACAAATTTTCCTAATTCATTTAGGTACAATGTGCTTATGAAAGCCAAAGATGCCATTGCATTCACAAGTCTACCATTGTTCTGAGAAGAATTGGCAAGAAACTCAGCAAGATTGTTCCTCCCTTTACACGTTTTATAATAACAATACGAAGAGAGTCAGTACATAAGTTTTAACTAGACTAATCACAATAAACCTCAAAACGAAACTTTTAAAAATCATGACATCTTACCTTACCACATATAGTCAAACTTAAAATCCTCTATACTACGTAAACAAGAAAATAAAAAGTTCATTATTTTGAATCGTCAAAGACCCTACCACCACTTTGGTGACAGTAACAATGTAGCGGCCACTGTATACTCTGCATTAAACGAGCTGTGTATTATTTTTATTTAGTGTAGTTTGCTATAGGCAGTGAATAGTCTACTGTAAGCAGTGTGTAGTCTACTATGGTCATTTTGTACAGCTCTGCTATGGGTAGTGTGTGCTGCTATGGACAGTGTGTGCTCTGCTATGGACATTTGGTACAGCTCTTCTATGGGTAGTGTGTACTCAGCTATGAAAATTTCGTATAGCTCTGCTATGAGTAGTGTGTCCTTTGCTATAAACATTTTATACAGCTCTGCTATGGACAGTATGTACTCTGCTATGGACATTTTGTACAGCTCTGCTATGGGTAGTGTGTACTATGCTATGGACATTTTGTACAGCTCTGCTATGAGTAGTGTGTACTCTGCTATGGACATTGTGTACTCTTCAGCAGCTAGTATACAATCTGCTGTGGCCAGTATACTTTACTTATATTCCGCCGCGGCCGGTATACAGTCGAAACTGAATGACATGCAGTCGCTTTTCAGTCAGCGTGTGCTCTGCTTCAGTCAGTATACATTCTGCTGCGGTTAAATATGTGGTGTGAAACTGAGATCTTCTGCTACTCAGGATATTTGCGAAAATGTGTAATCAAATACACTCAGCCTACAGTATCGCATACGTTTAACTATTTTGGGACATAAACTAACTAAAGTGTTTAATTCACAGGCCGACAGAATCCAAACTGAGTCCGCTGACGGCCCGCGATGTGATACCTCCGAGCCGACAGATCTACCAGCTCATCAACACATACACCTTCCACATAGCTAAGGCTACAGAAGTAAGTTTCAATTGACCTTTTTTATTATTATGCATTTCATATTGGGGATCGGCTTCTGAATTGATATAAAAAAAATATTTTTATAAAAACGATTTTTTCTTTAAAATTTAATTAATTTTTTTTTCAAAAAACGATTTTTCTTAGAATCCGATCCCAAACCACCTGTATTCAGGGTGTTGGTTATTTAATTTACATGTTGCATACAGTGAGGTTTTTTTGCTAACGTTTTTGCTAAAATATAAGAAACGTAATTATCATCAACTGTTGGACACTTAGGAGTTTATACATCTTACTAATATTATAATAAATGCAAAAGTTTAGATGGATGAATGTTTGTTACTCAATCACGCTAGAATGTGGTTAAATTCCGCACAGAGATAGAGTTATGGTTTAGAATAATTATATATACTACATTAATGAATATATATACTACTATAATACATATGCTACTTTTTGGCGCGATAACCAACATCCAAGCATGTGGCCATAAATCTGAGTCGATATTCTCCTTCCGTCCTATTTTGTAGCCAGCTTCGATACGGGAAATAAAAATCCCATTTTGTTGTCGGATACGAATTGGGAACTAATTTTACCATTTTGTTAAATATTATATTACTAGCATCAAACAAAACAAAACAGTCAACCAAGCATAACAGAGTCAGTTCTAGTATACCTTTAGAAGGAAAATTTAATTTAATAGTTCCATTGCGTAGACAGCGATGAAACGGGATTTTTATTTCCCGGTTCGAAGCTGGCTACGAAACTTAGCTACGAAATGGGAATTTCGGAATGAATTGGAAAGGAGAAGTGGGATTTTAGAACGGATATTCTCAATGGGCAAATTTTTGTTTGTCTAGCAAGGAGCTTATACTAAGAATGGAGTCATTAGTCAAATTAACAAAGTGAGGGCAAAAATTTTGACAATACTTGACATTTCAAATTTCACATTTCTCTTTCTAGAAATTGTCGTCATCTCTTTCTAAACACGACTACATAGAAATAAGATTTCCCCAGTATTTCGCCATCTTTCTAAAACAAAAGTAGAAAAGTAGCTAAAAACTTAACATATTGTATTCAATTATCAGTATTTATTATCAATGAAAGAAATAAATATAATATATTGACTTTTAATGTTTAGGTTTGTATTTTATTTTGAAAATTATCATTGTGATTCTTTCTATAACTTATGGGAAATGAAAGGATTTATGTAATGGCAGCACTCTCTTCATGTGTCAATGTCCCGAAATCTCAACATGACATAAATTGTCGTAATTGACGTATTCATAAATATCGACTCGCGATTTTGGTACGGCTTTTTACATTTTAATAACTATAAATAGTGCAAAAAGGTGCATCGCTGTATAGTTCGTGGTTGCAGAAGTGAGTGGTATCCAGGATGCAGTGTGAAATTTCACTTGTAAGTGTTATAATTGCATATTATTGTTCACCTAAGTAAAATTGGTTTTTCACATGTAATTCCATATGATTATCGTTATTGGGCGAAACTCCATAGGGGAAAGTAATTTCTGATACTCGGCTTAGTACTATCTGAATTTAATTAATTTTCATACATAAATTACTTATTCAAATATGTGTAAACAAATTGACTAGGGTGACTAGGATTTTTATAAAATAATAACCTTTTTCCTTTCAGAAATGGCAATCAAAATTGATACGTTGCGTACCGACCAACTTTACATAGGAAATCCTTATCGTTTTATGCATATTTTTTTAATACTGGTTAACACATGACAAAGTTATATACCTTGTCATACGTTAACCAGTATTAATCGAGTTAGGGGTACAAATGATTCTTTTACACCTTTTACCGGTGTTCATATTTTTAATTGTTGGTCTCATGATAGAATAAAGTCACATCTGCATAATTCTTTCTTTATAGCAGAGCGATTTTAAGTTTGTCTTGTACAAAATTATCTGTAACTTTTTTCTTAGTTGTTTTACAGAATCGATTATTTTGCCAATCATTATAAAGTATTATGAAACATCGATTGATATGAAAGTAATATATTTTAGGTCAATATTTTGTAATTTAGAAGTATCTATGTGAATATGTAACTATATTCTGCGGATATCACTGTATCATATAATAATAAAGGATTTTATTCTTTTAAGTATCAATATTATGTGTATATGTATATAACTTTGTTTTACATAAATTCTTGAGTCACATATGTAATACTTTTTTCTTTTTTTCTTTTTTTTTTTGAGGGTTGTCACAGTGGGAACATTGAAAATTTTTGCTCTCATTAAAATAAATAAAATAAAATAGTATATTGCAATTTTTAATGCTTTATTCGTTATAAATACGTGTATTGATCACCCCTATTTGCTTTTCACTACGTTTCCTACCTGTTCAACAAAGTTATCTACAAGATTATAATATGGATTCCAAACTTGCAAGCAGTCTTGAAGATCTGGAAAAATTTTTTACTTCCTGTATGGCTGACTATGAATCAAGACTTTCGAAGGCTACACCCAGTGGATCTGCTGTTATACCACAGGAAATTTCATCACTTTCACGTGAGTTTCTTGAATTCAAAGCCTTCGCCTGGCAAGCATTAAGTAAACTTAAGACACAGATACAGCTGTTGACTTTGGGCTTTGATCAGCATGAAACTGTTATGAGGCGTAAGGTATTACTATTTCATGGCTTACCTGAAAAAGAGAACGAAAATTTATATGATTCTGTTCATCAAATATTAACCGACCAGCTTAAGCTGTGTGACATAAAGAAGAACAACTTACACATTTGTCACAGACTGGGATCATCTCGGCAAAGAACACGTCCAGTTCTTGTTAGGTTCTACAGTGTAGAAGATCGTCATTTGGTCTGGGACAGTAAGACTTCTCTCAAAGGAACTGGTATCACTATATCGGAATTCTTAACGCATTCACGACACAAGGTGTTTTTGGCCGCACGTAAACACTTCGGCATAAGGAATTGTTGGTCGGTTGAAGGGAAAATAGTAGTATTGAAGCCAGACAAAACCCGCTGCAAGATTGTATCCGCAGAAGAACTACAGGATCTCATTGCTCGTTATCCCGCCGCAGAGAGTGGTGTAGGCGATCATAATACCGGTACTGGTAATAACTTTGATACCGGCGCCATGGTACCCAAGAGAACCCGTCGGCGTATTTAGCTGATGTAAACAAAGTGTTCTTGGTGTTTCCTATAACTGGCATGCTTTCCAATTTATCTGTATAATAATTTGGTTTCGTTGTTGTCCAATTTTCAAGGTGTACCCGCGTATATATCATAATTAATTTTAACTAATTTAAATTTCAATGCCAAATAATAAGAAGGTAACCTCACTTTTACAATATTTTGTACACAGATTGGAAAGAATATGTCTAAAATTTTGTATCGTCAACACAGATCATAGATTAAGGATGACAGACAGACACAGACAATAAACTTTTTTTTTATGTTGTACTTTTCGGCTTGGCCATTTGTCTTTTGAGCCAGTTGTGTCTGTCATAATTTTTTTTTTTTTTTTCTTCTTTATTGTTTTCTCTTTTTCATACGTTTCATTTTTATCTCTTTTTTTTCCTGTCAAGATTCTTGCGATACGGGTGGTCAAAACATTTGTGGTTGTATTTTTTTTATTATTATTATTATTGTTAAGCCTAAGGGATCTTACCCTTACAGCCAATTTTTTTTTTGTTATTATTATTATTAATTTTATTTATATTTTTTTTATTATTATTATATATTTTACGTATTTATTTACATATATATTAGTATTATTTATTAATATTTTAAATCTTATAATGGAGGACAACTTTTTGGATCTCGATGATAGCTTCTTTTCATGTTCTTCCTCACCGACCAGTTTTGCTAGCGTGGATAGTCATGTTTCTACTTTTGGCTCCTTACAAGACCATCTCTCCTCTCTCCGCTCCGATTATCCTCGTAACCTAAATATTGCTCACATAAATGCCCAAAGTGTTCCTGCCCACCATTCTGAGCTACTGGTTTCGTTTAACTGCACGCACCTAGACATTTTGCTCATTTCCGAGTCATTCCTTAAACCTTCACTCCCCTCCACTCATTACGCTCTGCCTGGTTACATTCTAGTTAGAAATGATAGAACGGGTAAGGGTGGTGGTGGAGTTGCAGTATATATTCGGGCCGATATTCAGTTTAAAATAGTATCATCGACGCCTTCTTTATACTCAGAGTCTGCAGAATGGCTTTTTCTTGAAATTGTGTTAAATCACACAAAACTACTGCTTGGCGTATTTTACAGTCCTAATCATCACATTGATTATTTTAGTGCCCTGGACGCAACTCTTAGTGACTTGTGCATCTTGTACGATCATTTTATCATGATGGGAGATTTTAATACGTGCCTAATTAAAAATGACTCTCGGGCGTTGAAACTTAAATCTCTCTTTTCTTCCTATAACCTTAATATCCTGCCTTTGTCCGCTACTCATCATGCTCCCAACAGTTCTCCTTCTCTTTTGGATCTAATGATTGTTTCTTCTTTGCATAACGTATCATTTTTCAGTCAAATCACTGCTCCCTTTTCCTACCATGATCTGGTTTATCTCTCCTATCGTATAAAAACTCCTAGGAGAAGAGTGCAGTTTTCGTTGCTTCGTTCGTACGGAAATATTGATTTAGATGTTTTGCAAAAAGATGTAAGCAGCATTGACTGGAGTCGAGTGATGGATAGTTCTAATATTGACGATAAAGTAAAATATTTCAATGACTCGGTATTGACTCTGTTTGACAAGCATGCGCCACTGCGGCGCATCAAAGTTAAGCGTGATCCGGCACCATGGGTTTCTTCTCACATCAAAGACGTCATGGTTCGTCGTGACAAAGCCAAACATAGGTACAAGCGTAGGCCATCTGATGAAAACCTTCTACGTTATAAGTTCCTACGAAACCGTTGTAATCACTTATGCAGGGAAGCGAAAAGACAATATTTTCATAACTCGATTGAGAAACGTAATCCTTCGGAAGTGTGGAGGTTTCTTAAATCTGTTGGAATAGGTAAATGCGCAATTGGCGTTGATTTGAGTATTGATTTAAATGAGCTGAATAAACACTTTTCTGCCACGCCTGTCTCTCTTGACCCTAATATCAAATCAGCCACTTTGTTAAAGTTATCGTGTTTACCTAAACCCGTTGTTTCCCCTTTTTGTCTTGAAACTATCACTGATGATGACGTTAAGAAATCTATTCAGTCCATATCCTCTACAGCTGTAGGTAATGATGAACTCAGCTCAAGAATGATTCTTCCTATTCTACCTGTCCTGCTTCCTATCCTCACACATATCCTAAATTTCTCCATCTCGTCTTGTGTGTTTCCCTCTATCTGGAAAGCGGCGCATGTAGTTCCTTTACCGAAAGTGTCTTCACCGTCTTTACCATCTCATTACAGACCGATCTCAATCCTTCCTTTCCTTTCCAAGGTTCTAGAGCACATCATTCATCGTCAGCTTTCATTCTATTTGTCTTTTAACTCTCTCCTTTCGCCTTACCAATCTGGCTTTCGACGCGGTCACAGTACTGTCTCCGCACTTGTTAAGGTGACTGATGATATTCGCTGGGCCATGGACAGTAAATCCTTGACTATCCTGGTACTTCTTGACTTCAGCAACGCGTTTAACTCTGTTGATATTGACATTCTTTTGGCAACTCTTGAATCGATACATTTTTCTTCCTCCTCTTTGACTTGGTTTGGATCTTATCTTCGGGGACGCTGTCAGCGTATTCGTACTCAGCAGAATTTCTCTGACTGGTGTGTTCTCGAAGCTGGCGTTCCTCAGGGCGGTGTGCTATCTCCTTTACTTTTCTCTATCTTCATTAACTCTGTTACTAACAATCTTTCTTCGAATTTCCACCTTTATGCTGATAATCTCCAGATTTATCGCCATTTTCAGCCCTCTGAAATTTATGACGCAATTTCCATCATCAACAGTGACCTTAACAACATCTACAGGTGGGCAGAATCTTTTGGTCTCATACTTAATGCCTCCAAGTCCCAAGCCACAATTATTGGCAGTAGATACTTCTGTAACAGTCTAGATTTCCAATCTTTACCGCCTATTCTCTTAAATGGTGACCAAATTACTTATACTAAATCTGTCAAAGATCTGGGGGTAATAATAGACTCTAATCTAGCTTGGCATGATCACATCAGTGAAATAAGTAGAAAGGTTCATTTTTCATTCCATTCACTGAGATGTCTACAGCGATTTCTGCCATTCAAGACGAAAATCTCTCTTGCTCAGTCGCTTATTCAGCCTATCATTGATTATGCCGACACCTCTTACTTGGACGCTAATGAAGATCTCCTCAACAAACTAGACCGCTTACAAAACTTATGCATTCGATTTATTTTCGGATTGAAAAAGTACGATCATGTGTCGCAGTATCGTAAGGAACTCAAGTGGCTTCCGATTCGACAACGCAGGAACACCAGGTTATTATGTCTTCTTTTTAATGTCTTAAACGATCCTCATTACCCTTCCTACCTGCGTGAACGCTTTTCATACAACCGCTCTCCCGACTCCCTTTGCAGATCCCAACATAAACTCCGACTGATCATACAACCCCATAAAACTGAGTTTTATTCCCACTCCTTTACTGTGCATGCTGTCAAATTGTGGAATGAACTGCCGGCTAGCATTCGAGAATCTAAGTTGACATCCACGTTTAAAACTCGAGTGAAAGATCATTATTTGTCGTCACTTACTTAATATGTATAGCTGTTTTATATAATTTCTCATATTGCTTTTATTTTTCTCAAGTTGTCTATAGTAGATTTTTTTATTTATTTATATATGTATATATAAATATGTATAATAAGTATATATGTATGGATGTGTATTATGTATATATGTATAGATATATATTATAAATATATTATAAACAAGTATTTATTGTTTATATAAGTAGGTATAGTTTATTACATTTTATGTATTTAAAATACTAGTGTATATTGTATTACATTATAGTTGAAATATATTTGCTTTTTTTTTTTTTGTTCTATGTTCACACACTGTGTCTACCATTATTGTCAGGTTTTCCTATCGCAGGTCTGCTGGCAGAGATTTCATTAGAAATAAGCAGCACCTTTGTACCATCGTATCTTTGTAATGTGTAATTTATCTCAATTTTGTGTGTACATAAATAAATAAATAATATATGAATGTTTAGATTGTTATTTATGTTTAGATTTAAAATAGAACAGTTCTTGTGATTAAGGAATAAACTTAGTGTGTTACAGAATTTATAAAACTACCACTACTACTACTTTATTTATTTTTAATAACTACCCAAAATATACGCATGTAAAACTGTAACTTAAATTATATTGATAATTATTTATTGACTTGTATTGATGTTTTGAAATCATTACAAAATTGTAAGCTGTGGAGTTCTTCGCCGGAGTCTTTCGCCATTTCTGCTCCATTTCAGCATAATAATTATTATTTCGTCCCGAAATGGTGGTAGGCCTTTTGACGATTTAAAAGTACTTAGCAAAGTCCATTTAATAAAGAGCTTTTTCATTTTCATATTTCGCCAATGTTAAAGTGTAAATTTACTTATAGTAACAGACAGTTGTACGGAAGATTAAAACTAATTATTATGAATGTTAATTCTTTGTAATGGTAAACTCAAAAATATTTTAAACTTTGAGTACTAATTAATTTTATTAACTTAACGAAGTCCAAGATTGTCCGTAATTATTTTTTCTGCTATAGGCACCCTACTAGAAAGAGACAGAGCCTCTCTAGAAATGTCAAGGGTTGTCAAAATTTTTGCCCTCACTTTTTTCATTTGACTAATGACTCCATTCTATAGGTAATATAAGCTCCTTGTTGTCTAGGCTTCAATTTGACGAGGGATGTATGACGTTAAAAAACAATAAGAGTGAATTTTGATGTAACGTGTTTATTATTTATCTTGTCCCAGGTGTCGCCGATAGTCTCAATGTTGTGCGATATGCTGTACGAGTCTGAATTCGAGTCCCAGATGTGGATGCTGTATAACAGCTGCAAACAGCTCATGGCCGTCGGGGACGCGTATCCTTCAAAGGTGGGTAGTTTTTATAGAGATTAATAGGTTTTTTTATGTTATTGAAACAGAAATTTGTAGCTAAAGATTTTTTTGCTAAAATTTCAATCCTAGAATTTGTTATCCTAATCTTGAAACTTTTAGAAATTATTAGGCAAAGGTTGATTTTATCATTCATCTTCTTTATTTTCACTCACATTTTACTTCTGGTTTTACCGTATCTGAGAGGAGAGGAGAGAACAATAGTAGATTGTACAACAATGGCCTATTTGTGCCAGTGTTTTACACTCTGCTATTCTAAATAGCCAATACCCGCCAGTAAACTTTTTTATATTTTACATGCTGATCGTCATGGTGCGATCGGCATAGATCGATCAAAGTACTTTCATCGCGCGATGAAAACGCGTTGTGTCGTACGATCGTTGCCGATTACGACGACACCTCTCTTCGCACATCTCTTGTGAAAAAATCGGCCCTGATACTTCAAAACATTATTCCGTTACAACATCTATCTCGTCCTATCTAGTACTCGGTGAAGCTGGAGAAAGGTGAATACACGCTTCGACTCAGCATTCGTCACGACAACAAGACACTACTAGAGAAGCTCCAGGAACTGCCCGTGTTGATGCAGCAAAGATTACCGCAGCCAATAACAGTGGACGTGTACGGGGAACACCACCAGGTATGCGACTTTTATCACGGCGAGTCTTCTGACCAGCTTTTCTCCTAATCCCATCCTTGCCTATTGAGGACTACGCGTGTTGGCTGACCGTGCCACTGACAAACTGTATATATGTCACCGGAAGATAACAAGATCCGAACTTTCGTAGGATTGTAAACGCGAGATAAATTTTATTATTTTACGCCCACATTTTCGCAAATTTATCAACTTGCGACGTCTCGTGGTAAATTTATAAACTAACGGATATCTATTCATAAGATTCTAAACGCTTCGACCAATCACAGATGAGCTTTTAATTTTACGCTTTTTTAAAATACGGCAAATAACACACTGTTCTCTGATTTGTCGATGTTGACAGTGGCAATACTTGTGCCCAGAGACTTAGGTACAATCAGATTTGCAAAAAAACTAGGTATTTTCACAGTTTTTTGTAACTGTTTTAAAACCACCTCGTCGGTAAAACTATTAACACAGTTACAACATTAAAATTTTACAAAAACACACGAGCAACCGGTTTGTTTATGTTCCGTGGCGAACAATGGCGGTGGAGAGGAAGGAGAAGGAACTAATGACTTATTCAACCAATCAAAGCGCATATGACGTATGGTTATTGCTTACTAATTATTTTACGCGTGAGTTCGGTAACTTTATCAATTTGCGAACATGTGGCCGTAAAATAATACAATTTATCTCTCGTTTAGAATCCTACAAAAGTTTATAAATTTCCTAGGAAATTTATAATGTTGCGGTTATTGTTATTTTCCGGTGACATATAGCCACCATTCCAACGCGAATTAAGTAGTTGGGAAACTCATTTCTATGGCGCTGTCCACACTATCCGAGTTGCCGTCACTGACGGAACACGGCAGGCACGATGAAATAATGGGTTACTTACGGCTTGTACGAACTCGTATTCACATCTCCGTGTCAGGGGGATCCGGATGGCCAGTGTCCCGGATCACGCTCAGATGCACGGACGCTCTGTCAGTGTTCATACGAACATTAAAACAATTTATTTCGTCTCACAAATGCAGGCTTTATTGGGCGACAACGGCAGAAACGTCAAAAAGATAGAAAAAGGCGGGATACAATTGACATTACTTTTTCTTCTTCCACAAACCATGTAACAATCCTTTACTTTTAATTAAAAATTTTAATTCTATGTTTTTATTAACAGTCAGGGCTATCCGATTTTTATCTACAGTCGACCCGTTTTGACACATCTGCGAAGATATAACTTTGAAGATGCCTACAAATTGCCTACAATTTTTTATTCCACTAATATGAATTAATAAAATATTTTTTTTGAATGAAGGCGATTACTTTGTAATGTGGTCCGAAAAATACTATTCTATGGGCAGCTGATGGTTGCCTATCACGGTGGGCTATTGGATTATAGGTTTAATCACTTCTGGATAACAGAAAAATTATGTTAAAATAAATCACTTTACACGATACCGTGCTTTATACCTTGTAAGAGTCCACATTAATTCTATTAGTTCGAGTTCCGAAGTCGTAGTATGTCCGTTATTTTCCAAGTTTTTAAGGAATGAAAATTTTTGAAAGACATACTGTTTAGTATATGTTATATTTGTAACGCTTGTTGTAAAACCGTGTAATTTTTCCGTGCAGGCACTAATTGGAGGCAAGAAGTTCACATCAGCGTCTTTAGCAAGTGGCAACTTAATGCCGCTTTACTTCGCACCCTTACCCGCGGACAAGTGAGTAGTTTCTATAAGCTTTCAATAAGCTCTACATCGTAACCAAGTTTTAGGTCCTTCGAGCCGGATCGATATAAGTGTATTTTTGCAGTTGTGTGAATACTGAACTAGTCCAATCCAATGCTGAACCGTATGCACAACTCAATTCTGAACTAACTTGAGTAGTTAGTATAAGCCTTTAATAAGCTCTACATTGTAACCATGTTTTAGGTCCTTTGAGCCGGATCAAAATAAGTGTAGTTTTACAGTTGTGGGAACACTAATGCTGGCACTTCACATGACCGTATTTGGCAAACATTTGCGCTGCATCTCTATCATAATATACAGTATGTTTTTTTTAACTGGGACAGTATGGGGAAATCTATAACCATAGAAGATATAGGGAAACGGCCTTAGGAACCATTTATTCTTTTTTTTGTGAAAAAAATTGACAGTAATTTTTTGGTCAAGCGTGAGTTATCCATAGAAATGAGTCATTTTGAAAAATGAGTAATTTTTTTGATGCGGATCGACTCAGTTTCATATAGGGAATATTTCATTGTTCCGAAAGAAAAAATCTGAGCAGCAGAAATCAGTCAAATTTAATAAAATGGTTAGTTCAAAGTACCCATCTACTGCATCACAGTCGATACTTACACCACATGAGTAGATAAACGGAACAGAGTAAAAGCTTCTTAATCCATCGACGATTATTAATATCCAGACACAATTGATTTTAATTGTGTTCTCGCGCTCCTGAGCGCGAACGGGGCTTAACGAGTTAAGAACGTGTAGAATTGTCAACTAGGGTAGTTGTAGGGTTGTCACAATAGGTCAAGAAAATTACAAAGCATTTGTTAAATAGTTTTGTTATTCAGTATCATAGAAAATATACAAATTACTTACTCTAATTCTTTTAATGGTGTGGTAAATTCTGAATCTGATGTATAGTTTTTTCAAATAATCTTACAGGAAACTCGCATGGCATATCAAATTTACAATATTTTATACGTTTAAGTATGTCGTTGTCAACATTGGCAATATTTATTTCAAATTCGAAATATTCTCGAAACTTTTGCTCGTGCATCTCAACAAATGCGATAAAATAACCAGGAGGTATAAATAAAAAGCTAAAAATGCACCGTATAGTCTACGCAAGGTACTTATTCAAAAAAGTAATAATCAAATATTTACTTACCTATTGTACTCAAACTCAAATTTCTTTATTCATTTAGGTATAATTTGTACACTTATGAAAGTCAAGTTTGATGCCATCGGTTTAAGAGTAGTCCTTGGGATAGTTAAAGTATGATATATTTTTATTTTTTCTAGTATTATTTATACACACCGTACAATAAACAACCATTTTTTAATATAAAATACCACGTTTTAACATTATATTATTCAAACTGTCAACCCTGCGCTAACCCTGAGATTGTCAACTGGCTGTGCGAGCGTAAACCGATTTTTCCCAGTGTCGACGCGTGCTTGACAAGCGGCCAGTGGTCACGCATACATGCCCCGCGTGCTTGTAGTAGTGCAACCGATTCGCGCGGTTCTATGAAGCTTATTCTCTGTTCCGTTTATTTACTCATGTGCTTACACGTACAAAAAGCGTTCCATATTCCGTCGTGGTGGAGTGGTCAGTATAGCTGGCTTCACATCAAGCGGTCCGGGTTCGAATCCTGGTAGCGGCAAATGTTTGTGTGACGAACACGAATGTTTGTTTGCGAGTCATGGTTGTTTATATATTTATTTAAGTTTATTTATAAAAATATCTAAAATTATTATGTATATTAAAAAAAAAAAAAAAAATCCGTTATCTAGTATCCGTAACACAAGTTCTTAACGATACTTACTTCGGGCTAGATAATTGGTGTGAGCGTGAAAATATATTATTATTATTATATTATTATTATTATATTCAAAAATGAGATTTTATTTGAACCCAGTTAAAAAAAACATGCTGTATACAGAATTAAAGAGATGCAACACATATGTTTGACAAATGTGCGGCCATGTGAAGTGTTAGCATAAACAGAATGTCTAATGCCAAACCCTATGCGTAACTCGATACTAGATCAAATGCTGAACTCGAAGCTGAATATAATATCCAACCCAATTACCGAGCCCAATTCTGACTGAAACCAATGCCAACCCCATCTTCTCCTACCCAGCTCCCATTTTTTTTATATTACGGCTGCTACTATATTGCGGCCCACCTGGTATTTAGTGGTTACCGTCGCTTATTTACACTAGCAACATTAAGGGTATTATTTGGGGCGATTGTTCTTCCTGACTGAGCTACACAGGACTATGAGGTCGTGATCTCACAGTCCAGTCCCTTCTTAGCACTTAAGACTTCTTTCTGACTCAAGTAATGCTCAGTAGTATCCTATTAGCCTTTATAATTTGAGTAGAATATTGTCACCCCATATATTCCAATGGGTGTCGTAGAAGGCGATTAATGGATCAGCAAATGGTTATTGATCACTTTGTACTCCATCCACTAATCCACATTGGGCAAGTGTGGTGGACTACTGTCTAAACCTTCGGTGACAAGGAGAGGGGTTGTGTTCCAGCAGCTGGTCGAATTATAAAGGGTGTTATGATGATGATGAAGTGTTTGGTGATGGTTCCCAGAATCAGCCGGTCGAACCTGAGTGTGGGGCACACGCTGACTGGCAGCGCGACGTTCGCCAAGGACGAGCTGGGCCGCCGCGTGGACTCGTACTCGCTGCAGTACCTGGTGTGCGAGCCGCCCAAGCGGCCCGGCGCCAACCACAACCACAAGCCCAAGCCCAACGACGACTACCAGGACGCATACAAGGACTTCACCACCACCTGGCTCGCCAAGCTAGGTCAGATCATCCTCATCTCTAACGGACAAATACTAACATGTTTACAAAGTGTACGTACGTCGCACCCGCTTCAGAACGGCAACGAAAATAAAAAAAGGAAAATAAAAAAAAAAATATCTTTTTTATTTCATAAAATTATAGATCTCATTACTAAATAATCGACATTTTTTATTTCACTTCGATATACGTATTTACAAAGTGATAATACATTTAAGTTTAGTATAAAACTATACACCGCTTCTAGTCGCTGGCGCGGGGCTAATGGCCGTGTGACGTCAGTGAACTACAGCGCCGCCCGCCCGCTCGCGTCCCCACAACATTTATACCTAATCCATACTTTATCATCATATTGTATTTTACTTTCATTTCATTTAGCAGTCCCTCGACGCGGCGACGCTCATCTTAAAAATATGTCTTTATTTTAGTTTATATAGTATCTATGATATAAAAATTAATCTGAATCTGTTGCTAAGCGCAAATCTCGAGAGCAGCTGAACCGATTTCACTAATTCTTTTTTTTTTATAATATTCCCTGAAGTAAGAGGATGGTTCTTACTGAAGAAAAATTTAAAAAATTGAAATAAAAATTAAAAAAATATTTAAGTAATTACATAATGTAATTGTTGACTTATTAACTTTCTTTTTCTGCTATACGGGATACCAGGTCTAGAATAGCAGAATAAGTATTTAAAAAAATACTACATTGCACTACGGCGAGTGCTCTGAGGAGCTTTTTTCTCTAATTCCACCCTTCCTTTTAAGGACTACGTGTTCTGGTCTATGTTATCGCCGACAAACTGTGGATTCAATTCCAACGCGAACTAAGAAATCTTGGAACTCGTTTCTTTGTCGCACAATTAGGAAACGGTTTTCACTTCCAGCACACGTGTTCTTCCTACAATCATGGTTCATTCAATATAGGCGTGAAGAAGCGCCTTGCAGGTCGGCTAGGCGCCGGTAGCTATCGCGGTGGTTTAGCTCTCGCACCAGCTATCCTGATATTTGGATTTTACTTCTGCTTACCGTCAGGTGGAATGGATTTCATTTCCTTGACTTTTTTTTAACAAAAAAAATTGGTTGTCTGTAAAGTCGGTTTACTGACGATAGTTGAACGTGACAACGTCTTAAGAAAATACTGATGGAATGGTAGCATTTTTCAAAAGAAAAATTTAATTTCATTTGTTTAATAGATTTTTGCTTGCACTTCAAGCCTTACATGGAACGCCTCAGAGCGAGGTAACGCCGCATGCGTCATGTTTTTTCGTGCGTGCAGCCGGCTCTATCGAATTATAAGACGTTGTCACGTCAAAAAACTATTATGGTTGCAGAGGGCGACAAACTGGAGTCGGTGTACACTGAAGCTTGTTCTACGTTCCCCAACCACCTGGGCGTGCACCTCGCCTACCTGGCCGCGCTGGACCCCGCCGACGCCAAGAAGTGAGTTACCGACACCCACAATGGTCGCAATCTATTTACATACAATTGCGAACTAAAAATATCGGAAGTGGTCTTGCCTTGACTTACGGAAACCACTCAAAAATTTATAGAAACCTTATATTTTGATGTCATACATGCATGTTAAATTTGGTTGCAATAAGTTAAAGCATACTCGAGTTACTTGTCTGATAGACATAATTCCAAAAACAGTATTTTTGGACTTTATTGGCGATTATATGCCTTTCTCTATAATACGTATACGAGAAAGTGAAAATGAAATGAAAAACTTAAGGGCGGGCACTCGATTTACAGTCAAAATTGTCCCTTTTTGGACCTGCTTTTGAAGCGATGTGGATAGACTTTGCAAATAAATTATATTTTATAGGAACATTAATTCTTGGTTAAAACCGCTATAGAGAGATATTTCAATTTATACTTAATAGTTTTGTTAGTTTGGAGTTATCTTTCAGATGAAATACACACAATATAATTGCAAACAATACTTTACTAAAAAAATTTTTTTAAAAGAAAATATATTATTATAAAATATCTCAATTTTTTACTTATTTAGGCTCTATAGCGGTATAGAGCCTAAATAAGTAAAAAATTGAGATAACAAATTAAAAAGATAACTACCAAAAAAAATTATAAGTTGGTAAGTTTTAATAATGATTTTAAAATTATACTTACTTTATTAAATTAAAATACATATAATGCTAGACATAACAAAGATATTATTACACTGTCAAATGCAATCAAATATTTCTAATATTTATTTGAAAAATGGTCTAAATGCGAGCTCGCGGCTATTTTCGATCGTACACCATGGGTCCTCCCAGCTAGTGGACCTAACGCTCTGCGAGCAATGTCTATGTGTGCATGAGGTCATATTGAGATGTGTATCGAACAACAATATAGCGAAAAAAATATTATTGATAGTTTGATGAATGTACGCACGTGTGTGATGAACACGAATATTTGTTGACGAGCCATAGTTGTTTATATATTTATTTAAGTTTATTCACAAAAATATCTAAAATTATTATGTATTTTAATTTGAAATAATTATATTTCATTTAATTTTGTAATGAAGTTTGTAACTAAAATTTAAATGATTGCCAGGTTACCGCACGCGACTGAAAATCCGGATGTGACAACGGCGTGGTGTGAACAGCTTATAGCTACTTCGGAGAAGGTAATTGAATAATTGATTTATAATTTATACTCGGAAAAATATTTAACCCAATGCCCATAAAGATGCTAAAATTATGCCCAATCCAATGTGTAGCCAATCTCCCAACCGAACGCTCAGCTCAAGTCCCAGTCCAATGCCCAACCTAATGACCTGCCCGATTTCCAGCGCAATGGCTAGCTCATTGCCCAACCTGCCTATTCGCTAACTTTTTTTGAAACATGAAAGCAATAATCACCGGGACTGATCCACTACTACGTTACTATAAAGTTATTGTGCCCATTGTCCTGTAAAAACATCAATGGATAAGCAAATAGCTCAGTGATCACTTTTATGTGTCAAAAAAAGTTAGCGAATAAGCCTGCAGTTCTGGTCCAGCCAAATGCCCAGCCCAATCGAACCCAAATATTTACAAAATTTGCGTAACATTAAATTATATTGTTACAGGTAATCAAAGCGATAGACCAAGACAAATTGTTAGCATATTTGGGAATGAAAAATGACACAAGGACGGACGCCAATAAGATCAAACAGTGAGTTCAAATTTTAATTATAAAATAGGCTTGTTTCATCGCTTGGTGATAAATTTCTGTTAACTATTTGACGATTAAGGTATAAGATTGAAAAATTATGTTGTTCCGTACGGTTTTAAAATAAGTTCTCCCAACAAATATTTACGCCCTCTAGGGTCGCACCCAGGTCCTCTGGATCTGATAAAGAGGCGAGATTTCATAGGGTTAATAGTACATTATAGCAAAGGACGCGAAATAGGCAATTGTAGGTCGAGTGTGAGTTTGAAGGCCGAGCCGCAGGCGAGGACTTCACTAATACGAGACAGGCAATTGCCATTTCGGCCGAGGCATATATAGTTCTTTTCTGAAAAGAATGCAGGGAAATAAAACATACTTTACCTTTGTCGCGAAAAATATATCATCTGCAGCTTTAATTAAAAATTGCTTTATGTTTTTGCCAGTAAATATCTTCGATTTTTTGCTTTTGAATCCGGTTGATTGTCGTTTAAATTTGGTGGAGTACAATCAATCTCCATTTCACTCTCTGTACCGTCGGAACTGATTTTAATTATTACATTTATAAATATATCAAGTTGAATTTTGAGCTTTGCCGAATTTTTATTTATCACCTATGCCGAATTTTTATTTATCACCTGTGCCGAAAGACAAACGCTTTTATGGCCACGTGAACGCAATTTGTACAAAGTAAAGAGAATTTGGTATGCCAAGATTGAAAATGAAAAATAATTTGATTTATTGATTTTGAGGAAATATTATTTATTAATAACTTATTGACATTCGGTCCTCAGGGAGAACGAGAAGCAACGTGGGTACTTGATCGAGGCGTTGTGTAGGAAGGGTACGGCATTATGTCGGCTGTACGCGCTGGCCAGTAGCAGTGCCGCGCGCGACAAGATCCTGGACGCGTTGCAACATGTCACGACGGACCTGCTCAAGTACTGCGACCTCACCGACACTAAGGTAACGTGCACACAGCGCCGCGCGCGACAAGATCGTGGACGAGTTGCAACATGTCACGACGGACCTGCTCAAGTACTGCGACCTCACCGACACTAAGGTAACGTGCACACAGCGCCGCGCGCGACAAGATCGTGGACGAGTTGCAACATGTCACGACGGACCTGCTCAAGTACTGCGACCTCACCGACACTAAGGTAACGTGCACACAGCGCCGCGCGCGACAAGATCGTGGACGAGTTGCAACATGTCACGACGGACCTGCTCAAGTACTGCGACCTCACCGACACTAAGGTAACGTGCACACAGCGCCGCGCGCGACAAGATCGTGGACGAGTTGCAACATGTCACGACGGACCTGCTCAAGTACTGCGACCTCACCGACACTAAGGTAACGTGCACACAGCGCCGCGCGCGACAAGATCCTGGACGCGCTGCAACATGTCACGACGGACCTGCTCAAGTACTGCGACCTCACCGACACTAAGGTAACGTGCACACAGCGCCGCGCGCGACAAGATCGTGGACGAGTTGCAACATGTCACGACGGACCTGCTCAAGTACTGCGACCTCACCGACACTAAGGTAACGTGCACACAGCGCCGCGCGCGACAAGATCCTGGACGCGCTGCAACATGTCACGACGGACCTGCTCAAGTACTGCGACCTCACCGACACTAAGGTAACGTGCACACAGCGCCGCGCGCGACAAGATCGTGGACGAGTTGCAACATGTCACGACGGACCTGCTCAAGTACTGCGACCTCACCGACACTAAGGTAACGTGCACACAGCGCCGCGCGCGACAAGATCCTGGACGCGCTGCAACATGTCACGACGGACCTGCTCAAGTACTGCGACCTCACCGACACTAAGGTAACGTGCACACAGCGCCGCGCGCGACAAGATCGTGGACGAGTTGCAACATGTCACGACGGACCTGCTCAAGTACTGCGACCTCACCGACACTAAGGTAACGTGCACACAGCGCCGCGCGCGACAAGATCCTGGACGCGCTGCAACATGTCACGACGGACCTGCTCAAATACTGCGACCTCACCGACGCTAAGGTAACGTCCACACAGTGCCGCGCGTAGCGTAACACAAGAAATTTATTTGCTGGGCAGGTTCTTTTACCATATGTTTTGTATGCACTAGATGACAAGATGATGGCCCACCTGGTGGTAAGTGGATACCGTCGCCTATAAACACCTGCAATAACAAGGAAAACATCACTTAGTATTGCAGGTGCGTTGTTATCCTGAGACCTAAGATGACATGCCTTCCATGCCCGGTAATCACACTGGGTACCTTTCCTTTCAATCTGAAACACAACTAAGTTTACGCTAAACTAGATGATGACATGCAGTCTCTGGTAACACATGTAGTATGGACTATTGTTTAAATTATTGAAATAAGCGTTTAATCGATACGCGACACCCTTGGCCAACATATCCCGAACGAGTGTAGGCAGTTCGGGGCGCAGGGGGCCCCTCAACATTGCCCTAGTAAGACTTCTATAGACTGTGCTAATATTATGTTCAAAAGGTTCGAAATCTCTAAAAGGTTTCGATACATGTATGAGCGTGACAGCAACACATTTGCGCAGGAGCGACAAGGATGCGTAACGTGGTTTCAATGTCCGGAATTATCTCTGCTCGGCTACTCTAAGGTGCGTATACAGAGGAAGCATAAGGCGAAAATACTTGAAAAATGCACTGAAAAAAATCGACTTGCCTCAGGCGGGACTCGAACCCGCATCTTCCACAATCCGGGTGGACGCGTTGACCATTACGCCACCGAGACACTGCTTTTCGCTGTCGAAATTTGTCAGTGCTTGGTGCTTATGTTTTTATGGTAAACATTGTTTTATCAAATCTTTGAAATTTGCACTTCTAAGACCCGAACGAAATATTTTTGCAAATATTTGACGCCCAGTTTAGATGAAACTACCTTACGTTATGGAATAATTTTATTTGCGTTTACAAACGCGTAAATACTAGAAAAATGCGATGAAAATACTTCACAGACGGGGCACATCTCATAGATTTTGTAACAATTTTAGTTTAGAACGGGCTAAGTTGTTGATACAAATAAAATGTTCATTCATGATAAGAACATAGGAGCAAAAACATTAATTCAAATTAATAGGTAAATAACTTTAGCCAAAGTGAATATTAAGGACTACTTACTGCATTTGCTATTATATTATTGTTTTAAAAAATTTGCCGCTTCTAAAGTTGTTGAAAATCTGAGATGTGCCGCGTCTGTGTCATGTCTTCGCCTTATGCCTCCTTTGTAAGATTCGCGCTTAAGGTCTTTGTGTTTGACTGAAGTAGTGTAGTAAACAAGAGGTTGTTGGTGCAGGCCATCCACTACGGCGTGTGGCACTGCTTCACGCTGAAGCAGTGGGGCCGCGCCGTCAAGCTGCTCTGGCGGATGCAGGAGGAGCGACCGTCCAAGGACGTCGAGGAACGTTTGGTTCAGGCATACGAACAACTGGGCTGGGCGCACCTGGCCAAGGCCTCGCAGGCTGCCATGCCAGTTAAGTACCCCAACTGTTATAGGCCCTTCTAGTTAAAAATGTAACCGCCCTTGTATCTCGTACCACCTTTGCAATTAAAGCGATCTAAATGAACATTAGTTACTACATATATTTTGAACTACCCTCATTTTTAAACAAAGTTTGTTATGAAATGAGGGTAGTATTTTTTTCCAATTTATTTCTAATTCACACCTTACTTTACTGCGCAATCAGACTACCCACAAATGAATATACAAAAAAACTAACAACAGCCTTAATACCTTATTTTAAGAAAATTTTAATAATTTATTATTATTAGGAAGCTTCTAACGTTTCTAAGGTTTCTAACTGAAAGTTTTTCGTATGAAAGCTGCAACTGCTATTAATACGGAATTCCATTTATTATCGCTTTTTTCCTCAATATAATATTTACAGCACATAGTTTAAATCTGTTGAATATCGTTACAATTGTAAGATCTTTATGCTAGAACTAACAGCAAATTAATTAGATAAAATATGTTCAGTTATTTCACTTTAATTCTTAAGGTACCATGACGATACAGCGCAATTTATACGTGTAGTAAAACTATGCATATTACATTAAGTTTACTATTTTGTTATTTTTAAATTCAATGAGATTTATAAAAATAGACTTTCTTCACTGTTTTGTCACTGTGGCTACGATGTGTTATATTTTAAAATGTTTTAAGCAAGCACACTGTTCGAACAAAGATAAAGTATTATCTAGTGATATTTATACTGCAGGGTTTTCAGTATATGTGTAATTATGTAACATACTTGTGTGCGTATTATGGCGTAGCTACGCCGTAATAACTTACATCTACCTAGCTAACATCGTTAGATAGATCTAGTAAGATTGTGGACTGGTGGTAGTTGTGAACATCGATTTTCGTATACAGGATCACTGGGAAGACAATGCATAAACCGTTGAGTGTCGACGCCTTGACCGTTGGCTGTTTGACCTCTTAGCTTATATTACCTATAATTTACCGTCCGTTTTTTATGATTTATACATTTTTAGAAACCTAGAAACATTGTCTAGCCCTTAAAATTAAGTAATCACCAATATATAGCCTTTTTACTGCATTTTATAGCACTTAATTTCACCACAACGGTCAAAATTAGTTAATCACATTATTGTTCGTTTCACACCAAGCACTTATCAGCAATAAACATTCAACACTTTGCAACATACGCATTTAAACAAAACTATAACTAGAATTAAATAAGCGATGGCGATGTTGATCACAAATGCGTCACTAACACTTTTTCTATGGACACGATAGCCAATCATAATTCAGTATTCGAGAGCATTGAACACAGAATCGATTGATGTCAAACTCCTATTGGTTAAAATCAGTTGAAGTAGTAAAAAATAAATCCTATCCCGCCAACACTCAACGGTACTTTTTTCGTGGGAATGCGAGTGTTCCCGCCGAGACTCGAGAGGTTACAAGGCCCCAGTCATCCTGCATAACACATGAAATAAATAATAAATGGTGACACCAGAGTTAAGATACTTTTCAGAAGCAACAGCTTCGAAAGAATGAAAGTTTGTCACAAATGTCGCTCGACAAAAAGTAACCTTCACGTGGGTGTGTAGTCAAGTTCAGACAAAGCTTCACATTGATATTGGCGCTTCCGTTTCCGACGCAATATACATTGTGCCTTTGTATCCTGTAAAATAATTTTTCGTGTTCTTATCTCATGTCAAGAGTGTAAAGCTTAGTTTGCACTAGATTATATCATATCTAAGCGTAGTAAACATCGTAGTGAACAGATGACGGCGTGACAGTCCCTCCAAAGTTGTCGAGTTTTGCTACCAATTATCAGCCTTATGTCATAGCTATTATAGTTCAAAGTCTGTTGACAAATCTGTTGTGCTAGCTATATAGGCCTGTTGTATTGTAGGCATGTGAAGTCCCTTGTAGCCCTTTACTTGTTATAGCCATTCAGTAATTTATTTTATATTTTTACGAATTGTGTCTAAAGTCGCCCTGTGTAAAAAATCAGTAATTCTACTTTTTAGTAATTTCACGGAATATTCTCAACCGTATTTGTTGAATTACTAATAAATCTTTTTTCTCTCCTGCATTTAAAAATTATGTATGTTTTTGTTGATGCCATTGTTATTTCAAAATGGATCCTTGTATCTAACTTGTGTTAATTTGTGAATTTCAAAGGCACTTATTTTTATTATTTGACTACCCACACAATTGTTATTTTTTCATTTTTATAATTTAGTTATAAGTAGATTGTGTTTATCAAATTCAGATTTATAGTTTTCTAACCAGTACTACTTTCTTTTGTATAAATATTGTTTTATACGTCAAAGGTGCTGAATTTAAATATTTACCTTGATTAAGACCGATTTTAATGTTAAAGTGTCATTCGTATATAAATATCCCATAAAGCTCAAATTTTATTACGTAATGTACATTTTGTGAACAAATAACTCATTTAATTAGTCGAAATGAGATTATGGCAATCGAATAGCTATTGTAATATATCATTCAATATAGGCGCACATTAATGTAATTTCAGATGTTGCCATTATTAAAAAAATTATAAGATTATTTCGGAAAGTTGCCAGTTTATTCATAACTACTGACATAATGCTGTATTTAAATCTTGGTTACGAATTTTACAGTCGAAGAGAGATGTATGTAAAGATACTTGTCATATTTCTGAATTTGATTACGTTTTTCACTTGTTGATATTTTAAATTACAACACTACACGAGCATTTCCAATTTAGTTTTCAATAGCAAACAATTGAATTTCGAATAGTGGCAGGTCAGTGTTCAGTAGATATAACCCTATTAAGATCAAACAAATTAATATATTTTAAGTTACTTATGGCCGATTTTTCGATCCTTAGATATTTTTTAATTGTCCGATATCGTACACTTGTCATTACGTGTATTGTATTTGATATCAAGTGACATTTGCATCAGTTTGGGTAATAATTTACATGTCTGTTCACTTTTATCTCACGATTGATAAATCAGCCCTTAGAGGAAAGGTATAGAGCTAATTAAAGCTTGATTAAAAGCGTGAAGCTAAATATTATTTTTACTATTATTAACGATTTAAATGTCAAATGTAATCATAACAAAGAGTACACTTTTGTTATTTCTGGTACTATATTATTATATATTGCTTACGGAATAGTTCGTCAGTAATATAAGTTTGATAATGTTAGTACAATATTTTCCGATACAGGTTACTTTTTTACTATTTATCTACGTTAATAAAAGTACTACTAATATATTTTTGCTATTTAGCCATTGAACCTTAAGTGTGCGAAAATAAAGTTCGTTCTAAGTAACGCCATATATTGACTTATACGACTATTATTTTCTATATTTTGTTACAAGATGCTCAAACATTACTGGTGCAACATAGTCATATTGTGTTTGAATTTATGTTGTATGGTATTATCGACAGTGCATGTTAACAATTATATATAGGAGAATGCTGAACATTGTTTGCTTGCTTCTATAGTGTAGTGTATGTATTTGGATGATTTTATGTTCATTTCCGTAAGTTTCGAAATACAAAATTGCGAGAACCTCACTAGCGTAAGCGATTAATATCATATTAACAGCAATAAAATATTGGAATAAAATGTTTCTTCTTACATATAATTTTGTTGTACATCTTAAAATGTATTGATTTGAGTGTTGTGTCTTGTACAAAAATGTATTTTAAGATATGCAATAATTTTGAATAGAGAGAATACTTATATGCAGTTAAACAAAATATTTACTAACTGCGGAGCTTTATAATTATGTAGATAACTAAATTGATAGTGAAATATATATATTTACAAATGAAGAATTATTCTTTGTTGCATAGAGCTCCTTTATAGGAGCATTTGTGTAATGAATATGGTCTATGAATGTATGCGCAGTGGAGACTGCCCGCGACTAGAACATTCTAGAAACACTAAGACTACGTTCGTATTTTTTGGATCTATCCATCTCTATCAATCACTATCTTAATTTCAGATTGAGTGAGAGGGATAGATATAGCCGAACATACATATTCGATTGACAGGATTTAAGAGTAGGCCCTCAGTTTAGGTGATCTGCATACCGTACACTTGTTAAGAGGACGATAAATGGTGACATGTAATTTTACCGATATTCGAAAGACCATCACGAGTTAACAATAAAAGCTTAAATTTTGAAAAAATATGGTGTTAAAGTAGATTAGTATGAAAACATTTCAAAATTACATTTTAGTGTAGGTCTTAAAAAAAACTTGAAAATATTCTTAAGAAAAAACAAAGACAACTCTAAAACTAATAAAGCTAGAATTAGAAAAAAATAAAAAAAAAACGCTGAAAACATTCATTACTGAAGCTATTTTCATACTTATATTTTTTTTAGATCAAGAATGACGTGACACCCTAGTCCCCTTCCCTACCCCGTGGAGTAGGGAGCTCTAGCTCGCTCTGGCGACCTTACTCACTACAGAAACACACTACAAGAATGTAGTTTTATTTGACCGTGGTCTTCTGTGAAATGGAAGTACTACCCCAGTTTAGGCTGCTGCTGATTCTAGCGGCCTGCCTCGACTAGAATCTATCTCGTAGATAATTTAGCATCTTGTTAATAAAAATAATATTTTCTCGTTTTCTCTGGTTTTTTTTAGTATCAAAATGCTCACTACGAACAAGGTCGCCATCGCTTATCATCGCCTTAACTTGTGATACGGCAGAAGCGATTACCGCCTCATAATGAATGGGTCACCGTTAATTACCTAAATCGCGTCGCGTTTTCGCGCTCCCACCTAAAGTTCAGATACGATTACACCAATTTTAATAGGTAGGTAGTTATTTTTTGTATAATTTCATTGTTTGTACAGTAAAAAACATAATTATCTGCAGAATGGCAAACGTTAATTCGTAGGCTGCCTTCATCTGTATCACTAGGCTTTCTCTTAAACGCTAAACTGTTAACAATTGCGCAGGCGCATCCACAATAATACTAAAATTAGATTAGACTTCACATTTACACGTTTAAAGATATGATTACTGACCTTAACCGAGCTATTTTCATTGTGACCGATGTCCAAGTGTACTTTAGCAACAGTTCGCAAAGTATTTTTATCGCATGAATGCGGGTGAGCCATGCCTATGTTTGTTACTAATATGCAAATTAATCAATTTCATTTATTTTTTATTTCAAAATAGATCGCTGTGTGATGTCCTTGTAGATTGTTAATATTGTACGGACGACAACGTAGCTATTCGCTTACTTTTTCTGACAGTTGAAAGTGTACATTACTGAGTGAATTACATATTATCCATGGCACTTGTCGTGTAAAAAACAGTAATGGATATCTAATTCACTCAGTAATTATCACTTTCAACTGTCAAAAAAAGATAGCGAATAGGTCTACCGATCAGAGTAGCCAAAACTGTGAAATTTCCTCAATTGATTTGCAACTTTAAATGTATAAGGTAACCTAATGTGAAAACTCGAAATTTTTGTTTTGGGTCAATCTTTTGACCAAATTATAGATCCTTTTTCATTGTAACGGTTCAGAAGCCGAGTCCAAGCAAACTACTTTCAGGATGTGCGTTATTTCTGTTACACGTTGTACAATCGACAAAGTCCGCGGTGTACCACATGTAGGTGATAATCGTGTGATTGACACGGGGATCTCCCAATACTGGTTTGAGCCAATAAGAGCAAACTATGTGACCTGCGGAAGCACCAGGAGTGAAGACTGCGCCTTATTAGCTGCGCCATATTAGGAAATTATTGTATTGGCCGGATTAAAAGCTTGGTGCAAACATCGTCGACTGTGCATACACATTATCTATGGGTGTGTTAGTGACGTCACTGAGTGGTACCGCAGCCGCTTTCATGAAATAAAAATACTTTACAACAGAATTAGCAATATTAACGTGCCTCATAGTATATAGTCCGACCCTCCGCAGTTGGTATGTCACACCAACCCGAGTAATTTTTGTACGTTATAAATGATAGTGCTTCGTGATTATGAATTATAGATAATTTTTTAAGCGAATTGTTGGTAAGGAAGGTGGAATAAATATTATTTGATGAAACACGTATTTTTATTGTTTCCCTATCCTATAACTTGGTTCTTTTTAGAAGTGTACGGTTTTATAAAATTTAGACAAAGAAACCATGAATTCTACTTATACAGGATATCCCAAAAATAGTGTAAAGTTGAAGCCCAGAGATAGAATAGCCCTAGAAAAACCCGAATAACCCCTATGTATGTTTTACGATTTTTTGTAGTTTTGGACTTATGATATTTTAAAGTTTTTTTTAGTAGTTTCTGACTTTCAAGATATTTTTGTGCACAATAATGTGGTAATAGATGCAGCCTTGATTATTTTTCTCACATAGCTGAATAAGTATATGATTAGTCAAACAAAGTCATCACCTTTCTCCTCAGATTTAAATACAGTGCAACAAAAAATAGTAACCCTTCAAAAGCGCGAGAAGCCGGACTGCCCACTGCGGAGGCATTGGGTGAACGCACATGTGCTGGTACCCGGTGTGGCCGTTGGGGGCGATATTTAAATTAGTATTTTATTTTATTTATATTGTTATTTTAATTTTTTTTTTTTTAAATATTGTAATTGTTTTTTTTTTATAAATTTGATTTGATTTATAATTATTTACCGAAGTTATTAATTTACTGTAATTATTTTTAATATATTATTTAGAATATAATGTAATTTTAAACTTTGATATGGACACAGTCTGAAAAAAATGTTTTTTTTTTATTAAAAAAAAATCATCCAGCTTTTTGCACTGTGTTTACAGCTGAGGAGAACGGTGATGTGTTTGGCTAGTCATGACATGTATTCAGCTATGTGAGGAAAAAAACTAGGCTGTATGTTTACAACCTCATAAAATAACAAAAATGTCTTGAAAGTCGAAACTACTAAAAAAACTTTAAAAAATCATAACTCGAAAACTACAATCGTAGAACATACATAAGGGTTATTTTTGGTTTGTCTAGGGCTACTCTATATCTGGGCTTCAGCTTTACATAATTTTTTGGGACACACTGTATAATTGGTACAAATTAAAACTGTAGCTGTAGTAAAAAAAGTATCTCCTAAAGTCCTAATCTAAAAAATAAGTGGGGTTTTCTGCACATTTTAGTGATTGTAATAAATAAGGGTACCTACTTTGCTATTTGCAAAGTTTGTGTGGAACAAAGTTTAAGCTTAACTTTGTCAATACGGAGAATCAACTCTGAAGAAGATTTAAAAGTGGAATTGGCAGTTAATTGCCGTCGCTTGAGCGGCTGCCAATGGACCGGATCTAACAATTACATTAATCGATTAGATGTTACGACTCATTACTTACGATAAATGTCTTAATGTCCTCAAGGATTTTATTTAAATCCTAAAATAAGAAGAAGGGATGTTGGGTTTTGATATCGGCCGTGTGAGTTGTGTCCATGTGGCCGTATTTTTTTGAATTATGGGACGTGGGGCACACTAAATGTTACACTGCCACTCAAAGGGACAAAAAAAGGTGGCATTGTGTAACAGTGTTACTAATCGGTATTTTTTTAACCAATGGGTAACAGATTTACACAAGATAGGTATTGTCCACGGAATAGATTAACTTGGTATTGTCGATATCATGAGGATATTTTGTGTCCCTTTAAGACAAAATATTACACTAGCTATCTTGGACATGCGCGGGGTCGGGGTCGTGAAATATTTTTATATGGGGACAGAAGCCTTATTTAAGTGGTAGTCTACACACTAAATATTTCTATATCTATTATCTTCTTGGCCTTGTCTTCGGTCTACGGAGTGGAAAGAGTTCGATACGTCATATCTTATTATGTTAGTATTACTATCCCATATATTTATTCATACATATATAGTAATCGAAATATAGTAGTTTAGAAATATAAATAAAATTGTATAAACACGTTAGAATAAGTTATAATTATAATCTGTTAATTTAGTTTAAGAATATTTGATGTTACGTTACAAAGAGCGGAGCCTCCTGGCACAGGCAATTATTGCTTAAAAGGAGGCTTCAACAATTAATGTAAAATAGTGAGAAACTGAATAAATATTATTATTATAAATATTATTATTATTATTATTAATCGTGGCATACAACACTTACAACATACTTCACACATCGCAGCACTACAAAGACTGGCGTATTAACTGGCTGTAGATACTATGTTGTTCTCGCTTCTCTCATTTAAAGTGAAGTTAAGATGACGGTAGATATCTACCTACTTATCTTTCAAAGGCGTATCCTGAGGGCGTATCTATATGGTGTGTGTGATTATATATTTACCTATGCATTTTTAAATTGGGGAATTGTAGAAGATCTGATTATTCTGAAAAGTTAGTAGCATAATACCTAGTCTATTCCTAGCAGCTAATACCTATAGGTTATCTAGGTAGGTTTCCTAGGTCATTATTTAGAAAATGAAGTTGCCTTATATTATTTACTACGTTACCAATACGTTACCTATTGGAATATTTGACTTTTTTATTCAAGAGTGCGAGTGAGATACCTATCTATATTAGGCCGCCCCTTTCTGTCAATTACAAAATTACCAAGCCAACGGTCTATATTTGCAGAATTTTTATTCAAAACTGATACGGAACCCATAATAAAAAGCGTATCTAACGTGTTTTACTTCGTTTATTTTTTGTTGTTGTGTAAGCAAAATATATCGCTTTTGAAAACAATAAAACAACCGCCCGTATTGTTTGGACGCCATACGCGGGAGAATTTATGATGAAATAAATTCTGAATGTATTGATAACTTGATTTTAAGGGTGTCGTATGGTGAGGTTTAGTTAGGTAGGTAGGTACCTATCTATATGTATGGTTGAGGTCAATGTGCCTATGGACGCTTGCAATATTATAGTTAATTTGATCGTTAGTAGTAGTACCTACTATTGACCCTTTATATCTGTTAGTAATGCAAAAATGGCGACTGTTCAACCAACACTAAAGTCTCGTATCCACTAGGTAACATTTGTTGCTCACGATAACATTGGACTTTGTTTAGCAACGTTGTCGGTCCACGCATGACCAGTTCGCGATAACATGTCGCTAAGGCCCTGTCCGCATAGCGATATTTCACTGCGCCTTTTTTCTCGCAAAATTCTGTGACTCATAGGATCTTAAAGGACTATCCGCATATGCGGTAAAAAACTCGCGCTAAAAATCTGTGGTTTGATGCAAATTGAACGCGATATTTCCGCACGAATATTTTATCGCTGTGCGGACAGGGCCTAGTGCTGATTTCAGCTTAATATGTCTGAAACTAGGTATCTACTTACCGGAAATGTTTTCATAACATTTCAGTAACTAGGTACCTACCTAATCTTATAGGTAGAGATATTCATTTGAGTTTTTTTTTTTAATTTATTGATAAGACACATAACAGAGTACAGCTAAGGAAGAACAAGGAGAATGTGCAAGTATGACAGTTCTAAACTGCACTCCAAAACATGTATCCTATTTAAATAAAATTTTGCATCTATACTAATAATACTAATAATAAAGCTGAAGAGTTTGTTTGGTTGGTTGGTTGAACCCTAAGATCTCAGCAACTACTGACTCAAATTGAAAAATTCTTTTTCCGTTGGATAGTCCATTTATCTAGGAAGGCTATAGGCTATATAACATCACGGTACGTCCAATAGGAGCTGAGCATTAATGAAGAATGTTGCAAAAACGGGAGAAAAATATTTAATTTCAAAGCTTTCCCTGCGTGCGCTGCGTAAACGGTTAAAGTTACGGAAAAATTATGTATAACAGAATTATTCCCCATTAAATTTTCTAAAAAAAAGTCTGCGATAGCATATGTTTATCTTTTATGGTTGGCTCACTATAACCTTTCTTTTTGGTAATCAAATTTTTTTTTAATCCAAAGTTTATCTGCGATGGTGTTTTTGTATGCATGATATTATTCCTTATCAAAATAAATACATTATTTATCACAAGCATTTAATTTTGAACAAAATTGTTAATGACCTCATTTGATTTCAATGAATACCTTAAAAGATATCATAGTTTGAAATAAACGGAAAATAATAAATTTTGATTTTCAGAGCTTTTGTTGCGTGCGCTGGGTAAACGGTTAAAGTTACGCAAAAATCATGTATCACGGAATTATTTTCCTTTAAAAGTTTAAAAAAAAGTACCGGACAGCATTTGTCTATCTCTTAAGGTTGACTCGCTATAACCTATTTTAGTTAATAAAATTTGTTCTAAAATAATGCATTAGATGCGAAGGTATTTTTGTAAAAGTCATATAAAACCTTATCAAAATTTATACTTTATTCATCACAAGTATTTAATTTTGTACAAAATTGTTTTTTACATCATTAGATTTCAATGAATATCTTCAGAGATATTACAGTTTTAACATAACTCCGCAGCTAAATAATGATCAAGTACTACGCACGCATCTATACTTAATTTTTTTTTTGTTTAGTTGAACGCGCTTATCTTAGGAACTACTGATCCCGTCAGATTCAGACGCATTAGAGACTAATAGGTTCAGAGACTCCTCCGAGGGAGATGCTCACCGGTCAGGAATCCTCTTTGGAGTGATTCGACCTTAAAGCTTGAGGACCCATCGAGGTCCTCTCCTTTACTAAAAGCCCTGGTGACTTCAAGAAGGTCATCAGAGATAGCCTGCAAAAAAAACCCACCTAGAAGGAGTCGAACGCGCGAACGAAGGGTTCCGTGCCAGTTGCAAATGAAAAATATTTAATTAAAATTTCAAATAATTTTTGGAGATTTTCGATAAAATCTATCAAAAATCTCCAAAAATTATTTGAAATTTTAATTAAATATTTTGTTAATATTTCAAGTTTCTACCTACCGACCAAAAAAAGTCACGCTTATTCTATGGGAGCCCCTTTAATATTTATTTTATTCTATTTATTAGTATTTATTTTATTCTATTTTCTATTTTTATCTTATCTATTCTATTATATCTATATATCTATTTTATTCTATTTTCTATCTTAGTAATAGGATCCCGTTTTACCCTTTGGGTACAGAATCCTACAAAGGGGAACTACTGATCTGAAAAATTCTATGATTGTCTATTTATCGAGGAACACTATAGGCCAGAGCTTCCCAAACTTATTTTCATAGTGACGCCCTTAGGAATTTTCTAATTTTTACGAGCCCTCCCCCCGTTATAGTAACAGCCAAGTTAAGTACATACCTACAAAAACAAAAACATAGCTTTTTTTGAATTATTTAGGCGTTAACGAATGCGCAAATATTTTAAAATTAGAAAGACTGAAAAAAAATTACCATAAAAACATAAAGTAGCACAGACAAATTTCGACGGCGAAAGCAATGTCCCGGTAGCATAAAGATGCTTATTCGATTTTTTCGCCCGCGCTGGACGGTCGATTTTTTCAGTGTATTTTCTTATTTTAGAAACAGAGCATCTCAAAACCGGGTTCAAGTTTAGAAATCGCGACTTACATTTCTTTGTCTACATTTATTTTCGTTCGACTAGCTCGCTAAGCTAGTTAGACAGCCATTCTATGTGGATCGTCTCACGACGTCCGCCCCCGGGATAGAACCGCGACACCCCAGGGCGTCGCGACGCACAGTTTAGGAAACCGTGATATAGGCTTATATACCTCCATAACATCACTCTACGACTAATAGGAGTTGAGCATCAATGAAAAATGTTGCAAAAACGGGAAATCCACGCGGACGAAGTCGCGCGGGCACAGCTAGTCTTATATAAGAAAAATCAATACATAGCTTTGTCGTTTTCTGTGTGTTTTCTGAATCGCCGATTATAGCCGGTTTCCCCAAACTATTTTGGCAAGAGACGCCTTTTCCCTCCCTTTTCCATAATGCACTGACATATCTTGGACATATCAGACATAGGTGGCGATGCCATCTCTAAAAATCAGAAAACCAGACTTACCTATCCGCTAAAATAGCCGGACTTTTGAGTCTCACACTTTTCGACAATGGGCGAATTCGAGTAGAGTGAAATGTGTGCGGCTTGCTTGAGTCAAAAGAAAAAAAAGCTTAACATTTACCTTAGACAACAAATTAGAAATGAATTCGTTGACCTTAGATTATATAAGTTGCGCACGCTTATAGTCTTGTTGAGTTTTTAAAAGTATCTAAGACAATGATACTTTCTATAGTGATTTTTAGATACATAACAAGTTGAGTTGATACACGGGGTCGATTTTGAGACCTCGTCGACCCCTAAATCAGTTTTCGATTGTGTCGTCCCCTGGCAAACCAAACTGAGAAACCCTGGTCTATAGGATATGGTAACTGCTTACCATCATCGGTGGACCGTTTGCTTGGTTGCCAATCTGTTGCCAACCCATAACATAAGAATCTGGAGTGGTCTCCCCTTGACTTTCTCGTATACCGGAAACAACTTTAAAGTTGATAGAAACCTTATATTTTGATGTCATACACGCATGTTAAATTTGGTTGCAATAAGTTAAAGCATACCCGAGTTATCGTGCTAACGTACAGACACACACTCACACAGACATAATTCCAAAAACGGTAATTTTGGACTCAGGGAGGTCCAAAACGTAAATCAGTCAAGTCGTATTCCCACAGTGCGTGGTGCACGTCCTTTACGTCGCTACCCCCGCAGTAGCATGAGCTCACATCGGCGAGTCTCATGCGGAAAAGTCTACCCCTGAAGCAACCGTGGCCTGTCAGCAACTGTGAGGTTTCATAGTCCGGCTCGACCCAAGTCGCCTTGAGACGAGCCACCACATCCGGGAAGAACCGATAAAGCTCCCTCCCCTTGTCCGACGTGTCCCAACGTCCCTGCCATGCGGCCTGGACGGACTCAGTTATTCTGAGTTCGACACCCTTGAACTCGTCTTTGGCAAGCGCGGACTCGCGCGCCTCACCTAGTCTGCCCGCCCGGGTTACCTCGAGGTCGGCCGGAAGCACACCGGCAAGCACCGGCAGTGCGTCGGTAATCGTTGAACGGTACGCCTTCGTCAGAAGGACTAAGGCTGGTCTCTGGGTGCGCAGGAGCGCACTTTGCACAACGTGAAGGGACGCGCGCTCGAACCAACATGCTGCAGCATACGTTACCGTGGCGATGTAAGTGCCGCGGTACAGCTCCCGTAGGGCTCTGTACCGTATCCCCCAAGAGGACGCCGATACTCTCGACATCTTGCCGAAGCAATTTGCCGCCCTCTCCCCTATCGATAACGCATGCCGTGCGAACGAGAGACTCAAGTCGACCACCACTCCGAGCACCGTGGTCGACGTGACGCTTTTGATAGAAGTCCCCCTGAACCTGATGACTGGGGGCCTCTGGAATTTACCCCTGATCATCATGGTAACCGACTTAGCAGGCGCGTATTCCAGTCGGTTACGGGCGCTAACTGTAGATGGGCAATGTGAAAGAGAAAGAGCATACTAACAAGCATATCAGAACGAGATAGACGAGACCATTTCACATACACGCAGGCGGCCTATATCGGCCTGTCAGTCACGAAGAAAAGACGACAACCAGACTGCAGTACCATTTTTCACGCACACATGCACATTACTCACACATTGGTGCATTTTTCGGTCTCGCCCTAGTTGATTCATTGCCAATCTATAATCGTCAGTAATTATAAATCTATGGCAGAAACAGTTGACGAGACAACCGGTATCAACAATTTCCTCAAGTTTTAGTGATCGATCAAAATCTTGAGTAGCTTTGAAGAAACTCACGTGGGACCCAACTGACAAATTGGACTTCCGATTGTCGCATTTAGCTCCTGCTATAGTCTCAGAGGTGAATAAATAAAGTGTTCTGACTGCTTAGCAGGCAGGTGATCAGTTACCGCGGCTCAAAGATGTTTGCCAAGCTTGAGGGACCCAATGCCAATTTTATTGTGGGTATACCTACATTTACAACACCTACTAGCACGTATATACCTGCTAGCATGTTTTACAAATTCATTTATAGGTACCCAATTGCCTTATTAGCATTATGCCCGGACTGTTGAGATGATTTTGTGTGATATCTGGTCTGGAGACGCATTTTTGAATCATTAGAATTCCAAATCGTGTATGAAATCGCAATATGCGTATACGAATCACTAAAATCCCTATTTTTGAATATTCATATCAACTCGTGAATTTTGCAACGAGTGGTCAGACCAAGGGTTCGACCCATTCATTTCCGATATTCTACCAGTAGAAGATCATGAGAAAATCAAATGAGTGACAGTGACATCAACACTTTTAATTTACGTTCCGTTTCGTCGTAACTCATTACCGGTTTCTATTTTTGTTCCGTAGCCTTCTCGTACTCACTGTTCCGTAGCTGTCTCGTAGTCACTGTTCCGTAGCCGTCTCGTAGTCACTGTGCCGTAGCCGTTTCGTAGTCACTGTGCCGTAGCAGTCTCGTACTTACTTTTCCGTAGCCGTCTCGTAGTCACTGTTCCGTAGCCGTCTCGTAGTCACTGTGCTGTAGCCGTCTCGTAGTCACTGTGCCGTAGCCGACTCGCACTCACTGTTCCGTAGACGTCTCGTAGTCACTGTTCCGTAGCCGTCTCGTAGTCACGTGGTGTTGAGTTGAAATTAAAACCATATACTCAGGTCTACGGTCCCTTGAAGTTGTGGAAAATGTTTATGCCATAAAATACGTATATTTCGACTCTCTCAAGGGAAACAAAATTCTTAGGGTTCCCGTTGAGCAGGAACTATGAAATTTGGCAAGTAATATCGTCTTATACCACAGGTACAGGAAAAAACTCTGAAATAGTTATCATTTGTAATTAAATCATAAAAAATATACCTAGTCTTTATTTAAAGTACGTAATCAATCATCAAGGTTTGCCTTTATCTGGGAAACGCGTGGAGGTCTTCTGTTAAAATTAAAAGTCCCTTGAAGCAGTGAAAAAATCAAACTTCTAAGTTAACGCAAAGAAAGATACGACCGTTTATGCCGCAAGAAAATACAAATTTGTAAGGAACCCTCGGTGGGCGAGACCGACTCGCACTTGTCTGGTTCTTTTTTGAAAAGCAATGAGCCGTAGCGCGGTACCCGGCACGGGTATGGCGCGGATGCCCTAACACCAATCTTCTTTGGGTGAGATCACAGAGTACATTTGTATGGTGAGATCGATCAAACTTTTATTGACCAAAGTATTTTTAAGCTTCAGGCGAAGTGACCATTTACTCTCAAGTTATCGATTTTTAAGTAGTTAAAAAAATAAACGATTCTGACTGATTCAACTGACGAAATGTTTTCCATCCAAATGTTATCCATACGAGTTTTCTTATTTACGCCATAACACTGCACCAAAAAAAGTGGGTGCTTCCATTAAATGAAAACGGTCAGACGTCTTATTTTTATTTCAGCGTCATTAACGCATAATTGCATGGAACGATAAAAACAACGGTCACTGAGAGCGTGTGGGATTTAATTAAATAATTTAATTAAATTTTAGAGTGGCCATCCTGCGCGGAGACGGCCATTCGGTTCGTTAAAGCTCGCTGTTTGGTGTGAGACACAGGCGCGCAGCGGGATTACATGATCGGATTTATAAACCGAACTTTAAACATTATTACGGATTAGTAAAGGTTGGGAACCCATAGCTCGCTATATCGCATCTAAGGGCTCTCTGATAATGATAGACGAGAGGCACTATTTAGTAAAATAGCTTGAAGGATCAAACTTAAGGTAGAGGAGGAACCCTTACCTTAATATTGGCTCATAGCTACCAGCTCATAAGTGAGTGTATGGTACGGCGCCAAAAGTTCGCTCACATTTTTTTTGAGTAACCAATGATTACACAGCATCTGAAATCCGTGTCGTAGCTACAAACCTTTCGCCGAGCGACTATTAACCAGAAAACTAATTGAATTTTTTTTTTTATTCAATTGAGTATTTTACAGAGAAAGAGACATCACAAAGCGCGTTACGCGCCGGAAATTCGTATATTCCCGAATTTACAAAATTTTGTGATTTGATTATAGAATCAAATCGGATCGGGTGTATATTTACTTTCGTTCAGGTGTTGGCTAATATGAAATGAATTTTTGTATCGATTGTGAAAATCTCGCAATTTCGATCAAATGCTTTTTAACTATGGAATCGGATACCAGCTAATTTTGTAAAGCAGGTTGCCAAACTAGCACAGCAAAGGTCACGATGAGTAATTTTCTTTCTTCTCTCCACATAGCAACAAACAACTCGGTATCTTGCGTCTGATAAGCATTTCGTAATGAGTGCGTGTGAGACGGCAAATTATATACCTGCCTGTGTGCAGGTGTGAGCTGAAAATAGTTCCTTTTGTTCATTTAATGACACATGCTAAACAAGTCGTTTCCATACCTTGTTACCGATTAGTTATCTAGTCCAGTCATTTAAGCTTAAATTAGGTAAGAATCTCGGAATTCGAGATACCCAGCTGTAAGTCTGTAAATACTTGTATATTGACACCCTAAAAGTTGTCTCAAAACCTACATATGGTAGGGTGTACGCAACTATTAAATTTCAAGGTCAAAGGTCACAAAAATCGGTTTTTTGCGCTTTTTTTGTAAATATCTCATTTCCTATGGGTTTTTTGCTATTTGTATTTATTATCAATATTGTAGAATATAAAATTCTCTACAAATTTTGTTTGAAAAAATTTTTCATACGGTGAACCGTTTTCGAGATAGAGGGCGGAGAGCGCGCGGTCACAGCATCACTTCAGGTCAACCGGTGCCTCCGTTCAAAAACTCGCCATATATAGTTGATGAACTATCGATAAATCAATGATAAATAAAGTCTCAAAGTCTGAAAAAACTGCAGTTATAATAGGACAAGATATTGATTTACTCGTCATTTTAATTGGGCGTACACTGTCTTACGAACAAGAAATTTTCTTTAAAAAAGTTGGGAAAGGAAATGTAAAAACGGAGATATACTCGACTAAAAGTTTTGATAATTATCCTCATTCCAAAACACATATTTTATTTCTGCACGCATTAAGTGGATGTGACACAACTTCTGCGCTTTTTAAAAAGGGAAAAAAATCATTTTTAAAAGTTTTTGAGAAACTGACAAATTTGGATGAACTAGCTGCAGCATTTGAGGAAGAAAATTGTTCGGCCCAGAGATTATTAGAGAGTGGAACTCAAACCTTATTGGCAGTCTATAATGCTCCGAAATCTGTGAAAAGTCTTGATCATCTTCGTTATATGCATTACGTCAAGGCTACAAAACTTAATAAACCTGTGCAGCTTTCAAATATTCCACCAACAAGTGCAGCTGCTCATCAACATTTCGAACGAGTATATTATCAAGTTCAAACTTGGTTAGGGCATGATTTGGAACCCCAGGTATGGGGTTGGGCAATGCGAAACGATTTTCTGGAGCCTATCATGACAATTTTACCACCTGCTCCAGAACATTTGCTAAATACAATTTTCTGCAACTGCAAGAGTGGTAGTGGTTCGCGATGCGGATGCAGGTAAGCGGGCTTGCAATGCTCTTTAGCTTGTGGCCAATGTAATGGGCAAGCTTGTCTCAATGCTCTACCATATCAGAGCGACATTAACGAAGATGGAACTTTTGACCCCGAAATCATGGAAGAACTTGAGACAAATGTCGTTGAAGACTATAATGAAGACCAGTTTGAAATTTACCAGCAGCCGGAAGACGACGATGAAGAGGAAGAAGATGATTAAAATTATAAATTGTAGTTTTTGTACCCTTTATTCCATTTTTTTACTTTTAATAAAAATAAATGTATAGCCCCAAGCACCAAGCACCAAGCACTGACAAATTTCGACAGCGAAAAGCAGTGCCTCGGTGGCGAAATTGGTTAACGCGTCCACCCGGATTGTGGAAGGTGCGGGTTCGAGTCCCGCCTGAGGCAAGTCGATTTTTTTCAGTGCATTTTTCTAGTATTATATTTACGCGTTTGTAAACGCAAAAATAAAATTATTCCATAAATGTATTGAATGATATTTTTTAATAAAAAGATAAATTCATAATTTATTTGTTTTTTTTTATCATGTAAGAAGTTATTAATATTAATTAGGCTTAAATTCAAATATAATTCCTATATTTTCATTAACAATACTGCAATTATATGGGCAGATAAGTGTTGTTAAATAAATAAATACTGAATAAAAAGTGGATAGGTTAGGAAAAAATGATAAAATATAATATAATAGTTAATAAAAATTGACAAATATTTATAATCATTGATTTATCGATAGTTCATCAACTATATATGGCGCGTTTTTGACCGGAGGCACCGGTTGACCTGAAGTGATGCTGTGACCGCGCGCTCTCCGCCCTCTATCTCGAAAACGGTTCACCGTATAAAAAATTTTTTCAAACAAAATTTGTAGAGAATTTTGTATTCTACAATATTGATAATAAATACAAATAGCAAAAAACCCATAGGAAATGAGATATTTACAAAAAAAGCGCAAAAACCCGATTTTTATGACCTTTGACCTTGAAATTTAATAGTTGCGTACACCCTACCATATGTAGGTTTTGAGACAACTTTTATGGTGTCAATATACAAGTATTTACAGACTTACAGCTGGGTATCTCGAATTCCGAGGTGAACTTACTATAATGACTGGACTAATCCCTGGATTTATATTTTAAAAATTATGTTTTAAGAAGCCGCTTCCATAATTTCTCAGGCAAAAATTCACTTTAGGTATGTATGCATCCGAATATCCGACCACTAGTCATTACACTCAAGAACACCTAAGAGGGTTACGTTTTGAAGAAATGGAATGCTACATTCTAAGTGGGCAACAGCTATGACAAGCACTGGAGAAGTGGACACAGACTGTTCATACTGGGGGCCTGAGAATATACATATAGGTACTATTAGGATTTATATTTGGATGACGTAGATCACAGATTCTCTCAAATAGGTCTGGACACAGCTGGTTCGCTGCCTACGACACGCCTATCCCTCTATCTACTTTAATTCTGAGTGTTATCTTAAAAATCGTTTTACATTTGCTTAACGACTTCCAGTCGCCGTGTTGAGGCCGGCGGGAAACCTTGCGGCTATATTAAGTAGGTACCTACTAGATTTCACCCCTGAATTTGTTTGTGATGATTCAAGAATGAGAGATGAATTTTTCTCTATAAACACTGAAAGTTAAGTAAAATGGCATTATATTAAGTTACGTTGTTCCCCCGAGTAGGTACTTAAATCTACCCATGATAAGATTACCTGGAAGAAATTGCTCTTAGCGGTAAGGTATCAAGATCACTCTTTGCAAAAATTTTAATTCAATCCAGAATGAAGCTGCTTTTACACCAGGCGAGGCGAGAAGAGACGAGAAATTAGTATGAGAATATTTTTATTCTCTCCTAGCACATCTTTGGTGGAAATGGGTTAGATTGGCGAGGATGGACAAGACGGAGGAGGAGGTACAAGACGAACTGAATAGTAGATACTGAATCTTCATTATTCGGGCAATATCGCGCGAGCTCGTTATTGCTAATGGCAATTTTTGGTGGAAATGGACAGATGTGATTTTAATTCTCGTTTCTCCTCCTCTCTCGTCGCCTGGAAAGTGGAAAAGCACCTTAGTGATCGTCGATAAAAGTTTCACCGAAAAATCTATACATAGTCAGTGTTTCAGCTAGAAAACATACATACAAATCATAATAGATATTTTCCAAGTTTGACCTAGATTTGGTCTCACTTTAATGTAACTGAACCAACTGCGTAGTGAGTAGTCTAGATTATACGCATACGTGACTATTTTTGTCCAAAGAGTGCGTCTTTTATTCAAAGCTTGTAAGATAACCAACCTCCTACAGAAGAAAATAAAGTTGAAATTCCTACAAACTATTCTTTAATAATGTTGGCTTTTAGCAAATGGTTCCATGGTACCAGCGGCAGTAGTACCTAAATGTATGGACTGCATTACTTATTATATTAGAGATACAACATTCATGAAGTTGTTTGTGCTCGCTGCTTTTATCGTGTTGGCTATTTCGTACGGAACATAGTGGTTGTAAACCTGAAAAAGCTGGAAACCGCTGAAATGTTTGTAACTTCGGTTATTGTTGTTAATTGTTATATACGTTTATTTAATATTTACATATTACCAACATTGATTAAGATTTTATGTTCCGTATTTCGTAACGCTCTACAATCAAACAAAGAGGCCAGCCCCTGATGGAAATAGGGGCTTTCGTCAATCTACTTTCACATATATCTTTTCAAGACGGAACCATTTTGAAGCTTTTCCTTCGCAATTTTTGTCACTATTATCTTCTTTGAAACCCCACCTCTCTCTCATCGCTGCCTTCTGATTTGGACGCCCTAGGGACTTTGGTGGTGGAGAGACTCCCACTAGGAAGATGCTCGGTCGCCCAGTAATCTACTAGGAACGTTTGACTTACAGGCTTGAGGCCCCCCGAGGTCTTCGTCTTTTTAAAAACCCGGTGACGCAGAAAATATCATCAGCGATAAACTGCAGTATACAATAAAAAAACTTTTATCACGTAATTGTGTAACCTGTCAGTAAATTTTACCTAAAACAAAAACACCTTTCACTTCTATACATCAGTCTTGGGACCACAAAAGGCACGATTGCAAGGCAATCGTGCCTTTTTGGACCCACGAATAAACGCATACAGTATAAAACAAAAGTTATTACCAGAACGTATAGGTATACCTACCTACATAGGTATGATTTCTAAGAGTACCATATTCTAGTTTCCACTGAAAAACTCTGACCTATCTTTTGTAATGAGTCTAATTTAATTCTGTATACAACTAAGATACTTTATACTCTCCAGAAGGCTTTGGCTCAATTTGGTGGTTTATTACGTCTGTGTAAAGTAGCTTCTACAATGCTCCCGCATAACTTCATTCGTTACGATCTACGAGTAGGCAGCGGGTTAACGAATCAAATATAAATTCAAGCCGCGCATATAAACCCGATTATAAACCGTTTACGTGTTCCATAAAACGATATAGAGGGTTGCCATAGATCACGCTCGGGTTGCAGAATGGAAAATTGTTTAGGATCGGTTCTCACCTAGAAGTGCTTTTACCTATTTAACTTACCTGCCATTGAATATTGTATAAAAAAACGCTAGGCGTATTATTATGAAAGTAAGTAATAGGATAATAAATAACAAAATTCAAAAACGAATTGGGAAAATCCAAATACTTATGTCTATACATAAGTAGCAATTGTTTAGTAAAGATTAAACCCTTCAAAATCATATAGCCTAGATGAATTTATAAATAAACTCATTAATTAAGTAATAACATGGTACACATTCAAACCTTCCTGCACTCCTTATGCATCAGTGAAATCGGTCGGAAACTACTGAAGCTATATTCATAAAAATGTCCTGGTGACATATTACGAATGGCGTTAAGTTAAAAATTGTCTTAGCTACTGTTTACAATGAGTATTGTTAGCGCAGTAGTATTCTTTACGACCGCTCCATGCGACTCTTATTAAATTTACAACACAAGTCATAAATGAATAATATGATTTAAGTTTCGTGGTATGTGAGGAAAAAGTCCACCAATAGGAAAGCGACGCTGAGCGAATTTGGAAACACAAAGGCATCACATCATATTGTTAGTTTAGTTGGTTTAGGTCTGGTGTAAGATGGAGGTTGTAATATGCCGAGTACCGAATAAATAAATTATGAAATTATAGGTAGTAAGTAATTAAAATGCCTTCTGCCGCGTCTACGAAGATAACCTAACTCGAAAGTCTATAGATACTGAAAGTTAATTTAACGATGATTGTTCGAAGCTTTTGTGGCTGCGTCTACCGTTGTGTCCTCATAACATTATTCTAGTGAAGTTTTCTTTGAGACGTGTTTTAGGCAAATAAAAGGGTGATTGGTATTTTGATCTAACATTTATACTTTAGGCTTTTGTGAACATGAATTACATAATGGCGTCGGCCATGACCTCTGGCAGCTTTTTGATAATGATATCTACGTAATATACAATACTAGCAGCCGATTAGTCAGCAAAAAGTTTTAGTACAGTTTGGTAGAAATTATACTATGACTTGTGTAAACTGTTAATAAGTAATAAAAAAATATATCATATTTATTGAAATCCCGGGTCCTTCAAAAGAGGCGTGAAGAATCACTTCGTATGCCGACTAGACAAGAGGCAGTGGTTAGTGCGTTTTACAATGATAAGGTAACCACACTCTCAGTGATTGAATAAACATTGCTCATAACTTTGGTCGGTTGAGTGTTACGAACAAAGCTCACAGTTTCTGCCTAATCTGAGGGCTAATCAATATTGAGTACTTAATTCAAAGCAAAGAGTATTACCGTCAATTAAAAAAGAAATCTTCACTGAGCTTACGTCACCTTCAACTTTTATTATATTTGCGAGAGTTAAATAAAAGTTGATGTAGGCGAGATAGCTAAATCAGCTAAATCTCCGGCTTGTCAAGAACTTCCGTAAGTTTTTTTTACTGATACGAGTATCTAAAGCGATTCTTGCGGAATCGTGTCACATATGGCTGGACAGAGAGGGACGCCAGGGTTGTGTAGGTAAGTGTAAGTGCCGATGCATTATAAGAGAACTCCTTAAGCCGACACCTGGGTCACAAATCTGAGTACTGCATCTGGCTTCCCCTCTGCAACACTATGGAGCTGGCAGCCACACCATGGAATGCGAGTCGACCGGCAGCCATACCATGGAATTCGAGTCGACCTTTTATTAAACTACCTTCGGCAAGGTGAAAGTGTAAAGATTTATTTTTTTGGCCATCAAAATTTGTTGTAGAAGCGACAACGACGTTCCACGCTATTATCTTCGTTTGTGAGTCGAATATATCGAAATTTAAATCAAATTATGTTTATCGGTAGTTATAAACACTGGAAGCCAAATAAAAAATCGGGTGTGGTCTCCCCTTGACTTTCTCGTATACCGGAAACGACTCAAAAGTTTATAGAAACCTTACCTATATATTGATGTCATACATGCATGTTAAATTTGGTTGCAATAAGTTAAAGCACAATCGAGTTATCGTGCTAACGCACAGACACACACGCACACATACAGACACACTCATAGACATAATTCCAAAACTGATATTTTTGGACTCAGGGAGGTCCAAAACGTGTAAATCTGTCAAAATCTCGAGGTCGAATTTTTTGACGATTACGAGACTCGCTTTGCTTACTACGAATCTACGAATACAAGAAAGTAAAAAGGAACAAAATTAATTTAGACATACCTTTGGCAGCTATCTGTTTCTAGCTCCTAAAATTTGTTTGGCAATCCATCACAATACGTCCGTGTCGCGGTCGCTATCGATCTTTTTAAGAATCACTTTGTTATTCCGTACTGTAACACAATCTTGTTTTATTTTTTATATATTCATCGAAAACTTACAACGTGAGTAAGCCGGCAAGTGATGGATGGATATACAGCTGATATTCTGAAAATCCCGGTTCAATTTACATGAAACTGAAGGGATTAGCAGGGGTTTGGTTGATTATAAACTTTTTCGTTGACTAAATACAATTGTTTTGATTACTTATTTTCAGATTTTTTTTATAAAATATTTCGAAAATACAGAAAATGTAATGTTATAACATTTTGAAACGTGAAAATATATAATGTAGTGAAAATAATCGATTAGATCAACTTCATCGTGTTCATGCGGTCCTGTGCAGCTCTGCGGAGGAATATTAGGAGGTTGGACTAGCTTGAGGACCCCTAGGTCTTCTCAATTTCTCAATAACCCGGTAACGTATATACGGCGAAAAGCAATAGTCATTAAAAAAATGTAGGAAATTCTTGTTTTCGAAAGACTCATAAACGAAATAGTCTCGTCAAAACTTTGATACGTTTTGTAGGCGAAAGTTTGTTAATAAGAATTAGCTCTCGGCGATCAGTACGGAGAAACTACTGCCGTATCTATAGGTCCAATATTAAATTAATGACACATAGATACATACAATATCCCATCTATTGGTCCGCCATTTTATTATAAAGTGATATACTAGAAAAAAAAATCAATTCCCGCCTCGGTCGATTTTTTTCAGTGTATTTTTCTAATATAAAAAAAATATTTACGCGTTTGTAAACGAAAATATTATTCCATTAAGTAATATAATTACGTTAGCATAAAGCGTGAAGTCGTATTCTTATTTAAATCCATATTCCAATTTTTACTTTCTCGTACGGATATAGAGGTAGTCTTGTAAACGTAAAAAAATTCGACCTCGAGATTTTGACGGATTTACACGTTTTGGACCTTCATGAGTCCAATTTTTTTTTGGTATTATGTCTGTGTGTGTGTCTGTGCGTTAGCACGATAACTCGAGCATGCTTTAACTTATTGCAACCAAATTTAACATACGTGTATAACATCAAAATGTAAAGTTTCTATCAAATTTTGAGCCGTCGATCATGAAAGTTGAGCAAGCACGGTCGGTACTTGGATGGGTGACCAAAATTTAACATGCATGTATGCCATCAAAATATAAGGTCTCTATCAACCTTTGAGTCGTTTCCGGTATACGAGAAAGTCAAGGAGAGACCACTTTCGATTTCTAAATGTTATTTGATTGGCAGACAAGCATTCGGCCTGCCTGGTGGTGAGCAGCCACCGTAGCCTATAGACGCTTGCACCACTTACGTGATACTCGCGTGCTACCAACCATAGTCCCCTTCCCTCCCCGTGGAGCTGTGGCTACCTTACTCACCAACAGAAACAAATATCACAAAATGTCCATTCTACTGTGTTGTTCTGTAAGGTGGAGGTACTACCCCAGGCTGCTCCGAATTCAAGCGGCTAGTCCGCTATTCCCTATCTCGACTATAAATGTAGAGAAAAAAATTTAGAAAGTTCCATTACTCGTTTGAAATTCAGTCGATATTTTTTTCTGGTCCGAGGCATCGTTTAGCTTCCGCTACATGAGACGTCTGGCTCCTGATTAGTTTCGTTATAGGATTACCTGGAAACTAATACTGAAAGATCTCGCGAAATGTTTCTAATGTTACTAAGATTTAGGGGTGCTGCCTTTAATATGTCATGTCTATTTTTTTTACTCGCATTTAGAGGCATTATTTTGGTTTAAAATACTATTCGAAAAACAATTTTGCTAAATATTTATGTAATCAAAATGCTTCTATTTCATGTGAAAGATAGTTCTGCACTGCCAAAAGGAAGGGTGATTATTTTAGCAGTCTATGTATGTAAGTATGGACACCAATCAGAATACAGATTTTTTTGATATCGAATTTCATTTCACCGTAAGCTATTCCTATTTTAAATATCTATTTTTCTTGATTGATCGAATAGCTAATGATCACCGTTTCATATTATCGAATAAAATTTCATAAAAAAAAGGTTTCAAAGTTGTGTTGGTTACCGGTTGAATAACGGTCTATCGAACTTACATTTCATATAAACTATTAAGTTATCGATAAAACTATTTATAAAAACATGTTTCAATATTTGTCGGTACACATTATAATGTTTCGTTTAACAACTTTCCATCGCAGTAAAGTTTTATCAAACGATGCTTTCACCTGTTGACGTTTGTTAAAAACTGTTGAGGTCAGTTCTTAACTTATATTTTTTTTATAAATTTTACCTTACCTACAACATAATAATTGTTACGTTTCGATCTGTTGTGCATGTAAGCATGCACCGTCCAAGCAAGTACACAGAATGCAAGTAAGCATGCAGCATGCTAACAAGCATGCAACATGCAAGCAAACATGCAGCAAGCAATATAATAATACTATACGTGGTCACAAGTCTAACCTAACCTAACCTAGGTTTATTTTCGTATTAATGGTTTTTCTTTATAGCGGGGGGCCTCAGGCCCCCCGACCCTCCCGAGCAGGGGGGCCAGCTGCACCCCCCCCGGCAAGCATCTTGCAGGTAGGCATTACAGCATGCAATGCAAGCATGCATACAGCATGCAGTGCAAGCTTGCAGTGCAAGCATGCAGTGCAAGCATGCAATGCAAGCAAGCATGTAGCATGTCAGAATACAACAAGCAATCTCCGTTAGCTTCGGTTGCACCGCTGCGTGTGGTTCTAAATCTAACCTAACTTAATCCATTAACAGGTTTTCTTTACAGGGAAACAAAAATGATTGGGAGTAATTACATGAAAATAGCATTTTCGATGTACACTAACTTTAGTGTAGTAAAAATTGATGTTTCAACAATTCTGCAAACTGAAACTTACGTGGATACAAAATTATGGGTAACAAAATATTGATTTAACATTATTTCGATAAAATAAATAAAATAGGAAAATAATTTACGATGGAATGAACTTGTAGATAAAAACTATTCGAGGAAATAAAATTGCGGATTCTAGGTGTTGTTAAATATTGTATAAATTGCTATAGGACCTCAGATCATATAAAGGATGAGACTGACCATTGTATATTTATTATGAACTAGCTGTGCCCGCGATTTTGTTCGTGTGTTTTGATGTTATATAACCTTTAGCCTTCCTCGATACATGGACTATCCAACACAAAAATAATATTTTAATTTGAATAAGTAGTTTCTGAGATTAGCGAGTTCTTCAGCTTTATAAGTATAGAAGATTATTCATTTGCAACTGTTCCTGATTTTTACTGGTGTGCAATAAATATTATTCTTTTCTATATTATACTTTTAACCAATTATTGAAGTAGGTAGGTAGGTACTTCAGTATCTTTAATTAATATTATTTCAAAATATATATTTAAGTACTTTTATATTAAGGGATGTTATAACTAAATAGCGTGTAAACAATCAGTAATTTCATATGCAAAGACCTACTATTATTTGTCTACATTTTACAGAGGTTGGCAACCCTTAAATAAGCGAGCGTATTAGTGGAAGCACCCCGAGACGTAGGTAACAAAGAGGTAACAAACCTTGCAATGTCTGTTAATCATGAAAGGGCAATATACTAATTATAAGTTACTAATTAATACAATAATAGGCTACGTACAATTGTACGTCACTAATTATAATTAATACAATAATAGTCTACATAGAATTAAAATTAACCTAAGTAAATACATAATTATGTACACCACTAGCGGCACGTCTCGGCTTTGCAACAGCGAAAAAACTTTATTTTTTAAATATTTTGAGACAAGCGAAATGTACCTAATTTGTTTTTTAAAATTATAAATAGTAATTTGAAAAACAAACTACATTACGCTTATTTTATATTTTTTAACGCTTATATTTTTCTTACAAAACATATATTTTTATCCATAATCCTACATCTAATCTACACATATATTCTAGCTTTTGCCTGCGATTTTGTCCGCGTGAAACAATTACTGTGGGCAGCATTTTTTGGACTTTGTTTGGACGTCCACAAGACCTTTCATCCCCATGGGCAAAATTTTCAAAAACATTAAAACGAATATTTATTTTTTATCAAGTGCCTATATTCAAAGTTCAAAGGTAACATAAGTAAATAACCCTTTCCAACATCTAATCAATAATTGTACTAAAATAATCAAGATCGGTCCTGTAGTTTTCGAGTTTATTCGATACGAACACATAAATCATTGATTTTTATAACTAAAAAGTAGCAATATGATTTCTCAATCATCATATCTGTACCAAATTTTCTTCAATACATTTTCAAACTTACTCCATAATCCAAAGTCCATTGCTGTGTATGATGAATTCAGATCAGGTATTGGAAAAAAAAAGATTTTGTATATGTTATAAGTCTATCTCTTATTTTATTGTAGAGAAAAAAAGGTATAACAAATAAGTAGTTTTGGCGGGAGCGAACATAAATAATTAAAAAAATATAAACGTTTCGTTTCACCACAGGTACGATTGCGGTTAAACAATTGCAATTTGCGTTATTTTATTTTCGATATTAGTAATCTAAATAAAATTGTTTTAATCATCAGTCATTTAGTATGTACAAAATAGCTGACTTCCTAAGTTGTTAAGGTAAAGTAAAAAGAGACTTATCCTATCAACTAATCGGCCATTTAGTGTCTGTCCCACGATCAGCCATAATGTCCAGGGGGGCTATTCGCTATCTTTTTTTGACAGTTGAAAGCGAAGATCACTGAGCGAATTACGTATCCATTGCTGTTTTACGCGACAAGTGCCATAATAGCGTGTCGTGTAAAACAGCAATGGATGTGTAATTCACTCGGTGATCATCACTTTCAACTATCAAAAAAAGTTAGGGAATAGGCCTACAGTAGGCCTAAAGTTAGCGAATAGTCCCCCTGAACAGTGCTACTGGATTGTACTCGCAGTAATTAATTTGCTTTTTCGTAAAATATACGGAGTAATTATAGAATTTTATCAAGCATCTATTTAGTAATAAGTTTGTAAGTTATGATTGAAATTGATACCAAATTAAATAGAAACGAAAAACATGGAAAGGAGTCCTGTGTAGCTCAGTTGGAAGAGCAGTCGCCCGGATAGCGAAAGGTCGCGGGTTCAAGTCCCGTCTCAGCACTTATCCATGACAGGATTTTTTTCCATGTTTTTCGTTTCTATTTAATTTGGTATCAATTTCAATCATAATTAAACTTGCCAAACAAAAATAAAAATAATATTTCAAGTTTGTAAGTATCAAAATCGAGTTAAATAATTGACGTGCTCTAGCCCATAGAGTCAAGTCTTCAGTTTCATATCTTTCTTGATTTTTGCAATAAAATGTGGGTGCCACACATTTTAATGCTTCTAGGGAGTGCTTGTCGGGAAATGCATGGTACAGACCTCATGATGGTGACTGATGAGAATTGTATAGGTCATACACAAAACCTTTATTTTGATGATTCCTCATAATTGTTCGTCAACACTGGATGCTTATGAAACTACACCACGTTCACTGCACAAAATCCACTCCGAAGCAATTTTGAATTATCGAAATAAAGATCGACATCCAGACACCATAGTTTCTCGCCAAACACTTTTTTCTTCTTTTCATTATTTGTTAAATTTTGAGAAAACGCGTAGGATTTAAATGTGGGAAAACGTGTGGGCAAGCAGCAGTTTCGAGTGAAGTGGGAACGAGAGCGGGCACCGTGTGGTACGGGTGCCGAACGTAATAAAAAATAAGACTTAGAAAGAGGGTCTGTCAATAGTTCATCCGTGACCATGGCGCATGAAACTGCGCCGAAATATCGGATAATCCACAAAACAGAGGTACGTGGTATTTTTATTTTTTTTTCATTTTATTTGGGTTTTTAAACAGTTACACATTTTGTACTAATAATAATATTACATTAATTCGTATAGTAAATGTGAACCAACATCAAAAAACCACAGGTTACTAAAAAAATAAATAGGTGGTAAGGTCATCCTGGTGCCAAATGCATCCCATGAATTACAAGTGACAGTTAGATTGAACTATAGTATTATATAAACCAGTGACAAAATTACTTTAGTTTAATTTTAACTTAATTAATTATAAATGTGATAAATGTGCTTATTAAAAACCTACTATTGGCCAAAAGTCATTATTGTTATAAATTTAGATGTATTTAAATATTTCTTTTCGATATCTACCTCTACTAGTATTGAATATATCTATAATGTTGAAATATTCGTTGTATGTTTATCTTTCGCACCAGCTATCTTCGCATGTGGACTCCATTTCTGCTTAACATCAGGTGGAATGGAGTCATTTGCTTGACTTTTTATAAAAAAAAAAAAAAAAAAAAAAATGTTTGAACTATCTTGTAAATAGGTGAGCGTTTGCCAGCATTAGTGCGACATAAGTTAACAGCAAATAATTTATGCTCCTTGCGGCAATGTGTCCTAAAAGGTACTTGATAGTTCAACTTATTATTTAAAGCTATACAGTCATATTTTCCATGAATAATATCATATAAGAACATTCCCTGTAGTAGTATACGTCTATCTTTAAGATTAGTTAAATTATATTTGTCAAGTAACAACTTGTATGACAGTTTACTTCTACCACACCTATAACTAACTAAGGTATAAATCCCCTTTTCTTACATACTTAATACTACTTAAATAATCATTGTTTTTCACTAAAATAGCGAAAGTTAATTATTAACCGAATTCTTTAGAAGACATTGTCTTAATTATTGTATAAATGGTAGAAACCAAACCCAATTCAATATCCGGGTCATATTGACCAACCTAACAGTCCTCCTTCTATTTTTCTACCACATAGACCTCGGGTTAAGTCTCTTTGAGACATCTTAAAATTTATGGACATTATACCACCATTCTGTGGATTAAATACTACTGTGAAACCCCGAGAGAGAATATTTCTGGCATAAGTTCCTTCCGCGAGCAGCGTAAAATTAGGCGTTGCCAAATTTTTGATAAGGCACCTTTGCTTTCGGGTGAGCGCGCGATTTAAAAAGGAGTTCCACATTAGCTTTTCATGTTTTGGGACACTCTTAAGCTTTGGAATTTTTGTCACAGTCGCCAAAATACTGACTGCGAATAATAGATAATCTACCAGAATAATATGAAACTTAAACCGTGAATGGGGCTAGTGTCTGTTTGAGCAATTTTTCATTGTAACGTTTGGATATTGTGCGACTCATCTGAATTTTTGAATAAAATATAATAATAATAATAATGTTTATTCTCTCACCATGGTCCATCACTACCACCATCACCATATATTCATTACAATTAATTCTGTTTATCATGACCACTTATTAATCAACCAAGTATTTTATTCAGTTTAAATTTATCCTTTTCTATTGATCGATACCATTTGTTATTAAGCTCTTGGCTTTTGGTCACCTAATGGTAGATATAAAGTCCTTATTGAATTGTCCGTCAACGGCGAACCTGGATTGTCTGGCTTCTGCCAGGCCAGTTTCAGTTTACTTGTAAGAGTATGAAAGTATCGGTTAATAATAACTCGTTATCGTGAACAATATTTAGAACTTTTGCTTCCTAAACTAGGACCAATTCTGTATCTGAGTTGGCAGAAACAAGAACCATCGAAACATAAAAAAATGTTAACACTTGTTGTTATAGGTTTACCCTTGATTGGTAAAACAACGTTTAGTAGAAAATCGTTTCAGCTAATTTTAGTTACAATAAGTCATTTCGCATAATTATTCATTTGACCGAATATTTAATTGGTAGAATTTTATTTAGCATAATTACTTCTTTGACATAATGTCATTTCACCGAATTTTCAAATGCACTAATTTTATTTAACCTAATGTTTAACTAGACTAATAATGATTTGGTCAAAAGATCGTATCGAATATTCAGTTCAGTAATATAATTCAGTGAAAACGTCGTAAAGTCGCTTCTGGCACTCGCCGGCCGCTGCCGCGGCACGGCACTTAAACGTTGTTCGAAGAAGTGATTTTCGACTAAACGTTGTTATACCAAACAAGGGTGGACCGTTGTTATAACCAAATACTTTGACGAGATGTTGGTAGATAACGGGGTGGATTTAAAACAAAAACAAACCATAACCGACCACAAATTTGTGGATCCCAGTTCTTCCATTCTTGTTAGGGTCACACTTGCCTAAAGTCAATTCATATAATTATTTGTTATCAAAATACAATAAATTTTAATTACCTACATGGCGCGTTAATTAAAATGTGTTAAAGTTTTCCTAATTAAGGTAGGTACCCGTGATAAAGGCACAAAAAATATTCGTAAAAATGAAAAATGGCGTTAATTATAAGCTTTGTCTCTTCTATCCTAATTAACGTGAAGTAATTTTTTGTTTTTGTCAGTTTTAGTAATATAAATGGTAAGATTTGTTACTGAAATAAAACCGGTCTTAATATAGAAAGAAGAAGAAAGAAAGAAATTACTTATTGGTACACACAGAACATATAAGAGAGAAATTACAAAATACTACAAACAATTAATGGAGTCCAATTAATATATTTTTTTAAAATTAATAAATAGGTATTTTTACTTTCCTTTGACATTATCTATTAAGAACAGTATTCCTGACTTTTTCTTTCAGATCTTGTGTAGTTCTCATTGTCTTGTCTAAGTTATTGTAGAAGATATATGAAAGTCATTGACAGTCACTAACAACTTATGAAGTGGAAGAGACAGTAGGGTTTCACCCGAGTGCTTTGAAATAACGCATTGTGAAACTCCATTTTCAATTTTCATCTACCGTAAATTTTTTAAATTCGTCTCCATCGATACTTTCACTTGACATTGACAAATGTATACTATATCGCATAAGAAGAAGTAGAAGACAAAGAGTAGAACATATTGGTTGTTATTTCCCAAACCCTTAATTAGAAGAACATTTCTCGTGATTCGATATTTTTCAAGATTTTTCAATCATTATTAAAATTAATATTATTCTTATTTCCTTAATCACTCTAATTATATCCAGACCAGCTTTTGCTCGCGACTTCGTCCCCGTGGAATAGTTACTTTGCAAGTTTTTTTTAAATAGTGGCACTAGACTCCACTAGAAGTTTTCGTTGCTTCTCTCTAGGAGGATTTCGGGATATTTGGCACTTCAGGAGACTTGACACACCAATATTTAAAACTTTCTAGCTGCCCGGTGCAGACGGCAGCGGAGCAAGGTACTAAAACTATCCAATTTCTTAAATCAACCTTGTTCCATAGTCATAGAGTTTATTTATTTAAATGCTACTGAAAGACTACAGAACACAGTTTAAGGACAATTTGTGTTAACCCGCCATGCTGTATGTCATATAAATGCATAATAACTAGTCCTGCCTCGATTCTTTGGCAGCATTAAAATCGTATCGTATATACTGGAACCATTCTTCTCCTCTTAATCTATGTCAGGATCACAATTTTCTTTATCTAGTCCCATAATTCTGTCTTCTATATGGTCCGTAGCTGGGGTATGAAGGATGGTAGTCATAGTGTGGGTGGTGGTGCTCCTCTTGCTTCTGCTCCTTGAGGTAGTTCACGAACCAGGCCAGGAAGTAGCCGGCCTTGTGGAAGAGCACCCAGAACACGAAGGCGTATATCAGCTTCAGCACAAAGAATTTCTTGAGGATCAAGTCAGCGATGTACACTGTAAAACGAGGGCATCTTAAGGACTTGCAACAAATATTATAATTTATTCAGAAAAATATCCGACAGTTTTTAGTAGCCAGATACAAAATTGGAGCATTTTTTTAAGCAAATAGGAATTTATATGGCAGAGCAAAATGACGCTTTATGCGACAGATATGCCTTCGGCAGTGAGTAAAGGCAGGATCTAAAAATTGAAATGCGGTGACCGAGCTTAGGCAGGGAAACGTTGGACGCCAGCCCATAGGATGATATTTCCAATACGGAACCTTAATAGTGATTTTTCAGTGGAAAAAGCGTTAAGAATGGATATTCTTATTTAACTACGCCTTCTGTGAGGTGCAACACATATTCCAAAAGACATTTTTTTATTATTTTTTATGTACATGAATGCTTCGAAGAAAACTCAGAAATGCCATGGGAACTTCTTTTCATTTAAAATGAATAAAACATTTTACTTACTAAAAAAATAACATAAAAAAATATAGCGGACATCCTCTACTATCTGACCCCGTATGTTAATTTTACGCACAATGAAAGGTAACTTACCAAAGATAGCTATTTTTTTCTTCTTTCCTCTAGATTCAACTTCGTTATGTTGTAAACTTTCACAGAAGACAATAGATGAAAGGAATAATATTAAAATCACCGATTTCCAAGACATTTTGCTTTTAGATACTCTTGAGCAGTCACTAGTGTTTTCAACGTTAATATCCTTTGCTTGTTTTCGACCGTATGAGAACATTTGCGTTCCATAGCTGCTTACAAATGTCGCTGCACTTAACATAGTGCTAATGAGGAAGGAAAGTGATGTGGTTTGCTGTGTTTGCACAATTTATAAGCGACACGCTAACGACGTTACCATTGAACTTAGAAATGGTGAGAAAGTGTTTTTTTTATCCGTAGGAAAGTGAGGGTGAAACATGACCTGAACTAAGATCCTGAATATCTTATTAAATAAATAAAGGGCGGAATATCTTATTAAATAAATGTCGACCAGGAATATAACAATATAATTCCGGGCTGTCATTTACCCCAAACTAACAATAATCGAGAACAAATGCATAACAATTGACATATTTTTATAAATAACTAGCTGTCCCGGCCACGCGTCGCTGTGCAAAAAGCAGTAAAAAAAAGACTACTTATCAAGATAAAAGCCATCCTAGCTCTCAAGTTGGATCAAACTGCACACGGTGTACAAATTTGATTAAAATCGGTTAAGTAGTTTCCAGCGACGCTGTAAGTATCATCAGGCGAAAAAACCTTTAAATATAAAATTAATAAGAGATGGGGGACACTTGATGAAGAGGAAAATGAACTTTAAAGATTTTGGGTGCCTATGTCCAGTTCGAGTCAAACATCAACAAATATAATCATGTATTTACTGTGGTGTCTTAGACAGAAATATGGAGTGCGAATATGTTGAATATAATAATGAAAGCTCACTGCTACTAGTCTTGCCAAAAACAACGCAAGTATTTTCATAACTTTGGGTTTCATAGTTTGATAAATACGAAATAATGTATTATGCCATATTAAAATCTTTTCCATGATACGGCAACTTCATCGTTTGGAACTTAATAAATATAAAGCAATTACTCTGACAATTAACTGCAAAGACGCCGTGTCGCGTCTCAACCTCATAAAGCAAATTTAATAAGCTGGACCAAATTTTTAACAGCCTTGAAGGAATAACAAAGCGACGTTTTCAATTTACTCCCGAAGTAGAGTCCTTCAAATATCACATTTCATTGTTACGACAACGATAAATTCACCTGCGATTTTACTCGCATTCTTCCAAAACTTGGTCACCAGGTAACTAGAGCCCCGCGACCTCTAACACAGCCTTCGTTTGGTCAGACACAGTCCTGTACATCAGTTTTGTAAAGATCAGCGTAAACTGGTCATCTCTCTTCAATAAGGCGTGGAGTCCGTAATCTTTCATTTTTAGGGGCCTCAAGATTATCCCCTGAGGAACCCTAAAGTGGACTGGCTTGAACGAGCTTGTATACGTGATTTATCGTTAGAGCATCGAATTTGTAGGTGAATAGGTCTCTGCAAATGCGAGCGTCACTTAGCGCGCAGAGATTACTTTGAAAAATGCATTTTAAAATGTGAAAAGTTCGAATATGCTGCGTCATTGATATGGCCTTTATTTAAGTATCTACTTTGGAAGCGGATTTACTCCTTTGACTAATGACTGTGGGAAGTGGTATGTCGTTATCCTTCAGGTTCTTAGTAAAATTTAAATTATTTTAGGAAAAGTGTAGTAATAATTTTCTTGAAATGATTTGAAATGGTGACGAAAGTAATTTATTTCCTGATTTGTCATTTCCAATTTAATTACACTTCCAAATTATTTCCAAGGCAGGATTTTTCCATTCTTAACAGTCTTCATCTCACCTGTAGGCCGAGTAGGCCTGTAGATAGTAGATAATTACCGAGTGAATTACATATCCATTGCTGTTTTACACGTCAAGCTATTATGACACTTGTCGTGTAAAACCCGCAATGAATATGTAATTCACTAGGTGATCATCACTTTCACTTATCAAAAAAAAAATAAGCGAATAGGCCTACTGATCGTAAGTAACGATAAAGCTGACCTTCAGCTGGGACAGCATCACTAGTGGCGTTTCCTAGAGTGTAGTATTAATGGTGTGTAGTATTGGGTTGGCTTGGGTGCGTGGTGGACGCTTCAATGAAAGTTGACAAAATTTCAATTTAATACTAGAATGGTATGTTTCTTAGATAAAGTTATTTAATTGTTGCTCAAGCTTGGTTTTACGGCTAACTTCGCTAACTTAGAAAAGTCGTCATTGAGCATCACTCATCATTTTCAACAATTGACAGACCGACTATTATCACTAACTGTAGGAACCTAGGAACGCAATAATGCTTCACACTATTCTTGATGACGAGATGGTGATGCCTAGTCAAGCGGAATCAAAACAAATCCTGTCACCAATTAAATCGAACCACTATGACTAAGTTAGCAATGGAATCACATTGAATATTCAAAGAGATCCACATTCTATGATATACAAGATGATCAACCTCTAGGAAAACCAGTGTTGGTCGAGCTGGTCTGATTTGGCTGGGAGTTCAGCGGAGAGCTTTACTCTGGATGGAGAGGAGGTCCTACCTAATGAGATAAAAATGTCCGAAACCACTGTCTGCATACAAAGAATAATCATTCTGGGGTGAAAAAGCAATCTTCTTTTGTATTTATCTTGTGGTTGTGTTTACACTTAACTCTAACCGAGTTAAGTTTATAGTAGGAGACAGGCTGGGAACCTCTGACTATTTCTAGGCAAGGCGTGGCTTATGCTGTCGGATGTGGCTTTATGTCTAACCAAATATTTCCATAGATTCTGTACAACCCTTTTGGAATTATGAGCGTTCTTACTCGTTTACGTAGTTAGTTTGTTTGGTAGTTGGATAAAACGTTCGGCATACTTGATAATATGCAGAAATATTAAATAAAATTAAAGATTAAGTTGAAGATATTTATTTTTTTGAACATGTGTACTGGAAATATTTTATATTAAACTTTGTTGCTCGACATGGTCTGCCTTAGCAGGCGTACAAAATTATTTGACAAATGTCTCTAATATTATTTACACAAGGATAAAAATTAATCGCATTACATGTCAAATTAAATCATATGTATAATAGTAAATGTCAAAATAATAATAATCGAATAATTAATGAAATAAATTATCTAAGACATCGTCAACATTATAGTAGCATTTTTCTATACGTACTTGCTTTAATCTTTTTTTAAATAAATTTATAGTCATTCACGAAATTCTCTTGTCACTTTGTTGTAAATTTGAGTACCTATTCATACCATAAATTCTGATGTTCAAAAACATAACTAGTAAGATTTAATACCTAAAACTATTACCAATATTTCCGTAGTATCTGCAATATATGTGAGCTCATTGATATTCACGTCTGCGTATCTAAACTCGCCCGCACTCGGTTGGACGTCAGTTTGCAATACGAATGCACTTACAATAAATGGCTTCTACTCATGTTTTGCCGGCCCCACCGCACCTTGCCACCTGTTCTCAGAGTGCAGAAGTATCTGTACGCTGCTGATTTGCATTCAAATGGTGAATATGTATTTGGTGGAAGACAGGACATAATATAATAATATTGTTTATAATCCTGTGGTAGCTGATGATAATACTGGGTATAAAAGACATGAACAGTCAAACGAGAACCATGTATTCTATACATCAAAATAAGACATATTTCAAAAAAATTATTGCTGGGAAATGATTTTTATTTTTTGGTGTTAAAAAAAATGCATATTGTACCGCGCAATGTAAAGGGCTCAATTCGCACACAACTCGCAAAACCGCGATAATTTTGCCAGACGGCGGCGGCCCCGTTCGTTAGTGTCCGTGCGCATCGAGTGAGCTACATTGAACGCTAACGTTTTGAAGCCATTTTTTTGTTAAGGAATACTAAAAAAATTTTTAATGTTTCTTTGGACAATAATTAAGAAATAACGTATAGAATACGTTTTCATAAAAAAATGAAAATAAAACAATTATGACTTTGACCTTCAATAAAATCGTAACTATCAATTTCTTAGGTATAGTCTTCTAAAGGAAAAAAAAAATGTTATGATGGTGAGCAAAATACATGGTTCTCGTTTGACTGTTCATGTCTTTTACACCTATAATCACATTAGGTATGAGAGGTATGAGGTACTACAAAGTAATTTCTTGAGCCAAATTTGATAAAGAATTTAATGTAAACAAGCCAAATGTTTTTTGTATAGTTTTGTTCCTATCACTTCTACCTTTCTGCTCATCGCTCAAACAAAAATGATAGGCGTCTCTTTACATAACATTCTTCAAAAGCAAAAAGCATTAAAACAAAGTGGGGCCGCTGGCATGATAAAAGTTTTGCAGGTGCATTCATCATAAAGTAATAATAATTTTAAATTAAACCAAAGTATTTCGAAGGTACTAATACACCACAAAACGCGGACATAGACTGTTGGTCTGAAGACCTTCAAACAACGGGGATCATTTAAGATTTTACTATAACAATTAAAGTACATTTTTTTATTTATACGATTCAGAAGGTATTAAATAGTACGGTCATTAAACTTTAGCTGTCAATCGAATTGAACGAAGGGTCCTGCTGCGTATACACACATTTACTTCCCCAGTTAAAAAATATATGTCGCCGCAACCATTATTCTACCGTAGTAGATTAAGGAAAAGTAGTGAAAATTATGATGTTGTCTCTTCTAAAACTAAAATTAAATAATGTTAGTGTTTTCATATAATTACGTTCTTTAAATTCGTAACCATCGGAATTAAGTGCTTTCTTGTAACATGAAATGGATGGCATTGTGATAAGTAAGTTGATTCACACTTAACTAATAATAAGTTAAGGATTTGTAATTATTAATTAATTTAATTTAATTTGTGAATTTAAAGTTGTTCTGTATCTGTAACTGTTTTTCTAATAAATTTAATTTGCTTTTAATTAAGAAACTCATTTAACTGTGAACGTCATCGCGTGAGCGGAGCGGCGTAACGCCATTGGTCCACGCTCCAATTGGAGGGCGGTGGAGTGGGGACGGTGCGCTCGTTTGACGGCGGCTCGTCTGAATTTTGCACTGAGCGGTTTTTAGCCAAAGCTCTGCCCCTTCGTCGCATTGTAGTTTATTTTTCTTAAAATTAGTTAAAAAAAAATGTTATTGCTATTGATCAATAATGATTATTCGTAGTTAGTCAAAATAAAAAGGCTGTTGTTTAATTATTGAAGTAATTTATTAAAATTGTGTTACACGATTCATTATCTTTTTATTCAGTAATCAGAATTCCTTATGGATGAGTCAATTAGAACCGGTGGCTATATCAGTGCCAGCGGTTCTGGTCATTTTAAAAATAATGATATTTCCAAAATTCCGATATATACTATTTCAAAACAAGAAATTATCACCATTGCGTTGGCAACGCCAGTGGCTAATTAATGCTTAATGTTAAATTAGGTATTTGAAATTTGTGGTCGTCGCCTGCCACCAAGCAGGCGTCATGATCGATTAGCCATTATGTTGGACGAAAATAAAACAATTTATCTACAAATAAAGAAATGTATTGTTTTTTGCATTGCCTCTTTGGTCAAGAACAAATAAATTGGACTTTGGACCTGTCAATCACTTGCAAGACTTTATAAGACATAACAGATGTCTAATAATGATTTACAAATTCGTCAGAAATGTTATCGTCTCAATGGATGAATAAGGCAGACGACTAACTAAAATACTTCGTGCCGTGGTTCAATCCCGGCGGCAACAAGTCTTTTTTTTTTTCTTTTTGCTTTTATTACGAAAATTTTACGAGTCGGAGTTCAAATCCAAGGGCAGCATTGAAAAACATTTTTTTTTTTTTTTTTTTTTTTTTTTGTTTCTACTTTTATTGCGACAGATTTTTCCATCGAATTCTTACTGCACTCAACATGTATAAATGTGCTGCATGTAACACAACGAGCAAAGATATCAACCACTTAGTGTGCTGCGCTTGCAAATCTTCGTATCACTGTCTTTGTATTGGTATAAAACCTGTCGAGTTGAAGAAATTAACACCTGCAACTAAGTCAAGTTGGGTCTGTCCCGAGTGCCGAAACAAAAATCCTCGAGTTGATAACTCAGATACGCCAGTAACACCTTCAACGCCAATGAATAGCACTGGTTGTGCGAATGTTACATTGCGTCGCAAGAACTTAGAGTCTTCTAATGAGCTGGCGACCGGTTTCAACGCATCATCTGCCTCCAGCGGTGAGACCCTTACCTGCTCACGGTCTGATTTGCGCTCAATTATAAGAGAGGAAGTCCGTGACGTATTGAGTCAGTGTTTGAACGACTTTAGGAATGACATTAACAAACAGTTGAAAGATTTCGGAAGCGAGCTTAAGTCGCTCACGGATTCGGCTGGTTTCATGAATGAGTGTTTTGAAAAACTTAACGTGGAGATGTCTGCTTGCAATAGCAGAGTGGAGGCTGTCACAAAGGAAAACGAATCGCTTCGACGTGAACTAGAGGCAATAACCGGCCGTTTTAATCAACTTGAGCAAATATCTCGTGCTTCCAACGTAGAAATACAATGCGCCCCTGAACGTAAATCTGAGAATTTGATATCTGTTGTTAAGCAGTTGGCAAAAACAGTTTCGTGTCCTATTAGCGAATCTGACATCTTTTACTGTTCCCGTACCGCTAAGAAAAACCCCGAGAGTTCGAGACCAAGATCGATTTTAGTTAAACTTAGCAGTCCAAGACTTCGAGATACGTTTTTAGCTGCTACAATTAAATACAATAAGAACCATTCAGCGGATAAACTTAATACAGCTCATATCGGCCTTGGTAGTGAGAGGAAGTCTCCCATTTATGTGGTGGAAAACTTGTCACCGGAGAATAAACTATTACACGCTTTGGCTCGAGCCCGAGCTAAACAACTTCAGTACAAGCACGTGTGGGTGCGGGGCGGTCGCATTTATTTGCGTAAGACTGATACCTCCGAGTATATTTTGGTGCGAAATTCTATTACACTCGATAGGTTAAAATAGATATAAGATTTAAATAGGGTAATTTTTTGTGATGAAAGTGTGCAAACAGAATAATTTATTAAAATACGATAACTTAAATATATATTATCAGAATGTTAGGGGCCTTCGCACGAAGACCTCAGAGTTTTTTAAGAACGTGTTATGTTCCAATTACGACATAGTAGTTTTAACTGAAACCTGGCTTAATAATACCTTCTATGACCACGAGTTGTTTTGTAATCGGTATAAGGTGCACAGACGCGATCGTGAAAGTAGCGAATTTCATAAACATAAATCTGGTGGCGGAGTCCTCATTGCCGTAGCCAAAAGCATCTGTTCTAATCGTTTATATGAATTTGAGAGTGAATGCGAGGATCTATGGGTGAAACTAGATTTTCAGGGCAAAGATAGTTTGTTGTTGTGTGGTGTTTACCTTCCCTCACCTTTACAGAGACATATTTTAGACCACTACATAGATAGCACTAACAATGTTTTGGAATCCGGTCACAAAACCTTGATTGTTGGGGATTTCAACCTAAGCAGTATCGATTGGAATATTACCAATAGAGGTAGCTCTGTCCCTGAGGTGCCTAGCGGTTTCACTGGAACGATTATGGAAAGTAATTTACTTGACTTCTTGGCCCTGAATAATCTATCTCAATTTAATCATGTTCCAAATGAAAAGGGAAAAATTTTGGATCTTGTTTTATCTAACGATGCAGTGTCAAGAGTGGTCTGTAGTAGCTTCCTGTTAACCGACGTTGATTCGTACCACCCACCTTTGGAAATTTTTATTAACCGTGGCCGCACACCTAATTTGCAGAGTAAAGTACCCAGTTTAAGATATAATTTTTATAAAGCCGACTATAGTAAAATTATTAATGAACTTAATTCAATACCCTGGGAAGAACAACTAACGGCTGCTGACTCAGTTGATAGTATGGTGGATGTATTCTATGGGTTGATACGGAACTGCATAGCTAAGCATGTCCCTAAAAGCAGACCAGCATCGGGAAAGTATCCGGTCTGGTACAGCAATGACCTGGTTCGCCTACTGAAAGAAAAGTTCAAGCTCAGGCAGAGATGCATCAAATATAAAAACCCAATGGATGAACTCGCTCTGAGCACAATTAAGAAAAGGTGCGCCAGTTTGATCGAATCTTGCTATACTAAATATATTAAAAGTATTGAAGAGGCACTGGTTGGGAACCCAAAGTTATTCTGGACACATATAAAAAACAAGAGACGTAACAGTAGCGCATATCCATCAACTATGATGTGCGATGAATCTGAGGCGAAGGGAGGTAATGCTATATGTAATCTTTTTGCAAAGTTTTTCGCTTCAGTTTATAAGACATCTTCCAACTCTTTATCATTGCCGAACACCATAGAAGAATCTCTTCTAAGCTCTAACTTTATTGGTTCAGTCCAGTTTTCTCAAAAAGAGGTTCTTAAGGCCCTTAAAGGTCTGGACCAAAACAAGGGGGCGGGTCCTGATGGAATCCCGGCTTTCTTTGCTGTCACATGCAGCAAATCACTGTCTCTGCCACTCACCTTTATTTACAATTATTCTTTAAAGACTGGAGTTTTCCCGGGGCTTTGGAGAGAGGCTCGAATTGTTCCCATACATAAGTCTGGCGACATCTCCCTCGTTAAAAACTATCGCCCAATCTCTATACTTTCTATATTTTCCAAAGTGTTTGAATCTCTTCTTTGTCCCATTATGAACTGGCACTTAAAACATTTAATTTCACCCCAACAATCTGGTTTTGTTTCATCTCGATCAACTGCTTCCAACTTGGTATCCTTCTCAACGCTTGTCACGGAAGCCCTTGATTCTCGGCTATCTGTGGATACAATTTATACAGATATTAGCAAGGCTTTTGATACTGTGGACCACAAAATCTTGCTACACAAACTTTCTACCCTTGGTATCACAGGTAAACTTCTGGAATGGTTCTCCTCTTATCTTGGTAATCGCAATTCCAGAGTTGTGCTAAGTGGCTACTCGTCCGAACCTTTCTTCTCTACGTCTGGTGTTCCTCAGGGTTCGCATCTGGGTCCAATCTTGTTTAATGTTTTCGTAAATGACATTGTGTCTACATTCAAACATGCGACTTGCTTTCTCTATGCTGATGACATGAAGCTTTGCTTGCCAATTTCTCGTAGCCAAGACTCTCTCTTGCTTCAGGAGGACTTGGACAGACTTGCTCTTTGGTGTGAGTCCAACAAACTCTCCTTAAACATTGACAAATGTAAGCATATCCGTTTCTCAAGGCGCATGGATGACACTTCACCAGAATATTTCATAAACGGACATTCCTTGGAAGAGGTTGATTCGGTCCGCGATTTAGGCGTAGTAATGGATAAAAAAGTTTTATTTCATAAACACATAGACCAAATCGTTACGAAGTGCTTTCAAATGTTAGGGTTTGTTATACGCAATGCCAAGGATTTTAAGAATCACTCCACCAAAATCCTATTATACACATCATTGGTACGATCTAGGCTTGAGTATTGTAGTCAGGTTTGGACGCCACAATATGATGTTCATATTGGGCGAATCGAACGTGTCCAAAAACGTTTCCTATGGCATCTTTCCTTTCAGATGCAGAAGGCAAAACAGTTGCCCTCTTACGCGGACCGTCTCAATTTTTTTAATTTGGTTACGTTGAAGGAGCGGAGGATGCTACTGGATCACATGCTTCTATACAAGGTCATAAATGGGATAATTGATTGCCCATATCTATTAGGTTTGATCAACTTTAACACCCCGTACAACCTTCCCCGATTGTGTAGGTACGTTCCATTCTCAATCAAGCGCAGTAGAACAAACCTCGGTCATCATGCTCCTATGAACAGATTGCAGAGGCAGTACAATATTTTGCACAAAGAAGTCGCATTTGAAACTGATATTTTTAAGGACACGCCCGCTCTATTTAGAAAAAGAATCTTGTCTTCTTTCACGGTCGGTTCTGCATAATTTAAGTTAAGAATAATATTAAAGTTGAAGTTAAAATCTTAAATGTAGAATTTAAAACTAATTAGTTATTAATCATATTATAAACCTTTGTTTCTTAAATTAATTCCATTGTTTGTTTATTTTTTGTTTTTTTTTTTTTTTGTCTTCTAAATTCATTTAATTGTTCGGATTCATTTATATCTCATGTCCACTATGCATGCCGTGGCGACCTGTAAGTAAAACTGAACTTAGATTAAGTCCTAGTTCCCATGTACTTATTTTTTTTGAGTGTGTCTAGTTTAAGTTTTGTTGGTTGTCCTATTAAATAAATAAATAAATAAATAAATAAAAAAATGTATCTCCAATTCTCAGGAAACATTGTCGCTCTACATTACGAGTGTTACTCACAGAACGTAGACCAATTGCAATTTCTGTACACGTGCGGTGAGTTGCGGCGCGGCGCAATGCGATACCAATGCAATACGTCAAGTGTGCGATACAATTTGTAAAACGGTGCAATTTGTAATCCAGACGCAGCTAACGTAATTGAAGTACGAATTGTGTTGGTTGAAGGGATTTCTTGTCTTTTATAGTGACTTAATGATATTAAGTATCTATTTTTGTTAATTGTCTATCTAAGTCTTGCTTTTTTATATTTGTGGGGAGTTCTTGGCCTTCAATGATTAGTGACGATAAAGTGAAAATATAAGGATAAAAATTAACTTTTTGATGTAGGAGAATAGTTAAAAGTTATTGGTGTATTTGTTCGTCAACCAGACAAAAGTGGCTGGAGAGACTAAGACGAAATTTTGGATACCAATATCAAATGAAATGAAATGAAAAAGTTCTTTATTTAAATGGACTTTGCTAAGTACTTTTATACCGTCAAAACCCTACCACCATTTCGGGACAAAATAATTATTATTATGCTGAGATGGAGAAAAAATGGCAAATTAAACTCCACAGCTTACAAATTGGTAATGATTTCAAAACATCATTACAGGTCAATAGAAAATAACAATATAATTAAAATTACAGTTTTACATGCGTTAATTTTGGGCAGTCATTACTCCCATGTATTTGGTTCATCTATAATAATAATTTATCTTGTAAAACTTTTTCTATATAATTCAATTAAACACATTAATGAACTAAATAATTTAATCTTTGATACCCACCACCATTTTGTGTTAATGTTAGATTCTTTTCAATTAAGGTGCTAAGCATACATTCACGATTTTCTGGTTAATAAATATAGAATACAATGTGTGGCATACTAAAAAATAAATCCAATACCTAATACATTAGTTATTTACACAATATCATAACACAATCAAAATTATCCTATTAATGACATGTGTCATACAATTATCCATCTAAGAATAAATCAATACGTTGTCTACGTAAAATATAAGCTCCTTGTTGTCTACATTTAAATCAAATAAAAATAAAAAGTTTAAGAAAACATGAGATCATTCTATAGACCAAATGGAACAATAAGATGCGTAGTAAGTCTGAATATTGAAGTCCCGTCGTATATTTCATGCACTTTTTTTAATTATAATTAAATGAATTATAATTAATAAACGTTTACAACGTCGGTTTGCGTTCAGAAACCAATTTATGTGTATAAAAATAGGCAATGCATAACCTAGTCCACATAAAATTAGATTAAAATAGAACAAAGAAAAAATTATAGAGCAACGAGGAAATCGGTATTGCAAGCGGGTCTTCCACGTAGTTATTTATTACAGAGTCAAATGGAACAAGAAGACGCTGATGAAGCAACGATTCTAAGCACATGCCGCTTGCAGAGCAAAGGAACATAATCTGGCTTGTGAACGCTGCACTAATCCCAGCCCCGCGGCGGACTCCTCCGCGACTTGTTGCGGCTCGTACGTGACAGAATTCAATTGAGGCTTTCCAATAAACCAGAACGAAGGATGAATTTAAAGTGCACGCGTCTGTGTCCTTCGAATTTACTTTTCTCGGAGCAAATATGAATCGCTGGATGGTTTCTTCGATTCTCTTTTTAAGCGCCCGCGCCTTTTGTTACGCTTCCCGTGATTTGAGTTTGATATCGTGAAAAAATTGTTGGAGAATTTTGGGAACTAGTCCTGTGTTTTGCTTGATTCATGGTAAGAGATTACGATTTTTTCAAATAATTTTAGGCTTTCCATTTTTTGGCACAGTAATATCCTACTTCATTGTCTGAACGAATGAATTGTATCAAGTAACCACCAACAATTCATCATAGTCCCTTTTCGCATGCCTTACCTTTAGAAATTAAAATATGCATCCAATAAAATATTCAATTAAGTCCGATGTTCTTACACCCTATCATAGCATGTAATGACACACTGATTCAATAGTTCTACCATGCAGTTCTGCAGAGCATAATGCACCCGATGCACGTCTCCAAACTGAATCAGACACTAATAGGAGCCAGTCCTCGCTTCCATTATTTAACTGCTTCCGTACGAATGGCGAGGATGAAGAGAATTTTCTCAACACGTAGCTCCTTGCAGGCGTTAGGGTTCCTTGTGTAAGAAAAATGCATTTTGATATTTAATATTATAATAACTAATTGGAATTGTTTATATAGCAACAAGAGTGTTCAGAGGAATTGATTAATCAGCTGGAATTAATCAATTACTCTGATTTCCACCTAACACCATACTACCCGTAATAAACTCAAATTTTATCACTACCATCTATAGATAATTGAAAATTTTCTGCCTCGCACAAACAAGTTGTGGAATCAGCCGGACCAACAGTATTTTCATTTTTATTTAATGGAACTAAATCTATTTGTTCTCTCAATATTAAAGAGCTCTAGGTCGGACCATTTTACCGTTAGCCGTCTGTCGGGTGTCTGCTGATCCGACCTAATGTGACCATCACTGTCGTTACCATCAATTCGTGCGTTGACTTCTGTATTTATTTCGACTTTTATGTAAACAAGCCATCCCTGCTTCACTAAAGTTAATGTCGGGCAACGCTAAAACTGTCGGTCCGAATTAACATGAACCTTAGTCTCGTTCGATAGCCTATTGCTGGAGACCGAAACGAACTTGACCGTTTTTTGTAGTAACTGCTATCTGGGTTGTCGGTGAACCAATAGAAAAAGAAGTCACTTGAAATTTGACAGACCTGTAACAAAAGGTGATCTTACAACTTTCTTTACAGGTCTATTGAATTCCAGACCTGGCTGTTGTGCAGTAAAACAGCATGACAAACCTCTTATACTTCCAATGTAAAATAGTAGATTTTCTTTACAAAGCACAAATATTTGCCCAACTGTGGATCGAACCCAGGACCTCTAGATCGAACCCCGGTGGCCAAGCCACTAATCAACGGAGGCGGTCTAAATGTGTAAATACATCATTTAATTTTTGATGTTCTAGAGCTAACTTATGAGATCTAAAATGTTATACCGAAATCTGAATGTTAATTAACGGCTTTTCCGGTAATTACGCATTTCGTCCGTTTGAATGTTTACCTGGACTATTGAGATGAGAGTTGTCCTTGGTTTTAGTTTGTAGGTTAACTGAAGGTTTAGTTACTTTTGAGTTTGTTTGATTCTGACTCGGGTGAAACTTCTTTTAACGAAATGTCATCCAATAGGCCAAAGAAACCACAATCCGTTTACAAAATTAACCTATGCTCATATTAATTAATTTATTATTATGATGTCAAACTTTGATACTCGTAAGATGGTCATAGCTAGCCAGGTGGATAAAAATTTCCTACCACCTATCAAACCGAGTACAAACTTGCACTCACTTGGTCTCTCTTCTTAATCGTTTCTTCTTATTTAAAATTTAGCAAAGGGATCGTGCTCCTACAGCCATGACCTCCATAGTTTTGTTCGCTATTAAAACCATAGCAATTATTTATCTCATAATTTTGTTTATTATATGTATGTGTCGGATCGCCGAAGAAGGGGCGTCTTGCCTGCGTTGCGCTTACGTTGTGCCAAACCACACAGGAATAAAATAATAGCTCCGGCGTATTGGGTACACGCTAGTGTGATGCTGAAGTTCCTCTCCAATGCAAAATACCTGAATACTACTGAAATAATGTTGGATTAGAGCCAATGGTTTTGTGTCTGCTCACCGTTGACATAAACCATAATGTCCAACTGTCATGACAGTCACAACTCCATTCGGGGATACCCGCTCTAATAAAACATTTACGATCGATAATACCATGCGCCGTTACGGCCGTCCTGCCTCTTCACACGTCCTCGTGTGATGCAACAACACAAAAGCGAGCAAACAAGTCACCAGTGCATGTTCGTCTCTCAGATCGGTCATTTTGACCACACAACTGAAATAACTCCTCAGCCATATTATTTCTCGAAGGATAGCTTGACTCGCAACAATACCACACAGCTAAGTTGTTCTGCGTTAATTTACTGCACCATACAAGCTACTGCGCTACACAGGCTGTCGCGCCACACAGGCTGCTGTGCAACAAAGGCTACAGGACCTATAAATGCTATGGTGCCGCACAAGGCTCAACACAGGATAACTTGCCACACAGGCTATCTTGCCACACAGGCTATCTTGCCACACAGGCTATCGTGCCACACAGGCTATCTTGCCACACAGGCTACAAGCCACACGGGCCACATGCCACTCAGGCTGCATGCCACACAGGCTACATGCCACCCAGGCTACAAACTACTCAGGCTACATGCCCCTCAGGCTACATGCCACTGAGGCTAAAGGCCACTCAGGCTTCGCAACAAAATACTCTCTTAATATACGCTGACCATATTTACCATCGCCGTTACGGCATCTTCCTGACTTCTCGCTGCTTAAAACAGTTTTCTAAGTCATTTAATGCTAACGCAATATAACTTACTCTACCGATGCTCACAAATAGTTATACGTTCTATAACGTCTCGGTGTACTCTTCAAGCAGGCAATGGAATTGATACCTACGGAAAGCTAAGGTATCTACACTGGATAGCACATAGCACTCTCAATATCATTGAAATCAGTTATTTTTGATCTTACTTTATGATCCACTTGTAATACTTGTTTCTTCGTCCATTGTAACCAACTTACAACAATTTGAACCGAAAAGCCCAACGATAATAAGCTCGATCTATCATAACAGTATTGGAAAACTTCAACGAATACCTAATAAATAATAGCTTCAATATGCCTAAATTCGGTATTGCACTGTACACTAGACTAGTACCAAATAAAAGGGATCAACCGCTCTCTATGGAGCCATGGCATAGGTATTTCGCTGAACACAAAAGAAATATAATCTAATCTCTCTCTCTCTCTCTGATCAGTGTAATAGTAATTGTTTCGTTACCATAAATTTTCGTAACTTCCATATTTTCAAAACGCAAATTAATTCACATCTATGTTCATCTACCTCGTGAGCAATGACAAAACGCAACTTTAACGGTTGTCATGCATTCACTCCTGATATTCTGCGCGTGAGACGAGGGTAGAACACAATTCGATCGCCATCTCGTAGTGGGCGCATACGTGTTTCGCTATTACTATTTTATTATTCATATTATTGCCACATAATTCCTCAAGTAACTATCTGTGCAAGTGTAGTCCTAACCAGCTGGTGAAGGAGAAGAAACGAAAGTGGAAGTCATCGCGAGCAGTGGCAGATTAAGTTACGTGAGTCCATTACATTTGTCGTTGACTCATTCCTGGACATCGTTCTTATTTATCGTGGACTTAACAAAAGTCTGTCCCAAAGGTAGCAGAAAAACATTATCACAAATAACAACCGGGTGCGTTTGCTACAGAAATAGTATTAGTGTGTTGGAGAAAATCTTCCGAAAAGACATGCTACGCCTGCGGAGAAACACCTGGAACAGCTAGGCACACATTGGTGGTGTGCAGGGGGCTTCTGAAGGCGGGCCACTACTCGCATCGTCACGATAAGGTCTTAGCAGTCATACGTGAAGCTGTTAATCTTGCGGTCACGAGAGCATGAAAGCAATTAACAGCGAACAAAAGCCTCATAAACATTAACGAAGGAGGCTCAACACCGAAATCGAATCATAAACCTTAGGTACTCTATTCTAGGCTCGACTCCAGAATGGACTCTTTGATGGACACGTCCGAGAAACATTATTAAATACCCCACAACGTAGCGGTTTCTGCATTTAGGTCGGATATGCTACTTTACTCACGGATACTCAAGCGTGTACTGTTACAGTAAGCTGACTGTACCTTGGGAAACGAACATCCCCAAAGAATACGCTATAAAAACCAATAAATGCCTTGATTTAACAGACCAATTAACAAAAAAAAAAAGGCTACATCGTTGGTTTGTATGCCGTAGAGGTAGGTGCGAGAGGTTACCAGAAAAGACTTCGGTTTGTCTAGCACTTACATAAGTTCTGTATTGGAACGCGTGTCTAAAACTGTTCTCTCGGAATCGTATCCAATATGGCTAGGCCGGCAGAGAGAAGGGCCGTGGTAGCGGATGGGGAGTGCCGGTACACCACAAGCTGGGCCTTCTCCCCACGCCTGTGGTCACCAGTGCCAGGCAATATTTCTGGCTCTCCTCTCTGCAACGAGATGGACCCGCCCGCACAGTGAATCCATAGAATGGTAAGCATTTTCGCGTAGGTACCTCGATAGCTTTTACTTACAGTTCTTTTTACTGGATAATGAGAGGGAATAGAAAAATATCCCTTAATAAAAAGTATGAAAGTTCAAGAGCCTTATAATTCTCACAATCATCATGCACGTTCTAAAATAACGCTCTAAGTTTTGAAATAAATAATTCATCTTTCGATAGAACACACTTCGTTATACAGTATCTAACACAAATATTTGAATACCACTTAAAGAATTTGTTCACTAGTTTTATCACCAACATCGTCATGTCAGCCACAGACGCCCAGTGTTGGACAGATGCCTCCTACAAGGATCTCCAATTCGGCCCGCACGCAGCGGCCTCAAGCGACCTCTCCCAGATCTAGTCACGTTCCACCCCGTGAGGGGCCCACCAACACTACGTCTCCACAACTTTAAGATTTCTATTTTACTTCATAATATTGGTAATAAAATACTCAACACTCGTCTGATACATAAAATTCACACATGTAGGTACAAAACCTATACCAAAATGGTTATTTCCCTTTGCCATGTTTAATTATTTCCAGCAAGAAACCTACCCCCTACGTTTTCATAAATTAGGGAGTACCCGTTCATAATCGTAAAAGAAAGGAAAAGTCCTCACCAAAATTCTTTTGAAATAAGTTAATCGGTAGCTGATTCGACAGTGACTCTATTGCACTCTCTACTCGCATGAAATACCTTTTTCACCTTGTTCCCCGCAGTACTAGCAAGTTGGTGTAACTAACTTCGTTGACACATTGCGTCGATACTTGAGATTGATACTTGCTCCCGAACACTGAAACTTTACATAAGAAGATGTACATCTAGTCTTTATTTAATCAACACTGTCACAATTGTAACAGAGCTTTGAAAATAAATTTAATCATATTCTCAATTCATGACATCACGATTCACGGCACATAAAGATTTTACCAATATCAAGTGAGAATGTTTCTAAAGTAACAATAAACTGTACGGTAGATTGACTTGAAAAATAGAGTTCCACAACACGTGTTATCAACAATCGGGTCAAAATCCAATTCAATCGTATTTCCTTCACTTCGTCGTCATAAGAAATATTTAAAACTTATGCGAATATGGTTCCCGCTTACGATAACTGCTATCTGTTCATAAGGAGGGCCATTGATTCATTTAGGAAACGGCTGGCGAACGAAGACAATAATTGGCATTCTTTAAGACTGTCACTAGTCAATGTAAGTAAAGTAAAAATCGCAGCTGGAGTATAAATGTAGTTGCATGCACCGGGAAACAAATAAATAGGTAGGTAAGCGTATCTCAATTGAGGCCATGCCACGATGCCGCTGAACTTTTGAGGGCTTTACTCATAGCAAAAATAACATGACTACTAAAATTTTCTTGCACACATACAGACGTACGGAAATATTATCAATACCCTGACCTGCGTGCTAGTATTCCGTTTTTCGGCCCACTTCTGATGTCGGATCGCCGAGGAAGGGGCGTCTTGCCTGCGTTGCGCTTACGTTGTGCCAAACCACACAGGAATAAAATAATAGCTCCGGCGTATTGGGTACACGCTAGTGTGATGCTGAAGTTCCTCTCCAATGCAAAATACCTGAATACTACTGAAATAATGTTGGATTAGAGCCAATGGTTTTGTGTCTGCTCACCGTTGACATAAACCATAATGTCCAACTGTCATGACAGTCACAACTCCATTCGGGGATACCCGCTCTAATAAAACATTTACGATAGATAATACCATTCGCCGTTATATGTATATTTTAAATAAGTTTTAATAGTAATTTTTATACGTGTACTAGTGTTTATTTTCTAATATAAATATATAATCCCTTGTTTGTCTATATAATTCATAATTATTTTTTACATTTTGTTCCGTACGTCACATCAAAAGGCCCTGCCAGAATAACAGCGCTCCTGGGACACCTGAGGTAGGGACCTTTTGGCTTTTCATAGGGCATTCCTTGCAGTACCTAGTATATTTATTGTCAATAATTAGTAGGTATATAATGTGTGTATTTGTTAGTTTTCTTTTAGTTATTATTCTTTGTTATCGTTTCTTTTCTTTATGTATGTGTTGTTATAGTTTTTTAATAATTAGGTAATAGCGCGCTCTGTGAAGGCCAATAAATTTATTTTCTTTCTTTCTTCTTGGCAGAGCAGTTGTGGTCATGTACGGCCTTCTTCACTGTCTCCGCCATCTCTCTCTCTATCCAACGCACTTAGCACACACATATTTGGGATCGACTGTGTGAGGTCTTTTATTTCGTCAGTCGATCGCAGGGCCAGCGCCATCTGGACCTTTTTTTTGACGGGGAGGTTAAATGCATTTACGCATCGTGGTGCCAACCGCAAGGGATATGTGGGACTCGAGGTAAAAGCGCTCCCTCCATACCCACTCAACATCCTCCCCGGCCTGACCTTCAGTGCGCTAAATTACGGGATGGCTCGGGATGGCACTCCTTGCACCAATTGGTGGCCAGCAGCCACTCCTTACCGACGGCTGCTCGACCTGGCGCGTCCTCCTGACGAGGACACCGGGAGCAGCCATCGGACCGCACCCGTGGAATTTCGGGCGTGGTCGTGGCCCTGAAAAGGGCTGTCCGGAACTAGCTGTGGTGGGAGAACAAAAACAACTCGACGATGGCATGTGACTTCAAATGCCAAGAGAACACACTTGACATCAAAAGCCACACACCCGCCGCGAAAGTTTCCCAACCACAAGGAGGCTTCCGGACGTAGACACCAGCGCCCTCTGGATCTAGAGCCATTTACTCTACCTTGGATAACGAATTTCCCCATAGCGTCAGCATTCTTGCGCATAATTCACGCATGTAGATCGAATCTAATTCCAGCGCGCTACTAACTATTAGACTAAGGAGGCGGTTGATTTCTTTATTTCTCTCGATTGAGGTATAAGACATTCCTTGCAAGATTCAACCAGGTCAATACATAAATTAGGCCATACACATATTTTCCGGAGCATTAGCTTCTATTGTGTCCATATAAATTTGTGTATTCGTCTCACAATAAAAACTTCCACGGCTCTACATAATAAGATTTTAGGCGATTGGGAGATAGATAAATCCTTGTTACGAAAAATAGGAATCTTTTTGTTACCGCTTTGTGACTAAATAAAGGTTATTTTTAGAGAAGGGTTCTAAGGTTCTAAGAACTACACGTGCTAGCTTACGTTGACACCCACAAACTACCATTCCAACTAAGAAATTTGGCAAATCATTTCTTTGTCGCACAATCAAGAAATGAAATTCACTGCTAGCACATGTGCTCCTCCTTTTTAAAATTCTGAATTACTCAAAAGAGGGATACCGGATAAAGCTTGCTTCCATTTTCCTACTTATCATCACTTAGCATCAGACGAGGGCCAACATTTTCTCCATCAATGTTAAAAAATAGACAAAGTTTTACTAGACGCCTCTGAAATGACTCGTTTTTTACGTTTGCCATTTTCTGACAGCAAGCGCACGTGCCATCCGGAAAAGAATTTTCGGTCATCTGTCCAAACACCAACCACTTTCTTGTAATTGTTAAGTACATTAAGTACAAGCACAGATATTATAATACTGTACTAGTAGTACAAGTCACGCCTATGGCGCGGGCGGGGCGCGAACGACTTCTGCCAATTTTAATAGAAACAAACTTTCGGAGAACCACAGGTGCTGCAGCTAAGTCGTGTGTTGCCAGTGAATAAAAATAATTGTTATTTAGAAGGAATTAAAGTAGAACTTAGTAGAAACCGGTTCAATAATGGCGATTCCTCTTTATTTGTTCTCTTTGTTATAAACTGGAAAAATCGAGAAATCCAATACTCTAACCCGCTTACCATCACTCTACTAAGCTCGCTCGCGAACCTCATTACCCAGAAAACATCTCAGTATCTTTATTTACCAAATTACCAACATCATGGCAAAAATAATGAACCTCCAACGCCCTCGTGAACGCCAGAGCTAAGGCTTAACATCTAAACCGTAATTTATTCAAGGCAATCTATTCTTCGGATCGGGGCGTCACAAAGCGTCTATTATGTTGCCGGTGTTGCCATATATGAGGACGGAAAATGTATCGCCTTCCACTGGCTTACGCCGCAATAGATATTGGCGCAGAAGGCCTTATTAAGTTAAGTTATCATACTAATATACAAGCATGATGTCATAGGACTGCCCGCCGGTTGTAACCAACCCGATGCAACGATGACGACAAATCCGTTTTGATTCAAGGTTACTATTACGGTCCTAAAGCCCCTCTTGCGTTTTAACCACGTACGGTAAATAAAAGTAAATAGGGTAGATAGCTTGGACCTGCATGTGTGTTCAGTAGGACGTAGCTATGCAATAATGATGATGATGTTTGTACTTTAATTTAGTAATTAAGTCAATTATCTAGTACAAGTAAAGCGTAAGCCGGATTGCTGAGATGATTGAGTGTAAAACCTGTCCATTGTATGCTTTTGTATATTTGTTCTTTGAAGGTTTACTTTTGGATTTCATGCCCGGAAATATAGTGGTGGTAATCTTTTACTATTTTGAGGTATCTACTAAGTACATGGTTGAATCAGTGATTTGTGTTTGTTGGAATATTACCAAACACTAATTTAATCATTTAATCATTTAATCATTTATTCATTGTTTCATGTCACATAACAAATTGTCCTAAAAGATATAACACAGGATAGGTCTCGACATGAGCCCTGTCAGGGCGCTACAACATTAAGTTTAGTTTATTAAATTAAATTAAATTAAATTACATAAAATCGAAATAATTAATTACAATAGCACAAGTCAAAGATAATTAAATTAAACATTAAATTTTTACGAATACATTGTCGGGATTATATTCAAAATTCAATTGTCATTTACATTTATACCGTCTTTGCATTACATCTTTTAAATTAAAATACTCTTGAATTAAAATACTCTTGAAGACTATAAAAAGATTTTGATATTAAGTACTTTTTTAAATTAGTCATGAACAGTCCATCCGTATGTAGGTCTCTGATATCCTTAGGCAGTCTATTAAATATTTTAATCGCCATGTGGTGGGTACCACAACTAACAATGTGAAGTGTGGTGGCTGGTAATACTAAGCGATCCCTATGCCTCAGATGTCGGGGGTGAAGTAAATTATCCTTTTTTTGAAGGAACAGACATTTATTATTAAATACGAATTTACAAATTTCAAATATGTAAATACAAGTCAAGGTAAGTATTTTTAAAGTTTTAAAATGAGGTCTGCAACTATCTGTACCTTCTATATTGACCAAGATTCGGATACACTTCTTTTGCAAAATAAACACCTGCTGTGCGTCAGTACTGTTTCCCCACAGAATCACTCCATATGACAACCAAGCGTGTGCATACGCATAATATGCGCTCGTTGCTGTTTTAATATCAGTACATTTTTTTAATTCATATAACGCATAGGTAAATTTTGATAATTTTCCTGTTATAATTTCAACATGCGATTTCCACGTTAAACAAGTATCCATATATAAACCTAACACCCTACATGCATCGACAGTCTCTATCGTTTTATTTTCATATTTAAAGTCAATATTTAAAGGTAGTTTTTGGTGAGGTCTGAACTGCATCAATTTAGTCTTTGCAATGTTTAATAGTAGATTGTGGTCAGTTAACCACTGATTAATATTTAGGAGTGTCTTGTGAAGTTGTGAACTCAAGTCAGCACCAGTCTCGCACGAAAGAAGTACGTTAATGTCATCTGCATATAGAACACATTTTTGGTCAATAATTTTTGGTAGATCATTAATGTAAATCAAGAATAGCACACATCCCAGCACACTGCCTTGAGGAATTGAATTATTTACATTAACGGGTCTAGATTTTATTTGCGATAAAAACTTATCTTCACAATTAAAGTGGTTAATTTCTACCAATTGTTTACGGTCGCGTAGATATGATGCAAACCAGTCGTATGCCAGACCTCGCACACCTATACCATAAAGTTTTTGTAAAAGAATGCTATGAGAAACTCTATCATACGCTTTGCTCATATCCAGCATTAATCCTACCGCGTATTTGCGTTCATTAATTATTTTCAATATTTCATTAGTAAATGTGTACAGCGCGGAAGTAGTAGATCTTTGTTTCCTAAATCCAAATTGGTTAGTATCGTAGATTTTATACTTTTCGCAAAATTTTATTAATCTATTGGCCATTGCAGTTTCAAAAATTTTTGAGAAAGTTGATAACATTGCTATTGGACGAAAATGGGTTGGTTCTACTGCCTTCTTTTTTTTTGGTATCGGTTTTAAGGTAGTAAGTTTTAACAGTTCTGGGAAAGTGGCTTCATTAAAAGATTGTTGCACTAAATATGTCAAGGGTATCTCTAATTCTTTAACACATGCTTTAACCAGTGTGGGAGGAAACTCGTCGAAACCGAAGCTTTTTTTATTTTTAAGAGATTTAATAATTTTATAAATTTCTTTTGAAGTAATTCGGCTAATGAAAATTGACTTTATATTAGGGTTTATGACTGGACGGCCTTTCATAGTTTTGTCTTGTGGAGTTCCTATAGAGGCAAAAAAGTTATTTAAATTATTAGTAATTATTTTTGGTTCCGTTACTGTAATACTATCAGATTTTAAGACAATGTTGTTATAAAATTCCCGGTTTGGTATTTTATTCGTGCGTTCCTTTATTATTTGCCACATACATTTAGTTTTATTATTAGATTTATTCATTGTTTTTATGTACTGGTTTTTTTTCGAGCTTCTAACTAATTTCTTTAAAATATTTTCATATCTTTTGTAATATTGTTTTATAGTTTCATTATTTGTTTGCAATAATAATTTCCGCAATAGTCTTTTATTTTTACACGATACCTTTAAACCTGTAGTTAACCATGACTTCTTTTTTTTCGGTTTTATTATTATTCTCTTAGTAGGAATTGTCTTATCCAATATGCACTCTAACCGCTTATGAAACTGTTCATAGTTTTGGTTTACATTATTACTAGAGCTAAATAGTATAGACCAATTAATTTTTCTAAGCTTTGACCTAAATAGTTCTATGTTGTTATCACTAAACAAACGTTTTTCTATGTGATAACTTTTCAACTCTTGATGTGGACTGTCTAAAGTTACAAGGACTCCTCTATGATCAGATAGACCATATTCATTGATTTTAACAATAACATTACACGTGTCAAAGTTGGTAAATAATATATCTAAACAAGTTGATGAATTTTCTGTTATTCTTGTAGGCTCTGAAACATTCTGTATAAAATTATAGCTCTTGAATAGAGAAATGATTTCTTTACATTGCTTCTTTTTACTCATGAAATCGATATTCAAATCACCACCTATTAAAATGTTTTTCTTACTATATTTAATTTTAATAATTTCTAAAAGTTTTCCTAATTGCATATTAAACACACCTACTTCTCTACTACTATTTGGCCAATACAATACTATCAATATCATATTATTTTTAGAGATGCTAATGGCACTAATTTCAAATACATATTCAATAGATAAAGCGGTTAATTCCTCACATTCAGAATATTCTATACCATTCTTCACAGCTATACCGACACCTCCACCTTCGTGATTTTTCCTACAAAATTTACTGGCCACAGTATACTCTTCCAATCGCATTAGATCCAGCTTTGCTTCAGTAATCCAAGTCTCTGACAAACATAGCGCAGACAGGTGAAGTTCTTCAGAGAGCTGTTCTATTAGGTGTAATTTGTTTTTTAGGCTTCTTATATTTTGATATAACAGTGTGAATTTTTTATTTTCGAAAGGAATATTTATTTTCTTGTTTTTGAAATAATTGTTTTTGCTTTTGTGGCGACTTTGTAAGTCTTCTTCCAGGTTCTGATACTCCGTCCTCTTTAGTCTTTATTACTTGTCTCGCTCTACGATAATTTTCTTTTCTCTGTTTTCTTTCTTGCAATCCATTATTATCTAAATATTCAGATATCCAAAGTCCAGTCCCTCTGAATAATCTAAAACTTGAGAGAAGATATTTAGTCATTCTCTTACTAAGAAGTTCTATTTTTATTGGTCTTTGTAATCCTCTTCTTCCTATACGCTGAATTTCTTCTATGTATCCCATGAGGTTTATACCGGTTACATCAATAAACATGTTAACGACTCTGTTATATAAGCCTACTTCAGTCTCATTTCTAAATTCTTTAAGCCCATATAGGACGACTACTTTGGTATAAAGACAGCTTTGATTCAATTGAATGCATTTCGATTGATCCGTTTCACAGTTATCTGTTATTTGTGAGCTTGAATTACCTGTTTCATTTACATTTTTATCATACGATTGTGAGGATTTAAGCGTTTGTTTTGCAGGAGCATTTATAAATGTGCTCACTTCTTTTTTTGTCTCATTAAGTTTTTGTTTTAGGTTATGGTTTTCTTTCTCTAAACTAATGAGTCTGTCTTGATTTTTTTTACTTAATGCTTTTAATCCCAATATTTCATTTTCTAAAACTTCGTATTTGCAATTTATATTATTCATTCCAGTGTTTAATGACTTTATTGTTTCGGAGAGATTGGTATCACGCTCTTCTTGTTTTTGCATCAATAAAGTCATTTGTGCTCGGAGGGCTTTTAACTCCTCAAGGATTATATTCTCAGTAGTACTGGTAGTTTTCCCAATTGTCATAGTTTCACCTGCTGGTAGAGTGTCATCACTAACATCCAGCATCAAAGAGTTCGTATCAGACAACATTCCTTTATTATTTTTACGTCTCTGTGTAACATAGCTTAATTCAAAAAGTTCCTGATTGTGTTATGCACATCACTAGTATTGGTAATTGAAGAGAAAAACACAAAGCATAAGCTACAAGGTATAATATTATGAGAGAAATGACACGGGAGAAGAGAATGAGTGACTCAGACCAATGAATCATTAGTCTGAGATGAGTGACGTACAAACTGATATATTTACAAAAATATTAGGTTGGGGAAAAAGTCTTTTCGCATTATAGTATGTATAAACTTGTAATAAAATCTCTTTGGCTATACTATTTGTATCTGGCTGGTTTTGGTATCATTGAAAGTTTAAATTTTAAAGAACATAATTCCAAATTCAAATTAGGAAAATGTGTGATTTTCATTTGTTTTTCGTACCGCCAAGATGAGTGAATCTAATGAAGAAATTCGATACATTTTAAAATTTTACTACAAAAAAGGTAAAAATGCAACGCAAGCCGCGAAAAAAATTTGCGATGTTTATGGACCTAGTGCAGTGTCTGTGAGAGTAGCACAAATTTGGTTTAAGCGTTTTCAATCCGGAAATTTTGATGTCAAAGATGCACGTCGCTCTGGTCGCCTTATTACAGATAAAATGGATGCCATTTTTGAAAAAGTGGAGCAAGATCGGCATGTCAGTAGTTACGACGTAGCTGAAGAACTGGGAATTGACCACAAAACAGTTTTGGCGCATTTGAAAAAAACTGGGTACACAAAAAAGCTCGACATTTGGGTACCTCACGAGCTCACTGAAAGAAACCTAATGAACCGTGTACTCATTTGTGATTCTTTATTACGACGTAATGAAACCGAACCATTTTTGAAGAAGCTGATAACTGGTGATGAAAAGTGGATCACGTACGACAAGAACGTGCGAAAAAGTTCGTGGTCAAAGGCCGGTCAGGCTTCACAGACTGTGGCGAAACCCGGGTTAACTCGCAACAAGGTGATGCTGTGTGTGTGGTGGGATTGGAAGGGCATTATTCATTATGAGCTGTTACCACCAGGCAGGACCATCGATTCTGAACTCTACTGCGAACAACTGATGAGATTAAAGCAAGAAGTTGAGAGAAAGCGGCCGGAATTAATCAACAGAAGGGGTGTGGTTTTTCATCATGATAACGCTAGACCTCACACATCTTTAGCCACTCAGCAAAAATTAAGAGAGTTTGGCTGGGAGGTGTTAATGTATCCGCCGTATAGTCCTGACCTTGCACCTTCAGATTTCCACCTGTTTCGGTCTCTTCAGAATTCTTTAGGCAGTGTCAGGTTAACATCACGAGAGGACTGCCAAAACCACTTGTCGCGGTATTTTGACCAGAAGTCCCAAAATTTCTATAGCAATGGGATCATGTCCCTACCTACAAGATGGCAAAAAGTTATCGAACAAAATGGTACCTACATACTTTAGTTAATTGTAAATAAACTATGTTACAAAATGTTTTGATTTTTCTTAAAAAATGCGAAGAAACTTTTTCCCCAACCTATTATAATACTTATAAATTTAAAAGTATGTTAAAAAGGTGCCAGGGTGTTAATATTAAAAAGTTATACAACTAGCAGAGCAGCGCCTCTTAATCTCTCCATAGCTAATGGACATATTTTCTAATCTTATTAATACTTAAATTCATAACCGCCATCTTGGTGGAGTGGTCAGTATAGCTGCCTACACATCAAGCGGTCCGGGTTCGAGTCCTGGTAGCGGCAAATGTTTGTGTGACGAACACGAATATTTTGTTGACGAGTCGTGGTTGATTATATACTTATTTATGTTTATTCATAAAAATATCTAAAAAAAATATTATGTATATTAAAAATTGACCGTTTTCTAGTATCCATAACACAAGTTCTCAATGATACTTAATTTGGGCTAGATAATTTGGCGTGAGCGTAGTAATATATTATTATTATTATTATAACCAAGTATTGACCTAATTCTGTAATTGAAGTGTAGCTCTGTCAGTGGTCTTTCAGTTTACTTATGTGGAAAGAAATATACTCTCTTGATTATAACCAGTGTTTGTGTTAGCGCCAATAATACAGTCCACTCAATCATAGACACGCTAACAGTGTTCGATATGGTTAGTAGTAGGGACGGTTTTATCTGGCTAGCTACCATCACATCATCAAAGTTTGTCGGCAAAATAATAGTGGTAATAGAATTGTTTTATTTCGGTATATAGTGACAAGATAACCTAGTGATAGAAGATTCTGGGAAATTGTCTTTTCCAGTTTTATTTTCAATCAAGTGACATGATCGCCAAGAAATTTTCCACATTTGAAACGATGGATGGGATCTTTATTAAAAAGCGATCCTTCTGTTCTCTTCTATGTTGTGATTTCAATTTCTATTAAGCGGTTTACGGACAATATTTTTATGGTACACCACGGCAGATGAAAATTTCTTCAATTTCCACTGCTGTATAAAAGAAAAGTTAATTTAAAATTTCGATTAAGTAATTCATTGCTCTATAAAGCACTTTATTGCCAAGAGTGGGTTTAATTTCAAACTTTATTTTTGCGACGTAAAAGTGGTTAGTGTCTCGCATGGAAGAGTTCATCATTTTCCTACCCTGCTCCCAATTTATTGGTCGGTGCAGTATGCCTTGATATCAACAATACTGCTTAAAAATTTGGCATTATATTTTTACGTCCGTGTGCCTGACACCAACCATCCTTGGGGACGACTGCCATCTTTCCACAGCACCCGGGACCACCAGCTTAACGTGCGGACGAAGCACGGAGGGAAATCTAGTTGAAAAATTTCGGTCACCCATCCGAGTACAGACCGCGCACTTGGTTGCTTAACTTTCTTGATCGTTTCTAAGAGAACACGGCCTCGGCGCCATCGGCCACTTCTCCCGTGGAAGAGATATTTAAAAAGAAAAATCGCCATAGATCTCCTCTCGCGTGGAAAAGATATTTTTAGGGCTCCGTACGCAAAGGATAAAACGGGACCAATTACTGAGACTCCACCGTCAGTCCGTCCTTCTGTTCATCTGTCACCAGGCTGTATCTCATGAACCGTGATAGTTAGACAGTTGAAATTTTCATAGATGATGTACGCTATAACAAGAAATACTAATAAGCAGAATAAAATAAATAGTTAAGGGGACTTCCATACCACAAACGTGATGTTTTTGCTCGATATTGACAACGGCAACAGGTAGACGCTTGAAATATCTACAGAATATTTAATTATAAATTCACTTTAAAAATAAATAATTATATTAAAATGAAACAAATATTTAAGGGGGGCACCCATATAATAAAAGTGATTTTTTAATAGTACGGAACCCTTCGTGCGCAAGTCACACTCGAACTTGGCCGGTTTTTTTTTAATAAATTCACCTCTGTAAATACTATTAAGTTGCTCATAATTAATAAAGTTCAATAAATAATCAGTTTTAAACTATCACGTTGCATGACTCACAAGTAAAAAATATTTTTAAATAAAATAAAAACCGCCCTCAAAGTTAAAAACGGAGAAATAAAAAAAATGTTTTCTGAAGGTTTGTTACTCTTTTGGCTTTGATGCCCCCTGGTGCCCATGTTATGTAGGCTAGCAACTGGTCACTATTTTGTGACACCCATATTGCCAGAAGTGGCTTTATGTGTAACTAAATGTTACGTTAAGTACTGCTGAATTGCTTTTGGGATTACGAGCGCGATTGTATGTGCGTTTTTTTTTTAAATAGACAAACAAGTACTGGCAAATTAAAAAAATATTTCCAAAACAGAGATAAAAGGACTTCGCCGAATTAACCCCGCAGCTCCTAAAAATTGTCTCTATTAAATTAAAGATTTTTTGGATTCGTCGCTGTTGGCGTCACAGAAGCGATTATCTTTAATTAAAATTCCAAATCTAACTCAAGGTAGACATCGAGAACGTTCACGGGTTCATCCGGAGCGAAAATTAAAACGAAAGGACCCTTCACCTGCCGGAAACGGTATTGAGATTGACAATTCATAATTTCCTATGAACCTACCCGAAAACTTGATTTGGAGCCCTCGCACTGAATTACAATCAGCTTCTGAGGGAAGGATGAAGTTGATATCCGTCTGATCTAATTTTGATATTGAATATATTATTAAACTAGCGACACGCCCCGGCTTCGCATGGAATTACTCGCCTTTTCTCTACTTTTATGCATGTGTTATACACTAGCTTCCGCCCGCGACTTCGTCCGCGTGGACTTTTTTCCCTTAGGGGTAGAATTTCCAAAAATCCTTTCTCAGTGGATGTCTACATTGTATAAAGTATCTATGTGCAAAATTTCAAGTCTCTCGGCTTGGGCTGTTCGTTGATATCTCAGTCAGGACTTTGAATTTTATATGTATACTAACCTTCCTCTTGAAGTACTCCATCTATTGCTGAAAACCGCTTTGAAATCCGTTGCGTAGCTTAAAAGTTTTAAGCGCACATACAGAAACAGCGACTTCATTTGATGCGAGTAGAAAGGTTGTGTGCTGGTTCTAATCTCCTTATGTAAAAGTAAGGAGGTAGATCTTATTTTAGATCGCAAAATTCAGAATATTTACTGTCTTAATACTTGGATAGGTGGGTTAAAATTTTTCAATCTGTGCTTTGTTACGCTGGTTGTACCGGCTACTACAAAAATTGCTACACCGAAAAGAAGTAAAATGACTCTGGCATGTATTTTTTAACCGACTTCCAACAAGGAGGAGGTTCTGTATTCGTCTGTATGTATTTCTTTTTATGTATGTGCAAAGATATCTCCGTCATTGTAAATCGATCTTCAAAATTCTTTTTTTATACTTCAAAAAGTATAAAAAAAACATATTATTAAAATGTGTGCTAGGTACCTCCTGTACTTTTTGAAGTCGGTGCCAAGCCAACTAAGTATTCTATAGGTCCGCCTGCCACCTCACATTTATTGATCAAACCATCCCGCGATTGCGACTGAACGCGCCAGCTTGGGTGATGAGGGGCTCGTTGTGCTGAACTATTGGCATGGCTTGGCACCGACTTCAAACAGTACAGGAGGTACACCTAGCACACATTTTAATAATATGTTATTTTTATATTTTTTGAAGTCGGTTTGACTTTTTTTTAAAAGTTGTTTATTAATAAATAATAACATGTCCTGAAGCGTCGGTGGCGTAGTGCGTAAGAGCGTCGTCTCCCACTCGGGAGGCACTGGTTCGATCCCCGCCACGTACCAATGTGTTTTCAAATTTTGAATTCATATGTACGTTTAATCGACGCTTTTACGGTGAAGGAAAACATCGTGAGGAAACCTGCACACACCTATGAAGAAATTCTTAGGCTGTGTGTGAAGTCGACCAACCCGCACTTGGCCAGCGTGGTTGACTAAGGCCTAATCGCCCCTAATGTGGGGTAGGCTCGAGCCCTTCGGTGGGGACATTATATGAGCTGTTGATGAACATGTCCTGCATATTTCAATATAAATAATAGTAGGCACTGCACAAAAGAGGAGATATGGTTATCCAGTATTGCTATATTGAGCAAAAACCCTTCACAGCGATAAATTTAGTGAGCTTAAAATTGTATACATCCTGCAAAACCGTTGCGAAATCTGACATCAAAAATCCCATTTACCCGATGTCGGTAAATATTTATTTAAAGTCGCACGTTTTTCAAATATGCAACAGCCGTATATTTTATCTGGCAACAGTTTCCTATTCGGGACACGTCTGGGCACGTTAGCGTGTAAACATCCCTAAGCCAGTTTTATGAGTAGGCCGAAATAACGTCCGACGGTCTACTCCGGGCCTAATGGACCGATTTATTGGTACCTCGGGCTACTGGCTGGATGCTTGGTCAGTTTAAATGTAAAACGAGGAATAATTGAGCTCCACGCTGGCATATTTTACTGAAGCACGATATATTTGTAGGCGAGAGTAAGTAGAGCAGAGAGAATACATAGATTAGAGTTATTACTCTACTATATTAGTAGTATAATAATACATAGGGTATAAAATATTGGTGCGTTTGTTAATGCAAAAATAATTCCCTAATATAAGGTAGTGTTATCTTAATATATCACATAATCTCCACATATATCTCATACATTTGTAAATGGCATTAGTTAACTCACATCTTTATTGTATTGTTGATATTTGACTGTAAATCTTCCAACAAGCTTATAAATAAATAAATGAACTCGACGTCAAATATTTGCAAAAATATTTCGTTCGGATCTTAGAAGTGCAAATTTCATAGACTTGATGAATAAATGTAACCATAAAAACATAAGTACCAAGCACTGACAAATTTCGAAGGCGAAAGCAGTGTCTCGGTAGCGTAGTGGTTGACGCAGCCCGGATTGCGAAAGATGCTGGGTTCGATTCCCGCCCAATACCGTCGATTTTTAAAAGTGTATTTTTCTAAATTTAAATAATATTTGTGCGTCTGTCAACACAGAAATAATTCCATAAAAATCACATTACAAAATGCCACATTCAAATAACTCCGTCGTAATATTCGTCATGGTAAACCTGTCTAAAAAAAGTCAGGATTCAGTCACTGCAATGAATAACTGCAAACACAGAGGTATTAATCGCATCAAATGAGAACTTTGCAGTTATTTTAAATAGATAAGGCAAACATGATACTATCAAAATTATGATTTTTTATAACTAAATCAATTCAATTGAATCTCAATTTAATTGAATTTATTTATTTCAGGCCAAGTAGCCCATATAAAGTTAGTAGCGTAAAGTTAATAACGTAAAATGCGGTTATTGAATAGTTTAGTGGTTAGTTGAATTCGGGTATTGAATAGTTTAGTGGTGGTAAATATTGAATAAACCTAAGAACGATTTTATTAATCACGAATATTGACCTAAACAATAAGATTGTAAAAAATCCAATAAAAATAGAAGCGAAGTGATCTAACGCCTCAGCGCGTTCGGTAAAGGCAGCGAAGCATTCTGTAGCCGAGAATAATCCAGATATTGGCGTCATAACTATTAATTAAAACACACTTCTCCCTGCATTGTGAATATTAAATAGGGGCTCTCGGGAGCTTAACATTTCAACGTGTATAACGAGAAAATATGACGGCCAAACAGTTTTAGGATGATTTATTTTCGTTCCATGTTGCATTTGAATTAGTTTATCTATTAACTTCAAAAAGTCTTGAATAAGTCTGTGATTAGGGTTGATACTTTAATGAAAAGACTAAACCTTTCAACGAATTATCAGCAAAGCGATTTTTCGTAATTGGATGTTAATTACTTTTAAGCAACGTAGGTATTAAACAATGTTCGCTTGGTGAGGTGATCAATAAAGTTAAAACCAAAACAGAATTATTGAAGCAAAATATCCCCCAAATTTTATGTAACTGCTTTAAAAGGCTATACCTAAAAAAAATATATTTTAATATAACATGGTTTTTTATTTCCAAATAGAATCATCCTCCCCGGCCTGACCTTCAGTGCGCTATTACGGGACGGCTCGGGATCTGCGCACGTGAGCGCAACTACACCGAGACCGTCCCAACGCTGCCCGTCTAGGCACTCCTTTCAACAATTGGTGGCCAGCAGCCACTCCTCCGCCGACGGCTGCTCGACCTGGCGCATCCTTCTGACGAGGACACCGGGAACAGCCATCAGACCGCACCCGGGGGACTTCGGGCGCGGTCAGGGCCCTGAAAAGGGCCGTCCGGAACAAGCCATGGTGGCGAAACATAAACAACTCGATGATAGCACGTGACTTCGAATGCCCAGGGGACACACTTGACATCAAAAGCCACACACACCCGCCGAGAAAGTTTCCCCACCACGTTACCAGGATCCGCCACGAGGAGGCTTCCGGACGTGGACCCCAACCAAATGTTATCTAAGACTGCGTAGGACTGGTATAATATTTTCTACAGAATGTTCAATTTATTGTTAGTGCGAGTCACCCATGGGATGAAAAGGGGTAAAACTTTTATAATGTAATATTCGATTAATATTTGAACACCAAAATGAAGAAAAACCACCTTTGTTACCTAGAAAACAATGGCCCTTGCACTATAATCAACTATCCTTAACTTGTCTAACATGTATCAACCCTAGCTATGAATCGTTCGAGGTTTGTTCTCGACTGAGATAGCACCCGTCACCGAACAATGGGAGAATTATTACACCCATTGTGTTTGTGTAACAGTGATAAGCATTATTACTACGTTAATGAAAGTAAAAACGCAAATCTATTAGCTAAGAAGGCGGGCTTGTTTATCTCATATAATTTTGTATTCAACGGTAAGATAGGCGCATAAAACTTTGTCTGCCAGAGAGGTTTGGGATATTTTACGTGGCCAAACCCGGACTGCTGTGATGATTTGTGTAACATCTATCCCTGGTTTAACATTGTCATTAGTAGATAACTAGCGCTGATATCTGTACCTATTCTGTTTTCTAAACCTCGACGCAAAAGGAGGTATTATAGTTTCGACGTGTGTGTTTGTATATTTGTGTCTGTGGCATCGTATCACTCTGTACCTCTGTATCGGGAAGCTTTTCCCCACGTCCTCCACGACACAACGCGAGGGCCGAGCCTTTAGAGGCACCCTCGGGCGTGTCGCTTCTTTCCGATTCGGACGCCCTAGGGACGCTAGGCGGTCGAGAGACTCCCCATGGGGGAGATGCTCGGTCGCCCAGTAATCCCCTAGGAACGGCCGACCTACAGGCTTGAGGACCCTCCAAGGTCTTCGCCTTCTTAAAAAACCGGTAAAGCAGTAAATGCCATCAGAGGCAAACTGCAATAGTCATACAAAAAAAATCGTATCACTCAAATGAATAACAAAGTAGTTGGAATTGTTGCCTGCTGATGTGTTCCCTGTTTTCCCGCGTCTTTGTATCAATGGTAGGGCTATTGACGATTTAAAAGTTAAATTAAACTTCATCATCATCATCATCATCAGCTCATATAATGTCCCCACCGAGGGGCTCGAGCCTACCCCACATTAGGGGCGATTAGGCCTTAGTCAACCACGCTGGCCAAGTGCGGGTTGGTCGACTTCACACACAACCTAAGAAATAATTCATAGGTGTGTGCAGGTTTCCTCACGATGTTTTCCTTCACCGTAAAAGCGTCGATTAAACGTACATATGAATTCAAAATTTGAAAACACATTGGTACGTGGCGGGGATCGAACCAGTGCCTCCCGGGTGGGAGACGACGCTCTTACGCACTACGCCACCGACGCTTCGTTAAACTTAGCAAAGTCCATTTAAATAAAGAGCTTTTTCATTTCATTAAACAACATACTAAGGTCTAATAACGCGACCAATTCAATCTGTTAATGGTTTTTTATAATCATCAATATCTTTTATGAAAATGTCTAGCAAATTCCACCTGATGGTAAGCAGAAGTGTAGTCCAGATGCGAAGATAGCTAGTGCGAGAGATAAACTGCCGCGCTAGCCATCCTCGTCTTGCTGACTTGAAAGGTGCTTCTTCACGCCACTTTTGAATGACCCAGAATTGTAAGAAGGAGGGAACACGCATTCTGACAGTGAATTCCAATTCTTCATTGTGCGACTTATGTTCGTATTATTGAATAAGTTTCAAGAATGAACGCCGACTTGAGCGTCCTTCGTCTCTATCACTTTGTGCGTGATAGAAAGTGACAAACGATTCTCAAGACATGTTTGTCTTCTGAGTGTCAATCTGTAATACGGGCCTTAGAAACCAATGAGTTGTCAAATATCTTAGTTCGCGTTGCAATGGTAGCCACACTTTGTCGTTGTCACCGCAAGCTAGCACCCGTAATCCTTAAAAGGAAGGTAGATGCAATGTGAATGCAATGAAGTAATTATAGCCATATTTCATCTAGGAAACTACATTCTAGCTTTGAATGTTACGCAACGCAACTAGAAGCGTCAGTCAAAGGGAACTCGGGTTGCGAATGAGCGACTGTCACACCGGCCTTTAACGTCGTCGCAGGTAGCTCTAGGGATGGGGAATAGTCGTCGATATCAAAATAAAAAAATCCATTTATTTCAATGAACGTTGTTAAGTATTTTTCAATCGTAACTGATTATGTTATCTCTACCACAGTTACGGAACGAAAATAATACCTACATTGACATACTCGTAAAATCACGCCCATAATTCCAGGAGGTTTAACAGAGACTTAAGTAACTTTTGGTTATACATAAAACAGGCAGTATGGGTCATGGAATGTCTCGAAATAGCGACAGGTTGCCAGCCTGTCACCTACATACGAGTAAAAGGTACAATTCGATTTCACAGATTGTTTTTGCATATGTGATGTTTACTACAACAAGATTTCGAATAATTTAGACATTTATTAAGTTGAAAAAAAATGGTAATGCTAAATTACGTAATAAATTGTTACAAAATAGATGATACAAATACGTGAGGGTAAAATCTTGCCCGAAATTTGAATAGTTTTATGTTCGCGATGAACATTAAACTATTCCTGAAAGTGGCAGTAGAAATGCTATGAACTTAATCAAACTTGAATCATGAACATTTAGAGTAGCTTTTCGTATATTACCTACTAGAGAAGTCGTGTTGTTTATATTTTGTCTAAAAGAACGACCGCGGTGCTGTAGAATATTTTCGCTATAGAATTTTTTGTCGATAAAGTATCGATAACATCAGGCACCGCCCTTGCCTTAAGCAATTCAAGGAATCACCGAGTGCTCAGTACATTCTGAGTGTGAACACACGGCTATTATTTGTCAGTCTGACCGTAGATTATTGGCTGTAATTGCCTCGTACCTACAAGGTATAAAAAATTAACGCACACTATGAAAGTAGTTTGCTTACAATCGGTTTCTGAATCGTTACAATGAAATATATACAGACTGAATTTTTCAAGTCTTCAGGGTCAAATCCTAAACTAAGTGTCTTTTTTATGTTGACATTTTAAACTTTGACTTTGTGAATTGTTGACTAACTAATCTGTTGATATTCTGACGTGTTGAGATTTTGAATCGTTGATCATATGGTGTTGATCTTTTGAATGTTATTGAAAACTGTATGCCGAACACGGAAGTAAATGTACCTACTCCATGGTGTTTAACATTTGTTGTGCTTGCTATGCTAACCAACGAGAAAATATTTATGTAATCTAGTTGCTTAGCAACCACAACAAGAGTTTGTGTACAAACTTTAAAGGAATAAAATCGGGGTTACAAGGAAAAATCGACTCCTCCTATTGTTAAAGTCGGTTAAAAAGTAGCCTATTCCCGAACTACAATAACGAAATCGGATGAATAGTTAAAGCGTTACGGAGGAACATACGTAAATGGGAATATCATCATAACAGCCTTTATAAATCGACCCACTGCTGGGACACAAGGCCTCTCCTTGTCATCGAAGGAGGTTTAGGCAGTACACCACGCTTGCCCAATGCGGATTGGTGAACGGAGTATAAGGTGATCAATACCCCTTTGGTAGTCCATTAGTCGTGCGTCACCTATTGGAGGATATGGGGTGATGCTATTCTACTCTACCGGCATCGCACGGCTAAGTTTAGGCGCAACAGAGGAACATTGTGTAAATGGAATTATACATACGTGCATTTGATAAAATCATTACCCTTCCTTTTGGATTCGCCGTAGTCGGGTAAAATAGAACTAATTAATATCAAAGTTGGTAAAAAAAAATAATGTACCTACATTAAATTTGTCTTTCTTGTCACGAGATTACTTTAGGTATTTGCAGTGGAGTAGTGGTATGAGTTACTGTTTTGGCAAAAAAAAAGTGTTTTGTTTTAATAACGGCTAGTGCTAACGAAAAAGCTTTTTTTAACCCAATTAAGTTTTCGCCGAATGTAATAAATTGTGAAAATGTTAATACTAGAAAATGCACTGAAAAAAAGCGACTTGCCTCAGGCGGGACTCGAACCCGCATCTTCCGCAATCCGGGCGGCTGCGTTGACCAATTACGCCACCGAGACACTGCTGTTCGTTGTCGAAATTTGTCAGTGCTTGGTGCTTATGTTTTTATGGTAAACATTGTTTCATCAAATCTTCGAAATTTGCACTTCTAAGACCCGAACGAAATATTTTTGCAGATATTTGACGCCCAGTTAAGATGGAACTACCTTACATTATGGAATAATTTTATTTTTGCGTTTACAAACGCGTAAATATTAATACTAGAAAAAACAGTAGGCATATTCACTCTTAAATCATAAAACAGATTTATATTATAAATATTCAATTTTTGATTCTATAAATAACGGTTTTTAATCGGTTTAATTTTTATGTTACCTATAACTAATAAGAGAATAACATTAAGAGGAAATGCCGACCCCTTGCGTAAACAATGCTACAACAGTCTACTAGCTTGTATATGACTCACAAGTGGTACCTTTAATAATTCATCACTTAACAACATTCCTAAAAGAGAAAATAATTACTTAAGCAATTGTTAGGATGCTGCGCCAGCTGTTACGAAACATCTCTACGATAATTGGTACAATGATACAATGAGAGCCGCTCCATTAGCCAGATTTACTTAATGTAATTAGTAAAGTGACAACACTTAACGCTTACGACCGAAATTATAAGAGAAATACTTGAACACGAAATTGATGCCTACAAAAGGCTTCTTCTGTGCTACTCGTACGTAGACTAGTTTCGATTCTAGAACAGTTGAATTGTGGGTGTGTTAAAATTACTTCTATATTACCGAGTAGTATAACCCTGGTCTATTTAAGGTTAGAGTGAATAGGCATCTTCTAAGTAAACTCATCCGCAACCGTAAAACTACTGGGGATCGAATCTTGGAGCTCTGGAGCTCCGCACATCGAACGCGATGCGCGCGGAGTGGCGACTGCGGATTGCGAATTTTGATTGCGTGTATATAGAACACCACACATCTAACGGCGCGGTACGGTTGCCACACGTACCGCACCGCGTCGCTAGCACTAACGTCTGCACTGTATTGCTGATAATCCACGCCGCACCGCGTCTGATGTGCGGACCGAGTGGCGTGGTTGTTAACCACGCTGCGCTACGCCACACCGTGTTCGATGTGCGGACACTCTAAGTCTAATATGTACCATTTCTTTCAAACGCTTTACAATTTTGATTTGATATTCACTACACAAAGTAAGTATGTACCTAAATAATTCACGACTAAACTAAGCATGTTAATCAAGCAGTTCCTAGCTACTTTTACCAGGTTCCTGGTACCTGTCGTTATTAAAGGTATGATAACCAAAAGAAATAAAGAGGGAATATTAACAGACAATTTGATAGAATATTCAATGAGTCGCTGATTGCTACCGATTGGTAAGCTGAATACTCATTCGATTTTTAGTCGATGCCAATTCGGAGGGAGTGATTACAGGTAGCGACTTTAAATCGTTTTAAAACGAATGAAATGTAATCGGATTTTGTTCTGTCGAGCCCCGGGACCTGTCGGGGGTGGTACACGGTAATTGGTGCATTCACCGAGCGAGTATACGCCACGGTTGAATTGTAAGAATAAAATAACTCGTGCGAGATTATGGACTGCGAAAAATATTTAAGGAAATGGTATTTATGTACACATAAAATAGTAATAAAATACTTGAAGAACGATCAGAACAAAAGTAAGCTTATCAACCTAAGATTTAGCGAGGTCATTTAAAAAATATTCAAAAAAAAATATTCCAAAACCCAAGATGCGTTCACTATCCAAACCAAGAATTTACTACTCTTGCGGATGTAACGAGCGTTTTTAACGTGACTACGAACGCTGAAAAGTTGTTATGTAACGTCGTCGCTCTAAAATAAAAAAATGTGAAACCTAAACGCCAATCTAAGATAACTCATAAGAGATAGAGAGGGGGGGGGGGGGGGAGAGGGAGAGAGAGAGCTTCCCCTTTTTTTAATTCTCTACCAGAAAGGAACAATTAACTAAAGAACTTCTTACCTTACAGTGCAGTGGAGCCTTATTGTTGCCTTTAAGTAGCTCTTGTTTTGCTTCTGTTGGTGAGTCAGGTGTTTTGACCTGGTTATTCTGCTAATCTCCATCAATGGGGGACTGTGAATTTTTCTCCCACAAATCCCCAATCTGTGCTAAACGTTTCATGTGATCGGGAGGTTTAGCGCTATTTTTTATGGCCAAGCGTAGCCGACCTGAGGGAGAGAGTGTAATATGTCTAAGTATTTAGATGTTTTTTTTCCTCCCCTCACTCCCCATCGCCGCTTTCCCTTTTCCTCACCCACAGGGAGAAGTAAAAAGTAAAGGACAAAGCAACAAAAAAAGCTAGAAGAACCTTCCGGACAAACAAGGGAAGAAGGAGGTGAATCCTACATGGATACCCTGGCCCCGGCACCAGGGTTATGTCGGACTCCTACCGACTAAACACTCCCTATTACCTATTGCCAAAGTGGCTATAAGGCTATCTGAAGCAGCCCCTCAGGAGAGAAGGAGGTGCACACGCTGCCCTAGACATATAGACTAGGGCATATGCGTGGAAGTGCGAACAGACACCTTAGCTGGGCCGAACACATGTGTGTGGGACTGTTCACACGGAAAGCCACGCGACAAACCTGGGTTTCCAGAAGGGCTGAGAAATTAATCTGAGCAGACCTGAGAAATCAATGGTGTTCTGGGGACGCCCGCGATGGTTCCTGGCCAGCTGGTGGTTTTGCAACGCATGCAGCAGGTAGTTACCATACCTAGCTAATTAATAAATGAAGTTTCTTATGATTATTGTCCGTTGTACCCTTCTAAAGGGTAAGCATCATCAAAAAATATTTTCAAGAGATCTCCATTAAAACCGCAGTGCACTTTTTTCTCTTCCAGTGTTAAATCACAGCGTAATCAGGATTTATACTATTGATATTAATTATCATTATCATCAGTGGCGCCGCAGTGGCGTAGATAGCGGAGTAAGCTCGCTAATTTACGACTAATTGGCGCTCGGGATGTGTCAGCTTATTGCATTATCAGGTTTTTGCATTCAAATGAATATGGAACGCTTAAACAGATAATGTATATGAAAACGAGTAAAGGATTTGTTAGTGCTATATTTTTTTCAGTTTTTTGTATCCGATCGTCCCACACTGCTGGACACATGTGTTTCTAGACCAGGGGTACTTCAACTTTAAAGATAATAGAACACCAACCAAATACCTTTTATTTTATGGAACCCCAATACAAATGATTACAAATCAACACCGACACGCTTAAAAAAATACACTGAAAGTTTTAGGTAGTCTTTATCTGCTGTCGTCCGTACATATTTAAGTGAAGAAAACATTCTTCTCACCGGATTTTTTGTGACTATTTTTAGTTAATTAAAGTAGTTTTTAACTAATATCCCGTATAACTCGTGTCTAGATACTAATAATAAAAATGCAACGCGAAAGTTTAAAATTGCATATTGCAAAACTTTTTAGAAGTCTTGTAAAAAAGCTAACAAATTCGTTCGCGAAAAAATTGGTGTTACAGCGACTTTTTTGTTAAGATGAAACCTAGCGTTAATCTACTCACTATTTCACTATAAAAGTGGAGTAGCCTGCTAATCTGTTCCCAATGAGAAGACAGCTAAGAGCTAATTTTCTTTAGCAGAGAACTGTTGCAAGTTTAAAAATACATCGACAGACAATTTTCTAAATTAGCCAAGGAACGAGACTCCAGACTGCTTGTTAGATTAGATTAACAGGACGTTACACGGGAGCTAGTAAATAAGTGCTTGAGACATGCTGGTTCTAAGGTTCTTATTAATAAAACATATTTCTGAGTGGAGTCTTCACGACTTAATTTGAATTCTGGTCTTAGTTATGCAAATTCAGATGTTTATAATTACGTTTATATGTATACATGTGTATTTTTTTACACATGTGACAGGCAAAACGATCCAAGAGACCCGCTGTTAGTGGTCAATATGCCTTCACGTCAAGCTACAAACTCTCAAATTCTTTATTATACTTACACAATAAAGTCTTTTTTACCGTTTTAGTCGCTTTTATACGCCCATTTCTCTTTCTTCTTAACCGAATTCCAAAAAGGAGGAGGAAGATGTTCCAAAGTTATCTATTTATTTGTTTAGCCTTTCTTTTTAAAGCAGGCTATAAAAAGATACTGAACTTTGTATTTTGACATGGTTGAACTCTAGATAAGTCTTCTCGCAAACCTGTGAACTCACTGAAGATCGGCTCGCTTCGAGACTCCGACCGAATTACGTTCCGAGTTCTTTAAAATTCGAAGGTGATGCTTCTTATAGTGTGGTTAACTTGCACAGGTTACTCCGGGGTCAGAGTCTTTTGCAAATGGTCTATTTTGGCCTCTGAAGTAACTTGTTTTTTACAACTACTATCTTTTGAAAGCAGCCCGAACCACCAACGTGCTTTCCGAAACACGGAGGATAATCCACCATGAAAGATTTTTGGACACCCATCGGAGTACCAACCGGTAGCTTAACTTCTATGATCAAGGCGCCATTGACTACCTAGGTATCTGTTACGAAGGTGGTAAGTAAACTTAATTCTATCATCAACCAAACCAAACACAATTTTGTACACGCCAGTTCAATTTTATAAAGCCAACTCCCTTTTGCGTAATACAGACATCATTGCAGAACGTGATCAATCATAGGTGTCAACGTAAAGTAAACCTTCTGACCGTTTATATTAGGCGGTTGACCGCCGTGATTGTGGTCAATTTCTGGTCTGCCTGAGGGGTAAATGACAGTCATATTTTTGTTGTTAAGCAGATACAAATGCCAAGTTGAAGCATTGGCCGTGACATTTGTTGGTATACCGAGCCGCTAGGGAAGAGGACAAAATGGTATTAGGTTTTATTATATCTTATTACCTTTCCTTAAGGTTGTCAACTTTGGAAAATGTCTTATTTTTCACATAATTTTAAGTAGGAAAAAGATTAAACCACAAACAAAAAGTATAAAACTATTTATGTTGCACTTTTTGCTTATGGTTTAACGCGATTTTAACCGATTATATTACTTTCTTTTTTCCGCAGTCGGGACTACGGAAAAAAGAAATTAATATAATCGGTTAAAATCGGGGCTTACAAGGTAAAATCGACTCATCACATCGGTTAAAATCTAGCCTATGTTACGTGGACTATAATAACGAATCGATTGACATCACATGCATCAAAATCGGATGAATAGTTTAGGAGTGCGTTCCTGCATACGTAAATAAAATCAAACATACATAGGTACCTAAACTGCTAAAATCATTACCCTTACTTTTGGCTTCGCATAGTCGGGTAAAAAGGTTTATTTTCTAAAAACTGCATTTTGAATTGTTGTCAGTTTAACCTTACAAGTGTAAGGAAATTAATAATGTACTACTATTTCCAAATATGTCAACAATTATAAATATTAATTCCATCGGTAATTATACAAATTTAGTAATAGCAATCGAAGCGCAGCCGCCTTTGCGAACGGAGGTCTGACACCGAGACTGTGTAGTGGTTTTGAGCAGGCGATACTACCGGAGCAAGCCCAGGTCAGAGTAATTAATTACTTAAGGATTTATTGAACTATAAAGAGGCTACCGATATTGGTTAAAGTTCCGCTATATTGTACATACGTTGTCTTTCAATAAATTATTTTCAAAGTGAATATCGCTGTTTTAATTATTTATAAAACTTCGAACTAAACAAGGTCAAATAATTTTAATTTTATAATTTTTGTAATAGAAGCTCGTATAGCGACCTGAATATGAAGACTTCCTTTTGTATTGGATTTCAATAAGAATGACGCTAGAGGGATGCGAAATATCTTTGATATTATTTACTAGGCAGCAGTTTTCACTTCTAGTCATACAGTTTGGTTTTTGTTATATAGTTAACTTCACTGGACATTGGCAAAATGGTGTATACAGTCATTAATTAAGAGAGAAAAATAAGTACAGTTACATCTTCCGATCCATTAAAGAAAAAATAAAAAGTAATAATTGAAATGTTTCCAAAAAGTTAAAAATAGAAATAAAATAGAGAATAGAAAAAGATCATAAAATATTCCTGTTGTGGTCAATTGTTAAAAAAAACATCCCCTCCTCTTTGCGTCGAATTCCGCAGTGTTGAGGACCTCTCTTCTGCATCTCTTTCTCACGTATGGTCTTTCTCCATCTGTTTCTGTCTCCGGCGGTGAGGAGGGCGTTGTGAACTGTGTTCAACTAAAAAAAAAAACGGTCTGTCAACTAAAAAAAAACCTGTCTGTAGCACAATGGATTGTTGATAGTTCAACAATATTAATGTTGTTTAGTGAGCGGAGATGGGTTCCAGTGACTTTTTTTTATGATTGGGATAAGGCACTCAGGTAATGCAATTCTAAGATTTCATTTTAATGTGTATTGTTTACAAAAAAACTGAATATTTTACAATTGAATTGTGCGAGCGTCTGTATGTATTTAAATAATCTGGTAATTTAAGAGAATCCTGTTATTGGCCTTAGTATAAGTGAAATAATATTTAAGTGTTGCTTTATAATACGCTGTTGGTTTCTTAATAAATAATAATAAAAAAAAAACTATGGGATCAAGAGCGGTACGGGTCTGGTCGGACCAACGCATTGCGCTGCATCCACAAGGCATTTTCCTATCTAGTTTGCCGGTCAGGTGAGTTTCTCGATATTTTCACCATCTTTTCTTACCGTCTTTTCAACCGACTTCAAAAAGAAGGAGGTTATCAATTTCGACTGTGTTTATTATTTTTATGTTTGCTACTTCATAACTCTTCACTGGGTGTACCGATTTTGAATATTCTTTCGACCTTTGGAAGCTGGTGCTTGCATTTGGTTTCATTTAAAGTTAATCGACATCTGACGAGTAATTTTTGAGTTGTCCCTAGTAATGCCTATTTAATTGATATCGATGGTATCGTAATCTTATCACTCGTGTGTCTAAAAGATTTCTAGAGAAATCCTTAAAATTATAACTTACTTAAAACACTAAAAAGCAAAAACTAAATTATTTTTAAATAAAAATAAAACCATCTTCAAAACTAAAACCGGAGTAATAAAATTTTTGTCCATAAAAGTTTAAATGTTTTTTTGAGGTCGGTGCCTCGTCCTCGTCGTCTGGTCGGACCTCAGTATTTGAAATAAACGTTATCACTCGATTTTTTAAATTTAAAAATAATTTTGTAACCGATGCATCTTGGAGTATCGTACACACTCGGATGACAGCCGCATGTTGAGTTCCCGCAATATGGCGACGTCAGTCCGAAATACTCTCCAAAAATATATTTAAAAAAAAAGGAAGACCTGACAACCCTAAACTAACGCTTGGCTGTTTGTGTCTGATCTTTTCTTTTATATGAACATAAATAAGTAGGTAACACTTGTGTAGGAAAATCGGGCTCAACTTTATTACTGCCTAAGTGATTTGTATAAAATGAATTTTTGACGTTTTCCTTGTAAGTGGTAAATATTTTCACGACCATCAAAAGTGTTTAGGGATTTTTTGCCTTGATTGTTTTATTCCGATTATGTAACAAAATTGTGTGTTAGGATCAAGTGACCCAAGGAAATTGATATAAAATGCCGAAATGCCGATGGACTATGCACTGTCTAATATTAAATAGCAGTGAATTAGACTCAGTGTTTTTTTATTAATTCGTTGTTTCAAGGCTATTAACGTCACTACGGCCTATAAAGATCTATTGTGACTAGCCTCCAAGCTTCTTTAGCTAAGTACTGTCTAAAATAATGAGATATTTCCAGCTTAGTCTAGGTCGAGGATTGTCATCAACAACAGTTCATATAATGTCCCCACCGAGGGGCTCGACCCTTGGTAGGCTTGGTAGGCCAAGTGCGGGTTGGTCCATTTCACACACAACCTAAAAATTTCTTCATAGGCGTGTGCAGGTTTCCTCACGATATTTCCTTCACCGTAAAAGCGTCTATTAAACGCACATATGAATTCAAAATTTTAAAACACATGGGTATGTAGCGGGGTTCGAACCGGTGCCTCCCGGGTGGGAGACGACGCCCTTACGCACTACTTACGCACTACGCCACCGACGCTTTTTTGTATGTATATATTAGATATATATTTAAAAAATGTATGTTTGTATTTTTTTTTATTTAATCGACATCTCATAAGTAGTTTTTGAGTTATCCCTAACAATGCCTATTTAATTGACATCGATGATATCGTAATCTTATCACTTGTGTGTCTTAAAGATCTCGAGATAGTTTCTTGAAAATTTGTACACTAAACAGCAAAGAAAAAAATATTTTTAAATAAAAAAAGCTACCTTCAAAACCAAAAAAAGAGAATTAAAATTCTGTTTATAAAAATCTAAATTTTTTTTTTGAGGTCGCGATAAATGTAAATGTTACATTACATTTATCGCGACCTCAAAAAAAAAATTTAGATTTTTATAAACAGAATTTTAATTCTCTTTTTTTGGTTTTGAATCCAGGCATTCCGGGTATAGGTAACATTTGGTTAGTGATAAAGCCACATCCGGCACCATGGGTGCCAATACTTTGTCTAAGGGTGCCAGTGAATGAATATTGACAAGTTGCTACCTACGAATAAAAAAGTTAACTGAGCAAAACTCGTTTGCTGATCTCGAGCCAGCGAATTCTTGAATACCGATAAACCTCGCTTGTAACATTGCTTCTTAAAACTCTAAAGTATTCGCAATACGCTACTTAAAACATTTCTCAAAACAGGGCAAAGATCTCGGAATGAAACAGGCTTTTCTGATCAATGTAGCGTACTAGAGAAGGCTCACAAAGGGGAATCTGGAAACGGTTTAGAGACGGCAAGGAAAAATATTGAAATAAGATTACGGCAACCCTTTGAATTTATATTCAGTTGAAATTCTAAAGCTTTGAATGCTGGGAAGTCGGGCTACATGCATTTGATGGAGAAAAATGGAAATCTAGAAAAATCTGTGTGCTTTTTTTAATAATAGCGCAGGCTTATTACTGTTGACAATATTGGGGAGTTTCTGTCCACCTGGTTGGACGATTCGTAATTTTTTCCCAACGAAAAATCTGGAAGGTCGATTTATATTTAAACCTCTTTGGCTGATTGAGTTTCGTTTTTCATAATAGGTATAAAATATGGGTATAGGACTTGATAATACTGCGTAGAAGTTTCTAGATCGCACATAATATTTTTACGTCGCTCAATTAAGAAATTCACTGCCAGCACACGTGTTATCCATCTTACAATCTTGGATCATTCAAAAGAGTCGTGAAGAAGTAGTACCTTGCACGTCAGTTAGGACGCTGAACCGTTGATGTGAACGGCCGTGTGGTGATGGGTTCAGTCTACTCGCGCGCTAGTTATCTTCGCATTTGGACTACACTTCTGCTTACAATCAGGCAAAACGGAGTCATTTGCTAACCCTTAATATACAAAAACATAATAATCTTTGAAAGTCAGCGTTCTTTAGGAACAGTAAGATGAAACGAGCAATTTATATACTATGTGCAACGAGTAACGAGGCATCGCATTGTGCATTCGCTATTTGAGCACGATCTTTACAAAAGCTGTGTTATTTTCATTGTTATCGAGATATTTTTGCACTGCTGTACGCGAAGCCGATCTTAAAAGTCGTGTCCTGGTTTTGTCTATATAACGCCATTTTGCTCGGGTAGAGATAGTGATAATTATAATGCGAGAATGATAAACTCAACAAATATAATTAAGTTAGCGAAACTGTAAAAAAGCGTGAGAACCGATATTCTCTACAATTTTTTTTATAGATAATGGTACTGTACGAGCAGTCGCAGCGGTTGTAAGGCGCCGCTTCCCTCAAGTACATGGGAAGGATGCTAGGCCAGGTTGTATGTCTGGCCAGCATGGATATGGTTATAGGTAGGAGCTGCCCCAGGGAGTAGCCCTGACAGGCAGCAGCGGGGTAGTGAGAACCAACACGGACGGTTGGAATCTGTTTATTGATAATTTTGCATAATGTTATATACTAAAGTGATGTATTTGATACACATAGAACGGTTTGTGTATGTATCTTATAGGTGCATGTAGCTGCAGATCCGTGGAATGTAGGTTGTTGCCTCGCTGCTGACCACGCAGCCGCAGAGTCCAATGTTCAGCTTGTGGCTCGAACATACTCCCGGCCGCGACAAGTGGTGTGATGATGGTCTTCATCTAGGTGCTCTGTTGATGCCGGTATAGTTCCTGTTCAGGTTCAAACAGGTACGGAACACTTCGTGCGCGTCCGACTCGCACTTGGCCGTTTTTTTACTCTGTGCTAAGGTTGTGCTCAAAGCTCTTTCGTTTTCTAATAGCTCCAAATTCTTAATGATACTTAATTTGTTCTGATAATTGGTGAGAGCGCGTTAAAAATTCTCGATACGAATTATCCAGGTGTAATAATGCGAGCCAACGCCGAGAAAGCCGCAGAGCCAACGAAATTACGAAGGATTCGCTTGATTAACTCCGATCACAAAATCCGTTTTGAATTCGTAAAAGCCATTCGTTCTAATGATATTCGGGTTGCTAATCACGAGCCGTGGCCTCATGTGTTCCCTGATAATGCGACGTCTGTGAGATGTCAAAAAACTGGTCAAGCGTGAACTGGTTGTTTTGTGAACGATTTGAATGTAATAGTGGTGTAGGTTAGTCGTTCCGTTCTTCTTTTATGAATAAATAAATCAACGTGTTGGTTAAATAGGATTATACCTTTTTTATATGCGGGGAGCTCAAATGCCTTTACGCATCGTCTCTGTGAGATGGTGTCAACCGCAGGGGATATGTGGGACGTCGGTGACCAGCAGGGTGTGGGTTGGGGAAGCCCAAACCTTGCATTGCACAGGTCACCGCCAGTCGTTGATGTCTAGGATGTCACGGGGCATCGTCGGCGGGGTGGGGGACCTTTGGGGAGGGGCAGAGCAAGTACCGATGGGGTCGTGGAAGTTTCCGAAAGGGTTTCCATGGCCTCGTCCGGCAGTGACGATAAGGCCGAAGATGAAATCGAGTTTCAACTGGACCTAAAACCAGAGGCTGGCGTCAACCATACGGGCGCTCCCGGATATGGTTGAACATCCATAGGCTCGTCTGCGGCCTATTGCCCTTCAGAATGTGGGAGGTCAAACTTGTGTGCCGCTGTCCGATCCACCCTAGCCCTCCGCCTGGGAGCACCGCATCCTACGGAACGCAGCATGGCCTTTTCCTGCAGTCCACAGCCTGAAATCTGAAAATATCACTTTATTTTATTTATTTTTTAATTTATACTGTAAGGGGTTTGTTATCCTTTACAGTATAAAATAAAATATAAATCAAATAAAGTGATATTTTGTATGTACAATTTGTTTTATATATACTTACTTAGATTCACAAAGTCTCTTATTACCAGCTTTTTACTAATTATACAACTAGCAACGTTATCCACTGATTACTAAAAGAGAGTAATGTTATTTATTAAGACGTCTAGAACTGTAGATACTACTGACTAACAATTTAAAACGAAAAGGAATTTACTAATGATTATTCTGCTATTAACCTATTAAAGTGTATTTGCTACGTTACCGTTTGCTTGTCTCCCTTGCCCTCTAAAAAGACATTGGTAAGTAATTTCTGGCTTTTAATATCACGAGTACGACAAAATACCGGTCCCCCATCTGATTCAATTCCTCCAACAATGTTGCTTTGCTTTCGTGATCGATACACATAACGAATAACGAATGATTTTTTTATCGACTAGCAACAACTAATTTTCATTCTCATATCAAAGCAAGAGCGGCAGTAAAACCTATTCGCCCGGGTAACTCTGAAGCGTCTGCCATATAATCCTTTTATTAGGTTCAATCTAAATCGTTTGTTTCTTTGTGCTAGACGTTCGTCCGCCCGTAACTTTAACATCTCTATATAATTTTCGAATCGAATTTGCTTACATGATTAGTTTTTACTGAAGCCAATTTTGGACAAAGGAATGAAATTCATAAGAAGACCCTTCAATCTGGACCGCCACAATCGGATCGATGGTCGCACAGAGGATTTCGTCTGTTTTATTGGGTTTTGGAGACGATGTCCTAATATAAAAAATGTTTATGTCGATTTTTTATAAGGTATATACCATACAGATAAACATACGTAACGCCTTTCATCTAAAGGTGGTCGGAGATATTCTTTTCGAATGCAGTGATGAAGCCTAAGATCGTAGACACTCGTCTAGAAGATGCTTGTTCACTCTGGCCTTGGAGATTTCCAGATTATGTTGATCCAGGGTTTTCCTGGATCAGTATAATCTGGAAATCTCTAGACCTCGGCATATAATTCCAATCCATAGCTGTTCACATGATGAAAGCGGAAGCAAATCGCTTCGTGCGAATCTGGGGGGATATCAACAACATCAGGGTAAAACCGCGTCTGGTCGGCAGGTGGTGGAAAAGGGACGGGGGTGATCTAATTATGTAAAAAATCATCACACTCTCCGAAATGTAACCGATAAAATACCGAGAGGCAAACCTCACTTCTTCGGTGGTAAAGGTTCTGGAAATTAGCCTCAATGAGTGCGTCATTGCCAAAAGACTCATCGTCGCTTCGCACGGTGCTCCACCGGGTCCAGTGACCAGTCATATATCCTTTTTGTCAATTTACTAACACACGTCGTTTTTCCACAACGGAAACGTTTGAGCATCCCCATGTCATTACAATTATCTTCTTTCAAATCAATCTTCTCTCTTATCACGTCATTGTATGTATATCCGTCACTAAATTTCACCTCAGTCCTCCACAAGGCTCTCATTTCGACCGCAGTTATTCTGCTTTAATTGCTTATTCCCATACGCAACTTCGACTTTCATGTTTTCAGTGGTGGGATCAGTTATATCGTCTTGAACAGCCAGTCGTGCCTTTTCAGACACCTGGCCCTCTGACCTCTCATAAAAGCAAGCCTTATTCACTATGTTCGCAGATTTCACTTGTCTCCCAATGTCACTGTCACGCTTTCAATCTCTCGTAAATAAAGATCCCAAATATAAAAACTCTTTTACTTGTTTAATACCACATTGATGGTAATCAAACGACAGAACTTCAAGGGGGTAGGTTGTGCACCGCCTGTAAAGGCTACTATATCCTGTCATTATAGACTATATATATTGTAAGAACAATACACAATCCAAAAGAAGAGCATACATATTGAAGACTCTTTGCTCGCAGTTTTATTGCTGCATTATATATTTAACAAAACGTGTCTCTAAAACATTAAATTCTAACGTCAAAGTCTGCTTTCAAAAACAGTCTCACCCCTAATATTAGAGAAGTAAACCGCAAGCTCTAATAAGTGAACTACACAAATTACTCACACACAATAACCAACTTTATTAACTCTACGTTTATATTCTAATTTAATTGCTCAGTGTATCATTACCGCAAATACCCGCCGATACCGCGTGCTACGGTAATTACTAGGACTTATGAAAGGAAACGGTTTCTCGCATCTGGAGGGAGTAATTAAAGCCGCAAATGGGGATGATGTGTCGATCTCGCTACTCAAAGGCATTGCGATAGTCAGTTTTTATGGTAATGTTAAAGGATCGTATTACTAACTGTTCTGCGTTTCAAGAAACCTTGGCTGAAAGCTAGTGTTTCGGGTGAGTACGGCACCAATACCAACGGGTACAATTCGGCAAAATTTTAAGAGGCCGACCTTGAAAAATCCTTTTGATTACTCGCAATAAAAGATTTTCAATTATTTTATAAGTGAAAATCTCCTCTATTATATAAAAAGAAGCCTCTATTATATAAAAAGAATAGTCCTGACTCACTGACGGAGTGATCAACGCCCAGCCCATACCCTTGGACCTAGATAGCTGAAACTTCGCACAGAGGCGCCTTTTATGATGTAGGCAAGGGATGAGGCCGGATTTTTCATCCTCTATTTTAATAGGGAATGAAAGTTGTATGGAAATTCGTCATCTTTTTAGTTAAATCCATAAAAATTGGTATATGGCAATCGATTGAAAATAAAAATATTTTAGGATTTCTCAAAATTCAACCCCTAACGGGATAAGATAGGGGATGAAAGTTTTTATGAGAAATCCGTCATTTTTGAAGTAAAATTCACAAAAACTAAGAAAGGGGTATTTTGGAATATCCAGAATATTAACCCCTAAAAGGGATCAAGTAGGTGATGAAAATTTGTATAAGATATCCGCCATTTTTATAGTAAAACACATTAATTGGTAGGTATATGACTTATCGGCTAAAAATTAAGAATGATATATGTTACGATTTTTCGAATTTCAACCCCACGGGGCCGAAGTCGCGAGCAAAAGCTAGCTTAAAATATTTTAAGAAGTAGCTTTTACACTAGCGCATTTTTAATGTTACATAGGTATAACAATACTATTGTAATATTAGGAATGTTACGAGTATAAAGAGCGATTTATCTCATAACGTTCTAAGAGTGCGTTAGGAAGCATATATGTGGAAAACTAATACTGGTCGAGAGCGCAGGTGCTGCAAAGTTTTCCTATTTGCGCCTCACGCTTTACACTGGCATAGTAGAGTTGGTGATCTAAATGTCAATAGTCGTATCTAAACGCAATCTCTGTCAGTAAGTTAACATATTGATATTTTCGCTGACTCCAAAAATTTATCTCAAAATAATAGCAAACGACACTTAGTACAACCCAGACGATAATGAATAATAAGGGGTTTTAGAGTTGCAGTTGAAGTAGGTTGTCTACATACAGTCATGTAACATTTATGTGAAATGGTACGTATATAGTATTTGTTCAGTGTAATATAGTATGCATGATAAAATATTATTTATTATTTCAATAAAATTTCCAGCTTCTTTTAAGAAGTAAACATTAATTGCGTTCTCACGGATAAATCCTAATTAAAAAAAAAATAATGTTCAGTAGTTGTAATTAGCGGGTACTATTGCTATAAACGATAACCAGATTCCTCCTAGTTACGTGGTTGTTTGTAGGTACGATATGTATCTCTGAGCTTTTTATGTTTTCTTAGACCTTGCCAAGAGACATTAAAGGCTATTTACTGGAACATTTATCTAAGCTGCACTAGACGAATAGTTTAAACAAAGTAGGTTCTTACAAAAGTTTGAATAGGAATGCCAGCGCGTAGAGACGAGTATCAATGTGCATTGAAATCATTTATTCCTTTCTTCCACAGTTGGGCTGTAAGTCTTAGACACTGTTCAGGTTCTCTCTCTGTCGCAATATGCACACGGAACACAAACGGAGAAATCGCAGATTCCTAAGTAGTTGGAAATTGATTTACAATTTTATTGGTCTACTTATTGACGAACTAGATTCGTTACTCCTTGTTTATTAAAAAAAAACGAAACATAAGCCTGTTCTAATATACTATAGTACGAAATTTGTGGCAACACGTCCTGATATAGCATTTTCGCAATAAATATTCTAATAGAATGCGGGTCGTGCGTATGGACACATTTACGATCTAAACTCAAGTGTTCATGGACATAGGATGAGCACTGAATTTAGATTTATGCAAAGTAACACCATATCGTCTAAGATATTCCGAAGTTTGTATATTTTTAATATGGACACAATAATAAAAAGGAACAGAGAGGCAAGTAGCTACACTAGAGTATTTGAGAGTCACAAACTAGTCCGATTAACTAATGTGACGCCTACGATGCGGACATGTGGATGCTTACCTTAAAAAGAGACTAATACCCGATTGACAATTAGTCAGAGAGAGAGATATAGAGGAGTAAGTTGAAGGTCTCATAATTATAAGAATATTTATACTACACCTGATCGGAACAGTAGCTATTATTCCCTTAAATTGAAAAGAGAAAGTTGATCTTTTCTTCGGCCCGTTGTACGAAATTCCATTTCTAACCTGTTTAGCGGGAGGAAAAGATGATTGATATCGACAATACTGCTATAGGTTTTGGCATTACACACCAACCCCCCTTGAGAACGACTGCTATGTTTCGACAGCGCCCGGGACTACCAGCTTAACGTGCCGAAAATGCACGGTGGAAAATCAAGTTGAACAATTTTCGGTCACCCATCCGAGTTCCGACCGCACACTTGGTAGCTGAGCTTTCGTGATAGTTACAAAGAACACACGACCGCGGCGCCATTGACCTTCTCTGTCAAAATAAAGAATACAAATTATTCCAAAGGCGAGTTACCAACAAAAAAAAAAACTCAAATAAGTAAAGTTTGATTAGAAAGGCGGTTTTCACGTTAGGATAATTGATGGTCTTGAGTCCAGGATTCGCACGTGTCAGCGGGTCATCCGAATGCATCGGTCACATTCCTATAGAACCTCCATCAATGATCGTAAGTTATGAAGGAGCTTCGCAGGGTCTCACTGAAAACTCGTTTTTACGCATCATACCCTTTTGAACCGGCATAAAATATGGGCACCCTTTAGCTTATCTCACGATTATTTTAAAAATATGTTGAGTCGGAGGGATTTCATAGAGAATAAAAATGTGAATATTATTTTTCTTATAATTTAAGTAGGGTTCGGGATTTGTTAGTGTGATTTTGTTGAAATAATAAAAGAAACTTGTAAGTGTTTTAGAAAGGCATAAGGTGATATGGCAATAGGCTCAATAGACAAAATTGTGACGAAAATAAAAAGTTGTAAAAATTTTCAATTCATTTAATAATTTATGATTAAATTATAAAAATTGGCATTACTTATTGATAGTTTTGGCTTTTTCCTAGACAAATTTGGGAACAAATAACGATACATGTGGTGTTTACTTTAATTATCCTTTTCCTAATGCTTTAGGGGTCTGCCTGCGACTTCGTCCACTTGTTTTTTTTTTATTAAATACAACTTATGTTAATTAGGAATAATATAGCATTCAACTATTGGAATGAATTTTTGAAATCGGTTCCTTAGTTTTTGACTTTATTCTTTACAAACATACAAATCTGCTTTTTACCATTCTTTTTCTTTGCCTTCTTGCCACCTCCCTCACTACCTCCATTCACAATAAATGACTCTAAAATCTTTTACTAGTTTATACTTACATACCAATATCACTTATGACTCCAAGTAATAAGAGTATTTGTATAAGTTTGGATATAACTGTGTACTAGGAGCCTGTCTGGTTGTATAGTATACCTAACAGGGCAACCTTATACGAGAGTGGTTCAATATTCTACTATGCGAATGCTTTCAAATAAATAATATATATTTCCACGCTCACACCATTTATCTAGCCCAGATTCAGTATCATTAAGAACTTGTGCTATGGATACTAGATAACGGACAAATTTACATAATAATCCAGATATTTCATAAATAACCTTAAATAAATATTTAAACAACCACAAGTGGCGAGAAATACTCGTTTGGCATCGTGATCACTCCACTACGACGGCGTCCAAATAACATTTAATTTTATTTTGTGTTCAATAAACAAAATTTCATTTCATTTTATGTACTGTTCCAAAGTCGTTGGAGCTCTCTCTTTTCAATCCTGAGGATAAAATAAACTCAGTATTTCAAATTGGTGTTGATGTGCAATAAAGCTTAATTCTCTTCTATTCTATTCACAACGAAGTCTTCAGCTTCTATCGAGAGCAAGCCTGGTGTTCTCTGGCCTCTTGTTTTTAACAATTGCAATCTTTCGACAGCAGCTGTGACCTCCAGCTTAACTTAATGAATAACTCGATCAAGGAAATGACAAACAAAGAAAATCACATCGACCATCGTGGGTGTATAGTGTATTTGTTATTCAAACCCGCATAAGTTAATTTGAGATCATAACACTTAAACAGGAGTAAATTGTTTTGCTTTCACAACAACTCTGATTATACAAAGCCAAAAGTTTGCCCCTACCCACGTGCGTAAAATCAGATAAGGGAGGGATTATGAAATATTTAATATCCAAGGTAACATTCAGTCCGTACACTGCAATACCGAGGGTCGTCTGAACTCTATCCGTCATGCGACATTAAACAACATTACGCCGTCTGCACCGATTTCCATGTAGGGTCTTGATGTCACCGATAGACCAGGCATCCTCGAGGTCGACAAAGGAGGAGTATTTTCTAGGCAGTTTGAGTAGTTGTACTTCTTTGTCAAACTTGGAATAAATCGGTCATCGTGGAAGTTTAGTCGAGTTGTCCAAAGTTCAAATAAATATTCTTAACAATGTTGACATTCTCCTTTCAAGGTTATTTCGATTTATTGTCGAGAACAATGACACTTTTTTCTCGATGTTCTTATGCTTATATGCCGTCGTCATAGTGGAGTGGTTAGTGACACTGCCTACATCTAAAGCGATCCGGTTTTGAATCCTGGTAGAGACAAACGTTTATGTGATGAACATGAAGATTTGGGTATGAGTTATAGTTGTTTACATATTTAATTAAGTTTATTTATTAAAATATCTAATTTTTAGTAACAAGGACAAACGACAAACCGAGTCACCTGATGTTAAGTAAACGACGTCGCCCATTATAAACTACAACAGTGTATCAAATTGCGGTTGCGATGTCTACCTTTAATAAAATAATAGGGTCTTTTCTTGAAAGTCCCAAAATCGTGCTTCCTCAGAAAGATCAGTCTCTGTTCTCGGAAATACAATTATCAAGTTACCTTAATATTTGTCTGTTATCAAGTATCCATAATACAAGGTTGTAATGATATTTAATTTAGATATACCGACTATTATTCTGTGTGTGGCGTGGATCTGACCTGACCAGTGCAAAGAGCTGGAATATTTCCCTGTCTTTGCCCTTATTCCAGTGACCTTAAACGCTCCAATAATGACCCAATCACCTGTTAATTTACCCATCGCATGGTTTCGCCGGGTCACTGAACTTTACTGTAATTCTTCCGCAGACTGCTGTACATCAGACTACTAGTACAAAGGTTTAATTTAAAACGAAAATAAAGGATAATGAAAAGCTAGAACTTTTGCCAGGCTTTATTTACATGTCGACCTGGATGATGCCATTCCGTACCATTGTTGTTGAGCACGCCTTTGATATATAAAGTAATATGTGTTCTATAGAGCTAGTGAATTTTAAACACGGCTCTTGCATTTTTACTTTCTCGTATACGTAGCATAGAGGAAGTCTTGTAATCGTCAAAAAATTGGACCTCGAGATTTTGATGGATTTACACGTTTTGAACCTCCCCGAGTCCAAAAAACCCGTTTTTGGAATTATTCCTCTAGTTTGGAATTATTCCTCTATTTAGTTCCTGTGTGTCTGTGCGTTAGCACGATAAAACTGCTCAATGCTTTAACTTATTGCAACCAAATTTAATATGCATGTATAACAACAAAATATAAGGTTTCTATCAACTTTTGAGTCGTTTCCGGTATCCGAGAAAGTCAAGGAGACAGCCACTCGCGATTTTTTTAAAATAAATAATCACAACTTCCGTAATATATCAGAGTCTCCCTAATCTTCCACCTTAAGCGTCGTTTTTGTATTACACTGTCGATGACTACCCTTAGCTTGTTGACCAATAGAATTCTGAAGATCGCAGAGTGATGCAATACAATTGCCTTAGCAAAAACTGCCGTAAAGACATCTTTTGCAAAGGTTGCAATTTATTAAAACAATGACCTTTTTCTGAATTAATTGCAACCAGATAACTCACAGAACAAAATAAGGCCTTATTGGTCAACAGTGATAGAAGGCGGGATCAACAAAAAGGGCTCGCTTTAAACGAAAACATGTTAAACTTTAAAGAATAGGCAGACCCAGATAGTACAGTAATGGACGATTTCCCAGAAAGTGGGAAAATATTACTTACGTGAAATCGGATTAATTGACTAACAGGACGTTCGTGCTTCACTTTTTGTGCGCGTACACTGTTTCTAGGTGTTATAATAATTATATAGGTTCCCTGAAGGTTTGATACTATTTGGATTTGATGCCTCTTTTGTGTAAGCGACAGGCTGGCATCTTATTACTATTTTGAGGTACTGCGTGACTATGCTAGATGTGGCTCTATGTTTAATGTAACCTCTTTTGGGAATACGAGTGTGATTGTATGTATGTGAGTATGTATATAACCTTGTTTTTTTAAGCAAAACGAAAATGAAATGTAGCTAAAGGAATTTTCTTTTGCTTTAACATTACCGATAGTATTACAAAATAAAATCTGTCAAAATCTTACCTATAAATAATTTCGAGGTGAACTTTTTCGTAACTTTGAATAATTATTATCTCAAAAACTAGTCGTATTTGAGCAGTGAAATTATATGTAAATGTTTTTTCTATAGTGCCCCTATCTATAAAAATAATAATTTCAACTTAATTTCGGCATTAACTTATACTAAACCTGACTTCATAGACCTCAAAACTTGAAGACCTAATAAATTTGTAGACTTGTCTATACGTTCTTAGCCCAATTATAAAATGGTTTTGTTGTTAAGTAGACATGCAGTTTGTATTTCTATTCTGTTACCGCTCTTGCACATAAGCGGGCAGAGACTACTATGTTATAAATATAACAAAATGTTTATTATAATAAACTAGCTCAATATAGTTAGGAAGTAGAAGTACACTAGTTTTAAGCAGCCGACTTGGGAAACTTTGAACAGATTGAGAACACAGGTCAGTCGCAGTCAGGGAAGTTAATTAAAAACCTTGATGTCATACATGCATGTTAAATTTTGGTCATCCATCCGAGTACCTACCACGCACTTGGTTGCTTAACTTTCGTGATCGTCGACTCAAAAGTTGATAGAAACCTTATATTTTGATGTTATACATGCATGTTAAATTTGGTGGCATTAAGTTAAAGCATACTCGAGTTATTGTGCTAACGCGCAGACACACAGACACAGATACAGACATAATTCCAAAAAAAAATATTATTGGACTCAGGGAGGACCAAAACGTGTAAATCAGTTACAGAGGTCGAATTTTTTTAGGACTACAAGACTTCCTCTATACTACGTATACGAAAAAGTAAAAAAAACATCTAAAACGATGAAAGAAGAAGAACCGCTCAAGGATACCGAAACTTTTTTTTTATAAAGAAAGGTTTAGCAAACGACTTCGTCCTAATCGATGGATGTACTGTACCCCTAGTATGAGTTTGTTAGTTTTCGAGCTCGATCAAACGTATCGTCTCTTTTGAAATGAAATGAAATGAAATGAAATGAAATGAAATGATATTTATTGGTTATAAAGTAAAGATTAAAAAGTACATTTAATTCGGTGGTTTACTAAACAAAGTTACACACACTATAACCAAATGGTCGCCACTCAGCATCTGCTGCAACCAAGTAGGTCACAGCGCTGGTCTTCCGTAGCACCAATCGAGAGTGCAACGCGCGCCAATCGTCAAAACCTCAAGTTGTTTAAAACTTAAATTTAAATACATGCGAAGTGCTTAAACACTTACACAACGTTTCTTACCCTATTGTAGACAGAACACAATTTATATTGGAAGAGTTACAAGATAAAATAAAATAAATATTATAATAATAATCAAACATAATACTTAATAATAACAATAAAACATTATAAGAATAAATAATAATAATAATCAAGAATAGTCAAGCACTATAAGACGACCACCTACGGATAGGATCTTTGCAGGTCCAATAAATGTTTGAAGAGCGATTTTTTAAAAGTACGAACTGATGTTAAGTTTTTAATGGGCGGGGGCAAGTTGTTCCAACATTTCGTGGCAGCATAGCGAAAGCTGCCACGAAAGGCAGCCGTCTTATATTGCTTGAGAAGCAAGTGTGTAGTAAGTCGCTTTCGTTCCGAGAAAGTTAACTTTTCATATAAATATACTGGCTTTTGGTTCTTTATAACCCCAAACAATAGCGTGGCAAAATGAAGAGTTCGCCGTGATGCCATATTAAGGAATCCAAACTTATTAATGTACGGTGAGATATGTGCTCGACGTGGAATGGGATAGCAAAATCTAATGCAAGCATTTTGAACACGTTGGAGTAGTTTTTTAGAACGTGCCAGTAGGCAAGCACCGAACACGGTGTCAACATAATTTAGTTTAGAAAGAATCAGTGCATCGCACAATCTGACCCTGATGTCCACACTAATATAATTCCGCATTTTGTAAAGCACAGAAAGTCTATAGAAGCAATTGCGTACAGTAGATGGCTTTCAAACCGCAGTGAGTCGTCAAATAACAGTCCCAGATTACGAGCCTCACGAACTCTGTCTAGAGCAATTCCCCCAATCTGAATGTTTGGATTAAAAGAGATAATTCTACCTATAACAAGTTTAGACCCAATAACAAGAAACTTAGATTTTGACGCATTTAAAACCAAACTATTCGCTTCACACCAGCAAGCTATACGACTAAGAGCATCGTTCATATTTTTAATGGCAAGTTCTGTATCTTTAGGTTCAAATGATATGTACAACTGGAGATCGTCAGCATAGAAGTGATGTTGGAGGTTTGCGAAGTTATTAACAATGTCGGCACAATATAGAGCAAAAAGTATAGGACCAATAATAGAACCTTGAGGGACACCCCTTGTAACGGGCTTAGTAGCAGACATAGATTTTGCACCGTCACTGCCCGAAATCTCAACCAATTGCAAACGATCACTAAGGTAGCTTGCAAACCACCTTATAACTGAGTTGTCAAAACCATAATATGAGAGCTTGGATAGGAGTAACGAAGTATTTTTTGTTTCAAAAGCACGAGAAAAATCGAGGAGAGTTAAGATGGTTCCCTTGCCCTCATCTTGGGAAGCTAGTATATTATCAACAACGTATAACGTATAACAAAACTATAACGAATATGATCAATTTTGGAATTCAACAGGTATTGTCTTAGGAACGATATATGGCGCCAGTCGGTAATCTTTAATATGGTTAAGTCATATGTATATAAAATAATACGATTTAATAGCTTGGCAATGTTTGTGAAATTAAACTGTGAGATCACCGAGCATACAAACAATGAATGAAATATAAGAATATAAAGGGTAATATAAATATCATAGCATGAAACAGGCATTTCTTCTTTTGAGTGAATCAAAGTAAGTATGAAAGAATAACAAGTAAATAAATAAACATATATTTTTATACTGTCTACAACGCTAGGCCTATTTAAGCACATACCGCATTGCAGGTACGGACTAAAGTCGCTACTCACACCACACTCGAAAAAAGCGAATATTACAAAAGTACAGTACATATTTATCGAGCGAACAGAGATTGTTACACAGCTTATGTTTAAAATAACATAGTGCGAGCATAAGCACACTGAAAATAAAAGAACACCATTATTAAAACATGCTTTTACGGCACTACTAAAATATATATATATCAAAGCAAAAAGCGTAGGTAACAAATTAGAACATCTTTTTCTAACTACATAAACATTGACATATTTACAATTATTAAGCCTTGTTAAAAATAAATAAAACATACTGGAGACACGAAACAAAAAGACAGGACAGGATGAGCATTTTATATTTAAAAGTATGACATTGTGCGAGTTGAGATCTACCAAACAAAAAATCATGATGATATGTATCATTAAGTTAATATACAAAGCAATAAATATAGTATCACAATAACAACTTGGAGCATTTTTTTTTACTGTTATGATCAATGACGCATTTCCAATTATAATAGTAAATATTGTGCTGAACTACAAAAATATAAGTTGATAGAACACAGCACATAATATTGAGGGGATCCATCAAATCAAACATCATAACGAATGAATTAAAAAACATAACCAATGGATTAAGCGAATTAATAATTAATTTTAAAACAATGTGTACGAGATAGACAAGAATTTTTATGGTCAATAATGTAGTAGATCCTAATAAACACTGCACCCAATATACATAATAATATTCTTGTTCACATCTACAACTATAAGCGCATAACAAAGCAAAGCGACTTATTCGTCAACTCGCCAGCTCGAATCTCGCCGGCCGGCGAGTTGACGAATTTCAATTTGTGATATGCGTCTACTCGCCATCTCGCCGGCCGGCGAGTAGACGAATTTGAATTTGTGATATGTGTTAACTCTCCATCTCGCCGGCCGGCGAGTAGACGAATTTTAATTTATGATATGCGTCAACTCGTCATCTTAAAAGCTAATAAATCAAGCTACTTTTATACCAAATTTTATCAAAATCGGTTCAGCAGCTTAAGCGTGAAATCGTAACAGACAGACAGACTGATAAAGTTACTTTCGCATATATAATATTAATAGGGAATAGTATGGTGTAAAAAACTAGTGCGTGATAATTGTTTTTTTATTATCAATTAACAATTTAATCACAAAAATCTTTACGTATAAAACATAAACAAAGAAAACAGATACTTTAATGATCTCGTGTGTAAATATCTCAAAATAAAGTAAAAAATTTAATCATAAAAGTAACAAAAGATTTCGTGTGTAAAATTATGTTCGATTATTAATTTGTTTAATAAATTAATCAAAAAATAATAATACTTAATTTGGTATAAATTAAAAAAATTAAAATAATGCCAAATAAAAATTAGAAACAAAATTGAATGTTTTCAAAAATAATAGTAATAATATAATAATAGCCCGTAATTATGGTTTCGACCAGCATTAAGCTGAGAAAAAAAAATATTTAAAATAATAAAAAAATAAAATAATGCCAAATAAAAATTAGAAACAAAATTTAATGTTTTCAAAAATAATAATAATAATATAATAATAGCCCGTAATTATGGTTTCGACCAGCATTAAGCTGAGAAAAAAAAATATTTAAAATAATAAAAAAATAATAAAAAATATGTCAAAATTTCCTTTTTACGGCGCGTGCGCGCTACGGACGTAGTGTGCTAGCGTAGATCCGAATCTGAGGAAATAACATCCGGCGCAGTCGTAATTTGTGTGGTAGCTTACGCACTAGATCCGATTTTCAGCATCCGATTTGTCTCCGTCAAAATCGGAAAAGGAAAAAGGAAATTTTGACATATTTTTTATTATTTTTTTATTATTTTAAATATTTTTTTTCTCAGCTTAATGCTGGTCGAAACCATAATTACGGGCTATTATTATATTATTATTATTATTATTTTTGAAAACATTCAATTTTGTTTCTAATTTTTATTTGGCATTATTTTAATTTTTTTAATTTATACCAAATTAAGTATTATTATTTTTTGATTAATTTATTAAACAAATTAATAATCGAACATAATTTTACACACGAAATCTTTTGTTACTTTTATGATTAAATTTTTTACTTTATTTTGAGATATTTACACACGAGATCATTAAAGTATCTGTTTTCTTTGTTTATGTTTTATACGTAAAGATTTTTGTGATTAAATTGTTAATTGATAATAAAAAAACAATTATCACGCACTAGTTTTATACACCATACTATTCCCTATTAATATTATATATGCGAAAGTAACTTTATCAGTCTGTCTGTCTGTTACGATTTCACGCTTAAGCTGCTGAACTGGTATAAAAGTAGCTTGATTTATTAGCTTTTAAGATGACGAGTTGACGCATATCATAAATTAAAATTCGTCTACTCGCCGGCCGGCGAGATGGCGAGTTAACACATATCACAAATTCAAATTCGTCTACTCGCCGGTCGGCGAGATTCGAGCTGGCGAGTTGACGAATAAGTCAACAAAGCATGTAACGAGCTAGACACAGACGCAAGATCTAATATATTTAGATTATTTGTCACTAACCGTTTCCGGGCCAAAAACACGAGTCAGATCGTCCTCCGTACGCAGGCGATGGCGCGGTGCATCCGGGCCCTTGAACTGTCGTGCATATACCCGGCCATCCCTTGTCCAGACGTAACGCCAGCTCAAGCGTCCAGCGGCTTCACGTGCGCGGTGAAATATTGTTCTATTTACCCGTGTTAGTCGCTCGTTAATGTAGAAGCGTCGGGGAGGTCCAGGCAGACCCGTACCTTCCGTAGTGGCGCCACGCCGAACTCGAGCAGCTCGCAACATCTCGTCACGGATGGCTCGCCGCGACAAGCGCACCACCACTGTCCGAGGGCGGCCCGGTTGCCCCCCATATGAATCAGCTGGAGGACGCCCCACTCGCGAAGCGTACACGATATCATTCCCACTGATGTTAACTCCCAGCTTGCCAGCCAACGTTACGGCTATATGCGTTAAATTTTCACCGTTTTGTTCCGTAATGCTCGAAATCTCAATATCATTCAGCAGTAACTCTTGGTCACGCTCGTTGAGTTCAGTCTTCAGTTGGTCTATAGATGAAAGCAGTGAACGCTCATTCGTGGAGTAGGAAACGGCGGTGCTAGTTTGAAGCTCCAATTTTTCTATGCGCTCGTCGAGTTTACTTATATGTTGCTCACAAGCATCCATTCTTGACGTAAGTTTGGACATAGTTTCACTTAAATACTTCATCTGAAGTCTACTAGCTACCATTTCCTCACGAAGCAACCGCATTTCTATAATTAAATCAGTGAAACTCGTCGACTCAGCAACAGTTCTATGACTTAAGCTGCTTGCATTCATGCCACAATCAATGTCTGCCATAGAAATGTCCAGCGGTGGGCTTGTTGAGACCACTGCCGCCCCCCTGCGGGTCGTGATTCTGTCCCCCTCAGGCCTTACTGGAGTGTCTGAATTATCTGTTTTTGGTTGTTTGCTTATACACAAAGCACACTCCCAAGCATCTCTTTTTTCGCCCGTCAATGTATTATAAAAGCGCTTTTCAGGTACATTCGCACACAATAAATCATAATTCTGTTTACAACTACAACAGCATAAATATCTTCTATCGGTAATAGGATTTGGGCACCCTGCACATTTTAAGAGGTTCTTGCTCATTGTGATAAGTAATAAATCAATAATCAACACAAATCAGCTGGCCTTTATCAATACTGCGGATGAACAATGGTTGTTATCTGCTACCGTCACTCGGCGCCAATCTGTCTCGTATGCGCAGGCGCCACGAGCGAGACAGTCTTAGATGAAATCACACAGTCGCGAGCAGGATAGATACACTGAACGGTTCGGATCGCCAACCGACCTTGAAAGCGAATTAATATTATTTCGCACTCGACACCTGTTATTAAATTACGAGATTACACCGTATTTAGGGCAACATTCACAAATTTTAATTTAATATCCTTGTATCACTTTTCACGTACTATAAACCGGTATGTAAGATAGCACTAAATAGTTACAAATTCACGTAATAAGACGATGACAACGGAGACAAATAAAACTTGATGTTCACACGGCAAGCGCGCCGATAACACTCATACATTGCCCACTAGCGCCTCTAGCGTAAACTATTAAAAACAGTGGGCAATGTATGAAAAGAGACGATACATTTGATCGAGCTCGAAAACTATCAAAACTCGTACTAAGGGTACTGATCGTAAACGAATGCTATTACACTAGCCACCCTTGATGTTGGAACTAAAATCTTGACGTCATATTATTTTTGAACTGCGTTAAACAAATGAATATTTGCATTTTAAAAGATTTTAAACATTTTGTCAATAACCCAATCCTACTGGGCATTATGCTATCTGATATCACGTAATATAAGTCAAAGTTAAAAATTTTGTCATCTTTTACACCGAAATCCGAAATAGACATCCGCCGGAAGAGATGTCTCTTTACGGCAGTTTAATATCACGTTTGCCTCAAAGATGTCTGCAATTCAGTCCCGTGTCCCTTCCTGTCCGCTTACGTACGCTCGTATTTCTGTAAAAAGGATTTTCGCAACTCCATAACTCTTATAGATTGAATTTTCTGAAACCTCTTACAATTTTGCATTATTGGCCTAAAAGTATTTAATTGTGTAAAGAAGTTAACATAAATTAATTTCAGATACAGACACGAATTACAGTCAAATATTGTTTTTTTTTCGTAGTTTGAAAATAAAGCAAAATATATGTATGTTTGCTTCTTCGCCTGAAAAACGTTCTTCGTAACGATCACAAAGCTATGCTACTAAGTTCGAGATCGGAACTCGAATTGGTGACCGAAAATTGTTCTACTCTACTTTTTTTTGACGAAGATCGAAATGAAATCACAATGCCTTTAGCAATGTCATGTTTCTATCGGCTCCAAAACTTGACAGAGAGATAAAGATAAGATTACGGTTGGCCTTCTCCTTTTTGGAGTGGCTAAAGCAGCGTATTTACTTAGAGGTAGGTAGCACTTAACGTAGAAGACACTTTATCAAGTGAGTACGTTGCTACGATCTCACTACGAGCCGCTCTCGCGAAGCGCATTGAGCTCCCTGTGATCTGCCGGATAGTCGCTTTTTGCGCGAACACAAAGGAGCTAGCAGGAAGCTCGTGGATGGCGATACGACACAACGTGTAGTGTCTACGTCGGCGCGAGCCTCGAACAAACATAATTGCGTGGACAGCAGAGAAAGTATTTAGTTCAATCGTACTTTATCGAAATCCCACGATATTGTGGTATCCTAAAGAGAAGAATATAATTAAAAACTTCCTCCTTTAGAGGGGGAAGATACAAGTCACCACTACTGGCTTCTGGCGTAAGTTTTTTACTACTATCTTTCGATAGCAGAGGGGGTAGTTTAACGTGCTCTCATGATATTATATTAGCAACATATTATATTCACAGAATATTAGATTCTCAAAATATTACACAATGGTTAATCACAGACAAAATAGTTTTGGATTTACTTGAATTATTATAGTACCTACTTATTACGGCCAACCATCCTGGTATCGACAGCGCACTTGAAGAAAGCATGATCGCGGCGCTATCGACCTTTTCGACAAATGTGAGCTTTTAGTATAACTGTCTAGCAAATGACTCCCATTTAATTCCGATTTGACGCTAAGCGGAAGTGGAGTGCAGAACCGAAGATGGCTAGGGAAGTTCAACTTTATGCTGGGAAAATAATAAAATTGGAAGAGCAGGTAAATAATGATGATAAACAAACACAATCATTACAATTTCATGTACATTGTATACGTGTAGGTATGTCCACACAGAACGTAACAAGCCGATTCACCCGTGATACTCAGACAAACGCTGGAACTATAAAGGATATCCGTTTTCGCTTCACTGCTCGGAATAATATCATTAATTTAATTCTGAAAGATTGTGGAATGTTCCGGAATAAATTCTTTATCGGATTTTTTCTCTTTTGTGAATTTCTGTTACGAGCGTCTATGATTTAATTGCGTTTTTATTTGCTTTGAATTATATCTCACGGTGTTATTAATACTTTGGATAATGTTTAGAAGCAACTTTTGTATTTTTGTCGGATTTAAAATTGACAAACATTATCAAAAAAGTCCAGCAAATGACTCCATCACAAAGGAGAGTCCAAATGCAAATAGTATAGAAACGAAATAATATGAAACGAAATGAAATAAAATAGTTATTTATTTAAACGGAATTAGCTGACTACTTTTAAATCTTCAAAACCCACCACCGTTTCGGGACAAAATAACTATTCGAGCATGACTGTATGAGCATGTATTATAATTCACACTTTCAGTAACTTTAATGGTATAGTAAAATAGGTAATGAGGAGGTCGATGACCCCACGGTCGTACGTTCTTCCTAAAGATTACGAAAGCCAAGGTGCCGAGTGCGTGGTCGGTACATTCTCAGATGGGTGACCGAAAATTTTTCAACGTATTTTTATTCAATATCAAGACAAAATGCACCGAACCTAAAAAGACTGGGAGCAAGGCAGGAAAAAGAAGAAGAGTTTAAGAGAGAGAACTTTGATGGTAACGGTTTTGTATCTAATTAGGTACCAAATTCTCAATACAATTTCTCAACTTTGTATCGTCGAGCAAGTACAAGGTACTTGACTAAGATCCATTTGTGCCATCATAAACGCTCACCGCTAGCTTTATAGCTGAAGCGAACTGGTACTACAATGTGTTCTTCATACCGGTAAAATGAAATTGAGAATGTCTGCTTCGAGACGTTTGGACTTTATTGCGACGGAGTAGAGTTTATTGTGAGTCTGACGGATGAGTAGGAAGCTACATTTGTGTTGTAATAAATACTATATTAAGTAATAAAGTCATGGGAATCGATATTTTAGAATAGTTTTAGATATTAAGGTTTCCTACTACTCTTAACAGGATCGGTAACAACATGTATTTGAAAGATTGAAGTTCTCTGTCTTCGGCTAGTACAAAAAACTCCGGTACAAAATATTTTTTTGTGTTTACATAACCTATCCTTACATTATCAAAGATAAAATTGCATAATTATCGAACTCAGTTGCGCTCATAGATTTATTATTACTGACGTTTAGAGATTAGCAAAAAATGCACTAATAAATGAGTAATATGCATGTGTGCACGAAAAATAGTACTGCAGTTTGACATTTGCTGTCTTCTCTACGTGGCTGAGAGGCCTACTTAGGCCGCCTGCGTGTACGTGCAATGGTCTCATCTCTCTCTCTAATATACGCGTTAGAGTGCTCTTTCACTTTCACATTGCCTATCTACAGTTTCATAATATCGATAGTTCCGTTAAATACGTCAAACAGATCATCGCAGATCCCAAACGAATGAACTGTAGGCTTACTCTTGAAACCAATCCCGAATAATTGACATTGGGCCTAGTGATCTATCATACAGGTGCAAGCCTGTATGTTAGATCACTAGATTCTCACAAGGGTGGTAGTGATGCATAATTGTGTACTACCTAGTGACATGAATAATGTTTATTATTATTGTTATATCCTTTATTACATATAAAATTTATATTTCTCAATATTAAATACTGACACTGAAAAATATAACATCTATCTATTATTATTGTTATTGGGACACTCCGTTCTCTTAAAACTCGACACTAGAGTCAAATTGGATTCATATTATGGAATATTTTTGCGCTTACAAACGCGTAAATTATTTTTAGTATATTTTTCCTAGATTCATATTGCTAGGATATTGAGTGAACTAATATTATTGAGTTCTAACAAATTTCGCACTCAATATGAAACAAATTTTTCGCTAGTGTTGAAATTCAAGAGTACAGAGGGTCCCAATATCAATGTTTGGTTTCAAGAGTAAACCGACAAATATATATTTAGTTTCATTTTAAAGGTAAATTAAGCGAAAGTATTCTTAGCTGTACTATTATTTAAGGATAATTAAACAAGGATGTTAAGTAGTTTGAAGCTCTTTTAAAGTTGATGAACTAATGCGAGTAACTAACACAGGTCTGATCTATTCAAAATTTGGTATGCAGTAACTTTAATGATAATACTGATGCTATATCATCAACTGAAATCTGTAGTATACCCAACTCCTCACGAAATTAAAGGAAAGGTATCGTATTTGATCGTTGATAGATCGTTCTCGTTGGATTGGTCTTACTAAATGAATGGCGTATAGACAGATGGTAATCAGCGTTTCATAGAGAATCAGGAGAGTGCATTGAGTAGTCATTTGTGAGAGATTCTAAGTAGTCGGAGGTTACAAATGTTTTATTTTAATAGGTACTTGTATCATCTTAACAACTTTTATAATTCGACCCACTGCTGGGACATAAGGCCTTTCGTCATCAGGATTTTTTTATGTTACGAGATGGCAAAAAGCTTGCGGCCCACCTGATGTTAAGTGGTCTCCGCCGCCTATAGACACTTGCAATATTAAGTGTAAATCACTTAACACCGCAAGTGCGTTTGCCATCCTCGGGACTAAGATGATATGCCCTCCATTCCCAGAAATTACACTGGCTACCCTTTCTCTTCAATCCGAAATACAGCGAACTGCTTCACGGCAGAAATAAGCAAGGCGGTGGTACCTACCCAGACGACCATATGGGTCTACCACCTAGTGCAGGCTTGCCCAATGTGAATTGGACGGAGTATAAGGTCATTTGCTGATCCATTAGTCAGACTCTAACACACCCATTTGCTAGTCTAATCTGTCGGTATCACATGGTGACTGCATAATTAGGTTTTATTTAAAATGCCTCATGGATCGAACGACTCAATAGAAATGCGTAGACGGAAGGTCAAATTTTAATCGCTCCTAAAAATACCATTTGTTGAGTCGCCGTGGTGAACTACATCATTAATCCTGGTACCAGTCATATCGGAGCGACGTGATAAATTGCAAAATATAAAAAAAATAAAAATACAAGCGATTAAACATGATTGATATCTCCTAGGATACGCTGTTATGATTCTTTTAATAATAACGTAAATATTGAATGGCATGACTTTGAAATCTCAGTTAAAAGAGATGGATTTATTTTTCAGTGCATTTTTCTAAATTTATTTAGTTTCAAAAGAGATTAAAAATAATTTGAACACGGAATAATAATTCAAAAGTTCCACGCGAAATTACAAGGTCTATCCACGAGTTGTATAGCTTTAGAGAATACAAATACAAAGTATAGCTATATAGAATAAATAGGAGAGAATGGAATACTCTAATGATGAACGGTATTATGAGCTGAATAGGCAACCATATCTTCACATTTGAACGATCATAAGTGTGGATATGGTCCATACGTAGTACCTACTCGTACATTTCATGTAGTCTATTAACTGTACATAAAATAAAAAACCAAATTGAAGTTTTACTCCTTAGATGTTACCATTATAAAAAAAAGTAAAATTCCAATGGATACCAACAACGAAAGGGTGGTAGTTTAATCTATGTAACACACACGCATTTGCGCGCGCTCGCACGCACGCACACACGCACGAATGCAAGCACGCATGCACGCACGCACGCATGCACGAACGCAAGCACGCACGCACGCACGCACGCACGCACGCAAGCACGCACGCACGCACGCACGCACGCACACACACTCAGGCTCAGGCTCAGTGCTTTTAGTCGTAAGGGGACATTTTATTCGAATGTATTATTTTAATGTAATAATGCTGTTTTTATCAAAATACACCTTAAGAAAATCTTTCACTATCTATCACAAAAGTTAATGGCACAGACACGAGACGGACGGACATGATACAGTCATAATGCCGACGCGACCAATGAAGACGTTGTACACAACGTACAACGTCTTCATTGGTCGCATTTACAGTGTGAGTGTGACTTATGGTGAGTGTTACTCAACGCTGTCTCTTAAACGTAAGGTTCATAATTGTAAATTGTGGGCGTGATTGCGTAGTACGGTTTCGTTCTTTTGAGTGCGTGCATTAATAGTAAGTAGAAAGGATAAAGCGGCGACACTGGTTCCGGTAGTAAATGCGAACCAAAGCATTTCTCTCCTCTTTATTATTATTTATGTGGGCATTATCGTCACGTACCATCAGTGAGATGAATGTCAAGAGCATTCAAGTCAAACATAAGAAAGGTAAAAATAACATAAACACAGTAAAATATATAGAACCGTAATCACTAGTAAATATGTTGTGTAGAGCTAGCGAACATGTAAAGACATCTTAAGCTCCAGACGACGCCGGCTTATCAGCTCCGTAAAACTTTGTTTTACTATCACAGCTAACGTACAAAGCCTTCCAATAATGTATGCATGTAAAGCCTTTTGGTGATTGATGTGACTCTAAGTTTTACGAGAAAATGCTTTTATAAAGCTTTCTTCGTGTACACATGGCTTACGATATAATATTTCTTTTAGTCATAAGCAGGCTTAACTTCGGCGGTGTATAGCGAGGTGCAGAACGTCCGTTCAGGGCGATGGCTTTTCAAAGATTATCGATGCTGGTGAAACGAACTTGAATTTTGCTTTTCGATAAATGTAACAGTTTCTCGAAACTTTCAATATAATTTTCAAAAGTGCATCTCGATTAATCTACTTGTTTTAAATAGTACTTGTATTCCGTAACAACACTTCGATTATTTTTCTTCAAAAAATATTTATATCACGGCGTTATGACATTAGGCTGAATTGTAGTATAATAGTTAAAAATAGTAGGGGTGAGTGTGTAGGTAAACCTAGTCTAATACGTGGGTCACAAGTCCAAGGCACCACTCTGGTTTTCCTGTTTGTCATAAATGGACTCGGTATTCGTATGTGAGATCGTGGTTCGAACTAAATCCTGACGACATCCGTCATATAGATATATAACGGGGATGTCGTGAGTGGAAAATGCTATTTTTAGGGTGTGAAGCATGCGAGACACATCGAGTGCTGCAAACGTTTATAAGCTTCGGTGAACGCGTATAAGAAATGAACAAAATTCAGCCACTGCAGTGAATAACTTAGCCGTGTGGTTTTAAACAAAATCGTTTTTTTTTTGTCTTCGTGGTAGTAGCTAACTTTATTACTGTTATTGTATATAGTGGTATAATTTGAAATGTTTAAAAACGTATCAATTTATGCATTTAAATGCTTTGGTTTTCGCAAGAGTAAGTTGAGGAAAGGTTCTAAAATATCTTTCAATAAGGAATATCTAAAAACCGTACTTTCTGCCATTAATTATTTACCAACTTCAGCGTCTTGTGAAAGTCTTCGAAAAACGTAGATAATGAACAAACTTCGTATTTCTTTTTTTTCTGTTCGAGCGGTTGTAACTGTCGCCGCGCAAATTCGGAACTGTAAAAATATTTCGTAAAAACTTTAATAAGTTTTAATAAGACTTATTGTTCTTGTACTACGTGCTTATATTGTAGAAACACAAGAAGTTTCATTATATTTTAAAATGTACCAAATAAAAATGTTCTAAGACTTAAAAATAAAAACTTAGATTAAAAGTACCTACCTACCTAATTTCAACACTAGTCCGGTCTCAGTATCTTCTATGACACAACAGTTTTTTGTAGTTTTCGCGTTTAAACGTTTAATAACAATTAACAAGAACACCACTTTCGAAATAGAAAAAAATATGCAAAATACAGTGCTTCACGCCAAATTAACTATTCACGAGATTTTGATGTTATTGAATTTCCAAATTATTTGTTTGGAAATTAATAGCACCGAAATCCCGTGAATTCCGGTTTACTGGTTTTACTATACGCAAATAGAATCCACAATGAGAACAGTGTAACGAATATTCAAACACACTTAATTGAATGCAATGGTTAAATTAAAGGGATTTTCAACCTTATCTTAAAGTATTAGGGAACAGGTACGTTGAGCACGCTGGATGACGTACTGATCTGGCAACTGAAGTGTGATTCATTACAGATGTACGAGTAACTATAGCGATAATTTAGGGTTTCTATATCAAATGTGTGGTGAGCTGATAGCAATACATATAATAAAACAAAAAAGAAGTGTACATATTAATATATTTAGTATTGCCTGGACTAATGCGATGTTTAAGAGAGTGTTTACCCGTGGTCTCATAATCCGGTTGCCCTGTTATGGTATTGTAATATCCACAACCCGGACCTCGGGTAAATAAAATTACCCGTAGCCCCGGTAAACAACAACAACTCACCGAAAAGACGAATATACACTCATTTTTAAAAATCTTGTTCTCTGTTCTTCTCTTCTGAAGGTTCTTGTCCGTATGGAATAATTTTATTTTTGCGTTTACAAACGCGTAAATATAATACTAGAAAAATGCACTGAAAAAAATCGACTTGCCTCAGGCGGGACTCGAACCCGCACCTTCCACAATCCGGGTGGACGCGTTGACCAATTTCGCCACCGAGGCACTGCTTTTCGCTGTCGAAATTTGTCAGTGCTTGGTGCTTATGTTTTTATGGTAAACATCGTTTCATCAAATCTTTGAAATTTGCACTTCCAAGACCCGAACGAAATATTTTTGCAAATATTTGACGCCCAGTTAAGATGAAACTACCTTACATTATGGAATAATTTTATTTTTGCATTTACAAACGCGTAAATATAATACTAGAAAAATGCACTGAAAAAAAATCGACTTGCCTCAGGCGGGACTCGAACCCGCACCTTCCACAATCCGGGTGGACGCGTTGACCAATTTCGCCACCGAGGCACTGCTTTTCGCTGTCGAAATTTGTCAGTGCTTGGTGCTTATGTTTTTATGGTAAACATCGTTTCATCAAATCTTTGAAATTTGCACTTCCAAGACCCGAACGAAATATTTTTGCAAATATTTGACGCCCAGTTAAGATGAAACTACCTTACATTATGGAATAATTTTATTTTTGCATTTACAAACGCGTAAATATAATACTAGAAAAATGCACTGAAAAAAAATCGACTTGCCTCAGGCGGGACTCGAACCCGCACCTTCCACAATCCGGGTGGACGCGTTGACCAATTTCGCCACCGAGGCACTGCTTTTCGCTGTCGAAATTTGTCAGTGCTTGGTGCTTATGTTTTTATGGTAAACATCGTTTCATCAAATCTTTGAAATTTGCACTTCCAAGACCCGAACGAAATATTTTTGCAAATATTTGACGCCCAGTTAAGATGAAACTACCTTACATTATGGAATAATTTTATTTTTGCGTTTAAAAACGTTTACAAACGCGTAAATATAATACTTTTTTTTCAGTGCATTTTTCTAGTTCTTGTCCGTTTTATGTTTCTAATCAAATCATTTATTTATGATCCACAAGTAAGCTACAAGCTAGGAGCCTGTCACTTTTTGATGGTACTACATAGCCCATACTGCCAGATGTGGCTTTATGTGTAACTTTTTAATATTACCTAAGGCTCGTAACAACTCCTCATAGGGCTACGACCGTGATCGTATGTATATATCACAGCTAAAGTAATAAATCCAGATATTATATATACTATCCAGCCGTTATGAATATGTACTCAATTTGGACAAATAAAGGACACAGAATTAATTGCATTAACTAGCTATTTTATATGTTTATGTTTAAAGAATTTATTCTCAAAAAAGATTCACTTACATGAGAACAAAAATTACAAATAAAAACTTAATCTTGACTGCGGTCACCGTAGACATATCATAATACAAAACGGAGTATCTTAATTTGCTGGTTGTGCTCATTGATAATGTCTACTTGATGTCTTCTCTCAGATAATCAGTGATTCTCAAGAACGTAGTTTAATCGCTGTTATACATAACAGCGATTAAAAACTGTGGAAAGAGTTCGCATCTTTAACATAAGATGTTATTTTATTATAAAAGTTAATGCCCTCAAAGGTAATATTTTTTCTTCGTAAATTAGTACGTGTCTTTGGTAATACGAGCAGGCTAGGTTTTAGAGTTAAGTGATTTTCTGGTAAAAGACAAGTTAGTGTTAGGTTTTACTAATGATCTTTTTTATTAAAATACAGGTGCTATATAAGTAAAGTTGTCGTATGTTCATTATTTTTGTATCATTGAAAATTTTACGAGTTGATGTTAGATATGGGTAGCAGAAATAGTTTTTATTGCTTTATTTTGAGTTCTTTGCAGTTCCTGTAGCCTTGTTTTAGCAGCACTGCCCCATATTTCAATTAGATATAATAAATGTGACTTTACTAGAGAATTGTAGATATTGAAACGTATTTTTGTAGGCACACACTGGTTTACATTGCGGAGCGAACATATAAGGGACGATAATTTGTTTTTTCCACACTAAATAATTATCCATTCTCAGACCAAGGTATTTTTCGCAGGTTTTTTGTTGCAGTGGGATATTGTCAATCACTAAAGAATATATATATATATATCCCCCCGACTCCCGGGTGTGGCAAGCGAATTTTCGAAAACCTTTGAAAGCAGTTTTCTTTCTTTTTAAAAATAAAGGAATGTGTCTTTTGAGTAAAATTTTCTATCTATAGTATTAAGAGTACTTTCCCTTCAGGTGGCATTACGAAATTCCACCCTGTATATCATCAAAAATTGCCTTTGAATCCGGTCGATTGTCGTTTAAATCTGGTGGAGTACAATCAATCTCCATTTCACTCTCTGAACCGTGGGAACTCATTTTAATTAATAAATTTATAAATATATTATTATGTTTAAGAAATCAAGACGAATTTTCAGCTTTGCCGCATATTTTCTTATTATCACCAAGGCAAATGCATGTAGGCTATACAGCCACGTGAACGCAATTTGTACTAAGCAAAGAGACTTAAGTATGTCAAGATTGATAAAAGAGGTCCAATCAAAGAGTTTTAACAACTCCACCACGCCGTTTCATACAATATTGCTGGAGCGTTGTAATGTTCCTAATTCAAAAAACGCTCCAGCAATGTATTTGGTTTTCTTTGTCCGTAAATTCTACCGCCGACAGCCCGCAAGTAAACTACTGTTCTTGGTATACTGTGATAGGATTGAGGTGTGAAGACGAATTTTGCGTGTCAGCAGGTGGCTTTTTTACTAGAAAAATGCACTGAAAAAAATCGACTTGCCTCAGACCATACCATAAAAACATAAGCATCAAGCACTGACAAATTTCGACAGCGAAAAGCAGTGTCTCGGTGGCGAAATAGTTAACGCGTCCGCCCAGATTGTGGAAGATGCGGGTTCGAGTCCCGCCTGAGGCAAGTCGATTTTTTTCAGTGCATTTTTCTAGTATTAATATTTACGCATTTGTAAACTCAAAAATAAAATTATTCCATTATGTAAGGTAGTTTCATCTTAACTGGGCGTCAAATATTTACAAAAATATTTCGTTCGGGTCTTAGAAGTGCAAATTTCAAAGATTTGATGAAACAATGTTTACCATAAAAACATAAGCATAAAGCACTAATAAATTTCGACAGCGAAAAGCAGTGTCTCGGTGGCGTAATGGTTAACGCGTCCGCCCGGATTGTGGAAGATGCGGGTTCGAGTCCCGCCTGAGGCAAGTCGATTTTTTTTCAGTGCATTTTTCTAGTATTAATATTCACGCGTTTGTAAGCGCAAAAATAAAATTATTCCATTAGGTGGCTTTTTTGTACTTCAAGGAAAATTATAAAAAAACGAATTAGCGAAATCGGTTCAGCTGCTCGGGAGATTTGTGCTCTGTCTATAATTTTTTATATATTATAAAAAAAATATAGATACTCGTAATAATATTAACACTATTATTGTGGTGACCGACTCTGACAAGCCGATGGTTGCAAGCCAGGCAGATCTAATACAAGTCCTAATAGTAACTAAACACTTTGTCCACCCTTGGGGATCGAAAGATTGGGGAACTAAGTAAGAAATTATAAAGTAGGAAAAAATATTACCGTGAATGTGAAGAAAGTTGCAGGAGAGAACGCGCTACAATAGCCACCCTCACCTGCTGACACGCAAAATACGCCTTCACACCTCAATCCTATCACAGTATACCAAGAACAGTAGTATATCTGCGGGCTGTCGGCGAGTTATTAGCCTGCTCTGCGTTGACGCTAGCCTATAATGTGCCAGGCGGAAACGAGCGGCAAGCGAATGTGTAATGACATAAAAACGCGCCATCACACCAAGACGACGAGACCACCTTATGCCTCCATATTTTTATATCAATCTGTGCGTCACAGTGCGTGCGAACACGTCACCCACTACGCACGCAAACATTCTAATGGATAGCAACCAGTTTGTATGAAGACCTATTACTGGTATACTGTGATTCTATTCTATTCTTCTCCTTCATTTTCTAACGAGTCAATTCTATCATCATCTGTACTTACTAAAAATACCAAGGTCCCACCCCTCACAATTACCGCAGCGATGGCTATGTGAGGGCATTTATTCGGCAGTTATCTAGCAGTCTATCTCGTGAGCCCTACGCTAATTCATAGCGCAAACTAAGTCGACTGCCGTAGCAGCTAACCCCGGTTTTCCATTTTGTTACCAGTTTTGGCCGACCTCGCGTTCAATATCCGGATTAATCCAGTTAGCGGTAGCCATGGAAACGCTGGCGAATTTCAGGATGTGCGAAAATAATTCCATTATTATAAATCTATTACAATACACGTAAGCGAAAGTAGTTCTATATATATATCCGAAAGTAGTTCTGTCTGTCTGTGTGTTACATTTAATGCGTAAACCAACTCAAAAAACCCATCTGTTGTAAGGGTCTATAGGTTACGCTGACTGCTTACCGGCTTGCTTTTTTGGCTGCTTTTATACTTTTTAGGCTGTATGTTTGTCTGCTAATTATATATAAGAAAATGTGCATCAAAGAAATGAGTAGTACAGACAACAGCACGTTGGGTTACCGCAAACTGTTAAAATTTCCCAATTGATTATGCACTTTATATTGAATAGCCTTAGGTTGAAAATCGTTTGGAGAAATTTGACAATTTTGTATAGCCCGACGTGCTGTTGACTGTACCTAATTTCTAGTTCGATCTTATACCATGCTTTCGCTGTAATCCTCATCTTATAAAAACTAAAAACCACAATTTTATTGTTTATCAAGTATTATGTGTTAATTTTGCAACCAAAAATTTCTGTTGGAATCTCTGAACTCGCCAATTCTACCAAATAGAATTGGCGAGTTCAGAGCAAAATACGTATTGTTCAGTGTAGATTTTTTAATGAAGCAAAGCTGACGGGTAAACAAGTCAAAAAGTATAAAATTAAATTTGATTAACAAAGGCAATGATATTATATTTAAAAAGAGGTAGATAGGTTACTTGCTTGCAAAAAGTGGCACCCTAAAGTAAGCTGATTAGCACTCCCGAGCATATATCTTTCTCGTTTACTCTATTAAAAGATATCATGTTGTCTTACTCACAACTTACAATACGACCATGTTAACTCACCACACACGACAACATGACATCGTAGACTTGAGGTGCCGAGTTAATTTGGCCGTGTAACATGATGACATTTTGGACCATTTTTGACTTAGAATTAGTATACAGGTAACCTATATAACTCTTTTTAAATGTAATATCATTGAACAAAGGTATTTATAAAAAGAACTTACAGACGGCTAGTATTATTTCAATAAATTCAACCTGAACTAAACGACCCAATCGACAAAATTCAAAGTACAATGTAAATTCACTTTCTATCCTCAGTTTCCAAGCCAGTGCCGTCACCATAGCGGGTAAGCAACGTAACTTTGGCACCGCCTGGTCGGCAACCCGCTAATCTTCCGGGATTATCTGTCCCGGAGACTGTGGTACCTTTTTTTGTTTATCTGAAGGACACACCAGTTATTCATTGGGTCTTAAAGTTTGGTGGACGATGTAAGCTTCGATATAAACTTTCTTTAATATCTGATTTTTTTTAACCCCCGACGCAAAAAGAGGGGTGTTATAAGTTTGACCTGTCTGTGTGTCTGTGTATCTGTCTGTGAAATCGTAGCTCCTAAGCGAATGGACCAATTTTGATGCGGTTCTTTTGTTTGAAAGCTGACGTGACCGAAATGGTTTTTTGCTTTAAATTTGTTTCGGGAGTTACATAAAAATTCGGGAGTTAATATAATAAAATTTACAATTTTGTAGTTTTGCTTACTAATATTAAAAACGCGTAAGTTTGCATGGATTTTAATGAAAGAATATTACAATCTATACTAATAATAAAGTTGAAGAGTTTGTTTGTTTGTTTGGTTGAACCCTAAGATCTCAGCAACTACTTGCTCAAATTGAAAAATTCTTTTTTCGTTGGATAGTCCATTTATCTAGAAAGGCTATAGGCTATATAACATCACGATACGACTAATAGGAGCTGAGCATCAATGAAGAATGTTGCAAAAACGGGAGAAAAATATTTATTTTCAAAGCTTTCACTGCGTGCGCTGCGTAAACGGTTAAAGTTACGTAAAAATCATGTACAACGGAATTATTCTCCATCAAATTTTCTAAAAAAAAGTCCGCAACAGAATATGTCTATCTTTTATGGTTTGCTCACTATAATCTTTCTTTTTGGTAATCAAATTTGTTCTAAAATAATGCATTATCTGCGATGGTGTTTTTGTATGCATGATATTATTCCTTATCAAAATAAATACATTATTTATCACAAGTATTTAATTTTGCACAAAATTGTTCATGACTTCATTTGATTTCAATGAATATCTTAAGAAATATCATAGTTTGAAATAAACGGAAAATAATAAATTTTGATTTTCAGATATTTCTTTGCGTGCGCTGCGTAAACGGTTAAAGTTACACAAAAATTATGTATGACGGAATTATTTTCCTTTAAAAGTTCTAAAAACAAGTTAAAGACAGCATTTATCTATCTCTTAAGGTTGACTCGCTATAACCTATTTTTGTTAATAAATTTTGTTCTAAAATAATGCTTAAGATGCGAAGGTATTTTTTTAAACATGATATTATTCCTTATCAAAATGGATACATTATTCATCACAAGTATTTAATTTTGTACAAAATTGTTCTTTACATCATTAGATTTCAATGAATATCTTCAGAGATATCATAGTTTTAACATAACTCCGCAGCTAAATAATGATCAAGTACTACGCACGCATCTATACTGAGTTGTTTTTTTTTGGTTGATCGCGCTTATCTTAGGAACTACTGATCCCGTCAGATTCAGACGCCTTAGTCTAATAGGTTCAGAGACTCCTCCGAGGGAGATGCTCACTCTCTGGAGTGATTCGACCTTAAAGCTTGAGGACCCACCGAGGTCCTCTCCTTTACTAAAACCCCTGGTGACTCAAAAAAGGTCATCAGAGACATCCTGTAAAAATAGTAAAAAAAAACCGCCTAGAAGGAGTCGGACGCGTGAACGAAGGGTTCGTGCCACAGATTTTATCAAAACTGTCCGAAAATTAGGGGAACTACTGATTCAAATTGTAAAAAATTATTTGATTGTCTATTTATCGAGGAACACGAGGTTTAGGCCAGGACTTCCCAAACTTATTTTCATAGTGACGCCCTTAGGAATTTTCCCCTTTTTACGAGCCCTCCCCCCGTTATAATAACAGCCAAGTTAAGTACATACCTACAAAAACAAAAACATAGCTTTTTTGGAATTATTTACGCGTTAACGAATGCGCAAATATTTTAAAATTAGAAAGTACACTGAAAAAAATTTACCACAAAAACATATGTAGCACCGACAAATTTCGACGGCGAAAGCAATGTCCCGGTAGCGTAGTGGTTGACGCAGCCGCCCGGATTGCAGAAGATGCTGTGTTCAATTTTTTCGCCCGCGCTGGACAGACGATTTTTATCAGTGTATTGTCTTATTTTAAAAACAGAGCTTCTCAAAACCGGGCTCAAGTTTTGAAATCGCGACTTTCATTTCTTTGTCTACATTTATTTTCGTTCGACTAGCTCGCATAGCTAGCTAGACAGCCATTCTATGTGGATCGTCTCACGACGCCCGCCCCCGGGATAGAACCGCGACACCCCAAGGCATCGCGACGCACAGTTTAGAAAACCGTGATATAGGCCTATATACCTCCATAACATCACTCTACGACTAATAGGAGTTGAGCATCAATGAAAAACGTTGCAAAAACGGGAAATCCACGCGGACGAAGTCGCGCGGGCACAGCTAGTACCTAATATACCTGTACGCGCCTCGCGATTCGGGACGCGTTAGGAAAGTTGACAACGAAAAGAACTAAGACGAAAATGTATTCTAATTATTAGTGAAAGTCTTTCCGCATAAACGTTGAAAGCCTACTCACCGGTTTGCTGCTACCAGGGGTTACGCCCGTCGGCGCCGACAAATCCAGAGATGGTGATTAAATTATCGAAGGAAACAACATTCCAATAGCACGGCACAAATACGGCGATACTTCACAATGTCCGTTTATCTCGGTGCAACAACAATTCGTGCGCGTTGCGTTCACGGCTTCGTTCCGACCACACTGGCCGCGCGGCGCTCCAGCGAGAGGCATCAACGAAAAATACAAAACTACCCTCACTGGATTAATAATTATTAATAATTATATCTAACAAATTAATGATAATTTACTGTCTACCCTACGAAAACTGTCGCCAAATATACGTTCGAATATATGCAAAAACAAACAACTAAATCTTTAAATTGGCTGATATACAATAAAGTTATATGTTATTCCATTCTAAATCGATCCGGATGCAACAATACCTCATACATCGGGATACTTAAAGGATTTAATTTATACTGATCCTGTGCAGACGAAGTCGCGGGTAGAAGCTTGTATTAAACGAAGTTAAAGCAGATTTAATTCGAGCACTTCACAACGACGGTTTTAAAAACGTTGAATTATGCTCGCTGGTGTTTCTATCGATGATCTGAACGGTGCCTAAGTAATATGAGATTCTTTTTTTTTGTAAATTAATCTCACATTATTTACTTACAAGTTTGCATGGTTGGTACTGCCGGATGTGATATTATGTGTAAACAAGTGTTACGTAAGGCTCTGCTGCTGCGATTATGAGTGTTTGTATGTACAAGTATGTTTGTATGTCTTTGGATACTAAATCCAACGTAAAACGAAACGAAACATGTCTAGATTAGTAGAAAACGCTACAAAGCGTTTTTGCGAATAAACATGGCAACTATAAGGCACAGTTTATACAGAAGATACATATGGCGTGTGTGACGTGACGCGGATATTTGTCACGTCGTGTCCTAAGCAATACTGAAACGGCGTGCGATCCGATGCGATGGCACTTTACAGTCGGATTTCTTTGCGGAAGAATTGACGAGACGCGTGCCATTGGCAGGGCAGCGCGGGCCATGCAATAGCGATGGCGCGTCTCCTGGAGGCGCGGGCGCAATCCTCTTTATGACGCATTAGGGCCTGCGCCTACCGACGGCGTGACACGGCGTGGCACGGCAATGGATTTTCATCATCATCATCAACAGCTCATATAATATCCCCACCGAGGGGCTCAAGCCTACCCCATTAGAGGCGATTACCACGCTGGCCAAGTGCGGGTTGGTCGACTTCACACACAACCTAAAAATTTCTTCATAGGAGTGTGCAAATTTCCTCACGATATTTACCTTCGCCATAAAAGCGTCGATTAAACGTACATATGAATTCAAAATTTGGAAGCACATTGGTACGTGGGGGGGGGGGGGGGGGGGGGGGGGAGGGGGGATCGAGCTAGTGCCTCCCGGGTGAGAGACGACGCTCTTACACACTACGCCAGCGACGCTTCTTACAAGGGATTTTATCTTGGAAAATTATTTTCGACCTTATTTAAATGAATTTAGTACTGATATTCTTTTATTTTAACACGAATAGGTCGAAGCAACCCGTGGTATGCCGCGGTGTTGTTAAAGGAAAGTAAATGCATTTATTGCATATATTAAATAATAATTATATGATTTAGAAGTTCTAGTGCATAAAATATTAATACTATTCAATGCTGTTTTATTGTTATTTATATATGAAAATGTCATAATATCACGCGAATAGAAAATTTTGTTAACGAATACAATAAGTTTAGAAATATTTCCATTTACAATTTCAAAACAAGAACAAAGGCGATGGCCCCGCCCCTAACATGACCTATCTCACTCTGTCAATATCGGAGATATGCGAGAGATATACTTTGTACTCGTTTGATAAGAAAAAAAATCAGACTAGAGTACATTATATCTCAATATTCGTTCATACATTATATATTTTCGTTAAGAGTTGGTTACAGTCGATAGGTCCTTGTCCAGGTACTCTATACTGGAGAACGAAAACTGTTAATTGTAAATTTTCCCTTAAACGATCATTGTAATGCAAAAACCTAAAACATTTGTCTTTCAAGAGGCCTGAGGGATAGTCCTCGAAGCTCTAAAGAACTTTGCAGCAATGAATTAGGGAAGCTCTAATAAAAACATATTTCTAAACTTTTAAACTGACGTAATCAGGGCAATGCCGCCCCGGGGAGCGATGAATTGTGACGTCATTAAAAGTCTATGATGGGTCCCGTGTGTGATCTGAGACGCGACTTAAGCGCTTCACACACAACACAACAATATTTTGAACCATATAAAATCAGGACGGAACATAGAACCGAGTCGGTACCTACTAGTTCTTTATCGAGAGCATGTAATTAACAACTTTTAACAAACAACAAGATTTTTTTCTTACTGTTATAGATTTGTAACTGTTGTATGCTGATTTACAACAAATCGCACACTCAAGAAATGGAATTAACTGAGCACACCTGTTCCCTCTTTTGGATGACCCAGGATAGTAAGAAATAATCCTGGGTCATTCAAAAGAGGAGTGAAGTAGCACCTTGCAGGTTGGCAAGGCGAGGATGGCTGCTGTGTGGCGCTTATCTCTCGCACTAGTTATCTATGTAATTGGACTCCACTTATATTTACTATCTAGTGGAATGAAGTCATTTGATAGAACGTTTTATAAATAATAATACTTATGAATAAAAAATGCATGATTCCTGACTGCATAGTTCCGGTACAGATTCTGTACAGCGCACATTCTGTTTCCTAAGCCATTTTAATCAACACGTTGACTGTCCAGGCCAAATCAAATTAACTCCTAATGACGTCTATTAGTGCTTAATTTTTTTTATAATAAAAACTTGTCGGATCATTTGATATTTATTTACCTTAATATCTAGCTATCTAGCTTAGATGTCCTTGTGATATAGTTTAATGTAACTCGACGTTCATGAAAATAAAAGACATTTATTTCGTATACCCACTTGCGTCACATGTGATGCGTGAATTGGGTATATAATTGTATCATATGTGATGCAGGGACAGTTGACGTGTTAAGATATTACTAGCATTCAAGGGTTAATTCTAAGAAATTACTTTTAGGCAAATGCCGCATTTGCAAGCTATGTTACCAATATTATATTTTATGTAGGTATCTATTATTTCTCTCGGTTACGCATACAATAAATCAGATTGTTTCATGCAAATTAGTGGTTACTAAAATAATTAGTTAAATGGAATGAGCACTGTATGGGTAATACGTTTTCAACAAATACAATGCATTGTTGTGGCATTTCACTTCATCAAAACCTATTTTAAAGCGAAACATGAAGCTCTGTTTATGTGGATGTTGTTGGATAATTAATTTATCTGGAGTTAATTTTAGCTACCAAAATATATCTCTTGCTATGATAATCAAGCTCGGAACACTCTAGGCTGTTATGTAATAATTATTGCATTAATTAAATTACTTTGTTGTCATGGCTCAAGTTTTTTAGTTTAATTTATTTATGCTTTTACTAAATTAATTTTCAATATTTATTTTCGATATGCATACTCATGTTGCAATGCATGGTTGCTTAAATACAATTTACTCGTATTTGATTTCGAAGTTAGTTTGGAAATGGATTATTTTTTGTTGTTTGAAATTAATATTCGTGTCCAATAGGATGTAGTAAATTGTTTATACTTTTTAAAATTGTTTGATGTTTTGAAAAGTATCGAGTGGTCGTACTTTCATATCGATATAACGCATTCCACTGCTACTTTGTTATTTACATTTTATTTTAATATTGGAATATTTAAAATAATATCGGCTTTATTTTCTCTAAATGCGACTCTATAGAGATTGTGCGGAACCCTAGGGCTCCACGGAGCACCCCGGTGTCCTCGTCAGGAGGACGCGCCAGGTCGAGCAGCCGTCGGTAAGGAGGCGGCCTATAAGGCCGGCGTCGGCCAGCGGCCCACAGGGGCTGGCGTTAGTCGGTAGCTCCTGAGGGTTGTGCTTTACTTCGAGTCCCACATATCCCCTGCGGTTTTCATATGTTCCAACTGGTGTAGTTCCCCGTTACAATAAGAAGGGTCAGCTTCAGAAGTAGATTACACTTTAGTGCCTTGTAATAATAATCATTCATACATGATGGTTTGAATTATTACTGCACAAGTGCTGGCATTGACATGTCATAGGTCATAGTATTAAAGTGTTAATATACATCTGATGCTGACTTATTATTCCGTGGTAGCCCTAAAAACAGACTGAGGAAGATTCTGTACCCAATGCAGACCTTTGTGTGTCATCGTAGCAAAGGGCTGGAGGTGATCCACAACAGTATTCCGAAGGAGGGTTGGTCTCCAGGCCGTCAAATTATGTCAAAACCTAAATAAACAAAAAAAAAATGGGTCCAGCGTAGAGACTGTTTTAATATTGTTACGGTGTTCCATTGAGAGCTAGAAGTGTGCGTTGCTTGAGCATGTATATATATAATATATACATATATTTCTGTTTGCTGAGTGTACAATACTAAAGTATTAATATTATTATTACTTTAGTACCTTGTCATACAGGGTGTTTCCCACTATTCCCATTGCGGTTTCGCGAGGCGTTTGTCGCGTGCGGAATTTAAGTCTACGATATTGATTAACTTACTTTGAACTCTAATTAAATATTCGTGGCAATGTTTTATTGTACTAGGGACGTTCTGATACGAAAGAAAAGAAGTGTTCTGTTTTGTGGTTTGGCAAAATTACTGCCAACCAGTATGAACAATTACGATCACTTTAGTGGTAGTCTTCTGCGATTCGTCGTTATGGAAATAAAGTAATATAATTAGGAAAAAAACGCTTGCTACACTATTAAATCTTTTATAATTCTATGGCAATAGTGGGACCCCCCGTCATACACAATGGTGATAACTGGCTACAAGCGTGGGCGTTACTTTGACATGGTACTAATTAAAATCTACTTTTAATCCTGACCGTACTAAACTTGCCTTCTGCACTCTCCTTATTTTGTTCGAAGGCGTTATTAAAATCAGAAAACCGTCTGATACGGAAATTAGACTCGAGCAGTATTTCACGCGAAACTATTAACTGGCGTTTCGCGCAAGTCTTCAATTACCGCGATGTTTCATGAACAGACATAATGAAAATGATGATAAGTGGTTATGTTTGGAACAAAAAGTATGATATTAAAATTTTGCAATAATGTTGATCCCTCCTAAGTAAGCTATTTGTAGGTTAAATAATACTACTGCGTTTCAACAATGGAAATCCGTGTATGTTCGAAAGTTTAAGTCCGTAGATAATGTTTTAATACATATGAAGCCACATTTGGTAGCATGGGCCATGCAGTGCCACCCAATAGTGACAAGTTGCCAGCCTGCCGCCTACATGAAAGTGGATGTTATGGATCGTGTATGGATTACAAAAAAAATATGGCTTTATGGAATTACTTTTAGTTTATCAGATACAAGCGGCCGCTCGCGGCTTCACTCGCGTTTATCTCAGTTATCGCACTAAGTATCCTATGTCTTTCCAGGGTCTCAAAATATCTCCATAGCAAATTTCATTAAAATCGGTCCAGTCGTTTCGAAGCCTATTAAATGCAAACAAACAATCAAATCTTTCCTCTTTAAAATACTAGCATAGATTGTTCATACAACACTTTGCCGTGCAATCTTAATAAGGCTAACTATGGTTTGTGACATTGTACAACCATATTACGCTAGGTAATTATGAAAAGAAGATTAAATTTGTTGTACACATATCACGCTCGTAATCCCATGAGGGCTTGAGCAGAGCCTTAGGCAACATTTTGCTACACATAAAGACACATCTGGCACTATGGGTGCAGCGCCACCAAATAGTGACAGGTTGCTAGCCTGTCGCCTACATAAAAGTGGCACTAAACCCAAAAATTAACAATCCTTAAGTAAACACACCAACTAAAGCCAAAAACCAGGACAGATGTTATCTATCAATTTCATTGTTGTATCTATGTCAAACCGCGATGAAGCACATTGCAGTAGCCCAATTCACGTATTAAAACCGTTGGGATATCGCAGCGATTTAGTCGTTTAAACACTTTTTCGTATTCACGTACGTCAAATGAACCGATTTTGAAGTAGCTCGATCGCAATGTCGCTGAACCATCGTCGAACCGTATTCAGCTAAAAGTCGTTTTAAAATCGCACTTGAAATGTCAACTGAGAGGTATTCAGCTAAAATATTCTCGTATCACGTTCTATGTTAAATAATATCAATATTGATTGATTTAATTTGATTAATTTATCGTTTTTGAAGTATAAAGTATATTTGAACCTTTTAGTAGAAAATTAAATCATTTTACGGGCATCTTTTTGGTTTCCTTGACAAGTCGTTCAGATGTGCTTTAGTTCCGATCCTATTGAGTGTTTGTCCTATCAAAATGTAGCTGAGTAACATGTGAATACCAAAATTGGATAGAACTACGATCGAACGATTTCTAAACTACAACGATTTTTAGATCGAATGTATTTACGTGAATTGGGCCACTGCACAAACCTGTGAATAAATTCTTAGGTTGTGTGTGAAGTCGACCAACCCGCACTTGGCCAGCGTGGTTGACTAAGGCCTAATCGACCCTAATGTGGGGTAGGCTCGAGCCCCTCGGTGGGGACATTATATGAGCTGTTGATGAAAGATCTAGCAAAAGACTTTTTCCCACCTGTGGCCCAATTCACGTAAATACATTCGATCTAAAAATCGTTGTAGTTTAGAAATCGTTCGTTCGTAGTCCTATCCAATTTTGGTATTCACGTGTTACTCAGCTACATTTCGATAGGACGACAACTCAATAGGATCGGAACTAAGGCACATCTGAACGACTTGTCAACGAAACAAAAAAGATACCCGTAAAATTATTTGATTTTCTACTAAAAGGTTCAAATATACTTTATACTTCAAATACAGTGATTTGCGATAAGTTAATCAAATTAAATTAAACAATATCGATATTATTTAACATAGAATGACAAAGCTGATGAATAAGGTTAGTGACCTCATCGACATCAATCATTTATCCTTACCTAAATTTCGTAAAATCATTTATGAAATATTATGACTTAAGTACACATTTATAAGGCCACTCTAAATTATAACGATTTTTTTTCTATACATTTATACCTACTCAATTACGATAGTCATTAATTACATACTCACTTATTTCAATATTTTTAATTTCAATGTCTCGACACTCTTTTTCATGCATGTGGTGTTTGCCTGTAAGTGACTGTGCACTTAGTTTTAGTTTTAAATAGTTTAGTATCAAGACTGTACTAGTGTATAAGTTGTTGGTGAACCAATAAAGTAAAAATAAAATAAAAAATAAAATAGAACGTGATATGAGAATATTTTAGCTGAATACCTCTCAGTTGACATTTCAGGTGCGATTTTAAAACAATTTATTAGCTGAATACAGTTCGACGATGGTTCAACGATATTGCGATCGAGCTACTTCAAAATCGGTTCATTTGTCGTACGTGAATACGAAAAAGTGTTTAAACGACTAAATCGCTGCGATATCCCAACGGTTTTAATACGTGAATTGGGCTACTGGTTTCCTCACGATGTTTTCCTTCACCGTAAAAGCGTCGGTTAAACGTACATATGAATTCAAAATTTGAAAACACATTGGTACGTGGTGGGGATCGAACCAGTGCCTCCCGGGTGGGAGACGACGCTCTTCCGCACTACGCCACCGACGCTTCCTTGCTAGATCTTTAGGTAAAAAAAAACCATGCCAAATAAAATATCAACAAAACATTCGTTACTCTCGCTTCTTGACTTTTGAACTTCAAATGGCATCTGCATTTCAACTAGTGGTAATAAAACTAATTTTACATTGAAAAATAACATTGTGCACAATACAAGCATAACCTTTCTGTAATGAAATCCTCAAGTGACATACAAAAGAAAATAACTTACATGGTTGGACTGAAAATATTTAATCTACAGAAATTAAATCATTGGAAAGAGTTTTGATGAAAGAGGGTTGTATAAAAAGAAAACTAAAAGAATGTCTTTAACAAAAAGGGTTTTATAATATAAAGAAAAATTTAACATATCGAAATCAATTCTCTCATATTTACCTGCTCATTTAAACTAATACAAACGTGTGCAAAGACACACGTCTAAATAATGTTTGCAGTACTTATTACTCTGTTTAACAGGTTACCTTGAAAACACACCGAGTAAAGACCCTAATTGTAGCTGCCTTGGAGTTGGGAACAAAATTTGTTGAGATTTGTAGCCGAAATTGGGAAGTTGACAACATCATTGGCATGGGAAGTGTTGCCGTCATAAGTGGAAAGTTCCGCGTTTTGTCACAAGTTTGGCGCATACGTTCGCCGCTCGTTATACAAGGAATTCGACTTTGTTTAGCTTTAGGATAAGACCAAGACCATCTTCTTTCCTAATATTATGAAAAGGAAAGTTTGCATGAGGGTTAAGACACATGTATATACATATGATGCGATGTAACATCATGACATAATGCGAAATTACACAGGTATAACATTAATTCGGTTTTGAACAACTACAACGCAGATTTTTAGTATATAATATTCATATTCATATCCTATATTGGACTTTATAAATGTAACAAGATGTTCCTTAAAACTAAGAGATCAGTCATATACCCTGTCTTGGACGGCAAAGGGTAAAAGAGAGGATAATCTTTAATATATAAAGATTGATATAGTGTTGATGTTGATGATTTCAGCCACCTAGTAGTAGTACTAGCTGTAGATTTTCTGCTTTAATGCCATCTTCTTTGCCTATTAAGTGCAACTCTATATAATATTATACTTATTTCCAATCGCCATTTATTATAATATGGCGCCATATTATAATATATGGCAATTGGATTGGCAGTCTACTAACTGTCGCTCTACTAGAGGTAGTTACCAAGTAACCTTTATTATTTTTAGTTAAGTATGTAACAATAATTGCTAGACAGAAAAACTTCATTAAGCTGACTTTTATTTACGGATAGAATATTTAAAACGATGTTAAGTCTAATATTTGTAATATTTAGATTCAGGAATTTATCATTGAAGTAATCTTACACTCTGTTTTAGTGTTTTATTATAATTTATATTTAATTTTACCAAAAAAACATTGTCTTTTAGAATATTTATTATTTGCGTGACATTTGGTAATTTTTAAACATAAGTTTGATGAGTACAGTTTGAAATGGGAAGTTGTTCGGTAGCATGGTCTTTTTTCTATGGTGTAGCGTGTAATGTGTGTATTAATCATTCAGCGCTGTTAGTCTAGTCTTACACAAAATTACTGAGTAATTAGCTTATTTAACTCAAGCGCAGTAACTTAAATGAGTAATTTTACTTATCAGTAAATTGTTGAAATGCAACGGGAAAAGCCACGAAAAAATGTTGTACAAGGTCAAATATTCTTAATTAAAATACTGCAAAAGATAACATTGAGAACTTCATTTAAATTACTTTATTCAGTAATAAATGTTTAATCGCTGGTTTTTATGATCGCTCTCATTGCAGCTTTTTTATTTTAGTAATGAAAGGACAACAATTTTATTAGCAGCGTTGATTACTTCATAGACCCTTGCGCTGTGTGCTAATGCTATTTTTGGTTTTCTAGATATGTTAAATTGGCCGCTAATTTTTTTCTAATGGATCACAATGACTTGAATCACAATATATGGTCAACATGAAGCAGTGACGTCATCAAATCACATATTAATAAAATAATTTTAAAACGGATAGATGTCTATAGTACGATCACAAAAGTTAAGCAACTATTTTCGTGTTAGAGTGCCCGATTTTTTTTAACTCGATTTTCCTCCGTACGTCGGAAGGCTTATTAAGCTGGTACCGGCTTCTGTCGAAAGATAGCACTCACTGGTCCAAGGAGGATTATTGCCAGGCAGGCGGCCGTCCGTATAAATCTGATGCCAAATCCTTTAGCAGTATTGTCGATATCAAGGCGTAAACTAAAATTTTACTAAAAAAAACATTCTTCACCGACCCCAAATAAATTGTGAGCAGGGTAGAAATAGATTCTTCGTGCTTTGAAACGTATGTGAGATTTGTGTTCCCAGCTGCATCGCAAGATAACGTCCTAAAATCAACTAATGTCAGATCGGGCTATTCAAAATCGTTCGAATATATTCTAATACTAGCTGTGCCCGCGACTTGGTCCGCGTAGAATTTACCAAAAGAAAAAAAGTAGCCTAAGTTACTCCTTATTACACCAGCTACTTGAAAAAAAAAGACCCGTCAAAATCGGTCCAGCCGTTTCAGAGATTAGCCGGAACAAACAGACAGACAGACAAAAATTGTAAAAAATGTTATTTTGGTTAAATACACCAAAATAACATTTTTTACAATTTTTTATATGAAAATGAAAAATGAAAATGAAAAAGCTCTTTATTTAAATGGACTTTGCTAAGTACTTTTAAATCGTCAAAACCCTACCACCATTTCGGGACGAATAATTATTAATATGCTGAGATGGAGAAGAAATGGCGAAAGAAACTCCACAGCTTACAATTTCGTAATGATTTCAAAACATCAATACAAGTCAATAAATAGTCAATAATATAATTTAAGTTACATTTTAACATGCGTAAAGTTTGGGTAGTTATTACTCCCACGCATTTGGATTATTTATCTTGTGAAAAGCTTTCCTATATATATTCATATGCATGTAGTAAAAAACGGTTATTTCAATATTACAAACAGACACTCCAATTTTATTTATATGTATAGATGCATCCTGTAATTGAAATTTTATTTAAGGTTATCTAATGTGTGTTTTAATTATTTGACTTATTTTGACATTAGTTTATTGCTTTTTTTCTGTATTTTAATATAAATATCTTTACAATTCATCTCAATAGTTTTGCTATGATTTAACAAAATTCATTCATTCTCACATGTTGTATAACTTGAGACTGTAATAATAAAACTTTCGATCTTGTTAAAGTGACAAAAATCTTTTATATCATAACATTGTAATTATTTAATTTGGTAGCGTGTTGGGCCTTTTTAATTTTAAAAAGTAAAAAAAATCTCTCTGCTTTTAACTTCATTAAAAGAACCTATTAATATTTTAAGAGTATCAGCGAAAAATACAAATAAGGATATGTTCTTTTAAACGAAAGTTATAAGACAGAGATATTTTTTTAATTTTTTGAGTTTTTTGTGTCGGGGTTATTTATTTTTAAAAATACTAAATGTGAATATATTTTTTTCAATGTTTTAAATTAATGTTTGAAGAGGTCTATTTCATTATTATTTTTTTCATATATGTCTTATCCCCAAAATTGTGAGTAATCAATTGTTACTAACAATTACCTAATTATAAGAAATCTTAACTGATTTCTTTTTATTTTTTATGTCATATAATAAATCCTAAAATTTTGACCAATTTGTTACTAAAAAAAGACATAAATAAGTACCTACCTAATTAGAAGAAATCTATATTATTGCCCATTGTTATTTTTATATCTATCTAATAAAGCCACAAATTGTTACTAACAATTACTAATACGAAGACCTATTTGTTAGATGGATAAAATTAATTATTATTATTTTAATAGACTCTGCAATCCCAATTCTGCCTACGTCCAACTATTGATTTTCCTTAATCTAGCTGTCCTCAGAACACCTCTACCTTCAAGTGTTAAGCATCCTTGCAATTTAAAAATGTAAAGCTTGTCTCGTACTTTAAATACGTAGCAACTACGATGCTACGCCGTAGAGTCGTAGCACCGTAGTCGCTACGACTTTCTTTGAAGATTGATTCATTGTTGTAGTGATGACTTGTAATATATTATGTATTTTAAAAAAAATAAAATACATAATATTACTTTTTTAACGTGTATTTATCATTAGCCTTGAATATTTATAATTATAATAGAGAACGAGCTATTTTTGTCAGTTTCGTAAGGCTTAAAACATTATAAGGTTTGTGTTTCTATCTCAAATGGTGGATTGAAATATTGATAGATTTCAAATATTTGATAATTATATTTTGATAAATAGGTAATAAGCATGATGTGTTCACAGTTTTAAGATCAGTGATAAGATATGTAATTGCTTATTCAGTTTTCAAATTATCTACACATAAAAATAAAATAGACTTTGGCATTTCACCAAAAACAACATTTTAATTACAATATTAATAAACTTTTATCCAATAACTAGAACAATGAAAAATGTATTATTAATTTTTCTACAGATTTTGATTATTTCATTTCAGTTTTACGTTCAGTCGTGTGTGTTTTAACGTGTTATTGTTCTTGAATGCTCTCTATTACAAGTTTACTGTAATTTAATTAATTTTCAACTCCTTCAAGAGAATCAAAAGACGTTTGCGAGCAAAATGCTTTAAATATAATAATAAGATTAAAATAAATGTTGAACAAATTCTAACTAACCTCGTACATGAAATAATCATGAAAGATTTTATATAAACGAGTGTGAACGAATGAAATACTTTGTCTGAATACATTAAATTTTAATTCAGCTTTTTAATACCTATGTACTTTGATCAAAAAAAGAAACATGCAAATGCCTACATTCCACCTGATTTTTAAATGCGAAGTTAGCTAGTGTGAGAGATAAGTCGTTGCGCTAGATACTCTCCCCTTGCCGACCTGCAAGGTGCTTGTTCACGCCTCTTTTGAATGACCCAGGGTTGCAGGAAGGAGGGAACACGTGTCCTGGCAGTGAATTCCATTTCTTGATTGTGCGACAAAGAAACGAGTTACCAAATTTCTTAGTTCCCGTTGGATTGATAGCCACGGTGGCGTAGTGCGTAAGAGCGTCGCCTCCCACACTGGTTCGATCCCCGCCACGTACCAATGTGTTTTCAAATTTTGAATTCATATGTACGTTTAATCGACGCTTTTACGATGAAGGAAAACATCGTGAGGAAACCTGCACACACCTATGAAGAAATTCTTAGGTTGTGTGTGAAGTCTACCAACCCGCACTTGGCCAGCGTGGTTGACTAAGGCCTAATCGCCCTTAATGTGGGGTAGGCTCGAGCCCCTCGGTGGGGACATGATATGTTGCTGCTGTTGATGGTGATGATAGCCACAGTTTGTGTCAACGTAGACCAGCACGCGTTGTCCTTAAAAGGAAGGGAGATGGTGGGATTAAGGAAAAAGTTCCTCAGAGTACTCCCCGTGGTACAGGCGGTAGAACGCGCTCAATCACGCAATTGGAGAGACTCAAGATGTTTAGTCACTTCTTTGTCACTGATGATGCAAGCCGCGCGACGCTGCAACCTATCCAAAGCAACGAGCAAGTACTTGGCGGAACCATCCCACAGGTGCGAACAATACTTTACGCAGGAGTACTTACTTCTTGTATAGCTCAGTTCATTTGGCTTGAAAAAACGCCGCACCTTATCTAAGATTCCGAGAATTTTGGATAAAAAATGTAAATGCTTCTCAAAACTTCAACACTTGTGAATCTAGACACGTATTTCAAATATAGCTTAAAACAGTAAATTCTTAGCTTTCTATTTAAAATCAAAAAGACGATGAAAACGTATACTTGGTTAATAATGAAGTTCCTTTGTAGTCAGTACGATAGACAGCTAATTTATTGAAATGTATATAATGTCTTTGTTATTATATTACAATGAATTTAGTTCGTAGCAATAGATGTAGTCAAAGCTAATATTGACAGGAGTAAAGTGCGCGTTATTACATTTCCAATTTCCATGTTTTGTAGAGTATAGTAACGTAAATATTACTCATGTATTCTTTGCTCTATTAGAAATATATGTATAAATTACTTTCCTAAAATGTCATTGTTCACTACAATATGGTAAGTATGCGATCACTCTATTGTAAATAAATCAGTGTTACGAGAACCTTGAATACATAATATCAGAATCCTCAAAAGCAATATTAGCTTCCGCCAAATATTCAAATTGGTGCGGTTACGTGGATTATAAATAAAATAGATTGAATATTATCACAACAAACTCTGCAATGCTAACATTATACCATTTGTTTGTTAAGATATACATTACAATAAGAAATTTAAAAAATGACAGTCGATGTTCGAAAACAGAAATAAAAGTGTTTGTATTTGGATTCCAATATCCGATTCATGTCGTGGACTTAAAACTTACATCCAAATGCAAAGAAAATCTCTCACGATTTCGATTTCGACATCACACTTCGATTGCTCGCTGATCCTGTAACCCAAGCGATGCCAAACAAACTCAAAATGCCATCACAATTTGCCGTCTCGATTATTCCGAAACAAAATCCAATTTCAAATACAGAACTGAAAAAACTAATCGGGCGCAAAGCTCCGAAGTAACGGCTTCTTGGCAATTCGCACAGCAGTGTCAGTCGAGCGCTCGTGCCGGTCGGTCGCGCACAATGACTTGACGATGCGCACTCTACTTCTGTTATGCTTCGCGTGTTTCGTGTGTTGTGATTATGGTGATTTTGTGAAACACGTCCGTCATGGTGGGAGAGCCCTGATCAGGCATGGAAGATCCAGAGTGCACTTCTCTCGGATGCACGCGCGAAGGGAGCTCATCGCTCAGCTTGAAGCCGGAAGGATTAGTGAGTTAGGTCAGTGTTTCAAACTTGGGTTTTAGCTTATTAAGAAGCCATTTCGAATAGTTTTTAGGATGCTTACAATGTTAAAAAAATTTTTTTTGCATGTTTGTACCAATGTTCTTTATTCTCGGCTCATACACTTAAATTGATACTTTGTTAAGTGATGCTTGGAAATATTAACAGATTTCAACACTTTAGAAAACTTTAACAGTTCGCTATAAGTTAAATAATGACTACTTTTTTATTGCGGTGCATTGATATAAATTAACATGTCTATACATTTAAAATTGTTCACAATAAATTATTTAAAATTTTCAGCTTAAATAATATACGTGATATTTCATTTTAAAATTTACGTCTTAATAAGCTCGTAGGCTTTAAAGCTATTACCTGACGACTTTTTAATATATTGCTGAAGAACTGACTGAATGACTGTCTTTTGGGTTTTCTTGATGCAATTTGGAATTTTTAAATAATTTTTTCTCAATTTGCAGAAGTTGGTAGTTAAAAACTATTGTGTTCCTTGATGATTTAATAATATTTTGAACTTACATTTTTTTTTCATAACTTATAAAATATATATAATTTTAAACTGTATGTATGAGTGGTTACCAACCTCCTTTTCTACCCATCATCGCCCCAAAAATGCGAATTTTTGGTACTTCTTTCAAAAGTGCTTTACTTTTTACTAAACGCATTAAAAAGAAATAAATAATTTCTATATCATATATATATATACATATATATCTCATTCTAACAATAAAATAACTTCAAAAGAAATCAGATTGTAAAGTTGTCAAAGAATAAGTCAATTAAAACTTTACTCATATTACTTGTTAAATACACTTTGAAAAACTTGTACGACTCATTTCTAGGACGTTTAATTACCAAGTTAAATTATTCTTCTTAAGAAATTTTTTGAATTGTATTTTGCTTAAACGACGAAAAAGTAATGGCTGTCGGAGATATTACTATTAGTCCAAAAAGTGCGACTTATTTTGTGTCATATATTATGACTATTACGGTCGGCTTCATAGGTAAATCTAAAGCAATAAAAGCTTCTAGTCCAATGTAAGTATGATTAAGAATTTGTGTTATGGATACTAGATAACGAACCTTTTTAACATACTTAATAATTTTAGATATTTTTATAAATAAATTTAAATAAATATATATTATAAACAGCCATGACTCGCAAACTAATGCTCGTGTTCGTCACACAAATATTTGCCACTACCAGGATTCGAACGGTCACAGCTTGATGTGTAGGCAGCTCTACTGGCCACTCCACCACGACGGCGTCAATACAGGACCGCCAGTGCTCTTATAGTTCCAACTATTATTCAAGAATAGTACCTAATAGTTCCAACTATTATTCAAGAATAATTACTCTAACATGGTACTAAAGTGTCGTTCATTCTATAGAGGCGGAGTTAAATTGAGGAACATCTTAGCAGATCCGTGTTTGATAAACTATAGCCAATGATATAAAAAACAAATAAAAATATATATATATATGTTTATTTCAGTTTCTCAATCATTGTATACAATATGTGTTTTATGACAGCTCCTTTTAACTTTAAGAAAAAACTAAAATAGCCAATAAGCTAAAATTTATAATAAGAATAAACAATCATAAAAAGAAAACTACGCAAGATAAAGATATTTTAAGGATATCTGTGGAATAGGTGGCCTTAGTGCTTACAGGTAACCGTCAAGCAGGCAGTAAATAAAATAAATAAGTGAGTGTATCCTGTGTGTTCTTTCTTAATTAAATGATCCCACTCTTAATATTTGAATTTATAATTGATATACAGTGACAATACAGAAGCAGCGGGTATAAAATCTATCTTCACAACGATAAAGAACTGTTAAAGTGTGATATAACGGGATTTCGGTTTATAAAACTTTATTTACTCATTAAAACAATAATGTCACTTGCATGAGTACATTAATAAAACACAGTAAAAAAAATGAAATAATACAAATACTAAAAACATACATATCACACACAAAACATAACAAAAATATTCTAACTCACAATTACACACAATATTGTAGGTTTACAATTACACACAATTTACATACAATATTGTAGATTTATACTACGTCCCTCTGTTTTGTTATCTTTCAGAACGTTAATACAATATTAAAACACCAAGAAAGAATTGACTTACACATTTTGGTGAAATGTAGATATCTCAACTAAAATCAGAACGATGTACGTAATCATAATCAACATGACACCTGGATGGCATTTTCATTATTTTGCACAAAAAGATAACGTTATTTTTATTTGCGATGGAAGAAGTATTTTTATACTTTGCGGTAAGCAAAGGAGCATTAACCAGTCTGAGAGTTATCTGATACTAAAACCTTTAGACGCTTGCGGCACCAAGGTGCCCCGCGAACTGTCAACCGCTACCACTTAAAGTCCTGAAAACTTTACTCAATACCTTTGTATTGAGTAAAGTTTTCGTAGATTCTACATTATGAAAAAGCTGTGTTATTTCCTTTGGTATTTTATTATGAACGTACTTCTTAATTATAGATAGATACTTTATAGAGAAATATCTGTGTTTCAATATAAAATCACCTGTCAGACATCTATCTACTTATTCTATTCTTAATAAATTGCGTCTCGATACATTAGCGTTACGCACTTTGCCAATGTCAATTGAAAATGTAATTAGGTAACAAAAAATTGTACGGTAGATTTGAGTTAAAAATGGAGTCTCACAACTTATAAGAACTCGGAAGAGATTCACCTGTCAAACATCGAGAAACTAGGTCCTGAAAGTTTGTCGAGGTTGTCATTCTTATCAATATTTTTATCTCGATCTATGTCCGAGAAAAATTACACTTTCATTAATGGCCGTTTCAATAAACTATCTACATTTTTGCTAACTAGGTAAAAAATTTTGACTAATAACCAATAGGTACAAGATTTGTCAAAACTCTACCCTTACCAAGTGAAACTATTGGTAGTTATGTTATTGAAACCAGCCATTAGATGAAACCATTTTTAAAAAGTTTATTCATATTCGCTTCATTTTGGCATTAGACATCGATAAGTTTTTCAATCTACCCAGCTTGAGTCCCATGCTTTGTACTACGAAATTTAGTACCTAACGCCCGTATTCAAACATAATACTTCTAAGTCTAACGCCTGTATTACCAAACAATACCTGTTTAAGTAAAAAACAATGCTATGCAAAATAAGACATTTCTTAGTGCATGCCATATGGTAAGGCTTTTGAGGTCTCATAGTGCTCGTGGACGCACAGGGTCGTAAAAACTTATTCATAGACAATACTCAAGTCCCCACTTGTTATCGGCACTATGCGGACTTTAAAATGAACGCACAGCTAAGGTTTAATATATTACTTATTAATAAGGCTATATTACGCAACGCACATGTCGAGATGTCAAAAACAACGTCCAGATGCCAAAAGTTTGCAATTTGAAGTAATAAAACGTCAGTAAATTCAACGATGTGAACTACGCAACAGAAACGAACCAATCACAAAGTTCTATTCAACGCAATGCGTTTACTTATTCAATAGTCGAGAGACTTCACAGCAATCTTTATCAATACAGGTGTGAGTACTGAGTATGCAATGGCGCGCCTGATCTAGTTTCAAGCCTTTAACACGCAGAGACGTACCGCTTCCTTCCAACTCGAACACCCTAGACTTCCCCGCGGAAGATTCTCGCCGTAGATCCATATCTGCCATAGACGAGATCACGCTCGTAATCCTACGAGGGGGACCTTTGATGAAATTTTGTTACACATAAAGCCACATCTGGCTGTATGGGCCATGTAGTGCCTCCAAATAGTGATAGGTTGCCAGCCTGTCGCCTACATAAAAGGGGTACCAAACCCAAAAAGTAACAATCCTTCATTAAACAATCTAACGCAAAAGCCAACATCAGTGTTACAATCGATCGTCGGTGGTATAAAGCGTCGGTGGCGTAGTACGTAAGGGCGTTGTCTTCCACCCGGGAGGCACCGGTTCTAACCCCGCCACGTACCGTGTGTTTTACAATTTTGAATTCATATGTACGTTTAATTGACGCTTTTACGGTGAAGGAAAACATCGTGAGGAAACCTGCACACACCTATGAAGAAATTCTTAGGTTGTGTGTGAAGTCGACCAACACGCACTTGGCAAGCGTGGTTGACTAAGGCCTAATCGCCCCTAAGGGTAGTCTCGAACCACTCGGTGGGGACATTATATGAGCTGTTGATGATGATGATGATGACTGTTACAGTCAAAATCTTCTCAGCAGTCCGGGTATAATTTCGGCCCGGGAATAGAATAGAATAAATCTTTATGGTACATAACATCAACCAACCAATACAAAGATAGACAGACTAATTACAATTACATGTACATACATGGTTTACTTTACAGTCAAGTAAAAAAACACATTGCAACTTTGTTAACAAATTAGAAATTTAGGTACCCAACGGCTTTTCTTTAAATGAAATTATCAGAGGACCTAGCCAAGTGACCAATCGAATGCGTCGAACGTTTAACAAAAATAATATATTGTATAAAACTGAGGTGTAATTGAGAAAGCTCCATGGCGACTGCCGTGTCAAATGTATGAGTAAAAGTCAATAATTGTCATTTGTTCGAAAGAAACGTCGTATCGTTTGCCACTTTTAGGCCCTCAGTTCTATTTTCGAGGGGCTAAGATGCTGTGCCTCAAGGCTTTAACTATTTCTAGTGTAATTGTACTTATATACTGGCTGTAAAAGACATGAACAGTCAAACGAGAACCATGTATTCTATACATCAAAATAAGACATATTTCAAAATAAATATTGCTGGGAAATGATTTTTATTTTTTGGTGTTAAAAAAAATTGCAAACTGTACCGCGCAATGTAAAGGGCTCAACTCGCAAAGCCGCGATAATTTTGCCAGACGGCGGCCCCGTTCGTTAGTGTCCGTGCGCATCCAGTGAGCTTGAACGCTAACGCTTTGAAGCTATTTTTGTTATGAAATACTAAAAAAAATGATAATGTTTCTGTGGACAATAATTAAGAAATAATGTTTAGAATACATTATCATAAAAAAATTTAAAAAAAAATTATGACTTTGACCTTCAATAAAATCGTAACTATCAATTTCCCAGGTATAGTCTAAAGGAAAAAAAATGTTATGATGGTGAGCAGAATACATGGTTCTCGTTTGACTGTTCATGTCTTTTACACCCTGTAGAGAGTAGACTAGTCAACATTGACCCACTATATAAATAGTACTGACTTTTTTTTCCATACGGAGCTTTACCCGAGGATAATTGTTAATTGGAACCGACCTTCAACCCAACCCCAGAGGGACTGTCTATCCTATAATTAAGTGTCGTAACAGAATAATATTATTGTTTTATTTATTTACGGATTATTATTTTTGGGATAATTAACAACATTCACTATACCGCTTGTGATAGGTGTTAGTTACAGAAAAACTACCTACTTTTGTGACTTATTATGCCTAAATTAGCGGTGTGTTGTCGGCAGTGTAGAATAGCATCACCCCATATCCTCCAATGGGAATCTTAGAAGGCGACTAATGGACCAGCAAAGGGGTACTGATCACCTTATACTCCGTACACCAATCCGCATTGGGCAAGCGTGGTGGACTATTGCCTAAACCTCCTTAGATGACACGGATAGGACTTGTGTTAGCATGGGTCGAATTATAAAGGCTGTTATGATGATGATTAAATACAAAGTGAAATAAAAAAAGAAAGAAAAGTTAAATTACCTAATAACTAAATAGGTTTTGATAAACTGACAATAGCATAGTTTTTAACGTTAGACGCGTAATCTGCAAATACTATCTATATCATAAATATACTAGCAGTTCACCCGTGACTTCATACGCGTGGTTTTTATTAATCAAACGTAGCCTATGAACTCAAAAATAATGTAACATTTTAATGGTGAAATAATTTTAGAAATGGGACCCATTTCATAAGTTATTTTAGTATTTTTTAAGTTTATTCGGTACTTACATACAAATATTTTCTTTTTATTATAGTATTAGTATACGCTTTCTTCAATAAGTATGTTTTTCACACTATTATTTCGACGACTACCTGAATTGGTGAGATGATTTAAAATATAACATCTGTCCTGATGACTTATTTTTATTTTACTGAAGGGCTATCAGGGGAGAGTCACCTATAATAGACCACTTTTGTCGTAATGGCATATGTCACTGAATCCTTTCAAGCTATAACAACCAATAATTGCTCCAAATGTACGTTGCTTCTGTAGCTAGATAATATCAATCTGTTCTCTTCGTAGCGCAGTGGAAACTATTTAAAAAAAAAATCTTTTACTGAAGGTTGTCGTTTAGTCCGCCCCCGTGCATCTATCAAATACTTATACTATAACATTGTCATGTTATAGTATCATCGTCACTTTCACAACTTACTAGCTATATTTTAAAATTAAATATGTAATCAAATTTAAAATTCCACGACGTTTGGTTCATTTTCGCAGTTTTTGACTCATTCTATTACTGACCGTGTCTTAGTAAACACGATTATCAAATTACAAGGGTCTCGCTCTGGACCTTGGCTTGAGCCATATAATAGTACCTTCTAAAATACGTATACATACTTAAATATCTCAAGGCAGTAATAAAATTGTAAGTACCTTTTGATAAGCTGTTTATATTTATCTGTTTTAAGTTTTTTATTGTTCAGTCCTTACAGGGTGTTTTATATTCTTTTCAGAGTGCCTTATATCTTACTTATATTACCACCAATAAATATAGTGACGTAAATGTCTCATTCCTGGACCCGGACCATACTAACAGTGTTGGACCCCATAGAGGACACAACGTTACAAGCGAGAGCACGGAGCAAGCAATAGAGATGCACGAGCAGCCTAAGCGATCGGCTTGTGTATGACATTATCATGTCAAATTATTACCTGTTATCCGCCTTTACAGAGAACCAATGGTTTTTACATAAACTAACATTCAAAAAGATCTAAGAACACAATTTATTATAGATATTATTATAGATAGAATTAATTACTCACAAGACTAATTAATTCGAGTACAACAGATAGTGCTTAATCAAGTAACAGAGTTAAATGTGAGAAAACGGGATTTATACCACATACCTTTGTTTTTTAACTCTCCGATATTTCGTTGTTTCATGCGCCATTGATAGTGACCACGTAAGTTTAAAAAAATACAAGTAACAGAGTTGTTAATAGTAAATTTTGTATTTTTTAAATAAAAAGATAATAATTATAATTATATACACTGAAAAAAAAACGACCTGCCTCAGGCGGGAATCGAATCCAGCACCTTCCGCAATCCGGGCTGCGTTATGCGGCTTGCCGATTGCGGAAGATGCTGGGTTCGATTCCCGCCTTAGGCAGGTCGATTTTTTTCAGTGTATTTTTTCTAGTATTAAAAATATTTACCCGTTTGTAAACGCAAAAATTATTCCATAGTTAATATATAATTTATTTTTACTTAAAAATCGAATTGTATTACATAAGTTTTATGTTTTTGTAATCCAAATAATTAGATTTATTTGTATACATACCCTAGACCACAGTAGTAATACTGTTCACTGGCGACATTCAACTGTTACAAAATTTCCATCAACGTTATAATTTTTAAGTAGTTTCATGCGCTTTTAAAATAGTTGTTAGTTGTAATAAATGAAAACTTAATTTCTTTTTACATTGAAATGATTATGTTATATGTTCTTAATCGTGTCTAGTACAGTAAACATTAAAAGTTGATAATTATAATCAAAACATAAATTATTAAAAGAACGCACTGGAGAATTGAAACAAAAATGATGTATTATACAAATGTTCAGTCACAGTGTTTGCAATATATATTAAATGAACGCACTGGAACAATTTTGTAGTCAGTTCTTTAATAAAATTAGTTGCTAGGTCCTATTTTCGAGTGACTTTTGTAAGTTGCTGTGCTCTGAGTCCCTTAGTATTTCAATGTAATTACATACAGACATACATATAATCACGCTCACAATCCTAACAGGGGTGCTTCACAATAGTGATAGGTTGCCAACTTGTCGCCTACATAAAAGAGGCATTATTCCCAAGTAACTAATTATTCATTGAACCAACTAACAAAAGCCGAAAAGTAGGGCAGATGTTACACTGTAAACAACTCGGCAGTCCAGTGTAATTACAGTTGTGTAAATTGTCGTAAATATTAGATAAGCAACAAAGAAATTAACATAGCTCTATAAATCCCCGAATTAACAAAGAAACGAGAGCCGCTCTTAAAATACTTAATTTATGCTAAATTATTTGTTACGAGGACAAAAATTATTATGTTTTAATTCTGGCCTTATAACTTTCGTAGTATTACACTCCCTTTGTTCATAATAATTATTAAAGGCGAGTATCAAATAAAACAACACCTGCTGTGAAAATAAATAAGTAAATTCCATAATAACTTTGGTTGCGTGCGAACACAAATCTAAGTTCTTGTTACAAATGAAACTAAAATGAGAGATCTAACTCGCGTTAATATCGATTTTAGATTATAATTTTCAAATGTGGGTAGTTCGCTAATGTTTAGTGTTCGTGCGAATAAAAGAAAGCGGAAAGTTTTATTTTGAGCCAATCACACGCTGATTTTATACCGCCTCTGTGTATTTTATACCGTCTATAGATTCGCAGACCAGTCAGAGATCCAGGAATTTCGGGTTCTAAGTTTTGACAATGGGTATGTCTATTCACACAAACAGTTGTTGTTCACCCATGAGGTAGAAATACTATATAAGTTGACACATTTTCTAATTTGAATACAAAGTTTTCGTTTTAGGACCTTTTTGGCTTGGTTACAGTTACATTAGTATTTTTTATCATCAACATCAACAGCTCATATAAAATCCCCACCGAGGGGCTCGAGCCTATCCCACATTAGGGGCGATTAGGCCTTAGTCAACCACGCTGGCCAAGTGCGGGTTGGTCGACTTCACACACAACCTAAGAACTTCTATAATGGTGTGTGCAGGTTTCCTAACGATGTTTTCCTTCACCGTAAAAGCGTCGAATAAACGTACATTGTGAATTCAAAATTTGAAAACACATTGGTCTAAATATGTTATACGAATATACTCTTACTTAGTAGCTAATTTTACTAATAATCAATGGACCTACTGCAGTTAAATTGATACCTAAAGTTAGTAATGATTTGAATTCAGTCAATCCTTTGTGCTCAACATATTTACTCAAATAAACAGAGACAATTAAAAAAGCACTTTGATCATTGGTCGTAAGAGTGATTTTCGAAATGTGAATGCGACAGAATAACTTGTTAATTATTTTAGCGTGTGTCAGATATTAAATACGTTATATCCAGATAATGAATTGATAAACGTGCCGTTGTATTAAGTGTCAACTTTCGTACTAATTAGAAAGCTCATAAAAATACGATTATGTTAAATGCCAGAGATTAGTGCGATCAAGTAGACAAATGAATTGTAAATGAGGGGGAAGAATATCACAATATTATATTTACAAGCTCGTAAGGCAAATTTGTGTTTGTTTTCTAAATGCTCGTTGCTAAGGGAGCGAAAATAGGTCTAAATATGCAGTTATTTGAAAATAGTAAATCTAGTAAAGTTCTCAGGTCCAAGCAATTATCTATCCCAAATATATCAATAATAAATGGTTCTATGGATTTTAGAAAATTCACATAAAGATACTGTTTTATAAGCAAGCGTAAATAAATATTGAAACAACTATGCCATAAAACCAATATTTGTTTTCATCACATCAACATTACGTTGGTCGTTAAAGTATAGTCGATATGAAATTGATAGGGCCAAGGGTAAGCCGCAATAACAAACACTAAATAAATCGAACGTCAATAGATCGAAGACAAAATATTGAATATTCAATATATTGACGGGCACTTACATCGAATTACAAAATGGCTTTCTGGCGCTTTGCCGGCGGCTCACGCGGCACGCTCGCTCATTGTTTTGGTTACAGATCTCACCCAAACTAACCAATAACCAAACATTACTTAAATTAAATTCTGAGTTCGATGATCCTCCATCTTACCTCCAATTTTATTATGTTGAATGATAACAGTAAGCAGTCAACGTAATCTATTAAATTATGTCGTCCCCACACTTTCCATATTCAGGTGTAAAAAAACAACACTTCCTACTGTAACCCCATATTAAAAATGTGTCGGACCTAATGATTGACTAATGGTAGCAGAGACATTGATGTATTTGATGGCAGGTTCTCAGTGTACAAAAAGAACAAGTTAACTAGTGATAACTTGCACTGCAAACCAATGGTATCTATATAGATATAACTCAAAGGTGACTAAATGACATAGTGATCTATCAACGCACAGCCCAAACCACTGGACGGATCGGGCTGAAATTTGGTAGGTAGATGTTATGACGTAGGCGTCCGCTAAGAAAGGATTTTTGGAAATTCCAACCCTTCTTTCTTTCTTGTCATGCTCTTCATTGCTGAAGGTCGTGTCCGTCCTGAAATGCCTTCGTCACGTTGGTTACTAAGCTCTTCCATGCACTTCTATCTTCAGACTGTCTCAGGGCAGTAGTAACAGGGAGGCCTGTGAGGGATTAAACTTGGTCTGACCAGCGGGTAGGTGATCGTCCGCGCAGCCTTTTGCCCTCTACTATTCCCACCAGTATCAGCTTTTCCAGGTTATCAGGGCCTCTGCGCGCTATGTGACCGAAATAGTTGAGTATTCTTTGGTAACAAATTGTCGATAATCTGGTTTTTGACTTTCAGTTGGTCGAGAATTGATATATTTGTTCTTTTGGCCGTCCACGGAATACGCAGCATACGTCTCCAGCACCACATCTCCAACGCATCTATTTTCTTTCTATCAGATGCACGAATTCCCCAAGACTCAACGCCGTATTGGAAAATGGAAATAACTCAATAGCAATAGTAATTCCAACCCTAAGGGGGTAAAATTTCCACGCGGACAAAGTCGCGGGCGGAAGCTAATTATAGTATAAAAGAGGTAGATACGTCTTATGCGCGCCGAAATGCAAACGCAAAACAGACACCACGTGTTGCCTGTGGGCCGTAGTCGCTCGTGAAACAGTAGACAATTCGCGTGTGCCTTCTAGGTTCCCACCAATCGTTTTTAACGTGTTTATGCAACAAAAAGCCGTCCTGTGTTATGCGAAAATGCACTAACTATACAAGAAAAATAAATAAAGCTCATGGAATCGCGTATCACAAGTAAGTAAGCCGAAATTATATTATTTAATTTGGTTTTATCCTTGTATAACAAAGATTTGGCGCCATGGTTGCTAAGGTAATGTCACAGCAAAGAAAAGAACAAACTCTAGCTCTGTGGTTGGTGGTCTGAGTAATGTTGACTTACAATTGTCACGCAATGCAAACACAAGCTGTCTTTTATTTTCATATTGGATTAATTATGCCATCCCTTTTCAATTTTTGCCAATGTAGTGAAATGAAAGTAAAATAATAGAAGTGTACATGTGTGTTGCTGTGGAGTTGCTACATCATTTCGGATCATATTTTTTTCCTGTTTTGTGAGAGTATAATGTATCTAATACTATAATATCATTGCTGAATATTGTAATTTTATCTGTATTCTAAGATGAACATGTTAAATCGATAGTTAATTTACTTTATTGTGTTTCTTCTAATCAATTTTATTATTGTATAAATTTTTCGTTTAATTCTTAGCATGTTGTGTACACTAACTCTGGATTACCGTCTTGAATTGTTTACGGTATACTTTTGTCGTGTTTTGATGGTGATCTGTTTGTGTACCCATTAAAAATAAATAAATAAATATAGACGCTTGCAAGACTGACGTAACGATCGCGCGCTGCCAAACCCTTTCCTACCCTTTGGAGCTCTGGCGAGCTTACGCACAATCGAAACAACACCACATAAATGTATTGTTATTTGACTGTGGTCTTCTGTAAACTGGAGGTACTACTCCTGTTCGGGCTGCTCTAAATCTAGCGGCTACTCCGCTGTGACCTACCTGGACTAAAAATTCAATTTACATAAAAAGTATTTAATTACTAGCTTCTGTCGGGACTTCGTCTGCGCAGCAATAGTATAATAAATTATAGCATATTTGTTACTATTCTTAATTAATGGCGTCGCGTCGCATTAAGCGTACGCATTTTGCCAATGTCAAGTGAAAATGTAACTAAAGTAACAAAATTGTACGGTTGATTGAGGTTAAAAATGGAGTCTCTCAACACGTGTTTTTACAACAAGAACTCGGGAGAAACTCCAGCATATATGTTATTCTGATGTATGACATCCATCAATACAAACTTCCGCGTTTACAATATTAGTAAGATTAATTGATTAGGTACTTATTTGAACTTAGTTTCACCCTAGTTCCATCGTCTAAAAAATAACATTAATGACTTATTTATATTGTATTTTTGGTAGGAATATCTAATTTAAATCAAATAAATACAGCCCATTTTACTCCCTGATAATGTAGCTTTCTTTTGGTGAAAGAATTTTCAAAATCGGTTTACTGGTTTAGGCGTGAAGGCGTCACAAACAAACAAAGTCACTCCAGTATTTATAAAGTTAAAGTTAAGATAATTCTGAAAGATACAACAAAATTGTATCTGTAACTAACGAAAATCGATCTAAAAACTGTGAATCGTGGCAGCAGGTGTTTCGAACGACAGAGGTTTATTGGAACGATAAAATCGTGTTAGACGTTTAATAAAGAAGCTAGTTGTGGTTGTTTGAAAACGGATTTTAATAGAGCGGAATAGAGTCCACATCATTTTCCGATTGCAAAATGTTTTCCCACCAACAATATGGAGTTAGCACGCTTAATACTTGCATCTTTCAAATAATATTTGTACTCAGACGTGGAGAGGACTCACCGAGGAGCACGGTGTTACGTCTATTTGGTTGACTTTTCCCTGTTAACTCTTTATTGCACTTCGCAAAGACATACATACGATTACAGAGTAAAATAGTATGCAAGGGTGAACTTTTTTCTATAAGAGATCTCTTCCAGCCAACCCAGAATGAGAGTGAGAAACTATTATAATACGCGGGTGAGACAAAAGTGCAAAATAATTACAAAAAATACGTAAAGTACCTAACATAACATTAACTACTTATAATTATACAAAGACCTACATAATATAATTACTAATTATTACTCGATGTTACAATAAATTATTATTATAAAATACTATTACCTATAAATATAATACACATTAATTAACATACTTCTTAATTTAATACATGTATACATATATAACAATATAAATATAATTAGTATTTTTTATTAAGTTGTTGGTGACTGTAATAAAAGCGAAAAGAAGTATTTTTTTTATTTATATTTAAAAGAATGAGCAGATAGGCATTCTTGGATGTCTGATGACAGCCGATTCCACAATAGAGCAGCGTGGACAGAAAATGAGTGAAAAACGAAATTTGTATTACTCTTAGGAAGTTTGAGCGTCCTGGTAATCCTTTCCTACTTTTGACTTCAGGTGGATCACTGAACGAAAGACATTCTATGGCCATATACGTGCCCTGCGCTAAAATGGCCACCACATACAACATTGCAGATTCTCATCATTAACAGCTCATATAATGTCCCCACCGAGGGGCTCGAGCCTACCCCACATTAGGGGCGATTAGGCCTTAGTCAACCACGCTGGTTAAGTGCGGGTTGGTCGACTTCACACACAACCTAAGAATTTCTTCATAGGTGTGTGCAGGTTTCCTCACGATATTTTCCTTCACCGTAAAAGCGTCGATTAAACGTACATAATTATGAATTCAATATTTTGAAAACACATTTGTATCATCGTTGAAAACGCATCGTCCCTGTGGGGTGGTGCCAACCGCAGGGTAGTGGGACTCGATGTAAAGGCGTTCCCTCCATACCCGTAATAGTGCACTATTACGGGACGGCTCGGGATCTGCGCACGTGAGCGCGACTACACCGAGACCGTCCCAACGCTGCCCGTCTAGGCACTCCTTGCACCAATTGGTGGCCAGCAGCCACTCCTCACCGACGGCTGCTCGACCTGGCGCGTCCTCCTGACGAGGACACCGGGAGCAGCCATCGGACCGCACCTGGGGGACCCCGGGCGCGGTCGTGGCTCTGAAAAGGGCCGCCCGGAATTAGCAGTGGTGGAAAAACAAAAACAACTATAAAGAAATATAAAACTGTACCCTAAGAATTTTAAGACACATTTTTAGAATATTTTACCTTCCTCCCGGCTGTATGACTTATATGTTACGTGGGAGAAGGTACAGTATGTCGAACTAATGTTCCGTGTTAATACACATTACATTAAAATACGCAAGTACGTTTAATAATTTCTGTTACATTGAAATAAATTAAACATTCCCACGACAAGAAATTAATCACACCATTTATTACGCACAAGAAAATCCAATTACTTATTCTTAGAAGAAGCTTTCAACATCAATATTACACTACTCTTATTCAATACAGCTAAATAGAATAAATACATCAAACGATTCTTGGCCAAGAATTCGCCGCGATTTTTCCTGATGTACCCGTATTCAGCTGACAGACATTCCGGATACTATATACAGGCGTTTCCTCACGAAGGTCCATAGACACAGACCCACACAATGTCTTAGCAGACGTGGCGAAATTATTACTATCAATACAATGTATAGTGCTCAATATCTTGTGATGTTTATGAAGGTACAAGTATCGATGTGGTGTCCTCCGGAGTGTCCGGAGAGCGTTGTGCTATAACACTAACTCACTCTATGATTCACTGTACACTGTGGTGGCAAACGTCCGCTCGGTCCGGCGGTCGGAACACGACTGACTCGTCCGAGCCGTCACCGCCATTACGACATATACCTTTATTGTCTATTCCACAACTACCCACATATTTAGTTAGACATCACATCTCTTCCTTTTTTTATAATTTGATGTATTTGTTACATCCACTTAATAGTAGGAAAATATTCAATGTCTCATTTTATTTCACATGACATGAATATTAAATATGTCAACGAATAATTATTGTAGTTTCTAGAATACCAGCATTGCAGGTGTTGTGCATGCTGCAACATAATGCTGAGTGGCGGCCTTTTTGGTTTAAATTATTCTTATGTGTATATTTTTTTTTAGATAAAATCTATAACAACTTGTAACTTTCAACTTATGACAAAAGTCACACTTAGGTAAGAATTAGGTAAGCATATACATGATGTTTTTCAATTTTCAATGATCTTTCTTTGCAAGATCAACAAGTGAAGTCCATATTATTGTTACTTACAGCTATTTAAGTAACAAAACATATTAGGACAACAAAAATAAATAAATATTGGGTTATGGTAATTACTAAAATTATGCCATTCTATTTTTTTTTTTTTTTTTTTTTTTTTAATTCAAACTTCCATAACACCGTTGTACTTTGAAAATCCGATGAAACAAACAGCGATACTTACCAATAGTATTTTGATGCATAGAGATTACTATTCAACATTTTGACAACCAATAATCATCTGTTGCTTCCACGGAGATATAGCAAAATATGAGCTTCTTGGGAGCTTCCGAAATCACCCTTGCCACTTTTTAGAAGCTTCACCCCTGCACTTTAATTTGCACACACACACAAATTTAAAGACTCTTTCGTGAGCATAAAGTAATTCCTAAACGCAGCAGCGTTCTATTGTTTGATTGTTTTAGGCAGCGTCATAACTGCCTCCTTCCATTATTTAATACGAATGATATATTCACAAACAAGACCGTTCCACTTAACTTCCTCGCCTAGGAGCTCCTAACGACACGGCTTCCTTGTAGCCTTGTACTTTTGTTGACAATTACTTTTACAAAAAAAACCCGCTTAGGATGCTGGACACCATAGTCATATAATTTACACAATGAGTGTTAATAAAAGTTAGCTCCTTTTATCTGGTCTATTTGTGTCATTCCCGCATCACTAGGTATGCTAAATCCTAGATAAATTACAATAATAATAATTGTAAAATGAGAAAATAATCATTGCAATTTTCTCACATTTTCTATTATATCTAACGTGATGGGGTTACTTGCGCTTTACACGTTAGTATCTGATAGTACCTTAGCTACTACAGCTTACCTAGTTAAGGAAACTTTAATCTTCAATATATTAACCTGGAGGAGTTATATTAACCTCTCATTCACGGGAATTCATCGATTACAACGAGATATTAAAATCTGATTCCTAAGCCTGCGAAATCAGAATGTTTTGGATTCATGACCATAAAATATGTACTTATACGGTTGTTGCAAATTAGGTACATACACTAGCAGTAGGTAATACTTGATTCATTAATGCCTATAGTCATCTTTAAAATATTTCCGCTAAGTAAATATCTTTATCAGTCTCCATTTACTAATTATATCTTTTGAAGAGTTATATAATTGTGGTTCAATGGAATATAAAGCTATAACCAGCCTCTTGAACCAATTCTCTGTATTTGTCTGTATTGTCGTCCGATATTTGGACAACAAGTAGGTTTGACTATATCGTAATAACACCTAAATTAGTCAAATATTCGTGAGGAACAATAATATGGTAACAGTATGTCACCAGGATAGGAACAAATGATTTAAATGAATAGGTAAATATTCAAGCTATTAACAAATAGGTACATAGGTACTCACAAATATACATAAACAATATTCTGTCACTATTGGAGGCACTGCATGGTCCACACCGCCGAATACGGCTTCATGTGCAACCATGTGTCACCCAAAGCTCCGCTCAACCCCTTTTGGGACAACGAGCATGTATATATGTATGTAAACAAAATTAAATAAGTGTTACCGTTGCTAGTCCGTGTTGGTAACTTTCACTAGGTACTCTACTACTCGGTAGGTACACGAGCCCAGTTTCATGAAGTAGGCTAATAGGTACGTACCTTAATGAGTAATTGGTGTTAGTGTGGGAATCGCTTTATATATTGTACTAAAGGAAGGAATCCGTTAATTCCTGTTCTTATTTGTTTAATCATAAGTATACTGCATTACTACTGTATAATGTACCATAACATTGGCATATTGCAGTTGTTGTCTCTTTTGCCAGCACCTTGATTTCACGTGGAGATAACTTTAATTTTGTTACATGGTTAATCCTTTGGTGCTATTCCTACCAGTGAAGTCAATTTACTATGACATAGGTTAGCACACCCAATTTTCAGCACTGCACCTTTCAGCGCTTTTTTTTTCGCGGTACATTTGTGCCAACTCAACCATAGGACATTTGTACCCATTCAACCGCGGTACATTTGTACCAATTCAACCATGGGACATTTGTACCCATTCAACCACGGTACATTTGTACCAACTTAACAACTCAAGGCATGTATGTATGTATCACATTATCATAGATTTTACTTATGTGGCTAGGTATTGTTATAAGTTAATTTAATCATTATATTCTATATATTACTATATAAAGCTATAAGAAATCGTTACGAATTTTATCATAGTTGATTATTAACTTTCGGTAATTAAGACGTTAAACCACCATAATACCAGATTCCGATTGACAATTCACAGCTTGCCTTGTTTAGCATTTTAGATATTGGTCAATACTAATATATTGTCTAGTTCCAATCACAATCCAATTGTGTTTGCCTCGAGGTTTGATTTCCTTGAAATTCAGCGTCTTAGCCACCTGACGACTGTCTTGAGAGAGTTTGCTTCCATTATAATATGTATTAGTACAGTCCAGTTTACTACTATTGAATACGATAATTGACTTTGCTAGTACCAACTGACACACCCGGTTTACTACTAAATATATATTTATATGTATATAGATATATTTTCTACTATTACCTACTAACGATGTCATTTTACTACTATATTATGAACATAAATTCACATTAAACTTTTTATGTTTTCTTAGTACCAATTGACGTTGTCAATTTACTACTATGTATGTACATAAATTCATATCATATATTATATTTTTCTAGCACCGATTGACGTTGTCAATTTGCTACTATATTATGAACATAAATTCATATTAAACTTTTTATATTTTCTTAGTACCAATTGACGTTGTCAACTTACTACTATGTATGTACATAAATACGCATATTATATTTCTCTAGCACCATTGACGTTGTCAATTTGCTACTATATTATGAACATAAATTCATAATAAACTTTATATATTTTCTTAGTACCAATTGACGTCGTCAATTTACTACTTACTACATTTATGTAACTACATAAAATCGCATATACATTTTAATTTTCTAGTATTATGTATATAATATACATTTTTTTCAAGAATATGTGATTTCATACATATTTGGCATTATGGGTTGAATCCATGTGTTCTGTGTTGTAAAGAAGTAATTGTTCATTACTTCTGGTCATTAATTTAAGCAAAGCCGCCCATATATGTTAACAAATTTACGACCTTATATTGGGCCATGTTACTACCCAATTGCATAAACAAACATTTCAAAGGTGCTAGTACCTCACACGTTCCAAATGCCCATCCATGTAGGTAACCTTGATGAGTTTTCACTCATTCGCCTATTGTACGGTATACTTTACTCGGTCGGGTCAAAACACCCCCCCGATTTGACTAATATATACAGGCCATTGATACAGGCACAATATATTGTTGTATGGATAGTCAGAAATTAGCAGATTTAGCTAGGTACTAGATTTATTAATTTGTGTACACTTACTCTCTATATCATGCATAGGTAAGGTAGGTAAACAACATTGCTGCTTGCTACATATAATTCCACCTACTTACCTAATTTTGAGCTCCAAGCCAAGTGTGATGTTCAATTTACATAATGACAAAATTATAATTTTCATTTGTAATGAATTTTTTTTTTTTTCTTGATAAACATGTACTTATAGTGTCTTGTTTTATTTTCACCTATAACCTGGCCAATAACTGGCCACTAACAATGGAACGGTTTAATATGTATATATTAATGCGATTGCGACTACGTCTTGGTTACCTTTCGTTATCAGTATGAACGGATGTTACCGGCTACATGATAATATGACGCCTTTAAAAGAAAAATCATATCGTCCAAATTAGGTTTTTTTTTCTCTAAGTAGGTCACCATTGAAATTATAATCGATCACCAAGGATATTGATATAATATAATTCTCTTAGATTTACCACGTGGAACTAATTACTTACATGCAAGTTTAAATCGTAAAAGTTGTTTTATTTACAAAGGCAGGCGTGTTTCATCTACACTTATTCCACCTTCTTTTGTAAAATTGAGATTTTTATGCTAACTAAAATACGACAATGTAAATGTTAAGATATAAATTTTATAATATCTACAGGATATTGTCTTTGCTATTTAAAAAAAAAAAATGTAGTTCTATTACATGCCGCTTGGAGCGTTGTTATTCTGTCATGTCATTCTCCTGTCATGTAGTTCATTGTGCCAAGTTGAATGTTGTTAAGAGTTCTCGTGTGATAATAAATTGTAAGAAATCTTATTCAGTTTATTTATTTGAAGCCCTAACAAAATTTTTTTTTTTTTTTTTTTTTTTTTAAATAGCAAAGACAATATCCTGTAGATATTATAAAATTTATATCTTAACATAGAAATCTTATTCAGTTTATTTATTTGAAGCCCTAACAATAGGTTATGGGCCCAGGTACGTTATGCAATAAACTGAGTAAAGAGCAGACCTGTAAAAAAAAAAGTTAAAATTTTCGCACGTGGTCGAAAGTGAATAACCTAGAAATAAAATATCATGGAAGTCATAAACTCAATGAGAGTTGAGAAGTTTAATGGCAAGGATTTCCGACAATGGAAATTTCAAGTGAAGTGTGCCTTAAAAGCGAAAGGTTTGAACATCTACGAAGAGAAACCCAGAGTGGGTGACACGACGCAGTGGGACAAAAATGACGGCATGGCCATGTTTTTGTTAACCTCGTCTATGGATCTCAATCAAATCTCGTTAATTGAAAATTGTGAAACGGCAAAAGATGTGATGACAAAGTTGGAGTCAATTTATGAACAAAAATCAGAGCTAAACAAAATGATGGTTCATGAGAAATTTTATCAGTATAAGATGTCATCAACAGACAGTATTGCACAACATATTTCCAAAGTAGAGAACTTGGCTAAACAATTAAAAGAGACAGGTGAAGAAATTAGTAATACAGCAATTATGACAAAAATATTAAGTACATTACCTTCAAAATATCGCTCTCTACGTCAAGCATGGCTGTCGCTAGACCCACATTCACAAACAATTCAGAACTTAACAGCAAGATTATTAGATGAGGAAGCCAGCTTGACAAATGAAGAAGAATCTGAGAGTGCTTTATTAGCCATGAAACATTCTAAAACACAAAGAAAATTTCCAAATCAAAATATGCACAAAAATTCAACCTCTGGTCAATATAATCAACATCGATTTGTATGTTATAACTGTAACAAGAGAGGGCATTTTGCAAGAGATTGTCGGGCCCCTAAGAAATCTGAGAAGAAACCTCAAGAGCAAAAGATGCTCGCATTCAGTGCAGAGCAATGTTTACAATCTGAAGCCGATGCAGATAAATGGATTCTTGACAGTGGTGCATCCGCACACATGTCATACAGGCGTGATTATTTTTGTGAGTTACAAGATTATGGCCAGAATAGTAGTGATACAACAGTGAGATTGGGAAATAAGAAGGAACTAGTAGTGCAAGGTCGTGGAAATATTTTGATTAATACATGTGTGAATGGCAAGTGGGAGCAAAATGTTATAGAAAATGTACTTTATGTGCCAGAACTACGCAGAAATTTGTTTTCAGAGGGTATGGCAACAAGAAAAGGATATACTATAATTAAGAAATACAATGAGGCCTTAATATTAAAAGATAATATTGTTGTTATGACTGCAACATTGAAACAAAACAATCTTTATGAAGTAAATATTAAAACAATAATCGAAATAGATTGTAATTTAGCACAGTCAAGTTTAAGAATCTGGCATGAACGTTTGGGACATTTAAACTTGAAGGAAGTTCAAAACATGAGCAAGAATGGTGCAATTCCAGTAAGGTTGACTGACGATAACAATTTTGTCTGTGAGGCATGTCAGTATGGCAAAAGAAGCCGCTTACCCTTTCATAAATCTTCTAGAGGAGAATGTGAACCTGGTGGTTTAACCTATAGTGATGTTTGTGGACCTGTAGAACATACATCTGTGTCTGGAGCAAGATATTTTGTGTTGTTTAAAGATGGTGCTACCAGCTATAGATATGTGTTTATAATCAAGCATAAAAGTGATGTCCTGGATTGCTTTAAAAAGTACAATGCAATAGTGAGAAATAAATTTGGTTATGGCACTCGTATATTGCATACAGACAATGGTCGTGAGTATATCAATAATGAATTTAAGTCTTATTTGGAAAGTGAAGGAATAGTTCATGAACGCACAGCACCTTACACACCCGAACAAAATGGCAGAGTAGAGAGAGAAATGCGCACAATTATGGAAAGCGCGAGATCTATGTTGTACTCTCGTGATATTTCGTTAAATCTCTGGGCTGAGGCAGTAAACTGTGCAGTGTACTTATTAAATCGAAGTTCTTCAACTCAAACAAAAGATGTATCTCCATATGAGCTGTGGAATGGAGAGAAACCAGCTCTTCAACACATCAGAGTTTTTGGTTCAGAAGGTTATGTTCATATACCTGATGAAAGAAGAAGAAAACTAGATAAAAAGAGTGTAAAATTAATATTAGTAGGCTATGAAAATGAAAATTATAGAATGTTTGATACTGAAAGTGGGAAGATAACAATAAGTAGAAATGTATACTTCAATGAGAACAACATACCAGTGTTGAGGAAAAATACCACTTCCATTTCTATTATTGATGAAAAAGAACAAATTGAAGGAATACAAGATATACCAGTATCACCTGGAGATAATCAAAGTACATCAGAAACTAGCTTCGAAAGTGTGGAAACCCTAGAGGATCCCAATGATTTGACATATCAGCCTCCACAAATCATTTCTAATGATGATGCGAGAAATATTACACTGAGGCCAAGAAATAATAGGAATATGGAAGTAAATTTCATTGAGTTTGATGTACCTGCAACATATGAAGAAGCTGTAAATTGTAAAAATAGTCATAAATGGAAGGAAGCTATAAATGAAGAATTACAGTCACTAGAAGAAAATGAAACTTGGAAATTAATAGATAGAAATAATGAGAAAACAGTGACCTCAAAATGGGTATTTTGTGTAAAAAGAAATTCAGACGGTAATATAGAAAGATATAAAGCTCGTCTTTGTGCACGTGGATTTACACAAACTAAAGACGTTGATTATAGAGAGACTTTTTCACCAACAACAAGATACGACTCAATTAGAATTATATTATCTCTTGCAGCTAGGAAAAATTATGAACTTCTACAATTTGATGTCAAAACAGCATTTTTGTATGGTGAGTTGTCAGAGGATGTCTATATGGAAGTGCCTGAGGGTGTCCATGCTGAGTCTGGAAAAATCTGTAAGTTAATTAAATCCTTATATGGTTTAAAACAGTCGTCACGTTGTTGGAATAAAAAATTTTCTTCTTTCTTAACTACTTATGGTTTTAAAATGTGCAACTCTGACAACTGTATTTTTGTTGGTTGTTTCAATAATTATAAAGTTATCTTGATTTTGTATGTAGACGATGCCTTATTATTGTCAAAAAGTAAAAATATATTGTTACAAATCATAAACGATTTGAAACAAAATTTTAAAATAAAAGAATTGGAGTTGAATATGTTTGTTGGTATGGAGATAACTAAAAATAATGGAATAATTACTATAAGTCAAAAACAGTATATAGAACAAATTATAAATAGATTCAACATGTCAGATGCCAATTCTTGTAAAACCCCTACTGACAATAATGTAATTTTAAAGAAAAATGATAATGAGGGTGTTATTAATTTCCCATATAGGGAAGCAGTGGGAGCCCTGATGTTTTTGTCAATTGTATCTAGGCCTGACATTTCTTATTCATTAAATATAGTTAGTAGATATTTAAATAATCCTAGCAAAGACCATGTAGATGCTGTTAAAAGAATTATTCGGTACCTGTTAAAGTCAAAAGATTTTTGTATTACTTATAATTGTGATAAAGAATTAGTGGTTTTTTCTGATTCTGATTTTGCCTCAGATATTGATTCTAGAAAATCTAACACAGGATATATCTTTATGATGAATGGTGGGCCTGTTACTTGGGCTAGCAGAAAGCAAAATACTGTGGCATTATCAACTACAGAATCTGAATATATGGCTGCAAGTGAAGCCGCCAAAGAAATTTTATGGCTTAGGCAATTATTAATTGATATTGATGAGCCACAATTGGTTGTAACCCTATGTGTAGATAATCAGAGTGCTATTAAGCTTATTCATAATCCTATTTACCATAAAAGGACAAAGCACATAGATGTAAGGTATAATTTCATTAGAGAGAAAGTAGAACAAAATATAATTAGTATTCAATATGTAAAAAGCTCAAATCAACTTGCAGACTTTTTAACAAAGGCTTTGCCATCTTGTACATTTTGTCATAATAGAGATCAAGTACTTAATTTAAACTGAGGCTATTCGGAATGATATTGAATAAATAAGAGAAGTTAGTCTTGAGGATTAATCTTTATTAAGTTTTGTTTTGTTGTTAACAGTTTTTCTTATTGTAATGATTCTAAAATTTAAGTGGGAGTGTTAAGATATAAATTTTATAATATCTACAGGATATTGTCTTTGCTATTTAAAAAAAAAAAAAATGTAGTTCTATTACATGCCGCTTGGAGCGTTGTTATTCTGTCATGTCATTCTCCTGTCATGTAGTTCATTGTGCCAAGTTGAATGTTGTTAAGAGTTCTCGTGTGATAATAAATTGTAAGAAATCTTATTCAGTTTATTTATTTGAAGCCCTAACAATAGTAAATTTCAACTTTTCTGATGATTCCAGGTAACATTGTAGGTAGTCGTACGAAACAATTTTTTAATTTATTTCACTTTTTGTGTGCAAGTATTTCACTCACTTTTTATCCTCGTCGCCATTTGTGGTGTCCTCCAGAGTGTCCGGAGAGCGTTGTGCTATAACACTAACTCACTCTATGATTCACTGTACACTGTGGTGGCAAACGTCCGCTCGGTCCGGCGCACAGTGGGCTGAAAATCGCTGTTCATAGACTTAGCGACTTTAATTCTTGAGAGTTGTTTTTTTTTTATGGATATGGGTATTGTTAATCTTCACAATACTGAAATATGTCATTAATGTCGATTTAGCCCAAAAACAAGTCAGTTATAATTTTTTTTGCAAAAGAACTGTATGAAGCTGACATGAAAAATCCGTTTATTTTTTGACCTGCAAGGAAAACCGTAATATCCTTTCAGGTGTTTGTAGCAGTGATTATTTATGATTTATTTACGTACCAAGTATAGCGGTTACTGCTGCAGAATAATAATAAAAAAATAAAACATTTAAATATTATTTATTTTTATTTAATCGATGGTTTTTAGTTCTAAAGCTAATAAATAAATGAAATACAGCAACAGTAATATTTTATTGTTCGGCATGACTATTATTGTCAGACTCTTATTGGGAATCAGACTCTATATCCAAAAACTCAAACGGAGTTTCCGATATTTTTAGTAGGTCCAAAGTTTCATTAAAAAATGCCTGCTTTTTTTAGCATTAAACTTAGGTCTTTCTGCACTGACAAAGGTATCAGAATATAGCAGAAGCATATTCAGTATGTCTTCATTAGAAGCTTGCCTGCTCTTTTTCCAGGAATGATGTTCCCGGAACCTTCTAAAATCTTTGTTGCGGGACTCTGAGGCTTCTTCTGAGAGACTTCCGATTGGCACAATGTCATCTTTTTCGATTATGTCTCTTCCATGTATAAGCAACTTATGGACAGTCGATGTAGTATCAGTTATACAACTCCACGTATTATTTTGCTGTTGTGCTTGTAAACTCTTTAAATTTAGGGACATCAATTTGTTCCCCAGACACTATGGCTTGTAATATTACAGCAAATCTCCGTACAAGTTCCTCGTCGAAACCAGTTATGACTGCAGTTTAATCGGGAAACTCAAAAAACCATCTCATATCAGCAGTATTCCCGTCATTGGTTGTTCCTGAGCCCTCATTAACAATGTCAATCAAAAGTTTGAGCTCATCCTTGAACTTATCCTTTTTAATCTTCTTTCTTGGTTCTAACATTTCCTTATGCTCATTTCCGCATGCACGCGGGGCAAATTGAAGATTCAAATGCAGAATGAAATAAAGGCACTTGATACAATGTCTATGAACAAAGTCTACTAATAACAATAAAGTGACTCATAGTCTGAAGATAACAATGATTGACGCTAAAGTTTATACATATCTTTCTAATGCTAGATCGAATTCTGCTGTCAAGGATGAGCTCAATCTTTTGATTGACATTGTTAATCAGGGCTCAGGAACAACCAATGACGGGAATACTACAAGACGGTTTTTTGAGTTTCCCGATAAAACTGCAGACATAACTTGTTTAGACGAGGAACTTGTACGGAGATTTACTGTAATATTACAAGCCATAACTTCTGGGGAACAAATTGATGTCCCTAAATTTAAAGAGTTTGCAAGCAAAACAGCAAAGAAATATGTGGAGTTGTTCAACTGGTACTACATGTCATCGACTGTCCATTGGTTGCTTATACATGGGGGAGACATAATCGAAAAAGATGACATCGTGTCAATCGGGAGTTTCTCAGAAGAAGCCTCAGAGTACTGCAACAAAGATTTTAGAAGGTTCCGGGAACATCATTCCTGGAAAAAGAGCACGCAAGCTTCTAATGAAGACATACTGAATATGCTTGTGCTATCTTCTGATCCCTTTGTCAGTTCACAAAGACCCAAGTATAATGCTAAAAAAGCAGGCATATTTTATTGAAACTTTGGACCTACTAAAAATATCGGAAACTTCGTTTGAGTTTTTTGGATGTGTACGAGTCTGATTTTGAATATGAGTCTGACAATAATAGTCATGCCGAACAATAAAATATGACTGTTGCTGTATTTCATTTATTTATTAGCTTTAGAACTAAAAACCATCGATTAAATAAAAATAAATAATATTTAAATGTTTTATTTTTTTATTATTATTCTGCAGCAGTAACCGCTATACTTGGTATGTAAATAAATCATAAATAATCACTGCTACAAACACCTGAAAGGATATTACGGTTTTCCTTGCAGGTCAAAAAATAAACGGATTTTTCATGTCAGCTTCATACAGTTCTTTTGCAAAAAAAATTATTACTGACTTGTTTTTGGGCTAAATCGACATTAATGACATATTTCAGTATTGTGAAGATTAACAATACCCATATCCATAAAAAAAAACAACTCTCAAGAATTAAAGTCGCTAAGTCTATGAACAGCGATTTTCAGCCCACTGTGCGGCGGTCGGAACACGACTGACTCGTCCGAGCCGTCACCGCCATTACGACATATACCTTTATTGTCTATTCCACAACTACCCACATATTTAGTTAGACATCACAATCGAGATACGAGATATAGGTTTATTGCGATCGATAGTGAACTACAGGCAGAATACTGTTTTTATATTTGTCGGTAGCCATCTCACTTGATGGTACGATTAAGGGATGATAAGACCCAAGATGGAAGTAAACTTCTCATGAAAACAACCACTGAGGAACTGATTTTTAAATTTTCAGTCACCCATCCGATACCGACCGCTCATTCGGTAGCTTAGCTTTCGTGATCTAAGAACGCAAGGCCGCAGTGCCATCGACCTCCTCTGACCGTTAAATAGTTCAAAAATAATTTTCTGCCCGTTCTAAAAAAAACAAATACCACTCAGCCACCCCTCGTCCACACTTCATCCACAAGAAGTGGCAATTAACTGGACGCGAACAAATATTATATCCTAAAACTAATTCCACGCGAACTGGAACTAAAGACCGTTCATTCCTACCAATTAATTTCTGGAACGGTCCCCGAAATACAGCTGTGTTAAGGATTTGATATCGGAATTAATCTGCGAGATTAAATAACTCTCACGAGACTAGCTTGTATGGACTTTTTCCTGAGAACGGTGGTATTATTGTAATTAATAATGAAGCTATTTTCGGCAAGCTTCCGTGTTGAATAGCACGGTCTTCAGTAACGGAAGGTATAGCTATTACCGATGCAAAGACGCATTTGGTGCACCTATTTGCTGATAATTAAAACAATGATATGATTCCTCTTGGAGACATTCATTGCTATGCAGACGACAATACACTGCATGCGGGCTACTTCGGATATGCAAAGCCTGGACGAGTGGAAAATGTGGAGTAAAAGGTAAGCGGTGTTTTTTGCTTCGGAAAGCTTATTAAACCACTAAGTCGAAATGCTACTGCAAGTTTATAGATTCAATAACTCTGACGAACCCAAAACACGACGAAAGTAAATATTCTTTATGATATTTTGACTTGTGAACTAGTGGACTCCCTACAGGATTAAGACCCCTGATTCAAAGAGGATTTTTAAGGATAGCACAAAACGGACACTTATTTGTTACGCCCACTAATCAATTCCATTCTATTGCAAGTCGTATTCACCAGCTTATTACATTACGGTTTTAATTTCATTAAAAGCATTTCAAGGCAATATTTAATAATAAATTTTAAAAAAAGAAATGAATGCCGACTTCACTCACTGGGATTAAACATGAGCATGGAAAGAGGAAATTACCTTATTTTGCCTCGAGTCCGTTAATCCTGGAAAGGACTTAAACGACATAATATCTTTTATTTTTTTAATATATTAAATTCATTATTTTATAAAGACCTGGCACCGGAAAAATTATAGAATCCATAAAAAAATAACGAGGTTTAAAGTGTTGGACACGAATTTTACGAGTTTTTAAAAAGCTGTTATTATATTATGGTGTGGTCTTACGGCCGAATATTAAAAGGTTTTGTAAACGTTTAACGCGCATTGGTATCTTACCGCGGGGCCATGAGTTTTCTCACGGTACTTTCGCTTCGACCCTTTGGTAACGTTTGTATCTTCGTGTCTACGACTTTGAATAGGTTGTTCCACATTACTTTGTCTTATAAATAACGTAGTTAAAGTTAATAAACTTAATTTACAAAATTATATCATTTATGACACCATAACTTTTAAATAATCGTTAGTATGTCTTACTCAAGTTCTCAATACAGACGATTGAGAACTTGATTAGGACATACTAACGATTATTTTCGCCGAAAGCTAATCCTAATGATCATTAGCGTCCATTACGATGGACCTTTAAAAGTCTACTCTGCAAAATAATATTTATTAAAACCTCCTTTTAGTTGTACAAGCGGTCTTTGAAGATATTTCTCAGAAAACTTTTGAATATACTTAAAGTTCTTGATGTACAACTTGTCCGGGAGTGAAGCAATAGGTAATAACGACTTTACTTTGGTTTCAAAATGAGGAATCACAGAACTTTGTGTTAGTTATTCCATTTTCTTGTTTGAATTACCCGTAGTATTTAAGGGCTGCTGGTTCCCAGATACTAGACATTACCCGCCACTTTTTCACCATGCAATAACCAAGTGATATTCTCTCTATAAATCAGTTTCATCGGCGCCAAATGGCCAAATGGTTCGTCAATGAACGTTTTACCGAAAAAATTAAGTCAAAATTAAAATAAAAGTCACAAACAAAGTACCTATGGTTTAACATATTCAACCAAATTTACTATTCCAACTCGAACTGAAAAGTTTGGTGACATTTCTATGTCGCTCAATCAAGGAATGGTACTCTCTACCTGCATTTATGTTTCTTTCTTTTTATCAACCTTAAGTCAATTAAAAAAAAGACGAGAAGAAGTATCTTGAATATCAACAAGGTGAGAGTGACTGGCTAGTAAAAATAAAGTAAATTGAAGGAAAACTTTCCTTCCAAGAAGTGGTCTAATAAATTGGCGAGCGAGCTTACAGATATTAAACGGGTTAATTACACTTTACGAAATATGCCAAGGTTCATTCACCTCTTAATCCCCGCAACTCATAGCCAAGATCTGGTTTTGCCAAGTAAACGCCAACGGAGAAATAAATGACTGGACAAAACAATTTAAAAGTCCATTGTGGCGGGTGTGAATTACTGTTAATATTTATATTGTCCCCTTTTATATTTATTTATTTATGTCAACCAGCCGTGTGATGCCGTCAGAGTAGAATAGCATCACCCCATATCCTCCAATCAGTGTAGTAGAAGGCGACCAATTGATCAGCAAAAGGGTATTGATCACCTTATACTCCGCCCACCAATCCGCATTGGGCAATCGTAGTGGACTACCGCCTAAACCTCTTATAATGTAATTAGATAAGGAGAGGCCTTGTGTGACGAATTACAAAGGCTGTTATAATGATTTATGTCAACCGAAGAGAATTGCAATCTATAGCAGGGAAAGGTGCTTCACGTCTTTTTAAACGACCCAGTACTGAACTTCTTTTATAAATTGTTTTTATCGATCAAATCGAAGACGTCTAGAAAAACGGCCAGGTCAAAAGTATTCTGAACCGCCGAGCATGACCGAGGACAGTGATGAAAGTAGATGAAGTGAAAGAAATATGAAAGGACGTAGCAAGTGGAAGCAATCGATATTTGCCTACTACTAAAGGTGTGAGTTTATGTATGTGTCGCAGGCGAATTGTAGTCTGTGAGAGTAATGAGTGACAAGAATTCCACTCCGCTTGCTCATAAAAGTAATAACCTGAACCAACCAATAATCAGCGACTTCCATTTTTTACATTTTAATATGGCAAACAAGCTTGCGGTCCACCTGTTGTTAAATGGTTACCGTCGCCTATAGACACTTGCAAAGGGTAAATCACTTAACACTGCAAGTGCGTTGCCATCCTGGGGACTAAGATGATACGCCTTCCATGCCCAGTATTTACACTGGCTACCTTTCTCTTCAATCCGTAACACAGCGAACTGCTTCACGGCAGAAATAAGAAAGGCGGTGGTACCTACCCAGACTACCCTACATATGGGTCTACCACCTAGTAAATTCGATTATACAGACTAATATAGAATCTACTGCGGATTCAACAAACAGTTTTATTTGGTTAACAATTCTCACATACTACAATGCGCCACGCCGTTTTGCAATACGGCGTGTTAAACGATCCGTCTGGGATGTATTAAGGAGTATGATGTTTGAAACGTACGTGTGTGATGTGGAGAGCAGAGGTGATTTTCTACTGAATGATAACCACCGTGAAATCAAAATATTAAATTACAGAAGTAAAATATCAAAAATTCTTAGCTGAAAAGCTGACAAGCAAGAGAGAAGTAAATTGACAGTAAGGAAATTTATCACATTATTACAAGACTTAAAAGGAAGTCAGCAAGGCGTCGACAACATTGTTCTTGTCAGGAGCAAACGGCACCTTTATTATTTTTATTATTACAAGACGTGTTCCATAGTTCGGTCCTTGGGTTTTCTTAATGAAAGGCTCCAAACGGAACTCTATTCAGGCACCGCCCGTCTGTCAGGAGCTCCAAACTTCCAAACAATAGATTTAATGCCAAGAAAGTTTGGACACACCGGCATTTCCGTTCATTTATTAGAGAAACTGGTAAAGTAATACCACCATGTTGGATATTGAAAGATAATACACGGTCGCTTTGCAATGCTTCCCTTTTAAGCCAAGCTTGAATAACACAAGCCTAAAAGTGTTTTCTCATCTCAGCTAAGTATATCAAAAAGTATAAAACTCCACACAATTACATCAAGAATTTTGTTTCGCAGTTAATTAATCATTAATGATCTGATATGTATTGTTACCATTTTAAAACGGTAAAAGTCCCTTTCATTGAATGTGCTTATTTGTTACTCTTATGCAGTCGCAGTAAGATTAATTGTCGTCTGACAGCCCTGTATGTCACAACACAATGGTATCTTTTCCCTCGAAAAGGTTATTCTATTTTCACGCAACAACAGAGTATTAATTATAAGCCTTTGAAGTACCTTCAGGGATGTTTTCGTGCAGTTTGTTTACTTCGCTTGCAATATTTACCTGTTGTATAAACGCAATTGTAACAAAATGTTTCCTAAGGCTCTGCTCAATGCCTTTTCGGACTATGTAAGTGAACGCAACGCTGAATAATTCCCCCCATTAAGAAGGCTCATAGTCACCCAAAGGACAATAGAGAGGGCTATGCTTGGAGTTCCTCTGCGTGATCATATCAGAAGTGAGAAGATCCGCAGGAGAACAAAGGTAACCGACATAGCCCAAAGAATTTTGAACCTTAAGTGGCAGTGGGCAGGACACATTGCGAGGAAGACTGACGGGCATTGGGGCGGAAAGGTCCTCGGATCGCTACCACGTACCAGCAAACGCAGCGTTGGTAGGCTCCCTTCAAGGTGGGTTAAGGATTTGGTAAAGATCGCGAGAAGCTGCTGGATGTGAGCAGCGTAGGATTGACCGGTTTGGACGTCCTTGGGGGAGGCCTATGTCGAACATTACAGAGGGCGTCTCTCGGCTCAAGTGATGATGCTAGATAATTAGGAACGCGGACTACTGAGATACACGATAGTGGACTTTATGTTGTATGGTAATTTACTACTTATTGGGACCGATGCGTCTTTAATACTGACGACAGGCTGGCACTGAGGCGCTTCATGGCTTGAGCTGCCAGATGTAGCTTTATTTGTAAGTAGATGACGCCTGCTCAACCACTTTTAGGAGCAGTGCCCGACAATAAATGACCTTTAGACCTTAAATCGAGGATAGGAAAAGCTTATCTCCCCTTTTTTTCTTGGCAGAGTTCCCGATTTTCGAAGCTGAGATAATCTTTTTGAATTACATAGTATTATTAGCTATAAGTTTTTCTAAAATGAACTTATCTTGTTAAGACTGCCGTGCTGAAAAATTAATGTACGGGATTAAAAGGTAATGTACGGAGCCCTCAAAAGGCGTACTTTCGCGCCTTTGCCCGGTCCCTTATAAAACTACCTTCAAACATCAGATCAACACGCCCGTAATGTGTTTAGTGCCCCAACATTTGCTTTAGAATGTTCAAGAATATTGAATTAGAGATGCTTTCGTATACTTTACTTTTGAGTTCAAAGGGACCCTTCGCTCAAATTGAATTAGTGAGGTACATTGAAGGTAAGAATTAGTAAGTTAATTAAAATACTTGTTTACATTTTTACGCAGTTGAAAATGTTATTATAATCATTAAAAATAACGTACCTACAAAGCCTAATTGTGGTAATGGAGAACGCTGTAAACTGTTCAAATACGATATATTAGTATATTATAGATACTACTAGGTGGTAGACCCATATGTAGGGTAGTCTGGGTAGGTACCACCGCCTTTCTTATTTTTGCCGTGAAGCAGTTCGCTGTCTTTGGGATTGAAGGGAAAGGTAGCCAGTGTAATTACTAGGGATTGGTAGGCATCTTAGTCCCCAGGATGGTAACGCACTTGCATTGTTAAGTGATTTACCCTTAATATTGCTAGTGTCTATTGGCGACGGTAGTCACTTAACACCAGGTGGGTGGCCAAGCTTGCTTGCCATCTAATCGCATAAAAAAAGTAAAAGCAGCATAGCCGATTCAAAACTTACTGCACCAACCCCAACTAAATTAGTAGCAGGGTAGGAGAAATTGACTACCTATATTTACTTAAAATTTTTCAACGTTAGAAATAAACACATAAAGTAAATAAATATAATTTACGAAAAAAATCATAATGTCTAGGTAAGGACCTAATAATATAAACAAATAAACATTGTATCTACATAAATAAGGACAGGACAATTTTTACCACACAATATAAGTTATCAAGCTAAATAAAATACACGGTATCTCACCTTTTTTTTTCGTTACTCTATTCAGGAACTTACATAGTGTATTCGGGTGATACCCGATATAAATCTCCGCTGCTATTCATCTCTGACAAGGGGACTTTTGAAAAAATGGCCGGGTTGCGGCTATCTTGCTTGCTTTCGTATGTAACGAAATCTAAATAACTGTTTCTATTGTTGTTTTTGCTGCGAATATGATACGTCGCTGTTTACTTCAGTAAGAATTTTTTGGGTTGGGTCGAAGACTTGTTTTCATGAGGTTCACCAAATCAGACCTTATTCCCACCACTTCGAGAAGGGAAAAGCAATCGTAAACAAGCTCTAAAAATATTAATAAAAAATAAAAGAAAAATAATAATAGATTTATCTAAGCCTACCCTACTATTGCGAGCCATAGAGGCGTTTGGTTATCTTATTTCTTACATACATACGATAACGCTGATATTACCAAGAGGAGTTGAGCCTTAAGTAACACATAATTTAACATAACGCCACGTCTGGCATTATAAGTCATGCTTCGTCTCCAAATAGAGATAGGTTGCCGGTCTGTCGTCTATATAAAGGGGCACCAAACCCAAAAAATAACAAATGTCTAGGCTTGGTAGGATCGATCTCCTGATCAATCGACTTTTGTAACGATCACTGGGTAGAATAAGGAATTAGTTCTAAAGGAGAATGCCCAATTTAGTATGGGACTTGGGCCATGATTGCGCTTTAACCCTAGATAACTAACTTTCTGGTGTACCCTATTTAAGCTAACCATACGCCGAAACGACGGGTATTTGAAAAAAAAAAATCTTTTTTCATAAGATGTATACTTGATAGAGCTATTGATGTTTATTATAGTTATTTGGCTTACCAATAAAAATATTTTAAATGTTATTGAATTGGCATGACTTTATGAATGATTTGACTTATTATTAAATTCTTCCGACTGCCTGTTACTATGATGAACAAAAGTTCTAAAAACTACCATCAATATGTTTTAAGTTTGCCTTTAATATTTGATCTTGTTTCCATCTTTTCCAAAAAAAAAATTTTAATCTTTTAGTTTTTAAATATAATACAGTTATGTTACACCTTTTAAAAATCCTTATGATAAGCCCTTCAATCATATTGATGAATTTCCAAAGAAATAACTGTTTTTTTTACACTCTAATAATAGCACCTCACAGCCGCTGATATTTATAACATCTTTTACCTAAGACACTTGGGTCGGACAAATCTAACGATACCTTAATTATAGAGATCTGTTCAACCGTTTGAAAGATATGAGGTTGTAAAGAATATTAAAAATAAACATACAAAATGCGCGCATACTTCTACCATGCATATTTCTACATCAGTTTAGTTAAAAAGAAACCTCTCAAACAGTGTTCCGGTCAGTGAAAACGCGCGCTATTTGAATGTATACAAAAATTCACGAAAGAAATCAATCTACAATTTCTCTCGGATGTTGTGTCACGACTTTCAAACTAGTTCTGTTGGAAATGCCTTTCGGGAACCGTCTGAATTTTAGTCTATGTTTGACGAATTTGACGATCGCTCTTTGTAAACACCCCGTATAAAGCTTTTGCTTGCCATTCCGTTTGAGTCTTTAGTGTTGGTCGTTCTAACAGAGTGCACTTTTTACATCGACGAGCTAAAGGTAGTTTATTTTTCTTCCCTTTAGCATTTGGCTTTGAAGCCATACTCGTAATCTGATTTGGTATTAACATGTTACAAGGTTACACGCCTTTTTCCTATAGGATTAGGCAAGCGTTGATGTCTGCTTAGCACGTAAAAAGAGGCGGAGTTCATTATACGTGTTAAGATCCTTACATAATATTTGAAGTCAAAATGTAGGCGTGTTAAGCAATTCCAGTTGGGGATAAACTTGTGACTTCGCGTTACCCCAGAAAAGGAATGCCCTATCTGGTTTGATTGCACCAAAATAGACACGGGTAGTGGAACAGGTATTTTTTGAAATGATTTCGAAATGTATCAAAGCAAGGGGAAATTTGCCACGGTCTTCCAAACAGAGACATATGCAATAATCCCCCAAAACGAGGTTGGCAGCGCTCAAAGCCCTCTCGAACTCTCGTGTCGACTCGAATCTAGTACTTATGCTGTCAAAACCCTAAATAGAGTTGGCAAGAACAATAACGTAGAGCTGATCTGGGTCCCAAGTTACGAAGGGATTAGAGGCAATGAGAAAACCGACGAACTTGCAAGGAAAGGATCATACCAAATTCTAAAAGCTACATCTGCAGAGCCATCAAAGAATATGTCCATAAAAGACATCATATGGAATGGACGCTAACACCTTGTATGAAACACTCCACATCCTTCATAGGAGACTGTCCTAGAGTTGAACAAAAGTTCTAAAAACTAAGGGGCAGCAGACAACATACCTGCCTAATTTTGAATGGACTTTCAGGGCACTATGCCACAAACCACATGCTCAACAAAATGTAAATTTTGACGACATTGAATAGCAGAGCATGTGGACACGGCCAGCAAGCCATGGAACACCTGCTATGCGACAGCGATTCCATAGCCAGGATTATAATGAATATCCTGGGAATGGCCTACCCAAGGCCAGAGCACTACAGGCTTCTAAAGCCCATGGACATAGTAAGGCTGATAGTCAACACATTGAAACAGCGACAAGAGTTAAGGGAAAGGAGAGAAACAAAAATGACACGTCATATTTTCCGTGTTGTGTCTCTGGTGGTAAGCATTCCATATCTCCGTAGAGTGAGGCTTGACAGGAGTCGGATTTAATTTATACGACACTTGCTTAACTAAAGGCAGTGTCAAATAAATTAAATCCGACCCCAATATACTTCGCATAATTTAATATGCCAACTGACAACGGAGAAATATAGCCTTGCCTGTCCATGTCGGCGTATAAATAATTACCAAAATTTAATATATTCTTTTGAAGGCGTGTAAAATATGAGACGAATATTTCTGCTCTCCTTAGGTTTTCGGTTTGAATCTTGAAAACAGTTTCTTTGTTCCATGTCGAATAGATGTTACACAGTGGTAGTTTTAAGCATATTTGGAATTTCTAGAATACCAAATAAAATGCACGGGGATTTTTTTTTACTAAATCTGGGAATTTCATATTCGTCATAAACTTCTAATTTTTCCTTGTAGTTTTCCGTATCCTATAAAAAAATTTACTAGTCTGATATTTAAATGAAAACTACAGACATAAGTGACTATTGTCCGGCTGGTATTAAAAAAAATGCTGGCTTATACCTTATACCTATGTATTGTAAGTGCGTTAACCACGACGTGAAAATAGTTTTTAAGGTGCAGTCACTGGAAGGTATAAAGAAGAGAATGCTTGTACTTGACAAATTTGCGTGTTTAATCGAGTGAGGTAAAATCGATTACAAAAATTAACAATTACGCAGAAAAGGTGAGAGGGGATAATATCCAATGACGTTGATATTCCTTGCTGCTAGACAACTCTAGCGTTGTCTAGCAGCAAGGAATAGTGGTGATCACCCATTGGCACGACGCTGTGAATACGTAGTAACACGACGTGACGCCATTGGGACCCGATACTACACGACGCAGAGTTCCGTTTTTGCGCGGTAGATGGCCCCAACAGTCTATCGAACCATCGGCTTGAACATATATATATATTATCAAAAAGCGTTTTTTTTTATAAAAAAATACGGATAAAGAAATTTAAAGACCGAAAATATATTATTGAATCGTTTTCATTTCTTAAGATAGTTTATTAAATTTTAAATACTTAGGACCCTCAATAAATACAAAGTTAATTACATTTAAGTGGAATTGATAAAAATTAATACCGGGTATTAAGGTGAAGTGCTAATTTGGTTAAAAAAGGACAGAATAATATTCTGTTTTTTTTTTAAATAGGGAAGTCTTTTGTTTGCAGTCTGTCGTAGTCATGTTGTCGAAAATGGAAGCAATGGAATGGCACGTGGTTTTCTAATATCTGTATATTATGCTAATAGGTGACTTTATCCAAAATATTTAAATTTAACGTTACCGGCAACATACTCATTCTCAATTTTTATTGAACGCCTCTCCTACATTCAAAAGTAGTAAGAGAAATTAATAATTAAAGTGACGGTAGATTTAACTATTTCATAAAATATGACAACCTACATCTTTAGTCATCCCGTGACCACGAACGCTGAAAAGTGTTACGAAACGTCGGGCAATAATAATAACATGTAAAATCTAATTACACGCGAGTTAAATCCGTAAAAGTTATTTTATTTATGTTTTATTTATAGTTAGAGAAAATTAGAAAACATCGCAATATATCATAAAAGTTTTAATGACATTGTTAAAGATAAAGATAACAACACCAAGATAATATTATATTAAATTCACATATCCATGACACTGTCAATAAACTAAAATTCATTATTAAGAATTCAATATCAGAGATTATGTGTCTGATTTCTCATTTTATCACAGCCAATTATATCTTGACATTCAAAAAGCGGTTTAATTTTCATCTTCTTTAAATACATTTTCGAGTGGTAAACCGTGCTCATATTAAAAAAGCTCTTTTAATAACCGCTGTTTGAACAAGTAGAAATTAGAGCACATTTTATGTGCATAGCAAATACTTGGTACGGTCCTTTTACCTCGCTTTGTACCGATGTTTCTATAAAACGGCTTTACAAAGGAAATTAAACACTAAGAACGTGACAATAGAGTACACTGTTAGCCGTCACTTTTGTCGCTATGGTCTTTTCTTGGATACTTTTAATAAGGAAAATGAATTGGTTTTTTATTTCTATAAGAAAAGAATAGAAGTCCGTAGTAAGAGGAATGAGATGAAATTACATCATTGCATGAATGATCATAGTAGTGAGATTATGCTAAGATTTTATATTTAAGTCCCTTGACGATTTAACCTTTGCAAGGCAACGAGTAAGAATTTAGTGGACTCATTCCACGCGAGCAATATTCCAAGCAGTCTTGTGTCATATAAACTTGCTGACTTAAAAAAAAACTTCGCATCTGAAACGAGCTAACGAAGTTTAGTCAGCGGTAGGGCACAGAGGACTAGTCGCCGGAATGAGGTAGTAGTTCCACATAGATTTATAATAACTGACGTTTATAGATTGGCAATGTATCGAGTAGGCCCAAAAAAATGCACTAATGTGTAATGCGCATGGGTGTGTGAAAAATAGTACTTTTTTTTTGTCGGGGAGGTCCATGCATTAACGCATCGTCCCTGCGGGGTGGTGCCAACCGCAGGCGATATGTGGGACTCGAGGTAAAGGCGTTCCCTCCATACCCACTAAACATCCTCCCCGGCCTGACCTCCAGTGCGCTATTACGGGACGGCTCGGGATCTGCGCACGTTAGCGCAACTACACCGAGACCGTCCCAACGCTGCCCGTCTAGGCACTCCTTGTGCACCATTGGTGGCCAGCAGCCCACAGGGGCTACCGACTAACGCCAGCCCTGTGGGCCGCTGGCCGACGCCGGCCTCCTCACCTACGGCTGCTCGACCTGGCGCGTCCTCCTGACGAGGACACCGGGAGCAGCCATCGGACCGCACCCGGGGGACTTCGTGCGCGGTTGTGGCCCTAAAAAGGGCCGTCTGGAACTAGCCGTGGTGGGAAAACAAAGACAACTCGACGATGTATGTGACTTTGAATGCCAAGGCGACACACTTGACATCAAAAGCCACACACCCGCCGAGAAAGTTTCCCCACCACGTTACCAGGGTCCGCCACAAGGAGGCTTCCGGACGTGGACCGCACGTGAAAAATAGTACTTCAGTCTGACATTTGCTGTCGTTTGTACGTGATTGACAGGCCGACTTGGGCCGCCTGCGTGTACGTTAAATGGGCTTGTCTATCTATCCTGTTCTAATATACGTGTTAGTATGCTCCTTCTCTCTCACGTTGCCCATCTACACCTTCCCATATCTATGTAACTTACAGAAGATCACAGTCAAATAACATGCATTTTTGTTGTGTTGTGTTGATGAGTAAGGTTGCCAGAGTTCCACGCGGTAGCGCAGGGGTTTAGAGTTAGCAGCGCGCGAGTGTCACGTCACCTAAAAACATCACTTACCATCTGTAAGTAAACAACTTTGTGAATAAATCAAAATATTGAAAATTTTATCGGTGCCGTTGCCATGGTTTCGGTGTTGAAATGAAATGAAATGAAAAAGCTCTTTATTTAAATGGACTTTGCTAAGTACTTTTAAATCGTCAAAAGCCCTACCACCATTTTATGATGAAATAATTATTTCACTTAATAAATGATTATTGTGCTGAGATGGCGCAGAAATAGCGTAAGAAACTCCACAGCTTACAATTTCGTAAAGATTGTAGCAGAAAATTTTCCCCAGTCATGTCATACAATGTTTTTGATAAAAGTAAATTTCTCTTAAAATATCTTAATCTTGTTTATGAATCAAAAGGTTTTGACAGTGAGAGGCTGATTTTTGTATGAGACCAGTTTTTTATGGACGGCTGACGGCATTTGAAAATTTCACAGATGATGTATTTCTGTTGCCGCTATAACAAAATAAATATTTAAGTGGGCTCCCATACAACAAACATGATTTGTTTTGCTTGCGTTTGCTCGATATTGATGACGGCAACAGGTAGAGGCTTGAAATATTTACAGTATATTTAATTAAATATTAACTTAATTTTTTTTTAATAAAACAAAAAAAATGCCATGAGACAAACGTGATTATTTTTACCGTGTTTTTTATATAAATAATGGTACGGAACCCTTCGTGCGCTAGTCCGACTGGCACTTGGCCGGTTTTATTTTATAAAATCCTTAGTATGTCTAAGATTTACTAGCAAAACCGTAATATTTACATGCGGTCTCTGTGTGCGACAGTGACGGCACTGTGCACACAGACAGAGCTGGCACACCCGTGTTCGTGAAATAAAAATACTGTACAAGTAATATTGCTTTTTGACCTACACTACCTCCAAAAGGTCTATGAGCCAAACGCCTATTTTATTACTATTCAACAACGAAGAAATGTTTTCTAGAAATCTTTTGTAAGTTATAATTGACGAGGGACTTCGTTTCAATGTCGACTCCTGTATTGTATGAATTTCTGTGGTTTTGCTTTGTGAAACAACGAATAGAACAATCCAGTTTTTCGAGAGTTGTCGACCTTATTAACTAGTAGTAGCAGAGTGTATTTTGCAATGCAGCTATCATTAGGCTGAATTTTAAAGGAATGGCATTCTCACAAAATTTTCCTTTGAACATTTTTATCAAATTACTTGTATATTGTTTCAAGAATTCATACGTTTGCCCTAATTAGGTACTAATTAGAGAATAAATTTTACTGTGTAAATTGATATTGTCCGCTTCTTGATGATCAAAAGAAGTTATTTGAAATGGCGTCTACGTACTGTTGAATGTGTCGGTATTAAACAACAGATTCTTACAGCAAAGTTGGTATGTGTTTACTATTGGAAAAAATCTTACGTGAAATAACATGCGTACAAATTCTGTTTTCACCTCTCCAGTAATTAAAGACCTCTTTTGCTGCGTAAAACCTCGAAGGAAAATCGCTTTTTGCTGCGAGCTCTGAGCAAGACTGTAATGTTCAATCTAAATTATTTTAGTAATCTTACTTTTGATTTTCAATAATTATTTTTAAGATAATAAACATGTATTAAAGTATTGTCTTGTTTTTAACACCTATAACATTTTTCTCGCTGGAGAGGTGAAAAGTTGTATTTCACACGAGAGCATTTTTTTTTGTCTCGTGCCCCTAAATCACTCACTGCTCTCAGTAGTCAATTTATGAATCACTCGTTATGCTCGTGATTCAATTCTAGACTACTTCGCTGGTTCGTGATTTAATATCGGCTCTCGCAGCAAAAACTAACTTTGATCACTTGTTGAACAAATAACTATTATCCGCACCTAGTCTGAAGTAGTTAGTTCTTAGGCTAGTGGTTCGCCCTTAGATCCAGAAGTTCCGTTGTCGATCTCCAGGGACTACAAATTTGTATTTGATTTGGTTGGTGGTAGCAGTTTTCAAAGCCTGTCTCACTAATAATGTTAAGAGCATCATTGTGTTCCGACAGATAGTCAGTTCCTGTGTGATTGAGGGTTGAGGATAAAGTTTGATTCTATTATCGGCCTTATCATCACTTCCCATAAGATGAGATAAAGGCCAAGAGATTCCCTTTAAAAAAACCGGCCAAGTGCGAGTCGGACTCGCACACCGAGGGTTCCTCGGTATAAACGGCTGTATCTTTTGATCGCGTTAACTTAGAAGTTTGATTTTTTCACTGCTTAAAGGGACAATAGACCTAGGTATTTGGTATAAATTTCAATTTGATACCTTTATTCGTTCGTGAGAAATAAGGTAGTAAGTTTCATTTTATTAAAATATTTTTATTATATTATATAATATAATATTATAATATTATAATATTATATTATATTATATAATCCTATATTTGCATTATATGACAATCTTCATGCCAAATTTCAACATTCTGAGTTTACGGGAAGTATCCTGTAGGTTTTGATTCCTTTGCGAGTGTCGGAAATTTGTTGAAAATATCGACATAATCGGCTGTATCTTTTGATTGGCTTGGCTTAGAAGTTCGATATTTTCACAGCTTAAAGGGAATAGACCTGAGTATTTCATGTAAATTTCAGCTTGATACGTCCACGCGTTCTTGAGATAAAGGGTCTTGACAGACAGACAGACAGACGGACAACAAAGTGATCCTATAAGGGTTCCGTTTTTTCCTTTTGAGGTACGGAACCCTAAAAATAAGACGAAGCGAATTTCAGAGAGGATAGACGGAATGAGGGAGTTCCTATAAATCACAAAATTAGTGATGTAGCGCTCGTTGGAATTGAAGTGAAATGGGTTAATGAATCGCCAGGGATTATCGATGAAATATATCTAAGAGTCGATAGTGTTGTCCCGTCGATTAATGGGTATTAAGAGCGACATTTCTGCACTATATTTTATTTTTGTTGCTTAATAGACTCCGAGGGGACACAGCAAATAGTGAGAAAACAAGATAAATTATGACAGCTGCCAGCTACAAAAGAAAATGGAACTTTACTGATGTACCTTAGTCGCTCAAAATAAGAGTGATTTTACAAAAATAGAGTTTGTATGGATAAGATCTTAAGGTTGAGGACGGGTTTAATCCGTGCACGAAGAAAATAAAAACACAATTCTTTTTTCCTAACTTTTGAAAGGATTATTAAGATGTTGCGGAAATGGTGAACAGTCAATGGTATAATATAGTAATATAAATAAATTTTAATTATGTACGATGTGGTAATTGAACTCAAATAAATTTCATTTCATTAATATATTTCCAATCATTAAGCCCAATGTGTTGCTAATGAACAAATTTACATTATTAATTAGATATTTTACTTAATAAACAACCATGACTCGTGAACTAATGTTCGTGTTAATTTCACAAACAAATGTCTATCATCTTTTCTGTACACGATATATATGTTTTTGTTATTTAAATACATTTTATAGATATATTTTTTATTGTAAGTTTAATTATTAGTCTTTATTTTATTATATTATAATGATTAATTATTAGAGACGACAATGTGAATTATGACTCTTTCCAAATCAATACTATGAAAAATGTAAAGGGAGGATAAAACTTGATGAGTTTCTTGCCGGTTCTTCTCAGAACAAGGCCTCCTGGTAGACTCTCGAACCGATGTCTTCAGAATTGACTTTCATAAATGTACAAATTGTATCTAAATAAAGTAATTTTGACTTTTACTTTGACTTTAAAGCAAACAGCAAGTTCTGAAAAATACATTTTAAAAATACCAGCAAATTGAAAAACATTATCATAGTCGTTCTAAGTGAACACAGACTTTTGATGTGTGGACCTCGTACAATTCCTGTGCATCAGTAATTAATCAATACATTTATACTATGTTTACGATGGACCCGTGTAACCGTAAATTATGTGCCGTTGCAAACGTGGAAATGTTGTCTCTACGTACTTACGTTAAAGTTACGTACAAACGCTTACTATGAACAGCACGTGTCAATCTCTCGTAACGTAATATAGTTTTGTTTTTGTCTAATTACTTTTTTGTACTTACCTTATATGTATACGTGTACATTTATGATCAATATGTTCAGTACATTTATTTTAGTATCTATATTTCTCTTGAATTCCTATTTTGATATCGAAGATTTTAAATCACGAAGCCAACAGTTATTTACTATACTAAATGTTAAATAAAATTGGCTACTGTTATAACGAAATTTAAGCCGGTACCGTGATGAAGACGGCTTGAGACAAGGTAAGGCGATGTGCCCGTATTATAATATACAAAATTCGCTCGATATCTGGTTCGTGCAGAATTTAATAATGCTAAGCTTATCTTACGGGAGGATAGTTAGGAAAATGTGTTTAAAACTGAAGGTATTTAGCTTTCGCAGAGGCGAGGTATACAGGCTACAGTGATAACTAGTCAAACTCATTAAGACTATAAAGTCATTTAAAATTACGATAAACTGAATTTGCTATGTTATTTTTTATGATCATAGGAGAGACCTTATGCGGGAGATTCGAACATACTGCCCTACTATCACGCTCTTTCCAAAAGGACTGCTTGCTGAAAATTGCCGTGACGTTGGACTGCGAACGGCACCGCGTCATTGGATGGTGACGGTACCATGCCGTCGACATGGGGCCAGGACCTTTGAGAGTGTTTGAAGGCGCCTAAGAAGGCAATTGAAACGAATAATAGATGAACGTATACAATTTTATCTTGTGTCTGTTCATAATTCTATTCATACGTTTCTTAACACGTGGTTGGTATGTTTTTTTCTTATTCTACGACGAGGTAGAGCTTTGCCTTGAAGTGGGCCTGAAGAAACATTTTCTTTTTCTTTGAAAGCTTTCATATCATCTGATATTAAATGATAAAAAGGCCGAAGGTAGGCTCTTCTGGAACCCTCAACCACAGAGACAGGTTATCTTATCACATTAACTGTCCATGACCTATACATGGGTCATTTTGGGTCGAACAAGACTTCCATGACATTCATGTGGGTCACTGCTCCAAACTAGTCAAATGGGCTCTAATTTCGTGGACGTTACAGATAACAACTACCTATGTTACTGAACGTGTGGTCTAAAAAATAGGTTAAACACCAATGACCGGTTGAACTTCATTTATTTTTGATCATTGAAACATGCGAGGCTCATCGGTTTTTTGCACAATTTGCTTTTGGAATCCATTATTTTGCACTTTTTATGAGCTTCTGTCACTAAACGACCATCATCTTTAAAACTTTGTAGCAATTGTGGGCTTGCACGCCCATGATATACATGTGGGTCATTCAAGAAAAAGGGGTTAGAAACTACCCCCTCCCTTGTATTAACCATAATTGGCATAGACAAGTATAAATAAGTGTATTTTAGGCTTTATAAGCAAAAAATCTAACAGGATGTTAGACCCGATTTTGAAAATATAAAAGAACAGTTGTAGTGTTAATTTTATTTGTCGGAACGCCCTCAAGGTGTGAGGCTGTCAACTTATCACTATTTTATGCCCATACTGCCAGATGTGACGTTATGTGTAACCAAATGGTACCTATGTGGTACCTAAAGCTCTGGTCAACCCTTCGATTCAAAAATAGAATTCGACAGTAAAATCGAACATCCAACCAATTTGGATCAATCTTGTAACGACAATTTTGTTTCCTTACGAGAGAGCATTACTCTGTACTTGGATTACATCCAATTGTGAACTTGAATCTATTATGTATTGTTTGTCAACGGGAATAACACGACTGTGTAAGGTCAGCATATTTTTTATGTGAACGAGAGGAAAGCGGAGACAGTTTCGTAATATCTAGGAAATCACTTGGTATTACAGTCGCGTTGAGTGTACGCCAAAGAAGAAATATTTGTAGACGCAGAGAGGCGTTAGACGTATTTGCTCAGAGTCGTCAATACCGGAGTGATTCTTTTGATACTGTAACGAACACCTTGGCCAGCTCCTTGGTCATTTAAGTTTAGTATTAATTATGGAGCTTTTTTCTCTAATCCCATCATCTCCCTTCTTTTTAACCGACTTCAAAAAAGGAGGAGGTTATCAATTCGACTGTATGTTTTTTTTAATGTTTGTTACCTCATAACTCGTTACTGGGTGGACCGATTTTTAAGATTCTTCTGACCTTTGGAAGCTAGTGCTTGTCATGGGGTCCCATTTAAATTTTATCGACATCTGACAAGTAGTTTTTGAATTATCCCTAATAATGCCTATTTAATTGACATTGTAGATATCGTAATTTTATCACTTGTGTGTCTAAAAGATCTTGAGGTAGTTTCCTGAAAATTTCTATACTTAAAACACTAAAAAGAAGAAAAAAAATATTTTTAAATAAAAAAAACCCTCTTCAAAAAACGGGAGAAATAAAATTTTGTTTATATAAATCTAAATGTTTTCTGAGGTCGGTCACAAGTGACAACGTTTATTACAAATATTGAGGTTGGGACCGACCTCAAAAAACATTTAGATTTTTATAAACAAAATTTTTATTTCTCCCGTTTTTTGAAGGCGGTTTTTTTTATTTAAATATTTTTTTTAGGACTACGTATGATTCAACGTGAACTAAGAAATATGGCAATTCATTTCCATGTCGCATTATCAAGAAATGAAATTCTCTGAAGAAAATTTCATTTGAAGAAGCACCTTCCAGGTCGGCAAGGCGAGGTTGGCTAGCGCGGCGGTTTGTCCCTCGCACCAGCTATCTTCGCATTTGGACTTCACTTCTGCTTACCATCAGGCGGAATGGAGTCATTTGCTTTACCTTTGTATAAAAAAATCTACGTCAAGTATGCTGCTGGTCGAACTAAGTCATGTTATTCCTGAACGTTTCTCGCATCGCTTCGCCTGCTAAAATTTGGTTCAATATCATCAAATTTGTGTAAGAAAAGAATAAATTCCAATCAGAAAACCTTATCTGGCTGCAAGACATGATAATAATTTTACGTTCTTATAAAGTTCACTTAAAAAATTTATCTCTCAGCAAACGGCGAAACAGGCTCTTCAGGCAGTCATAAAAAAAATCTCTGTCAAGTGTGCATTTTATATAGCACTAGGCATTCTTTGTTCCCGTGAGATTGGCCTTTGTCTAAACGTCAGAAAGCTGATTCTGGAATAACAAGAAAAATTCTGAGGAAACTTTGTTGCGAGGTGTCAAAGTTGGAGATTTGCTCATAACATTTTTCATTAGCTCTTTTTGTGTACAAAATATTATATACCTCTATGCGTTTCAGACTTGATTCGGTAAATTAAACCTCTTGTGTGATATCTAAGTAGGTAGGTAGGCACCAGTTAATTTTTGGAATAAAAAAGTTATCTTTTAAATTTCTCAGCTTCTGAGACCTCAAAGTAAAAGGGCCACAGAAAGCAAGTTCTTGTATACACCGTTTTTTAGAGCTGCCACTGCCTGTTGGAATGGAAACGTTCTTGCCACTGCCTTTTGGTCTGGAAACGAGACTATTCGCTTTACGGGCATTCTGAAGCACGGAAAAACGTGTTGAAGAATGGTCATCATCCCAGAACTAACCGCTCACTTATTTTCTTAACATTTGCGTCCTTACGTACCACTGCGCCATTTTATATACGCTGATGATTATGATATGTAAAAAAACAATTACATAAGTTCAATGATAACTTTAACTTTTGCTAAGGCAACGAGATGTAATCACACGACCGTGAGTTTGTTGTCTTAAACTCGCAATTAATTGCTCAAACTACCCTCATTTGTAACTTTGCTGAACGGTTTCGATTAACGCGGGAGTTTGGCGTGATTGGGGTTTGAGGTGAGCTCGGGTTTCATATTTGTGGAGATAAAAGAACTACAGTACTTTTAAATACAACAAAACTACTTCAAAAGAAATAAATAGGTACCAACTTCTAAATTACAGTTAAAAAGCACATCTTATTCGTAGTGTTGTGATACGGCGAGTGAGGTTTCCAGAGTTTAATTGCATAAGGACAGGATTAAGTTAAGTTTAGATTAAAATAGAAAGATATCATTGTCAGATATTACAATATTAATACTATATACTGAACAGAAATCTCTAAGGATCGTAGCAAGTCGAAAAAATCGGGAGTGGACTTTCTTGTATACCGGAAACAACTTAAAAGTTGATAGAAACCTTATAGTTTGATGTCATACATGCATGTTAAATTTGGTTGCAATAAGTTAAAGCATATTTCAGTTATTGATGCAGTGTTAACTAGCCGTGTAATGCTGGTAGAGTAGAATAGCATCACCCTATTTCCTCCAATGGATGTCTTAGAAGGCGACTAATGGATCAGCAAAGAGGTATTGATCACCTTACACTCCGTCCATCCATCCGCATTGGGCAAGCGTGGTGGACTACTGCCTAAGCCTGATTCGATGACAAGGAGAGGCCTTGTGTCCCAGCAGTGGGTTGAATTTTAGAGGCTGTTATCATGATGATCATAGCATAGATAAAATTCGTGCAGCCGCTATTATTAGCAGTAGATAATAATTAAATAAACTTCTGGATTTTTCTGTTTATTTCTAGAGCAGTAGATTAAAGACTCCTCTCCGATGCTTACCAGTACCTGTAGCCTGATTTTTTACTTTATTTTTAAATTCACCAGCTGAGTAATTTTATTTCATAATGAAAAGTAAAACAACATTTAAATTCAGCCATCTGTAATGTACGTGCGCTGTTTTTTGCAAACAAATTATTTCCATTTATTAAGGCAGAAGTAGCACGGATTATTTTCCGCTTCAAATTACTTTTCCTTGTTGTAATGACACGAAGGTGAAGTCGCCGGCAAAAGTCATTTGAAAATTAATTTTGAACAAGCGGCCTAAAGGTTGTTAATTAACCCCCGGACGTCGTTACGACGCAGGAATCTCATTCCTCGGAAAAATGACGTCAAAAGTCGTTATTTTCAAAAATAGTTTTGGATTTGTTGGAATGTATTTTTAATTTAAATTGTAGTGATTGTATCATATGTTTTAGGGATTTGTTGTTGGCTCATGTTTACACGTAATTTAGTCTTTATTAAAATGTGTTTATGACATATTTTAGAGTAATAATAAGCCCAATTTCTTTATTTAAGTCTTTTAAGATTTCGTGAATCTTTTGTGTGTACTTTATTTCCACTTGTCGGGGAAAATAGCGTTGAATAAAATTTGGTCACCGATTCAAGATAACGGCAACCCATCCAAAGCACTCGATGATGCAACAAACGTGATTTTTACTTTTAAAATTAGACATCATTATTTTCATAGCCTGCTCTTTATTTGTGGTCGGTTCAGTATACCTTGTCAAAGTCAAAGTCTTTATATCGACAATACTGCTTAAGGATTTGGCATTAGATTTTTACGGCCGTGTGCCTGTCACCAACCCTCCTTGGGGACGACTGCTATCTTTCCACAGCACCCGGGACCACCAGCTTAACGTGCCGAAGAAGCACGGAGGAAAATCGATTTGAAAAATTTCTGGTCACCCATCCGAGTACCGACCGCACACTTGGTTGCTTAACTTTAGTATCGTCAATAAAATAAAAAAATCTAGAATCCAATTTACAAATTCCTTAGTCAATTTCATAAAAGCCGATTCGATAATAAAAACGAAACTTAATCATACAACGTCAAATAAAGTCACTAACGTTAAACAAATGCGGAAAGACTTCACAATCTACTGTGATTGCTCTTATAATTATTTAATATCTCCAAATACCCAAACCTTTTGCCAGCGTAATCTGATTCCTAACCTCAGTTACATAAGATATAAATAGGGAGTGGTGTCCCCTTGACTTCCTCGTATACCGGAAACGACTCAAAGGTTGGTAGAAACCTTATATTTTGATGCCATACAAGCGTGTTAAATTTCCGGTCACCCATCCGAATACCGACCGCGCACTTGGTTGCTTAACTTTCGTGATCGACGACTCAAAAGTTGACAGAAACCTTATAATTTGATGTCATACATGCATGTTAAATTTGGTTGCAATAAGCTAAAGCATACTCGAGTTATCGTGCTAACGCACAGACACACGCACAACCCACACACAGACATAATTCCAAAAACGGTATTTTTGGACTCAGGGAGGTCCAAACCGTGTAAATCCGCCACCCACGCCTTGCTGACCTGCAAGGTGCTTCTTCACGTCATCTCCTCACGTTATACAAAATTATGAATTCCCAACTCGATACAACCATTTTAAGCCATGTTTCACTCAAGACGCCAACTAAATCTAGCCGTAGACAACATTTATTTTCAATTCCTCTCACCACCAATAATGTCACACTCCATAGCCCAATACCACGCATGTGCACATTATATAATGAATTTAATAAAGAACTAGACATATTCCACTTTAGCCTTGCCCAATTTAAAACTGTAGCACGGTAATATTATCTATCAGTATTCTATCTTCATACAAACGGTCCGAAAGCGCGTCATAGCTACGCGCCTCGAGTTCGCGGGGCACCTGGTGGGCATCCAGTCGCGAATGCGCCGCAGCGACAACCGAACGGTGTGAAAGGTTTAACTGCATAAACATGCGATTTGTATTGTGAATATTTGATTGAATTAAGTAGATACCTACATAATTCAAAATGGCAAAGTGCAATATTTTTTTATGTACCTAACTACTAGTACGTAATTTGTTTTTTAATATTTAGGTATTTCGATTTTTCCATCGGGCAAAATCTGGAATAGTATAAATAAGTGGATAGGATGAAAAAAGAGACAAACGAGTAACCTACCTACGCTCGCGTTAAAAACAAAACTACATAATACGTAGGTAGGTAGTTTCCTAGACTAGGCTATCTACTTACTTATGTACCAACATATAACTTAACTACATAGGTATATTATTAAATATGATGAAATATCATTATGAAATAATTTACGAGAGTAATAAATGGTAGGTATTGTAGTGTACGGATTTTTTTTGTGTATAATGGCAGGTTATTAGTTAATTTGAAAAAGAGACGGATTGTTGACAGGAATAGAAAGATGGAAAATTATAAAATAGGGATATTTGTGCGGAGTTTAAAAAACAATATTTTGTTTGTTGATAATAATATGTAATTTCTTGAAACTAAAAGTGTTTCAGTGATAATATAGTACGTCTCAGTCAAGGCGTAAATATTTTTCTGTCTCAAATCTATAATTTTTTTTTTATTAAATATTACCTAAAAAAAACATAAATTTTATTGAACACTTCCTATTTCATTTACAAAATTTTTTGACATGTAAAATAATATATTTACAATCATAAAACAAGAAATGTAGAAATTAAATATAAAGTAAATAGTAGGTATATAATGTGTGTATATGTTAGTTTTTGTTAACGTTTCTTTTCTTTATGTATGTGTTGTTATAGTTTTTTAATAATTAGGTAATATCGTGCTCTGTGAAGGCCAATAAATGTATTTTCTTTCTTGCAAATTAAAATACTGTAAGCGGGCAGCCCTACCGCATGTTGACGCCCCGCTCTGTCGTAGCCAGTTATTTCAAGGACAGGGCCGAGTCACAATACTGTATGATAATATTACCGTGACTGTAGTAAGTGGCTTATTAACAAAAATGTAAAATACCTACCTTTCAAATTTTAATTGTCAAAGAGCTTAATTAAATGTTGTGCGCGGTTATAATCGATGTACAAATTCAAATTGTTATTATTCTTAGATTCTATGGTTACTTATTAATTTGTATGTTGTTACTGTGCCAAATAAATAAATAAATAAATGTAGCTCGCACAAATCTAGTTATTTGATAAATTGATTGATTACCGTCCAAGTAGTTGTCTCTATTGGGATAGCCCCTCTCGTCTGGTCTCGTGACACTCATGCATTCGAATGAGGTCGTTTGGGCCTCCAGTACATTACTTTGACAATAACGAATGGTTTATAAGTTGACAGATCCGTGTACAGTTGAAAAATGACACAGAAGAATTTTGCAGAGCCTAAATCCCTACATAGATCGCTAAGAAATTGAGTTACAGATGGTTGGAAAAAAGATAAAGAGTTTTATTCACAAAATAAAAAAAATGGACTTTTCTTATGTACTCTGAAAACTATTTAAATCGTCAAAAAGCTCTGGCCATACTTTGGACGTTATGATAATAATTCTATTAAGAGAGAGAATAATACAACTAAAGTTTTTAAAAAGCTTGGTGGTTTCCCGAATTCCTACTCTATTCTTAATTCTTAATTAATGGCGTCGCGATATATAAACGTTACGCATTTTGCCAAAGTAACAAAAATTTGTGCAGTAGATTTGAGTTAAAAATGGAGTCTCTCAACAAGTGTTTTTACAACAAGAACTCGGAAAAAAATCCCCATTCACGAATCAAGAGTCTATTTATTGACAAGCGAAGAGTTTAGTGCTCTAACATTCGCATTTTCAATGGTACATCGAAAATATCACTAACCCTACAATGAGTAAGAAATACAATATTTTAAAGGCGATTATTGAACGTCAATAAAAACTAGCATAGTTTATGTAAGGTCCCCCAATAGAGGTTGATATTACTGGGTGTTTAGAAATGAGTCGTTTTAATATTATCTCGCGAGAGAATTTTCACAACAAATTATGTGCAGTTGCACGAGTATATAATACTACTTTAATAAACACATACGTACGAATACATTACAATAAAACAAAAATAGCAATTAATTTATTTTAAGTGTCAACTAGTAACTCAAATTTGGTTGTTATTTTAAAAAAATGCTGTAATTTAATGAGTCGAACCGATGCTTGAACAGTATTTTTATTACAGGTTGATTTTTTATATTTTCATTTGAGTAACTGTGTTAATAGTATATTATGGTACAAGTGAGCTAAGTTGCTCATAACTCATAACTTAATTCGAATATTAATATATGAGTGTAGATATTTTTTTTAATATACTGGAAGTAATTTTACAACAACCGCCACCAATATAATAATGGCATCGCTAAAATAATATTTTCCCATCACCATAACATTGGACACAGCTCACGTTGTCCGAAATTGCTACCGGCTATTTTACCCGGTGTAGGTATGTCCGTTTGTTTTATACTACCCTCCACTCTGAAACATTAAAATGATTCAAAGTTTATTTTTGTTACGTAAATTATACGGGTCTATTTTGGGGCGTATAAATTTTTCATGGAACTTAAGAGTTTCACTTTGAATACGTAATTTTTAAAAGGTGACTGAGAAAAAGGGGAGTAACTTTATTTTGTTGGTTTGGACACCGCCGCATTTTATCTAGGTTATACTTTATCCCTTATATCCTTTATTTATGCACTTACGTAGGCATATTGCCTAGATTTTTGGAGTTAAGTTCGTTAGTCACTTACATAACCTCACTCACGTCCAACGTAATCCAAAATCAAACCGTAAACCAAAAAGATTAAATACTTGTAAGAAGATTAAATTTAAAAAAAAAATAAAGAGAGTAGCAAAGAACAAACTCACTTCCACGACCTGTCGCGAATGTTACCGAGTGTGTTCCGAACTCGGTTCATGTGGACATAACTTGCGTTCCGACTGTTTGTATGAAGAAACAATACTGGATATACGTAATATGCTAACTTGTCCTGTATCAGTAAGATAATTATGTTAAATACGTACGTAGTAGTTGAGGGGTTGAGCAGAAACCTTAGGTAACATTTTGATACACATAAAGCCATATCTGGCAGTTTGGGTCAAGCTGTGCCTCCAAACAGTGACAGGGCCATCGCCCACATAAAAGGTCCTAACCCAAAATATTATTAAATAAGGGGCTGAGGCCGTATCTCAGAGCACTTCGACCCTATGGGATCTTTTGTGCTTCAAAAGATCCCAACTTAACAACCCGTAACTTAACTCAAAAAGTAGCAATCCTTCAGTAAACAAACATAAGATTCAGTTTAGCCTAAAGCAATAAGTATAACTTACAAAATATGTGTAAAAAACAATTATCTCAGTATCGAAAAGAATTGGCAAACTCTTGCTGACACAATGTCTGAGATAGGAGGCGAAATTTTCATAAGAATTAGGTTAAGACTAAGGCCCGTATTACAGAATGACATTCAGAAGTCAAACACGTCTTGAGAATCGTCTGTCACTTTCTATCACACACAAAGTGATAGAGACGTAGGACGCTCAAGTCGGCGTTCATTCTTGAAACTCATTCTATAATACGAACATAAGTCAACAATTTTCATTTGGTTTTCAAAACTTTAAAGGTATTAATTTTTTTAAGCATCGAATCAGTTGTCTATTAAGAGACCAAAGGCGAAATGTGTAATAAAAAATCACAATTATTTCATACATTTTGATAAAGAATAATTTGATAAGAATATATTGTTTGCAAAAACACTCATTGGGAACGATTAATCTGGTCCGTTCTTACGATCCGAATTCCAACATTACGTCCTAGTTAATAAAGTTCCTTTCCCGACTGTGATACACGGCGAAAAATATGATATTAATTCAGAACAATTACTTGAGTGAAATATGTTATCCTCGCATGTGTCAGGTTGCGCAAAAATAAGGAACACTTATGTAACCTTTGTGGGTTACATTAGATAAATTATTTACCCAACATTTTTCGAAGCCATTTTTAAGATTCTTCATTTTCTTCCATAAACAAAACACTTAATAAAGTCTCGTATTATCCTGTTTTATTCCCTTCATACTAGTAACAGGAAATAAGAAAAATAAATATTATGAGCTACACCAACGAAGCAAGTTAAAACGCTATGTCGTAAACTGAAATCACTCTAGATACTGGGCCCATATTGGCTCACATAATATTCTAAATCCTATTCTTTGTCTTACTACCGATTTGTGTTCATAATAATCAATCTTCATAATTTTATTTTTCATACTTTTTTTATTCATACATTTTTATTACTACCAACGGAGCTCATAACAGTTAGTGATCATAATTTTTTTATTAATACTGTTACTACCTTGTTGCTTACAAAAACAGTGCACTCCGCCTGGTCATAAAAAAATAACCCTAACCTACCCATCACCCAGCCATGGTGCATAAAACACTAGACTCGCCCAAAAATGTATGATTAATGATATTATGAATTTCAATGATTATGTTTTTAAATATGTATCATCATCATCATCCTCAGCCCGTTATCACAATATATAAATGTAACAGTATGGAAACTAAGCCTAGTTGTTAAAATAATTACCTACGCTCCATTGAAGCAATAGGGTTGTCCCCTGTAAATCCAAGACGCCATCTTGGATTTACATTTTGACATCACTATCGGCTTTAACTCTCGAGAACCATGAAAACGATACCCATGACGAAAGAGTTGATAATTTCTTGCAGCTGCCATCTTGGATTTACATTTTGACAGTACTATCGGTTTCTACTCCCTCGAAAACCACGAAAATGATACCCATAACGAAAAAGTTATTAATTAATTGCAGCCGCCATCTTGAAATTTAATTTTGACAGCACTATCGACTTTGCTTTAACTCCCTCGAAAACCATGAAAACGACACCCATGACGAAAATGTTGATAATATATTGCAGCCGCCATCTTAGATTTACATTCTGAGTTAATTTCATTAATTTATTATGATCGATCACTCAAACAATTTTATTCGAGTACAATAATAAAACATTAAATCATTCTTACCGTTCAAAATCCGCAGGAAGTTTAAAAAACGATAACTCCGGTTTTGATGAAGCCGAGTTCAAGCAGCCGTATAGGTACTACGCAATACGCTCGTGGCATTTTCAAAAAGATCACGTAAATTAACTTAGATTTGACCACTCGTCTTGACGCGTCACCGCGACACCGCGACACCGCGACAATCGCTTAGGGGGCTCGTCGATGCACATGTTTGTGTGAGTGTGCCGTTTCGAACATTTGTAGGTAGTTTCCTTACTGTTCCACATCTATATACTGTGCCGTTATCGCCCACTGCTGAGCATAGGCCTCTCTTCGCGTACGCCACTCGTCCCGTTAAATATGTAGTTTTTAAATTTTTTATGAAGAATGATCATTATGGTTTTAAATGGTATGAGAAATGTTTTGGACCTCCAATCATAGGAATGGAAAAGTTATGTAAGAAAATGTTCACCCGTAGATACTTCTTAATGGCGTTCATTTAATAAAAAAAATCTACTGGCCAATTGGTACATGTTTACCATAAAAATATAAGCACCAAGCACTGACAAATTTCGATATTACAAGCAGTGTCCCGGTAGCGTAGTGGTTAACGCAGCCGCCCGGATTGCGGAGGATGCTGGTTTCAATTCCCGCCTGGGGCAGGTCGAATTTTTTTCACTGTATTTTCTAGTTCTATTGGCTAACGTTTCTCTATCCCTCTTTCTCCTCTTGCTCCCAATACTGCTTCATGATTTAGCATTCGATTCTAACGTCTGCTATCTTTCGACAGCAGAGGAGACCACCAGCATAACGTGCCTTCCGAAGCACGCAGGAAAATCGAGTTGAGGAATTTGCGGTCACCCATCCAACTACCGACCGCACACTTGGTAGCTTAGCTATCATGATCGTTATGAAACGCAAGTTCTCAGCGCCATCGAACTCCACCGGCAAACTTCACTACTATCCGATAAAAACAAAATACTTCGAAAATGTAGAGTCACGTTATTGCAGATGTAATGTTTCCTAATACGAGCGACTGATTCATAGTGCCCTCTTTATTGTACATGGTCAAAAAATTATTTTAAATATTTTATCATCACTGAGAAAAATATAATTAAACTTTTAAAGATGTTAAAATTACTCCAATATTATCTAACAAGTTTCTCTCATTAACATTCAGGGGCCTTAACTAAACAAAAATTTCTTCGCAAATTGTAGATATTTTCGGTTTAGTGACGCGTCCCCCATTATTGCTACCCTTCTAAAAATCTTCTAATTAAAATTTGATTGGATTCTTAGAGATTTAGTAAGTCCGTTGCCTAAATTTTAATTAAGAAAGGTGAAATTAACTGTTTTATTCATAGTAAGTGAATAACGAAGATTTATTCGCTACTGTTTTCAGATTTCATTGTAGCTGTTTTTCAATTCTCAACGGGGAATCTCTTGGCCTACGTACCACCTGATTTTAAGTGATGATACTGCCAAATAATTTTTGTATAGTTAAAACTAAATTACAAAAGATTTTAACATTTGAATTATGACTCTTTTCACATTAATATTATGAAAAATGTAAAGGGAGGATAAACTTTGCTGAGGTTCTTGCAGATTCCCACCTGATGTTAAGTGGTTACCGTCGCCTATAGACACTTGCAATATTAATGGTAAATCCAGGGTAAATCACTTAATACTGCAAGTGCGTTGCCACCCTGGGGACTAAGATGATATGCATTCCATGCCCAGTAATGACACTGGCTACCTTTCTCTTCAATCCGAAACACAGCGAACTGCTTCACGACAGAATTCAGAAAGGCGTTGGCACCTACTCAGACGACCGTACATATGGGTCTACCACCTAGTATCTTCTCAGAGCAAAATCTCCTAGTAGACTCTTGAACCGATGGCATCAAATTTGACGTTCATAAGTATGCAAATTGTACCTGAACGAATAAAGAAGTTTGACTTTGATTATCAGACTCGCCTTCAGAATCTAATTTCGGTGGACGAGTCAGTACATCAAGGAGATAGTTTAACCTACAAAATTCCTAAACCTGCGACCTCACTCGCGTCGAACGAGTACTTGGTAGTAAAACTACAAAATATTTTACCTTCGTGTCGATAATAGAGTTAGTACAGTGCTATCATAAACATCATTTTATTACAGTTGTTGTATGTCACATCGCAAGTGCAGGAAATGAATAAATCCCTGCTATTTTTATGATCTCCACTAGCTTATTTGGCTCGGAGTTTTATGAAGATTAAGTTTGTCGGGTATTCAGAAAACTTTTGTTAATCAGAGAGATGGTCGAAACTGGAGACGTACATGGTATGGAATACATGCGATACATAAAGATAAAGAAATCCATATCAACAATAATACTTCAGATTGCCTAGTTTAACTTCGATCAGGCAAGCAATACGCTTGTTTGCCATCCGTGTAGAATAAAACTGGAGCTATATTCCAACGCGAAGTTAGAAATCTATTGCTCATTTGTATGTCTTTCTTATTACGAAGGGAAAGGTGGCCAGAATGGCAACGCACTTGCAGTGTCAAGTGATCTACCCTGAACACTGTAAAGTGTCTATAGCTTGTTTGCTATCTCGTAATATATTAAAAAAGATGTAGTACAATCAAGAAATGGAATTCACTGCCAGCACACGTGTTCATTCCTCCTTACGATCTCGGGTCATTCAAAAGAGGCGTGAAGAAGCACCTTGCAGGTCGGCAAGGCGAGGGTGGCTAGCGCGGCGGTTTATCTCTGCACCAGCTATCTTCGCATTTGAACTCCACTTCTGCTTACCATCAGGTGCAATGGAGCCAACATTTGGTTACACATAAAGCCACATCTGGCTGTATGGAACACGCAGTGCCTCAAAATAGTGACAGGTTGCCAGCCTGTCGTCAACATAATGGAGGCATTAAGCCCACAAAGGAACTAATTTTTCAGTGAACTTATGAAAAAAGCCCACATCCAGGATAGATCTTAAGCATCCCATTAGTACGGGCAGTATAGAATATAAAGTTTATAAAAAAACAACACTTATAATTTTTTTTTGATCGCCCATGACAGTACTCAATAGAGACTATGCATGATTTTTTAAATATTTGTATTTAGTTCTTTACATCCCCATAACAGGAATATTCAACGTCGAGAAAATAGTATAACGTGTCTAAAAAAATATTAAAAATAGCCACACAGCCCTGGCATTTAAACACTCGTGACGTCATAGTCTATAATAATGGTCTATATCAACAAAACAAACAATATAATTTTTTTTTTGACACCAATTATCTAGCCCAAATTAAGTATCTTTAAAAATAGCCACCCAGCACGGGTATTTAAACACTCGTGACGTCATAGTCTATAATAATGGTCTATATCAACAAAACAAACAATATTTTTTTTTTTTCACACCAATTATCTAGCCCAAATTAAGTATCTTTTAGAACTTGTGTTATGGATACTAGATAACGGACAAATATACTTAATAATCTAGATATTTTTATAAATAAACTTAAATAAATATATAAACAACCATGACTCATGAACAAATGATTGTGTTCATCAGGACTCGAACCCGGACCGCCCGATGTGTAGGCAGCGTTACTGACCACTCCACCACGGCGGCGTCAAATTGTTTTAGATTAAGTTGCTTTGTATGTGATTTTTACAGATAAATTATTTATGTAAGCTAGAGAGTATTCTAAAACATTAACTTAAAGCTTTCACACCTTTGATTTCAACAGAAATAAAATCGGGATTTGATGTTAAAAAATTGGTTGTCTGTAAAGTCGGTTTACTGACGATAGTTGAACGTGACAACGTCTTAAGAAAATACTGATGGAATGGTAGCATTTTTCAAAAGAAAAATTTAATTTCATTTGTTTAATAGACTCGCTTGCACTTCAAGCCTTACATGGAACGCCTCAGAGCGAGGTAACGCCGCATGACGTCATGTTTTTTCGTGCGTGCAGCCGGCTCTATCGAATTATAAGACGTTGTCACGTCAAAAGTGGTCATCACGACATTGCCATATCCTGTTTATAGATTATTACTTCACAACCGCTTTAAATATTTGAATCTACACATTTAAACATTGATTTATTATTATTATTTCGCATTTTTCAATAATTTTTTTCCATAAAAAGAAAAAAAAAATATCGATGGAGAGACGATTCTAAAGTAATAGAGTTTATATATAAAACGATATTGAGCCTATGAATTACCATGCATATTTCCTATTATCTAAACTTTATTGTGCACTAACAAATTAAATAGTTATTTGTTGTGTAAGGCTGCAAAGTTGTTTTTTTGGCGTGAGTATTGAAACCTGAGCAAGCGGAAGATTCCAGGAATGAAATGGTTCAAATATTGAATCCTGAGCGCTGCGAGGGTTTCAAAGGGTACGATACGCAGAATCGCTTTGAAACACAATTATTCATCTCACTACAGCAAGAAAAATACCACCTGCAATAAAACATTATTGTTTTGTTATTTCAAACATTAAAATTACTTCAATTAATATAGACATTGAAAGTTATTTTTATAGAAAATTATTGAAAAGAAAGGTTCGAATTTTAATAACTCTTTTCACGCTAGCGGATAAAATGCACTTTTTCACTAAGATTTCGAATAATATCATTCCGAGCTTGTAAAGTGAAAACAACATTACAATGTTCTCATAGAATTTGTGCGAATTTGTTCACTTTGCGAGCATGGCTGGCATAAAATCGAGTGATAGATTTTACACTAAACTTTTTCTGTGTGGTTTGAAACAAGATTAGAATTGAGAAAGGTATACTCAGATGGTCTGGTCATGTACTGTAGAAGTAATGACGATATACATCGACTAAAAAGTTAAATACGAATAGGAAGTCAATGACAAGGGAGATGCGAGAAGGGGAAAACCATGGGAGAAACTAAGCGAATGTTTGACCAAACTGAAAAATGTCATGCCAAGTCAAAAGTACACTTAACATGTGTGCGGACTGGCAAACGAGTAGTTGTAGCGAAAGGATTGTAGTATATTACGAGATGGCAAACAAGCTTGTGGCCCACCTGATGTTAAGTGGTTACCGTCGCCTATAGACACTTGCAATATTACGGGTAAATAACTTAACACTGCAAGTGCGTTGCCATCCTGGGGACTAAGATGATATGCCCAGTGGACACTGGCTACCGATTCCTCCAATAACACAGCGAACTGCTTCACGGCAGAAATAAGAAAGGCGGTGGTACCTACCCAGATGACCCTACATATGGGTCTACCACCTAGTAAAGAAATGAGTGGTAAGAACTGATCCTGACATTATCCTACTGGGAAAAAGGCGCTTACCAATTAGTAGAAGATCCGAACCTATATCGACCTTCACCGAGCTGATAATAGAATGAAACATATTTTATTATTAATTTAGTATATTAGAAAATATATTAAAAATGGGTTGTCTAAAAAAATCCTGGACAGACTATTTTTAATTATTTTTTGAAAAATGATTTTTTAAAAAAAAAAAAAAAAATATTGCAACATCAAGATAATAAGAAAATTTTGTCCTGACTGATAGTAGAAACCGTATAGAATGTGCAGGCATTGGGTTGTCTATTATTTACCTGCGCGAACTACTGGGTTGTCAGGTATGAACAGGTATGTCGATATCAGTTACTTTCACTCGATTGGATAATAGAAAAAAATTTATAATATCATAAGCGCGCGACAAAATTTTCTTATTATCTTGATGTTGCAATATTTTATTAAAAATATTTTTTCAAAAAATAATTAAAAGTAGTCTGTCCAGGTTTTTTTTAGACAACCCATTTTTAATATATTTTGTAATATACTAAATTAATAATAAAATATGTTTCATTCTATTATCAGCTCGGTGAAGGTCGATTTAGGTTCGGATCTTAGACTAAATGTACGAGTATGTACAAACCAACCGACACTCCGTAACTAACGTTTGTAAAAAGTCATGTTCTGGCTTAATCCCAACTTTTCAACTGCGTGCGTGTTAAATTGTTGTGGGCCCCGAATAAGGGCGGGCTAACCCGCCTCAAACTATGTCGTTCGTTAACATGTAAATGATCTCGGATTTCCAGTTTAGTTTGAGATCTTCCGAAGCAACAACTCCACTTGAGTCGAGTAGTTTAGGGCTGAACTTTACACGTGTCAAGTTTATAACGAAAGGGTAGGTTAATGAGGTGCAAAAATGTTTAGCTCTCAGCTCCTAATTTACTACAAAACGGGAGAGTTATTTGTAAGCTTAGCGAAATTTTCGACATTAGTAAATCATTCGCAGATATGTTTTCGGAGGTAGGAACTGACGGTTTTCATGCCGTCATCCTTAAAAAAGCAGCCTCCTTGCTGCATCATATGAAATTTGGTTGAACTGGCGATAGGTTTGCAATGGTGACATATTGTTAATAACTAACACTTATTGTTAATAGTTTTATGATGATATATTGTTATTTGTTTAATTGGAACTAACTTTTGATGGACTGTACCTAAATAAAATAAATATATTTTATTATTAGCGGCCATAAAAAAAACTGATTTGTATTTTCTCATTTTTGAGTTAGATTTAAGATGCGCACGCGGTGCACAGTGTCCACGCCCACGATAGCCACATGTGTCCGCTTGTCAGCCCACGTGGGTCGACGTTTCCACTACTTATGATATTCGTAGCCACCCATGGCTATGTAATACCAGAAAATGTCACTATCACAAGCATGGACTCCACGCAATTCAACGCAGCACACTCTATACACGTGGCGCACGCGGGGCGTTTACAGTAACGCTATACACTCCACGTAGCTGTGTGTTTCAAATTTTCTTATATAAAGCGAAGCTTGATACACGTGTGTAGCGCTCGGTTAATTCAATTCGGCGTGCCGCTAACGGACACCGTTTCATATTAGTAAATATATAGCAAGCGACTTTCTGCGATTCAATTTGACTCGGCTCGGTGCGCCTAGTGGACGCTTAGCTTAACACTCCAAAACATCTTGCTACCTTTGTAGAAAAGAAATGGAAAAGACCGTGTCAGAGAAAAGCTCGGAATAAAAAAAATATATTTTTTTACTTTGACTTTGACTTTATTTATTATTATTTATTCTTATGCAAGGGGCTGAGGCTGCGTCTCATAGCACTTCGACCCTATGGGATCTTTTGTGCTTCCCCTTTCCTTACCACCCATCCCCGCCAACATCGAAAACATTTTGTATGAGTTTCACGATGTTGGCGGGGTATTTAAAGACTTAGTAGAGAGAGAGAGATGTTGGGAAATTATTAAAATAGAGATCGTAGAAAATAAAACGGCCATACTTAGAGAAAATCTGCTAGAGAGTCTAGTGTCAATTTTATTATTTTTCTTACATTATATTAACACTGTGTCTATGACACACATCATTGAGTTTATATACTCAACAAGAGAGAGAGATAGAAAAGTAATTGAGGTAGGGCCGCTTGAAATTGGAGCACCCGCGAACTTTACCTTACAGAAGACCACACTCAAATAACACTACATTTTTGTGGTGTTGTGTGTCTGCTGGTGAGTAAGGTTGCCAGAGCTCCGTGGGGTAGGGAAGGGGACTATGGTTGTCAGCGCGCGAGTGTGACGTCAGTGTTGCTAGCGTCTATAGGCTACGGTGGCTGCTTATTTTCTGCACTGGCCATATGCTAGTCTGACCACCAACAAACTTTGAAAAAATCTTTTGATTTCATTCCTTCGAAGCATTCTTTCGATTTGAAGCGGAGAGCTGGAAGATGGGTGGTGGACTGGTGGTATCTCCTAATGAAATGAAAGAGGGAATATTTACAGAGCAGAAAAACCAAGCAATACAAACAGAGTTGTTGTCACATTAATCAATCTTAAAAGCAATAGACAAATAAAGAAAAACTATTAAAAGGTATAATATTCGTATAAAAAGGTAACACTAGGAAGACTCGGCAACACCCTTGTACCTAGATATTTTACTTGGCAAATGATTCTCAAAAGAAATAAGCGAACATATTAATTTATTAGCTCTACATACCTAGCGCGACTCATTTACTCGAATCAGCCCTGCATGAATGACTTGCTAAACTAATATGCCTTGATTACAGTCAACTCGACGTAATATATATGTTCCGTAAGTATTATTGGTAGTAAGCAACTTTACGCGTGACGAAGTAGAGATTCGAAGAGCGAGATTAACTTTGCACAAAAATATTTGTTACATACAGCTTGTCTTTGTGAGATTCCAAGGTCATGTGTACGTGCGTAGACTGGTTGACCTTATTCAAAATCGAAATCAAAACCTCTTTATGGTGAATTTTTATTTATATCCACCAGCAGTTCGTGAGGGAGCAATTGCAATAAAAAACTCATCTATTATGTGCTCTTGAAAAAAAGTCACGCAAGAAATTATCTCAGGCTATCACAGTTTATAATCACATTAATGTGTTTCGATATATCAAAGTTTTTATTTATTTATTTATATATATTTAGTCATCATTTCATCACAGTGACTGTTGGACATAGGTTTCCTCAAGGACTCCAACCCGATAGGCACTACTCAAATAGCTTTTCGCCAAAACAGCCGTCAGTCCTCCTCAGAATGTGCCCCGTACACAGCCCACTTAAAAGTTTGGCAATTCTTTGGGCTATGTCGGTGACGTTAGTTCTTCTCTGATATGATATAGCTTCACTCAAAGCGACATCCTTAGCTACGTAGCTTAGCTTAGGTAAGCTAAGTGGAATCATAGTCTAACTCTTTCTCCTTGACTAAGCAGCTCTGGAATAAAAAAAAACGTGATCTCTATAACCCCTGGTATTGAAATTCTTCCTACAAATTGGCTTTCAAAGATTAATAAGAAAGAGAAAATAATATTCAAAAAGGGGAACAATGGAATTGGAGAACAAATGTAAAGGTATCGCTAATGATTTCACATAAAAAGTACTTATTTGGAACAACGAAATTGTTTCGTTTGTTACAGAAATGAAGTTCCATTGGTCGTTATTATCACAGTATACCAAGAACAGTAATACATCTTCATACAAACTGGCCGCTATCTATTAGAATGTGTGCGTGCGTACTCGGCGCCGTGTACGCACGCACTGTGACGCACACATTGGCATAAAAGTCTCAGTGCGATCGCGCGTTTTTATGTCATTGCACATTCGTTCGCCGCTCGTTCCCGCCCGGCAAATTTACGATAGCCCTACGTCAACGCAAGAGTAGGCTAATAACTCGCCGACAGCCCACAGATAAACTACTGTTCTTGGTATACTGTGTTATTATTAGCAACTGAACCTACATTTATTGGGTTGCCGCGCATTTAATAATAACATCCAATAGAGCTTAATTTCTGTTCTTAATTAATTATTATTAAGCTTTTGTGTTTTAATTGTGCCGGTTACGCTAGGTTTCCCGATGATACTCCAATGATGATTCTTTATTATCTTTGTTTAAAGCAGTTTAATTCGATTTTTTACAATTGAATAAAAAACAATTTAATTCGTTTAGAACGTATACATCGTAGCGGGGATCGATAGTTGAGAGAGATCGGCTACTTTGTAGCCTGATTCAATCTTGCACAAACTATGTGTCACTTAATTTCTTTTGAGATAACGACCGTGACTATATGTACGTATGTTTGTATAAATATGAAGAAACACTTTGCACCTTTAAATATAAGCCGTTTCTAAAAGAAATTTTTCAAATAATGAGGTCAATAATTTCAAAGCTTCAAAGGGATTTTGAAATAGTTCCTTCTCAAACGCTAGATGGCGTTTATTTTACCAAAATGCTCGGTTACATAAATGCAACATCGTGTCTATACGATTTGGACGGAAGTTCAGTGTAATTATTTGGTCAAACATGGCTGCGCGACAGAAAAAAAGGTATTTATTGTTCGTGTTAATAACAAAGCGCTGTGTCTATTTGTTTAGACACAGTTTTCCGTTTACTGTGATTGTTGCCTCTAGTTATTGTGTTAATCATATTTTTTTCTCGTATTTTGATATGGACGCTTTCAGTTGACTTGTTGTAAGTGAAGGTTAATAGCAGTTTAAAGTTAATCCTCAATACCCCTTTACTAATTCATTAGTCGCATTCTACAACGCCCATTGGAGGATATGTGGTGATGCTATTCTAATCTGCCGATGTCACACGGCTCTGCTGTAAATTTTGATAATTTCATTTTGTGACGGTTTATATTATTATCTTATATATAAAATTCTTGTGTCACAATGTTCGTTCCCGTACTCCTCCGAAACGGCTTGACCGATTTTCATGAAATTTTGTGAGCATATTGAGAAGGTCTGAGAATCGGCTAACATCTATTTTTCATACCCCTTAGTCAATTTTTTTTAAAATTTATAAGGCAAAACAACGTTTGCGGGGTCAGCTAGTTAGATATAAATATTAATTATTATAGTAACTAAAGGTGTTATTTATTTGATTTATTATATTCTTTATTGTACACACATAAAACAGTTATAAAAATTAATACGTGAATAACATGTACAAAGGTGAGCTTATCTCTAACAGAGATCTCTTCCAGCCAACCCTAGCTTTCGTGAGACAATTATATGCGGGAACAATGTGTACCTACTGATACAAAATAAAATATCTACACAAAAATATAATTATTTATAATATATAGGTAAGTGTGTACTTACATAATTATAATCTGATACAAATAAATTATTACCTACAACTACTATATACGTACATACAAATATATAACTATAATAATATAATACATATATACAAATACTTAACACAAGTTTCTGAGGTAGTGCTCTTTCAACTTGTGTTTGAAAGAAGTGACCGATGAACTATCTCTAATCTCAACTGGCAGTTTGTTCCACAATTGTGTGGCAATGATAGTAAAGGATCTGGCATAAAACTTGGATTTGGAAGCGGGACGAACTAAAGTTTTCGTAACACAAGCACGCTTGGGACGAGAACTGGGTGGAAGGAAATTGAAACGGGAACGCAAGTAATCTGGATGTTGAGGATTGTGAAGGATTTTGTAAAGTAGGGTGAGGATGTGCATATTTCTGCGAAGTCGGATAGGGAGCCACAATAACTTTGCACGAAATTCAGAGACACGGTCAAATTTCCGCAAACCGAAAATGAAACGAATTGCCAGATTCTGTAGGCGTTCCAGCTTGTTAAGTAGCTCCTCTGTTGCATCTAAATAGCAGACGTCAGCATAGTCGAGAATTGGGAGTAGGAGGGCTTGAGCAAGCATAACTTTAGTTTCAAACGGCAGAAAATATTGGAGACGCTTAAGTGAGTGATAAGAAAAGTGCATGCGACGACTTACTTCGTTGATATGTGAAGCCCATGACAATGTGCAATCAATAGTTAGGCCTAGGTCTTTGCTCTTTTCTGTAAAAGGTATTACAATTTCATTATACAGAACCTTTGTAATGATGTTACCATGTACTTTATTATGCATCCGGTTACTAGTTACAATCATAGCCTGTGACTTGCAAGGATTAACTAGCAGTTCAAAAGAATCAGCCCAGGATCGCACGGCGAGTAAATCCTCGTTGATTTTGGCTATAGTTGTGTCAATGTTAACAAACTCGCAGTGCCTGTAAATCTGTAGATCATCTGCATACAAGTGGTAGGGTAGAGTCATGACCTTAGTGAGTTCATTAATAAAAACTGAAAAAAGAAGAGGAGAGAGTACGCCGCCTTGCGGTACGCCTGCAGTAAGGTGGCACCAGTCGGAAACCGAGTCGTCACACTTGATACATTGCTGGCGTCCGCGAAGATAGTCAGAGAACCATGCGATCACGGAGGGTGGAATGTTATTTGAGCCAAGGACGGATAGAAGGACATCATAATCAACTGAATTGAAAGCGTTACTAAAATCAAGGAGGACAACAACAGTAGCCAGCCTGTTGTCTAGGGCTTGACGAATGTCATCAGTAACGTTCAACAAGGCTGTCACTGTGCTGTGATGGGGACGGAAACCGGATTGGAAAGGACTAATAAGAGTGTTGCGGAATAGGTAAGAGGAAAGTTGTAGGTGGACAACGCATTTAAGGAAAGTTCAAACGTATTCAAAGCAATTTAGTTAGAAGAAGAAGCTTTCCACATCCTTTTAATTACACTACAGCCATTACGAAGATAAACACCTGTTTTACGTTCGATTTATGGACAGCAGGTGGGCCCAAAGAACTTTCACTTACCTTGCCCCGAGAAGTATTTTTACCGTGTTCAATATGCTGAGAAAATTAATTTTCTTCTATATACTTTTATGACCGCGATAAATCTCGCAACATCACATACAACGATAAACGTACAAGAAAGGATCAATTGTTCTCTAATAAAGAGGAACGGTCCCATAAAACAGGGAAAATGAGGAGATATTGCTATTAGATTTATAATAATGGGAAAGTAAAGGCTGAGGGATATGTTGTTTTATATTTGAGATTTTCTATACTGCATTGTCACGGTTCAAGCCTGGACTGATATAGATCTCTGAAGATTTAGTTACCTTTTTGCTTGATTCCAATTTAAAGTCATAGCACACTTATCAATTAGGAAAGGGAACGTTTTTCTCGGGTTCCGTACCGCAAATGGAAAAAATGGAACCCTTATAGGATCACTCTGTTGTCCATCTGTCTGTCAAGATCCTTTATCTCGGGAACGAATGGAGCTATCGATTTGAAATTAAAACCATATACTCAAGCCAACGGTCCCTTGAAGCTGTGAAGAAAATCACAAAAAAGATACGGCCGTTTATGCCGCAATACCGTATATTTGGACTCTGTCAAGGGAATCAAAATTCATAGGGTACTTCCCGTTGACCTAGAATTATGAAATTTGGCAAGTAATATGGTCTTATACCACAGGTACAGGGAAAACTCTGCAAACTATACAATTGTAATTAAATCATAAAAAATATAGTCTTTATTTAAAGTACGTAATCAATCATCGGGGTTAGCATTTATCTCGGGAACGCGTGGAGGTATCGTGTTCAAATTATACGCTCAAGTTTACAATCCTTTGAAGCTGTGAAAAAATCAAACTTCTAAGTTAACGCTAAAAAAGATACGGCCGTTTTATGCCGCAAAAAATACAAATTTGTACGGAACCCTCGGTGGCAAGTCCGACTTGCATTTGTCCGTTTTTTTTTTACTATGAACGCCACGGAACAGCGGCTACGAAACGGACCGTAGCGACTCGCCTCACTTCAACCGACTTCAAAAAGGAGGAGGTTATCAATTCGACTGTATGTTTTTTTTAATGTTAGTTACATCATAACTTTTTACTGGGTGTACCGATTTTGAAGATTCTTTCGACCTTTGGAAGCACTTGCTCGTCATTGGTTCTATTTAAATTTAATTGACATCTAACAAGTAGTTTTTGAGTTATCCCTAATGATGCCTATTTAATTGATATCGATGATATGCCCAAAAGTGTCTTAAGCATGTATTATAGAACGACTCTTAAGAATCAACGCCAACTTGAGCGTCATACGTCTCTATCACTTTGTGCTTGATAGAAAGTGAGAAAAGATTCTCAAGACATGATTGATTTCTGAATGTCATTCTGTAATACGGGCCTAAGCTATGTTCTTAAGATGCACGCGAAACGCACGGTACGTGCACGTGGACAGGTTTGGACAAAGATTTAAATTTAATGTGTGTACAAAATTTATTTTTAATAAACAAAACCCAATATAAATAAAAAGCACATAAAAAGCAAACCATGTTGTTTTCCTAAAAATACACTCTTCTATCACAGAACGACCCACCGAGGAGTTCAGTTTGTTAGACCCTTACGAATAAATTGTCCCAACCGACCAACAGGCTCATTTTTATTTATAAGCCCTAATGATATCTACCAACCTGGTTGTGTCCGAGGCTCCCTATTTTATTTTCAATAAAATTCCAATATGTAAGGCCCATAAGACGGTGGCTGCAAATAGTTTTTTGATCTTCCAAAAGTTATAGTGAATATTTTCGGAGCATTCCTATTCATAGCGGAAGATAGATTGAATGTAATTTTACTGACTTTTCTAAAGTGATATCTATTTGTACGACGGCAGGTAAAATGACAAGTTTCTTCGATAGTTTTTGCTGCATATTATTAGAGTGTAAATAGATTCAGACGTGTGATGTATTAAGCCGTGTGATGCCGGCAGAGTAGAATAGCATCACCTCATATCATTTACTCGGTGTCGTAAAAGGCGACTAATGGATCAAAGGGGTATTGGTCACCTTATAATCCGTCCACGAATGATTGGGCAAGTGTGGACTACTGCCTAAACCTCCTTAGATGACAAGGAGAGGCCTTGTGCCCAGCAGTAAGTCAAATTATAAAGGCTGTTATGATAATGATTATAGTCCAAAGCAACTCTCGCTGAGAGCCTGGGCAAAGAGAGAAGACGAGGTAGTTTTTCTGTATATACGTTTGGCAGCAACTCGCGAGTGCGAGAGACAAAGCAACGCTGTAGCTACCCTCGCTCAGCTGAGTCTTTGCTCTTGCACGCCTCTGTTGAATGACCCAGGATTGTAAAAAGAAGGGAACATGTGTGCTGGCATTAAATTCCAGGAAAGGTGTAGGTGATTCATCAGTCCCAGGTACTGCGGCTGCAGTGCGATGGACCCACCACCGACACCTTGAATCCATGAAATACTAACAGTAAATTCCAGGCAAAGTGATGATAATTCATCAGTCCCGGGCACTGCTCCTGCGATGGACTTTCCACCAACATCTTGGAACACTAAGAGTTACCATATCACGTAATTAGGAAGTCCAAAGTCTATTGAGAAAATATATTATAACAGTTATTGGTAGTCTGGCGTGCTACCGCCTGTAAAAAATTAAGAAATTTAAAGTACGATAGATTGGCCATGAATCGACTGAGGCGAGACCAGAAAAAACCGGCCAAGTGCGAGTTGGACTCGCACACCGAGGGTTCCGCCGTACAAACGTAGCGGTTTACAATTTATGACGTATTAAATCAAATTCTGAGTTCACGGGAAGTACCTTGTAGGTTTTGATTCCCTAGCGTGTGACGGAAATTCGTCTAAGGTGTCGGTATAAACTGCTGTGTCTTTTCGTAAGGTAGTAAGTTTCATTTTATTAAAATATTTTTATTATATTATATAACTAAAAAAATTTAATTTGTGCAATTTTTCCTATATTTGCATTATATGACAATGCTTCATGCCAAATTTCAAGATTCTGAGTTTACGGGAAGTGTCCTGAAGGTTTTGATTCCTTTGCGAATGTCGGAAATTTGTCTAAGGTGTCAGTATAAACTGCTGTATCTTTTGATCGCGTTAACTTAGAAGTTTGATTTTTTCACTGCTTAAAGGAACAATAGACCTAGGTATTTAGTATAAATTTCAATTTGATACCTTTATTCGTTCGTGAGAAATAAGGTAGTAAGTTTTATTTTATTAAAATATTTTTATTATATTATGTAACTAAAAAAAATTGTGATTTTCGCAATTTTTCCTATATTTGCATTATATGACAATGCTTCATGCCAAATTTCAAGATTCTGAGTTTACGGGAAGTATCCTGTAGGTTTTGATTCCTTTTGCGGGTGTCGGTTTGTCTAAGGTGTCGGTATAAACGGTTGTATCTTTTGATAGCGTTAACTTAGAAGTTTGATTTTTTCACTGCTTAAAGGGACAATAGACCTAGGTATTTGGTATAAATTTCAATTTGATACCTTTATTCGTTCGTGAGAAATAAGGTAAGTAAGTTTCATTTTATTAAAATATTTTTATTATATTATATAACTAAAAAAATGTGATTTTCGCAATTTTTCCTATATTTGCATTATATGACAATGCTTCATGCCAAATTTCAAGATTCTGAGTTTACGGGAAGTATCCTGTAGGTTTTGATTCCTTTGCGAGTGTCGGAAATTTGTTGAAAATATCGACATAATCGGCTGTATCTTTTGATTGGCTTGGCTTAGAAGTTTGATATTTTCACAGCTTAAAGGGACAATAGACTTGAGTATTTCATGTGAATTTTAGCTTGATACGTCCACGCGTTCTTGAGTCAAAGGGTCTTGACAGACAGACAGACAGACAGACAGACGGACGACAAAGTGATCCTATAAGGGTTCCGTTTTTTCCTTTTGAGGTACGGAACCCTAAAAATAACCAATGTGTGAGTAATGCGCATGTGTGCGTGAAAAATAATAGACAGTTGCTTTCTTTCTATGTGACTACGTAACGGGCAGGTGGCCCAAGTCAGCCGACTTGGGCCACCTGTGTGTACGTGAAATGGTCTGTAATATACGACTTAGTAAGCTCCTTCTGTTTCTCATTGTTGATTCGACCGTCACAGAGGTAAACAAAAACAAATATGGCCATAATGTTACAGCTAATGGACGTGTCATTCACCGTATGCATGTTACTAGTTCATACTGAAAAAATATTCATCTATATTTTCCTGCATACTTCGTGAATCAACCTAACGACAAGTAAGATACAAGTCCGTTGATTTAATAAATTTTATGATATCTATTTTCTAATATCATCAAAAATATTCAAATCTTAGTGACTATCAGAACAATGGAATAATAACTTTTAAAGCAATTTGCTATTCTAGCTTTCAGTGAAAATGTACTAACCGTCCCAAAGAAACCATCCCAGACATATTTAAAAAGATAATACTCCAACTCTCCAAGTTTAAATCAATCAATCAAGAACGAATAATAGCTTAGAATATTTAGATTCACTGAGTTCTTGATAGTCCAAAATTATGCAAATTGATCGTAATAAAAGTTTAAAACTACAAATGCTTTGTAAGTCACGTTTCACATTGCCAACATAACGGCTTAAATATTCTGAAAACTCAACGTCTAATTGAATGGGAGCTATTAAAAGTTTTGTTATCAAACCTTTGTTGGTGTAGATAATTTGGTAAGGAATTAGTTTCAGTTTGAAGCGGCAAAGGAGAACCAATCTATTGGTTTGGTAATTGGACAAAATATTACAAGTATTTACAGTCAATTGAACTTCTTTTCGTTCGCGCTTTCGTTTGCGTCCATATTAAGCACGCATTGTACGCATCGCATCAAACAGATCGTAGTATTCGGACATGCGGACGCTTACCTATATTCTGATCTACTTCGGGATTCTCTCCTTTCTGGCGAACCCTTTCCGACGCATCTTTCTGCGATACGACGTCCTCACAGAGAGTGCTCATTGTTTATCATCTCAACATATCTCAATGAAGACCACGCGTTGTACCACGACGGTTGGCAACGAGCAAACAAAGATAAACATAAAACACAGCGCACTTTTGCAAAAAAATAATAATTGAGAAGCTCTAATGTCTGAATAAATTCTAACATATACAATTACATAACTAGCTGTCTCAGCCACGCGTTGCTGTGGTAATTTCACACTACTGTCCTACATTGAATTTGCAATAAAAAAAATGAGGACTAATTGTCAAGATAAAAAACTATTCTATCTTTCAAGATGGATCAAACTGCACACGGTGTAAAAATTTGATCAAATTCGGTTAAGTAGTTTAGGAGTCCATCGCGGGCAAACAACGTGACGCGTAATTTATATATATTAAGAAGATAATTGATATTACTTATATAATATTTATATAATAAATAAAAAATTAAATTTGCCAAGGCAATATGGGCCAGGGAAGGGAACTTGGGTTACCAGCATGCGAATGTCACGTCAGTTTTGAGAGCGTCTATAGCCTACGGTTACTGTGACCTCCAAGTATACCTCGCTGCCAAAAAATCACAGAAAAAAAAGAATTAATTGCAAACATAAACACCCTCTAAATTCGAACTCACAAAATTACTTCGTCAACATAGACTAACAAAAATTATGATTCTTCTCGCAAATTTAATGGCAAAACCACAGTCAATATTTATGTTAGCAAATTATTTTGCCATTTCCCCATGTGATTGGCATTTGTTTTGTTTTGGAATTGCTTCCACTTTTGGATCAGAAGCAATTAAAAAAGTTATTTCTAAGCTTTACTCGATCAACTTATAAGGTAATTACGAATTTTTTCTTCAACAAACGTGCGGTAATATTATTACAGAATTGCCTCACCATTTATTAGAAAATTTTGTTGATTTTGTGGACTCAAGTTCCTTGTAATTGAAATCACCTTTATTTTCTATTCTAGTAGAAATAGCGACTGCGTCTACAAGTAATTATCTAAGTGTCTTCTAATAAAAAAACCTTTTTTAACCGACTTCAAAAGTAGGATGAGGTTCTAAATTCGACTGTATGTTTTTTTATGTGTGTTACCTCATATTTTTTTACTGGGTATAACCAATTTTGAAGGTCATTTTAACGTTTGGATGTTGGTGCTTGTCATGTTGTTGAATTTGATCGACATTTAAGTTGTTTTTGAGTTATCCCTAATAATGCCTATTTAATTGACATCGATGATATCGTTTGATATTTTATTGCTTGTTGGTCTAAAAGATAGTTTCCTGAAAGTTTCCTATACTTACAATACTAAAAGAATAAAATAAATTATTTTTAAATAAATGAAACCGCCTTCTATACTAAAAACCGTTAAATAAACATTTTATGTTTTAAAAAATCTAAATATATATTTTCTTTAATATAATAGTATTTAGTAATAGCTACTTTATCCACAAGTAAATGTCTATGTATGTTTAGGGCAATATTGCTAACTATTGCTCGAAGCAATTTAAGAGACAGGGGGTTGTCATTTCACCGTGCGTGTGCATATAAATTACCAAAGGATACATATGAATACTCCAAAAGTGTAAAACGTAATTGAGCACTCAAATTTTCACGTTGAACACAAGATCATTCCTCGACATATATCTTGTCAATTTGCTATCCATTTCAAGGCGTGAAATCCCGCTGTTCAATCGACATGTGTCACGGAGATCATTATTCTCGTCACGCAACCACGCCGAGGAAATATGTGCCAATTTGGAGGTCACAAAAGTACATGATAGGTCGGAAATTCAAGGATCTTCGCGAAAATAGGTTTTGGGAGGTTCGCAGACGTCTTTTACGGTAATAAGTCAATATCGAAAGAGAAGAAGTTAAATAGTATTTTTTAGTTTACAGAAGAAAGATAGCCTATACCAGATTTCCAGCTAGGAATTAGGGAGTAATTTTGGTGGCAAATAACCTAATCGGAGTAATTACCTATAACTGTTGCGGAATCAGGAAATTCTTTTTCGTGAAGATAGCATAGGGTTGGTAGCGCGCCAACCTGGAGTCGTTTCGGAGACGAGACCTTTTTTTTTTGACGGGGAGGTCAAATGCAATTACGCATCGTCTCTGTGGGGTGGTGCCAACCGCAGGGGATATGTTAGACTCGAGGCAAAGGCGTTCCCTCCATACCCACTAAACATCCTCCGCGGCCTGACCTTCAGTGCGCTATTACGGGACGGCTCGGCGCACGTGAGCGCAACTACACCGAGACCGTCCCAACGCTGCCCGTCAAGGCACTCCTTGCACCAATTGGTGGCCAGCAGCCACTCCTCCGGCGACGGCTGCTCGACCTGGCGCGTCCTCCTGACGAGGACACCGGGAACAGCCATCGGACCGCACCCGGGGGACTTCGGGTGCGGTCGTGGCCTTGTCGCGAGAAAAAGGAGTGATTGCATACTTTGCTCGAGAATGTAGTTTTTTTTTTTCATTTTTATGGAGACCGACTATTTTAATATAAGGGCACTACGTAAGGCAAGTCCTACCACCAAAACCAAACCAAGCACATAATAATCCCTTGAGGATCGAAGCTGGGACCCCTGAATCCATTTTTTTAATGTACGAATGAGGGAATACGTGTACTGAGAGTGAATTGCATTACTTGATTGTGACAAAGAAACGAGTTAGCAAATTTCTTAGTTCGCGTCGGAATGGTAGCCACAGTTTGTCGGTGATACCGTCTACCAGCACGCGTAGTCTTTAAAAGGAGGAGAGATGATGGTATTAGGGAAAAAGCTTATAAGGGAAAAAGGAGAAAAGCTAATTCTGTCAAACAAGAACATGAAGGCGTTAAGCTTTTCGAACAGATCTAATGTCCACTACTATTCTTATTACGTAAGGAAGATAAATGTATACATTTTCATAAGGTTTATTCTCTTCACAACCACTATAGAAATACTAAAACATTCGTTGGCTACTGAGGTCACTAGTGTGGACGTATCGCGGTCAGACATCCAATTACTTACCGGATCAAACAAATTATTCTATTGTGCTGAATACTTTAAAAGATTCGCTAACGTCCGCTCGATACTACGAATACTGACCGACTTATGCCTAGAATATGTAAGTATTAAGACGGGCCTCTAAGGTGACCTTTGTTTGACTTAGAACGAAATAGTAAAACAAAGTAAATTGCTTACCTAGATACCAAGCCAAAAACTCTAACAAACAAACTATATTGCTTACCACTTTCAGGTTCATGGTTACCTAGTAGATATACAATTATAGAGATGATGACTGCGTATCAATATAATAATTTCAATTTAAGCTTGCACTCGATTTCCGTCAAAATTGTCACATATTGTGGATTTTCCAGACCTTATTTTGAAGCGACGTGAACAGACTATATTTTAATTTACACTTATAGTTTTGTAAAGCGAGAAGAATCTAATGGCCCAGTTTTACGAAAATGCAGTTTGAAGCTATCTTTCAGATGAAATACAAGCATTATAATGGTAAACAATATTTGCGAAACTTAATTTTTTCAATAGAAAATATACTATTATAAACCACTACAGAGCCTAAATAATTAAAAAAAGATAACGTATTAAAAAGGGATTTTAGAATTTTGTTATCATTTCTACTTGTTACTTTGTATCCCCCAATGGCCCCAGGGTGTCCAAAACATATTTCTTCAATTAAGTTTTAATTCTGTTTTCTCGATCGATAGAGTTCGAAATCTATTGATGAAGTTTAACAGTTTGTGGAATCCTGCTGATTTGCCGGCGTCTATACCTATAATTAGAAATACAATAAAAGGATTGATTATTGAACAACATGAATGAAGCTCGATCTGTTTGTGTCCACCAATCCAAATAAATTATGGCTTCTATCACGGAAAGAGGTCTCTTCAGCAGTAAACAGTTTACGATAAATACTAAACTAGCAGGCGTAAAGACAAGGTGCCCTAATATCTGCTTATTAAGATACATCTAAGCTCTAAGAGCAGAATAAAAAATTCAGTATCAATTTAAAAAAAAAACGGAATAAACGACGAATTCATTACATTAAGTGCTGCGAGGATCTTTCTCTATTTACGTAACAAAATCTGTGTAGGAATTTTCTGAAAAAGATGAAACTTCACAGTGCTCTCATTGAAACAAATTGGTCTTTTATATTTGTATAACGACCCAGAAGAACGGAGGTAAAAATAATATGGGGTATTATTTTTTCTAAAAATAATTCGCAAAGCGTTTTACAGACAGAAAACTTTTAGGCTCTTTAGCAAATTTACGTCATTTGAGGCGTAGATTAGGCGAGCTCTGAAATGTAAATAGCAAGCATCGTGTTTACGTTAAGTAAGGGCTTTTTATATTTTAATTTGAACTAAGATCACCGACGTCCAATTCTTAGTCAGCAGTGGGCAGGGCGGGCTGGTAGCCACTTGCAGAGACGTTGCGTTGGTAAGTGGACCGACAACCAAGGTTGCGGGAGGTCGCTGGACACGAGCTGCGCAGTAGTGATCGGGTTGGAAATTCTTGGGAGAGGACTATGTACAGACAACAGCACGTTGGGTTACCACAAACTGTCAAATTTTCCCAATCGATTATGCACTTTATATTAGATAGCCTTAGGTTGAGAATAGTTTGGAGAAATTTGACAGTTTTGTATAGCCCGACGTGCTGTTGACTGTACAACAGTGGTCGTGAGCAGGCGTCTCTCGGCTGATGAAGATTTTTTTAAATACACATAATCACTTTTAAACCTTCAAGCTGCACAATTAACTCTTGTAAACACCGAAATTAACACGATATCATTACTTTAATATTGCCTTACGTCTCTATTAGGTTGCACTGATGACGAGGACAGCGATGCCCTTGCAACGTATGTGGGGTAGACATAAAGGAGAATTCGCGGCGATAACTGAACTCAATTCCGGAAAGAGTAAAAAAAAGGTTTCGATGATTGGATTATTCGTTGGCGTATGTGTATCGTTTCTAAAGGAGCATACTTTGAAGTTGATAAAATGAATTTGGATGAATAACTAACATTTAGGCCCGTATTACAGAATGATACTTAGAAGTCAAACATGTCTTGAGAATCGTTTGTCACTTTCTATCACGCACAAAGTGATAAAGACATAGGACGCACAAGTCGGCGTTCATTCTTGAAACTCATTCTATAATACGAACATTAGTGTATTATTGATCTTACCCGGTACTTTCTTGACAGAGTAGCAAATGCAACTACACACAAATTATTTATTCTCTCACCGTGACCCATTACAATGACTATGTCTCTATTCTGTAAGGTGGCTGACGCGTCCTTGAACGGAGTAAAGACATCGCTGTTCTCCAGTTCGCTTGTCATTCGATCGAACCGTAAGGCAATAAGTACGTAGGTAAGAACAGCTGCACGTTAATTTTCGTTCTTTACCATTACCTATTAATGTTTAACTTAGGGTTAGCTTAGAGTTAGCTTAGGGTTAGCCGAGCCTGCATGTTCCTCAGACGTTTGAACAGCGTGAATGCTACGTTCACAAGTCGTTATATCACATAGCTCCCCAGAGGTTCCCCTTTTCTTTGTCAAAAATGACATCATAGCAGCGAGAATGATTTGAAAACCCGAAAAGCCTACGAAGCGTAAAGTGACAACTATTATTCAAAGAAAGATGGTTCGGAAGTTGATGTTTATTTATTCCATCCCTCACAGTGAGTTAAGTACAGGAAAACGTCGGGGTATTAAGCATTTGTGGCAGTGATAACGGTGAGACAAGTTTCCGACTGTATGTGCAAATTTGACATCAGACAACGGAGTTCCTTTTCATTCTGGTAAGAATTGTTTTCAGATTACATAGTGTATTTACTTTTTTTTAGTAGAATTTGTTCAGATTTAATTGCTGGGCCGATTACAAGAATTTTTTATTTTTATTTTACCAGATGGCAAACAAGCTTGCGGCCCAGGCCCACCTGATGTTAAGTGGTCGCCGTCGCCTATAGAAACTTGCCATATTAAGTGTAAATCACTTATGACCGCAAGTGCGTTTGCCATCCTGGGGACTAAGATGATATGCCCTCCATGCCCAGTAATTACACTGGCTACCTTTCCCTTCAATACGAAACACAGCGAACTGCTTCACGGCAGAAATAAGAAAGGCGGTGGTCCCTACCCAGACGACCCTACATATGGATCTACCAGCTAGTGGAAATCTACTTTCAGGGTTACTTCTATTACACACATCACTCAAATAACTGACTATCCTCCTGCAGTATCAGCTGAGATTAAGGCTTTAAAACCTTTCAGCACACACGTTTCAAAGAAAACATAAATAAAAATTATAATTTTTTTCCGGAACCATTAGCATGGCATCGCAGCGACTGCAAAAGGCTCTTGGCTTTAATTTGAATGTGGAAAACCGAGGAGAAAATGTTCCGCTGAAAACTTTTCATAATGTTACTTAGCGAATATATCAAATGCTATGCGCTTCGCTAATAGCACGCACCAGCTCCGACGTAATGATGCAACGTGAATGAAGGCTGTTGACTTATTCTATGAATGGAGATGCCGAGATTATTGCGGCTCTTTTCCAAAACTTAAATACAACATCTAAATTTCAGGATTTATTTTTAATTAATGCGTTGTGATAATTTTAAATTTGCATTAACGAAAAAGCGTCAGTGGTGTAGTGCGTAAGGGCATTGTCTCCCACCCGGGGAGGCACCGGTTCAAACCCCGCCACGTACCAATGTGTTTTCAAAATTTGAATTCATATGTACGTTGAATCAACGCTCTTACAGTGAAGGAAACCTGCACACGTCTATGAAGAAATTCTTAGGTTGTGTGTGAATTCGACCAACCCGCACTTGGCCAGCATGGTTGACTAAAGCCTACTCGCCTTTAAAATGACGTAGGCTCGAGCCCCTCGGTGGGGGCATTATATGAGCTGTTGTTGCTGATGATGATTAAAGATCGTAGAATATTTGTGGAGAAGACTACATGATAGATTAATAAATATTTAGGTCAGTTTACTTTACTACTTGGTTCGATGAACTGATTCAAGATATCCCCAATCTTTGCATCAAGGAAGTGAAGAGAGATTGCTGAGTTAACTTGTAATTTGAATTTCACTATCACTTTGATTCTAGTGTTGTCAAAACAAATACTTATCAACAATACAAACGATAGATTGAGTATAGTCGAACTTGTATTTCACATATTTCAATAAATCGTGGATTTTAATTATGCCAGTTACATAATAATAATGTCTAGAATAGAATAGAATAATCTTTATTGTACATCTTAACAAAGAAACTACAGTTAAACAATGATATGAGCGATCTCTTCCAGACAACCTTAGGATGGACAGGAAAGATTAAAATTAATGAAGGAAGCAGTTGAATGTCTAATAGGTATCTCTAATACACAGCTTACCAAAGTCTCTACGAAAAGTGAAGAACCTTCTTAAAATGCTAGTTTTAAAGGCGCTAAAACCTATTTGAAATTAGGAACAAATGCGTAGAAATGTTCAAATCTGAAAGATTATAACATTCATGGAGATCAAAAGGAGTAACACAAGTACGATCCAGTTACCAACAAGTAAATATTTGTAAATTATTTTTGACTAAAAGACTAAAATTGAATTTTATTTTGTTTCAGGTAAGACTGGGGAGTGACATACTCACGAGTAATATTCATTTGTAAGCGAACGATTTCTTTATCTAATATGACAATTTTTAATGAAAATGTACATTTATAACATACGTTTGGTAACAAATCATAAACCAAGAGGAGTGGAGAGGGTTGAGCAGAGCCTTAGGTAACATTTTGTTCCAAATAAATGCCTCCGAATAATGACAGGTTGCCAGCCTGTCGCCTACATAAAAGGGACACTCAACCCAACGAGTTAAAATCCTTCAGTAAACATCCGAACAAAGGCTAAGACAGACGTTACACTCAAAATGATCATCACAGCAGTCTGCGTATCATAAAAGTCGGAACTCGTTAAGCAAGAAATCACAGAAAATGAATTTGCGCAAAACACACTATTTCCTGCTGAACTGTTTTTAATTACTGATATCTCAATGACAAATTAAGCTTATATTGCAGTGTTACTTTGCTCTGAGTTTTCGTAATAAATTTAAGAAATTCAAGGGTAAATTTGCGTCACAAATTGAAGTCGCTTGACTAGTGAAGTATCTCCTTCCAGAAGACCGCAATTAAATAAAGCTGCGTGCAGATGCGCGTCATTCGCGAGGTAGAAATATTTATGCATTTAATGAAAAACGAGCCGGTTTAATTTAGTTTATTGGAATTAAATATAGATATCTACTTAACTGTATTTACACATACATACAATGACCGATTAAATTTCAAATGCTCTAAAAAGAAGAAAATAAAATAAAATTTAAATGTTATTTTTATACTTGTCGCGAGATTTATTTCGATCATCGTTTATTTACTATCTTTGCCGATTCTAGCACTGTTTCTTCATCCTTCTCATTAATGGCGAATGTGTCGCGACACATTAAAGATTACGCATTTCGCCAATATGAAGTGAAAATGTACTTAAAGTAACAGACAATTGTACGGTAGGTTGAGCTAAGAATGGTGTCTTTCAACACGTGTTTTTACAACAAGAACTCGGGAGAAACTCCCTAGCGCTGTTTATCTACACAAGTTAATCTCCTAACAAGCTTTTATAACCCTGATTTTTTTATTATATTTTTTAGTCAATTTGTTCGTTTTCTTCTCAGCCCTTTGATTTGCTACCCATATCATCGTAGTGCTAAAAACTAAGTAGTCTGCCATCTTGGGCGGTCCGCCATTTTGGATTTAGAGTAAAGTCACTTTAATTTTTGTATTCTTCTCAGCAAAATCTTCCTTAAGATACCTTTATCATGGGAGTGCACAAAAAATAACTAGTCCGCACTCTTGGACCGTCCACCATATTGGATTTAGAATGACGTCACACAACGTTATATGTTTTCTTTTTCTAGATATCTCGATCAGCACGGTCTCTCCATCTTTTCTTCCGTCTTCCTCTCTTCTACATCCATCGACATTGATTCTCGTCACTTTCTTCGTAGTAAGCTTATTATCTCTTCTACATGCCTTTACCACGCCAATCCTTTACCACGCAATGTTTACATAATTATCCGAAAATTAATAATTAATTTTCAATCTTATACCCAGGCAGTGTGAACACAGCACGAAACCCAATAACACAGGCGACGACACGAATTTATGTAATAGCCGGAGGGAAAGAGAGAAATTAATGAGTCCTGAGTGCCTTCCCGCGCACATCCCAATTTTTCCTTGAATCTTGTTGATTGTGAACTGATTTAAGACTTTTTAAAATGCTCTCGGGGCTGGTTATTTAAAGAATGCGCTTCATCAAGGCCGTTTTATTGGAAAATGAACGTTGTTACAATGTGCGTTGATCTAAAAACACTTGATAAGATATCTTACTAAAAAGGAGGTAGGGCACAGTGGATTAGCCGCACGAATTTGGAGTGCCCGAAGTGGGGCGGTACCTTACAAAAGACTGCAAATAACTGTACATTCGAGTTGTAATATTTCTATATGTGTGTTATAGGGCCAGAGCTCCACAGAGGGTAGGGAGGCCGGCGCGGGAGTGATACCTCAGTGTTGCAATCGTCTATAGGCTTCAGTGACTGTTCGATATCAGATCCATCATAATGCTTGTTTGATGTAAAAAGAACACATAGCATGTAAAAAGAATTTATTTAATGGCAATGGATCGCCCACCAGTATGAGTTCTAGTAGTCCTAGGTCCTAAATACCTTTTTTAACGTATGGAAATACGTTACGCATAGTTATGTGGGACTCTCTTTAGGGAAGCCTGGGCCTACCCACTAAAACCCAACGATGTCCCTCACATGCACATTGGCGCGAAAACGTCAACGGCCGCCACTTCCTTCCCCGTCATTGGACGAAAACACATCGGCCGCTAATTGTCACTGCCTGACGGGGCAGTGGGTACCCTTGCGGAATCAAATCGTTTTTTTTTTTTTTTTTGTGGTTAGATTGGCACAGCTATTTTCCATTTTGGCGCGAAGTTTGAGTTGCATCTGTTATTTATGTTAAATACAGTGCTGTTTTTAGTTATATCATATCTAGTGTGTGTTGCGAATTTCATAATGGATAAAAACATTGAACAAAGAGTTTGTCTTAAATTTTGCATCGCCAATGGAATTTCGAGTTCGGAGTCACTGAAAATGTTACAGGAGGCTTACGGTGAATCGACTTTATCAAAAACACATGCTTATGGGTGGTACAAAGCGTTCAAATGTGATGGAAGATTTTCCTCGCTCTGGTAGGCCATCAATGTCTGAAAATGAAGTTAACATCGCAAAATTGAAGGCTCATTCTACTTTGGGAGAGATAGATAGCCGCCGAACATTTATGTATCTCACGAGTCGATCCAAACCATTTCAAGCACTTGGGTATGAAACATGTTGCCGCTCGGCTAGTCCTAAAAGACCTGAATTTTGTCCAAAAACTCTATCGCATGAGAGTCGCTGAGAACATGCTAGAACGAGTCAATTCCAACCCAACATTCATGAAACGCATTGTTACTGGTGACTGGTGGCGTTTAAGAGAGCGAATTCGACGAAAGAGGCCAGATTTGCGGAAAGAAAATCTTAGATTCTTCACCACGATAATGCGCCTTTACATAAGGCCATCATTGTGAACGAATTTTTGACCAAACACTGAACAAATGCCATCGAGCAACCACCATATTCACCAGATATGGCTCCAGGCGACTTATTTCGTTTTCCTAAACTCAAATTACCACTTCGTGGCACCCGTTTTCAATCGGTAGAATACATAAAAGAGAATTCGCGGCGAGAACTGAGCTCAATTACAGAAACAGCGTTTAAAAATGTTTTGATGATTGGATTATTCGTTGGCGTAAGTGTATAGTTTCTGAAGGAGTACTTGAATCTGATAAAATTTTGAATGAATAACTAACATTTTGTGTTATTGATCTTTTCCCGGTACTTTCTTGTTAGAGTAGTATGTTACCCGGGCTATAATAACGAATCGATTCAAACCTTATTATAAATAAAACAACTTTTACGGATTTAACTCGCGTGTAATTAGATTTTACATGATGTTATTATTGCCCGACGTTTCGTAACACTTTCAATGTGTAGTGCTCGCGCAAATCTAAGAGAACATTATCAAACCTTATTAATCAAAATGGGACAAAAAAAACATAGACTGCTAAAATCCTAACCCTTCACCATAGTCGTGTAAAAAGTACTGGTACTCAAGTTTAGGAATTTAAAACTTAAGTTGCTTTAATCTTTTTCAAGTCGTTATCGGCAGTTTAATATTTGCCGTTCTCAGTTTGTTCTTGCATTAACAACGTAATATATTATAATACTTACTCTGCAATCTTGCGTGGTTGAGAATGCCTAGCTGAGTGACTCGCCCCATTTTTATTGTTTTAGGGTTACGATGTTTTTACTCGTATCTGGGTCAGATTTCTTGTAATATTCACTATGAGAGGGAAAACATAAAACGTGGGGTAATGTTAGCGTCATCACATACGGGTTTTGAAAGGAGTGAAAACAAAAAGTATTTAAAATGAGGGTGAAGTGATACATACAAATCATCACGCTGATAATAAATTAAAACTTATGACAATACGTATGAGGAGCGGTTTGGAACATCATCTACTCCCACTTTAGGGTCAAAGAGACATAGCTGATGTAACGCACCTTTTAAAAATATTTAAAGACGACGTGGACTCTATAGAACTTTTTAGAAATGTTAAGTTCGTTGTACCTCGTAATGTCACCACTCGGAGAATATTGAGATTGCATATTTCTCCAGCCCGTTTGAACTATCGATAAAATACCTAGTTACCAGATTCGTTTGTTCAACTGAATTAGCGGTGATATTGATTCAGATCTATTTTGCAACAGTACTGCATCACTCGGGCAAGCATTGGCAGATCAACTATTTAGAGCTTATCAAAAAACAAAGTAAAAATTGACTAATAATTTAATCTCTGAATCTAAATAAATCCTCTTTGCTGATGATAAGTTGCCTTCTACGATACCCGTTGGAGGATATGGGGTGATGCTATTCTACTCTACCGGCATCACATGGCTAAGGTAAGTTTTTGTAATGTAAATTGCTCTAGTAAATTTATACACTGGGTCACAAGTCCCAGGCTTGTGACCCAGGCTGCTCCCAGCTCCCTTCCCTGTAACGCAAGGACCCGGCACTCGCACGTTGAGGTCGAAGGTCCAGCCAAAATCCTGACCATTCATCGACAAGTAATTAGTGAACCAACCAACAAAAGCTGATCATCAGGGCAGATGTTACATTCCAAAACAAGTCAGTAGTTCGCCTCAAAGTTTATCGGCCTTAGCCATTTATCGTATTCCATCTCCTGTACCTCAATTATTAAATAATAAATCAAGAAGAAAGAAAGAAAGAAAAATTGTTTATTCAGTGTCACAATATCTAGGTAATACATTGATATACACGTTATACAAGTGCGTACAATACTGAAGACACCGAAAAGGCATTTACTCAGCATAAAATGTCAAGCATGTAGGATACACACTCGACGCTGGTCTTCCGTAAATACCCTAGTGGGGAGGTACTGCGGACTGCGGGCAAAATCAGTAACATTGATACAAAAATAATTTCCAGTCCATATTTCGCCGTCGTTTCTCAAAGTATTAAATATAAAAGAGTATTTTTCTATCGAACTCTCGAGTACTGGATGCAAACTTTGCCAGTTCGAAATATTGTTTCTGTAAAGAGGTCTCTGAAAAGAAATTCTAAAGATTCAATTTTTTCAATTCGATAGATAACGATGGAAATAAATGTTCTTTCTTAGTATTATTAGGCAAACTTTTTATTGGAATTCATAATGGAAAAGTAATTTGAGGACTGTAATCCGTCTAATACAATAAAAGCTCTTCTGGAGAAGTATCTCTGTGTAACAATAGATCCAAGGAAACATTACTTAAGTGTTTGCGGATTACACGCAAACATTTATTTGAACAGGCGTTTAAGGTTTACCGTATCATCGTCATCATCAAGCTGGCGTTTGTCCGGTTGTGCTCTAACCACTTTTTCGCGAGGGTGAGGTCTGCTATTCTTGCTACTCCACTTCTCGTGGTCTTCGAGATAATTCATTATTTATGGCTTACTAATTATTTGTGGTAATAATAAAAAGGTATGATGCAGCTTCCACCATTAAGGGCCTACACTCAATTTACGTCAAAATTAGGATTTTTTAGACCTAATTTTAAGCGATGTTGTTAGCGATTATGGAAAGAAATTACATATTATAGGAAGATTAATTCTTGATTAAAGCAGTTTCAGAGTTATATTTAAACTAGCTTCCGCCCGCGACTTCGTTCGCGTGGACATTTTACCCCCTTAGGGGTGGAATTTCCAAAAATCCTTTCTTAGCGGATGCCTACGTACATCTACCTGCATGCCAAATTTCAACCCGATCCGTCTAGTGGTTTGGGCTGTGCGTTGATAGATCACTATGTCAGTCAGTCAGTCACCTTTGAGTTATATATATTTAGAGTAACACTTATAATTTTGTAAAGCGAGGACAATCTTATGGCGCAGTTTTACAAAAACGCAGTTCAGAGCTATCTTTCAGATGAAATACAAGGATTTTAATGGTAAACAATACTTTGCAAAAATGTTTTTCCAATAGATACTCGTAATATAACCGCTATAGAGCCTAAATAAGTAAAAAAATTAAATAAGATTTTAAAAAGGGATACAAATATTTTTATAAATTTTAATGAGGATTTTTATAATGTTTTTGAAATTAAACTCATTTATTATACTTTCTATATTATAAAACATATCATGCTAGACATAAATAATGATATTATAACTTTTTTAAAAACAATCAGATTTTTTTACAATTAATTAAATAGCCAGGCACAGTTTTTCCTGACATTAGGACGCCTACATCAGCGAACTAGTGTATTAAGATTCAAGGTAATTTACAGCTTCCTAATTATAAACGATAAGTGTGTCTTCATTACTGTGCTTAGATTATCACCGTAAAATATAATGTTCTTTAATACTTTTCTTGAAAAATACTACTATAGTTAAATCACTATTTCTAGAATTTGTCTCTGTCTGAATTACTGTAATGATAAGAACAACATCACCAACCGTTAACCAGTCACGTATTCGGACACCCGTTTAATTATGTTACGTCCATAAATATTCGTTCCTTCCATTCGCGCTAAACAGCCTCAACCCGCTCAAATTAGACCTCTTATTTTTACTTCGACCCGTGGATCTGTCGGGCGTGCAATATTTCTCATATAATTTCTAGTGTAACACTTTACTGGGACTTTATTCCGATTTCATTTCTCCAGGACAGACATTCGTTTCCACTTAAGCTTTACAGCCAGCATGGTATCAAGTTCAATATGGCGTAGACTGACCTGTTAGCCGCGTAAGTGATTATTGATTTCGACTTAGTATTTTATCTCAAACAATACTCCAATAAAATTTCGGATCTAACATAAACTTCTTTTTCTATTAGAGAAATAGTAAGTTCTAAGAATACCTACTTTTGTGTAAATCAATTCATTTGATGTGTTTTACGTATTTTCATATACGAGTACATGCAAAAATATCGTGTAACGTACATTTAAAGAAGAATTGGCAAAACAATCCTACATTCTCTTCAAACTGGCAAGCGGTTGTTTGAATGCATAGCTTAAAATATGTAGCGTTATTACTAAAATCAACATAATATTCACTTTTTCTTTGTACAATAAGAGCCTCAACTATGCTTGAACACGCAATATGAATAACTGAATTACATTATGTACACATACAGCTTCATGGAAACACGGTATCCTGAACGGCGTTTTTTACGCCTGATCAACTGTGCTTGCTATACAAGACGCAAAATATTTGCAAGAGTATTGCTCGCACCTCTGAGATGACTTCGCCAAGTACTTACTCGATGCTTTAGATAGGTTGTATGGTCGCGCGATCCCCATAATTGGCGGGTAATAGGTGCCCAACAATTGAGTCTCTTCAATTACGTCGTGATGTTGCGTCATTGAGCGCGTTCTATCGTTTCTACCAACGCGGCTGTTCTGAGGAGTTCCTTCCTTCTTAGGATTACACGCGCTGGTTTGTGTTGTCGTGGTTACCTTTTCGACGGGAACAAAGGAATTACACAACCAAAATCTGGAAAACCCTTCAGATACATGTGTTCACTCCTCCTAACAATCCTGGGTCATTCAAGAGTATCTCTTGAGTGACCCACGAGTGAAGAAATACCTTGCTGATCGGCAAGCACTTTGCATTTGGACTTCTTTTTACCATTAGATGGGATCAAGTAAAAATACACGTTTTTTCGTATCACCATTTGGTCATGTACGCCACTGACAGTGCTTACTTCGATTGGTTTACTAAAATAGAATCCTTTCTGGTGGATATTAGTGGGTCAGTTTATATAATCGGTGACATTAACCTCAATAGTGCTTCAGTCAATGTATGTAATTATTTTTGCTATTTTATGTCTTTCTGTAATTTGTGTGATAACAATGTAATATGTAATGTATATGGCGGAAGATTGGATGTTGTTTTAAGTCGGGAGTGCGTTGATACCGTGGTTGTTGCGAATGCTGAGTGTGGTGGTATAGTTAATGTTGACCCATACCACCCCCCTCTAGATATATTGGTACGTTTTGCGACATTTGAACGTATGCCTACACTGCGTCCTAGCAACATCAACGCCGCTAAGGATTGGAATTTCAACAAAGCCAATCATTCTCTCATTTCTTGCGCGTTCCGCGATGCTGATTGGACCCCGGTAACGGGCGCCAGCGACGTTGATGCAGCTACTGATTTGTTTTATGGTATTATTTACAATATTTTTGACCTTTTAATTCCCAAAAAGCGAAGACCAAAGATGAGCACTGGCAGATATCCAGTGTGGTTTACTGCAGAGATTATTAAAAACATTAGGTTAAAATTAAAGTTACATAGAGATTGGAAAAAATCAAAATGTCCAATCATATATGCAAAATTTTCTAGTTTGCGAGCATCTTTAAAAAGAAGTTTCTCCTCTGCCTACAGGAATCATTTACATAAATTAGAGAATAATTTAAAATCTAATCCTCGTGCATTCTGGCAGCATATCTCTAGCTTACGTGATAACGGTGGGTTCAAGCCAAACCTTACTTATAATGGTACTGAACACGAGGGTATTGACTGCGCTGAAGCTTTTGCTGACTATTTTGCAAGTGCTTATACATCTAACACATCTCGATCTCAAGGCGTGCATCAGCCTCGTGACCTAGGTTCACTGGTGAGTGTTAGTACATATTCTTTGTCTGACATCAAGCAGGCAATTAGAAGGCTTAAACCAAGTTTATCTGTGGGTCCCGATGGGGTACCTGCAAGTGTTATTAAGCAATGCGGGGAGTTTTTGTGTGTGCCACTATGTCACATTGTAAATCTCATTATCACAACGACTTTTTATCCTGTCGAGTGGAAAACATCAAAGGTCATACCGATTCCTAAGTCACAAAATAAGTCGATAATCGAGGAATACCGTCCTATCGCTATCCTGTCGTCATTTGCTAAAATCTTTGAAATACTCTTGTACAAAAGTATATATAGGCAGGTTCAATGTCATCTATCTGAAGAGCAACATGGGTTTCGAGCGCAAAGATCGGTTAACACCAATCTGCTTACCTTGACCGATTTTGTCTCAACTTGTCTTGACGGGGGAAGGCAGGTGGACGTCTTGTATTTTGACTACCGTAAGGCATTTGATAGAGTGCACAATGGAATCTTGTTGACAAAGCTTGAGGCCTTTGGATTTACGCCACACTTATTGAAACTCCTTTCAAACTATCTTTGCGACAGACAGCAATACGTTCGATATGGATGCTATGTTTCTGGCACTTATAGCACCCCCTCTGGTGTCAATCAAGGGTCAATATTGGGTCCCCTACTCTTTCTTTTAATGATAAATGACGTAGTACAGGAGTTTCGATTCGTCAAATGTCTTCTTTATGCCGACGATTTAAAAATTTACATGGAGGTCAAAAGTGTTAGTGACTGCAGGCAAATACAACAGGACATCAATACCTTACTTCTGTGGAGCGATCGTAACCACATGGAATTCAATTTCAAAAAGTGTTCGGTTATGACTTTCAGCAGGCGGCGTCAACCGATTTGGTATAATTACCAAATGGGTAGCGAAAATGTCTCTCGTGCGGAAGCAATAAAAGATCTAGGCGTCACTTTTGATCCAGCTCTAACCTTTAATAGGCACATATCCGAGTTGGCGAAGGAGTCATTTCGCCGCTTGGGTTTTGTTCTTCGGAATATGCGAGATATTCACAACCCACATGTAATGAAACTCCTGTTCTCCACCTTAGTTCGAAGTAAGATGGAGACGAGTGCATGTGTCTGGAACCCACACGAAGCTTCGTACAAATTGATGCTGGAGAAGGTCCAAAAAGCATTTCTCAGGTACTTGTATAAAAGAATTTACGGTTACTACCCGTTTTTATACCCTACGAAGTTCTTGCTAGGCATGCTAGGTATGCATTCTCTAGAAGTTAGAAGACAGTGTGATCAAGTCCAGACTGCATTAAAAATTCTGCGTGGGGACATTGAATGTTCCGAACTACTTGGGAAGTTGTCGCGGCTCTACGTGCCTGACAATTACACCCGACACCACGCAAACCGTCGGCACTTGTTATTTGCGCGACCTGCAAGCCGTACAGTGGCACACGCACAGTCCCCAGTGTGCAGCATGCATGCGGCGCTCAACGCACTCCTGAGGAACTACCCCGATTTAGATGTGTTTGTCGATAGCCGTAATTATGTTTATTGTGCAATATTATTGTTTTGTGAAAATTATTATTCTTGTTAATTTTATTTAAGTAGATATGTTGTTGGGTATTTTATTGTTAATTAACTGACATATTATTGTAATTGGATAATTTTTTAAATGATTTAATTATGTAATTGGGTATACTCCCGTATAATTAAATAATAATAATAAATAAATAAATAAATAATGTAATGAAATATTTTTTTTTTTTTCATTTTAGTCAGTCCAAAATAAATGTAGAATAACTACTAGTAATAAAATTTGTTTCTTTTTAAACATAACTTTTCGTTCTCTTATGCAAATAATAAATCAATTTATCCGTGTTTTTTTATTTTAACATAATTTATTGTTTGCTTTTTAGTATATTTTTTATTAAAAATTTTCAGGAAACTATCTCGAGATCTTTTAGACAAACAAATACTAAAATGATTACGATAATTCATCAATGTCAATTGAGTAGGCATTATTAGGGGTAACTCAAAAAGTACTCCTCAGATGTCAATCAAATTTAAATGGGATAACATGATAAATTGAGTAGGCATTATTAGGGGTAACTCAAAAAGTTCTCAGGTGTCAATCAAATTTAAATGGGATAACATGACAAACACCAGCTTCTTATCGTTAAAGGTATCTTCAAAATCGGTACACCCAATCAAAAGTTCTAAGGTAACACACATATAAAAATACAGTCGAATTGAGAACTTCTTCCTTTTTGGAGTCGGTTAAAAGTTTGGGACCCTGGAAAGGATAAAGGATACTTTTTGACGCAATAACCAACATGAAAGAGAGCGAAGCCGCGGCGTAAAATAATGTTAAATGGTATAACGGTATGCTCTTAGTTTGTAATAAGGATCAACTTGGCCGACCAATGGACCACTTGGAGACATCTAGGTAATTTCAAGACAAACAATTGTCGTGAAGCCTTTACCAAGTAACGGCCAGCCGTTTAAGTGGTGGAAGCAATTTAGATTTAAATTTTATTATTGCAGTGAAGTCTGGTAAAGATCGTTTCAATAATATTTTATTGAACAATGTAGAGAGAATTGTCCGCTAGAAAATGGAGCGTATGTTCTGGAAGTTACTTTTTATTTACTTTCACGGAATCTTGTTCAGGCATTTACGTTCATGTTTTGTAGCCGTATACTGTATTATAATCTCTACATATTTTCATTTACATTAGGTAAACAATTACCACAGAACTAACTGAAACTTATTTAATCAACGATAGTGTCACTGTTTAGGCCAAATTACTGTAAATATTAAATATCAATGGTCCATACTGCCAGGTGTGGCTTTATGATTAACCAAATGTTCGACCCCTCTCGGGATTGTGAGCGTTATTATATATATTTTTATTAATGTGTGCTGGGATGGAGTCCTTTAATCTCCATCCAGTTATTTCATAGCTACTCGCTCCTGGGCCATAAATTGGCTTCCCCTTCAGTACTCGCCTAACCGTTAGTGTTTGAACTATCATCGCACGGTTAACATTACATTCGTCATCAAACTCCAAAAGGGTGAAAATACAACCCTTGGTGCTCTGTACTTGCTGTGCACATCGTGTTAGTGTTGTGTAAATGAAAAATGAGTCTACGTTGTAATTTGTGTCCCTACTTGCAGCCGTCACTCCACATTTATGTTAACGATTAATTAAATATCAATTACCTTTGAATATTCTTATACGCACAGACATACAGGCACACAACAGACATAATTCCAAAAAAAATATTTTTGGACTCAGGGAGGTCCAAAACGAGTAAATCCGTCTAAATCTCGAAATCGAATTTTTTGACGATTACGAGACTTCCTATATACTACGTATACGAGTGTAGGGTTTTATCTACCAAGAAGGTTAACAATGAAATACATATATACTCAGTTACTTTGTTTTAATCACAATCACAATTATAAGAAGCACTCCTAATAGTAGGTAATAAGTATTTTACATCACTTACACTAGAATGTCACTGCAGGACACGTCCGCTCTAGACGGTGACTACGAACTGAATGCCCAGAGTCGAGTCACACCACGGTAGGTCGACCGTACACGAAGGCAGCCGGAGACAAAGTGACTCGATTCCGCCAATTTCCGCTTATATTATCTTCTGGTGTTGCCAGCAAGGATATTAAATTCGTTCGGAAACAGCAAATATTATTGAACCTTACACGAGAAAGTAAAAATCCTTGTCCTACAAGTCTAACTTGAGCCGGAAATTGTTTTCCTTGCTACCTAATTAGGTTGTTCGTGTCTCTTGCTATGTGTGTCTAGAATACCAATGTCACCGAGTTTCATCGGTAGAATTTCCTCAAAAATATACACACAAAAGCTGCGCACATACAACCAACACATCTTGGACTGCACTTAAAACTTTTAAAAGACTCCGTATTATAACGTAACAAAGGCTAATTCAGCGTAAAAGCGCGGCTCTTCTCTCCCTATCAATTGTATCAGGGATCTGCCTTTAAGAGCTCGTTAAGTAATGGTTGTGGATTTCTCAGAAAAGGTCTTTTTAATGAGGTCAAAAAAGACTCGGCGATCTTTTCGAGGCTCGAGGTTTTGCTTGTTTATTCGATGTTGAGAGCCTTAGAAAATTTGCCGTATAAAATTTTATTTTTCGCAGTCCTTGTCGTTAAGTCGAGAATTCTCAATTTAAAACAAAGAGCCAATAAAGTTAATTTTTCTTTGCAGTGTTTTAAGGTGTTTTGTAGGAAAGCTGAAGTGGAAAAAGTCGCGACGATCGGTAACGTTAAAACAATTTAAAAATACAATAGTATATAATACATAACGCTCACAATTCCAAAAGGGGTCGAGCAGAGCTTCAGGTAACATTCGGTTACACACAAAGCCACATCTGGCAGTATGAGCCACATTGTACCTCAAAATAGTGACAGTTTGCCAGCCTGTCGCCTACAGAAAAGGAGCACTAAGCCCAAAAATTAACAATCCTTCAGTAAACAAACCAACTAATGCCAGCGACCAGGACAGATGTTACACTCAAAATAATTATTATTTACACAATATATTTTTCAAGGTATTATTAATACTATAGCGCACGATTGACTTATGGAGTAAGCTGATGAATGTGTGCCCAGAGCGTTACGAAAAGTGTGACCGGGCTAGGTGAATGGGTGAAGAAAGAAATAGAGAGAGAGAGTTACGTTTCATTTATTATTATTATTTATATTTTTACCTCCTTTATTACATTTAAAATACATACAAAATTATATTTCTAAATATTTTCACAATGTATAACACTAAAAACATAACATTTGAAAATACAGCAAATGCAGTTCCCATCGGCAGCAAGAACAGGGTCCCGGCTACCGGTGGTTAAGGATCCAGAGACAGGAACCTCCTCACTATACGGGCCGTGTCTAGAAGTACTGGCTTCTGCATCCGACTCTTGATCCAACCACCTAAATCGCCATCTTCACCTGTATCCCAAGATTGCCTGAAAATTATTAGTTTGAGTTACACGTCCGCCCATTGTGCAAAACACTTATAATGGTTCATAAATGTCGATAAAGTTTTTATTTGATTTTTTAAATAGCAGATATGTTGTTATGTAAATGGTATGTATCACATTCCATTTACATCCCCTAATATCGGTTGCACATCGATATAAGTAACTTGATCAATCGATTTCTCGCCAATTCGGTTCGAGATTGAATACATGTCTGTATATTGTTTTCTCCTCGCAATTTTATTACAGTTTATCCTTTTATTTGGGGGAATAAAAGTGGTATCATTTGCGTCTATTTATATTAAATTCTCTTTCTCTTCGGTTGTATTGTTTCTTTTTAGCTGCCATTTTTACCCGAATACGGCAGGGCCAAAAGCAAGGGTAATGATTTTAGCAGTCTATGTATGTACATATGCATTTTCTGGTAATAAATTTTTTTTCTTTCCTTGGGCGGAAAAAGCCTCAATCGCACATTAAGTCATTCTTTGTTTTACCGCCCTAGTTAATAAATGTACTATTATGCTACAAATGACCAGAAAGTGGCATTTTGCGCACGCTTATTGGTCAGGGGGTGATATAAAATTTTGTACTTACTCAGGCGGTAAAGAACATCAGGTGGAATAGAGTCATTTGCTTAACCTTTTCATAAAAAAAAAGAAATCCCCTCAGATCTATGTACTATTCCAGTATGTCGATTTCTCATCATTACTTTCAAGGTCAATTACAAACTGCTCGATAAGGGATGACGGCAAACTGACAGGAATGATGAGAACTTGCGCCACTCTATTCAACAACAATATTGTTTTCAATAATAATCATTTTCGAAACAATTAAACCGAACTCGATATGTCTGCTGTCCCTTGAAGGTGATATTTATGTTTTATTTCCAAGTTTGAGTCACAGTAAAGATTTTACCACAGACAATAATATTGTAGGTACTATATATAAAATCACTGATTTTTTATTCGCTATTTAGATAGGTAGTAGAATCTTTTATGCTACATAATATTGCAATTAAATTAAGTAAATTTAAATTACAACCGTCAGTGGAGTAGTGCGTAAGAGCGTCGTCTCCCACCCGGGAGGCACTGGTTCGATCCCCGCCACGTACCAATGTATGTTTTAATTTTGAATTCATATATGTACGTTTAGTCGACGCTTTAACGGTGAACGAAAACCTCGTGTGGAAACCTGCACACACCTATGAAGAAATTCTTAGGTTGTGTGTGAAGTCGACCAACCCGCACTTGGCCAGCGTGGTTGACTAAGGCCTAATGGCCCCTAAAGTGGGGTAGGCTCGAGACCCTCGGTGAGGACATTATATGAGCTGTTGATGAAGACCATATTTTTCAATTTTAGTAAGGTTATTAGATATAATATATACAACGTTGAAAAACTGTATTTAAATTAAATCCTTTTCTATAACTTATCCTATACGTGGTAATTCACATAAAAAAATTAACTGTTTATTTTTTATACATTAAAAAGTTATCCAAGAATGTATTACAAAATTTACAAGCAATGACATGAATAGGGTTGCTGAGAAACTGAAGAAAACTTTAATATTAACTATGCGAAATGCGTTTTTTAAACCTTCTTACAAATGTTCGTAGGCAAAAATCTAATATATAACACAGCCTTCTGTCAAATAAAATAGGGCTTACCTACATGAAAATCCTATGCCAATTCACCTTGAAAATTTCACAGCGCAATGAACATAAGGAGTTCTGAGTAGAACCAACGAATATACGGGGCCCAAAAAATGTTCAGTGCCTCGTGTTTAACACTTCGTTGGATCTCCTTGAGTGCCTCCAGAGATTTCTGAAGAGAACATTTTATTTTTAGCTTTCTCTTTAATGTTATGTTTTTTTGTGAGAATTAGCTGGTTTTCGCGAACAATAAATCGTTACGGTGGGAAAACGTTTACCAATTATTTTCGAATCTTTGGCAATAAAATTTTCGATATTATTTCTTGTGAAATTGTTCTTCATAATCATTGTATGTATTTACATGCTCACACCAATGATCCAGTTTAGATTAAGTTTGTTAAGTAGTTGTGTTTTACAGACTTGATAATGGACAAATGTCCTAAGTTTGTTTGATTATTTGCTACGCGTTCACGACTAAACAACTGAAACAATTAGATATGGAGAGATAGGCCTTAAAAATACATAGGATACTTTTTCGTGATCACCGGCATTAACACGAGTAAAGTCGCGGGCGGATAATAAAAAGTTGAATATATTATGTAGGTACTAGTACCTACATAATAAACAATCTTTTACGAATACACCGACTACCATGACTCATAATGAAGTGTTCTGTTAATCACACAAACATTTATTCCTACCACGATTTGAACCCGGAAAGAAAATATATTCGTTTGTGTTATAAGCACCGACAAAATCACTCGGTCTATTGAAATGATTTACTTCTAGAGTGCAACATTAATCTTGGTTGTTGGCTTTTAATTTTAACGCTGGCAGTGCAGGACCGATTGGGTTGAAGGCCTATATCCAACAGTGCGCGTGTCTCGAATGACTTGATGAGACGTAAATTTGGGACTGAGTGCGTCACTGTGACCTAAGAAGATCTATTGTGACTAGCCACCAATTATGTCTATTTAGACCTTACACTCGGAAGCGTCGGTGGTGTAGTGCGTAAGAGTGTTCTCTAACCAATGTGTTTTCAAATTTTTAATTCATAATATGTACGTTTAATCGACGCTTTTACGACGAAAGAAAACATCGTGAGGAAACCTGCATACACCTATGAAGAAATTTTTATGTTGTGTGTGAAGTCGATCAACCCGCACTTGGCCAGCGTGGTTGACTAAGGCCTAATTGCCCTTAATGTGGGGTAGGCTCGAGCTCTCCCGTGGGGACATTATATGAGATGTTGATGATGATGAGAACTTACACACACTCGTTTAGCTAGGCTAGGCTTCTAAAAATGTTAAGATCTTCGCAGCTTGGAATGTTATCATATCATCCATGGGCCGAGAATTTCGTGCCTTTGTGAACCTCTCATTCACAAAAGAAAACGACTTTTGCGGAGATTCATTCTCGACTCAGATGATATGGAAACAATCCAAGCTGGGAAATTAATCATAATTTTTGGACAGTGCCCAGCTAAAGGAGTACCTACAAAACCTCAATAGGAGGCTAGTCACAAAAGATCTTTCAAGTCGCAGTTGATAATAATGGGACGAGAATGTGCCTCAAAAATGTTGGTTTCTATATTACACTTATTAATCTATTTTATTTGTACGAATATGTCGTAAAAAATACGGTATCAAACTTACCTCGTATCGCTTGAGCGCAAACCTACACATACACAACTAATAGCCACCCCTCAAACTGTCGAGGTATCTAGGTTATGGGTACTTAGTTATAAAGTTATCGCCTTCCCTGAATTATAGTGCCTCCCATAATTAAAGCGTCAGAAACTTGGCTTTAAGGACGTGTAAAATATTACCGAAATAATTACCCCCCAAACGCTACGTGCCAAATTCCTTTGATTGCAGGTTTATATCACGTAATTAATTAGCGCAGCCGACGCCAATTACTGTAATTAATCTCCTATCATTCGTCTAACTTCAAACATTCTGACAATATCACTCTTCATTTATCAACGGCCCGAATATAATTGCGAAGTCACTGACAAGAGCCGAAAGCAATCTGATTATGTTTTGTTTCTTTCGGTAACAATAATGATGAAAGAGACGTGATAAGGAATTGCTTCGGAATCTATGTGCATGTTAACCTGGAAGATTTCAAAAATCAAATGCTTACTGAGCGAAAAATAGCTCATAATGCGTTGTGGTCAACATCAAACATCCACATCGCGAAGTTCTCGTGGTGGCTATCAACGCCTTGCGGCGACAATGAAGAATATACATGACGCATATTGGAGCAATATTAGGATATAATGTACAAAATTAAAAGCGAGGATTCCAATAAAAACAAGAGTGAAAAATGGGAGCTTAGTTCAATTTTTAAAATAAGCGAATATGTTATTAACTTCGCTGGCAAAAGCCTAATGCCAAGTTCTGATGATAATCCTAAAATTTATTCAAAAGAACGTACAACAAATTTATCTCATAATTTCATAGCTTTTAATTGTATTGGTAGTCACGCCGTCTGTCGTGGTGAAGTCGACGCTGCCTTTACATCAATCTGTCCCGGTTCAAATCCTGGTCATAGTCACCATCTCCCGTCCTTATAAGGTCTAAGCGTGCTGGTCTACGTTGCCACCGACAAACTGTGGCTACCATTCCAACGCGAACTAAGAAATTTGGCAACTCTGTGTCGCATAATCAAGAAGTGAATAGGACATAAAGATAACGATAATTTTATTTGTCAAAACCTGTGTATGCTATAAATAGCTAAGCTTATGATTTAAGTACCAACATGTCTTACCTTGAAAGGTGTGCAAAATATATATTTTTTAAATATAAACATTACGAAATTTAAATTTATGTTTAAAAATACATACAAAAAATGTCTAATAAAACAATATCATATAATGATACCTAACTAAAAATGTCAAATAATACAATTAAAAATATAAAATTGAAAATCATTAATTAAATAAATTATAATAAATGTCAAATAATAACACTAAATTAATATATAAAACGAAAGTAAACAGTTACATGGACAGTTTCCGAATAAAGTACTAGATCAGGCTAATGTAGATACAGAATTATCATTTAATTGGATCAAAAAACAACAAGTAAAGAGTCATCAATATTTGCAATACAGGATCAATCTGTCATGACAAGGCAACACCAATGTGACATACTCAAAGAGTCAGTAGACGGTAAATGCCGTCTATGCGCCTCTAAAGATGAAACAACACAACAGGCTGCGAAAAGCTGGCAGGAATTAAGTTATTATGTCAAAAGGCATAATAACCTCGTCCAGTACGTGTATTAGTGCCTAGCCAAAAAACATAAAATAGAGGTTTCCAATCTTTGATGGAAAAAAAAAACACTTACACACGTTAAAGAGAATGACACCGCAAAAATTCTTTGGGAAATACCCGTACTAACAGACATCACTGTAACACACAATAGACCGGACTTAATATATAATATACAGACAAACCAAATAATAAAACATACTTAATAGATATTACAGTACCATCAGCTTATAATATAGAAGCAAAGGAAATAGAAAAACTTAGTAAATAGCTTATGGAATACACAAGCAACTGTCATACCTATCGTTATCAGTGCCACAGGAATAGTAGCAAAAAGTTTAAAAAGATACTTAGATAAATTAGATTCAGCAATAGACATTACCATTTTACAAAAACAAGCAGCTATACACACATCCACGATTATTAGTAAAGTTCTAGGAGATACAATGTTTGTTAATAGAACATACCACCACACACAAAACACTCATCCATCAACAAGGACACAAAACACTCAGTCATTAACAGTCACACAACGAACAACTAATTCATAGATAGATCTTTTTTTAAATATAATTTCATGGGGAATAAGTACCTTTTTTCTTGAAGGAATCAAGACGGGGTATTTATAAAACCGACGAAAATGTCGTGTAAACAAATGTCAAACATAATATAATACGATGTTAAATTAAGGTTAACTAACCAATCCAAGAAAATCTCTTAGTTTGTAATAACATTTTTCAATCAATAAACATTTCATTTTTACTTCAAATTATTAATGTGCAGGTCTCAAAAGGAATTTGGAACTTTATTGTATAATTGAGGCCCGATACAAAAGATGCTTTTTCTCAACAAAGTAGTATCAGCAGGCTAGGTGATAGAAGATAAGGTAGTAGTAGACATGTCGAAATCATCTCGCTTTATCTACTAGGTCCTATTTCTACCACTATCTCGGAGATAGCGATTACACCACGTATTATACATACAATTTGGTTGCGACAAACATCTCTGTGAAATATTCTGCGTCACTCAATTATTTAGAGAAAGGGTCGGGTTAGCCCTCAGAATAAATAATGCATTTCTCTTTTCTTAGAAGCATTGTGATTTTCGCGTATATCAAAAAGTTTTGTAAGGAATAAAGGATTACTCTCGCGGCAGAAAACAAGGTGCAGATATTTTATCAAAGTCACCTGCCAATACTTTCTTATCTTTGAAAAGATAAATTGACCTATAGAGGTAACATACATTTTTAACATACTTTAGGTAAAATTTTTCTTACCTGGAAGTAGGAACTATGTACATACACCGCTTCAAAATAAATCAAAGCACTGAGGAACTTACTCTGTGGCGAAAGGTTGCAAGCCTATCATATTTGTAAAAGAAATATCAAACCCAATAATTAGCTAAACCTTCAGTGAATAGACAAACAGGAGCCAATAACCAGAATAGTTGATAAAACATATTAATTGAAGACTTATCTTGGTTTTATTTTGGTCAGGGAAGAGCTTGGCTTTAACCTTACTTGATATTTTTTGTTTTCTAAATAAGGTTAAGCAAATGACTCCATTTCACTTGATGGTAAGCGGAAGTGCAGTTCAAATGCGAAGATAGCTAGTACGAGAGATAAGTCGTTGCGCTAGATACTCTCGCCTTGCCGATCTATCAAACGCAATATTGAAAATTTATTGAAACTGCGAACATGTATAAGGCTTATACATGTTCGCAGTTTCGATAAATTTCAATTTGACGGTTATATCCAATAAATTTTGACACTTCAACGCGATAAATGGCTTTATCATATGTTTCGGTGGTCATGCTAGGCAGGCAGGATTGTAGGAAGAAGGGAACACGTGTGCGCAGTCAATTCCATTTCTTGATTGTGCGACAAAGAAACGCGTTGCCAAATTTCTTACTTCCCGTTGGAATGGTAGCCACAGTTGGTCGGTGTCACCGTAAGCCAGCGCGCGTAGTCGTTAAAAGAAAGGGAGATGGTGGGATGAGGGAAAAAAGCTCATCAGAGCACTCGCCGTGATATAGACGGTAGAATGCGCTCAATATGCAACATCGCGATGCAATTGGAGAGGCTTAAGATGGTTGGACGGACACCTCTTTATTGCCGTTTATGCGCGTCGCGCGAAGCTGCAACCTATCCAAAGCAACGAGTAAGTACTTGGCTGAGCTATCCCACAGATAGCAATACTCCACACAGGACCGTATTTGCGTTTTGTAGAGCAAGGACAGTTGATCAGTATGTGATATGTGTATGGTATGTGATGATGAAGGCCGAAGGTCGAAACCAGCTTCACCTGAAACTCTCAACCATAGAGGGACTGTCTAAGTGTCTATCTTATCATTAATTGTCGCTACAAATTAATGGCTAGTCAGAAGGACATAATACAAGTCCGTGGCTGTTTCGTAGCTGTACCGTAGGTGTGCCGTAGGTGTGCCGTAGCTGTTTCGTAGCTGTTTCGTACATGTTTCGTAGTTGTTCCGTAGCTGTGCCGTAGCTGTTTCGTAGCTGTTCCACAGCTGTTTCGTAGCTGTTTCGTGACTGTTCCGTAGTTGTTCCATAGCTGTGCCGTAGCTGTTCCGTAGCTGTTCTTTAGCTGTGCCGTAGCTGTTTCGTAGCAGTTCCGTAGCTGTTCTTTAACTGTTCCATAGCTGTTTCGTAGCTGTTCCGTAGCTGTTCTGTAGCTGTTCCGTGGCTGTTCTGTAGCTGTTCTGTAGCTGTTCTGTAGCTGTTCCATAGCAGTTCCATAGCCGCCGTTCGTTCATAGTCTTTCCTGATAAGGGTGCATTGGCCATGCATTTTATTTATATGATTGTACCTAGGTATTCATTGCTCAGATAAACCAGTTTTTTATGACTATCTCACTCTCGCTTTCTCCACTGTAAAACGTAAAAATATTTTGTCTAAAACTAAGTTAAACGGAGAAAAAGAAAAACCGAGACATCTTCAAACTCGAGTAGAGTACAATGCCCCATCTCAATTTTATCATAATTAGTTAAAACAAGATTAAGCTAACTCTAACAAAGTTATCTAACTGAACATATTAACATTATATTTTACGCAAAACACAAAATATAATAATGTTGAGCACAAAAGCCTTGAAAATTCCAATTAAATTATCCAGCGGGACAAACGCGCGTCTCATAAAATTTAAGAGATACAAAAGGACATTTTATTTCATAATCTCGAAAGGATAACAGTACTAATAAAAATTGGGTTAATTCGTTTTCGTCTGAGTGGCAGTATTAGAATGCAGAGCATATAAGGCTCTGTCTTTATGAGGATGTGAACTAAAGTCCTCTACGGATTAAATTTGTATGATATTATTTACATTACCTATCTGTTTTGCTAACCCGCCACGCGTCCTTCTCAAACAAAAATGCTTGTAGTGTCTATATAGGCTTATTTCACTACTTAAATCACTAATGACCTAAGTCATTAGAATTTATCAAAATACTTTTTACATTGGAGAAATACACTAATCTAATTAAAAAAGGGATGTGATAAACCAAGCAACAAAAATTCCAGAATTTATTTCAGTTTTTTATCAGAACTTATTTCGATTCACATCATCAGCTCATTTAATGTCCCCACCGAGGGGCTCGAGTCTACCCCACTTTAGAGGCGATTAGGCCTTAGTTAACCACGCTGGCCAAGTGCGGGTTGGTCGACTTCACACACAACCTAAGAATTTCTTCATAGGTGTGTGCAGGTTTTCTCACGATGTTTTCCTTCACCGAAAAAGCGTCGATTAAACGTACATATGAATTCAAAATTTGAAATCACTTTGGTACGTAGCGGGGATCGAACCAGTGTCTCCTATTTCGATTAAAAATACTAAATATTATGGCGTTTAGTAGCTCAATAAGGATTTTTAGTCGCTCATTTTGGATTTATTTAGGTTTAGGTAAGGTAAGGCTAACCAGATAAACTATCCTTTTAAAACATTTGCGCGTTAATGCAAAAATAATTCCAAAATACTTATTACTTTTTAGGTTAAGCTCATCATCTTTGCCTTACACTTTCCTATTTTTATTTGCAGCCGTCATCGACACAAGCCAAAGAAATAGATATTTTAGGCAAAGTTGAAAATCATAAATAGGTTATATTGTGAACAACATGACATTACCTGTATACATTGAGTAAAGTGAAATTGAGTTTTACGTAATATTGATATAAATCATCACTATGTTTTTGTTTTAATTTCGTCATTGTAAACCAGAGTTCCAAGCACTTCGTGATAACTACTTGTCATTAATTACAAGTCACAAAAAGGTCAAGTAAATATAAAAGAAATGTAAAATATTACTTCATAATTTATAGTTATTTTTGTAAACTTTAGTTTATAAAAAGAAAAACTTTATTTCCTAGTGTTACTATATACATAGTGTTAGATAGAATAAATTCCGGTCTTCTTTTCTTTATAAGGCAGTTATTGCCGTACGTCATGGCCTACGGAGCGCAAGTTTACAACGGTCACTCTAGTACGCGGCTTCCAACGCAAACTGCCATCAGTTTTTCGCACGCGCTCAATGCGAATGGACGTGAATTGATTAAAATATGGATGAACAGACAATTTTAAAAGATCTTCTTGAAGACGTGGAAGAGAATTAGTAATTCAACTTGCTCCGTTGTAATTTTCACCATCTTCGCTGACAAAAACACGAGCGTGCGCCGCGTCCAATGGTCGTACGCCGCCCACGCAGTCATTTCGGAGCATTCTGGCGGAAAGGAAGTTTTGTCAACGAAGTTGGTGAAATTTACAAAGGAGCAAGACGATGAGCAGCTCATCCTCGATTACATTCAACACAGTCATAAACTGTCCCTTTGAAATACGAAAGTATTCTTGTAATATAATATGTAATGTAATATCTATCAACATCGGTGTGAACGAGACTATTTTCTGCCTCTAGAGATAAGACGCAACATAAGCAATATAAGTGGCATTTGCCTATTGGCACAGATCGCCACTGGTATGATAGACAGCCTCGAGTTATTATCTAAAATATCCCTCAACTCAAATTTACTTAGGTTGCGATCGATCGCGCTCAGTTTTAAATGTACCCTCTGCGAATACCTAGGTACAAGCAGAATACTTTTTTAATTCGGAGTTTTTATAGTTTTTCCAAACTATCAATTGAAATTGACCTGTTATTCACCAGCATTACATCGATAAAGCGATTAATGATTGATTCATATTTTAATTTTTGATTCAATTTAGATTCTCGAACTTTGATGACAATCTATAATGTTACCAGAGTTAACGTTGCTAGTTTTTTTGTAGTTTTTGTAGTTGCTGCAATCATACCTTTTTTTTCTAAATGGATACTTACATGTGGAACTTTCTATTAATTGCTACTTAGTTATAGTGATTATTAAAACTGTAAATCTTCCTAAAAATTAAAAAAAAATTAAAGTAACCTGAGCGCATGCGAGAAACTGATCGCAGTTTGCGTTGAAAGCCGCGTACAGCGTCGCAAACTTGCGCTGCGTAGGCCGCGTCCAGTGTCGGACGCGTACTACGGCATTTGTTGTAGACCACCCTCTTATAGTGTCTCTAGCTATAATTTTCTAACTTGATCTTAGACTTTTCGTTTTAATCATATAATTATATCGTCAACTGTGCCTTAATGGCATGAGTTCAGAATTTGTGCATTAAGACTTAATAAACTATCGACATGAATTTATTATTACGAGGAGTTTATAATAATATGTATATTGTTGTTGTGTTAATAGCAGAATAAAATTATGAAACGTAAGGCATTTAAAAGGTAATTTAATCGCGTTAATTCCCGTTTTTACTCGCGTATAGCTAGATGTGTCGTTATCTGTAACCAAAATGTTACCTTTAGGTGCGTCCAGACAACAAAACATGTTATAAAACGTTGTTATATCAAATGTTTTATTGGTGTGGATGATATTGTCTATATGTCTTCTTTTATGTTGCAATCTTATACATGTGGACGTGTTATATAGCATAAGTTATACAACAAATTACTTAATCTGGAATCACCTATACGCTTTGCTATCATTTTTAATTATGCTCTACTTACCCTTTTTGGGAGAGCTTGATAGTATGTATGTATAAGATTTATGTATGATGATTTATGTATAGTATGTATGTGTAAGGTTTGCAAGTGCAATATACCTGTTATCCGTTTGATGGATGAGCATTGAGATAAATAATCTCTCAAACTAATACATCTCTCATAGTTCTCGCTAGGGAAAGTAGCTAACTTCAATGGCGAGTTAATAACACCAATCTATTAAGAGTCGCTTTTCCTCATCCCGTAATACACGTCAAGATCTGAATGATCGATCGGTGAATAATAAATAAGTGTACAGGGTGTTTGGTACATGGTATAACCGGCGGGTAACAGAGACATATAATATATTTTATATATAATTGTAATATGAATTTCAAATTGTAATGGGAAAGTTAAGGTATGGGTTTCAAATTTAATTTGATAATTTTGAATCGTGCAACGAAAGACTGGAGCGCAGAAAAGACTCCGACGCATAAATGTCACGTTTCGACACTTAATAAAAGGATACTACGGTGCAAATTTATGTCTGTACGTATTCTTTTTTTGAAAAATATAGAAAAAATTTTGAAAAAAGGAAAATGTTTTGACTTATTAAAAGGAAAACATAGTTTTTAGGGTTCCGTACCTCAAAAGGAAAAAACGGAACCCTTATAGGATCACTTTGTTGTCCGTCTGTCTGTCTGTCTGTCTGTCTGTCTGTCTGTCAAGACCCATTATCTCAAGAACGCGTGGACGTATCAAGCTGAAATTCACATGAAATACTCAGGTCTATTGTCCCTTTAAGTTGTGAAAATATCAAACTTCTAAGCCAAGCCAATCAAAAGATACAGCCGATTATGTCGATATTTTCAACAAATTTCCGACACTCGCAAAGGAATCAAAACCTACAGGATACTTCCCGCAAACTCAGAATCTTGAAATTTGGCATGAAGCATTGTCATATAATGCAAATATAGGAAAAAATGCGAAAATCACATTTTTTTTAGTTATATAATATAATAAAAATATTTTAATAAAATGAAACTTACTACCTTATTTCTCACGAATGAATAAAGGTATCAACTCTTTTCAAAGGTTTTTTATACTACGAGATGACCAACAAGCCTGCGGCCCACCTGGTGTTATGTGGTTACCTTCGCCTATAGACCCTTGCAAAAGGGTAAATCACTTGGCACTGCAAGTGCGTTGCCATCCTGGGGACTAAGATGATATGCCTTCCATGCCCAGCAATTACACTGGCTACCTTTCCCTTCAATCCGAAACACAGCGAACTGCTTCATGGCAGAAATAAGAAAGGCGGTGGTACCTACCCAGACGACCCTACATATGGTTCTACCACCTAGATCTTTATTTATTAACACTTTCTTCTTTATACATTCATGAAACCTCTAATTTGTATGTATGTATGCTTATTTAGTGCCAGGCATCCTAATAAGTTAATGATAGCAAACTGTAGAACGCGGTAATTTACTCAAATAATTCATATTGTATGTGTCTTAAAATATACAACCATCTGTCAGAAAGATTAGAAAAGGCAATAAATTTATTGAAACGTGTTTCATTTAACTGGTTTGTTGAAAAATATTATTATGCTTTGAACAATTATTTTCACTTAAAAACTAAACTGATGTGATATAATTTTTTTTTTCATTAGATGAAAGTTTTAATTATGTGAAGATTTTTGCCCGTTGTATAATCTATTTTTTTGTAATTTGTAACAGATAATTTAATTGTGACATTTTATAACAAATACCTAATAAATATTGTATAATTTTTGTATGCTGGAAACGGCTAATTTTGAGGTCGATTTTTTATTTAATATCTCTGTAACAGTAACTAAAGCAAATAAATTTAATTTAATTTATGTAATTTTCATTTCTTTACTACATTCAGCATAGTCTTAAATATAAAAATACTATAGCATGCACTAGGTACAAAACCTGTTTCTGATAAATCTACAGTTTAATTTCACTCAAGACGTGTATCTTTTGATCACGAGTGTCTTCAACTTATAGCTCTATATTAGTTACTAGACGCAAACTGCTAACCTCCAATTAGTGATTATTTATACAATTGATACAAAGTCAGTACCAGATTTTCGATTGATTCGCTATCACCAATTGCTAGTCATAAGTCCTCAAAATTTTTTTCAAACGATCGTTTTACGAATCTATGGCCAGGAATGATAAACGCGTATTTGCTTTTTTCAGGTAAATACCACGATGAAAATTACTCTACCAATATTGACTCGCCAAGCAGCTTAAGGTTGGTGTAATTTAATTTAACTGTGACCAATTACGTAATAATATTCAACACGCTCGGATAATTTACTACATAACATCTACATTTAATTATCAAAATATATCATAAAGTTATTTACTAGAATTTGAGCCGCGTCAGTCTTTCGTTAATTTAACTCTGCTATGAACAAAATTCAATCTCTCTTATAATTATAATAAAAAGAAGAACTAAGAAGAAATTTTTATTTTTATTTTTAGTAAGATTCAAAAAGAACAAACATATGACTTTGAAAGCGAGAACTAGCAAAAAAGAAAAATAAGAGATAATATTTTTCTGTCATCGACATAAAGGTAACCGTACACGCTGGTGTTAGGTTAGCCTGAACAGTTTACCTGTACAGGCAAATCGGAGGGTGTATGTATAGGAACCTACACAGTTGTGCAGCATACACGCTCAGGTTTGAATGTCCAAGGATAGGAAAAATAAAAACTGTTAGGACAACCAGTCAGATATACCTTTGCGTAATTATGTAAAATACGTTAAGGTATATTTTAATACCAGAAAGGAATCTTTGAATTTAGTAGCTTGGAAAGTTATACGTCAGCTTGAAACTTCATTGGATAAATTCATTGAAAAAGCAGTGGCTGGGACTGCTAAAGGTCGTGGGTTCAAGTCCTGTCGCAAGACTTAACAAGATTTTTTCCTTGTTTTTTGTTATCTATTTTTTCCTTGATTTTTTGTTATCTATTTAATTTATCTATTAAATATCTAAACATGCCAAATAAAATTAAAAGCCAATGAAAGTTTCATTTCTGTTGTTAAAGTAAAATGTACTGGTACGTATTCACCAGGAAACATTTGAGGCGTAACATGTTGCTCTACGTGTAATTGAAAATGTTGAGTGACAGGATTATTTATTAGCAAGGATGTCTGTCCGTGCATAATTAGTCACCGATAACATGACGCTTGAGGATCTAGTGTTGATCTCTAGTGCATGACATTATTGCTGTTAACATCTACAAACACCAACATTTGATGAACACCTATTGAACGGAGACAAAAACAAGACAACGTCGCGCATTATTGTGGGAAATCGCCAAACATGTTGAGCGTCACACAACCCGGTCGCGCCGGTGACGCCTAGTGCACACATAGTCTAAAATGGCGACTACTGGAAAACAATTTTTTACTTATTTATTTATTATTTAATAACCAACAATAACAAGAGAATTAAAACTATGCTAAACCAATTTAGGTGTTTCCCGGACCCTAACATTCATCAGTGCTACTCTTAAATTATGTGTTATTGAATAACTACAGCAGAAGTGAATCGATGACAATAGTTTTTAGAATCAAGCATGGTGCTCAATCTTCTAATATGAGGTGTATCAAACGTTGGTATAAACAATCTCAAGTATTGGTTCAAATAGAAAAGTTCTTGATGGCGACGCGGTTCTGAAGTTTCTGAATGAAGATGATGTTGAACTCATCCAGGAATCAATTTTTTTTCGATCGCATTATGTTTTTTTTATTAAATGCTGTAAGGAATTAAACACGTTTGCAGGTTCTGAAAATTAATATTTTTTATATTCCTCACATTACGTTACAAATCTTTTACAGAAGTGACAAGTTAAAACATTTTTCTCAAAGATTGACACAAATTTAAAACTTAAAAATAAACAATAATAATTCGTACAAAAAGAGGTTGGTTCCTAACATCCTCCCACGCCAGAAAAAATGCACAAAGCCCTGATTGATCTAGCTAAAGTGGCCTTGGACCTCAACAGGGTACAGCTTTTGGATCGGCCTTATTAAAAGCGAACCGCGTTCGGTTTGTAATTTGGCAGCACGCACATGCCCATCCTTACCTACAAAGGTTTCTAAAATTCTAGCCATAGGCCAGAGATGTCGCTTGCTGTCAGTTTCCAGCATAACCACATCACCTGGTTTTAAAGTAAATTTGGAACATACCTGCCTCTTTTGCATAAGACAGCCCAAGTACTCAACGCGGAAACGGGCTCTGAAATCAGCTCTTAACTTCTGCAAATACCGAAGTCTGACGTTGATACTAGCAGCGTCTAGCGTATCCAGGTCAGGAACTGCCGATTCGGAGACATCCTGCATAAAACAAGCCGGTGTTAGAGGGCGTAAACATTCGGTGTCGTCAGCCATGTACGTTAAAGGCCTGGAATTCATAGTTGCCTCACAGTCACAAAGTAGAGTTTGCAGCTCTACTGCTGTTAACGTGGATTTTCCGAGCATTCTTCGCAGTAAATCCTTCAGGATACGCATAAGCCGTTCCCAGAAACCACCCCACCAAGGACTACTAGGTGCGTTGAATTTCCATTCAAATCCTTTGCAAGTAGAAAAAGCTTCTAGATCAGTCCAATTTACATCCTTAAGTAAATTAGAAGCTCCTACAAAGTTCGTGCCGTTATCGCTATATATGACACTAATTCGTCCTCTTCTAGCTATAAAACGACGAAGCGCCATCAGAAAAGCCTCAGTCGACAAAGAGTCGACGAGCTCTAAATGTACTCCTCTGTATATAGCACAAGTGAATAACACAATCCACGTCTTCTTGCCTCCTTTGAGAATGAGCGGTCCACACAGATCTATTCCGGTGACTTCAAAAGCCTTAGCATTCTTGATGCGATTTTCAGGAAGTGGAGCCACTGGCGTGATCATAGCCTTAGCCTTATACTTACGGCAGACGGGACATTCGCGAATAATTCTTTTTACCCACTTTCTAGCGTTTGGTATCCAAAAACGCTCTCTTAAATTACATAACACTGTTGCCGTACCCGCGTGTTGTAAAGAACCGTGTTTATGATAAATTAATCTTTGTACAATTACCGATTCTCCAGACAACAAGATGGGATACTTGAAGCAATCTAACTCCACACTATGTAAAGTCAATCGAGATTGTACCCTAATTAAACCTTTGTTATCCTTGAATAGCTCAAGATTATACTTTCGCTTAACAAAATCCTCCGAACAGTACTCTTGTTGCAATAACCTGAAAAGGATCTGTTCGGCACTGTGATATTCTTCAAAGCCTATATCTCCTATTATTTTATCACTACTTCCATATTTACAGTTATGCACAAATCTATATATCCAAGCTAGGGATCTGACTATTTTCGTATACTTGGAAAAATAAATAAAAGTATCGGAGAATTTCTCTTCGACTGTACTGACCATACCTACGGTTGGCGTGCTTAATGATGGCTGCATATTAGGGGGGTCAAAACATATGGGCCAGCTGGCCATGTCCTCTCGTAACCATTCAGGACCCTCCCACCAGCGAGAGTTTAGCAACTGCAACGCATCGCAGCCTCGTGAAGGCAGATCGGCTGGATTCATAGTGCCCGGAATGTGATGCCATTGTTCGACTGACTTGCTTGCCTGACTTCTCTGACACGATTCTTAACAAACACTGGCCAATCTCCTTCCGTCTTGATCCAGGTGAGTACAACAGATGAGTCTGTCCAAAAATGATAATGTACCTCTATTTTATGTTGGTCTAGAACTTCTTTTACCTGCCGACACAATCGTACACCAATAACCGTAGCCATTAACTCCAGTCGCGGCAATGATAGTTCTTTTACCGGCGCCACTCGCGCTTTCGCTAAAACTAACTGTACATGAACATCTCCCCTGTAATCACTTCTCAAATATATACATGTTGCAAATGCGTTTTTACTAGCATCGCAGAATATATGCAGAGAGTTCTTACAGTATTTTACATTATTAACAGTTAAGCGACGAGGCACTGCTATTCTATTTAAAAATTCTATCTTATTCAACCACTGTTGAAATTCTTTTACCATATTTTTAGGCAACTCATCATCCCAGTCTCATTGTAGTATCCAACACTCTTGTAATAACAACTTTGGAGTGAGTGCAACTGGACTTGTGAAACCAACAGGGTCGAAGATGCTATTCGCGTATGACAATAACAATCTTTTAGTGAAACTTTCCGTCACTAATTTAGTGAATTGAACATTAGTACACAAAGTGTCATCCTTAGTTTGCCACATTAAGCCTAAAACTGACAATAACTGAGCTTCTTCACATGGTCCCGTGACCCAACCACGCAAGTCAAATTTTCCTTCACTCATTAACTGTTTCGACACCTCAATAAATTCTTGACATTCATCAACTGATCCCGCGCTCGTCACACAATTATCCACATAGAAAGACGCTTTAAGCTTTTGCGCAATTAGCTTTCGATGATCTTCTACCTTGTCAAGATGAAAGTTGATGGTCGCAGCTAACAGAAAAGGTGAGCAAATAACCCCAAACACTACACGTTTATGGCGATAAGTAATCACCTCTTTACGTTCGTGTATGTCTCGCCACCAGAGGAATTGTACGTAGTCTCTATCATGCGGTTGTATCGAAATTTGTAGGAAAGCCTTACGAATATCTGCTGTAATGCCTATTTGTTGCAACCTGAAGTCAATCAACAATTCTGGTATACCTTCCAACAAATTGGTCCCCTTCTCAAGAGCAGAGTTTAGCGAGTTCCCGAAACGGTCTCTCGCCGAGGCATCAAAGACGGGGCGTACAGGAGTTGTTAAACTTGATTCTTTAATCACCGCATGATGCGGCAAGTAAAGTCCTCTATCATTTCCCTCAGCCTCTTCTATTATGCCCTCTGTTAACCACTCTTTGAATACCTGATCATATTTAGTCAAATAATTCAAATTATCTAACCTTTTGGAAGTAGAAAATAACCGCTTCAGTGACAGCATTCTATTGTTGTCCCCAAATTCCTCCGGAAATCCTTCTTTCCATGGTAGCGATATTTCATACCGGCCTTCGTTATTAACAGTGATGGATTCTCTGAAAAACTGTAACGTATTAGTAAAATCGTTCTCTAAATAATTATCACGAGGCGCTTTAATACCTAAAGTTTCCAGTTCCCAAAAATCTGCGATATTGAAATTAACCGATATGTAGTTCGAAATGCTACATGAAACACTTGAAGATGTAGGGCCTTGTAGGCACCACCCCAGTTTAGTCTCAACCACGAATAGACCACTGTCAACTTGCGAAACTTGGCCTGATAGCAGATATCCATATACGTCCGCTCCGATTAATAATCCAACATCAGTCACGTCGCTACCGATATCCGAAACGAAAATATTAAGACTACGAAGCTTATTAATAGCACGTGGACAGTGTAGTTTCGGCAATGGTCCCGTAAGCTTTTTTAAACCTAAAGCTGACATAGGAAAAACAAAATTATTATGTACACTACAGATATCAAAATTATATACACAATACGTACCCTTCTTTATTTGTGTTCCTCCAAACAAACAATGGCTGACTTCTTCTTTGTCAGTGTTGCGCATACCTAGGGATTGTACCAAGTCTAATTTAATGTAGGATTTTTGTGCGCCGCTGTCAAACAGAGCCCTAGTTAAAAGTTTCCTACCATTGTAACTTATATACAAAGCTATAGTTGGCAATAAAGTAGTGCTATTTTTCTGGCATAGGGTTACTTGAGGGGCATTAGTACTAGAACTACTACTACTACTTCTTGGTTCTTCCCGTTCACTGTCGCTCTTTTTATGGATACTTGGACACATAGGTACTGCATGTCTTCTCGAACAAACTAGGCATTTTGGGAAACTCCTGCACTTTTTGGCGTAGTGACCGACTCTCAAACATATAGTGCATGCATTCTTCTTCTTCAAGTGCTCTTTCTTCTCATCCAAACTAAGTTTAGAAAGTCTAAAACACTCTAATGCACTATGCGACGACTTGTCACACCAGACGCAGTTCCTATCCTTTTGTTCTTTATCATTTTTCTTATTTTCGCTTGCTACTATGCATGACGCTGTGGGTTCTCTATGCGAGGTACTCGAATTACTCTCAGCAAATGCGCGCGACTTAGCAATGCGTTCTTCTCCTTCCACTTCTCTTTTCAAGAACTCCATAAACGCCGTGAGCTGATTATCCTCTTTCCTGCTTCTAGTTCTCTCCCAAGTTCGTAGGATCTCAGTCGGGATAGCAGACTCTACCATCGGTAAAAGTATGGAGGCGTACTTATCACTTGTCACATTTAAAGAGTCAAGAGCTTCGATGTGGGTAGACAGTTTATCATATAAACTACTTAGAGATATGGTTTTATCACGAGCCATGATTAGCTGCTGAAGCCCTCGAATATAATGCTCTATGAGTAGGCCTTCTCTAGCAAACCTATCTCTTAATAGCTCGACAGCTTTTTTATAATTTTTGGCATATGGGGGAAAGCTTTCAACAAGCTCCCTTGCTTTTGATCCCGGGTCAGTCGCTTGAACTAAATATTGGAACTTGTCGCTGTCATCAATATCGGGGTCGTTGTGAATCTTCGAAAATTGCCCCCAAAACGCTATCCAATTGTTAATATCGCCGTCAAACTTACGTAGTTCTATTTTTGGCAATACGAAACGTCTTTGTAGCGACTTTACAGAACCAGCGTTACTTAAATGAGATTGTGACCTTACTGTGACTGCATCATAGGGCATTGCATCAGTATCGACGGCATAATTACGACAATATTTAGTACTCACAATAGTCCAACGGGATTTATATGACTCTGCGGTTTGGAGGTCAGCAAATATAGTTTCTTCATTCGCTTCTGTGTCTCTAAACCACAACTCTTTGACCTGGTCGTCCACGATAAATAGCTCCTCGGCCTTCTGTTTGGCAATTTTATACATAGCGTGAACATCCTTACCGGAATCTTCCTCGAAAGCGTCCTCTAAGTCTCGTTCCGCAAGAGAATAAAACCTGCGTGAGATCGAACGTAATTTTCTGAGGTTTTCCATTATTTTCACACGGTCGCCAGATAATGTAAGGAATTAAACACGTTTGCAGGTTCTGAAAATTAATATTTTTTATATTCCTCACATTACGTTACAAATCTTTTACAGAAGTGACAAGTTAAAACATTTTTCTCAAAGATTGACACAAATTTAAAACTTAAAAATAAACAATAATAATTCGTACAAAAAGAGGTTGGTTCCTAACAAATGCAGATTTCAAAGTGGTATACTTTTTATTATTCTTTATTAGTAATTGTGCTTGGATCTTGCAAAATAAAAAAATAAAAAGTCCTTCACGAATGTTCTATAAATTTGCACCGATTTCTTCCACAGTGTTCCTCCCCCTGGCACATAATATCATAATCCTTCAATTTTACCAAAGGAACCCGGCCGGGCTTTTCCAGGATTATTTTGTTTTGTTCAACTTCTGTTTAACTTTGAGCGATTTTTAATACACACGCAAACCTTTCTGTAGTAGCGTGGAACAAATTTGCGCAGACATTGTCAACCTTTTTAGACCAAGGCTGAAATATATACTAATAATTTATAAATGCAAAAGTAAGTCTGTATGTTTGTTACCTTTTAAGGTAAAATGTAATACACGTACAGAGTTACCAAATCACTGTGGTGGAAGACCGGGTGAAGCTAGCTTTCATTTTACCATCCGGTGAGGTGAGCTGGGGTGTCATAGAAACTCGAGTTCACGTAGTGATAATCCTTTGTACTTCACTTTCACTGTATGTAAATAAGCTTAATTTTTCATCCAATTCTTCCGGATCGCTGCGATGATTTTAGTGCCTGCTTCATTGGTTCAAAGTTAGTTCCCATTCGCCCATTATCGTTTATTTGACAGAGGGCCCATACAAAACTATCACTATTTAACTGTTATATCAGAAACTGTGAAATCTGTCCTGGTTTTTGTCTTTTGTTTTATGATTTACTGAATTTGATGATGATGAGCAACTCCCGCGGAAAAGTTCCTATACCGATTTGACTTTAGGGCTGGAAACTTGTAATTACTTTGAGGCACTCCATGGCCCATGTGGCCCAGGTGTTTTTTTTATTATTAGGTTTACAAAACTGGTTACAATCACTTCTCACTTAAATATTGTTCTATGTTAGATTGTTCCCTACTAGATGTTAACATGCGCCATTATATGTATACGGCTCTAATTTAATTTATAAGTTAAATCTTAAAAAATTAAAACCTCTAAATTTTAAAAAATATATTTACTTGTTGGACTGGGATTATTCAAAGAGAGATTTTCTTGTGCATCTTGCTGAGGCCGAAGAACCAGGTGTTACTTTATGTGTTCATGTTAATTAAAACTCTGATCAACCCCTTTTGGGATCGTATGTATGTATTTCTTCCACTTATACTAAAATTGAAGCGGTAAATATAAAGATCCACCAAATTAATTGCTCACAGCCGATTGATGTAGGTTTCATCGCGGTTTCATTAAGTCAGCCGAGCCTTTTTCTGTACGCAGGTGTTCGCAATTACGATGGATTCTCAGATTTTCCGATATAGCGTTTGCTGGGGGAATATTGAAGGGAAATTTGCCAGCTGGTGTGTACGCATTTACGGTTGACGTTTATTTATCGCCTCCACGCTCTTTCAACCTTGCATGGCTTTGAGTGTTGCTTTGCAACCGACCGACAACGTTTTAAATTCGAAATTTGTTTAGAACGCGGCGAGTGTTCTGAAAAGACTTTTCCCCTAATGTTGCGTTCGTTCCACGCTGACTTGCATTGTCACAGACAAACCGTGGCTTCCCATTCCAAAGCTTTACAAAGCTCTTTTTTCAAAGCTTCAAAGCAATGTTGCTAGCATCTATATGCTTACCATCAGACGACTCGTCATTTTCCACCATTATAATACCAATCTAAATATATATATAACTCAAAAGGGGACTGACTGACAGACTGACTGACATAGTAATCTATCAACGCACAGCCTAAACCACTGGAGGGATCGGGCTGAAATTTGTCATGCAGGTAGATGTTATGACATAGGCATCCGCTAAGAAAGGATTTTTTGAAAGGGGTAAAATTTCCAGGCGGACGAAGTCGCGGGCGGAAGCTAGTAGTATATAAAATATGTGGCAAAAGTGACGACGCTTAAAGCTACGTTAATCTATAAGTCAGTATTTATTAAAGCAGATTGGAAATTTTATTATTAGACAATTACTCTTTATTGATGAAAGAGGCTGTTCAGCAAATTAAAGTGTTCCAAAGTAAATTTCGGCCTCCATGAAGTTCCATTTCAACTTTAGCAATCAATTTCTATTGCGTTCACTCCATTTGCGTGGTAATTGTGTTCGGATAAAACAAGCCACGGATGAAATTAGAAGTCCAATACAAGTGCTCTATCTCTGAGTAGAAGCACAGATAATATACACAGCTAGAATCACCAGAAGCACATTTAATATCGTTCAGTACTATTTCCCGTTTAACCCTAGATAGCTAACCTTCACCAGATCTAGGGTTACCCTATTTAAGCTAACCATCCGCCGAAACGACGGGTAATAGAAAAAGATTATTTTTTCATAAGATATATACTTGATAGAGCTTTTGATGTTTAATATAGTTATTTAAAAGGCTTACCAATAAAAATACATTTTATAAATCCACTTTATTTATTACGTCGTAAAATTATGGCAACTTTACTTAGTCCTCCAAAAAAAGGAACATTTATTCTTAAAATATTTTTTCGTACAAAAGCAATTAAAAATAAGACATACTATTCAGTATTTTGACGTTACATGTTATATTAAAATACAAAAATGTAATTACAATATAAATTAACCTACTTTTTTTAGCGGCAGTACAAAATATGTACTGGCACTAAAACTGACGGTAAAGCTAACCATCCGTCGAAACGACGGGCAACTGCTACGTATCTCAAAAACCATAACACTTACCTTTTCGGTTCATACGCCACGGCAACGACCTCTACAGCTGAGTTGACTAGCCGAACCACGCCATTCAGATGCATCGTTGAAAAGATACAGCTATATTACTTTACGCTACCCGTCGATACGAAGGAGGTTAGCTATCTAGGGTTAAAAAGAGAGAGGAACACGTGATAACTGATAACGTTCACAGCAATATATTTTCAATTTGAAGTTCAAAAGCTGGCTAATGGATGTCCGCTGAGTGTCAGCAGCACGCCGCTCTCGGAGATAGCCACTAATAATCTGGGATGGCGCATTTTCTGTTTCTTTCAGTATGTTACGACTTATCAGATGAAATTTAGATAACGGATATAAGATTGAAGGGTGACGTGTTCCTTCTAGGAATACCTGAACTGTTCAGATGTTATCAATCGACTTCAAAAAAGGAGGACGTGCTCATGCGTATTCATCTTTGTTTTTTAGGTATGTTTCCCGATTACTTATAGACTTTTTTTCTTGATAGATTAGTCTTTTCAAATGATCCCTTAGAAAAATACATCAATCTATTCAGTGTATTTTTAGAATCGTGAAAATACGCAGTCGCAATATGATTTTTTCCAAGTTTATGAGTGTCTCAAAGTCTCCACATTGTTTCCTGACAATTTTACAGTGTTACAAACTGTAGAACTGTACTTACACCAGTGAAAAACAAAAAAAATCAGGAGTGGTCTCCCCTTGACTTTCTCGTATACCGGAAACGACTCAAAGGTTGAGAGAAACCTTATATTTGATGATGTTAAATTTTGGTCACCCATCCGAGTAGCGACCGCGCACTTGGTTGCTTAACTTTCGTGATCAACGGCTCAAAATTTGATAGAAACCTTATATTTTGATGTCATGCAAATCCTTGTAATCTTGTCCAAGTTATCCGATTTCCAGAATTATACAGTTCCTATTTCTGTCCTAATTGGTTTATTTGTAAGGACTGAATTGTTCTTAAAACGCAACTGAAAAGTGTAGCTTAATGGACCGCGATCGCAAACACTCGTAGATCAAAAACTGACGCTGTAACGGAAGATTCGAGCAATGACGAAAATTCTTAACATTCTTTAAGAAATTTCACCGACACCGGTATTAAAACATGACTCAAATACTTTATAGCGTCAGAAAATCGCAAGCATTTGTTTTTCACCAGAGAGGATCGCCGAACCTACAAAAATTTAACGACTTTTTTTTTGTAATTAAATAGTTCAAATTGATTCTGTTTGCTCGAGTTGAAATCAAAGCTTTGCCTTTCGCTTTTGATAATTTCATTTCGGTACTAAATTCTTTTCTCCGCCTCCTTACCTCACAAACACCTTCTAATTTTGGTTTCTACAAAAATGTGTTAAAATCTAATAGCAAAAAAACACTAAGAAAGACTAGATTAAATTGGTTTGGAATAAAAAATATTTTTAAGCAATTAAACCGACTTCAAAATTGAAATAAAAGTTTTATATATTTTATTTTAGTTTTTAATTAGAGGACTTACGACCTAGATTTTGGTTTTTTGACTAACATCAATCCACATCTCGTGCAGTAAACACGACACGCGTGCATCCAGGCTCGTGTTGTAAACAAATTTCCAAAACTTTATACAATCAATGAAGTGGTGATGCAAATTACTAAAAGCTATTCGTACACGTAACAGAGGAACAGAATACTGCAAAATCCTATTTCTGTAACACCACTTTGCGGCAATTACTGCAAAGGAATGCTACAAAAATACACAATAATCTAGAGTTGAAAGGAATTTGAACCACTTAAGATATTAACATACTTGCCTTGTTATGACTCTTAATGGTTTTGTACTGCTACAGTCTCTAATGCTAAATTCATTTTAAAGAGAATAATCTAACTCTAGTTTCTTGAATGTTATCTCAGAAAAAGTGGATATTTGGTAAAACACCTAAACGCAAAACTTAAACACACACAATGCTCCCAGTTCTGAAGAGTTTGCTGAAAAATCAATATGCTGTTTTATGAATATTTAGTCAATAATTAAATCTTCTTCTCCTTCTTTGCAACGCTAGGTCCGAGTTGCTGTTGCGGTTGTACTTGGTCTCTGAGTTGGGTCACGATGTTCACACACGAACGAACAACAACAACACATTACACGAAGAGACTTATAAATAGAGATTATTTTAGAGATCAATTGTTATCTGTAGGTTTCTTGCTATTTACAAGATATGGAGGCTTTTAATGAGTAATAGCAAAACTAACCATTCATCGAAACTCGTATGGAGTTCATACTATCTATGAATATCACAAAAATTGCTTAGGTGAATCACTCATGCCTATCGATCAGTACAATAAAACATCTTACTATGAAACTGCCTTTCATATTTTTGAAACTAACAACGTGGCAACGTCACTCTGCACATCAAAATGTTGTATGATTCCACTAAGAGTGTGCTAATCTAATCGATCCCTTAACTTATGACGGGGCCGTATGTTTCGGTGTGGTTCGATCCAACGGGATCTTTTATGTCTCCCCTTTCCTTTCACTCTTGTCGCTCCTTGAATATGTAGGTCATAAGCCTAACTCTATTCATGGCCTCGAAGAGCCTGTAATGCTCTGCCTTAGATAGGCCATTCTCAGAATGTACATTCTAAGTGGTCTCGAAGAACCTGTAATGCTCTAGCCTTAGATAGGCCATTCTCAGAATATACATTCTAAGTGGCCTCGAAAAGCCTGTAATGCTCTGGCCTTAGATAGGCCATTTCTCAGAATGTACATTCTAAACCTGGGTATAGAATCGCAGTCACACAGCGAGTGCGCCACGGATTCCCAGCCACGTCCTCATGTTCTGCAATAAGATGTTGTTGGGAGTTGCTAAATCCGTCATCTACTATGTCTTTCTAATCTTAGCATTTATCAAAAACCGCAAGACCGTTTTCGAGGTCCATATAGCTTTCCTTGTGCAATCAGGATGTGATCATGCTTCTTTCACCATTCTACTACTACGGCAATAATATTTCTTATGCATCGTAACTGTATCACGTTTACACTGCTGCTAAAACACACAGTGTGAAAACGCTAGTAACACAATAAGTTGAATTTTGAATTGTTATTACGGCGGCAAACTTAGGCAATTTGTACAAGGTTAGATTACTTCAAATGTCCAGCTTTGAAATAAGCACTTATAATCAAAAAATATTCGATTAACCATAGTTGTATTTACATTCGAAATTAGGTAATTTTGGTCCATAAGCTATTAAAGTGACCACTTATATAAATATTTTCCACTCCAGTTGGACATAAAAAATTAGACCCAAAGTAATTTTTCTAGCGCTAGCCGTTCCGTAAGCATGCCAGCCGCGGTCATTTGCGAGATTAAATCAGTTTTTAGAAGCCACTCTAGTAGGTATTATTTTGATGCTATCAGCCCAGCTAACCCTTCATCGTCAAAATACTATTTGTGTCAACCAAATTTGTGCTAATGAATTCGCTTTGCCTGATTATCGATATATCACGCTTCCAGTGCTGGCTGAACATAATGAAAACCATGATTGGTCCAAAAAGTTGGTATCACGCTCCGAAAACTTATTCGAAAACGTAAAAATCTTAAAAAAGCCAATTTTCTCAACGTTCGTTCAAGTGAACGACTCGTCGCCGAGACATTTGAATAATAGCTTCAGAAACGACGTGGAAGCAATTCACTGGGAATGTGTGAGATATTGCTCGATCTGAGTTATGTACCGTTTTAATAGCGTGTCATTGCCAGAGTTGCTGGAGTGTAGTGGAATAAATTGAAACTCCTCACTAGGGTGGCGTGTGTGTGGTTTTATGGAACTTAGTGGAAAGCTGAGGTTGTTAGCATGTATTCTTGTTCTAGTATATATTCAATAAGCAAGTTCTTTTGAAACTATATTTCTCATCTGAGTAGGCCCCGACTCTTATAATCCTGGGTTGTTCAAAAGAGGCCTGAAGGCCTTACACCTTGCAGGTCGGCAAGGTGAGGGTGGATAATGCGATGCATATTAATATCTCTAGCACTAGCTATTTTTGGAAGCTACATTAGGAATTATAGACCTTTTTGTAAAAAAAAGCAAAGCTTAGTACCAACACGATGCATTGGATATGTTGGAGCGACGCACTACTCAATATTCTACGGACGGTATTAAAATCCTAAGATTTACAGATTTGTAACCACTTTCGTGGGCCAGTACCTCTCCGGAATTATATGCAGAGGTACCAGATTCAATCCTTACAGAACAAATCTGAACTCAGTATCATTGGTTTTGGAAAGGCGTGTTTTATATCCGCCTGGTTGCTATGACGACATGGATCGTAACCCTCTTGCTAAATAATCAAACAAAGTAGTGCTTAATTGAGTCCACAGACGACTCGTTATTAATTATTAATCTAAACCTTTTAGTTAGCAGCTCACCTTGAAACCCGAGGCTTTCTCTAATCCAAAAGTTCGGTTTAACAATTACATCGCGAACAAAACCCAAAGTGTGATTACAAGTAATAAATAGCGCTGAATAAACAACGTACTTGATACTGTTAAGAAGACTCATTTGATGGAAGAGAACATGTTTCCTTCGCAAAGTTAGCTAACTACGAAACTTCTATGTTTGGTAAATATTTTCGAGTTGTCTAACTATATAAGAGTAAAAGTAAACGGTTATATAACAAGTTAGACGGGCTAAATAGGAAGGACATTTCGTCTCAAAACGTTGACTAGAAATCCTCTGAAAATGTTTGAGATGGGTTGCACAAGAAAATTATAAATTAATCTTGTGCTAACCTCTAACCCGCATTCTTCCGCTCATTATCACCTATTGTTTTTGTAGGGGTGAACTTCGTGCACGATATCATTAAAGTTATCACAGGACACTTATCTAAGTGAAAAAGTATTTTTTTAATAATCATATTTATTTATGTTTTATCATATTTTAGTAAAAGTATCGCATTAGAAATTAGCAAGTTTCATTCTAATTATGAGTTCCATCATAATAAAATGATCCATAACCTGAAAATGTTTGTATCTCATGTTAGTTAATTTATATTTCGTAATTAAAAAACAGTTGTAAGTATTTACCAACTCAAGAATTAGAATATTGTCTCAGTTTGATGAAGCAATTTAACTCGTACGGAATTGAAACATTAAAACATGGCTGTCTAATACTTCTTTCGTTTTCAGTAAGTTCTTTGAACTTCACAGGCAGCAATCAAATGCGTAATACTACCAAAGTTACAACATCACTATTCGAAGTTCTTGTTTGCATTTCGATAGTTAGTTATTTACAGTGGCCCAAAATTGTTGCAAACTCCGAGAAACAGTTCTATCTTCTGTGGCAACAAATATTTACAATGTGTGTAGTATGGGCCGTGTGCGATTATATTTCCAGATAACTAGTAAGTTTCCGAACTTAATCGTTCGGAGATGATGTGTGTACTAAGTTCATGTGCATTTATAGATTTAACAAGATAAATTATTAGTGATCCAATAATGTCGAGCTGTATTACGTCACCATTTATTATGAGACTAATATTAAACTGGTTCCTCTATTTCTATTATTATCATTATCATCAAACCACTAACGTGCACAGTACCTACACTTTCAAATAACCACTAGAAGAAAACACAAAAATCCTGCCCAAAAAGGTTTAAATGATCCTAAGGTAACATTTGGCTATCATAAAGCCATAACATTTTTGTGCCAAATAAAGTAATTTGATTTGAATTGTTATATCGGGAAAGATAGTGGAGTAGTAACGTGGATATGAGGAATGTAAACAATTCTTTATTACTAAAAAAATTGATTGTGAATAGCGCAGGACTGATTGTTGGATATCCTTGTAGGAGGCCCCATGTCTAAGTAAGCGTCTCGCATCTGAAATAAAGAACTCCTATAAAAATAAGTAGTTCCAATCTTTGCATAAGACAGCCTTCACATTAGGTCGCAAGCAACGCGGCAGTAGCAGCGTGACTGTCACGTGACAGTTGCGCTGCTCGGAAGAAGACTTTGATACACAAACCCTTTCACCAAACTGAGCATGGATCTCCAAGGGTCTCCAAACCGATAGATCTTGTGCTGCTCACATCCAGTGGCTTCCCGCGACTTTTACCAGATCGTCAGTTCATCTTGTGGGAGGTCTATCAACGCTGCGATTCCCGGTACATGGTCGCCACTCAAAGTCTTTTTCACCCCAACGGCCGTCCGTCCTCCTCGCAACGTGCCCTCCCCACTGCCACGTAAGGGTCGTAATTCTTTGGACTATGTCGGTGACCTTGGTTCTCGGTAATCACTTCTGATAAGAGATGATATAGATTTTGTAAAAGTAAATTATAAGCTTCAAGTTCACTTAATTGTTAAATATTTGCATGACATTCTTCTTATTTAGCGGTTGTGTATACTTAACAATTTTTTTTTGTTTTATTGTATAACATGTATTTTTTTTTCTCATTTTAAAAATATGAATTGTAAGCAGTGTAATCAAGTGCTGTGTATAGCTGTAATCGGAATGCAAATTCAATCATTTTAAATTGTCTACATCACAACTGGTTTATCATAATTTGTAATCTGTAGCTGTATCTAATAAATGAATAAAATAAAGAGCACGAAGAGAAAATCCGAGTAGACCCATTCCTTTTGCATTTTTATGCATAGGATATATTTAGTTGTCACTGGGTAAAACTGCATTACGCATGCCCTATGCGAGGGGTATGTGGGACTCTCCGAAGCTGAACCCCGGGTCCACCAAAACAATCCAGCGGCACTCCCTCTTCGCCATACATGGTGGAGGATTGGGAAACCAGCAGAGCCCCTACTTCCAATCCCCACTTTTTGGTTCCATAGGTCAACACTGGCAACAAACACGAATCAAAGACTTTCATCTTGAAAACACTGCAGTAGATGGGCTGAGCATAACTATGAAATCCGAGGGTTCCAAATCTGACACCGGTAGGCAAACTACTAAACTATAAACGTTTATTAGTGTTGTTAAGATAAAAGCATTAAATAGTAGCTAAAACTGCGCTAAAATTATGCTTAAATATTTAATCTGGCAGCGATGTATCCCTAAACGAGCGGAAATGTGCCAAGAATAGCGTCAGGCTCATAAACTATTTAAGCAATATTACCTAGAGTGTTCTCCTAATACACGAACAATTATCTTCTAGGTCTACCAAAAGATAACGTGTAATCTATTGTTCTTTGTTCATCCAAAATATATTATGTATGTAGCAACTTAAGAAACTTCGAGCTTAAAACTTATGATAATGTTTGAACAAACTTCAAGATGCTTGTATTAAACAGAATTAAAGTTTTACTTGCTTCAAACAGTATCGATTTTATAACCCACTAAATTTTTAAGCTCCGTTGCGAGATCTACGCAGCCGAACTAGACAGGACTGGGTTGTTGTTGGGGTCCATTACTAACCGACAAACCACTCTGTCCACCTGGTTGGACGGGCCTACTTTAAGTTACCAAAGAGAACAAATTTTGGGCGTTAAGTTTTCGATGAAAAGGTCTTCGTTAATTATGTATTTAAAAGGACACACCTCACTAGTCGACCTCAGAAGCAACTTAACTCTTTAGTGCCATGTCATGATAAATATTCATGTTTAATAGTGGCAACTATTCCCTTTTTTGCAATAGAAAATGCTTTACGCATACTTTAGGGCAGGTAGGGCCACCCCAAAGTTATGTTGGACTTTGGGGTGCAGGTTTAGGGCATACCCACTAAAACTGACTTGTTCCTCTAGGTCGTGGCATTAACGCACACGGGGTACATGGCGCAATCACTGCGTGCGTCAAAGACGGGACGACATACCAGCATCTGGGTCTACTGGGAGTGGCAACTATGCGTGTACGAGTGCCCGTGTTACTAGGTATAACGTAGTACCAAAAATATTAATCCACTGTTGAGGCTGGCCGTATAAAGATACAGGCCTATTTTTAATTTCTGCACATGGAAAGAATATTACGAATATATAATGAATCCCAGCGCAGTCGGCCATAAAGATAGGGTCCAGCTGTCAAACTGAACTTAACTTTATAATTGCAATAAGCAAGATAAGTTTTTTGACTACGTCCAACACGAATCCCATGACTCGCAGATATTCCCAAAAGCATATAGCACAGCTTTTGACAAAATAGGTTTCAAAAGGTGGGCAGGATTTATTATGATACTTTGGTATTCCCATGCTGCAGTAATTGATTACCATCAGATCGGGTTGATTGTCTGGCATCAATATGATTAAAGATCATATTTTCAGTTAGAGTAAAAAGGGATCAAATAAAAATCCTAACAGACATCAACCGCCTTGTTTTTCTTGTCGATTGCCGGCAAATAACATTTTGGAGATTGAGCACAGAGTACATAATAGAATCTTCTTTTCCTATTTCATCGAAGTACTTCGAGTTTCGAAGTCTAAATAAGTTCAAATTACCAGTCCAGACTTTAGCCGAAACTTACTTTGTGTCTAGATTTGGCTTGGCTGAAAAATATAATTTTGGCTTACTTCTTTGATCAACCTTTTATAACCTTAAAATCTATGTAGGTAGTTGGAGAACATTTTGTTACGCTTAGTAAATAATAAATTGCTTTTTAGTGATACAAAATAAAAATACTATTTTACCATTATTGCTAGTTCAGTAGCAAAATAAATGTGGATGCAAAACAGATTCGTTGCTAAAACTACTCTTATCACCATCAAATAAAGTCGTTTCACAGTTTACAGTGTGACTTCTGATGGTGTGTTTATTGTACATAATTATCTTCATTTAAATTTAATAAGCATAAGTCTTGTAATTGGGTAACACGACCCTCAGACCTTCAAAGGAATGTTTATTTTAAGCAATGAAATTAATATTACGTCTTTAAATTATGTTTATGGTAGTTGAGTGTCTCTGAAAGAGTGCTAGAGAGGCTTCCCTTATAAGCAATGACAAAGAACTGAGCAACCGATTTAATAATTAATGTGGTTCTGGAGGACTTTCAATCAAGACTCACGTTCAAATTCACTTTACACAAATTTTGAGGCCTATTTGTTTGAAGTTCTTTGCTATTGACTTGAGTTCAGTCTGGCATAATAATATTGAAAAATGATGCCGCCAAATATTTACTATCTACGCCGATTGTAAACTGGTAATGAACTGAACTCATCCAAGATGGAACTGAAAAAATACCTTATGGACATTGGTCCATAAGGTCCTGCCTGCCATGGGGTCCACGTCCGGAAGCCTCCCCGTGGCGGACCCTGGTAACGTAATGGGCAAACTTTCTGGCGGGTGTGTGGTTTTTGATATCAAATGTGTCCCCTTGGCATTCGAAGTCACATGCCATCGTCGAGTTATTTTTGTTTTCCCATCACGTCTAGTTCCAGACGGCCCTTTTCAGGGCCACGACCGCGCCCGAAGTCCCCCAGGTGCGGTCCGATGGCTGCTCCCGGTGTCCTCGTCAGGAGGACGCACCAGGTCGAGCAGCCGTCGGTGGAGGAGTGACTGCTGACCACCAATTGGTGCAATGAGTGCCTAGACGGGCAGCGTTGGGACGGTCTCGGTGTAGTTGCGCTCACGTGCGCAGATCCCGAGCCGTCCCGTAATAGCGCACGGAAGGTCGGGCCGGGGAGGATGTATAGTGGGTATGGAGGGAACGCCTTTACCACGAGTCCCACATTTCCCCTGCGGTTGGCACCACCTCGCAGGGACGATGCGTAAATACATTTCACCTCCCCGTCAACAAAAAAAAAGAAGGTCTCTCCAACACAACCAAGCATATCAGGTATCCTAGTTTGTTTACGGATATAACGTATTTACGGATGGATATATATTCATATGTCCTACATGGTATTTAAGTTGTTCTACCTAACATGGCAATCTTCGCTCTCAATGGCTTTTATATTACTTTGACAGTATTATACACGATTTAATATCCGAACATAGCTCAACAGCCTTACGGAAAATTTAATACTTAATTGTGACTCCAGCTTTAGCGAAGTTTAACATCTATAATGATTAAATCTACACCTTTTCTGTCTTTGTGAAATAAATTATTATTATTATTTCCTTTTTGGTCCCCAATAAAGGTAGTAGCACACATAACAACTTGGAAAGGGAACGTTACCATATCACCTTTCACTTCGTCCACCAGGCGTCAACCATACGTAAGCACGTAACCAAATCGTGTCAGCAGTGACTTGGCTACGGCGAGGCGACGCCGCACTCACGGCTCGCTGTAAGCGCTGCGTAGCCCTTCAATCAGTTGCAAATCTACAAATTCAATTAAATACAAGTGCAACACTACTGTAAGTTGCCTTGTGGATGAAAGCAAATTCGGCAACAGTAGTGTGATGCAGGCTGGCCGCGGGAAGGGTGAGGAGCATGCGTGGACAAAGAGATGCATAAGATATGTTTGGTTGTGTTGGAGTGAAGACGTTAAGCGCGTGGACGCCGAGCCGTCCGTCACCGCCCGCTCGTTCGTGAGCTTGTCCTGAGGCGTTCCGATGCCGTTACATTGCTGATTAGTGTGCGTTACGGTATGGAGTTCCATACAAAGAATACCATACGGCTCGAGTTGAGGCAATGCTGATCCGTTTCCGAGTTGGTAAATGTGCTCAAACTCATTTTTTTAATTTAATTTGTACACTTATGAAAGTCAAATTTGATGCCATACTACGACCTAGTGGGGTCATATTTAGTCATTTTCCTCATCCTCCTTAAACAAAATAGCGGCATTTATAAAAATGCTCAGTTGAACACAAACCAAAATATAGGTAATGTCCGGGGTAATCTGGGGTAATAAAGAATGAGATCTTCAAAGCGCAATGGTATGTTTATTGAGGAATTTCAAGAACATATACATTTTGCATCCTTCTAATCCAATTACCTAATAATACCAGAGTGTCGGGTGCTCTTTGTGTTTAGAGAAAATCTTAGCGTGTAATGTGATACTCTTTGAAACGACGTGGAGAAACATTTAAATGGTTAAGTCTATTTAATGAGATAATGTCAATTAGAAACGTGATATCAGGAGGTGTAAATCCTGTTAGTATTCGCCAATTCTCTCTAGTTACGTGCATGAAAATTCCTTAGGCCACAAACTAGACGTATTTGTCCGATAAGACTGTGACAATTAGAACCAGTCAGCCATGATAAGATGGTGGGTTGTCCTTAAGGACAACTTCATTCAAAAAAATAGCGCGTCCTTTTCATTTTATATTTCAAACGAGCTTCTCCTTCCTAAGCGGCTCCCAATTCATTTCGGGTATGTCTTGTATTCTATTCTTTTCTATCTGCTGTCATGTCATTATCTAATTTTTCTTTCCAATCGTTTTCTCATAATCCATCAAAATTTTCATCTTAATGTTTGAAACGTGTATTTTAATTCTGCCTACTACACTTTTACTAGGTTTTGTACCTACTCCTCTTATACCAATTTATACCTTTTGTTGTATAACATCTTCCAAGCGAAATCGGGATGTTAACGGGAGGGCGCGGGGAGAAGATTGTTCGTCAATGGGGAACGAGGAATGTTATACGATGTTATACCACGAGACGAACAGTGTGGGGGCGTTTATAACATACCTATATAATTCATAACATTTTGTAGCAAAATGTTACTCACTGCTAAAAATGCTATCGTGCTATAAAATATTTTATAACGTTATACATATAACTGCTGCTGTGTGGGAGCACTTTAAAAAAATGATATTTTCTTAAGCCACTGTGCGAAAAGAACAAACAAAAGATTACATATCCTTCAAGCTCTGCAAAAAGTCAAAGGTTTAAAAAGCCGTCCCCTGTCATCTATTGAGCAGATAAGTAGTATCCCCTATATAGTATTAACGGGGCTTAGCTTCGAGCAAACAAGATTCAAAGTGTGCAAATATTGTAACAAGCAAGTTGTATGTAGAAATGGAAAGTTAGAAAGTTCCAGAATTATCTCCGTGAAGCAAAACCACGAGTTGGTAACTAAAGGCTTGCTTGTTTTTGGGACTAACCCCGGAGTCGGTCGAGCGTACAAATTTACGGTCACAGGAATATGTTTGGATTTGATAAATATTGAGCTTCGGAAAAGAGGCATAATCCTTTTATATACGAGCATAACGGTTTTCAATGTATCATCACAGTCTAAACTCCTAACTGGCGAAAACCACATCCACTGCAAACATTTGTGAAAATGTTGACAAAACTTTTGACAAAACCACTTTTTACTTTCTCGTATACGTAGTATATAGGAAGTCTTGTAATCGTCAAACAATTCGATCTCGAGATTTTGACGGATTTACACGTTTTGGACCTCCCTGACTCCAAGAATACCGTTAGCACGATAACTCGAGCATGCTTTGACTTATTGCAACCAAATTTAACATGCGTGTATGACATCAAAACATAAGGTTTCTATCAGCTTTAGAGTCGTCGATCACGAAAGTTAAGCAACCAAGTGCGTGGTGCGTACCTACTCGGATGGGTGACCAAAATTTAACAGGCGGGAAAACCGAGCTCTGTCGTGCCCCAATCGTTAAGCGACGCATTTTTCCGCCAAATCGTTTAGCCAAGAATTTTAGCGTAGCCATCTTTAAATTATGATTTGAATTATGTTATTGCAATATAAATAAAAATATATTTGAATAAAACGTAACAATGACTTAAAAAATAACGAAATCAACATAATTAATTATGTGTTACCTCGTTTCGTCGATCATGGATCTTTTTACGGAATGACGAATGGTGTCACAATTGTTTTAGTGTAAAGACATAATCGTCAAAATAAACTTAGGCTAAATAATTGGTGTGAGCATAGGACATTATTATTATTTCCTGTACGCTCATGGCTAGTTTTCAAGCTATTGAGACCACCGTAGACTATTTGAAACAGAATACCATACCTTTTATAGTAGGCAGGCACCAAGTTAAGCTCTTTTACGCTGGTAAGACGCTCTGCGGAGTCCTCCGTTTAACCAACCTATTTTCTTGTAAAAGAAGAAAGTAAGAAATACATCCGCTGCAACTGGACTCTGCCGTCTATTTTCTTCCATCTTGTCGTCTCCGACCACCAAGCCATCGACCCATTTTGGACATCTACTACACTAAACGTAATAACTGTTCTTAAGCAATTTATGTACTGATTCAATTTACGTATACTAATAAAAATGTTACCTTAACTTTGAGAGCAGATACAAAGCCTCTTATAAAATTGTATTCAATTTATTTTGTAACAAAATATACCTTCTTCTTGAAAATAACAACGTTTAAATATTAACATTCTCGAAGTCAATGTAAGAAATTAAATTACTTACGCGAAACTCTCGTGAGAAATAAAATATTTATTTAATGTAAATGTAGGAATTGTTAACGCGAAACGTAATTTACGCAAAATAAGTGAGTTGATCGGTTTTCAGGGGTGTTTTTGTAACACTTCGACTTTATTTGCGAATTAAGGCCTATTCAGATTACAGCGGTATTTGCTATCGATGTGGGTAGCGGATACCGCTGCGGTATGCGGTATTCTCACTGTTCAAACCTAATTTCGCGCTAGCTTTGAAACTTCATACAAATTCCGCGTTTATCTGAACAGGCCCTTAGTCTCGAAATTTCAAACTGGATTACTGGAGCTTTTAATCGATTCTACACTTTATGTTCACATAACAAGAAACATACCTAACTATAAATAAAGTAAATTGAGAGAAAAACTTGTTACTGATTTTCTTAACCGTTCTTCTCAGAAATGAGCTTTTTGGTAAGGTTAAGAATGGCTTATAATTTGACTTTTATAAGGGTACAAATTGAATCAAATGAGTAATGAAATTTTTAGCTTGAGTTTGAATGTTATAGCCGCTCGAATTTGAAGCGACTCGAACTGTGGTAGTTCCTTCGCCTTACAGAATACCAAAGTCAAATAACACTTCATTTTTGTGGTGTTCTGTTCCTGTTGGTGAGTAAGGTTGCTAGAGCTTCACGGAGTGGAGAAGGGGAGTCGGTTTGTCAGAGCATATGTTGCAAGCGTCTATTACGTGACTGCTTACCGCAAGGCAAGTCATATGCTTGTCTGTCATCCTAACATAAAAAAACATTAGGTACTCTATCAAACACTTTATATCATTATTAACGCCGTCTTGGTGGAGTGGTCAGTATAGCTGCCTACACATCATGCGGTCCGGGTTCGAGTCCTGGTAGCGGCAAATATTTGTGTGATGAACACGAGTATTTGTTGACGAGTCATGGTTGTTTATATATTTATTTAAGTTTATTTATAAAAATATGTAAAAATATTATGTACTTATATTTAAAAAAATGTCCGTTATCTAGTATCCATAACACAAGTTCTTAATGATACTTACTTTGGGCTAGATAATTGGTGTGAGCGTGGAAAAAATCAGCCTATAAATAAAAGAAATGGGTGCGTGTACTTATGTATGCGCGTGAGAAGTTATGTCTTTGCGCTCAGCAAAGAAAATTTATTGGATTTTTGTATTTTTTTTTAATATTACATAATCAACAATAAATATTTAAAATTAAGAATCTTATAATATTTAGGACAAATTATGCCATATTATCTTGGATTAAAAAAAAAGGGGAAGATACGTTACCAGAGTAACGCGCGAGTGCCTACAAAACTGAGACCAATGGACCTACTACGTCTCAGCTGCACTGTTAGGTGAGCGAGATGAAAAATTCAATAGTCGTGCGAGAGCGACACGTTCAGCATAGTTTGTCTATGTAGATGACGAGGCCTGCTTTTTGAAAGATGCGATAAGGAGGATGCCGTATCTTCACTTCCGCTTTAATCTAAGCATATTACATATTTATTTCGAGACTTTGACTTTTGTGTTACAGTGATGCGCATCGAAATTTCACTCTCATAATTTTCAGTAAGTACAACTTCAAAAATAATTTTCATAAAAATACCTCCCGAATCAAGGAAGGAAAATTAGATCACAAAATTGGCTTGCTTTTTACACAGTGACCTTTGTAAACTTCCTGTAAGTACGTTGGGACGCTTACAAGGGTGTGCGGCTGGACAGCTAAGATAATACTGACCCCAGGGAATGGCCCGGGAACAGCGGAGTAACTCACAATTGGCCGTAAATTATTTTAGTTGGTTAAGATATTATATTATGATTCATTATAAACGTAACGTAACCTGAATGTAACATAATTAATTAACGACAGTTTCTCTTGGTAACTGTAGAATTTAGAAATAATTTGTATAGGATGTAGCAAAAGTGTATATAGATATTGTAAATAAGTACAAGAATGGAAATGTAATACCTTCTTTCTCTTTCTCCTACCGTGCTTATAACTTATTTGGGGTCGGTCAAAGATATTAAAATGTAAAAAAACTACAAAATTTAAAATTTTATTTACGTAATTCCCGACATAAATTTATAACTAAGAACCATCTAGATCACGTCAGCTTTCAAACAAAAAAACCGCATCAAAATTGGTTCATTCCTTTTGGAGCTACTATGCCATAGACAGACACACAGACATACAGATACACAGGCAGGTCAAACTTATAACACCCCTCTTGTTGCGTCGGGGGTTAAAAAGAGGTAGATAGATACGTCATAAGCGCGCCGAAATTGCACATCAAAACAGACAACACGTGTTGCCTGTTTGCCTTAGTCGCTTTTCAAACAGTAGACAGTACGCGTGTGCCTCCCAGTTCCCGACAACCGTGTTTATGCAACAAAATGACGTCTTGTGACATGCGAGAATGCACTAATTATGCAAACAAAATAAAGCTCATGGAGTCACGTATCTGTAATTAACCCGAAATTATATTATTAAATTTGGTTTTATGATTGTAAACAAATATATGGCGCCATGATTGCTATGGTAATGTCACGCAATGACAAACACTATCTGTCTTTTTTGTTCCTATTGGATTAATCTCGGATTAATTATGCCAACCCTTTTAAATTTTTGCCAATGTAGTGAAATATAAGTAGAATAATAGAAGTGTACATGTGTGTTGCTACAGCATATCAGATCATATGTTTTTCCTGTTTTGTGAGCGTATAACGTATCTAATACTGTAATATAATTGGGGTCGGTGCAGTAATAATAATAATAAGCAGCATAACCAGTTTTTATGCTGAGAAAATAAAGTACAAATGTAAATAATAATATATTTCTACGCTCACACCAATTATCTAGCCCAAATTAAGTATCATTAAGAACTTGTGTTATGATACTAGATAACGTTAATTTTTTTATATACATAATAATTTTTAGATATTTTTTTAAATAAACATAAATAAATATATAAACAACCATGACTCGTCAACAAATATTCGTGCTCATCACACATACATTTGCCGTTACCAGGACTCGAACCCGGACCGCTTGATGTGTAGGACCGCTGACCACTCCACCAGGACGGCGTCGATATTGACAATACTGCTATAGATTGTATCATTACATATTTACGGCCAGTCACTTGTTTGACACCAACCCTCATTTGGAACGACTGCTATCTATCGACAGTACCCGGGACCACCAGCTTAACGCGCCTTCCGAAGCACGGAGGTAAATCAAGTTCAAAAATTTTCGGTCACCCATCCGAATACCACCCACACACTTGGTAGCTTAGCATTCCTGATCGTTATGGAGAACGCGCAACCGCGGCATTGACCTTTTCAACTTCATGGGATGATCTTCACGTATATTTTGTGTGGTTTTGAACTTGTGATAAAGATATGTATGTCGTGGTCCGATAGTGTAATTGGCCAGATCATAAAATGTGCGGCACATTATGAAATGCTACTGCACCTTAAAAATCTCGACCGCTGGTCGTGGTAGTGGTCAGGAGTGATCAGTTGGTTCCATGCTATTTTTTTTATGAACAAGCGGAGTGGATTGTTTATGGAAGAGTCTAATCTACGTATCTGTGTGATCGGTATGTAGACGATATGCCCAAGCATTTCATGATCTAGCCAATTCTACTATCAGACCACGACATACATACATCTATCGTTTTGGTCTGGAACCAATCTGCCTCTGATAATAATTGTCTTGAATACTCTTCAATGATTACATCTTCACTGAAATTTGGCATTGTCACCATCTCATTTTTGGTAAATTTTAGGATCTTTTGAAAACACGCTTCATGTAATTAACGACTTAAATATGCTGTTGTTACCATGGGTCAAGGTATAACAATGTATATTTATAGAAAGTAGGGCGAACTAACCCAGTAAGTTACCAAATGCTTCAAAAATAACTTATTGTTTGAAAGTGCTTCCAGTTTTCAACATGAAGCCAATATAACGATTTGGCGAATGGAAGCATTTCAAAGAATCACATGTTTACTAGGATCACTTAGTGTACTTTCTGACCAACTTTATCTGAATCTGTTACCAACAAAGACAGTAAGTGATGAATAGTGTTAGAAAATGTAAGATGCTTGAAACTAGCATTTCTATCGTGATTGTAAAAACAGAGATTCGTTTTAAAGAGAATAGCCAATAACAAGAAATAATTACAATCTGTTGACACAAACATGTAGACTCAACATAAACGGCCGTATTCAGAAACAATACTTGTATGAGGAAAAAGCAATGCTATGCGAAATAAGGCATTACTCAGTGCGTGACTTATGGCAAGCTTTCCAAGTCATAAGCAATAATCAAACGACTCTTGGAAATGTAAACGCATTTTGTTGAATAGAGATCTGTGATTGGTTCGTTCACTTCGTTGAATTGACTGACGTTTTTCAAACTTTAAACTTTTGACATCTCGAACTGTGCGTTGCGTAATACTTCGCTTCCTTAGCGTTGCTTGCTTTCATTTTAAAGTACGCACACTATATTGCATTATTGCCAATCCCCACTCAAATATTGTCTATGAATAGGTTTTTACGACCCTGTGCGTCCACGCACACTGTGAGACTTCATAGTAATGATGAGGGTGAACTTTTTTTCTTGAGTAACTTATTAGATGATAGATGATCATGAATCGGTGTCGTAAAAACCGACTGAGGGAGATTCTGAGTCACGTGCAGACATCATCGTCCCAAAGGTTCACTCGCGTGGTTCAGACATAATCGTCGCAAAGGTTCACTCGTTCGGTTCAGACATAATCGTCCCAAAGGTTCACCACCCACTACAGCATGCCCAAGCAAGGTTGGTGACAGGCAGGTACTCGGACATCAAACTATGCCCAAAGCTATAATAGCGGGGTAACATATTTGTCGAGGATAGCACGGATCGCTACATATACGTACGTGGTGAGACGCGCGGGAGGAGGCGGCGGCAGCGCTCTCGGGCAGTCACCTTGGGAACCCAGCTACGCTCGGACCTCGGTTTAGGGTCGTCTCCAACCGCAAATTGATCGCGCGCGTCATCATCATCATCATCAACAGCTCATATAATGTCCCCACCGAGGGGCTCGAGCCTATCCCACATTAGGGGCGATTAGGCCTTAGTCAACCACGCTGGCCAAGTGCGGGTTGGTCGACTTCACACACAACCTAAGAATTTATTCATAGGTGTATGCAGGTTTCCTCACGATGTCTTCCTTCACCGTAAAAGCGTCGATTAAACGTACATGTGAATTCAAAAATTGAAAACACATTTGTACGGGACGGGGATCGAACCAGTGCCTCACGGGTGGGAGACGACGCCCTTACACACTACGCCACCAACGCCTCTAGATCGCGCACGTAAATACCTAGCATTAAATATTTGTTCAATGGCAATAAACTATCACTATTAAAATTTACAGTCCACTTTTATTTAACACCAGAAGGAGCCATTACTTATTTGTACCGACTCCAAATATAGTTCTCACTTTTAAGTCGTCTAAAACCTTACCACCGCTTCCGACGAAGTTCCAGTCTAGTTCCAACATTGGGCTTATCTCAACTTTTGAATCTCCACCTTAAGAAGTAAATCGATTTTGTGCAAAAAATACTTCTTAGACAGTACTTTATCCGTCCTAGTCAAAGCTTATCTTTATCTTATCGGTGCACTTTGACTATTGGGTTCTTTTGTGGACCCCTTTTCCTTATTACTCTTGTCGTGAATTGTCAAAGCTCATATAGTGATCAGATGGGAAGATTTTCTATCGTAATATTTGCAATTCTTCCATTTCTTTGTGCTATAGAAAAATTCTCTTAGATAATATACCTATCTTAAGTCCATTTCAAAGTAGTCAACTTCCCAAAAACTCGCACAGAGCAAGAAACAGCCAGCCTTGTCAGCACAACTCTAAATCCGACTGCTTCAAACCAAAATATCGCATCTTACTTTTTTCTTGCTAATTTGACGCTTTTTGGACCACTGATTTCATATTTGCACAAAAAAGCCGGTCGCGTCTCCAAATAGAATGATAATTTGCGGCAGACGGTGTAGTAGCAGCATTGAATTAAACGGGGTTCGTATAGCTGATAGGCCACGATCAAATGACTGTTTTAGAAAGATTATATAGCTCAGCGCAAAGGTAGACATGTTACCAACACGGCACACCACAAGAATCAATAGTTTCTGTGCCCGCCTTTACTATTGTAAGAAAAAATTCATGCTTGTGTCTTTACCTACTTCTGTTACCTACAACGAATACTTAATTATAAGTAAACCGTATGTGTCGAGTGGAAGGAACTGGAATAGAACAGAATAAAATGTTTATGATTTGTTAAACAATAGGTGGTTACCAAAGCTGATGTTTAATAGATCTGCTATGTTTTGCAGTTAAAGCTATGATTATAAAACTAATTATATGATTAAAACCCTTAATTAATCAGATATTAAAATTTGACACAAAACAAAAAAAAGACAGTGGTCAGAAAGTTATTAGTAAAAAAAAAATTCAATGAACATACAAATTATTATATATAGTAAGAATATGTCCAATATAGGTATCAAATAATAATTTTTTCTCAAATAGATTTGTTATTAAAAAATTCAATAATACTAAATTTGGCTTTGTCTGGTATATATACAGTGCTCAGTCAAATAATTGCATAATATAATACGTGTTATCACCATCAATCCGCTTGTATGTTATATCCGCTATTATTTTGTATTGCTATACGTACTTATTCACATCTAATTCTGTAACTCCCATTTCATTTTATAACAAACTTAGTTCTCCAATATAATTGCTAGCTTTTTTTCAATCATTATCCACTCTTAATCAGTCACAACCTTTAAGTTTAAATTATCAATGTGTAATTTCATAGTGACCATTTTTTTCATTGAAAATCGAGGTTGCTCTGTTATTTCAATAGGATTAATTTTGAGCCCGAGTATTACAGGGTATTATTGTTTGTCGAAACTTGGTTTACGTAGGCTTTCGGGTTTGTTACGTCGAATTGTGAAAGTTCAGTGTATTTTATACTTTGTCTCGTTATTGGAGCATGTGTTATTAATTGACTATTGATTTCTACAAAACAAAAGCTTGTCATTCGGATTTGTTTCTCCAGTACAATGAGGTTTTACAATGTGGTTGTATTCAATAGGTTGTTGGCGTTATATCATTATACCTTTTGAAATCTCAATTTTACACGTTCACAGTCCCCCATACAAAGGTATTGTTTTGCCTGTCACCTCCACTCGTTTCTCGTTCCTCCATTTTTGTAATGATATATTGGTTAGGTTCTATAATGAAGCACAATCAATATATTTTGTTATTATTTTAGTAATTTTCTTAATAAAACAACAAACAATGCAACTCCTCGCGGAGTCGTGGAATTGTCACTCTTCGTGTATTTACCGAGTCTATATACATTGCAAAAATTGCAGACATATTGAAAACTAACCAACTCACAAGTCCAAAACCTAAAACCAAAATCCAATCCCAATGCACACGTCCAGTCCAATATTTCGTCATTTAAAATGTATGTAATTGACAACTCCATATGGGGGCGTGAAATTATGATTGAAGACAATTTGCATCTTCAAATGGAGTCGTGGACAGGGAACGTGTTCTCTATTTCCATCAATGAATGAGCTGCGGATTTAGTTGACATTTGGTTACACATAAAGCCGCATCTGGCAGTATTATCTCTTGCAGTTTTGTGTAGTGACTTACTGTTGCCCACAGATTGCCTTTCTTGCTGGGTCTGTAGAGGCTTGCTAGTTGACAGGTATGCCCTGTGACGGTGTCTCAGTGTTGTCTAGAGTCTCTGTAGGGAGCGGCAGTCCTCCTTAAAGCCTTTAAAGACTCGGAAATCAGCTCAGATGTGGAGGAATCGGGGAAAAGTGCCCAAGCACATATCTGTACTTGGAATAGCACGACCTGTGTGAACCAGGTCTTCGCCTCCGCCTGCGAATGCAGTGTGGTATGTGGTGAGTGCGTAAATGTTGTGGTGAACAAAAATGCTTTGAGAATAGTGAATTGGCACTCATAAATGTCGTATGGGCTCGGAATACATGGGGATTTGGGTGATAAGGAGCCATATTGAAGTATCACCTAGATGCGTCCTTCGTGAATTACGTCTATAGAGGTAAGATCATTGTTCTATGAAGGAACATTCCGCAGTACCAGGAGCAACCAGTAACCATGCGCATGAATCGGTATTGAATGGCCATACACAAATTGGCAGCCTGTCGCCTAAAGTTGTCAGTAATGCCTTAGTGGTATAGTCCGTCCATTGGTATGAGATCTAGATGGTCTTCTAGACTCTAGCTAGATCGATTTCCATTGTTTTAAGAACGGAAGACAACCAGTTTTAAAAAATACCTAACTGGTTACCAATCTGACATTTCGTTGCTTAACTCTATAGATGTTAACAAAGTAAGCATGACCGCGGTGTTCTGAACATGCATAATTGAATATAAAATGGTTTCTTTCAAATCATATCTTTCAGGTCATCGCGATTGTGCTCAGAATCAAAATCAGCTGCGGTATAATTTAAGTAACTCGTGATTATAGAAATGTAACGGAAACAATATGTAAATAATTCATGATTCGTTTATAAGCGAGCAAATTTGACACAATAAATCTTGATAATGAAAGTCATTGCGGTCGCAAATAACATTAATCATTCAAATCAGATCAGATTTTTTTGTATTAAAAGAATATTATTATTACAACAACACGTCATTCGACAAAAATTAAATAAGATTCATAAACTTTTTTCATGTTTGATAGGCTGAGCGTTTGGCCACAATCTCATCTGATATCTGATGTGTAGCGAAGATGAGGCCTAAGATGGTACACGCTCGCCTAGAAAATGCTTGTTTACTCTGGCCTTAAAAATATCTAGATTATATTGACCCGGGAACACAGACCTTAATTGACAACGAGTTCCACTCCTTAGCTGTTCGCATAATGAAAAAGGAAGCAAAGCGCTTCCTGCGGATGGGAAGTATATCCACAACGTAGGGTTAAAGTCTTCGCCGCATCTGGTCGTCCAGTGGTGGAAAGGGGCTGGGGGGATCAAATTATGAAGAACCTCCGCTTACTCTCCGAAATGCAACCGATGAAAGACCGAGAGGCAAGCTACACACCTTCGGTGGTCAAGACTCTGGAAATTAGCCTCGGCGAGTGCCTCATTGCCGATGAGACGCCTTGCTCGGTGCTCCACCGAATCTGGTGCATCCAACTGATAACGCGCAGATCCGTCACAAAGGTGACAACAGTACTCCATGCAGGCGCGTACTTGGGCTCGATACTTGAAAATATTTTAAGATTTGATTGGTGTTAAGCCACTTATCACCTTTGAAGGACTTATTGCTATCATTTCCGTTATGTTACCGGATATAATTTTGGAGTACTTGCTTAATAGCTGCACGATCTCGCACACATTGTTCAATTCCATTACCAAAACAAATAAAAACTTTTACTAGGTGGTAGACCCATATGTAGGGTCGTCTGGGTAGGTGCCACCGCCTTTCTTATTTTTGCCGTGAAGCAGTTCGCTGTGTTTCGGATTGAAGGGAAAGGTAGCCAGTGTAATTACTGGGCATGGAGGGCATATCATCTTAGTCCCCAGCATGGCAAATGCACTTGCGATGTTAAGTGATTTACACTTAATATTGCAAGTGTCTATAGGCGACGGTGACCACTTAACATCAGGTGGGCCGCAAGCTTGTTTGCCATCTCGTAACATAAAAAAAACTAAGAATGTCTTTTTATAACATTGTTTTAGGCCAAAATATTTTCAATGTTTGACTTAGGCATTTGTTCACTGACACTTACAGCTTGTTAGTCAGGTTCTTTCGAATTAACCATGTTTCCCAGCTATATAAATAGTTTTACTGACTTGACATGGCATTGATATTGGAGTTTAAGTTGCGCATTTTTTTCACCTGGATGTAGTGGATGATTGGAGATGGCTGGCTTTAATTTGTAGAATGCAGCTCTAGCTTATTGATGAGAATTTCGACATCTGCCTCCATCTTTCCAATAACTTCCACTTTACTATGTGTAATATAAATAGGGTATAATAAATCTCTTTTGACGCTGGGATCTTCAATGATGAGTTCTTTTTTACACTACTCATGGTGGCGCTTAGGGATTAGATTAGACTTAGTGCTTAGTCGAATAATGGCACGAACATTACGATTCTCAACCGTATCGTAATTCAGACCTGCGTAATCTGAAATTTTGTCGCAAGATTGTATTACAAGCTCATTTAAACGACTGTATCCATCTCGAGAGTGGGAAGAGAAGGAAAAATACTGCTTCGTTTGGTAAAGAAACTATTGTCTGTATAGCTCCCACGCTGTTTTGAGACAGTGAATGTTCGACCTGACTCACGATTATTATTACGGACCAAAGCTATTAGTCTATGCTAACAAAATAATTAAAAAAAATAAAATGTCAGTCTGATTGAACTATTCACCGTGTTTCATTAGGTTATGGGCCCAGGGCTATAACTCGCGCTAAATTAAAGTTTGCATCTGTTAAATTACTTTTAGTGAACAATCAGTGAACGGTATACCATATACTTTAATAAAAACAGAGTAAATCGCCGCAATAATAACTCTGTTGTGCTTGACAATTTGCTACCACGTGTTCGGTGTGCGTTCTCTAAATGGCGGGAAGTTACATAGTAAATGTACCTAAATTAAAAGGTCGTGAGAATTATGACGAGTGGGCGTTTGCAGCTGAACATTTTTTGATGCTGGATGGTGTGGATATTCATAAGTTAGAATCGTCTGATTGTACAAGTTTGGATGAGAAAAAGGCAAAAGCTAAACTTATCATGACGATTGACTCATCAATTTACGTTCACATCAAAAATGAGGAAACAGTGCAAGGTGTATGGAAGCGTTTGAAGGCCCTGTATGATGATTCTGGCTTCACGCGTCGCATCAGTCTACTTCGTCAGCTAATATCTATTCGACTTGAAGACTGCGAATCAATGGGAGCATATGTAACGCAAATGGTTGATACCGCACAGAAACTTAAAGGTACCGGTTTCCAGATCACTGATGAGTGGATCGGGTCATTATTGTTGGCAGGGCTAACAGACAAATTTGCTCCTATGATAATGGCCATAGAACATTCTGGGCTGGTCATAAGCACGGATGTCATAAAGTCAAAATTACTAGACATGAGTTCGGAAGTTGGCAGCACTGGAACAAATAGTGCATTTTTATCGAAAGGTTTGCAGCACCGAAACAGCAAGAAAGTTGGCAGCACTGCTTATAAGCAAAAATTGAAAATGCCGCCGCCGCCATCTTCGAGTTCTGTCAATGTCAAAACAATCCGCTGTTATAAATGTAAACAACTCGGTCATTTCATGAATAAGTGCCCTAATAATACACAGCATAAAAGTGAAACTAACGCATTTAGTGCAATATTTTTGAATGGAACATTCAAAAATTCCGATTGGTACGTCGATTCAGGTGCAAGCTCGCACATGATTACAGATAAGAGTTGTTTGAAAAATGTGTCGCTCAGCCACAAAGTAAAAGACATAGTAGTTGCAAATCAAAACAAAGTCCCAGTCTTATGCTCAGGAAACACGATGATTACGACCATAGTGGACAATTCGGAGTTTGATATTCCTGTTAAAGATGTTTTGTATGTGCCTAACCTATCAACTAATTTGCTCTCGGTAAGTCAGCTAATTCGAAGTGGCAACAAAGTCAACTTTGAAGCAGAAGTTTGCTATATACGCAATAGGCAGAATGTGCTGGTAGGAATAGCAAATTTAGTAAATGGAGTGTATAAATTGAATATTAAGTCAGAACATTTGTTTGCGTGCTCAGCAACAAATGTAACTAGTGAAATATGGCACCGAAGGCTGGGGCACATTAACAGTAAAACTCTGAATGCTATGAAGAACGGTGCTGTGGAAGGAATTTCATACTCAGATAAGGCCGACTTCGATATGTCCAACTGCATCACATGTTGTGAAGGGAAGCAGTCGAGATTGCCATTTTCACACAAAGGCTCAAGGTGTGAAAATGTGCTAGAACTTGTCCATGCTGATGTCTGTGGGCCGATGGAACAAATATCTATTGGACTAGCCAAGTACTTTCTGCTTTTTGTGGATGACTGTACTAGAATGGCATTTGTATATTTCCTTAAGGCCAAGAATCAGGTTTTTAAGTATTTCAAAGAGTTTGTTGCTCTGGTTGAAACACAAACTGGCAGAAAACTAAAGGTATTGAGAACAGACAATGGTGGAGAGTTTTGTTCGTTAGAGTTTGATAATTTTTTGAAGAAAAGTGGTATTGTACATCAAATGACGAACCCCCATACACCGGAACAGAATGGCCTGTGTGAAAGACTAAACAGAACAGTGGTGGAGAGAGCTCGGTGTCTTCTGTTTGAGGCTAATTTACATAAGAAGTTTTGGGCTGAAGCAGTGAATACTGCTGTCTACTTGAGAAACAGAACATTGGCCTCAGGATTACAAAAAACACCTTATGAGCTATGGAGTGGTAAAAAACCAGATCTCTGCCATCTTCGGATATTCGGCAGTCCAGTGATGGTCCATGTTCCAAAAGCAAAGAGGACCAAATGGGACAGAAAGGCTGAAGAACATATCCTGATTGGTTACCCAGAGAACACTAAGGGTTACAGGCTTTACAATCTGAAGACCAAACGTATTATCACCAGCAGAGATGTTGTTATCATGGAGAAAATAAAGGACTCAGATATGATACAAGCAGTGGTGGAAGAAAACGAAACTGTTCCGAGTGAAGAAGTAGGAGAAGATACTTCGTCAAGTAAAGACTTTACTTGTGACCCTACAGAAAGCACAGATGTGACATATTATGATGATGATATTACATATGTACCAGACGATACCTTAAGTACCTCCAACTCAGATGAATTCTGTGACAGTAAGTCAAATCATGACGAGTCAGAAAATCTGCAGTCGACCATTTTGAACATGGAAAAGAGAACTAGAAGGATACCAGAAAGGTATGGGTTCAGTAATATATGTCAGAGCAATGAGGACATGCATGAAGATAGTCTTACATATGAGGATGTGATGAGAGGACCAGAACGAGAAGAATGGCACAAAGCCATGGAAGAAGAACTTCAATCGTTCCATCAGAACGAGGCATGGGAACTAGTTAACAAACCAAGTGACGGCAAAGTTGTGCAGTGTAAGTGGGTATATAAAAAGAAGTTAAACAGTGATAACACAGTGAGATATAGGGCTAGGTTAGTTGCCAAAGGCTTTACCCAAAGGGAAGGTATTGACTATAAAGACACTTTTTCCCCAGTGCTAAAATACTCAACTTTAAAACTGTTATTTGCTATTAGTGTAAACTTAGATCTTAATATAACCCATTTAGATGTAAATACGGCCTTTTTGAATGGTTATCTAGAAGAAACTGTTTTCATGCAATTACCTCAAAATTTTGACTGTTATGAAATTAATGCCAATAAAGTCTTGAAGTTGAAAAAGGCCATTTATGGACTTAAACAGTCAGCACGGGCTTGGTATAAGCGTGTTGACGATGTTTTACAAGAATTAGGTTATAAAAAGTCAATGTATGAGCATTGTTTATTTGTAAAATCATCTGGAACTTATAAAACATTTGTAGCATTATTTGTTGATGATTTTTTCATATTTTCTAATTGTACTAATGATGTAAAATATTTAAAAAATGAGTTAAGTAAAAACTTCAAATTAAAAGACTTGGGTCAATTGAGACAGTGTCTAGGTATGGATGTAAAAATACAGAAAAATAAAATTTGTGTTAGTCAAGAGAAATTTATAGATAAGTTAGTATGTAAATTTGGCTTAGAGAATTGTAAAAAGGTAGAAACACCTATGGAGACTAATTTAAAGCTTCAAAAAGGAGAAAATATCAATTTTAAGTTTCCTTATCAACAGCTTATAGGCAGTTTAATGTATCTCTCTGTTCTAACCAGACCTGATATATCATATTGTGTTAGCTACCTAAGCAAATTTAATAACTGTAATTCTGAAACACATTGGAAGCATGCCAAGAGAGTGTTAAAATATTTATATTTTACCAAGTGTTATGGTTTAATGTATAAGAAAAATAATTTAGACATTGTTGGATATGCTGATGCCGATTGGGCAACAGATAACTTAGATCGCAAGTCATATACTGGATATTGTTTTATCTATTCAGGTTGTTTAGTATCTCATGAAAGTAGGAAGCAACAAACTGTTGCTTTATCAAGTACCGAAGCTGAATACATGGCTGCTTGTGAGGCAAGTAAGGAGGCTATATTCTTGAAAAACCTGTTAAATGAACTAATAAGTAGAGGTAATAAACCTATTATGTTGTATAATGATAGCCAAAGTGCTATAAAACTTTCTGAAAATTGTGTTCATCATAGACGTAGCAAGCATATTGATGTAAAATTTCATTTTATTAGGGAAGCTGTTGCAAATAAATTAATTAATTTAGAATATTTAAATACCACTGAAATGCCAGCAGATATGCTAACAAAAAGTTTAAGTAAGGTTAAACATTATGAATTTATGAACAAGATGGGTATTGTAATGTTGCATTCCTAATATATATTTTTGTATTCTTTTATTATTTTGTTAAGTGGTGGTATTAGTCTATGCTAACAAAATAATTAAAAAAATAAAATGTCAGTCTGATTGAACTATTCACCGTGTTTCATTAAAAGCATCGCATGGAGCGTGGAGTTGGCGTAGTCTATTTTGACTAGATCTCTTGATATTCAGAATATGCAGGTAATTGTATTTAAGTAAAACAATCTCAAAGACACTTAATTACCTTTTCAATAACACCGTTAAAATCGTTTCAGTTCTCTTTTGTTTTTCTTGTAACTTTATCTTTGTTTTCAAGTAATCAAAGCGTGCTTATATTTAATGGACGAAGAAATTTCATCCGAACTGTCTGTCAAGTCGGAGTAATTGTTGTATAAATTCTCATCTGTCATATTTATTCATTAAATCCTTTTTCCTAATCTATCCAACGAATTAGAATCTATCGCGTTTCTTGATTCTTATTCAGATCTACCCCGTTTTGGATTTCTATGAAGATTCAAGTTGGCTAAATGTTTTCTGTTAGTTTAAAAGTAGCTGAATAAGCCATTCAGCCATCATTCAGCTTATATATTATATCCAATATTGATATACAAAATGTTTGGTAGATGGTATATGACTCCTTAATTCTATGAAAATAAAGGTCTATCCACAGAGCTTCCAGTGCCCGGGCCGGACACGTACTGGTTTGAACAAGTTCTTATAAAAATACGCAAAAATATTTTTTAAAGCCGCTGACAGAACACGTCCCGAGCACTACTTTCCTAATTTTTTTATGTTACGGCCTGCCAGGCCGAAAGATTGCCTGCCAACCAAGTGGTAAATTACCGTAGCCTATAAACGTTCGCAACATTGACGTGACACTCTCGCGCTGCCAAACCTAATTCTCGTACCTAACCCGTGGAAAACACAGCTCAAAGAATTTAAACCAAATAGGAAATTCGGCAATTGACCAATCTTTTGGCGCGCTTAAATTTATACGCCCAATTAGTTGAAAATCACAGTATTTCAAGTCGAGATCCAAAGCTAAACCGTTGGCCTGAAGCCAAAGCCTCCTCGGGCGAGCCAATGATTACCGTTTGAACGGTGATCCACGGGATTCTTCGAATTGATCCTTCAGTGTTACCTGAATTTAGAATCTGAGTTTTCCTTTTGATGAAAGTTCATATTTTCCATTTTTTTGGTAAATCTGAACTGCTCAGAATCTACAAGTATTTTGGCAATACCTTCCACTATGAATAAAAGGAAATAAAACTAGAAAATACTGAACACCTTAAAAAACTTGTATGGTAACATTAGGCCTACGTTAAAACCATAATGTTGGACAAGTTCGTTAAACCATAACATCAAGATGTTGATTGCTAAATCGTCATTTGAAATCGCCAAAAGGTTAGGTAATTATTTATCTCTCTATTGAAAAAAACACTTCAAATCCCATTGCACCTAAATGATATGTAAACTGGGCCCGTAGACATAGTAACAAATGTAACTGATAACGAAGTTCGAACGAACAAAATGTATGGGATTGACTAAGCCGTTTAGCCGTCGTTAAATCACGTGGCTAATCGTAGCTCTAAGTAAGTTGGTAGCGAAAGGTAAGACGCTGTAGATAACCAATCAATATGGCCGATGATTAATCATTTCATGGATTTTTTTTTGGTGTGTGTACTTTTTTACTGTGTTATTTTTTATAATCATGTGATACTGTTAGTTTCCCAAATAAATATAATTAAATGAATAATTATACGTAAATTTTCTGTTTTAACTGCTCGTATACGTTTCTCCTTATTTCTGTAGCTTATGTTTAACAATTTTATTCTTATACTTTTGCCTGGTGTCAGTTTTACTATTTTCATCCTCTGACTTGTGTTTCTGACGCTATCTTACGCGTGCTGTTCTCCGCGGTCGATGCGTAGTTTGACCATACTATGCGCTTGTAATGAGGATAACTCATTTTTAACATATCTCTGTTCGAACTCATTAAAAAAAATTGAAAACTAGTGCAATTAATTCATGTGCACATTAGTAACAAACAACTTTGAGGTTGTCGGTTATTTAAATTAGACGTTGTATAGGTTATGTTTAACAATTTTATTTTTTCTGTCTTCTAGCTTATGTTTAACAATTTCAGTTTTTATATTTACTATTTCTGTCCTCTGACTTATGTTAATGACGCTTGCGACAGCAGCCAACTGGTGGTCCTAGCTTAACGTGCCTTCCGAACCACAGAGGAAAATAGAGTTGAAACATTTTCAGTCACCCATCCAAGTACCGATCGCGCATTTGATAGCTTAGCTTTGGTGATCGTTATAATCGTTCCGCGGAACTCACGGCTGCTGTGCTATCGACCTCCTCAACGTTAGTATGGTTGAGGAGGTCGATAGCACAGCAGTGGTAGAATTTTTAAGAGCGGGAAGTATTTTTAAAACCGTTCCAAAAAATTCTGAATTTTTTACAAATGCACGAACATGCATATTTTATTTTATTTATTTATTTTATTAGACTCTCACAACAATGAGTACACTGTAAATAGACAGGAAAAAAATACATACATTGAAACTTATATCTTAGTGTCCCATTACTTATAGTAGGACACAGCATGCTAATTAAAAAGCAATTAAATATCTTATATACATATAAAATTCTCGTGTCACAATGTTCGTTCCCGTACTCCTCCGAAACGGCTTGACCGATTCTCATGAAATTTTGTGAGCATATTGAGTAGGTCTGAGAATCGGCTAACATCTATTTTTCATACCCCTTAGTGATAAGGGTTGTCCACCCTTAATTTTTTTATTTTTATTTATAAGGCAAAACAACGTTTGCGGGGTCAGCTAGTATAAGTTTATATATATATTCAAATTCAAATGATTTATTTGCAGAATATACGTAGGTATATAAAGGTGTTACAATATTAAAAGAACAGTACATTCAACCGTTTCCGGTATGCAAATTTTTCGTTAATCTATTAATGTCAGCACAATTGAATTAATTATTACATATTTATGAGGTAGTAAATATCAAAATGTCAAAGTTAAAAGAAAGAAAAGGAAACCCAGTGTCTAACTATTTCTACCTTAACAGTAATCAAAATCATGCCAGTACCTACTGTAAATAAAATAAAAACTACATATCACTAAAAATCATAATGTCAATACCTACTTACAATTTGTTTTTAAATTTTAATTCCTAATAAAACTAATAATACAGAAATATAATAATGTCAGAATATAAAATATATATTCAATTACAATCTATGTCTAAATACAAATAAAACTCTTTTACAAATAAAATAAAACTCTTGTTATTTTTAATATATTAGTGTAGACGAAAATAACGAGATTTAGCGCTGATATAATAAAAAACACGATACTATAAACATCATCCACAACACAGTTTTAATCAGCGTCTAAATTGAAAATTTCCTATTTGTTTTCACAAACACACAAAACTCCCCAAATAAAAAAATACCCCAACAAATTATGACAAGGCAAAGCAATTTTTATTCCTTCGGGACACGGTTATTAGTTGCTAGGCAGATCAAGCGTCGTAAATTTGGTGATCGCTCCAGGGAAATCAAAAGTCTAAGAATAAAACAGATATCTTTGGGCTGTCCTGAATGCTGGTCCCATAGCAGGCGAGTGGGCATAATAATATGACATAAAGATTGACAAAAGAAAGTTAATTAACAATAATGGCCGTATTTTTTATTGCGTTCGAAGAAATTTTATTTTTTAACCGATCTAAAGGATTGAGTTTAAATAATTAATTTCATCTTGATAGCTCTACGCGTTTCTGAGAAATCGAGTCTAGACAACACAAAAAAGCACAACGAATTTGTTACTGTCCGTCTTTTTCTTTTCAGATACAGAAAGCTATAAACTATGCCGCATTCCACGAATTTCATATAATCAAATACATCACTGTAGCGTCATCTTCATCATCATTTTTAGAGACGCCCACTGTTGGACATAGGCTTCCCTCAAAGATCTTCAACCCAATCGGTTGTGCCCTGCCCACTGCCACTTAAGGTTCGGAATTCTTTGGGCTAAGTTGGTGACCTTAGTTGTCCTGTGAATCTCATTATTTCTGATTTGATCAATAGATGAATAATGAATTGCATAGCATCAAAAATATAATACCCTTATAAAATTTCAGCCCTTGAATGATTAAATTAGTAATATTTCGTCGCGATTTGCATGGAAACACCCGAAAAGGGTACTAAAAATCATTGCAAACACCCATGTTGGTTAATCAAAACATTTTCATTCAGAGTCCGCAAGCCATATAACGTATTGTTTTTTATAATAGTCAACGATACGCTTTGAAATATCCTATACATAATAATAGACGTGAAACGAACCAGGGATTATGCATAGAATTTTGAGGAGCAGGCAATGTTTGTTTTATTCAATACCTACTTTTTAACCGATGTAAAAAGAGGGGTGTGATAAGTTTGACCTGTCTGTGTATCTGTGTGTCTGTCTGTGGCATAGTAGCTCCTAAACGAATGGACCAATTTTGAAGCGGTTTTTTTGGTTTGAAAGTTGACGTGATCGAGCGAGATGGTTCTTAGCTATAAATGGTCGGGGGTTACATAAAAATTCAATAAGATGTAATATTTTGATGTCAACATTAGAAAATATTAAAAACTGCAAATAATGAGTGGGAAATTCAGAGTACCTAACTGATATACTCAAAACCGGAATTGACGCATAGTGTCTAAAGTATGGACTAACTATTGATCCAAACTATTGATCTACGCCGAAATTCGCTTCCAGCTTCGCTTTGTCATCAGATGAAATGACAGCAGTCAAAGTCACAAAAACGCGTAATTACTGGGCATGGAGGGCATATCATCTTAGTCCCCAGGATGGCAAACGCACTTGCGGTGTTAAGTGATTTACACTTAATATTGCAAGTGTCTATAGGCGGCGGTGACCACTTAACATCAGTTGCCATCTCGTAACAAAAAAACCCGATAGACCCGGCACCCGCACCGTGAATCCACAGTGTAAATACACGAATCCATGGAATACTAAAAGCTTTCATCTCTCAGAAACATGCAATTATCTTAGATAAATAAAAAAAAACATTAGTCATGACAGTTTTCGAAATCATAAAAAACGCGCGGGTTTGAAATTAAACTTTACTTTTCAGAAAGTTTTTTGGAAATTTTATACACGGTGATCTGGAAATTAGAATCTAGATTTTGTTCAATTATAGATATTTAATAGATTTTGATATTTGTCCTACCACCTTAAATGTAAAATGGACAGCCCTCTTCTAATTTGATGTATTCGTAAAAGGCGACTAAGAAGTTCTTTTTATAACAACAACACCTATACACACTAGTTTGCAATAAATATTTGTATTTGTAACTTAATGCAATCCTTGCGTCCATGATCAAAACAAAACAACATTCCTAATTCAAAGTTGTTTATTACAGCTGTGTTAAGAATTGAGCTAGTATGAACCTTCCAGTAGTCGCAGTTATAGTTTAAAGAAGTTCCCTGCGGTCTCACAGACCGCACGTGACCGCTGGGAGGTTAAAATATTATTTTTGTAAAGCCATTACCTAGTTCATATTCAAGGCTAGATTGAAAGGATACTTCTAACCTTAATTTCCATAATGGTAAAAACATTCATCATTTTTGTTTGAGTGCTATCAGAATGTAATACATTTGGGGTTGTATTACGTATTATAACCACTGTTGGCTTCTATTTGCTAACTTACCATTCACAGTAGGCATAGTTTGCTGCTGGTCTTTTAGTTATGGAAGATCTAGCAAATGCCCCCATTTCACTTGATAGAATCTAAGCAGAAGTGGAGTCTTAACGCAAAGATAGCTAGCGCGAGAAATAAAGCACCGTAGGCGCCGTCGCCTTGCCGACCTGCAAGGTGCTTCTTCAAGCCTCTTTTGAATTACTTAGGTTGGTAAAAAGTGAACGCTTTCTGGCAGTGTATTCCATTTCTTGATTGGTCGACATTAAAATTGTGTAAATTAATCATGACATACTTTTAATCGAATTCATTCCTTCACAACCTAAAAGTAGTTTACAAATTGCCCCATTTAGGTAGTTTTGAAATGACAGATTGTTCCATCAGCAACAAAGTTACCCCAAGTCCGGAGACGTTAGCTGGATATCAGCTGACATGTTTGGCTACATCACGGAACCTGCGCCATGTCACCGCTTTTAGTCGATCGGCAAAAACTACTAAGGAGTCATGTCTAAAGAAAGTACATGTGTGCAACATTGTCACTTGTTTTCGAAGTTTCAAGCATATAATAATATATCATGGCTATATTTCAAGGGTATGTTAGTTAATACAGGGTGTAAAAGACATGAACAGTCAAACGAGAACCATGTATTCTATACATCAAAATAAGATTGTGGCGGTGTCGTTTTGCGTCGGGTCGTTACGTTCCCTAAAATATGGTTGAGCGAAGCGATGGCTGATTCTTGCGTCATGCCTGTGAACAGGTGCCGCCAATGAGACCTGGTCATCTCATGTTTTCTTGAACTTTTTATTTTTATTTGATGTAAATGTTAGACAATGTAGTTGTTTATTCTTAGATGGATAATTGTATGACACATGCCATTAATACGATAATTTTGTTTGTGTTATGATATTATGTAAATAACTAATGTATTAGGTATTGGATTTTTTATTTATTTTTGGTATGCACACATTGTATTCATAAAGATATATTTATTAACCAAAGGATCATAAATGTATGCTTAGCACCTAAATTGAGCGAAATCTATCTAATTTCGCTCAATTTAGGTGATTTGTTGAATTATATAGAAAAGCTTTTACAACATAAATTATTATTATAAATGAACCAAATGCGTGGGTGTAATAACTGCCCAAAATTTACGCATGTAAAACTGTAATTTTAATTATATTACTATTATCTATTGACCTGTAATGATGTTTTGAAATCATTACCAAATTGTAAGCTGTGGAGTTTCTTTCGCCATTTCTTCTCCATCTCAGCATAATAATAATTATTTCGTCCCGAAATGGTGGTAGGGTTTTGACGATTTAAAAGTACTTAGCAAAGTCCATTTAAATAAAGAGCTTTACATTTCATTTCATTTCATTTCAAGACACATTTCAAAAATAATTGCTGGGAAATGATGTTTATTTTTTGGTGTAAAAAAATATTGCAAATTGTACTGCGCAACGTAAAGCGCTCAACCACAACCCAAATCCGCTGCCTCATAGGTGCTCTCACTGGCCACTTTGCCACTAGAAGACACCTGTGCACAATAGGCAAAGCTGATGACCCCATCTGTAGAATGTGTGGTGAGGAGGAAGAAAGCATGGAGCACATACTATGTGACTGCGATGCACTACCCAACAGGCGACTAAGGTCCTAGGTTTAGCTTACCCTAAACCAGAGGACTTTATAGACCTTGTCCCCGCCAACATCGTGAAACTCATACAAAGTGTTTTCGATGTTGGCGGGGATGGGTGATAAGGAAAGGGGAAGCACAAAAGATCCCATAGGGTTGAAGTGCTCTGAGATATAGCCTCAGCCCCTTATATAAGAATAAGAATAAGAATAAAGCGCTTAACTCGCACGCAACTCGCAAAACCGTGATATTTTTGCCAGACGGCGGCCCCGTTCGTTTGTGTCCGTGCACATTGAGTGAGCTACATTGAACGCTAACGTTTTGAAGCCATTTTTTGTTATGAAATACTAGAAAAAATGATAATGTTTCTTTGGACAATAATTAAGAAATAATGTTTAGAACATGTTTTCATAAAAATATGAAAAAAAAATTATGACTTTGACCTTCAATAAAATCGTAACTATCAATATCCCAGATATAGTCTAAAGGAAGAAAAATGTTATGATGGTGAGCAGAATACATGGTTCTCGTTTGACTGTACATGTCTTTTACACCTCTTCTTCCTCTTCTTCTTTTGTCTTCTTCTTCTTCTTTTATATATATATATATAAAAGAAGAAGAAGAAACTAAACCAATAGTGCAGGAATGTTTGTATGGAAATCCGTCATTTTTTAAGTGAAATCCATGAAAATTTGTAGGTATATGGCGCTTGGGTTAGAAGAAATGATAAGAAAATTTAAATACTGCCTGAAGTAACTATTCTACGTGGACGAAGTCGCGGGCATAAGCAAGTCTTTAATAAAGATACTTTTGCCATGATGTTCAATGATCACAAGGCCTAAGGTAGAAGCTGGGTTGTTGTTGGCTATCTTGTCATTAGCTGTTGAAACATAATGCTACTTGGGTCATACGAGTAGACTCCAGGATGTCTTCAGCAGTATCAAGGCCCTGGGAAACTCCTTAGAAGGATTGGGTTGGCTGGAATGACCCAGCCCCATACCCTCCGATGTTAAATAAGCACAAAAGCCCGTACGAAAAAGAAGATAAATCCAGCCGAAATGAAATCTTTCAAACGTATCGCGAAAATACATAATTCCACAGAAAATCAGTGCATAAAACGCTTTCCTGTACCTATACAATGGAAATAGGTACGGCGCTGATGTCGCAAGTCATTCACCATTCCGCTTCAGACTGTTTCAGTTGAGTTCTGGAGTTAGCTGGAAAAAGAATAAAAATGACAAAAAATATTTAATATTTAAACATAAACAACACGACATTTTATGAAATGTTGAATAGCAAAGCCTAGTAAAATTCATGTCAGAGACGGGGATTGTAACCGCGACGTCACATCATCCGGGTGGCTGCTCTCTCGACCAAGATACCTAGCACTGGGAAGACACGACGAATTTCATAAAGTTACGTGTCTATTCGAAACGATGCCAAATAATGTTTCAAATAAGGTCACAGATATATTTACTAATTCTACAGTATACTAATTCACTGCCAACAAAATAATATACTCCAGCTTATCAGAAAAAAATAAAGAGATATATTTACTAATTCACTTGCAACAAAATAATAAACTACAGCTTATGAGATAAAATAAATCATAATGGAAAATGAATTTCAAGTAAGCGCAGTTCAAACCTCCACGCGAGTATAAGAAAGCTTCAGACGTCCCAAGATCTGATATCACAATACAATTTTGTCGACACCAATATATTTATATTTTATCTTCAGAAAATTGCGTGAATAAGAACCCCCAACACGTCTTCCGGGTAACACCGTGATTTACATAGACTTCCCGACCCTACGGAAATTCAACCTGATCCGAGTTTGAAATCAAATTTGACTCAGAAATAAATTCGTGTTTAGCTATACAAATATTATTTTTGAATTACCGAAAATCGTGAAAGGAACCACTCAGGTATTTTCACGGAAACATAGATCCTGATACTCAGTATGGGCAGTAAAAAACAGAACTTTGCGCTATTTCGACGTAAAAACATAATAGAAAATTACACTAATATTTTCCGTTGATATATAATGTACAATTGTACATTAAACTTAATGCTATTTTCATTACTTAATATTTTATTTTAGAATGATTTTAAAAATGCGGGATCCATTCATTATCCAAGTCTTATGTGAACTAGGTCAAGTCACTAGGCTCGAGAACACCACTCAAAAAAACGAGTAACTGTTTACCGCCATTTCTTCTATAAGATTAAATCTCAAAAATGTTGGTGAGCTACAGCTTTAGAAGCATAGTCAAGCGGATCGCATAAGGTCGCGGTTTCAATCCCCTTTTTAGTACTTGATCCAGGAACTTTTCTGCTATTTGTCTTTTAAAAAGCTCATTTATAATTTTTCCATAGTTTGAAATCAGTCTAAAGATATTTTAAAAAAATCATTTTGAATTACAAATGCCTAACTCAACCAGGGGACGGTATTTGTCAAAATATTCCGGAGGAAGAAGATATAATTTCTTCACCATTGTCAGGATACGCTATCTTGTGACGTAACAAGAAATATTGATATCTTCGCAATTTATAATTATTTGACAATAATTCCGTATAATTTGTAAAGTTTTACACGTCTGTATGGAGGCTGAACACAAGCATGTTATTTGAAATTTAAGAATTTTATAACTGTGTTTTTAGCAAATAAACTGATTTGATTTGATTTGAAGAAACGATAGGCTAACAATTAGGTGCTATCACAGACCTGTAAGCTCAGTTCGAAGAGCAGTTACTAGGTTCACGAAAGGTCTTTTTGACCACAACAAGATTTTTTCAAACATTTCAGTTACAAAGTTAATGAGCGAATCACAGCATCGTTTTGTAGTTGACATATTTACGGTCAACGTTAAATATCCCTCCTGAAATATTGCTGATAGGTCGGATAGCAAAGGAACCATTCCATACATATTTGCTTTGAAACCGTAGTACAATAACAGTTTGATCTGATTCTACATTATTACGTTAACCGTGATAGAAACAATGTGATGTTGAATAGGTTGTAATAACACTCCAATGCGAGTTGGTGGATCAGTTTTAACACTAGAACGTCCGCGTATTTCGTATGAGAAGCCAAACGGTTGCCTCAGCATGTGCTCTTGCGACATAGTGCCGCAGAAGCGTTGTTATTCTGGTAGTGGCTTTTGATGTGACGAACGGAATAAAAATAATAATAAAAAATACCAATTATATAAAATATATAAGTAATAAAGAACAATATTTTATATTACAATATTTAAAATTCAGTACGGTACTTACACATATAATTTACTAATAATGCTTATTTAAAAATTAATATATTTTTACTAAAATGATAATATTTTTAATAATTTCGGACTTATAAAAATTTAGTAAAAATATCATGTCATTTGACAACACAGACTATATTATAGTAAACTTCCCAATAGAAAAGCGTCCGCACTAAGCAAACGAACGGGTTATGATCGGTGTCCGTGTCATGAATGTGACACAAGACAGGCACCCCGCAAACACAATCCTGGCACTTCTTCTAAATTAATAGCTTCGCATGCAAAAAATATGCTTCAAGTGAAAGCAAAAGTAGGTATTTTTCTTTATCGTCATTCATCTGTGATTGTGAACACAGCAACAATGCCTTCCTGTAGTGTGCCGTATCGGTAATAGGCAATTGGCTAGTATCGGATCGGATTGCCGCTGCTGGACACGACAAAACGGTTTCCTGTGACGGTGTCCCATGTCGGTTACCTATGTTTACGTTTTCGAAGTACACCGTGAAAAATTACGTCATTTTAGAACTCTAGACTAGATAATCATCATCATCATCAACAGCTCATATAATGTCCCCACCGAGGGGCTCGAGCCTACCCCACATTAGGGGCGATTAGGTCTCAGTCAACCACGCTGGACAAATGCGGGTTGGTCGACTTCACACACAACCTAGGAATTTCTTCATAGGTGTGTGCAGGTTTCCTCACGATGTTTTCCTTCACCGTAAAAGCGTCGATCAAACGTACATATGAATTCATAATTTGAAAACACTTTGGTACGTGGCGGGGATCGAACCAGTGCCTCCCGGCTGTCAGACGACGCTCTTACGCACTACGCCAGCGACTAGATAATTAGATAATTTTTTTATTAAAAACCTTAATAACACTGAAAATAGACTTTATTTATGACAAAGTCGTAATTACCTTAAAATAAAAATGGAACAACAAATAAGCACAACAAGTCACAGGCACCCGTGTTCAGCCAAATTACTCCAATAAACCAACCTGACCATCAATTCTCGCCTACAGTAGTAATGAAATTCGCGATTTGTTGCCCTCATAAACAAAATCCTTCTTTATAGCGGGTGATTGCAGACTTTACAGGCTTTCCGATAAAATCCCCTTTACGCGAAAGACTTTGCATACATCCCTTATAGCGAAGAAACAACAGTTGAGCTTTTAATAAAATCCAAATTCGTATCATGCTCCAGGATTTAAGGATTACTTTGTTGATGGGCCGGATCCGTTAGGTGATTAGGAAATTGTTTAATTTGTTTTCTTGTTTGTATTTGTCATTGAATATGTCAAGAAAACCAGCGGCATTTTTGATGCAGAACCCGCAAAAAATGACATCATCAAAAACAAATAACATAAAAAACAAAACAATTGCGTATTATACAAAAATTTATTATTACTGATGGTATTATACACAAGTTATCTAATTCTCAACGCAAAAAATAACAGACTGACAAATGAAAATAATATGATTTAGATCGATTTTTTTCACTCTACATTGGAAAAATGCGTAATCTTTATGTTTCGCGAACGCCATTATTTTAAAAAGAAGAAGAAATAGATTGATTTTTGCTTAGATTTTTGACTACAAGACAATAATTAGCTTTCTTAGTTTTAAAGCATAAAATAAAATTGTATATTTTTAATCATAAAGACGATGAGATCGAGTTACGATTATTACACAGTTAGGCTCATTACAACAATTAGGCTGTACTCTAATTTCAATTTCTTTGGCTTTCAGTGAACTTCGATGAATAACAAATCAGTTTTAGTTTTGTCATAAGAAACTATAATATATTAAAAGCTTTTGTGTATATACATACACAAATAAATCAGGTTGGTTGATGACTTCAGTACAAATATAGAATGTGAAAACCATTTAATAGTACATTATGGTACAAGTGTGTAATGTTGGTGATTACCGCTGAGGCGCATTGAGGCCCGAGCCGTCAGGCGAGGGTCTTAAGGAGCCGAGGACGGTAATCATCAATACACACGTGTATCATACAACGTTTTTCAACACACTTCTGAATAAAATAATACTTAAATAAAAAACCATTTTACATAGTAGATAAAAAGTTTATTTAGAGAAACAATTAGTAAATGTGCAGTTAGTAAAATTATAATTAACTATTTTTGATGATATAGCGGTCTCATCAGATAGATTATTTACTGAAATACTTTCATGTTCTATTGTTATTTGTGATGGTTCATTATTCGTGTAGGTAGGTGAAATCCAATCATTGGATGTACTTGATATTTCGCTAGTAGGATGCGTCTCAGAAGGGGCGGCGCGTGGACGCGGGTGCGCGCGCGCGTGCGTTTACTCACTCGTGAATAATAGTAATGAAAAAGTCACAGTTTGACTATAGGTGTCATTATGTGCCTAATTGCCATCGGATTAGAGCCACTTTATGAGGAAGTGTGTTGAAAAAATATTTATTATTTTGCGTTTTTTCCCAAAGTAAGCTCCAATATAAAGTATTTTGTTATTTTAGTAGTTGTTATTTTATTTTATAATTGTTATTTTATTTTTCTTTTGTTTTTGTTCTGGCGAGGCCAATAAATGTTTTTCTTTCTTTCTTTCTTTCTTTCTTTCTTCAATATTTTGAAAATTATAAAAATATCAAATATCGATCCGCTTTAATTGCAGCCTAGAGAACTAAGAATACAAATTTTAAATGAACGTTGATATATATAACAGTTGTTTTATTGTTTTAGTATAATCAATTTCCTACCCTGCTCTCAATTTTATTTGGGGTCGGTGCAGTATGCCTTGATATCGACGTACTGTTTAAGAATTTGGCATTTGATTTTTACGCCCTCCCCCCTGTCTAACACCAAGCCTACTTGGGAACGACTCCTATCTTTAGACAGTACCCTGGACCACCAGCTTAACGTGCCTTCCGACGCACGGAGGAAATTTCGGTCACCCATCCGAGTACCAAGCACTTGGTTGCTTAACTTTTGTGATCGTTACTAAGAATGACCACGGTGCCATCAACCTCCTCATTTTGAGTATCTAGGACTAATAAAGTTATTCGGGGAAATTTTATTTAAGTATTCTATATTTAACACAATGTAAAATGAGATTTTTTATTTGACCATAAAAATAGACTTATTTTCCATTATCAAGAACTGAACTTCTAAAAGTAAAAATTGAATCCTTTTGGAATCAATTATTTTTTGTATACTTCTAAGTAAACTTTATCCTAAGTAGCCCTATGTACCTTCAAGGCCAATTATACTAAGGTTACTAGTTGAAAGGTTGGGTGGAGCCTGTATATTAGGTCTACTTTAATAGCCTCCCTGTCGAACCCTACGTCCCATCTGGTACTTCATTATGCTTCCACTCTGAACTCTAATTATTTCCACATAGTCTTGCGTTAGTAACTTACAATTTCATTTTCTATTGTTGCAGATAGCATCGACAAACCTGGTGATGATACAATGGTAGCAGCTTTAAGGTCACATGGAGCGGATGATGAAAACGGGTCTTCCAATAGCAACTCAGATGTTTTCCAAAAATTCTTCGGAAATTTCACAAAATTCCACCATCAAACTCCTGATGTCATTACAGAGGACGTGTCCCTAATAGATAATTTTTTAAATGTAGATCATAGTTTTAATAATGACACTCAAAGAATGACAATGGATGACATTGCCAATACAGAAACAATTAAAGACGTTTCGAATGAGACATTTTTTAGTGATAACGAAAATGTTACTGTTACAAGACCAAGTGTTCATGAAGACGTAGTTACAAAATTTCTAAGATTGATAGAAACACAACATTTATTAGGAGAAAATTGTACAGCTGGTACTCATCTTAACTTAGGTGAAGGCGTCGTAGATAGATACGCACAAGAAAGGTTTAGGATAGAAGCTGATGTAGCTGTTAATAGAGCGAATATGCTGACCAGACTTTGGAAATACGCTGGGCCATCAGTTATGCATAACGAGTATTTATTACATGCAAGTGTGTTCTCCATGGTAGAGTTTGATGATGATATATTTGCCGCTGGCAATTGTTATGACCAGTACCAATACAAGGATTACCAACTTTTTTGCCCATTCGCGTATAGATTACCAGAAGGACCAATATTGGCTAAGGATTTGGCGGTGGAATACAAATATTTGAGCAACACTTCTGAGTGGTTCTACATAGCCCGCAAGAACGCAGAGCGTGTAATACGCAATCACAATCAATTTCGACGAGGTGAGTAATATGGGACGCAAGGCTTCGTAATTATATTTCGACTAGATGTAAGGGTTTAGGCACACAGAGATAGGAGCGTAGCTTACAGCTCCGTCGTTACCTACATCATTTAAATTTAAATCTTACTAGAAAGGGGATACCCTCTTGAGAGTTGGACAAAATATCCAATATATCCGTTATGACAAGCAATTTCAAATATAGAAGTTAATTTTCTGTCCTGGACATGAAATCTAACCATTATTTACAAAATTACTACTTATCTGGTATGTTCTTATTGGATAAGTAATTACTTTTCGGTGTGTAGGATAAATATGTAGGTAATACTCGCATTTAATCTAGGCAAGGCTGAATATAATATTCATTAAATTCACATTTTCGGATGAGCTCTGGAATGGTTTAATTATTTAAGTCATCAGTATGTACTCGTAAGACACTTAATTTCCTCTTAAAAGCTTTACCTTAATCTAAAATTACGCCATAAAAGTGAGTACATTGCTTACACTAACGGTTAATGGTCGCAAAAGAATATTTTTAGTTTTACCAGAGATATGATGGAAATTATTTTTTTAAATTTAGTTTCATCAGACCTGGTTTTTCTCTCGTTACCGTATTTTGTAGTTGTATAATATAATTTGAAATAACAACTTGTTTCGGTGTCAATCAAATAAGGCCTTTAATGACGTTAATAGCTATTTACGCTCGATTGTAATTAGGAAGCCCTCCAGTAAAGTTTGTTTCATAAACAATCGACTATTAACAATGCTTTTAGAATGAACGTTCTACTATTAATCAACAACGTTATGAAAAATTATCAATCACATTAATTGGATTCAAGCATTGATCTTAAAAATACCTTTAGCTAAACTTTAAGATATTGCTAAATAATATAATGCTAGATTAAATTCTCCGTCCACAAGTTAGGAATCAGTGGATTTATGGATGGAATTCACTGCCAGCACACGTGTTCCTTCCTTCTTACAATCTTGGGTCATCAAAAGAGGCGTTAAGTGGCATCTTGCAGGTCAGCAAGATGAGGATGTAGTGCGGCGTTTTATATTCCAGACTCGCTTTATTTACATTTGGACTACACTTCTGCTTATCATCAGGTGGAATAGAGTCATTCGCTTCACCATTTTATAGAAAAAAAAAATATGCCACTCAATCAACTACCGATGTGGAACTACTTCAACAATAAGCCTGGAGAGCTGAAAAGGGATCCAATAATTGTAGTTTAACAAAAAGTGGAAGGTATATGTTTATACGTACCACTTTTTGGTAAGATTGTACTACTCTTATGTACATATATCCTTAACTTTTTAAAATATTGTTCATTGCTAATTTCCGATTTACATAACACAAAAAACAGTTAATGATGCATTGGTTGCCTACGGGAAACACTTAATGAGAGTGACACTGAACACCAATACCTACAATCACTACATTTGTGTCTTTTCAGCAATTAATTAGTAGTAATATATGCGACAGGCTGGGCAAGTGGGCGACCTTTTACAATTTTTAGGCGCTGTATCTATAGCCTGGCAGATGTGCCTATATATGTGACCAAACCTGAAGACCCGTTTGCGAATAAAACCCTAATAAATTATGTATAAGATTGTCTTCTAACGTGTGTTTTTTTTTTCGGAGAGGTCAAATGCTTTTACGTATTATCCCTGCAGTACGATGTAATTGCAGGGTATGTAGGCCTCAGAGGTAAATGCGTTCCCCACACTACCCACTATCCGCTCCGGACATCTACGACAGCGACCCGAGGTCGCGAACTTTCGCCACTTTCATCGGGCAGCCATATATGCCCACTCTTTAGGGCCTGACAGTGCACTTCTGCAGGTCTTGGAGACCAGCCTCCACTGGACACTAGGCTCCGCTGGCCCTTTTCCTAGAGGTCCCATCCATCCGCCACCTCTGAGAGCAAAAGTGACCGACCTCCTAGTTTTGCTCAAGGCGGCCCACCATCCAATCGACCGGTCAACCCACGACCCAAGATCCACTTGCCCTGAAAAGGGTCCTCCCGTGTTCCGTCGTCAGTCGTCTGTGCATAAACAGACGTTGCCCAGGGTGAATCGCGGGAGACCTCGTAGCTATGCCCGCGACTTCGTCCGCGTAGAATAGTTATTTCGGGCAGCGTTTAAATTTTCTTCTTATTTCTTCTAACCCAAGCGCCATATATCCAATGTTTATTGATTTTACTTTAAAAATGTAAGAATTCCATACAAACTTTTATCCCTTATTTTACCCCCTTAGGGATTGAATTTCCAAAAATCTTAAAATACCTCGTTCTTAATTTCTAACTGAATGGCCATGTACCAATTTTTATGCATTTTACTTTAAATATGACGGATTTCCATACAAACTTTTCACCTCCTTTTCACCACCTTAAGGGTGAATTTCCAAAAATCCTTTCTTAGTGCACCCCTGGACCTCTTAAGGAACCTACGTACCAAATTGGAATCTCTAGGCCCAGCGGTTTGGGCTGTGCGTTGATATGTCAGTCAGTCAGTCATTCATTCAGTCAGTATTCATTTTTATATAAATAGAAGATAACTGAATGATTACATACGCAGTCTCTGATAAAAAGATAAATATTCTCATTTTGAACTTCTGGCATATAATTAAAAATAATAGTAATAATAACAGTATGAAACGGTTTAATAAAATATTATAAACGACTCTCAACAATAAAGCCCATGAGTGTACAAACTTTCCGAAGTGAAATTGTTCGCAATTAATTGCGTAGGCCCCTCGCACGAGCGCCGCGTGAATACCCTGTTAAGCATTTTGGTTCATGGTCGCTAATTCTCGTTACAAGGTTATAACTTCAACCGTTAACCACACGTTTTGGGGAGTTGCTTTATTTATTTTTGTGTAACAAACAACTTTTTTGTGGGTCACATAATTTGAGTTGAGATTAACAAGCAGACAGTGGTTTCTAGAGGTGTCACAACAAGGATTTTAGGATTAGGTTGAACGAATTAAAACTGGGATATACAAAATGCCAGTATGTTTTAAAATCCGACAGCTTTCAGCTTCTCACTATTACCTCAAAAACTTCAGACAGCCTCGAAAGCCGAATCATTAATTCATTTCTTAGTTGTCAAACGAAAACTTGTCGAATTCTACTAATGTTATAAACGTAAACGCCAACATAAAACCGCTCCTAAGACCACCTGTTGTTTAAAAAATCTAATAAAAGCCGAGAGAGAGAGACCATAATAAATATCAAAGATCTTTTTAATAGGTGGTCTTATTAAAATATTTTCACCCAGTGTTTACTTAAACTTACTGCGATACAATGTTTTAAATCTTCGCAGATGCAAGACACTGCAAAAATATTGATGTGGTCCTAAAATATTTCAATCCAATTAGCCGTAAATTTCCAAGTTTTTGAGTTAACAAAATTGTCTCAGTGCAAAGCGTGATCCATATAATTTCTGCTTATTGTATACAAACATAATCACGTTAGTAATCCCTAAAGGGGTTCAGCAGAGATTTAGGTAACATTTTGTTACACATATATCATAGCCACATCTGACAGGATGAGCCATTCATACCCCAAAACAGTGTCAGGTTGACAGCCTGTCGCCTACATATAAAAGGGCATCAGACCCAAAGCCAGGACAATTTAAATTACTCAGCAGTCCGCGTATTGTTGTATCATATATGTATGTATCTTATTGTATCATAAGTGCTCACTGCAATGTACATCAAACCAGGAACTATTGTACTGAAAAATGTTGATTCAATTCCATTACTGGATTAATGCTATATGTGGAAAGTTATAATTAGCATATGTATTTATATTGTGAATGAGGCTGTAAGCTTTTCAAATAAAATAGAATAAAAATATAAATTTTCGGCAAAGTTTATTTCCGTTAGAAATTCGTCGGTCACTAATAGACAAATCCCATCGCGTGCATCATTCACTTGATTCCCAGCTGTACGGATAAAATGATAGCGGTCCGAGCCTTTTTTAATTCCTCTAAAACGTTTTATTGTTACGAGGCAGTTAAATGCACCTGTCTCCATTACGTTTTTGCTGTCTAAACAAATGTGGACTTTTTCAGTGTAAGCTTTTTCATTGAAACTACAGTAACTATCAACAAAATGTTTCTTTGTTGATAGTGAAAGAACATTGCTTTAAAATAGCTTTTAATGGTTACCCATGAATTAACCAATGAGCAGGTTGATAGCATCGTCATTACTTATGCCTTTTATGAATGCTTTTTGGATACTCGTATGTTATAAAAAAAATATATAATTTTAGATTGTGTTTTCTAAAAAAAGAACATGGAATTTCATTGCGACTTAAATGCAAAAAAATAACTACTTCGAAAGTGTGATAAAAAGAGCTTCATCAAAATCTTGGGGCGGAGTTCAAACAAACTATGATACCTAGGGGTTTTACGCTTGATTAAGTTTGATTGATTTAAGATACAAGTGCAGTCCTGCGTGGATGATAGCTGGCATCTCGAAAATTCGTCATCATCATCAACAGCTCATATAATGTCCCCACCGAGGGGCTCGGGCCTACCCCATATTAGGGACGATTAGGCCTTAGTCAACCACGCTGGCCAAGTGCGGATTGATTGACTTCACACACAACCTAAGAATTACTTCATAGGTGTGTGCAGGTTTCCTCACGATGTTTCCCTTCACTGTAAAAGCGTCGATTAAACGTAAATATGAATTCAAAATTTGAAAACACATTGGTGCGTGGCGGGGTTCGAACCAGTGCCTCCCGGGTGGGAGACGACGCTCTTACGCACTACACCACCGATGCTTGCATCTCGAAAATTGCTCCGCTATATTTATGTATTGTCTTTTTATAATTGCAGGTAATATTCAGTTTAAAGAAATGTATTCTCATAAAAGACATATATGTCACTTATTAGAGAACTACGACATAATACATGTTTATAGTTTATGTCGCGCCGCAGACACTGCGAAACAAAACAAGTATACATAACTATAGCAAGTAGCAACAAATCGTAAATAACAATAAAATGAAACATAATGGAGACAATCAAATAAAGTTTAGGTAATGTACTAGATTTACATGAAGCTGCCAAACAAAGACCAAAACCATGCACCCCAGTACTCATTTGCGCAACAGGCTATGGTCAGATAAAATGTGCTTCAATATTGCACGGATAGTTTGCAGTATCCTACAATATGTATCGTCTCATTCAAATCATTTCGCTATTTAATCAAACCATTTCTCAATTTACTAATGGAATTCACTGCCAGCAGTATATAATTCAATTGTGGATTCAATTCGATTGTGGAATCCTTTGAAACTACATGCCTTGCGGTTTCTTATGTGACAATGGTTAAGCGCGTCTTGCCTTAACTGCTACAAATGTGTATTGCTGGACTACCCTTTTGTGGTTCTTACATTTACCACAGGTAGCAAATTCTTCCATATAAAATATTAGCTAGGAAAGGAGAATGGCAAAAATGGACCGTTACAAAAAAGGGATTATGACCAAAAACTGTTATGTATCTGAAAGAGAAGAAAAATGCACTGAAAAAAATCGACTTGCCTCAGGCGGGACTCGAACCCGCACCTTCCACAATCCGGGTGTGGGTTATGTATTTTTTGGAATTTACCGTAAAGCATAGAATTAAATTCTACGGAATAAGAATGTAACATGAAATAATTGTTTTAACGATATTGATACCCAAAGCGATAGTACCTACTTCGCCATCAAGGAAAAATATTGCCAAATATTTCAACAGCAAAATCGTAATCGAAATTTTAAATCGATTCCTCTATTTTGATTTGTAGTTTTCTTGAATTATTATTGTTTACAAAAATATTAGGTTACATATTTTTTTATCATTAAAAAAAGAATAAAACAATGCCTTATGTGATATTTTCTTTAAAATGTCCTGATTATTATCTCAGCGAAGGATTACAGGCTAATCCATGTGTCGAATTATCAATTGTCTTACACTAGTTTTGATGAAACAAATATCAGTTTTGATTTTTCAATCGGTTCGCGTTGGATTAGTATATGATAATATCATTGGTTGGAGTTGTTTGTTTTGTTGTGAGTTTTACATTGAGATATAATGTGCAAAGAGGTTTACGTGGTTTCTTATTATTTTCAACGATTATCGCTACTAATTACCGACTCTGAAAATTGCTGCGACTTGCGCCTGCGCAATGGACATTGATTACCTGCCTAAACGACTGACTTCGGCTTATGGATTTGGATTTACATAGAAATTACTATAAATATTTCATCTATCTTATGGAATAGGTCTATAATTTTAACACCGATGAAATTTGTATACGTCGATCCACAAAATTGCCCAAAACTTATGAAGGTAATTATTAGGCTCAAGGTCCTATAGAAGTTTGCCAATCTAGTTTCATTCGTATGTAATACAACATCGAAATACAATATTTTTACGACTTTCGTAGAAACTTCTTTGATCTCATTTAAATACTAAATGAACCAAATTTAAAAGACGAATCTTGTCATCAAAGTTTTTATTAACAAGATTCGTGAACACCAAAAACGTATATGGGTCGAAATCAAACAGTCTGCAAACATTTCTCTAAACTTTTGAGAAGTTTGTTTATTTCCTAACTAAATTATCCGCTGGATTCAAGTGAGCAACCTTCCTTTTTTACGGTCTTATAAGAAAAAAAGTTTATTTACCTGAACCTTTGACTTGACAACTACATATTCAACTGAGTCCATCAATGTCCTCAATTTTTATATAATACTAGGTTCGGCCCGCGACTTCGTCCGCGTAGAATAGTTATTTCGGGCAGCATTATAATTTTCTTATTATTTCTTCTAACCCAAGCGCCATATGTTAATTTTCATCAATATTACTTTTAATAATGTCCATACAAACTTCCATCCTATATTTTACCCCCTTAGGGAATTTTTAAAAAATCCTATTCTTAATTAATGGCCTCGCGTCGCATTAGGCGTAAATACCTCTTACTTAATTTCTAACTGAAAGGCCATACACCAATTTTTAGGGATTTTACTTAAAAATTACGGATTCCCATACAAACTTTGCACCCACTTTTCACCACCTTAGAGGGTGAATTTCCAAAAATCCTTTTGTAGTGCACCCCTGGACCTCTAAAGGAACCTAATTTGACTCAGACCCAGTGGTTTAGGCTATGCGTTGATATGTCAGTCAGTCATTCAGTCAGTCAGTATTCATTTTTATATATAGATAGATTAAGATATCGTGAATTATTTTGTGCTCTGGCAGCTAGTATTTTCAAGTGTTAATACCTTACTGCAATCGAGATCACCAATTATTTGACGTCCTCCCCACGAAGGAAGATAAAGATGAAAAAGATTTGGTCCTCTAAGACTTCTTCGCTTAACTTTTTCATCATTACACAGAACTACATAATTTCCTCAGTCTTCCAAAGATTTATTTTATTGAGGAAACTTAAAATTTTATCACCCAAAGGGTAATATTGCAGTTAGTACTCAAACATTGCTTGTTTCCTATTCCCTTAGGAAGAACATGATTAATCTTGATTGAGTTATCCGAATACTTGGGTAACTGCAATAATTTGTCTCTCCTATCTGAAGCTTGGCGCTCAGAAACGTCTCAACACTATTAGCTTAGAAACTAGTCTATTACTTGATCTGGTATTAGTGGAAACTGGAAATATTTGCTCTGAGGAACTTCTACACAAAACTTTCCTAGATTCTGTTTGATTGAGTTCTATGATTCTTCTTGAGCTGATGTTCTTGATAAAGCTAATCTACGTCTTTTATAACAATAAGATGTTCAAGTTCAAGAAAAAGGGTTCCTCGTTTCACTGCATAGATAACAATGAGAAGGTATTTTTAAGGTATTTTGTGAAATAGGAAAAAAGGTGGAATATTGATTCTGTCTCACAATATTATATTTTCGAAAACTAAATATTAGAAGATCACGAGTATCCGCATAACATTGTTTCAGTTAAATCGATTACATTGGACAAAACAACAAATAATGTCTTTTTGATTTATCTAAAGGTTATGCTTCGTTAATGCTGTTTTCATAGTTAACATTTTTTTCGTCATAGACATTTCAAATTCATACATTTTTATATTATTTAGGTAATATTTAGGTATGTATCATAAAACTTATCTTTATCACTCACTTACCTGTAATATATTATTTTGAACTCAAAAACCACGGCCTACCCAAATTCAGGTGCGATCCGTTTCTCTATAACTCTTCATCAATAAGGACTCGCAGCGAAATTGCTCTCCAAGATAATTGGCAGAAAATTACCCGAGCATCCACCTAACGTATGGTAGACCGTAACTCTTATTTATGGGAACCCGTCCGTAAGAAACTGTGGTCTATCCGTTCCAGAAAAATTATAGGCCGTAGTAGAAATCCCTTGTCATTGGGCCTTATCGACAGTCTCAGGTCTCTGGATTAATTGCCCGACGGGCCGCTATTAAGTAACCTTGTGATGTACCCAGATAATCTTTATTCGTCGAAATGGAAGCTGAGCTGTTTATTGATTGGATTAAGAGGTAATCATTTTCCAATTCATGGAGATTATAGTTCAAAGTTAATTAATATAGACGGGAGAAAGAAATAAATAACAATTAAACGTATTTAGTGATGAATCGTATAGGAGAGAATTTTGCTCTTAAGCAAGTGCCAGACGGTCACCAGCAAGCCTCTCTGCAGAGGTGACCTTGTAGATTTCTGCTGTGTAAACAGCTCTTGCCCGAATTGACTTACATTATGTATGCTTAGCACATAAATTGAAAGGAATATCTGTACCTATCTAAAATTAACTCAGCATGGTGTTGGGTATCAAAAGTTAAATTACTAAGTTCATTAATGTGAATAATTGAATTATATAGAAAAGCTTTTTACACGATAAATAATGCAAATGTGTGGGAGTATGTATATGCCCAAAATTCATGCATGTAAAACTGTAACTTAAATTATATTGATAGTTATTTATTGACCTGTATTGATAGTTTAAATCATAGAAATTTTACGTTGTGTAGTTTCTTTCGCCATTTCTTCTCCATCTCAGCATAATTATAATTCTGATTTCGTCCCGAAGTGGTGGTAGGGGTTTTGACGATTTAAAAGTATTTAGAAAAGTCCATTTAAATTAAAATGTTTTTCACTCCATTTCATTTCAATATTCTCCGTCGGCGGACGTGTGCTCCCAACGTGGATGGAGAGCACTGTTGTAACCCTATGGTTTTTTCCCAACCGAAATAAGTCAACTGCGGCAGCCTGAGCGTGCGCACGTAAAGAAAAAGAGAGCGCTATTTATTGACAGACTTAATTGATTTGTACAGAGATTTCTCTTGTCTTTAGGATTTATCCACGACAGCCGCGTGATGGAGCGGTCAGTAACGCTGGCAAATCATCAAGTCCACGTTCGGAAGCCTCCTCGTGGCGAACCCTGGTAACGTGGTGGGGAAACTTTCTCGGCGGGTGTGTGGCTTTTCATGTCAAGTGTGTTCCCTTGGCATTCGAAGTTACGTGGCATCGTCGAGTTGTTTTTGTTTTCCCACCACGGCTAGTCCCGGACGACCCTTTTCAGGGCCACGACCGCGCCCGAAGACCCCGGGTGGAGGAGTGGCTGCTGGCCACCAATTGGTACAAGGAGTGCCTAGACGGGCAGCGTTGAGACGATCTCGGTGTAGTTGCCCTCACGTGCGCAGATCCCGAGCCGTCCCGTAATAGTGCACTGAAATTCAGGTCGGGGAGGATGTTTAGTGGGTATGGAGGGAATACCTTTACCTCCGAGTCCCACATATCCCCTGCGGTTGGCACCACCCCGCAGAGACGATGCGGGGATCGAACCCAGGACTTCGATTTAACTCCGGTGGGCGAACCACTACACCATGGAGGCGGTTATTTATTGTGCGGTGAACATAATCATTTGTTCACAAGACGTGGTTGTATATAAATTATTGTCTATAATAATCGGCATCATCATAATCATAACAGCCTTTATAACTCGACCCACTGCTGGGACTCAATGCCTTGTCATCGAAAAAGATTTAGGCAGTAGTCCACCACGCTTGCCCAATGCGGATTGGTCGACGGAGTATAAGGTGATCAATACCCCTTTTTCTTGTCCATTATTCGCCTTCTGCGACGCCCATTGGAGGATATGGGGTGATGCTATTCTACTCTGCCGGCATCACACGGCTAATAACAATTTTCCGTTATCTAAGTAGTATTCCATAACACAAGTTCCTATCTTAATTTGGGCTAAACAGATAATTGCATTAAAATGTCAAAGGAGATCTTCCAAATCTGTATGGAGACTGGTATTTGGCCAAACCACAAAACACAAGTTATATTAGCTGTAATCCTCTTTCATTTTTAAGAATATTACTGGACAAAAACTATAATTTTTTATCCCCGCATTTGAACAAAAAACTCATAAAATCGATTTACAGATCTAAAATTCAATTTAAAAAGTAACACGTGGTATTGACAGCTGACCGGTTATGTTCGTCAAAATATTTTTTTATAACAAGGTATTGGTTTTTTCATCCTGACTATTTTGCATTTTTTTTTCATAAAAAACGTTATAAGAACACGGCAAAGAAGTTTTTGATCTTGTTTCTGACTAACAATAGGGGTGTTAATTTTATTTACCATTATTTAATGTACATACATACGATTTATGGTTTGGATTTCTTGTATACACTTTTTAAAATTACTTGAAAATGCGGTGACTTCAAATTAAAAAACCGTATATTCAAGATCCTGTGAGCATAAGCTTTTGGATAATATAAGTACCTATAATTTATCGTGAGGGGTTTTCAAGTACCAATGTTAAACATTTCCTTAGGTCGACCATCCGAGTGTGAACAGCGCACTTCATTGCTTTACTTTTGTGATTGATATACAAAAGGAGTAAAACGCCATCAACGTAGCTTCAGTCCTCTAAAAATCAAACTTCAGTTTAGCGCAATAAAATTAATGTTGTCAAAAGATGAGTCAACAGGTTGTTTGCTTCGCTACTAGGAGCCAACCACCGAAAGGCATGACTGGCAAATAGATCAAAGCTACGGAGCTTAAGTTATAATGGATTAAGCTTGTGCTTCAGTGTTTACATAAACTTAAGCGGAAATCTTGAGACAATGAGTACCTAACCAGTCGAGTCTGATACCTGTGACGAAGGTTTACATGAATGAGTCTTAAAAGTAATTAATCTAAATCAATTGCAATGTGCGTATAATAATATTCATGATTCTGAGAGATATTTTAATAATATTCTTTAAAATTTGGTTGGAAACTGTGTAAGATGACATATATAGAAGGGTGTAAATGTTGGGGTGACGGCGAATCAAAAAGTATGAGAGAACAAAACATGGAGTTTCTCCCTACTTCTTAACTCAATCTACCGTACAGTATAGTTATTTTAGATACATTTTCACTTAACATTGGCAAAATGCGTAATCTTTCTGTGTCGCGATTAAGAAAATAATCATCATCATCATCATCAACCCGTGTTCGTCCACTGCTGGACATAGGTCTCCCCTAATGCACGCCACTGCTCCCGATTTTCGGCCACTCTCATCCAGCCCACTCCAGCCAGCCTACGCATATCATCATCCCATCTTGTCGCAGGTCGTCCTATACCACTTTTACCGACAGAAAATAATATTACGATCAATTAATAAGGGACTTTATCTTGGTCTTAGAGTTTAACTCAAAATATGAATGAACATGAACACGTTGTCCAGATGAAACATCAAATGGCTAGCAAGAGTACATAAATCTACAATTTATAGTTATGTTACACTACCACAGTTACTACCCATTTCAGCCTTGAAGGAGTTTTGCTGTTTTTCATATTGAAGGGAAAGGAAGCCAGTGTAATTACCGGGCATGGAAGGCATTTCATCTTAGGGCTCAGGATGACAACGCACATGCAATACCAAGTGATTTTTCCTTGTTATTGCAGGTGTTTATAGGTGACGGTATCCACTTACCACCAGTTTGGCCGTCAGCTTGTTTGTCATCTAGTTGCAGAAAAAAACAGTTCTGAGCACCCAAAAATTCTAATCCAAAAGTATGTATGACGAAACATATTTCTCATTACGATCCGATGGAACCGTCTTCGTGCGTTCTACGTAAAGATCATGAACGCTAATAAGCTACCAAGAATTTCATAACTCGATTTTTCTTCGTGCTTCGTCGGCACGTTAAGCTGATGGTCCCAAGTGCTGTCGAAAGATAGCAGTCGTTCCCAAGGAGAATTGGTGTCAAGCAGGTGACTGGTCGTCAAAATCTAACGGCCAATCCTGTAGTAGTATGTCTATCCCATATGATTGTGATCTATGAAGAAGTATCGGATTGGTGATCTTCGGGGGAGGCCTATGTCCAATAGTGGGCGTCTCTTGGTTGATATGATGATGATGATTGGCTAGCAGAGTAGGAGAAAGATTGTCATGTCATGTTGTCTAGATGAAAGTTCAATTATGATTTCATAAAGGAGCAAAACAATACTAATGGTAATATAGTTACACCACATTTTTTTTTTTTTTTTTTTTTCATTTATTTATAAGTAAAATTACAAAACAATCATTAAAAAGCAAACCAATAAACCACAAAGATTTGTCCGGTATGCTACAAAAAGTTGAGTCCAGTACATATTAAACAGTATAAGAATTCAGTATAAAAACTACGTACAAAACGTAATGAGTGAGATGCTTTGATTACTTAAGACACAGCGGGAAAGAGATAAAAGTTGTTTACGGTAATTGCCTTAACTCACGACAAACGCGGGTAGTCGAATATTACATACAATTCAATACATAGTAAATTATCGTGCGTTGTCATCTACAGGCTGTTCAAAAAGTATAATTTTAATTTACTATTAATATTATTTCTAGTTAAAGAATTTTTTACAGAAGGATTCATGTTATTTAATAGGCGAGGAACCAAATAGTCCGTTGTTCGTTCTCCGTATATATTACATGCTTTTTTAATTATCAATCGGTTGTTAATTATCTGACGCGTTGTGATCTTATGGCTAACTTTTTGTTGTATTTCAGAATTAAAGAACTGTTCTTTCAAAAGGTTGTACATAAATTTTTTATGTATCGGCAGAGTTTGACAGTGCTTAAAAAGATCGTACTCGTTAGTTTTGTAGTTTTCTTTAACTGCAGGCATTCAAAATATGTATTAAGCAGAAACATATCTCTTATTAAGACAAAAACCTTCCCGATTGAAACATTGGATGATTTCGTAATTTGTATAACAAGAGTGTCCTTAAAATTTTCATCAGTTAAAATTTTATTCTTTTATTCTGAATCCAATTCTTTTAATTCCTTTTTTAACAAAAGCTTTGAGTACAAACTCAACGCAATAAAACAAAGGACACAATTATTACGTCATCCAGAAGGGATTTTAAGTGGATTACGATCCAACCCTTTTCCATAAGATACCTACACCAGTTTCAAAAGACTGCAGTGATGGAAACAGATAAAAGTAAATTCTTTCCTTTTTGGAAATGTTATCGAATATTGTCATAATCATACTATCAAATCATGATGTTTTTGTTTATGTTTTTGGTTAGCATATGATTTAAAAAATAGAAGATTATGATATTTTAAATTACAGTATCGCTACATATTATAAAACAAAAACCTCCACCTCGTCTGTCTGTTCACAATAAACTTAAAAAAAAACTACTGAACGGGTTTTCATGCGGTTTTAACCAATAGATAGAGTGATTCACGAGGGAGGTTTGGGTTATAAATTGGTCAAGGTTTATTTTGTAAATTGGTTAAAATTAAAACCAAAAAAGTCTGGAAGCTTTCATCAAAAACCCTGTCTGATCCTTTTGAGATATCACATAACAATGTATAGTAGAGTCACGTAGGATATTCACCTTCTATAGATCTACAAAGAAGTCAGCGATGGCATATATATTTTTTAGGATAGATTACTTATTGATTATTAAGGATAGATTACTATACCCATTCTATCTTTTAAAAAACTATTCACGTACAATGCAATAATTGGAAAGCTATTTAGATGGATATAGTATTAATCCTTATCATTTGAAATATGTTTGTTAACTAAAGCATTTCGTGCACATTATTATATTTTTACAACATATAATTTAAATGAATATCTTAGGAGTTCTAGCAAAGAAAAACGCGCAAAAAAAAATTCAACCGCCGTTTCCCACACCGATTGCGGACCTCGCTTGATGCGTGAACTTCTGAATAAAATAATGTTCGTTTTATGTCGTATGTAAATAAATATTTAAGTTTTGTTTTTATGTTCATAATATCGACATAAAAAAGGTGCCAGAGGTCGATGGCGTCGCGATCGTGCGTTCCAAGTAACGATCACAAAAGTTGAGTAACCAAGTGCGCGGTCTGTACTCGGATGGGTGACCGAAAATATTTTAAAGTGATTTTCCTCCGTGCCTTCCAGCACATTAAGCTGGTGGTAGCGGATGATGTCAAAAATAGTAGTTGTTCACCGGCCGTACAAATCTAATGCCAAATCCTTCAACAGTATTGTCGCAGGTAGTGGGAGCAGGGTAAGAACATGATGAATATCTTCACTGTATTACTGTTTAAATACATATGTCTGTGTTACCCCATACACACAAAGACATTGCTCGCAGAGTGATAAGTCCACCAGGTGGGTACGATCGAAAAATGCCCGCGAGCTCGGATTAAGACTATTTTTCATTAAATTATTAAAAATATCTATAATAAAATAATTTAACAATGATATAATATCATTATTTTGTCTAGCATTATATGTATTTTAATATAATAAGCACGACAAATGAGTTGAATTTCAAATACATTGTAAAAATGGACATTAAAATTTACCAAATTATTTGGTATCCCTTATTAATATGTTATCTACATTTTCACTCTGAAGGTTCTTGCTAAGCGTAGTCGTGCAGATCGAAAAATAAAATTTTCACATTGGTTTCTAGTTGCCTCAAGTGATAAATAGCGGTTAGTGCCAAGGTGAAGGTTTCTTACCTTGTGTCCTTAAATTGGACTCGAAAATTACGACATCTGATACTTTGCTTTTGTAATAGAGTCAAGAGACGAGGGTACACACGCAAGACAAATTTAAGATAAAATTCGATTGGATCGGATATTCCACGGTTTTCCGTATTTGAGTACGGAGCAGTGTCGACCTGGGTTGACTACAAACGAAGGTCGGATACTACACTTGATAAAAAATGCTCTTCTGAATATTAGAATTCTATATATCAGAAATGGAGGAACGCAACTGTAACTTGATTTGGTTCTTGTATACCTACGTCAATCTATGTCTATCTTGTGAAGAATGTTGAAAGGTAACGTAAAAAATTTAGGTTCAATCATGATTTTAAGAGAGATCTGTTCGAACTCCTCTTTGAGGCAATAATCTCCAGCTTGGAAATAAGTAACGCTACTTAATGGAAGAGTTATGTTTGTATTGTTTTCATGAGGTATGGCTCATCAGGCTCACAGCTTGCGAGTGCCTTGGTTCCTCAATTATCTACACTGTACATAAAAATACAATCAACCTGTGCCTAGCATTCGTCGACTACCAGAAAGCCTTCGACTCCACCGAAACCTGGGCAGTTCTAGAATTTGCACAGCCTGGCGTTGACTGGGATACATCGAGGTGCTAAGATGTCTGTATAACGCCGCAACGATGACTGTTCAAGTACAGGACCAGCTATCTAAGCCCATTCAGTTGCACCGAGGGGTGAGGTAGGGAAATATCATTTCTACGAAGCTGTTCACAAACGCACTAGAGGATATCTTCAAGACCCTGAACTCGAAAGAATGTGGTATTAATATCCAAGGCGAATTCATTTCACATCTCCGTTTCGCCAATGACATAGTCATTTTTGCGACATCGTTTTATTATTTGGTGAAAATGCTGCACAGCCTTAATGATATCTCTCGACGTGTGGGGCTTGGGATGAATTTGGATAAGACGAATGTTATGTTCACCGCATAAGTTATCCCAAAACCTGTGTTAGTATCTTCCTAGGACAGATGTCTTATTGGGTAGAAACAACTTTGAGAAAGAAGCCAATTAGGAGGATCTATTTGAGCTGGGCAGCATTTGGAAGCTAAGACATAATATCTTTCGTCTTCCCTGCCACAATGCCTGAAGACTAACGTATTTAATCAGTATGTTCAAAGCAAATATTAGTGTAAAGCAGTATTAATTCAGTTGCCAAATCGGGAGTGTCCATTTTGGCGTTTAAGTTTAGCAATTCACTATAACGTATGAATGAAGTCGCAAAAACAGCAATTACTAATGCTAAGGCCCGTATTACAGAATGACACTCAGAAGTCAAACATGTCTTGAGAATGGTCTGTCACTTTCTGTCACGCACAAAGTAATAGAGACGTAGGAAGCTCAAGTCGGCGTTCATTCTTGAAACTCATTCTAGAATACGAACATAAAAGTATAGTATTTGATGGATCAAACATGGAACAGTCTTATTCAAAACAATGCAATGCTGATTGCAGTCATATTCAAAACAATGCGAAAACGAATAACACATTTACAACTTATTTAAAATATAATAATTCCCTTTAATCTGGAATCTCAAAGTCCAATAAACAACAAAAAATTAAAACCTTTATTTCCAAACTCTAATCAATGTTGCATTAACCAGTACAGGCAGACCTGGATTTTTGTTCAGTTTATGCTCATATACAGCTCTACTTAAATTCGTTTTTCCAGGGTTTTATTATTTGCCCTCTACAAAGTTTGTTATGTGGTGTTGACTGGCTGAAGATCGCTGGACTGCTTTATAACTATCGTATCGCCGTCGTGGTGGAGTGGTCAGTATAGCTGGCTTCACATCAAGCGGTCCGGGTTCGAATCCTGGTAGCGGCAAATGTTTGTGTGACGAACACGAATGTTTGTTTGCGAGTCATGGTTGTTTATATATTTATTTAAGTTTATTTATAAAAATATCTAAAATTATTATGTATATTAAAAAAAAAAAAAAAAAAAAATATGTCCGTTATCTAGTATCCGTAACACAAGTTCTTAATGATACTTACTTCGGGCTAGATAATTGGTGTGAGCGTGAAAATATATTATATATTATTATTATTATATTATTGGAATTGACATTTAAATTTATTTATAATAATGTTATTTTAATATGTATTTTGATTTTCTTTACTGGACTTGTTGGCGCTTTAGTATCTTACTGCAAGCCAACAACTCATACTACTTACACTAATAAATAAATTGCCATTGCCAAAAAACGATAGTCGTATTGTCATGTTCTTTTATGATTTGATTAATAAGTATATTATGTCTATGTAACTTGAAAACTTCTTTTTTATGTATTAAATAGTATAGGAAATGACTCCATTCCACACCATTGCCGACCTGCAAGTTGCTTCTTCTTGTCTCTTTTTTTGAATTATCCGTGATTGTAAGAAGGATGAAACACGTGCATTTGTCAGCGTTTACAGAGAATTCATACGACACGACAACACCACAAGTCAACCAGTAACTACAACATACCGATACCACGTGGGCAGGAGCTAATTTATATAAAAATCGATAGTTTGGTGGACCGTGTGGTTGAGACAATAGTAAAAATAAATCTTGGTATTGATCACATCTCAACCAACAGCTACACCTCTCACTACATCAACATTCAACGTAACCACATCAAAATTATATAATTATCACAACGCAAGTATTGTTTTTTGTCGCTGCAATGTGGTGTGGTTGTGTTACGTGTGAATTTTAACTTACCGTTACCAAGTTTTCTGCTTTTAGTTTGAATTTGGAAATCATGTTCATTTTCATGATCACCCCAAAAACCACGTACAATCAACACTCCATAGTTATCATTTGGTCTTATTGTGTCTACCAACTTCAGGACGCTAGTCATATCCGTTGTTAGTCAAGTTTTTTAAACCAAAAGTTTTTCCGAACTGCAACTATACCTGATTTTACATGAAAACTGTAACAATACATCTCGTGGACGTGTCACGAAGCCTCTTTTTTGCAAAATTTTCCGTTAAACAACAAAGTTCGTATCAAAAATGGTCTCGTTATCTGATATTCACTGCACGAGGATTCAGTTCTGAAAAAAAACGAAGTTAGCAATCCTTGTTACCCTCAAACTAAGGTTGTTACGGTATCATACTGTTTTCGAGAATATAGTAAATACGTAAATTTCATTTGAATAAAGAACTTTTTGGTTTCGATTGATTTTTATATTTTGAATCATCATCGATATCAGTTTAGTAGTAAACTAAAGTAAAGTTCTATCAACAATTCCGTTGGAGCAGGATAGGCAAATGATGTATGTTATTTCTGGACCACCTTCGCCGCCCATTTCTTTTAACGAAAATCGAATTAAATTATTTAAAAATATATTTTTCGACAGGTTTCAACACATACACCTTCAACGATACTGCGCATACGGAGAGAGAACCCGACGAGATCCTCTCCGTGACCTACGAAGACGGCAAATGGTCAAAACCTTATTACGATTGCGGAGGCGGCAACATCTGGATGTTGACCTACACTGTCCCTTTCTTCGGCTACAGCAACGGCTCTTACTTCTTCAAGTAAGTATTTATTAATTATTTGGAAACAACCAGTATCACATGACAATAAAACCGACGCACTCCTATCAAAAACGGTCGCTTGTTGATCTCCACACTTTTATGAGTATACAAGAATACCGTCAGTTGGAGCACGAGGACATACAATTGAGAATATTTTAACTTAATGCGATTGAAGATATAAGGTATTGTAAGTAGGTATTTATGTATTGCTTAACATCTTGAGACATTATAACGACTCCGTATATTAATTAAGTACAGCGTTCATTTCCTACACAGCTCTTTATTTTTTTTTAATTGATTATTATTTCTTTAAGCTTCTAAGCAACAAAAAAATTACTACGCATAATTACTCTATCATTATTATTACTCATATAAAATTAACTCATTTGAGTATAGATTTGACATTATTTGTATTGAAAAATGTATAATGCTTAGGAAATATCGTGACCAATGCTTGAAAGTTATAAAGCAAGATTTGATTTTCTTTAGTCTAATATGAGTATATTATGTTTATTTTTACGTTGCCAATGATTAGAGCTGATCAGGATGTAGTTATAATTAAGATTTTTGTACCCACTATATCGTAACGATACCATATACGTATAGATTCTAATCAAAACAAGCAAAATTAATCTTACTGAGCAACCAAGCCTGATAAACTATATACGGTTACTCTAAGATTTGCTGAGTCAGCCGCTACATTTAATTAATTAATTTTGTAACACAATTTGTTTAAGCTCACCCAAACTCGACGAATTAACAAAACAATTCATTGCGCAACAGGCTTAAAATTTCCAAACCAATAAGCGTGTGCTATTCGGTAAGTATCAGATCCGCCGATAGCGAGAATTCGGCGGAGATATCTCAGGAAATGGATTACCCATCGTCAATATGATACTGTTAGATATTACTGTTGATATTGGTTTCGTATCCGGAGATAATAACATACAGCATTCTGTGCTGTTTCAGTGTCAAGATTGATTGTATGTTGATCTAGTATTGTGTGCTTCTGAATTGGACGAGAACCCAGTATACGGTACTGCAATTAAAACGGATTAGCAATTTAAGTTTCGGTGATAATTCCTGTAAAACAATAACAATACACAAAATTAATTCAATTGTGCCTATTATACTTGCACTGGGTGAAACACAGGGTGAAAGACCTTGAATTTGCTACAGAGTTAAAAGAGAAAGTTACATAAAAACTTTTTCAGAAGAAGGTTTTATTTAAATGCTATAAAAAAAAGAAAATAAATTTTAAATATAATCAATATAAAAAACTGGATCTATTCGTATTCTTCTTATTCATATTTTTCTCAGCAAATACTTTCATTCATATTAAGGGTGCACAAAATAATAACGAGTTTGCCTTTTTGTGATTTGGGATGACGTCACGTAGCTAACCATGTATTGTTATACAACTAAAAGTGTATGCGAAATTTCATCCTTATCGGTCAAGGAGAACTGCTTCAAAATTTAGTTACATAATTTAAACTGAACGTACATACATACTTACATACAAACATTGGATGTTAAATAAACGCTTTTAAGTTAAAAATAGAACAATATTCAAGCAACCTCTTTAATAAAACAAGCAACTGGTAACAAGGGAATGCATTCTATTTGGTTAGCGTCGAAGCCTTGGGGCCTGCAATAACTGAGATCGGGTCGGACGATATCTCGCGAAATGGATTACAGATCCCGATAGTTTACCGTCAGATATTGGCATGCTTATCGTTCATCAATCAGCCAGCGGATGAAGGGTTGCAAATTTGTTAAGCTATTTCCCATTCAATCAGTCGAATGTAGCACCTCTTTTGTAGCTTCCTTTGTTGGCTAGTTCTGTTTATAGTAGCCTTTTGCTGAGACTTTTCTGATTTGATTAGACGTAGATCATCACAACAGCTTATAATTATAATGCCCCCACTAAGGGGCTGAGCCTACCCCACATTAGGGGCGATTAGGGCATAGTCAAGCACGCTGGCCAAGTGCGGGTTGGTCGACTTCACACACAAAATTATTGTTTATATTTATATTTTGTTATTATCACTAAAATAGTTCTTAAGGAACTATACTAATTATTATTATTATCATATTAATAATCTTTATTTCTTCTCTCACACAGAAAAAGTACAAATAAGCTTCACCTAAAGTACAATGCCATTTTAATATTCTATGTGAGAGACTGGTATCCGTACTAGGAGACCCTGTATTACAGATTACCAGCCTCTTCACCTCTGAAACCAGACATTTATTAGATACATACAAGTGATAATATTCAAATTTATTTATATTACCTTAAAACATTTTATAGTTTTCGCTCTCTTCGTATGAAAAAGATGTGTGTGTGTGTGTGTGCGTGTGTAAGTGCGTGCGTGCGTGGTGCGTGCCTGCGGGCGTGCGTGTGTGTGTTTTCGGATAGGACCGTTAACAACTTTTCAGTTGCATCATAAACTAGTGTTTTAACCAGGTGGTAATGAATTTCTTGCATTCATATTTAGCTACTGGATATATATTAAGTTACATGTAGTGTATGTAATCGATTTTTTTTACTGTCTCAAATTTTTGATATCACCGTAGTAGTTATGACTTTGTTAGCATGGCCCACTTGATACCCCGTGTACCAAAAACACTTTAAATTAATGATAGGTTTGAGTTTGAAGTCAGTATAAAATAGACTACAGGCTCAAAGTGGTTACATCAATTTATTAATTACTAGTGCCCCGCATGTGGTTTAACCGGCGTGTATCTCGTATTCGTAAGTATACCAGGATAAAAATAATTTTATGTCCACCGAAAGAGTTCATTATAAATATTGTTGAAAACATTTCCAAAATCGTTTCAGCTGTTTTTAAGTTTATGCGTCACAAACATACAAAAATATTATAAATCTTTCCTCTTTATATTAAGTGTATGGAATATGAGCTTAGTAACTTGTCTTCACTCATGATTAAATTCATGACAAGTTACAAAGCTCCTGTGGCTTTCCGTTACCAGTATTTCCTCCTAATTATACAAACGGATTCCACGATATAAATACTTAAGCCCTCAAGGATGTTATGTAAACGACTCTACTCCGCTAAGTCGACCGGACAGTTCCGTGTTTATGTTAATGCAGACGTGGATTTCACTTGGGCTGGTCTGATCAACGAACGATTAGCGTTTAGGAAAAAGCTAATTGAATAATTGAATTGCCTAGAATCTCAGCAGTTGTATTCAATAGTCTTTTCTCGAGCTGAATTGGAGGAAAAAGCAAAGTCCCAGTGAGCTGATTAAATCAAATTAATTATTCCCCTAGAGTTCCGGAAGAGTAATTGTTAATTTACGAGGTTAAGCTGTACATATACTTTATTTCTAGACAATATACTGCCTACTGGCATAATTATATTTATTACAATAAATGTTTTGTTTCAACAACTTTTGCAGAAAAGGCACTTGAGTCTTAGATAAAAATGGATCAGAGTAACATAGTACTCCTGCAAATTGATACTGCGTGTGGATATAAAAATTGAGACAAGTATTGAAACACGGTGAGTGAACAGTTATACGAGATCTTATAGGCACCATTTTGTTTAATTTCTACTGGAAGATCTGACAAAGGAGTGTACAATTTTAGTTCCGAAATCTATCGGGCAGCATCAAGGATTGAAATTAAATTATAATCAGAGCAGTATGAACACATCTACAAAGCTATGCAGCTATTGTCAATCATCACTCACTATCTTGTAGATCTTTTTTTTGAAGTTAGTACCTCAATGGTGAGTTTTTAACTAGCTTTAAGTTGAATTTAAAATCGCAAGGGTATTCCTGAAAAGCAATACTTTGAATAACGACTGACGCAGACTTGAATTCTCTTAGGAATCACTACTTATACAGAGGCACGCTTAAAGCAATCAAAACGCTTTAATATTCAACACTCAAAGCTAATTTTGAAGATATACTGCTAACTGTGCTCGCCGCCTCTTGTCAGCTAATCTTGACGGCAAGCCCGACCTAAGTGAACGCAATATAATAACCAAACTTCGAATTTGCGATGCAGAACATTAAGTTCATTTTGCAATGTTATCGAAGTCTCAATATCTCCACTTCAATGTAAAGCAAAACAAAGACACGTTTTCTTATAATCCGATACCAATTTCAGAGTACGTCTACCTTAACTTTTATATGAAAGCGAGAGTCAAGTAACTTTGAACCCATCAAATGAATTTACTTGGAAAAGTGGTCCAAAGGATTATAACATTTTTCTTGTTTGTCAACTTCAGTTACCAGTGTCTGTAGTACTAAACTTGGGTACAGTAATTTTAGAAGTCAACTAAATGAGTACCTGACCGAATTACCTCTGAAGAATATAGAAGGTTATTTTTTAAATCCGTCACGCCCCTCATGAGAAAAAAGACACCTGCTCGTACAAATCGTAAATCAACTTCTGACAACACGAGGAAGGAATGTTCTCAGGAAGCTTTAAAATTTCAAAAATATACATCCATTGGCTCTGTAGACATTAAAATAATCTTGTATGTTGTTAAAGATATTGATGAAAAATGGTATATCTTTTTCTTTCATAATTTGAACCTATACATACTTTGATTATTCACTTTCATTCATTCATTTCATACTTCTGCTTACCACCAGGTGGAATAGAGTTATTTGCTTGACATTTTATTAAAAAAAAGACATTATGAAATTTGACAGATGATACTCGTGTATATTTTCTCTATTATTTACGTTTATGTTATAGGTGGTAGACCCATATGTAGGGTCGTCTGGGTAGGTACCACCGCCTTTCTTATTTCTGCCGTAAAGCAGTTCGCTGTGTTTCGGATTGAAGAGAAAGGTAGCCAGTGTAATTACTGGGCATGGAAGGCATATTATCTTAGTCCCCAGGATGGCAACGCACTTGCAGTGTTAAATGATTTACTCTTAATGCAAGTTTCTATAGGCGACGGTAATCACTTAACACCAGGTGGGCCGGAAGCTTGTTTGCCATCTTGTAGTATATAAAAAAAACTATTACCGTTATTGTTAAAAACATAACTATCATCAAAGCTTCGACTGGTCTGTTACGAAGTCATACGAAAATCAAACTGTATGAATGAAAGGAACAGTGGAAGTCTAAATGCAGAGGCTGTGTACCTGCAAAATAAATGAGGTCTAACAAATGTTCCCATTTCAATCTCATTGTTTAAACCATCTTCATCACAACGATCCTACTAATCACACGTGAAATAAGTAGCTACACAAACGGAAACTTCCACGTTAAAACTTAAGAATTGGAACATTTACGTAACAAGAATCTTTGTAAGAAGTTTAGACATGCGCCTGAACATTTTCTTTAAAAGTTTTATGATTAGTCTTCTGTTTTACTCCTTGCCTAATATTTCAAATTATTTATTTTAACTCATCTTCAGTATTATTTTTGTTTGGACAAGTTTTTTAACCGAACCACCAAAAGTCTATAGCAAATGAAAATAATTGATATAAATTTTAGTAGAATCAGTATCAACATCCTTTTTCACGTATCCTACAATCAGCAATGCTGATGTCAACTTCGTTAAACATTCCTTCCATTTTCCGTGCAAAATCCGCTTAATTGGGAGCGGTTTAAAATTCAAATAATTTAGAAAAATGAAAGGAAGCCCGAATCACCCTAATTAAGAAGGCACACAAAACCCGTACGCAGTTGAAAAGATTTTATACCACAAACGATTTTATTTCTACTGCTCCATGCAAATTGTCTAGTCAACATACCTACTTGTTGAATAAATTGTCGTATCACAACATATTTGCCAAAGAACGAGTTTTTCCCCGTCGAAAGCGGCGTCGTACGTGCATTCTGAATTTGTCAAAGCCGTATTTTAAATCAGCGGAATTTCGCCTTCGTAAATCACTAGGAAAATATTGCTTTGGCTAAATGAAAAACACATAGTCGATGCTAGGTAAATGGTTTGCGAGAGTTTGTAAAAGGGACGTGAGGAATATGTTTTGTGCTTTTTTAAAATTGGTTCAAAGGGCAAGCGGGAATTTACACGGTTGGCTTCAGCCTGTTATTTTATTTTATTTATGGCGTTTTCGTTAAAGGTAAATCTTGTGGCTGGGAGTTCAGTAATTTTTATTTCTAAATATTTTTGGGTTTGTGTAGCCTCATTTAGCTTAAGTGACAAAACTCAATTTTTTTATATATTAGATACACAGCTTTCCAAAAAAAATTACATTATTTGTTTGTTTCGCAATCCTCATCAGCCCAAACTAGTTTACTGCTTATAAGCCTTGCACACCACTACCACAGAGAAGGTAATCACTACGTTTTAACCACTACACTCAGTCCATCTCGCACCATTCTACTTTTGAGTGTTGAATGTCTTATTTTTCAACACTGAATCAATTACGTGTAAGCTGATCTCTGTTTTATTAGTATAAAAGTATAGATTTTGTATCATTGTCAATTTTTCTTTGTTACTGAGCTCGAGCATTTGACGTATCTGGATCTAACAGTATTATGTTGTTTCGTATTATAAGCCGCAGCCCGAGAACGCGTTACTGCAGCGTAAAATTACTATCAGTACTTTTGGGAAATAAACCATACTTTTAATAATTGGTGATTTAAGCAATGGCTTAACTTTAACATTATGAGATCCATGGTCTGCTCCCAGATCAATAATTGCACTGCCTCGCTTACTTATACTGCTATTGGAGTAGATTGCTGTCTGTTATTATTGGGAGCTCAGTCAGTAATCCTATTTTGTATTTTAAGTATCTCTTCACACCCATCGGAAATAGACCAGCGTGCTGTTGCTACTGCCATAAATTTCTTAGATGTAGAAAGGTATAAAGCCAAATGTGACATAATGGGCCTTGCACGGCCTATAAATAGTGAAAGGTTGCCAGCTTGTCGCCTAATACATACATGAAGTCACGCCTTTCTCATTATTAAATTGGGATCATTTTAATTTAAGATCACATATAAAATTCTGTTAAAACTCCACATAGCATCAAAGTCGTTAACAACTACCGCAATTTGGCCCATGAGCCTAATTATAATGCTGGGTAATTACATTTGGGTACGGTCAGACATATCATGGTAATTTAATTGTAAGTTTGATTAATACGAAACGTGTTTAAATTGTTTTACGTCTTTGCACTAAGTAATTCAATAGAGTAATTGTAGCAATTAAATGGGGTATTGTGGACGAAATTCACGATGGACTAAATTTCTTGAAGGCCATGTGGATATGTACACAATGCTAGCGGAGACATGAGCGGCAGCGGTGGGCCGTAATTATATTATTTAAGTAAGTTTTGTTTTGTCTATTTTTGGGAGCGAATTCGCCTGATCGTACATACATACTACCACGCTCATAATCCCGAAAGGGGTGGAAGAGAACTTTAGGTAACTTACCTAAAGGTCTTCGAGCGGCGACTACGTACCAGTAAACGCAGCGTTGGTCCCCCACAAGGTGGACTGACGATCTGGCAAAGGTCGCGGGAAGAGGCCTATGTCAAACAGTAGGCGTCTCTGATGATGATGATGAAAGCCACGACTACCAAATGGTCTATGGAATATTTCAAAATACTGACATTTGTAACACTCTTTGATCTCAGCAGTCCGGATATGGTGATTAAATTAACAGTTACAACTTTTTAATTTGCAATTATAACATATTAAGTAGCGTAAGTTAAGACGAAGATCCTCCGTCAAAATAAAATTTTCTTTTTTGGACAGATGTTTGTGTGATGAAAAAAAATCACTTTCTATTTAAGTTAGTTTAAAGGAACATAGGGGAGCGTGAAAAATATGTTTTCCATTATTAGGGCTATGGACAGGTGTGTTAGTGAAACATTTCGGACGACTTTTCTTTTCTCTTCTTCATTCCGCGCTACTCTCCGCTTTCATCTCGAGCCAGCCTCTTCTCGGCGGCCTCCAGAGAGTAAGGCCTGCTATCTATTGTGATGACCGACGTATTTGCATAATCTTGGTCGCGACCCCCGCATATATCTCAGGGGATCGCCACCGGACAAGATGGCTGGCTGTTATAGACGATTTACTCCGCCGAATATCCTATTACTAAAAACTGGGCAAGAGTGAGTTGGTAACGCATCAAGGGTTTCTAAGGTTTATGCTCTTGTTTAGTATAACATTTCAAGGTTGTTACTTGTGTGTGGTCGTCTGTAAGGTTCTGGGAGTTATGAATTTCCCTAGGACCGTCACTTTTAATTCCAGCAGCAATTCTCGATTCGGTGGCTTCCAACCCAGACCCTATTCCCTACACCGTAAATCTCTTATTCATTGACAGCAAAAGAAGACTTAATGTTGTGTCGCGATAGACCAGAACGTGTCCTTAACGAGCGCTAATCCCAAATAAGGCACACAACTAACCGCATCAGCAGACAGTTGCGTAGACCCAGTTCACACACATTGCGTTATTTAGGGTACTGTTTTGTGCCTGGGCGCTTCTTATCGTTTCCTTTCCGAGTCTTCACAGGCACCATTAGGTATACCGCTCCCCGTTACAGGAGATACCTCTCGACTCGACTAGAAACTCTCTACGGGAGGTTCGACCAACACGTTAGAGGACCAACCAAGATTCTTTAAAAAGTTACGGCCTTGCAAAGCCAACAGTAAAGGTAAGAAAATACATATTCGGCACAAAACTACGTACAGATTACATTATTGCGGTTACAGTTACAGAACCCTGAATAGTGGGTTATGATTGTTTGTCTTTACACAGGAGACATCTGATTTAGGTTTCGTCTTAAAATTGCTACCGTCAAGACGGACTAAATACACTTAAACTATTTGTACAAAGTCTGCTGAGTTACCTAGCGAATTTGGTATTGAGTTTTTGTATTTGAAGTTTCAATATCGCGTAGAGGTTAGGTATTAGTTTCAAGGAATGGTGACGTCACTTTTTTTCATTAACAATCTATTTATTTGTTTATTAAGATGTACAAAACAGATTACAGTCATAAATATACAAAGTGATAAATGAACCCGGACTGCTGAGATTGTTTTGTGTGTAACATCTGCCCTGATTGTTGGTTTTAGTTAGTTTGTTTACTGAAGGATTGTTAATTTTTAGGATTGGTGCACTTTTGTATAGGCGACAGGCTGGCAGTCTGACACTATTTTGGGGTACTGTATGGCCCATACTGCCAGATGTGCCGTTGTGTGTAGCCGAATGTTACTATTGTATGTAAAAAGAAACTTAAAACTAGGTTAAAAAATTTAACGTGTGCATAAAAAAATGTGCATACATAATTTTATATACGAAAAAAAGCGGAAGAGAATACAATAACAACCTAAATTTAAATTGCAATTATAATACAATTTGTTGTTTGCAAAGCTACTACTTTAACTGTTCCTTATTATATCACGTTTTTGAATTAAAAATGACTGTAACAAAAAACTATCAACATCGCAGCGAACAACGAGCTCACCAGCTTGACGACACGAGGATTGAAATAAAATGCTGTATTATGAGATAAAGTTTGATGGTAGACAATTTTGGATTACGAGACGTCTATAAATTCTAAAATGTCTTTGAAATTAGCAAAAGTTATTAACTTTAATAGTAATAATAATAAGCGGCATTTCTAAATACCTGTAGAATTGTTAGAAAGTTCATGTCTAAAGATGAAAATGAAATAGCTTCACATAATAATGCAACACATTCAATAGGTTAACACGTCGCGCACCACTTTTACTTGGCAATAGCCCGTAATAGTGGTTTCAAACAGCTTTTAGCTGAGAAAAACAACACAAGAAAAAATAATAATATATTTCCACGCATACAACAATTTTTAATTTATGAATATTGAACAAGTTATGAATATTGGACATTGTTTTAAATATATGTATACTTTAGATATTTTCATAAATAAACTTAATGATGATGTGTACGAAACAATAGGCAATTTCATAGGTAATGACCTAATACATACATTAAGCTTCCAAACTAACTAGTGATCGTAACTATATTCATAACCTGTCAAACTCCCTCAATCGATTTCGAACTTTATGCATATAAAATAGTAGATTGAAGATTGATTGAAGGAATCCGAGAGATTTTGGTAATCCATCATCCTATCGTCTGTGCCCGCTATTATTACGCCGCTATATTTATAACTATTAAATGATAAGTGTCTCGTATATTTACGAAACTATTTGATGAAAATGGATATTGGAAAGGTATTATTCTAATAAAATAATCACAAGACGGTACCATTTATTTATAGTTGAGCAATTTCTCTCTATGTACTCGTAGGTATTATTTATACAAACGTTTGATACAACCTCTAACCTGCGCCGGATTTGATAACACAATCATCGACGTTATTTTGCGCAAGGGGTGGCGAGTAAACCACCACAGAGAGGGTTGGTGTGAGAGAGGCAGTTGGCTGGTCTTAAACCAAAGAACAGATAAAAGAGGTTAGAAGTCGTATCAAGCGATGTTAATACCAGAGCCAGTGTCGCCACACTCGACATAATATTTTTTTCAATTTAACAGTATATTTGTACTTACCGGTGAAAAGAAATGTCTCCATTAGTAAGATTATGAGTCTTACTTTGCTTCCTGCAGGTTAAAATAGCACAAGACGGTGTTTTAGATTTATTTTTTAAAATATTTTTCCTCCTCGAATGTTTACGAAAAGGATAGAATATGAGTGTTTACTCATAACCATCCGCGCGCATGCCCCGCCTACTTACGACTTCTAACCTCTTTTATTTGTTCTGTGTCATAAACCAATGGCAAATCCTATGACTAAAACGGGAAGCTACATATCGAACAAAAATCGGACACATTTTTTTTTACCTTGAAACTTCTTATTTCCTGTTGGTCTCTATCTAACCATTAGAGCACGTATCACGTAACCTTCTAATACGTTATATGTTAGGGTCCTATGGGGACGTTAGTATTAAATAATGGACTGTAACTTGGTTATGCTAGTTCTTTACTGCCTTCAGTACAATATTTACAGACACACATTAGACGATATTATATAATTAAGTATGCCGGAGGTCCCAAGAGAGCGGGTCGCGCCCGCTCGCTGCTTATATACGAGCCGCGCCCGGCTCCCACCACGTCGCGGTGGCTTCATGTGCCCCCAGCGCCCGCGCGTCTCCTCCCGTGCGTATATGGAAGCCTGTGTCTCAACATGCTCCCCGGGTTGAAGTAATAGACTTCAAAAATCTGGAAGGGGACAAATATTATTATATGCCCTCCGAATGGTTCCCCTCTTGGTTTTGAGTTCAACAACCCTGGTCACACCATCGCAGCCAGGGTACACTTTCAACACACGCCCCAATGACCATAGTAGAGGGGGGACTGTTTTATCTTTGACTAGAACAAGAGACCCTAGCCTCAGTTCTGCTATCGAAGCCCGCCACTTGACCTTTCCTTGTAGTAAGGTAACATATTCAAGTGAAAATCGTTTCCAAAAATGCTGTTTGATAAGCTCTATTCTTTTATAGCGCTCGAGTCGAGTGATGTCTACTTCGGGCATCTGCGGATGAGGGGTAAACAATAGCGAGCGTCCAATTAAAAAATGGGCAGGAGTTAGAGCGGTAAAATCATTAGGATCACAGGAAAGTTGGGTTAAAGGTCGGGAGTTTAAAATAGCCTCTATCTGAGTGAGACAGGTAGCCATTTCCTCATATGTGAAGTTGGTTAATTGTAATAAACGTCGTAAGTGATGTTTGGTAGAACGAACTGCTGCTTCAGCTAAGCCGTTGAAGTGAGGACTATAGGCAGGCACGAATTTAAATTCGATGCCTTCTTGAGACATATAATTGTCTACATTACATTGATCTAAGAATCTAGACAATTCATTGTAAGTGCCTACAAAGTTTGTGCCGTTGTCAGAAGTTATACTTTGTGGCTTTCCACGACGTGATATAAAACGATTTAAAGCTGCTAGATAAGCTTCGCTAGATAATGCCGTGACGAGCTCGAGATGACAGGCTTTTGTTGAATTGCAAATAAAGATTGCCAAAAAAGACTTTATGAGTTTGCAACCTCTGCCTTTACGGTCTGCTATCTGCACCGGGCCAGCATAGTCGACTGAGCTATGTAAGAAAGGAAACTCAAGTTCTGTTCTGGATGATGGTAACTGACCCATAATGGGTTGTATGGTTTCAGCTTTATATCTAAAACACCGAATACATTTTTTGACAGTGGATTTAGATAAATTTTTACCACCTAACGGCCAAAACATCTGTCTGATGTTAGCTAATAGAAGCTGTGGGCCACAGTGCACATGTTTTAAATGAAAATGATGAAAAATTATTTTTGATAAATGATGCTTACTACATATCATTATTTGATGCTTGACATCATAGCTGTAGGGAGAATTATTGAGCCTCCCACCTACTCTCATTACCCCATTGTTATCTAAAAATGGCGATAAAGACATAAGTCTATTCTTTTTGGGTAGTGATTTTCCCATTTTAAGAATAGAATACTCATTAGGAAACATTTCTAATTGAGCTTTACAAATAATAATATTTAATGAGTTTTCTAACTCTTGAACTGTTAAAATTCCATTTCTTTTAGTATATTTATTTTTGCAATTGTAAATAAATCTTTGTAAATATGCTATTGACCTTTGTATAAGAATAAATTTAGATTTTGAATGTATGAATTTTGTAATCAAATCAATATCGATTGTATTGCTTAACACAACATGATGGGCAACTAACTCTGGTAGATCTTGTTTCTCTATATGATTTGGAAATTTAGGCCATTCATTTTGGTTATTTAATAAAAATGTAGGACCTGACCACCATAATGATGAATTTATGATGCAATCAGCCCTCACCCCGCGAGAAACGAGATCCGCCGGATTGTCTTTCGACGGTACGTAGCTCCACGTGTGACCTTCGGTACATTCCTGAATTTCATAAACCCTGTTTTTTACAAAACTTTTAAGTTGTGTGTATGGTGTTTTTAACCATCCAAGCACTATGGTTGAATCGCACCAAAGTGTGCATGAGTTTATAGGAATGGTTAATGAAGAAAATACCTTTGTACACAATCTAGCAGCTAATAAGGCTCCGCAGAGCTCAAGGCGCGGAATGGTTGTAGGTTTAATGTGTTAAGAGTATATGTTTTAATAGGTTCGCTAGTATCGTAACGAAATATTATTTGTTGAAGAGAACGTTGCGTAGGATTGAGTTCTATGGCCCTGTACATTTTCTCAATATCTCCGGTAATTACATATTTATGCTGCCTAAAACGAACTAATATTGAGTATAGATCTTCTTGTACAGTTGGACCTACCATCTGAATGTCATTAAGTGACACACCAGTACTAGAAGCTGCTGAAGCGTCAAACACAGTACGAAGCTTAGTCGTAAGGCTTGACTCACGTACGACCCCATGGTGAGGTATAAAATAAGATTTGTGCTTAGAAGACGTGATTTCCTTATTTTCTGTCATATGACCTAGGAATTCATACTCACGCATGAAGCTCATATACCTACTTTTAAACAGAGGGTCTTTAATAAATTTACGTTCTAAAGACAAGAAACGACACTTTGCCTTTTGGTATGAATCGCCTAAGACTGAAGGGTCTTTCTTCAGCGGCATGGATACGACAAAGCGACCGTTATCTTTACGAAAAGTGCTTGACACAAAACTTTGTTCGCAAGCACGTTCCTCAGAAGATAAAGAATTTTTTGTGGATACTGAATCTAATTCCCAAAAACGCGTCAAGTCTGGATTGGGTTCCTCGTTTATTAAATGACATACGGGAGATGAAGAGTGTCGGGTGACATACCCGGACACCAACCAACCCAGCTTCGTTTCATATAACTTTGGTTTATTTTTACCTAAGTCAATGGAATTATTACATAAGACCGACCAAAAGACATCGGCTCCAACTAATATGTCTATTGCCGCTGGCACATTAAAAAAAGGGTCTGCAAGACTTACTCCCATAGGAAGAGGAATATTTTCAATGTTAATGAATGAAGACGGCAATGACTTAGTTATTAGAGGCAAAATGTGACAATCTAAATTAATTTCAAAGTCGTCATACCTAGACCTGATTGTAAGACTACACGATTGTGTACAAAGGGAAGTATTATTATTTATACCTGTCACCGTGGCGCTCGCATTGCGTCGCGACAACCCCAGCTTACCGCAGAGCGACTGAGTTATGAAGTTGGCCGTGCTACCGTTGTCAAGCAGAACGCGGGCGGAGTGCACGGTGCCCTTGTCGTCAACCACGTCCACCAGTGCTGTGGAAAGCAATACATGCGAAGAAGTAGTAATCTGTTTTGCATCGGTGCAACAGTTGAATGTGTTAATTGTTGCGTCATGTTCAGGTATAGGGTCTGATTCGTGTAAGTGTAAAAGCGTGTTATGTTTTTTCTTACAATATTTACAAGGCACTAAATTACATTTTTTCTCAATGTGGCCTGGGCGCAAACAATTTAAGCATACTTTTAGTTGCTGCGCTTTTTGTATACGACTTTCTATTGGAAGAGACCTGAATGTTTCACAGGAAAATAAATAATGAGATTGATTACACACAGGACATTTAAATGAATTTTTATTGAAATTATTGTGTTTTTTATGTGTATTATATGTATTATTTTTATAGGTTTGTTGTGTTTTTGTATTAAGTGTAAGTAAGTTAGAATTAAATTTATTTGTATCTGACCTTTGTGATTTGCTTTCTTGCAAGGTTTCCAACAAATCTGCTCTGTTGCTAAGAAAACTCACAAAAGTGCTCATCAAAGGAGGTTCAGTCAACCTATTCCTATATTCTTCCCATTCCCTATGGGTTACGCTGTCTAATTTTTCTGTCATCATATAAATGATAAGCGTATCCCAATAGTCTGTTGGCTGGTCTAAAGTAGACAATGCACGAATATTTTTATTCGTGACGTCTATGAGATGACGAATCGCTGAACACGATTCTTCTTTGATGGGCTCAACACTAAACAACGCCTGAACATGATTGTTTACTAGCAGTCTTTTATTATTATATCTGCTGCATAGTAAATTCCACGCCACATCATAATTCTCGGCTTTATAATCTAATTTGTCGATTACTAATGATGCACTTCCTTTAAGTGACGCTTTCAAATAATGCAATTTATTTATATTGTCTAAATCCTCTCTCAAATGGATTAAGGAAGTGAATGTGTCCCTAAACTCGAGCCAATTCAAATAGTGACCATTAAAGACAGGTAAATTAATTTTTGGCAATCTTATACACTGAGTTTTTAAACATGCCTGATCATCCTCACGAGCTGTGACGGCACCATCCTGAAGCTTGCGTTGACCACATGGCCGGACACCCATTAAGCCACGCGCGGCTGCCACGTGCGCGAAATATTGGTTTTCAAAATGTTCACGCTCTTTAGCCTCGGCGTCGGGGCTGTCCGATGTTATTTCGATATCACCCTGTAATTTATCAAAATCATCGTATAAGCTTTCAAATTTTTTCAATCTAATTTCTAAATCTAAAAGTTGCAGGGCGCTTAGCTCAGCACAGCTTTTAAGCATATTTAAATGATTGCTAAAAATGGTAAGTTTTGATTTCATACTGCTTCGTTTGCGTATTAAAATTTCTATTTTATCATTCATGTTGGCAGTCTAACTTAAATTGTAACACAATTTGCAATAATTTTACGACGATGCTATGCAAAAAAAAGGGTCGCAAGCCTATTCAATTTGCGCTGGCACGACAACCCCAGCTTACCGCAGAGCGACTGAGTTATGATTGTCAAGCAGAACGCGGGCGGAGTGCACGGTGCCCTTGTCGTCAACCACGTCCACCAGTGCTGTGGAAAGCAATACATGCGAAGAAGTAGTAATCTGTTTTGCATCGGTGCAACAGTTGAATGTGTTAATTGTTGCGTCATGTTCAGGTATAGGGTCTGATTCGTGTAAGTGTAAAAGCGTGTTATGTTTTTTCTTACAATATTTACAAGGCACTAAATTACATTTTTTCTCAATGTGGCCTGGGCGCAAACAATTTAAGCATACTTTTAGTTGCTGCGCTTTTTGTATACGACTTTCTATTGGAAGAGACCTGAATGTTTCACAGGAAAATAAATAATGAGATTGATTACACACAGGACATTTAAATGAATTTTTATTGAAATTATTGTGTTTTTTATGTGTATTATATGTATTATTTTTATAGGTTTGTTGTGTTTTTGTATTAAGTGTAAGTAAGTTAGAATTAAATTTATTTGTATCTGACCTTTGTGATTTGCTTTCTTGCAAGGTTTCCAACAAATCTGCTCTGTTGCTAAGAAAACTCACAAAAGTGCTCATCAAAGGAGGTTCAGTCAACCTATTCCTATATTCTTCCCATTCCCTATGGGTTACGCTGTCTAATTTTTCTGTCATCATATAAATGATAAGCGTATCCCAATAGTCTGTTGGCTGGTCTAAAGTAGACAATGCACGAATATTTTTATTCGTGACGTCTATGAGACGACGAATCGCTGAACACGATTCTTCTTTGATGGGCTCAACACTAAACAACGCCTGAACATGATTGTTTACTAGCAGTCTTTTATTATTATATCTGCTGCATAGTAAATTCCACGCCACATCATAATTCTCGGCTTTATAATCTAATTTGTCGATTACTAATGATGCACTTCCTTTAAGTGACGCTTTCAAATAATGCAATTTATTTATATTGTCTAAATCCTCTCTCAAATGGATTAAGGAAGTGAATGTGTCCCTAAACTCGAGCCAATTCAAATAGTGACCATTAAAGACAGGTAAATTAATTTTTGGCAATCTTATACACTGAGTTTTTAAACATGCCTGATCATCCTCACGAGCTGTGACGGCACCATCCTGAAGCTTGCGTTGACCACATGGCCGGACACCCATTAAGCCACGCGCGGCTGCCACGTGCGCGAAATATTGGTTTTCAAAATGTTCACGCTCTTTAGCCTCGGCGTCGGGGCTGTCCGATGTTATTTCGATATCACCCTGTAATTTATCAAAATCATCGTATAAGCTTTCAAATTTTTTCAATCTAATTTCTAAATCTAAAAGTTGCAGGGCGCTTAGCTCAGCACAGCTTTTAAGCATATTTAAATGATTGCTAAAAATGGTAAGTTTTGATTTCATACTGCTTCGTTTGCGTATTAAAATTTCTATTTTATCATTCATGTTGGCAGTCTAACTTAAATTGTAACACAATTTGCAATAATTTTACGACGATGCTATGCAAAAAAAAGGGTCGCAAGCCTATTCAATTTGCGCTGGCACAAACAATAGATCGGCCGGCTACGGCCGGCGAGCAGGTAAACTGTTACGTAATGAGCTACAGCGCGCCACGGCAGGCAATAATTTGCAATTCTTAAAGATTTATTGAAATAAATAGGTTATCAATCTAATTCAATGCCTTGACGGAATAGGTAAACTATTGCTTAATTGCGACAGAAAGGCTACGCATTCACCAAACATTGGCTATTTTAAAAAAATGATATTTAGACGATGAAAGGAACGGAAAAAGGAAATTAATTGGAACGAACTCACAAGTTTACATCTGATGACGATGCTTGAATGAAGTCCTGGGTCTGAAGTCCGGCACGTGGTCGTGGTGTGACCTTAGGGTAACCTCGTCCTCGAGCGTGTGCGGATGCTTCGCGAAGATTTCTTCTCTTCTTTCGCGCTGCTGAAGGCCGTACTGAAGTGCTCAATTCCACGTGTCTTTTGTTGTCCACGTTTCCGCGTGTCTTATTTTTTTTTTGTTTTTGTACTGTGAAGACGGCGAGATAATCCTAAAGGACCATTGAGCCTGTGTCTCAACATTATACGTCATCATATTACTTGTGGGGAGAGTTAGAAAGAGACAGGTAGGATACGGAAACATTCAAAGGTTACTTTGGGGTCAAAAAAGTGGTCTTCACTTTTTTATTGGTTGTGTGGCTTACAGTCACATATTGTCCCGACTACTAGTATTATATTATCTTGACGCCTGATAGCCTGACGCCGTCTTGGTGGAGTGATCAGTATAGCTGCCTACACATCAAGCGGTCCAGGTTCGAGTGCTGGTAGCGGCAAATGTTTGTGTGACGAACACGAATATTTGTTGACGAGTCATGGCTGTTTATATATTTATTTATGTTTATTTATAAAAATATCTAAAAAATATTATGTATATAAAATTTGTCCGTTATCTAGTTTCCTTAACACAAGTTCTTAATAATACTTAATTTGAGCTAGATAATTGGTGTGAGCGTAAGAATGTATTATTATTATTATTATCTGTGTCCCGACCGCAAATAAATTGGTACCGCGATACGAAGAAGAAGAAGAATAATGAATCTAAATGGTCATCACTCAGTTTTATGTCATGTGTTCACTGGTCGCGATAATTAGATGCCTCTGTGCTGATTTTCTGTGGAACCATAAAGAGAGGAAAGTCCCTACTTTCCTACTTAAAAACATTACATTCACAGAGAAATAGAAAATCCTCTACATCTATCCGATTTCGACATAAATTATTTTAAGTGGCTCGTATTATGAGCGTAGAAAATGATTATTCGCATGTTACGAACACCTAAAACTATTTTTTGTCTGTTTATCTGTTTGTCCGGGCTAATCTCGGAAAATACTGCACTGATTTCTTGGTGTGTTTTATGTGCCTCGTATTAGGCACCTGTATAGTAGATCTCAATTTTTAACCAACTTCAAAAAAAGGCTGAGGTTCTGAAGTCGGCTGTATGTTTTTTATGTGTTCGTTCGAAAGCTATGTTATGTAGTCCCATTTAAATTTGATCGACATCTGTTGAGTACTTTTTTAATCCTATTATTTGTTTGTCTAAAAGATCTCGAGATAGTTTCCTGAAAATTTCTATACTTACAACACTAAAAAGTAGAAAAAAAATTATTTTAAATTTAAAAAAACCGCCTTCAATATTAAAGACGGATAAATAAAAACTCGATAAAAAATCTAAATCTTTTTTTGAAGTTTAATATTTGGGATAAACGTTGTCACTTGTATTTGTGACCGACCTCAAAAAAATAGATTATTTTATACAAATTTTGATTTCTCCGTTTTTAGTTTTTTTTTTATTTTAAAATATATGTTTTTTAATAAAACTAACCACAACGGGTGGCGGGTTCGCTAGTAAATTTCTCCAATATAAAATTATGACTTCATATAAATGCGTTTCTCCAATCATTTTAGACGAAACGGATATTTCTCTCTTAAAATAATGTAAAGGATAAAAAAACACAGAGCTAAGACAAAGGAGTGCTTGCCAAAGCCTGCAATTAAATTAACAGTATACGTTACAGTTCCCGAGAGACTGTGAAGGCTTGGGTCGCCGACAACCTAATTGTAATATACGTAGCTTGGACTGTATTCCGACTGCACAGATGAGATACTGATTTAAGTAAACTGTAGCACGTTTAAGAGTAGATATTAATCAAATCCGTTTTCAATTTAGTTATCCCCTTAAGTGGCAGGCAGACATATTATGTCTGACAGTTTATATCGCGCGTGTGGCACACAGACATATTGTCTGAGTGTTAGTTGCATTTTTCATACTACCCTCGGAGGAGCCTGCCACTCAACGCCATTTTGGTGATTTATTTTTGTGCCACTTGTCTGATTATTTTGAAATACACTTGTGAACATTTAGGTACGTATTATAGAATGAGTTTCAAGAATCAACGCCAACTTGAGCGTTGTGCGTCTAGAAAGTGACAAACGATTCTTAAGATATGATTGATTTCTGAATGTCATTCTGTAATACTATATTATATTTGTATGTAAAATTATGAAGTTATTATGAAGACAATAATAGTTCAACAATTTCATTTTCCAAAAATGTAAATTATATATTTTCAGTATTATGTAAACTTACTAAGGCTGTATGCATCATGCCATGCAATTCTAAGCGTTCTATTTTGACGGACAAAAGTCCCTTATCTGCGCAAAGGGCCTAGCCAAGTGACCAGTCGATTGCGTTGAACGTCTAACGAAAATAATAATAATGACGTTTTAGTGAGAAAGCTCTGGCGACTGTAGTCAAAAATTAGCCTTCCATCCACTAGCGCTTATTTCGTATGACTTATCCTCATAGATGAACTGTAGAAACATCGTAGGGATAAATAAAACCGTTGAGGCCACTAACTTAATGTAATTTCTACATGTTTTCCTGCGACTTTATCATTCCTCGCCAGTCTGAGAGGAAAAACAATCCTTTTGTCACCATACACACTAACTGATACAAGTGGATGGGGGGCTATTATCATTTCGTTCGATAGAAACATTGTATCGTTTGCCACTAGTCTAGGCCCCCAGGTGCTTAATGCTAATTAACACGAAAGAAATTAATATATTATTTCTCTTTCGCAGAGGCACCAGCGGAATCGACATTGACCTTAGGAGGGTTGACATCGACCAATGCCCCATGAAGCCCGGGTCAACACAGCTGAACATCTTTGCTGGTACTGACAAGTGTAAGAAGAAAACTACAGAGGTATGTCTAGCTTATATTAGCCCAGACTGCTAAGATGTTTAAGGCACAGGTTCACCAACACGTACCTAAAACAAGCGATTAAAAGTTAATTGTCATTTTTTCATATTTTACACCATACAATACAATGTCAAGAATTGACGGTTAAATAATGATCGCCAGTTTATGTGTTGGTAAACTCCAGCCTTAACATCTAGCTTTATATTATTATTGTCATATTTTTATAATTTTATCACAAAACAATTAAAAAATCGGGAGTGGTCTCCCCTTGACTTTCTCGTAGGTATACCAGAAACGACTGAAAGGTTGATAGAAACCTTATATTTTGATGTCATACATGTTAAATTTTGGTCACTCATCCTAATACCGACCGCGCACTTTGTTGCTTAACTTTCGTGATCGACGGCTCATAATTTGATAGAAACCTTATATTTTGATGTCATACACGTATGTTAAATTTGGTTGCAATAAGTTAAAGCATGCTCGAGTTATCGTGCTAACGCACAAACACACACACAGACATGATTCCAAAAAAAATATTTTTGGCCTCAGAGAGGTCCAAAACGTGTAAATCCGTTAAAATCTCGAGGTCGAAGTTTTTGACGATTACAAGACTTCCTCTTTACTACGTACGAGAAAGTAAAAAGTATAAATATATATATGTATGTAACATAAATCTCTTTTTGTAATTTTTTCTAATAGATTGCTTGAAGTGACGATATGGAGAGACTCGTTGTGTTGATAGAGAGGGCAGCGCCCCCCTCTGCGATGGACTGACCAAATAAAAGATCTCATAAGGTCGCCCTTAAATATGTGTGTCGCCCTTAAATATATGCGTCTGATAGAGAGAGATGGCGGGAGACAGCGAAGAGGGCCAATAGGGCCATGCTGCGACTCCCATGACCACGACTATTCTGCTAAGAGTAAATTATAAAGAAGAAGTATCATAAAACTACTTCATAGTATTACAACTTTCCCGCGCAGCGTTCATAGACTACAAAATGGTAGCTACGAAGTTAATTTGTTCGAATTTGATTCAATATCTTTTTCGGATGTAACAGCTCTGCCGTCTTAACGTCAATTTACCTAATATCGTTTCTGTTTGTATTCGCCTTGATACAGAATAATAATTATTGTTCTATCATTAGAACAACGTCAACACGTGACCTCAGAAACAATGGACCCTCCCTCCAACAATATGTCAACGTTAATATGTTTATTTGTTTTGTAATAGCGTTACTGTAACCTTGGCTTAGGGTTGAACATTGAGAGACTGTGTTGTTAGGGATTAAACTGACACATAAATATAATGAAATAATCGCACGAGAGATCCTTTGCGCGATTATATAAGAAAAGATGAGATTCAAAGAATAACCCTTAGCATGCCTGGTGAATAAAAATAATGTCATATGCCTGGTGGGTCTGGCAGACCCATTATTGAAAAATATGTTTTAAAGAAAAGATAGATTGTTAGATGAGACCCGTATGCACTTTGTGCACGTGTTAATCACACGGGAACGGCGCCGAACAGCGGAAAGTCCGTCAAAATGACGTTGAAGCCGTAATGCGCAGCTACTCATTTGCAGCAAACCCTAAGTTCGGAATTACAAAAAATATCTACGATTTTTTGCAACAGTGGGTCTGTCAGACCCTACCAGGCATGCCAAGGGATAACCAAAAAGTGATAAGATAAGTCAAAAAGTGATTATAGGCATTTGTAAACCATGCCATTTAAAATAGGGACTTTATAACGAATTATAGTTATTATACTAGAAAAAATGCACTGAAAAAAAATCGACTTGCCTCAGGCGGGAATTGAACCCGCATCTTCCGCATTTTGGGCGGCTGCATTGACCATGACGTCACCGAGACACTGCTTTCGCTGTCAAAATTTGTCAGTGCTTGGTGTTTATGTTTTTATGGTAAACATTGTTTCATCAAATTTTTGAAATTGGCACTTCTAATGACCCGAACGAAATATTTTTGCAAATATTTGACGCCCAATTAATATGGAACTTCCTTACATTATGGAATAATTTAACGCGTAAATATTTTTAATGCTAGAAAAAAATTATTTTCAGTGCATTTTTTCTAGTATTAAAGATATTTACTTACGCGTTTGTAAACGCAAAAATAAAATTATTCCATATAGCTATTATTCTCAAAATACCGAAATATAATTAAAAATGTGGTATTTATATTGCGTACAGAATTAAAATTATCATATTTTCTGACTTTTTATTTAGCCTTACATTGCATAGACCCATAGATGATCCCGTCAGCACAACCACAAGACATAAAGTCGACAGCAAAACTGTTCTTATATTTCTTAAATTCTCATGTACAATAAACTATTAAATAAATAACGCAGCAAATATTATTTGTCGTGCTATTCGTGCTATATTTATTTATGTTTATTAAAAATATTATGTATATAAATCCATTATCTGGTATGCATAACACAAGTTCTTAATGATACTTAATTTGGGCTAGATAATTCGTGTGAGCGTAGAAATAAATTATTATTATATATTCAACAGGAAAACCGTTGTGTCGTTGATAAAAGCGGAAGTGTTTTGCACAAATAACTCAATACAAGTGGGTAATGCTCCCCCATATTTTACATTGACGTAGATGAATTGAATATATTTGTGAGAAACTTTATTCAGCAGGATAATAAAGTTACCTATGAATTTTCTTCCGCTTTGGACCTATTCGGAATGCCTTGGGGAATGCCGAGTGTGATAACAATAGTAGAGTTATTGTGTGTGATAAGTAGGATTGATCGAAAACTCTTGTTATGGTAATGTGTGAATGAAACTTATTGCCGGTTCAATTACATAAAATAAAAAAAATGTTACATAGTCCCAACTGATTTAACCGGGCGACTGCTCTTCCAACTGAGCTACACAGGACTGTTTGAACTTCAATCATAACTAAACTTAAGTACTGTATATTGTTAAATGCAACTTTATGTGTTAACCATAGTTATAGGAAACCTAGTAATAATAAATGTATGGTGTTAACCAAATGTTAGCTAAAGCTCTGATCGATTTCTTTTGGGATAAATCAGCGTGATTGCATGTTTTTATGAATGTATCTGTTGATCTCAATAATGCTCTTAAAACCATTCTTATGATAACATACTTTAACAAGATGGACTGAACTGAGTATTTTGTGTATCATCATCATAATCAACAGCTCATATAATGTCCCCACCGAGGGGCTCCAGCCTACCCACATTAGGGGCGATTAGGCCTTAGACAACTACGCTGGCCAAGTGCGGGTTGGTCGACTTCACACACAACCTAAGAATTTCTTCATATGTGTGTGCAGGTTTCCTCACGATGTTTTCCTTCACCGTAAAAGCGTCGATTAAACGTACATATGAATTCAAAATTTGAAAACACATTGGTACGTGGCGGGGATCGAACCAGTGCCTCTCGGGTGGGAGACGCGCTCTTACGCACTACGCCACCGACGCTTCATTTTGTGTATATTTCATCATTATGAACCACTAGACCATGGAGGCAGTAATTAACTTTGCTATGCTTTTTCCCAAAAACTCATATGAAATAAATATCAAAACATTGGTATCGCTAAATGGTCAAATACTGAACACAATGAGATCCCTATTCTTAGGTGGAATTCAATTTCGTTCGCACGAAAAGGACCTTTCGCGACGGAAATAAGAAACGCAATAGATGCTCCCAAAACAATTCTAAAAGGACATATCATCTAGTTTCATTTTCATTTGGCAATAAAAATTAGTGTGAGAGCCACGAACTTCTTAAAATTGTCCAATTTGTATATAAACAAGCTGTAATTGGTTAAATTGATTAACTTTAAGGTCAATATAGTGGTCTAGAACACGCCATAAGCCACATGATTTATGGCCAAAGTTGAAGCAATACAAAAAGTAACAAAATTGAAACAGTGTTATACTGGCAAAGCTTTAATTTGTTGCGTAACGCAATTTCTCGTTTTATCGTAATCGCGCTACAATGTAGATTGCGTTACACAGGATAATGATAAAAAAAATGCATTTAAAAAATGGACACACAAAAACACTCACATCTAATACGCGAAAACACACGCACACACACACACACACACACACACACACACACACACACATACATATACACACACGCGCGCGCGCGCGCACACACACACACACACACACACACACACATACATATACACACACGCGCGCGCGCGCGCACACACACACACACACACACACACACACACACATACAAATCTGTTTCTGTCGATAAAAATCTTATCAATTTACTCTCTTGCACAATATACACGTACCTATTATAGGCTCTATATCTCTATTTATTTGTGCTTGGTAGAAAGTGACAAACTATTCTCACAACGTGATTGATTTCTGAGTGTCAGTCTGTATGTAATACGGGCGGTAATTGCGTTATTTGTTGCGGGATTTTAAAGGTCTTCGTTTATGAGTTATGTCTGGGATGGCACAGCACTAGTGGCACATTCACCATAGTACACGAATAAAAGAAGAAAACCAGTTAGATGCACTCGAAACGACTCACCGACACGGACGCAGCTACGCGGCCGCAGAATCGACGCAGACTAGTGCTTTAAGCACTTTTATTATGACAAGGGACTTCGTCATCATGGTGATAGCTAGCCAGGCCCTTCTGAGGATTCAACCCAGGATCTCTGAATCTGATACCGGTGGGCTCCCGTATGAGCGGCTACTTTGCTGTACCCTACATGTCTTAGAAAGCGTATACCAAACTCTGAGTTACTGGATTGTCGAGTCACTCTGTCTTTCAATAGAATCCATTTGAATTTCAAATTTAAACAAAATATGGGCACGATGTTGTGAATTCCTTCATGTTTGATATTATTCATCTTATGTTTGTGCAGTACTGGTCATGTCTTCGTCTTGAAATGGAAAATCAGAATGTGTATTATGTTTCAATTCGAAGACATAGCACCCTAGATTCAATTGTATCTGCAATTTAAACATACGAAACACAACGTTTTGTTTCTGTTTATATTTTGAAACTAAATTCTGATGATGGAAACAATCAAACGCAGCATAAGGAAGTGACCACTTAACACTCATGTCTAATCTAACCGATTAACCGATAACCGGATCGAGTATGTAAAGAAGTAAATCTCTGCCTACTCTCATGAAAGGTATGTGTGTATGTCATCATCATCATCAACAGCTCATATAATGTCCCCACCAAGGGGCTCGAGCCTACCCCACATTAGGGGCGACTAGGCCTTAGTCAAGTGCGGGTTGGTCAACTTCACACACAACCTAAGAATTTCTTCATAAGTGTGTGCAGGTTTCCTCGCGACGTATCCCTTTACCGTAAAAGCTTCAATTAAAATAAAAAAATTTAAAATAAATTGGTACGTGGCGGGGTTCGAACCGGTGCCTCCCGGGTGGGAGACAACGCTCTTACGCACTACGCCACCGACGCTTCTGTATGTAAATTTTCTTAAAGACGCGAGCTAGTGAAATCTGAACGACAAACCAAATCTTATACTATACTAGAAAACTATTATATCACCCACAGACCCTCCTCTATCTATGTCATGTTCAAAATCAATCTCAAGCTCTCACAAAGATCTCCAACTAGATCAATCCTGCGCTGCCTGCATCCAGAAGCTACTGAATAACTAGGCGGGGATTATCGCGACCCTTACCAAGGGAGATGCTCAACGGTCAGGATCCTCTCTGGTGTTATTCGAATTACAGGCTTGAGGACCCATCTAGGTCCTCGCCTTCACCAAAAAACCCCGGTGACACAGAGAAGGTCATCAGAGACATCCTGAAAAATTAGTCAAAAAAAAAGTGGGGGACCTACCTACGCAGCGTCTCCCGGTACGTGGCCACCTTTCGAGGACCTACCCCCACGGCCGTCAGTCCTCCAACGAAACGAACAAATCTTTTTATCAATGACGCTAATCTTAAAAGAAAAATATTATTAATAACTCAAGTCAAATAACAGCTCAGCCGTTTTGTCTTTACATTTCCTGTGGTTTCTCTCGACTGAGATAAATTGTTTCCGTGATCGTCCATAAAACGATGCAATGTAGACTTTAATCCGTAAGCACTGTGCGCTATGAAATTTTCAGATTTAATCTTCTAGATGTTGTTTCGTAACAGTCGCAGTTTCAAGAAAGTATTTTGTTCTGTCGCCTTTTCACCTTTCTTAATATCTTATCTTAATAGCAACTGATTATTTATAAATAAAAATTATGTATCTAAATTGTTGTCCAGATTTATACGTAACATAGCCTTTTTTCCCATAGGGGTAGGCGGGGATCACTTCAAAGGAAACTTGCGTATTTTAGTTTCATCTTTATAATAATAATTATATATTACGAACTGCCAGATGTAGGTTTGAGTGTTTCTATTTAATTTAATTTATATAACAAAGTAACATAAGAAGGAAATAAAAATGTTCTACCGCGTCCATGGTTTATGGTTCTTCTACCGAATAACAGACATAAATCCCAATTTGATCAGTGAATAGAAATTTGTTTGTTCCTACTTTGTACTAGATTTGATGAGTGATAGATCTAGATTGAAATAGGCTAGCCAGATAAGGGAAAAGCTGAAATTATTAAAGGTGTAGTGGTATAGTGTCTAAAGGGCACGCTAAAGTCACACAAGGACAAAAAAATACTTGAGAATTAGTTTTTTAATATTTACCTTTATTATAGAATATTTTTTGCGTTTACAAATGCGTAAATATTTAAAAAACTAGAAAAAGTACATTGAAAAAAAATAAACATTGTATACCATAAAAACTTAAGCACAAAGCAATGACAAAGGGGAATGCCCACTTACTATAGGAACTTTGGCCTGGTGTGAACAGAGACTATAACATTCATTGTTTAATTTGTTTATTTGATAAAAATACTAAGAAATATAATGTGTGTTTAATTTTGTATCAAAATCCTTAAATACAGATATTTTTACAAGTAACTAAAATAATTAAAAGTGAATTAAAATAAAATAAATATTATTTATTCTGATTCTAATGTAAGTAAAATGTTATCCAGAAACTGAGCATGTGGCAATAAATGTTTTTGAAACCTTGCCCAACTTAAAAACCATATAATTGTCATAACATGGGCGCAGCAACCTACTGTTCTTCGACCAATTATGTAATTTAATTAATATTGTTCTATTGCTTCTCCGCTATTCCTATATTTTTTTTTGATATCTTTATAACATGGACAGGGTGCTCGCTTCCACATTTGGCTTTATCACACAGTACACATATCGCAATCTATCTATATATATAAAAATGAATACTGACTGACTGACACAACGTACAGCCCAAACCGCTGGGTCTAGAGATTCCACATTTGGTACGTAGGTTCTTTATGAGGTCTAGGGGTGCACTAAGAAAGGATTTTTGAAAATTAACCCTCTAAGGTGGTGAAAAGTTTGTATGGAAATCCGTCACTTTTGAAGCTAAATCGATAAAAATTGGTATGTAGCTACTTAGAAATTAAGAATGACATATTTCAGAATTTTCGAAAATTCAATCTCTAAGGGGGTAAAATAAGGGATGGAAATTTGTATGGAAATCAGTCATTTTTACAGTAAAATCCTTGAAAATCGGTATATGGCGCTTGGGTTATAAGAAATAATAAGAAAATTTAAATGCTGCCCGAAGTAACTATTCTACGCGGACGAAGTCGCGGGCAAAAGCTAGTCGTGGTGGAGTGGTCAGTATAGCTGCCTACACATCAAGCGGTCCGGGTTCGAATCCTGGTAGCGGCAAATATTTGTGTGACGAACATGAATATTTGTTTGCGAGTCATGGCTGTTTATATATTTATTTAAGTTTATTTATGAAAATATCTAAAATTATTATGTAGGTATATTAAAAATTTTCGTTACCTAGTATCCGTAACACAAGTTCTTATTGATACTTACTTCGGGCTAGATAATTGTTGTTGTGTTGTGAGTATCAGATAAAATTCAAGCTCCCCTGTCAACAAAATAAAATGCAGATGCGAAGAGAACTGCCGCATTAGCCATCCTCAATTTTTCTTGGCTTGCAAAGTGATCTTCACACCTTTAAAGGGCCCAAGGGTGTATGGAGGAGGAAACACGTGCGCTAGCAGAGAATTCGATTTGTAAATAGAGAGGAATGAGTATATTTGTTTACCGGTTACTGTATCAAAGAAATATATAAAATGCTTCAAGCTGTATTCGGATAATAAACTTGGAATGTTATTTCCTTGCTTCATATTATTTATAACCCCACAAATTTAATTAACCATTTGTTTTACTGCAAATAAATGGATGAGTCGCGCCAGCTCTTGCTTTATTTACATAATAAAAGCCAATTTGCTTAAGATGAGTTGAATATGAAATCTCTATTAATATTATAAATTTGACAGCATATTTTCATGTTTAAGCTACGAGCCAATTTTGGACGTAAATAACTGAAATTTCAATTTGCAGAAATATTCGTTCAGGAATTCGCATTTGATTTAAATACGTGGATTTTGAAAATCTTCGGAAATTTCACAATTATGAAATGTACTGAAATATTCTAGTAATTTTTGTTCCAAATTAACAACCATTTCGCAATGAATACATTTTTAAAGAGCTAACATTCTTCTTAAATCTCATTGCCTTTACGATAGCCTTCAGGGATGTGAACTCAATCACTCACGAAGTGTGAAGCCATTATGTTCTGTTACGAGTAAATAAAAAAAATACCCTACATAAAAAGTAGGTTATACAGCGATCGAGTATTGAGGTGCAGAGGATCAAATATATTAAATGAATCACGTCTCTTCATTGTGCCATATTAATAAATGGCATGAAAAACACCATGGTAATTTAAGTGGTAAAATTTGATTTAATCTTTAGAGTATAATTTATAGTTAGCCAGTAAGGAAGATTCAGTTAAGTGATATAATTATTTTGTTTAACAATGTATTACACAAATAAACAACAACTCTGTTTTAATATAAAATTGATTAAGTAATTTTGATTGATTTCATTTCATAATAAGCGGAAGTGGAGTCCAAATGGAAAGATTGCTAGTACGACTCAAAGACTACAATATTTATACAATTATGTAAAGTTAATTAACAAATAATTATGCGAGTAGCTGCCCTATTAGCCACTTTAACTTATGTCCTTCTTCATGTCCCTTTTGAATGAACCAAGACTGTAAGAACGAAAGGGAGACACTTGTGCTGGTAGACAATTCTATTCTCCATTTATGCAAAAGTTGGTATGGGTGTATGGATGGATGTGTTTGTTACTCTTTCACGGAAAAACTAATCAATGGATTTTGATGAAACTTTATAATAATATACCTCTTACATCGGAATAATACAAAGGCTATAATTTATACTAATACTGAGCAGATGAAGTTGTTGGTAGAAGCTAATAATACATTATAATAGACAAAAGAGATCACAAATTTATTTAAACACTGTTTAACAACTCACGAATTGAAATACATATTCTTTGTACATAATATTCACATCGATTACGTTTTCTTTGTGTGATGATAAATGATAGAACCTTAGATTATTATGAGACTATCTTATCTTTTGTTACTGTTAGCGGTGACCCACGGCTTTATCGCGCCAAAAACTATCCTTTTTTTTCCTTCCAGGGTCTCAAAATATCTCCGTACCAAATTTCAACAAAATCGGTCCAGTAGTTGAGGAGCCTATTCAATGCAAACAAACAAACAAACAAATCTTTCCTCTTTATAAAAACATTATATTAAAGACTATTCCTAGCATTACCAAACAAAATAATAACGATATAACAGGTTAATTGCAATATAATATCACACTACATATCACACTACATAGGAATGTAATATACAAAGCTGAATATGAATTAAAGGAAAACTGTTTTCAAACTATGAACGTAAGGAATATTCTTTCTACGTTTATTATTGTCCACCATAATAGGATAACATAAAAACTAAGATAAATAAAACGATTTATTATGTTTTTTCGCTACAAAAATTTAGCAGGAAAATGTCCACTGAAATATTATTTATTAGCAAGAATTTACCCGATCTATTTTTGGGATTCCAATAAGAAACACCAATTACTGTCGTTCGATACTTGTGTAAATATAATAGTAGAATTAGGCCTCTTGTTTCAATGGTGCTCGATCTCTCGCTATTATTTTGCCAAATTTCTTGCCTTTCAATGATGAAATCTTTAAAGCTTTTCTTAAGAATATCGGCAACCTTGCCGGTGTCGTTGCCTTGGTGACGGCGTGTCACAAAAGACTGAAGTAACTTACCATTGGGGTATAATTTTAGGGCGCCCTCCTATTGGTAATTTGTTATTAAATTTTGAAAACGGTGATCCACTTTTCACGCAAGTTTTTTTGGAAGGAAATGTTTACATCAAACATTTAAATCGTCTTTCTCATATTTCTCCATCGCTTGAAATGCATCATAATATGAGAAGATTCTCGTATTTTGTGTAGCGGTGAAATAAAGGGATTGGATGACTGAACTCTGAATGGATGAATGATAATAAATTTGTAAAAAAAATATTATTAGAAAGATTGGATAAATTTAGAAAAAGAAGAGTCTATATCACTCGGGTATATTTTCTACTCTTGTTACACTAATTATTAGAAGAATAAAACTTTAGGCATACTTAACACGTCAACTGTCCCTGCATCACATATGATACAATTATTTACCCAATCCCACGTTCATGCATCACATGTGACGCAAGTGGGTATAGGAAATCAATGTCTTTTATTTTCAGGAACGTCTCAGTTACATCAATAAATATCACAAACACGTCTATGCTATATATCTAGATATTGAGGTAAATAAATATCAAATGATCCGACAAGTTTTTATTATAAAAAAAATTAAGCACTAATGGACGTCATTAGGAGTTAATTCGATTTGGCCTGGACAGTCAACGTGTTAATATTGTAGATGAGGATAAGTGGATATACCTTTTTGGTGTTCAAATTCAAATTCAAAATTCATTTATTCGTCATCATAGGTGGACAAGTTGACAGAACAAAGGTGTGTAGTTAACTCCATGATGCGCCTAGAATGACATACGAAATTATACAATGTCAGTTAAAAAAAAAAAAAAAATACAATAATCAGTTAGAGATCTCAAAATATGCAAGTCATTGTTTATATATTAAAATTATACTATTAATTATAATTCTCCATAATTCAAGTTCATTTTCACTATGTACAATAATCAGCTGGAAATCACAAAATATGCAAGTCATTACTTACTTATAAATTAAAATTATACCTACTATTAATTATAATTATCCACAATTCAAAATACATTAAACCAGTTGGAAAAAATATAAAATATATATTATGCAAGTCATTATTTATACATTAAAATTATACTATTGAATAATTGTTTATAATTCAAATTCATTATCACTAAAATATTCATTTATATTGTAATAACATTTTTGTATCAGCATTTTTGAAAAGACCATTTTGAATTTGTTTAAATTATATTGTTTCAAGGGTTCAGGCAGTTTATTATAAACTTTTGGAGCCATTTCAATAACATTCTTACGCATTAGTGCGGTATTACAGAAATTTGTACATATTGCAATTTTTCTAGGGCGAAGGTTAGGTACCTGATCTTTTTTTCTAAATAATTCTGAATTAGATTTTACGAATATACACAATTCCAATATGTATATACATGGCAAAGTTAACAAATTCAGCGATTTGAAATGTGGCTTACAAGTCTCCACGGGCTTTAGACCACATATAGCCCTAATACATCGTTTTTGGGCCCTTAGTAATATTTCTCTGTATGTAGAATTGCCCCAAAATATTACACCATACCTAAGAGTTGACGCTACAAAACCATGATAAGCTGTCAAGACTGTATCTCGATTAGATGTTTTAGCTAGCTTGTAAAGTGCAAATGAGAATTTGTACATTTTATTACAGACTACAATAGAATGAGACTCCCATGACAAATTGCTATCTATATAAATACCAAGAAATTTTGTATCATCGGTTTTTTCTATTTTACTATCTTTGTAATAAATTTTTAAATTAGGACAAACTTTTTTTTGTGTAAAATACATTATGTGTGTTATTTCACAGATATTGCTAAATTATTTGCTATCTAGTTTGTAATATTTCCCAAACCATTCAATTTCGTCAATTTCAAATGTATTCGAAATTGCATAATATTCGCTTGTGAATTCGAAATTGAATAATATTCGCTTGTGTATTCGAAATTGAATAATATTCGCTTGTGAATTCGAAATTGAATGGTTTATATTAAAAATGCAAGATACTCAATAAGTACTGATATTTGAACAGTTTCGTATTAAGATATTACACAGAAAAGTCTTCACGAAATAGATGGAAATGCGGAAATTGGAAATGGAGAGTAAGCGCGCAAACTACAAAGAACGGTTCACATCATTTCTTTTCATTGGTACTTTTGTGTGAACGAGGCAGACATCTTAATTGGTAAAGAGAAACTGTCTGGGAGTTTTATATTGACAACGTTTTCGGAAAGTGATACTCTGGATAGGGACGCTAAGCTAATTATTATTAAGGACCTGATAACAGGAATACTAGAGCTAGAAATCTGCCAACGCTATAAATAAAAAAGTTTATGAAGACGATTGTTTAATTCAATGATGCAAAACTACTGAATTCAGTTGACATATAGGATGATAAAGATAGTCGATAGCCTAGATTAAAAGGTTTGTATTAACAAAATATTAGTACCTAAACTATCAATTATTACTATTCATAAAAAAAAATTAAGTAGCTATTTCCGTGAGTGTATTTATAATGGTATATTTTTTGAGGGAACATAAAGTAAACCGAATAAAAATAATGTTTCCATAGTATTGCATAACGAAATCATTGGCGGAAACTAATGTTATTTGTAGCGTGTTATAGCCGTAATATAATCACCCCATATTATCCATTGTCGTAGAAGGCGACTTACGGATCAGCAAAGGGGTATTAATATAAATCACCTTATACTCCGTCCACCAATCAGCATATTGGCAAGCATGGTGGACTAGTGCATAAACCTCCTTCGATAAGGAGAGGCCTTGTGTCCCAGCAGTGGGTCGAATTATAAAGGCTGTTATGATGATTATGAATGTTATTCGAATTCTCCTCATTTATGATTAGTTTATGTGGGGGTTTATTTGGGCTTAGTATATTTACCACACGATCACTTACCACAAATTGACTCATTGAAATAATCACTTTTAAACTTTCGCGTTGCACGATTCATTAATCGCGTTAATTTCCGTTTTTACTCATATTTAGGCTCATTAAATACAACTATGTTAAAAATACCATCTTGACTGCTATCGGAAATTACACAAGTCAGCACAAAATACACAAATCTAAATATCTCCTGTAATTTTAGCATTTAGTCAATTCTGAGTTAAAACAAAAATATAAAAAATAGCACAAAGCGCAAACGATTTGCAAAAAACAAAACACCAACTCTGTTTTGCATAAATCGAGTGGCCAATGCTCTCCGCTCTCTCGCGATATCACAATTATGATTCTGATCATCAGTTACAATGTGTCCTAGGTATGTAAACTGGAGCACCCTATTTAACGACACATCAAGAAGACTAACCGGAGGTACCACCAAGAGTTTTTTATCTCTCGCTCGGAAGATCAAAAACTCGCTCTTCTTAGTATTACAAAGAAGTCCATGCTCGACGGTATAACCCTCACACACAACTAAACGCAACGCCCTCACTGATGGACTTGACAGATATGTCATCGGCATAGCTTATACTGCCATTTTTCTGTCAACAGAACAGCCCAACCCGGTGTTGTTATAAAGGATATAGAAAAGAATATAACGGAACAGATTTAAAGTGGCAGTGAAATTTATAAAATAGTTATTCAAGATTTGTTTGTTAGCTTGAACCCATGACCATATTTTGTAAGGTAAAATATATCAGACAGTCAAAAATTTAATGTACTCAAATCAAAATAATTTTACTTTTTATTTACTATTCATGTTAATTGTGCAAAAGAATGTATTTATATTTTATTTCATACTCGCTATACCCGCGACTTTGTTAGCGTGTTATAAACAAACTCTTCAGCTTAATAATATTAGTACAGATCGAATATTACAGTAATCCTTATCCCTGACGACGTAAATAAGTGTAATATAGGTACACCATGTTCCTAAAAATTAAATGAAATGCCTTACTGGTGAATATCTTCATCGTACTAATGATCCAGTTATTGACATTAAATGTGAGCAGTGTTCTCAGTTCCTTTTGATTGCGCTGTGGTTATCACAGCGCAACTTAAATTAAATTCGCTGTGATAACCAATATAATAACCAACCAATCAAATTGCAACAAAGTTGACAGTCGTTTACATTGTGAAACACGGGACGTCGGAAATATGTCAATGCTCAGATTGTTAGTAACGATACGAAATTTAATATGTGTAATCCGATCAGCGGTTACTGCACGCACAGTACATTTGAAAATGAGTTTTAAGTACTAAAGGAATACCGTTCCGTATTATTAAATGGAGTTCTGCGGAGTTATAGTTTCAATATTAGCTCTCTTCATGAAATTTTCATTGAAAAATATTTCTATTATTCGGCTTATGGCTATATAAACAGCTATGCATTCTTTTTCTTTGTAGCCATAATGACGTCAATAATTACAAATTTATTTATTTTGTATTTTTATGCGAATAAAATGGACAAAACTTAAGTCTTATCCATTATGATTCAGATAATATCACAACTTAAAAAATAAAGGTAAAAAAATAGAATTAGAGAATCAGTATACAATCAAACTAACACTTAATAATATGCACCAGAAAGATAACATGATATTTAATAACGCTTATTATCCTTTACTCCTACATTCTCGTGCTTCTAAAGATTGATAGTAAGTGGTAAACGTAAATAAATAAGTAGGTAGATAAATACTTAAACGGAAGAGAAAAATGAATGATATTTTATAAGCAGTAATATAATATCTGACAAGTAGCGAGTGTTATTAAGACTCCGTATTTATTTATCGCCGCCGTCTTGGGAGGAAAAGTGTTGTTATCCATATTTACGGCGTTCTGTGTTAGATTTATTACATACATTGGAGTTGACATGGGAACGGAGCAATTTCTCTGTGTACTAAAACTTATAAATATTATAATTATATAATACTCGTATTCTTTATTGCACATGGAATATCATGAAAGTTTAACTATACTTACTGCTCAACAACAAATTTTACTTATGAATGTTATATTACTGTTATTGGATAGTTTCTGCAGAAGCTCGGGCTTCAAGCTATTCTGCAGAAGCTCAGACTTCAAGCAATTTATGTGACTAATGTTACAGTAAATAAGCAAATAATTTGTAGAGCGATATAACGCTTGTCAACAAAATAATGGAAAGTAAGCATTATCGGAATCTGGAATTGCTTTCATATTAAGATTGCAAAGGAAGATTACACAACGATAATTCAAGTTGTTGGCACTTATTAATTTTACGTTAAATCAGAGAGAGGATGATTGTATCAGTCAATTATCATCGCCTTCGATTTTAAGTTTTTAGATTTTTTATTTAATTTTGATTGTTTTTTGTTTTTGCTTTGATTTTGGGGATTGCCTAAAGAGTCTAAACTCTTAACTCTTTTCAACTATTCCAATGGGAAAATTGTCTTAAGTATTTACTTTAGGATAAATGCCTAAGGCTATTTATAAGAAATTTAAACTCTATTGTAACTAAAAGTACCAGTCATGTTACCTTAGTAAACAAATCGTCTAATGAAGCCGTAAATCGACTTTTACATATTCAATAAAGCAGCTTACTTCTTCCTGATAAAGTCCTTTGAACATTGTTCGCCCTTTCCCCGAATTAGGACGACGACTAAATCCTAGAATAAGCAAGATCAAAACGGTTGCCAGTGAAGGCGAAAATGGACCTATTACTGAGGGCGTAAGGCAATTGGGCGCGAGAGAAAAACAATGTCACAAATGAGAATGCTGACTTAGCGATTTTTCTAGAATATTAACCAATAGGGTGGATACTTACGTGCCTTTGGGTCACTGGCTACGATAAATCGGAAATGCTTGCATGGAGTCCCAATTGATTTCGTCAAGATAAAGGACTGCAGTGGACGGAACACAAAATAACAAAATAGAAACACGGAAGGAGGTTTAGTGACCAGTCTTTAGACCGCATGAAGGAAAATATGGTTAGAAAATTAGCAAACCTTTTCCTGTTTATGTTAAGATAATATTTTAATGTTCCCATATAGAGATCTCTCTGTAAATTTAGAATACATTAGAAGTTCATTATGTGCGTTACTCAACCTGGAAACGCACAAACCTACTTCTCCATCCATATCGGAAATAAACCAAGCTTCTTTGTAAGCACTCCTCCGAGAATAGAAAGACATTACGCTGTTGGTTTTAGTTAGTACTGCAGCTATTTCTACCCACTATTATGCATTGGGTCAGCTTGATAATGTTACAGTCATGAGGAACATGAATACCATGTTCTTGTCCTTTTACCATGTTGATGCCTAGTGGCAGGACCCTTACCGCATAATGATGAGAAGCATGGATAAATAATCTCTTTATAGTTTTTGTTCAGTTATTTATAAAGAATGAGTTGTTTGGATTATCGTGAAATTAAGAAATTAGGATTTATTATTATTATTTTTTTATAGAAATTAAGATTGGTTTAAAAAATCTAGTCTCCAAATTAGCTAATATAAGTAGTTACAATTAACGGAACGTTTCACTTGAAAACGAAGTCAGTATATCTTTATATTACCCTCGTAAAGATGTAGGAAAACGGAATGCGATGATAGCTTGTCTGTACAAGAAATCTAAAACCCTTCCCTTCTATTTAATGGTTAAGTAATTGCAATCGAATGAGATGGGTTGATAATCGAACAAGGTGGACGTAACGTACAGGGATATTTAAAAGCCTCTCGCCGGAGGCTATTCCTTTGAGTATTTAACCCAATCATCCACGTTTTCACAGTGAGTTCGAGATTTTATTGCCCAATTTTTGGGAGGGTTTAACTAAATTCTGATTTTAGATTAAAAGGTTCATTTTCATAAATATTTAAAAACTACAGAAAATGACAATTGGAGCTAAAATATAATATTAATTTAAATTTTTCTGTGTAATATTTTATTATACATCCAGACGCACTGTTTCTTTTCTGTTGATTCAGAAATCCAGATTTAAGGTCTGCCCGAGTGCAACGGAGTGATACATTTATGAAGGGCGGACACCGGACAAATTTAGAAATGCCAAATATCATTCGCTGCAAAACCAATTTAGCAGATGTGGGTAAGAAACGGGGCTTGGCAAAAAAATCGAAAAGAAAATGGAATGCGTCCATATAAGTGTGCCCGAATTGCAACAAACAGGTAGCCTCCAACGGCTGTCGTTGATGTGGAAGACCTAAGAAAAGATGGTGTGACTATTTATAAAGAGGTTCAGAAATGACTGGAAGCCCTGGCACAGGATAGGGAACTAGGGAATGGTTTGAGGGCGGCCTTCCCAGAAATGGGTGTAGACCAATAAAAAAAAAGTTTATACAAAAATCTTATTGAGTTTCCTAACCTTCTTAACAAATCAATTAGTTAGACTTCTCTGGTACAACCCGTAGCTTTTAATTAGTGTTCAGTCAGTCAGGTTTTCCCAATATATTCTCTTAACTGGGGATAATGATTTGAACTATTAAATTTAATTAAAGTTATTTTTTATTTAACCTTCTAGTGCGTGCAATACAATACCTGAATATAAAACTTTGTATCCATATTTTGGCATTTTGCGAGATTTGGCACGATTAATTTAGTCTTTCAACCGTATATAATAAAATGTTTTTAGTTTAACACAGAACCTATTAGGTTCAATTTAAAAAATGAACGCGTTATTAATGTTTTATACTTAGGATATTAAAAATAAACATTGTTTTTGCTAAATTAATTATTGTAATATAGTAAAAGTTATTTTGGAAACACGATTTCAAGATAATCCTTTGTTTCATTTTCATCTATTGGGACCAGGTCGTGACCAAGTCTATCCATTATCAGGTTTTTAATTATATACTCTCTCCAATAGTCATCAATATGTAAGCCCTCGAGTTCGGGAGCGCGCAGCACAACAATGAGTTTATACGATCGGCTTCTAAAATCTTCCAATTTAATGCTTTATCTAATTGAGATTCGACTGCGGAGTGTAAACGTAACCTACGAAGCTGATTCTTGTGCCGAGCAAGTAAAAAAGTATTTTTATAAAGTATTATTTTTATATTTAAACATTTTTTTTTTCAAAAGTGTTGTCTTGAATAGATAAGGTATTATTATGTTTTAAACAACTCTCGAGCACATATAAACTGTATGAGGTTTTTGTGCAGGGAATGTGTGTGATTATTTTTGGTTTGGTATATGGTTTTCCGAAAAATTTTGAACTCAAAATAAAAAAATAAGGTTTTTCCTTTGTTACTAAACTTTTATTAGTGTTATGAAAACCCTCTCTTGATTTTCTTAGGGTAACAAAATATTCGTCTGATTATACTGCTTCCACCGAACTCTATAACTAGTTTAATGTAGCAATTCTGCAACTACTACGATACTGTGCATGAGTTATCATAATTTTTTCGTTGTTCATTTATGCTTCGGATGAGACGTCAAACTAGCGGCAGAACTTTCCAAACATGGGAGTCGTATTAAAAATGGGATCCATATACCTATACGCTAGGCTATTCCAAACTTGAAATGGACCTTCTCTATGAAAGTTGGGAACTGAGAAAAAGTCCTTTCATCATAATTTGCCAGCTAATTTGCGATTTATGTAATATGTTCTGTTGTAGTATGTTCGATATCTCAACATTAATCCTCTTCTTTGCATATGATCTGTCACACAGTCTATTCGTCTTATTTTTGTATTCATCCCCCACTATATCCAACCATTTTAAGTTCCTCATCACTTTCATCGTAACATGCTCATCATCTCTTCTCATTACATGCCCAATCGCCCACACCATGCTAAGATAAAAACTCCATTCGACCACAATTGACAAAATAAACCTTTATAACAAATCCACCACAATTCAGACTGAAACGGCACATTTATTCCACTAAATCCACATCTCTGAACCTCGTGATAATTGACACCATATTATTTAAGCACGAACCGGAGCAGTAGCAGCCAAAATTGAATCAAGGCACAAAATAAACGTTGAATGTTAACCGATTATCACTGTCAATATGCCAATATAATCGGTTGGTTGAGTCGAGGTTAAATTCAATATTTGTTCAAACCTTCGGACACTCTCTAGTTTACCGAATTGTTGGAGAAATCATTTAAATAGTCACTCTGTTTGTTATACTGTTTTAGTTTTTGTTTGACTTTGAAACTGTTTTTGATCTATTAACAAGATATTTATTGCAGTGAAATGACATTCTGTCTCCATATTTGTCACTGAGTAGAGTTTGTTGAGATCCACGGGATGGGATACAAGGAAAGTCTTGAGTGGCATTTTGCATTAACCACATATTGAACACTGGTTGACATAAATAAAAGAACATGATTTAGGCCTTGCATAAAGTAAAAAGTGTAGATGTATGTGCAATACACACATGGCTGAAGTAGAACTTCAGAAATTCAGCAAAAGTGGTTTCAGAAGCAACAGATGTTTATATTGGTTATCATCATGTTGAACTACAAACTTCTTTGTGTCAAATATTTTTGGTTTCGCTTTTTCGTTTCATCGAATTTTCAAATCACAACGGTACAGTCAACAGCACGTCGGGGTATACAAAACTGTCAAATTTCTCCAAACGATTTTCAACCTAAGGCTATTTAATATAAAGTTCATAATCGATTGGGAAAATTTGACAGTTTGTTGTAACCCAATGTGCTGTTGTCTGTACCAAAGAAACGCGCGTTTGTAAACGCAAAAATAAAATTATTTTATATTGTAAGTACCTTTTGTTAAGCCTTTTTATATTTGTGTGTATCTATTTTAAGTGTTCAGTTTTTACAGTGTGTTTTATATTCTTTTCAGAGTGCCTTGTACTTATCTACCTTATATTTTACTTACATCGTTACCTTTTGGAGATAATAAAATAAAGTGATGTAACTGTGTCTCATTTCTGGCCACGGACCCCCACTTATGGTGTTTGGACCCTATCGAGGACACCACGTTACAAAACGATACCCAGAATATACACGAACCCAATGATTTTATATTTAAATTGCACTACCCTTAAATAGAGCAGGTTTATTGGCACTAGCAAGGAATTCTACTCTTCGGTGGTGTGCATAATAAATGAGATTGAAAACAGCTTGGTCACCGATGCATAGGCGGAAGCTGGTTAGATTATAGGAATAAAATGCGAATGGGTATAACCCCGATGTACAGTCTAAATTAGCTAATAAGTCCTTACTGATGGAAATATACATGAGAAGTGAAAGGGCATAGCATTATGCAGGCCAACATCAGATAAGCGGGGCCATATTAGGCAAAGAATTGTAGTAGTAATCAGCAATAAGGTTATATGCAATTGAAAACAGCAAAGATTTGAGCAAACACAACACATTGTAAATATAACAACTCTTACGGATTTAACTCGCTTGCAATTAGATTTTCATCCCACCACCTCGGAAAGTGTAATTTTGCGCTTCGAAATCTGGCTGGAAAATTCTATTTTATTCGCTTGAGTGGCAAAGTAGATTTGAATTTAGAACATCACATATAATGAGTACTCAATATAATTGTAAATTCAAAACGTCATTAAACCTATTTAATGTAACCTCTATGGTGCCAAATTTATGATTAGAACTTTTTAAATTGTGAAAAAATTCTTTTTCATTTTGTCATTTCCTCGCTGAGGTGGGATGAAAAGTTACGTATTGCACTCGAGTGGAAAGATTTTTCACCTTGTGCTCGTTTGTTTCCCTCGCTGACGCTCAGGATTCTAATTTAGAATCACTCGCTGCGCTCGTGATTCAACTTTAGAATCCTTCGCTTGCTCGGTCATCCAAATCGAGCACGCGGTTAAAAAGGAACTTTCCACTCTTGTATAATAAATAACTATTAACATTTTGTTATTACTCTCCGACGTTTCGTTACACTTCGCAGCATTTGTGGTCACAGGAAGACTTCCCGGGGAGTTGAATCCGTATAAAATGTTTTATTTAACAATAAGGTTGTTGTAATTTTCAGTCGGTTATTGAAAAATTCGCCCCCGCTGTTTCATATACAGTCAATTTCCAATGCTAAATTCTTCATTATAACGCTAAATATCTCAATTGAATGCACAAAGAAAAAAATACCACAATATAGGCCTCCATTTAAATGTCGAGGAGCAAACGTTTTCAATATTTTTTTTCCAGATCTAATTATGTTAATGCAGAATACTGATTTATACTTTATAAATAATGCATAAAGTCGAGAGCACCATTAGCTGGCATTCATTGAAGTTGCTATTTGAGTTTCGGAATTTAATAATAAACAAAAATTACTTTTATATTGACATAAATGTGAAAAGAGTAAACGCCTAAATATACTGTTAGAACCCAACGCGACACGATGAAACTGATGCGTATTTAGCCAAATCAAAGAATAATGGCAAAAAGTTATATCAAAAATTTTAAGTGTCTCTAGATCACATTTTAGCCAATGGCAATAAAACAATTTATCATGATTTTTCAAATTGTTAAAGAAGTTCTTTGAGGCCACAAAAAATAACAAACATTATTGAGCATTGTAATGACTAAAATCTTACGTCGAGTTTGAGAGCCGTTGAAAACCTACGCAACCATTTCACTATCATCATTATTAAGTCTCAAATTATAAGGTTTTTATTGTCACAACCAACAAAACATCAAATTGGATGGTGAATAAATACTTCTGCTTATTTCAAAAACTAATTTTAATAACATTTTAATGATAAGTTACTAAACACAATATTATTTACTAAAGAAAACTTGTCTATGTCATGGCGTTATCAGCGCGCATTCATCGTCCCAGTCAGATTTTTATTTCGATAACTTATAAAGTATTTCTGTGTGGATTTTGTGTAATAAAAGTGGTATTTTTTTATACACAAGCGTCCAAGTTGAGGATTAAGTATGAGGAATCATGAAATTATATGTTTACAATATAATATTGCTTTAAAAATTCAAAATTAACTAACCTATAACTCATAAGCGGGGCCATATTAGGCAAAAATTCTTTCAGATACCAGATTCTGATAAAAGTGCTGTATTTATTTTTCATTAAAGTACACTTTCATTTACAATGACATCAATCAATGTATGAAATTTTACCAATTGTTCTTTTAGTATTATGTAGGTATACTATTTTTTACGGAGAGGCCAAGTTCAGTCAGACAGCGGACCGCCGGTTATGGACGCCGGCCCAAAGCTCCGCTGGCCCTGAAAAGGGCCTTTTCCCGGAAGTATTACTTATTCGGGACTCGACGTGATGCTCGCTCAACATAGTATAATTTTTTTTTGTTGCACTGCCGAGTTGGGTCACGTGTGAGAAGTGTGTTCCAGACTTCACCCACCCCATGATTCATTTGTTTATTTTTTGGGTTTGATGGAGAAGGTGTTGACATTCTCACATACTTTCATTATATTGGCGATACGGAAGACCAGCGCTGCGACCTCCCATGTTGCAGCAGATGCTGAGTAGCGATCATTTGGTTATACGTAACTGTTATTTTGTGAAGTCGACCAACCCGCACTTGGCCAGCGTGGTTGACTAAGGCCTAATCGCCCCTAATGTGGGGTAGGCTCGAGCCCCTCCGTGGGGACATTATATGAGCTGTTGATGTGCTGATGGTGGTAGCTAGCCATATCATTTATAAGGAACCTTCCTCGCTAAATGGACTATTTATACAACGTTTCTTTCGAACGAATGACAAATTTTAAACTACTACTCAATACATACGGTCACCATTATATTCTTTTTGTTAAACGATTGACGCAATCGATTGGCCACTTGGGTAAGCCCTCAGTAGTTCCTGAGATTAGCGCGTTCAACGAAACAAACTCATCAGCTTTATAATATTAGTATAGATTACGTGTAATTTTACTGTAAGAAATTTGCTTCAGAAATATAAATATCTTTATATCAAAATTCGTTATTTTCGATTCGACACTGTGTTTTATATCCAGTCATTATCATTTCATAATAGTTAAAAAAAAGTATGTATTCACCAAGTTAGCATATAGTCTTAAAAACTTTAGGTCATTACTTATAACTTCATCTACTCTTTACATTATAAATGGTCTAGGTAAAGAAAAATATTTCAAGACGAAATTCGTTGGAAGCGAAAAGTATGAAATTGTTTAAAGTTATTTGGTTACAATCATACCCATGGCCTGCCTCGTTTTGGTGCATTGGCACACACTGGTGCGCCGATCCCGAAACGCCTCCATAAGGGCTTAGGACCCCGGTGAGTTTTAGCGGAGTAGGACCGGTGCTGTTCCGCGCTGGTGAGTCCCGCACACGCCGTACGCCTAGCCAGTGTGCGGTATGGTCCGTAAGTGGATTTCCCATCGTCATAAAAAATACCCATGGCCTGTCTAGTGGTAGGAACCAGTCACCGTAGCCTATAGACGCTTGCAACATTGATTTCACTGGTTTCCTACCTCGTGGAGCTTTGGCAACCTTACTCACCAACAGAAATAGAACACCACAAAAATGTAGTGTTATTTGACTTTGGTGGAGATACTATACCCCAGTTCTGGCCCTCCAAATTCGATTTCATCACTTTTAGTTATTATAAAACCAGTTCCTATGAATAAAAGTAATAAATAATTTGCACAACTGATAGCCACCCAAACACCAAGCAAAGAGATCACTCACCATTTTTACATTTGTAACTCGAGGTAGGATAATACAAACTACCAAAGCCAAAAAGATTGAACCAAAACAAATACATCCTATTATTTTTCCCCGAGCTAGTTTCACAGTTCAACAATAAAGGTCAGCCGCGATCGGCTCATACAAATCCCTCAAGATATTTGGTCGGTCTTAGTAATGTCCAAATTTGCTGTTCTCCCAACTTTCGGGGTAATATTAACAAATGTGGATGAACGTTGAGTTTCATATTCCGGCCTCGTTTTCTGTGGAAGTAAAGATTTATTTGAGCAATTTCATTAGCACAACCGCGGCGAAGTTGAATTAAACCGCCCTAAAAAAGTCTGGGTCTATTTTTGCTGTAAGAAGCTGGAAAACTAGCACACCATCTGCCTAAGGTTTTTAGACACACTAAGTAGTAAACTTTTATCTCGTGTACTCAGTTTTCGTAAATGCTTGTACGTGTTTTGGTACAGATTTCGTGTGCATATTGGGTTACATTTTGATAAGTAACCAACTTTGACCTTGATAAGTTTAGGATAGGTCACCAAGAAATTTAAAATCTCGAATAAAATTGTGTTAAATAAAATTTACTCATCCATCCCAGTATAAATCTGCCTCCCTGTCTTCCATACATTAACCACGCACAATTTTTACGCACTGCTTCATATTACCCAGTTCAAAACCCATACACAGTGGAGGAGATGCGTAAAGCTTTTACCGCTATTGGTTCCTATGGAGTGATTGGGCGGCCGACTTTTACAAACGATCCAGTTATGCCTGCCATTTTTTCTACATCGCGAACTTCCATATGGACATATTAAAGTGAATAGAAGATCTTGCTTCCGATTATGGACAAAAATGATTTAATTTTTTACCATATTTATTGTCCAGTGCTATAAACCGAGTTTTGATAGTTTCCTGCTCACTAAAAATTTCATCCCACGAAGTCACTTTGGTATCGAAGAAATTTATAGGTTCAGAATTTTATGTGATTCTTATTTACGTACTTGAAAGGTAACTTGGTCACTAACCCTCATAATTTCGAGGTAACATTTTGTTTAAAGTTCTGCGTTTAAATTGTGTCAAGTTTTTCTAAAGGTCTACCTCTATACCACCTAATTGCAACCGAAGCGGAGTCTAAATTTGAAAGTAGCTACAGTACATACATAATAGCCAATCACGCTTACAATTCCAAACAAGAGTTATCCAGAGCTTTAGATAATATTGGGTAACACATGGAGTCAAATCTGGTAATATGGGCCATAAGATTCCCGTCTGGGGCAGGTCGATTTTTTCAGTGTAACTTCTAGTTTTAAAAATATTTACGCGTTTGTAAACGCAATCATTATTCCATAATTATGCATGCATTTTGTCAACAATTATCACGATTTAAGAGTTAACGCTACTATAATATAGTAAAAGCTTCCTGGGTAATGCTATATAACTGCAGATATCAGCCAAGTCAAAGGAAAAATTTTAAGTATGCAATGCATGCTTCTAGCTTTTGGTATTTTGTAGAAATGGGAGTCCATGACCTATAAACCAAATCAATACTATAAAAACGGTAAAGGGAGGATAAAACTTGTTGAGTTTCTTGCCGGTTCTTCTCAGAACAAGGCCTCCTGGTAGACTCTCGAACCGACGACATCAAAATTGACTTTCATAAGTGTACAAATTGTACATTCGAACTAACTGAATCATGACCCACTTGGCCGATCATTCCTTTACAATCATAAATTTAGTTAGGTTTTCTTCGCTATCATGCGTGTTGCACTTAGTACGTTTTAAATATGAATAAAAATGTGTCATTACGGGTCAGAGATCTATGCAATTTTACTCTTTGTTATCACTGCACTAAAGTCTCAATTGGAATTTCAAATAAGATGCCGTTCGTAATCTAAACTCTTTTCACTACTGAGAAAAACGAATAACTATTATATTTTTCAAAATAAAATTACGTTATGTGTCAGATGTCAAGTAGTAGTTGAAAAAAATTTAAAAGGCCATATTTATTAGACACTGTCAGTGTCTAATAAATTGATAAAAGGTTCGTTACTTAAGAAATGTATGTTCAAGCGAATTTCAACCTACTTTGTATTGAGTGACTGTAGGAAAATGATCTTAAGGTGGGTCATGATTCAATTTGGTCGACTGTACCTAAATGAATAAAGTAATTTTGACTTTGACTTTGACTATGACAATCCGCTACATACAGGAATGCACGTCAGTTGCGCCCACAGAACAGATAAGCGGCCCTTGGAGGTGGCGGCAAACCTCGGTGTTACTGTCTAGGTTTTTTACAGTTTTATTTTTTCTTTGTCCGGTAAGGTTTTATACTACGATAATTTAACATCTTCTTATATATAAAATTTCCATGTCACAATGTTAGTTATTGTACTCCTCCGAAACGGCTTGACCGATTTTCATGAAACTTTGTATGCGTATTTAGTAGGTCTGCGAATCGGCTACTATCTATTTTCCATACCCCTAAGTGATAAGGGTGATAACCCTTAATTTTTTTTTTAATTTTTGGACGAAATTTTTTGTTTTTATTTTTTTATTATGTGGCATAATATTTTTTTTATCACCAACCCCTATTTTTTTATAGCTATTTTAGTAATTTAATCATTTTTGTATGGCAAAATAACGTTTGCCGGGTCAGCTAGTTTTAATATAAAATACATTTCATGTCATGTGTTCAAATTTTTTGTTGCAATGAAGACTTGTACCAAATGAGACAACATTATTTCTATCTTTCCAATTTAGTTAATCCTATGACAGTTTCCGATAATTTCAGCTTATTTGAACAGATGGGGTGATGCCATTATACTCTACCGGTACTACATATCCAGAATAGATGTTACACTCTAAGGCCCGTATTACAGAATGTCACTCTAAATTCAATCATATCTTGGTAATCGTTTGTCACTTTCTATCAAGCACAACGTGATAGAGACGTACGACGCTCAAGTCTGCGTTGATTCTTGAAACTCATTCTATAATACGTGCCTTAATCATCTCAGCAGTCCGGGGATAAATAGATAGATGAAGATAGAGGATATTTAAAAATCTAGGACTAACAGCAGAACTATTTTGAAGTTCATTAGAAAAATTGTGTTTTGTCAAAGGGACTTGTCTCTTACACTGTGCACAAGCCTCAACAATGGAAACACTTTACGATAAAACCCACTATTTGTGTTCTGCTACGTTGTGATGCATCAAAAGCATATCGGTTTCATACATTTAGTTTGATTAAAAATTCACAGTGTCGACAACACACTGTTTTAATACAATTTCTACCCTACGTCGTCAGTCACATAGTTTACTTTTTATTAACAAAAGATCAAGGTCCCTGATGGCAAGCAGAATTAGGATCCAAATGCAAAGATGCTGTTATAGATAAAACCATGCAGTAGCCACCTTTGCTGACCTGCAAGGAGCTTCTTGACGCCTCTTTTGAATGACCTAGGATTGTAGGAAGGAGGGAACAAGTATGCTGGCCGTGAATTCCATATCTTGATTGTGTAACACAGAAATTAGCTGCCAAATTTCTTAGTTCGCGCTCGAATAGGAGACACAGTTTGTCGGTGGCATCGTAAGCTAGCACGCGTAGTCCTTAAAAGGTAGGGAGATGGTGGGATTAGGGGAAAAAACTGCTCAGAGCACTCGCCGTGGTATAAACGGTAGGAGTTATCTTGGCATTGAACTCAACCAAATTCGCTGTACCCCATCTAGATACAAGGTCCAGCTCCCTGTTCAGCTCAATAACAAGATAACAACAGCTACATGTCCGAAATAGCCCGCATGGACTGTACTGTCGTCTGCATAGCAATGAAAGTTATCAACATGAATCATATCATTGCTATGTAGAAGAAACAGTGTAGCAGATAAAATGGAGCCCTAGGGAACACCGGCATTCACTGATATGAACTGCGAACTGCATATATCAGAGAGGACGCTAATTCTACTCTCATGCAGGAAATCGGCCACTTAGGTACAGCTGTGAACAAGCAGACCATACGCCGGATGCTTGGAGAGAAGACTTTTGTGCCAGACCCTGGCCGTAGCTACACCCCAGATGACTCATGTACGCTAGAAGGTAATCTGTCGATAATCGTCACATCACAACAGCCTTTAAAATTCGATCCACTGCTGGGACACAAGGCCTCTCCTTGCTATCGAAGGTGGTTTAGGCAGTAGTCCACCATGCTTGCCCAATGCGGATTGGCGGATGGAGTATAAGGTGATCGATACCCCTTTGCTGATCCATTAGTCGCCTTCTACGACACCCATTGGAGGATATGAGGTGATGCTATTTACTCTGCCCGCATCACGCAGCCATCCGTCGATCCATCGATCGTTTTGGTATAAATCCGTACTGTCGGTCGTTGATTAATGAGAGATCTTCTAGGTAACGAATCAGGTGGTTGTTAGGATCGTTTCCATAACTCTGCATAGTAGCACTCTGAGATGACAGCTATCAATCTATAGTTGGCCGGATCTGAGCTGTCCCCTATTTTGGGTGAAGGCTGCACATTAGCCACTCTTCAAGCTTCCGGCACATGTCTAGAAGAGTACGAGAGCTGGTATAGGCGAGTAACATGCGAGTAAGTACGTTAGACAGCTCCGCTGCACATTTTAAGTACAACTCCCGCAATGCTATCAGGTCCGTTAGCTTTCCGGACGTCGAGTGATTTCAGTTCCGCACGAACTTCACGCTACCTATTTTTAATATGAGAATTATGAGCTACTCTTGCACTTAAGAAAAGTTGAAATTATACTGATTTATCTAAGTCTGTAAGTAAATTATCTTTGTGATGTTCTAAATGCTCGATCAATCGAGAAACTGATTGCCAGGCAGTGTGCTCTCTTATCTGTTTACATTATAAAAGAGGTCGTGCACCGCTTTGTGAGGATAATTGGAATTTCAAGAACGTAGAAAGCTGTTCTAAGTCTGAGATTAAATTCGCAATTTCTTCACTGGTTCATTGTTTATTTGCTGTGGTTAACTACTTTCTTTGAAACCTATTAGTTCCAATTCAGATGTCTGAAGTCACGACAAATATGGGTATTTTTCTTCTTCTTCCCTAATTGGGTGGCATTCGTGACACATAAAGATTACTCATTTCGCCGATGTCAAGTGAAAATTCACATAAAGTAACAGACAATTTGTACGGTATATTGAGGTTAAAAAAATGGAGTACAACAAGAACTCGGGAGAAACTCCATGGGTATTTTTACATCCGTCATCTTTCGATAAGTATGAGAATGCAAATGAGGCTGTCAGCGCAAAAGTGGCCTAACCCTCAATTTATGGCCTAAGTGGCTTAGGCCACTTATGAAGTTTACATTGAGAGAAAAAAATCAATGGAAAAAGAACTTTTGCAACGCCATCTATTGACGTTTGGTGAAACAAGAGATAGGCCGATTTTGAATTGAATTTTAACACATTTTTATTTAATTGTAGAAGATGAATCACAATATGAAAAATTGAGGGTTAGGCCACTTTTGCGCTGACCGCCTCAAATAGCGATGACATTTTAGTTACCAAATCTAAAATTTACTATATCTACGAAGTTGTATAATTTAAGATTACCTACGTGTACCTATATAATTATTATTATTGTGTTATCGTCTCTTGAAGTGCGGTTAGTAAGCAAACATAAGGTCCGCCTGATGGTAACCAGTAACCGTGACATATCCATCCTCGCATTTGATGCTGAAAAATAAAATGTTTATTTCATTACCAAAAATTTACATATTATTAACAAGGGTGGGTTGCTTCTATTAAGTGCTTAACACCTGTACCAGAAGGAACCACTCTTCCTGAACATTAGTACATTTTTATGGTAAGGCAATTTATAGCTGTGGTTTTACAATTATAATTAATATATCTATTTTATGTCTTTTTACAGTCAATACAAAACTATAAGCGGTAGGTGTGTGTGCGTTTATGCGTGCACATGTTTGTGTGTGTATGTGTATATAATAATTTTGAATAATCAATCATTAAAGTTTAAAGTAAGTTTCGTAACACTTTTCAGCGTTCGTGGTCACGGGATGACTAAAGATGTAGGTTGTCATATTTTATGAAATAGTTAAATCTACCGTCACTTTAATTATTATTCACTCCAAATTAATAATTAAAGTGACGGTAGATTTAACTATTTCATAAAATATGACAACCTACATCTTTAGTCATCCCGTGACCACGAACGCTGAAGTGTTACGAAACGTCGGGCAATAATAATAACATGTAAAATCTAATTACACGCGAGTTAAATCCGTAAAAGTTGTTTTATTTATAATGTGTAGTGCTCGCGCAAATCTAAGAGAACATTATTTAAAGTAAGTTACTGAAGTTTAATAGATTCTCAGTTTCATAATAATCTAAAATTTTAAACTCTTAAGCCATACAGTTAGTTTGATCTTATATTCCCGCGTAGACAATGGGTAAATATTTATAATTTTGTTGATTCAATTATAGAAAATGGACGTAAGGTGTAGAGACTGATTTCTAGCAAAGCTAAAAAAAATAACTCAACCAAATGAAATTATTTGTAAAAAATAAGGACTTAAATAAAAATACAAACGAATTGCACACAGCTGATACGTAGTTCAATATTAATAATACCAGTTCAAAGAGCACGAATAAACTTTGCAAAGAAGACTCTAATATAAAACGTAATCGGCGAAGGTTACCCTGACCGAAAAACGGGCTAAGGCAATTCCCTATTTCAGCCTTCAAAGAAACCATACGTAAACCAGCAGAACCGTTATAAAGTATTTATTGTGCTTGAAAATGTACACAATAAAATAGAGCATTCGACTTTAATGACTACTAAAAGCGTCTGGATGATTTGTATTGGGTCCGTCCGTAAAGGGTATGCTGAAAATAAAATTTTCGTAAGCTACTTTTCTGGAAGAAACTGCTAATTCTTTTTTCTTTCGGCAAGTCGGGTCGAACCTATGTATAAAGGTGAAGTTCATCTTTACAAATAAATTAGTTACCATATCCATCTCGACATCTAAAGGAACGTTGAATAAATTTTCTAGAAACAGTTATGAGTAGTAATGTCCGTCCGTCCGTAATATGTTTCGATCAACATCGTAATGGTTAACGCAGCCGCCCGCATTGCGGAAGATGCTGGGTTCGATTCCCGCCTGGGGCGGGTAGATATTTTTTCAGTGTTTTTTTCTAGTTTTAAAAGCATTTACGCGTTTGTAAACGCAAAAATTATTTCATAATATCTTATTATTAGTTTGCACATTATGTTTATATTCTTATTAATATAATAATATAATGTAATAAATATTTTCACACTCACACTAATTATCTATTATATTCTATTGAAGTTGTGTTACGGATACTAGATAACGGACATTTTTAATATACATAAAAATTTTAGATTTTTTTATAAATAAACTTAAATAAATATATAAACAACCATGACTTGCAAACAAATATTCGTGTTCATCAATATTTGCCGCTACCAGGACTCGAACCCGGACCGCTTGATGTGTAGGCAGCTATACTGACCACTTCATCACGACTGCGTCATTAAACAATATTAAAATACCTAATAATTCATATCTGCCATTGTAATGTCTATTATATTGCGCTGCGCATAGATATTTTCCTTTGTAATCTATTATCCGTAATACAAGGTCAAAATGGTAGCCTTATAGGCTTAATAGGCAAACATTAACGATCGCAAAATATTTTTATACCCATCTGATGTTCAGTAAAATAGGATTTAAGTTTCTCGAAACCACATAATTACTTAGAAGCGTCGGTCGCGTAGTGCGTAAGAGCGTCGTCTCCCGCCCGGGAGGCACTGATGGTTCGATACCCGCCACGTACCAATATGTTTTCAAAATTTGAATTCATATGTACGTTTAATCGACGCTTTTACGGAGAAGGAAAACATCGTGAGGAAACCTGCACACACTTACTTATTAAGAAATTCTTAGGTTGTATGTGAAGTCGACCAACCCGCATATGGCCAGCGTGATTGACTAAGGCCTAATCGCTCCTAATGTGGGGTAGGCTCGAGCCCGAGGTGGGGGCATTATATGAGCTGTTGATGATGATGATGATGACATAATTACTGAATATTTGTTGTACATCCAATACACGTGGTAGAAGATGCAAGACAGGAAATTAGTATTTACCTACGTGAAACTCTCAATCTTAAAATATTTTAGTAAGTAATAACAATACATAAAATTTTACACAAGAGAATGCCAAACATCTTTTCCTCCAAAAAGTCTTCGTGGTGACATAAACTTAGGCCCAGACAGCCCCAATTGACACAGCTTCAACTGGGGACGTGACTTGGTGTTTCATTGTTCGTGATTGGAATACAAGTGATGTCGTAAATCAGATTCAAACTGTTTGTCTGTTTACGCTAGTAAATGTAGATCATAGTAATACTAGCAATAAAATACCGAAGATTAAGAGTCACTGTTTTGCGAATCAAAAACAACCTCGTATCTGTTAATTACATTTACGATTTATTTTTTACTTTGAGAGGGAAGTTCTTGGCCTTCACCTGATGATAAGGTATGGCTGATGATGGAAACAAGCTTCACATGGAACCTTTAACCACTTAGAGAATGGCTACCTACTATCAGTACAAAGTCATCATCATCATTTCAGCCACATGATCTCCACTGCTGAACATAGGCCTCCCCCAAAGAACGCCACAACGAGCGATCCTGTGCTCCTCGCAACTAGGCGTGACCAGCAGCTTTAATCAGGTCGTCAGTCCACCTTGTAGGGAGGCAACCCACACTGCGTCGTCAAGTGCGCGGTCGCCACTCGAGAACTGTTCGGCCCCATCGGCCATCCGATCGACGAGCAATGTGCCTACTGCCACTTAAGTTTTGCAATTCTTTGGGCTATGTCTTAAACTTTAGTTTTTCTGCGATAAGAAAGCTTAAGGTCACCCAAGGGGCAATGGAGAGGGCTATGCTCGGCTTTCTTTACGAGATCGAATCAGGAATCAGGACAGAATAATCGAAGTTAAACTATTCTATTCTATTCTTAATTAATGGCGTCGCGATACATTTACGTTACGCTTTTTGCCAATGTCAAGTGAAAAAGTAATTAAGTAACTAAGATTGTACGGCGGATTTGAGTTCCAAAATGGAGTCTCTCAACACGTGTTTTTACAATAGAACTCAGGAGAAACTCTCAAAGTTAAACTAATATTTTGGCAAAAGACTGACAAGAAGTCTGTCACCTAAAAGGCTAGTTAGTCATGCGGACATAATACAAATGACCTACCAACAGAACCGACAAATTTGTAGTTATTCTTTGCCGACAGTTAATAATTGTATAGCTAGTTCCACAGTGGTTGATATCACCATAGTTTAAAAAAAATACATGACTATGTTAGCATGAGTAGGTGTTCTCTAGCCAGTCAACTCTTTAGCCAGTTATTAGAATACTTTATTCTCCACTGAATTTTCATTTTATTGTTTAATTATTCTATACGTCGATGGAACCGTGGCCGTGCGTTCTTTTAGCAACCACGAAAGCTAAGCTACTAGATGTTCAGGTCGGTAATCGGATGGGTGATCGAAAAATGCTCAACTAAATTTTTCTCCGCAATATACTATAGCATATTCTCGATATGAACACATTCTGCGCTGACTCTAAATAATTGAGCCGGGTAAGAGGAAGAAAGATATTTTTAAAACTAGAAAAAATACACAGATTTTTTTCTTGATTATTTTTCTAGTACTAAAAAAAAATTACGCGTTTGTAAACGCAAATATTATTCCATAATGTAAGGTAGTTTCATCTTAACTGGGCGTTAAATATTTGCAAAAATATTCCGTTCGGATCTTAGAAGTGCAAATTTCAAAGATTTGATGAAACAATGTTTACAAATGTATGACAAATTTCGACAGCGAAATCAGTGTCTCGGTGGCGTAGTGGTTAACGCAGCCGCCCGGATTGCGGAAGATGCTGGGTTCGATTCCCGTCTGAGGTAGGTCGATTTTTTTACAGTGTATTTTTCTAGTATTAAAAATATTTACGGGTTTGTAAACGCAAAAATTATTTCATAAGGAAGAAAGATTGTTTTATGCAATATAATTATCTGTATATTGCTGTCCGCACCAGTGCTATGAAAAGAGAAAACGTCTACGCCAAAATGTGACAGGAAAAATCAGGAAGCCATCTACCTTTTGATAACAAAACAAATAATAACAGAATAACAGTGACCTCGAATATTTAGGTCTAACATCTGTTAGAAGTATTCGCAGTCTGCTATCGACTTAGTTTTCTTTAGGATAAGACTCATTTGTCTTTATTTTTTCTCTTGGATCTGGTTTTGTCATTCTTATAATTTTCTATTCAGTATCCGCTTTTATTTGATCTTTTATACAATCTCAAAATTGATTTTTGATGCTGACAATAATCTAAATATGTATTTTATTTTGCAGCTACATATTTATATACGTAGACATACACTGTTATATTAGTTAACTATGTCTTCAAATTATAAGAAAATTAGCTTTTGCCCGCGACTACGTCTGCGCAGTATCAGTATAAATTATAGCCTGTATGTTATCCTCATGTACGGGCTATATTATTGTAAAGTATCGTCAGTAGTTTTTGTGTGAAAGAGTAACAAAAGACACATCCATCCATACATCTAATGTTACTAGGATATTTCAAAAAGTACTTAGTGGGTTAGTGGTTTCCCCATAGGGATTTGATTTAGAGGTCTCGGGTTTGATTTCTACGAGAGTAAAAAAATGTATTCGGTTTTGTTGATAGGGCTTGTTATAAGCTTGCCTGGCTAGTTACCACCGTTGTCCTATCAAAATCTGTTGCCATAAAAATATTGATAACAGCATATTGTGTTTCGTGTGATCGATATTTGATGACAAGGTAGCCTCAGTGTCAGTGTTTGATGGTTCCGTGTTAAACTTTCTTCCATCTTCGATCATTAACACGAGAACTAATGATGAGGAGGTCGAGGGTGCCACATTCATACCTTCTTCGTATTCGGATAACCAGATTTTTATTAGCACGATTTACCTTCGTACTTTCGAAGGTACGTTCAGCTTGCTGCCGGGGTTGAAAGCTGGAAGTCGTAAAAACAAGTCAGGTTAGGGCAGACATGGCTACTTGTAAAAAACTCTGACACCGGGACATCGATAAGGCCAGGTTAACCATATAATAACCGTAGACAAAGTAACAAATAGAAACGTTAACGAAGATCTATAAGAAAAAAATTTTTTGGATTGACTTAAGCCGTCGTTAAATGACGTGGCAAGTTGGCAGCGAAATCTGTAGATAACCAAGCAATGTGGTCTATGATGAAGAATTTTGATAACTTGTCGTTGTGAAATGATTGGCACTTGTCAAGCCCCCAGGTTAGTTATACAATAAGAAGAGGAAGAAAAAGAAGGCCACTATTATTGGGCATTTATAGTAGCTAAGTGAGTAGAAATAGTTGCAGCAACAGTCGGACTAACGGCTTAACCTTCCTGAGCAAGAGAAGCTTGAGGCCATACGATATTAGAGGATCCATCTCGAACTTTCCCACAAGGAAAAGCGCTTAGTTTTTGGTTATTAGAACCAAAGCGTGTTAACATTCTGATCTGTTCTGGAGCACCGTACAATATTATATTACAATTTGTGTCTGCACAAAGTTCACCAGACCACACTAAACCTCCTTCCACATTGTAAGAATACATCACGAGTACGCCAAGCGTTAATAATTATTTTTTTGTCAACAGTGCCTGCCTGTCCCTGGGTTGGGGTTTCGTCGAGGCTCTTACCGGTGTCTGTGCAAGAGAGGATTCTACTTCCCCAATACAACTGCCGACAACAGATACTACAACGGCAGTGACATCGAGGAGGAATATGAGAAACATTTGTTGGTAAGCAATCTATCATACACCTTATTAAACTAGTATTCTTTTTATTATTTTTAGACGATGTCTTGGTGGAGTGGTCAGTTATAGCTGCCTACACATGAAGCGGTCCGGGTTCGAGTCCTGGTAACGGAAAATGTATGTGTGACGAACACGAATATTTGTTGATGACTCATGGTTGTTTATACATTTATTTATAAAAATATCTAAAAATTATTAAGTATGTATATAAAAAAATGTCCATTATCTAGTATCCATAACACAATTTCTTAATGATACTTAATTTGGGCTAAGTAATTGGTGTGAGCGGTAGAAATATATTATTATTACTATGAACACTACGGAACGTAGCGTACCGCCTCTTTTTACTATGAATTCTACGGAACGTAGCGTACCGCCTCTTTTTACTATGAATGCTACGGAACATAGCGTACCGCCTCTTTTTACTATGAATGCTACGGAACATAGCGTACTGCCTCTTTTTACTATGAACACTACGGAACGTTGGCTACGGAACTATATACCTAATAGGCGTGATACGCTCACATCTCAAAATGTGGAGGAATGATATTTATAATATATGTCTATTACTTGTAGAAAATAATTTAAACATTTTTGATAATTTTTAACTTTTATGTAAACGGAAAGATAATCCATGCTGTTAGAAAAATTTCAGTGGCATATTAAAACCCAAAAAGATAGAGGTCGTTTACATCCTTCAGCCAGGAGTAATTTGTTAGACCTTTCTCTGACACCACCCATAACAATTTTTCAAAAGCAATTTGCACAGTAATTTAACAATAGAACATCATTGACCGCAATACGACGATATAACGAAGATCCATTACTATGTCTATTGTTCGCCAAACCGCTTCCAACTGTATGCAAATTCTGTGAATCGTGTACACAATGGAGACCACAGACACATAATCCTGGTGTTAATGTTGAGTATCGAGGAAGCTGTTTATATTACGATAGTGCCCGAATTCACTAACGCCATCTACATTTCACGGCACCCGTAAGTTTGCAAGGTTGCACGAGCTTGTACTTTTTAGAATTTTGTAAAAAATTAACTTTGAAAAATCGAATAACCCATTTTTAGAAACATAGATAATTTTTAACCGACTTCAAAAGCAAAAATCGGGAATGGTCTCCCCTTGACTTTCTCGAATACCGGAAACGACGTCAAAAGTTGATAGAAACCTTATATTTTGATGTCATACATGCATGTTAAATTTGGTTGCAATAAGTTAGAGCATACTCGAGTTATCGTGCTAACGCACAGACGCACTCAAGGAGGTCAAAAACGTGTAAATCCGTCAAAATCTCGAGGTCGAATTTTTTGACGATTAGAATAGCATTACAGGTTGTATTGAACAACATTTTGGAGCAGGGCAAGCAAATGATGATTAGGATGCCCATTTTCTGCCGAGCGGAAGAGGCACGGTAAAATGTCCTACAACCTTAAGTCACGGTAATGTTATCTATCATTACCGTGCTTTAGTCACTCGATGAGGCACTGCCCAATCATTTTCAACATTTTGATATTATTGTTCTCAGCTACAGCGCAGCCTGTACTCGTTGCCAGAAGCCTTCGAGTGCTTGCCATGCGCTGAGGGTTGCGAAGCTTGTGTCGACGGGTCTCCTTGCGTCGCTGCCTTGAACTGGGTCGTGAGGTCGACCATCTTTGCCCTCGCCTGCCTCGTCATCTCCTGTTTACCTTTCATCGTTTATTTCACCATCAAATACGGGCATGTTAGGGTAGGTATTAGAATAGTATATAATTTTTTTTTTAAGGTTTTAAGTCGTTTAGTTCAAAATCATCTGTCGCCATAATAAAATGTTAATAGAATTATTGTGTTCCGACAATTAATGATAAGAATGAAGACAACCTGAAGCTACTTAGTTTGATAAGGTTAAATTTTCCTGATATGACGAATATGTGGGGCGCCGCCGGCGGCCGTCGTTGCATACATGCCCGGTGCTCACACCAAACTACAACAAAACGCTCAAATAACGCGAGCGCTGCGAACCTTCAACCGAACAGCTGAGAAAGTGGATATTTTTTCCTGTTCGTTGAACGAATTTACAACGATAACATTGTTCATTTTATGTTATTAATATTTAGTTATGTAATGCTTTTCTATCGTATTGGTGTAAACTGAAAGGATGGAATTATGCTAAGATCAAATAAATAAATAATAAAAAGATAGCCAGATTCTCTGTGGTTAAGGGTTCAGGTGAAACTGATCTCCAATCAGTTAAAAGCATCTCTGCCATCTTTTAGTATAACACTAAGTCTATTCATTTCATCAGTGTCCGTGTTGGTAAGGACGAAAGAGTTCACCATTACCCCCAAAGTGTGTTTGTTTGCTGTGTTAGTGATTTTATTAATGCTTTCGCTATTAAACGTAGCAACTAGTTTTTTTCCTGCATTTGAAAAATATTCGTTTACTTTATTCGCGGACATCCGTTAAAAGCGGCTATTTGTAATATTATATAAATTTTTTATTTGTTTATTTAGGCCCATCAACAATATAAACACGAAAATTTCTCAGTTTCTCACATTTATCTAAATCTAGTGCTTATATTATTTAAAGATATGAAAGTGTGGACTATAAGATAACATAAAATATTAAAAAAGTACAAGACAAGCAAATTAATCCACAAAACAAGGAGTAAGCAATCATTAGAACACTTTTTTATAAATAAAAAGGTACAGTTCTAAATTTTTTTTCTTAAATTTATTGGTATGGTCATAGTAAATATCAAGGTGAAAGATCCTGTGCCAAGAATTATACTCGTAAGTATACGCTAATCTGTTTAACACACCTAAATTTGTTTTACTGGTCGGAATTATAAAAACATCCTTTTTTGGTCGGCGATTACGCAAAATAGGAACACAAAAGTGAATCCGCTGTAGCAGATCTGGACACATTGATACGCCTCCCACAATTTTTTAAAGAAATTGTAGGACATGCATCCGACGTAATATTGCACTTAATATGAAAGATTTCATTCCTTTCACAGGTGGTTCGAGCTGCCAGCCCAGCTTTACTCAGGGTTATAGTATTGGGAGCCTTATTAATCTATTGCACAACACTCGTCATGTACGGGAGGCCAACTGTCTTCACTTGCACCGCACGGGTCTGGCTCAGAGAGGTCGGCTTCTGCCTCACTTACGGTGCCCTGATGCTGAAGACTTGGAGGTAACTTAGTTTTATTTGTAGTTTAAAAATACTTTTTACTTGTACAGACAATAGCACGTTGGGTTACCACAAACTGTCAAATTTTCCCAATCGATTATGCACTTTATATTGAATAGCCCTAGGTTGAAACTCGTTTGGAGAAATTTGACACTTTTGTATAGCCTGACGTGCTGTTGACTGTACAATAAATACCTTTGACAATACTTTTTGGTTGTACAATAAATATCTTAAAAATACTTTTTGGTTGTACAATAAATACCTTAAAAATTACTTTTTGGTTGTACAATAAATACCTTAACAAATACTTTTTGGTTGTACAATAAATACCTTAAAAATTACTTTTTGGTTGTACAATAAATACCTTTGCTGCTGTTGAAAGCAAACGTTTCCAAGGACGGTTAAAAACTTATGGAATAGTTATAGCAGTATATCCATAGCAAGACAATACTGCACTTACCCTAAATAAAATTGATAGCAGGGTAGGAACAATAAGAAGGATATTGTTTAAAAATGAGGTACGCTACATAAATATGAAAAAAATATTGTCGACAGTGATAATCTTACATGGATCCACACAGCGCGGCGGCATAAGTGCTGTGCCGCCGTTTGCTTATGGTCAAGCCACCGGCAGTGCCGCCGGGCAGTGTAGATAAAACAAATTAAATAAAACTTTGATACGAACAAAAGGGTGTGACTGTACGACAAATAGGTTCGAACTGTATCGCTTGGTACGATAGAAGAGGAATCCTCATAAACTAAATGATCATCCGAATTAAATCTTATACTTTTCATTTTAATTCCGACGAATCTCATAATTCCGACGAATGTCGTGTAATTATAATTATGTATTACCGTGAAACAGATACAAACGAATCAAATCATAGGCAATGAGTAGAGAAAATTACATGTCTAAAATAGTTCTATAAATAACAGACAGGCAAAATAATTATCTAAAGAGTACCACTACGCTATTAATAGTGAAGACAATTACTACTCCATCAGTAATTTAAAAGCCAATTCATATCCCACATTCGCTAATGAATCATTAAACGATTATACATCAGAGAAAACATTGAATCTTAGAAATAGGGCCATTTAATTATTTAGAAAGGCTACGTTAATACCAACATTAATTTGATTTGCCGTAACAACTTGTAACTTATGATCAGACATTTATTTCCAGTCCCTATCTTTTCATTTGTGCAAAAGGTTCCAAGTGACCTTATGTCTGAGAAAGTAGAAATACATTGATCCTTTGTTTTTTGTCAAACGTTTCCAACAATTTTATTTATTAAGATAGTCATAAAGTCTTCAATAAAATGCGTAAATGAATCGAATTGTTTCGCAACTGCTCTAGTGTATATTTTTATTAAGACTAAAATTAGAGTATGTATTATCTGCAAACTATAAATATTTTTTTTACACACTTTCTTATAAAACTTACTCCGTTTTTAGTTTCATGGTTGGGTCCATTACACACTAGTGCGATAGTGAATATTATTTTTCACCTCTCCAGCACCAAAACACCTCTTTTGCTTCGTAAAATCTCGAAGGAAAAACGCTTTTTGCCGCGAGCTCTGGACAAGACTGTAACGTTCAATCTAAATTATTTTAGTAATCAACTTTTAATATTCTATAATTAAACATGTATTAAAGTATTGCCTTGTTTTTCTCACCTATAACAATTTACTCGCTGGAGAAGTGAAAAATTCTATGTTTCACACTATAGCAAATTGTTTTTGTCTCCTGCCTTTAAATCACTCACTGCACTCAGTAGTCTATTTATGAATTACTCGTGATTAAATTCAAGACACTCCAGATGCTATAACAGTGCCAATGTGAAAAGACCAGCGCACCAAACACTTTAAAAAAAATTTGCAAGAAGAAATCACGTCTATGAACTAAGTTCTTATTTTTGGAAAAATTGATAGATTATTTAATTTTATATAAATATTTTAAATTCTGGCTTAGTATCGGCACAGTATCGGTTACTTATAACTTCATCTACCCATATACTTGTATATATTTATTTATGTAGTTAATATATCTATTTTATTTAATATGTATTTTTTTAGCATTAGTTATTTATTAGTTTCATTTGTTTTCAAACCCTTTTTGCACTTGTGTCGCCTACCATAACAATATTAGAATACACATTTATGGGTTGACTGGAAGAGATCTCGTCTAGAGATAAGTTCGCCCTTGTAAACTATGTAACTAACAATTGTATTGTGTATTTTATGTGCAATAAAGAGTATTATATATACGTGTAGCATCAGAGATAGCATAGATTTATTCTTCATACATACGTTATATTTTTTACTTGGTCGATGAATCGACCTAGCAAGACCATATAGCAAGCTGCAATACAGGCTGACATTCAGTGATCGTGTCGCGGTCGATAAGTCGCGGTCTCTACGTTAGTATTTTAGGCTCCACCTATTATTAAACCCTTGCACTTACAAATACATAAAACAGATTTATTCCATACATTTATATACGTATGAGTGCATTAGTATTTATTTGTATTATCTATAAGCTTATACTTATATTTACTAATATGTATTTATTAATTTTTATACATATATATTATAATATTTATTTACTTATATATATTTATATATCTTTATACATATAGATATAGTATTATTAATATTTATAAGTCTTACTTATGTATTAGACCGTACACCAACAACTTCCACCATTTTAGTTAGTCTTTCCTGTCCATCCAAAGGTTGTCTGGAAGAGATCGCTCATTAGCGATAAGACCGCCCATTGTACATTTTATTTTGTATTATTCATTTTTTAACTGTTCCTGTTTTTTCACTGGTGTGCAATAAAGATTATTCTATTCTATTCTATTCTATTCTAAAGCGTCAGGGTCTTTAGGGGAGAAGCTATCGGTCTTAATGGACATGTCGCGTCTGCCATTATGATACGAAAATGCCCACGTAATCTCCCCATCGCCTTTTCTCAAGGCGAGATAGACATAATATCTTTGCGATTGAAAAAGGACTAGGAAGAAGGAATAACATCCTATTTGGTTACGACGTTAGCTAAGATTTTCTGTGAAGCAAAATCCTAAAAGTCAACCTAAAAGGTAGGATATCAGGTAGTCGTCTCGGTATAGTTGCGCTCACGTGCCCTGATCCCGAGCGGTCCCGCCATAGCGCACTGGAGGTCAGGCCGGGGAGAATGTTTAGTCGGTATGGAGGGAACGCCTTTACCTCGAGTCCCACATATCCCCTGCGGTTGGCACCATCCCGCAGGAACGATGCGTAAATGCATTTGACCTCCGCGTCAACAAAAAAAAAGGATATAAGGTACTCAGGAATTATGGATAGTTCAATAATGCAGTCAAGTTGACTTTTTAAGATGGTTAAAATAATAAAAGCAGGTAATTAGTTTATTTTTCTTTAAATAAATAAATAAATAAATATACTTTCACGCTCACACCAATTATCTAGCCCGAAGTAAGTATCATTAAGAACTTGTGTTACGGATACTAGATAACGGACATTTTTTTTTTTTTTATATATATACATAATATTTTTTTTTAGATATTTTTATAAATAAACTTAAATAAATATATAAACAACCATGACTCGCAAATAAATATTCGTGTTCATCACACAAATATTTGCCGCTACCAGGATTCGAACCCGGACCGCTTGATGTGTAGGCAGCTATACTGACCACTCCACCACGACGGCGTCTATTTTCGAATAATTCTTTGGTCGAATAATTCTCATCACGCATAATGTATGAAGAAATACATAATATTTTATTTAGTACATACTTATACATTCCCGCCGGAGGCAAGTCGATTTTTTTCAGTGCATTTTTCTAGTAGTACATACGTATTAAAAATTTAACATTCAATGATATTTATGTATTAACCAACTTCGGGAAAAAATGTTCACGTATGAAGGAGCACATCTTGACAACAAACTACCGTCATTATGTTTCTGTAAGGGGCCGCAGAAAGCTCATGTCATCTCACTTGCCCGCTAATTTGTATAAGCGAAATAGCTCAATATTAAAATTCTCAAATCATAATTATTCAAATTATTCAACAGCAAAATAAACCCTATAATCCGTCGTGTCCGAATTCACTCGTTTACTTTTAATTATAAATCAATCACGCATAAGCAATGAACATTCAAAAATGTATCAAACAGTAAAACCAACTTCCAATCACCGATATATCCAATCCCAAATGGAAAACGATTGATATCGAGCCGCGTAATCGAATTGCCTAGGTACCGAAGGACATTAAACAAAAATAATAACCTCTCTGCACAATTATACGTTTAAGTTATTTTGGCGAAATAATAAGCATTCTGGTATTTAAACATAGCTCGGCCTGGATTTGGGAATCAATTTATAAAAGGATTTCTAAGATTAGCCTGTAAATAGATTGAGATATTACTTTTGAAGTAGATGTTTGGCTGTATTTCATTAATTTGTGACTTTTGCTGTTAAAGTACCCTTCAATATTAATTTATTGTAACTAAGTACTTTTCAGTTCATGCAAATGATAATTGAATTAAATTTATTGGTTTAAAGTAATAACCAGGATTTATCTACATATATTTTCTTTGGGCAGCGATCTTAAGAACTTGGACACATTTTAATGCATACGCACAAATCTTTCAGAAGAATGCATAAGGCACGTGGAATCTATAAACGAATCCTCATTCGAAAACCAAAGTGGTCATTCAAAATTCTGCGTAACGTAACGGGGTTTTTTAATGATCATCCATAACTGAGTGTTATCTTGCACAGTTTTAAGCAGTCTTTCTTAAAAAATAATTAAGATTTGTCACATGTATTTTCTGTGTCGTCTAGCAGTCAGTGCATTGACGATATAATTACGTAAGTACACAAAACTATATATTGCAACTTATTGCAACTTCAGCACATTTCAATCGCAGGCTGTCTGTTTTGACAGTTAACGATTGCATTGCTATGGTTCAGTCTTAAAACGCTTGAGATTCAATATCAGATATGCTCTTCTTGGGAGTTTGCACTTTCGAAAGTTGCATCTTTTGAGATATTGTAGTTTTGCACCTTGTGTGTCCTTTTGATATCGTTATAAGATAACAGTGTGTAGTTAAGTTCTGGGTTTGTAGTTACAACTAAGTTAAAAGGTAATTTGCAAAGTACTTCAACATCAGTTCTGTTGAAGTTTAATTAGTGTGCTCTGTAAACCATTCTATCTTTCTTCAATAACTTTCCAAATCTTCTTTCAATGATATCCCATGTGGTTCAAAAAATAACACAACCATTTCTTTGATCCACCAAAGGCGGGCTTACTCAATTTATTTTATTTACACGTCCCTCTAATAACGGTCTTTGATGTTTGCAGGAGTTATAGCTTCTCAGGATTGGCGATGTCATCGCAAATATTAGAAATTTATTCGTTTTCTTTTTTTGACCGCAAATTCAGCTCAGTGAATAATATAGATTTACGTTAAGAACTGATTTAACTGCTGTATTGAAAGTAAATGGTGATTTACAAAGTTTATTTCTTCATATAGGTACTTTCAAATAATAAACAGACAACCATTATTACAAAAGAGTAATCCAATAGATTAGTCGTGTAATGTTGCCATTAAGCTATACGGCACATGTGGTACCGTAATGGACGCAATTTAGCATTGGAAAGGGACAAAATATGTGAAAGGAATTGTAGATTGACGCAAAATTGAATTGATACGACGCGTTGTTCTAGAATGAATAGAAAAAAATCTAACGTTCCGTAGAGAAGAGCTGTCATTAAAATTTTATACTTCAAGTTTACGATTACGAGAAGCAAGTGTCCTTAGTTGCTGAATATCGACTATTGACTTATTATGATATTATTTTCGAACACGTCAATTAATAGTAGATTATACACCGAGGGGATGAAGCACTGTTTTATGTCACGGGTGCGATCTTGAATCCTGAACGTAACGAAGGACTCTAGATTTAACTCCCGAGTACTGCGAGTGTGTTGTGAGTTAGGAATTAAGACGAGTTCTGAGCGCAGTGAGAGGTTCAAGCGCACCCAAGATAAAAACAGCTTTATCCCATAAACGCAAAAATAAAGTTATTCCATGACTTGTTTAATTTCAAATGTGTTCCATTCAGCTTGCCGTGGCCAGCACGATCTTATAAAAAGATCGATTTTCAAATTAGGTTCGATTTTCAAATAAGTTCGATGGGGCGCCGGCCCCGGCCTTCGAGTATTAGTTGATCTATTATTACGAAATTAGACTTTAAGACCATTGCAATAAGAAGTAAGAACTATGAAAAGTGAAAATATTGCAACCCAGCGGGTTATAATGAGATTCAGTCCAACATTACACCCCGGCTAAAGCCAAGGGCTTTAATGACATGCTTTACGTAAGGTTTGCATGGTATGTAATTTGGCATGGTCGAGCAGGTGGTGTGAAAAACAATAAACGGAATCTCGTGATAGGAGTCAGATAATCCTAGGGAAATGAAAATAATAAACATCTTAATAAGATTATATTTATCCAGGGTCCAAGAACATTGAAATAAGATTTGTTTCATTTTGGACTGAGATTCGCGTTATTTCAGGGCACAATGCAATAATATTTATTGCTGTAATTATTGAAAATAAATAATTTTATGTCATTTGTTGGCAGGATATCAGTGATATTCCAAGTACGGTCAGCAAAGGCTGTGAAGATATCTGATATGTATCTGCTGCGGCGCATCGGCGTAATAGTAGGCGTGGCTTGCGTGTTACTCGCGATAAGAACGCTTGTGGCGCCACCGGCCGTCATCGTGGGAAGGACGAAGGATGACTTGAAAGCTTACTTGTGCAACACTGATTGGTGGGACCATTCGTTTACTACACGTAAGTACAGATAGATAATTACCTTTTTTCTTTGAACTAATGTTAAAAGAATGCCATGAAATCTTGAAGTGGAGGTAAAGCGCAAAGTAATTGCTGATATTGCGTGAATCGAGAATGACCGTATTTAAAATTAGACGAAAATTATTTATAAGTTAAAAAGCCTACTTCAAAACTAGAAACTTAGAAATAAACATTTGTTTAATATATTTCTAAATGTTTTTTTTTGAGGTCGGTCCCAAATACAAGTGACAACGTTTATTCCAAATATTGAGGTTGGAACCGACCTCAAAAAAACATTTAGTTTTTTATAAACAAAATTTTAATTTCTCCGTTATTAGTTTTGAAGTCGGGTTTTTTTAACTTAAAAAATAATTTACTTTTTGTTTTTCAGTGTTTTAAGTAAAGAAATTTTCAGGAAACTACCTCGAGGTCTTATAGACACACAAGTGATAAGATTACGATGTCATTGATGTCAATTAAATAGGCATTATTAGGGATAACTCAAAAACTACTCGTCAGATGTCGATCAAATTTAGACGGAAACCCATGACAAGCACTAGCTTCCAAAGGTCAAAAGAATCTTCAAAATCAGTCTACCCAGTAACGAGTTATGGGGTAACAAACACAAAAAAACAAAGTTGAATTGATAACCTATTCATTATTTTTTGAAGTCATATGATCATTTTTTGAAGCCGGTTAAAAAGAACAAGCTTGTATATTTTTTAGGGTTTATACTATTATGCAAACTATGCTTACTTTATTATAAATCATGATTTTATACACAAGGCAAATTATTTTCCTCATTATCAAGGGATTAAAAGTATATCTGAGACAATATATGAAGCGAGTGCGCTTTCTAAAAATTGAAGTATAAGTAGGTTTGCAATAGACAGAACTTTCAAGCAGTGAAGTTACTTCAAGTAAGTCAATTCTTTGAAATTACTCCAATTGAATCGATGAGTTCTAAAGTAATTGTCAAGCAGATGAAAGACCGTTAAGTACCGTTCTTGTATTATAACTATCCTTAAATCCCAAATAAATCAACTCAAGTTCTTTCTCTCGTTAATATTTCTTTCTGATAGTATTCTATTTTAAACGCTGTAATTACATAAAGTGATATAAAAGAAAAATCCAAACACTTCCAAAATGTTCTAAATGAATAATTACAACGGCGAGAAACTCTTTTACTTTGACATCGTTTTCCTCATCCCGTTGAAGCTCAGTTGAAATCGCAAGGGACTGTGACGAAATCAAATCAAATCACGGATCCTTAATCATCATTATCTTTTACGTCTATTTCTGATGTTCCAAACAGTACCTCGGAGACATTACTTTTATGATCTTTCCTTAATATATTGTTAAATGTTCCTTTCTGCGTTATGGCTGATATTATCATCCTTCGTGCTGTTCCGTCTAAAGATACGGGAGTCAATTAATGACTTAAAGTTAAATGATAATGATGATTGTTATTACTAATTAAGGCTCAACACAAAAGATGTTTAAGAAAAGACGTGCCTGATATTTAGGGAGCGTTCGGCGGCATGTATTTATATTAATTTCAAAATCAAAGCATTTTCGTTTTTGTCATTCTAAGGTCAATTTAGTGATTATACACGAAACATCTGTGCCAGTTTTATGATTCAACGCGCAATAAATAAAATTTTTCTAAAAAATTCATTAATTATTCTTAGCAATAAAGATTATGACGTAATGGACTGTGCCCATCACAGTCTATCATCTACGCACGAGACTCATCATATTGCTAACCCTTCGCAGATTTGAGTACCAATTTTAAAAACACAGTATACAGTAAGCAAAATAGTTGTCATAGGTATGATTTGATTAGCTGACAAATAGCTGACATGAGACTTGTTCATTTTAATAACTTCTTAAGGTCGTAGTACACTTGACAGCCCGGAAAGCGAACGCCCCTTTATTACTATAAACGTTACGGATCGGCGGCTACGAAACGGCTACCGATCGTTGCTCATCGCCTCTTTGTCACAGTAAATAGAGACAGAGCTGATAAATATGCTAATACCTTTTACCGGTCATCTTTTTTTGTAGGTTTTATTTTTACTTTCTCGTATATGTAGTATAGAGAGGAAGTCTTGTAATCGTCAAAAAATTCGACCTCGAGATTTTGACGGATTTACACGTTTTGGACTTCCCTGAGTCCAAAAATACCGTTTTTGGAATTATGTCTGTGTGTCTGTGCGTTAGCACGATAACTCGAGTATGCTTTAACTCATTGCAACCAAATTTAACATGCATGTATGACATCAAAATATAAGGTTTCTATCAACTTTTGAGTCGTTTCCGGTATACGAGAAAGTCAAGGGGATACCACTCCTGATTTTTTCGTTCACAGTTCTAACCAAGCAAATTAATGGTTCTCTTATATTATCAATTAGTTATTCTTAGATAGCTAATTTTGGTTAGCTTCGATTTGAAGATGTGACTAGAAAAAAAATATGATTTCGTCTCCTGAATCTTAGTTGGCACGTTTTATTAAGTGGGTTCCGGATGTCATTGTGATATTTTCTGCAATTACTGGACCAGCGTGGCTTTCCTAGTAAGCTCGACGTTTCTATTTTTACTAACTTCCGCCCGCGACTTCGTCCGCGTGGACATTTTACCCCCTTAGGGGTGGAATTTCCAAAAATCCTTTCTTAGCGGACGCCTACATGCATGCCAAATTTCAGCGCGATCCGTCCAGTAGTTTGGGCTGTGCGTTCATAGATCACTATGTCAGTCAGTCAGTCAGTCACCTTTGAGTTATATATTATATATTTAGATTTACTTGTCTTTTGGCCTGTTTCACAGATTCCAAGTAAGTTCCCACTACCGTATTAGCAGATCCAAGTATTTCAAATAAAATTGTGAATTTAACTACTAGATATTATATATTAGACTATGAAACTGGCCCTTAGTACACAAAAACCTGTTGCACAGCCTGTTGCTTAAGAATGAGAATAAAGGATGATACTGTTTGCTACAAATTTTGATCGGCAATAGCAACATTTTGTACTGGAACTCATTCTAAGCATTCATCAAAGACAGATTGTCCACATTTCGTAATTAATGCCTGAAGGTTTTTAAAATTAATTTAGTTCACTGCACGTTTCTTGAATAGCAAACAAACTACAGTTCAGTGAATGTTTGTTTGGCATACAAAGCACTAGCAACTTAATGTTGTGGAAGAACTACCAGCCAACAAATTAGCTTAACTACTCCCTTTTTTAAATATTGTTTGTATGTTTGTTAATCAAACACCATTCAGATGTCTACCAAAAAGCGCATCACCATGATTATAAAATACATGCAAGCTAACATCGTATTTAGTAAATTGCAACGTATAAATAAAGAAATCTGGCTCCGTGCCTTCGTAGTAATGAAACGATTTATCTACATATTTTCTCATTTCCCTTGTAACTCCACTGTAGGTGCTTTGAGATTAATCTGCTTCTATTACAGCTTTTAAACCAAACCCGCTTTAACACATAACAAAATGACGTTGAAAAATTTACTCTCCTCCCCGCAGTGCAATATATTATCAACTTGCGCCGGAGAATTGTTAGTAGTTTAGTGTAAAGAGGAATAAAACGTGATGCTATATATAATTGATACTGCACATTTTTTTTAAAGAAACAGAAAGTTCAAGTATAGAAATGAAGTTGATTCGACAAATCAACTTCTCATTCTTCAACATTTCAACATTTTTATTCTCTGACGTCTGATGATTAGTAATTAAACACCAAACTTCGTGCATGACTGTAAGAAGTTTGGCGTTTAATTTAAATGGCATTTTTGCATTTTATACTCAAGCTCAAATTGTGTTGCTATGAGCAAACAAGTTTTTAAAATAAAGTCCATGAGGCATATGAATTATAATACAAGTCCTGAATAGATTATAATGCATTGATTCGGTGCAGATTGGTTAAGGATAAGTGCTTAAGATCCACGCATTTATTTACGAGTTATAAGCCATTAACAATAACAATATCATATTAATAGATAATGAGCAATGGAGATATTTAATTAGGTAGGTAATGCACAATTTTCTAGTAAGTAGTAGGAAAACCACTACTAGTTTACCTACTGCATAAAATTTAATAAATCATTACTTTTGGATTTCTTTGTTGTTTATTTAAATTTGTTCTGTTCTGTTAACGTTACTGTGTGAGGTATCCACGGAAGATCAGCGTCGTGGCTCCACGGAGTCTCGATATTATGCTGAGTGGAAGCCTTTTCATTGCTAAGTAGCTGTAAAAGTGACATGTTGTAATTTGTGATGTTTGGCAATGAATAAATATTTTCTTTCTTTCTTTCTATTTTATTTCGGTCCATCTAATTAGGTTTACTTTTTCGATGATACCGTTTTTTTAAAACTGCGCATTTACGTCTCAATGTGGAAAAATAGCATCAATATTTAGCTAAACTGTACATCCAATGAGTGTATTCTATTTACGAATTTTACATTTAGACCTTTGTCTGCACAGTAAAGGAGCTAATTGTATTTATACAAGTGCTTAACGCAAATGCAAGTAACTACGCCGAACATTGTTAGTACCAATTTAACGACACTTCCCAAGATACTGCGCCAACATTACAGGAGTCATATCTCAGAAGTTACGAGTTGATGACGTAACAGGAACTCGGCTCGTATATCCGTTTAGCAAATAAGAGCGCATTTGTTAATGAGAGTATCTTTCTTTAAATATATTAGCAACTTTCATGTGACTTGAGTTGCTCTGCGCTGCCGGAGTCGAAATATGTTTATTGAATTTTGCATTTAGGAGATGCTGCTAACAATTTTGGAGACGCAACAGAGAAAGTTTAACTTTTGTTGACTTCTAAAAGGCAATCTTAGCAATATTATTTCCTTGCGGCAGCCGACAGAAAAAGACACAATGAAAATGAATATGAAAATACAGTAAAAAAGCTTTAGAATACATAGATGACCGTAAACATCTATTAAACACAACAAATAACATTTACAACCAACCAGAATTAGTATTACACTATAAATACATGACGCGTTTCTGTATTATGTACTCAATAATTCATATTATAATAGTTAAAATCCAGGCATAAAAAGAGAATTCCTCGGTTGGAGTCAATCCCGAAATGTAGGTACCTATCTCTTCTTCCTGACTAGCAAAACTTAAATTATAACTTGATAATCTTTTGGTTCACTGAAAGCCCCCAAGATCTCAACTTCTCTGGATATAATTACTTCAAAACCAACTTTAATTACAACAAGAATGCTGAAGTGGTCGTAAACGAAAATTGATTCGATTTTAGTATTAAACTTGAGAAACCTAATTTTCAAGAAACATACTGTGTTAATTAAGTTCAGATTATGTACGCAACACAACTTTCTTATGGGCTTTGTCATAATTGTCATCTATTTACCGAAGCACGTCCAAAATTGACACTACCATTAGCAACAACAGCTTCTGCCCTCACCAGTGGTTGTTAAAAACTTCAGAACTCACACGGAAAACCCATGGATTACCAAATATTAATTTTAAAACGACGATTAAAAAAACAACGTAAAATTTAATGGTTCACCCACCAGAATTAGAACTAGAGGTCTCATGTTCGTTTTTTGTGCTCGTTTCAGTTGGCACTCTTTAATGTCTGACTAATTAGCTACCACCATCTGATTTTGACAGTTAATGTTAAGGCCAGTCCCCAGTATAGTTTTTGCGATAACTTCGAATTGCAGGCATGACCGCGAATCCATGAAACATCTGCTATGTGACTGCGATTCCATATCCAGAATTAGAATGAATATCCTGCGAATGGTCTTTACAAGGCCAGAGCACTACATGCTCTTCAGGCCCATAGACTTAGCTAGGTTGATTTCGACTTCTCTTTCCTATCTCTCAAGTCTTGTCCACTCTGTCTGCCCTTTTTTTCTGTTAGGGCCAAAACTGCGTTAAGCGAACGCTCGCGCGGTTCCAATACAATAATGCTCCGTCTCGTGCCCCCGCGTAGGTGTTTAGTGCGGTAAGTCCTAAGTCCGGAGAATTATAAGAGGTAGGTATCTGTACTAGAGCCGTTGGAAATGGTAGTATGTATTAGTCTTGACAAATTTCTCCAGTGTTGGATGACATAATCTCATCGATCACTCACATTATAAATTTCTCCTTAACGAATAATGTTTTTCCAACATCGTGGAAGAAGGCTAATTTTTCCCATAACCTAAATCCTACTTCCATTATTAACGTCCCATCTACCGCTTCCATTCAACCGCTCCTATCCAAAGTTTTTGAGTCTGTTATACATCAACAGTTATAGTCAATAAAGAGTATTTATAGTCATGGATTATCCCAGTTCATGAAATAAAAATTCTATACCAATAGACAGTCCTCAGTGATTCAGAGTTCCGAATGAACCTTGCTTCTACTTTCCCTCCTTCGGCCTTATCACCTCTAACGAGTAAAAAGCAGAGTTTCAAAAGATAAAAAAGGGCTGCGCATCTCCCAGTTTATCTATAAGTGTTTGTACAATTTATTATATAACAGTATCTCGTCGAGCTAAAATAAATCTTGTTTCATTTAATTACTTTCGCAATGGTTACGTGACCGCACAAGCTACTGCGAGCTTCTGCTATTATCTCTCATCTATTTCTCGTTTTGTGTTATTATGGTTCTCATTTTAAAATAAATTTGTTTCGTGCAATCAAAAGTAAGTCATTAGCACCATTAATGATAATGCTTACATTTCCTTAAAGTTGCGAAGAGTTGAAATCTGTTAGAATACAGGTACCCTTGACATACATACTGGTAATTTTCTGTGACCGCTAGAACCGTGTTAGGTTCGTACGAGTTTTCAATTACAATTAAATTTGAGCGGTGTTATAACACCTGGTTGAGGGTTAAAATAAAAAATCGGTTTCATTTTAATATCAGATTTTTATCTTTCATGTCATAATAATATGAAGTTTCCCTGAAACATATATATTTGAAACATCCAGAAAATAAATTGGGGTTTAATATTCAATATCCGATTCGTACAATGGAGATCCTGTAATTTGTTTCCACACTCTTTCCAATAACAAACCTACATAGAAAGAGATATTTAAAAATTGTCAAAGCTCCAGTTGCAATTACTTTTGATTAAATATTTTTTCGGGATATTTTGGACCTTAATTTCAATTTCATTACATTATTTTCCTTAATTATTAATCGCTATGCGTCTATCTACAGATTTGACGGGAATTCTTGATTTGATTCTCGCCAAATCACAAAGACAAATCAAGAGAGGGTGATTATAAGATGAGACTGAACTCGGGTGGATTTTGATGGCAAATAAAACATTATTATTATTATTATTATTATTATTAACATTAATTTACATTTAAGAGAACTTCAGACACTTATTGCTTTCGTAGGGGACAAAATTAATAAGAAGTTTCGTTTAATTCTCAAATTAAAAACGGCATACGATTAAATTAAAAACATTTTATGCTCGATTTCCTAGATTGAGATTTGAACTCCTTAATAATTAAATTTTCATCCTCATCACCTCAAATCTATCCTCCTTGCCATCACCAGCTCAATTAGATCTAGAGACCGCGATTAGATCTAGAGGTCACAGGATCTTTCCTTAGAGTTCTGAGACGTTTTGGTGAATGGCGTACGACCCCAGAAGGGCTTAGCAGGTTAAAGTAACTGGAGGTTTTTAGTAAGTAGAACCGGCGCGGTTCCGCGTTGGGGAGTCCCATACGCGCCCTACTCTTTTGGTGCTATGGTTTGAGTGCGGTAAGATCCGTAAGTGGATTTTCCATCGTCATAAAAAGGGTCCTTAGGGAGTACGAGTGTTCTTGGTTTTATTGGTAGTAGAGCATGTTTTGAGTCACCTGGCTAGCTACTAGGTACCTAATTTTGAACGTCTGTCCCATGTCAACATTACAAGTGTTAACAGCATTATTGTATTCGAGACAAATATTGATAAAACAGCTAGTCTGATGATGGTACCGGGTGAAGCACGCCTAAGCTAGAGATAAAAATCTACAAAGTTTAATATAGTAGAGAAAACCTTCCAGTCCGTCCATCACAACTCTAAGTCGATATTCGGAGAGATCTGAAGGATGTTCTCTGGAAGACCCCAAAAAGTATTTACTTATTGGACAAGGGTATTCAAACTTCGGTGGTGTTGTGAAAGGCAATGGTCTTAGATAATCACTTACAGTCATAATTTAATGTTTGCCATTAAATAACATTCCTCCCAATCTCTTGTCCAACAGTGGAGGTGATCTTCTTGATGTGGGGCATTCGACTCTGCATCATGGTACGGAAAGCGCCATCGGAGTTCAACGAGAGCCGCTTTATCTCCATGGCGATTTACAACGAATTCCTCCTATCAGTGTTCCTGAATATATCTATGTAAGTATTACTTTTAAGTACAATAAAACTGTAGCTGTCATAATCTGCCCGTATTTCACTAGTGAACGTCGTTCTGTTCACGATAAATTAAGGCTGTAACATTGCACTGAGGAATGGAATCTATTAGCAGTACCAACCAGTTGAACCATTTAAAGCTTTGAAGCATGGACTATCTTGACATTATAAAAAAAAATTAAAAGTTATCTTGAAACAACCAAGTTTTAAAATTGGTCCAAAACCAGAGCCCTTTAACGATGACGATGATGATAACATTTAAAAATGTAATTTATACAAGATCAGAGAGAATTCCGTGAAGCTAACTTATCCAGCACGATTGGATAAATAATTTAATTTTACCATGACAAGCTCTAGAAGCGGTCACAGTATTTCACCCAACCTTAACTTCCATACATTAGTGTTGGGACCAGCAAACCATCATGCACAGCCAGTAGTGCCTTTCCCAACACCTGCTGACTGCTCAGAAAAGCGTGCAAAGCCCCATTCAAAATGTTCCCAGCTTTCACTCGATTCTCAATGTCACTGTCACACTTTCCATCTTTCGTAAATAGAGATCCCAAATATAAAAACCCTTTTACTGATTAAACCTTTTGATCTCCAATCACAATGTTACACATAGTAATGCTTTCATCTCTTTCAAACACCATAACCTTAGTCTTGCTTACATTCACTTTCATTCCTTTCTCAAACAGAGCTTCATGCAGAACAGTTACCATCTCCTGCAACTCATTGACCGACGACGCAAATATCACTTAGTCATCAGCGTATAGTAGGCATTTCACAAGCAACTCGTTCATTTGTCAGTCTCTTTCAGACATTTATCCATGAAAAGGGTTGAACAGCCCCACGGATATGCTACACATCCTTGTGTCACAAATTTTGCAATGTGAAACGGTTCAGTGAATGCACCATTTATCCTGACACAAGCATTGGACCCCTTATAGAGATTTTTTAATGCTCGAATCAGGCTGCTGCTCATCACATGCACAGACAATGACGACCACAGTTCACTTTATAGTCCATTTCCAAGTCCACGAAGGCGCAATATACTCGTTGAATTTTTGCCAGAAATTTTCGAGTAATGCATCGGAGGAAGGAAAAGACCTGATCGGTACATCCCATTCCCTTTCTAAATCCAGCTTGCACATCCCATATTATGTCATTAGTCTCTTTTACCACCCTTTCCATCAGATCCTTCGCATAAAGTTGAGAGGAGGAGGCTTATTCCGCGATCATTTTTGCAATCCAACCGCAACCCTTTGCCTTCGTAGAATGATACTATCACCGCTTTGCACCAGACTCCAGGTACTCGGCCGCTTTCCCAACACTGTTTTTAATACTCATATTATATACATTACAGGTTTATTCTATCAAAATATTCGAAAAGTAATTTCCCCAAATTATATTTTCCGAAGCTATAGAAATTAAACTAATCTCAACGAAATGAATAGAAACCATCGCGCGATAATCCGAAATACCAATAATTACGCATGGAGACTGAATAACTTTTTTTAATATAAAAATTCCTCGTTGCCGCAGAACTTACTCGAAAGGGCATCCCAAAGATTTCTTTTCCAATCATGTTCCATTTCATCTATCATTCCATCCGTACAAAAGCAAAGAAAAAACAGTTTCAAGGAAGGTTTCTAATTTTAAACAGCAAGGGACCAATTTCAATTTGCTGAATAGGATAAACCAGGATTATGGATTGTCTACAGATTGATATAATTATACCGGGACTTGGTTTCAACATGATAAACAAAATTTAATTATGACGGAGCCAGATACAGTGGGAGCGCAATATCTTTGTAGTTTGAGGAAAACTTGCAAGGTTTTGTTAGTTATTTCTTTTAGTATTGTATTTATAGGCTTACTGCAGTAATAAGTTCTAAAATATATTTGTTAGAATACTTCAATCGAGGTAGGGTACAATAACTACTCGCGCTTGTAGCACTTAAACTCAAGTCAAATAACACAAAATTTTTGGGGTGTTTTCTTTCTTTTGGTGAGTAAGGATGCCATTGCTCCACGGGGTAAAGAATGGGACAAGGGTTAACAGCACGCGAGTATCACGACAGCGTTGCAAACGTCTATGGCCTGCGGTGACTACATAACACCAGACGGGCAGTATGATTGCCGAAAAAATAGGAAATTCATATCGAATCTGAGAATTTGGACGGATAGGGACTTCTTACTAGGTGACCGTAAACACATATCTGCATATGCATTATACAGATTCATTCGTTAGTGAAATCAGATAAAATTTCAAATGACAATAAGGACGTAGTATTTAAATGTACCTGTAATGATGTTTTGAAATCATTATGAAATTGTAAGCTTTGGAGTTTGTTTCGCCATTTCTTCTCCATATCAGCATATTAATAATTATTTAAGCAAAATAATTATTCGTCCCGAAATGGTGGTAGGGTTTTGACGATTTAAAAGTGCTTAGCAAAGTTCATTTTAATTTTCAAGTATCTCTTACCTTACAACAAGAATGTTGCAAAGACCTCTGCCACTTTGTAACAATAAAAATAACAAAGAAAATAAGTATCAAAGACATTGTAGCTTATCTTCATAAGGAAGGCTTTGTTACTTATTTTTGCAAGCTTTTAAATAAAAATGCAAGGACTAAAGCTTATTAAGATCTTCTCGAGCTGCTACATTAAGAAATCAAAGGCGAATTAATTAAAGTTCTCAAGCTCACTTAAACATAAAATATTTTGATTGTATTTTAATATAACGTTAATTATAAATTCGCACTGCTCTGCAATGTGTAATATACTCGTATATTATATTAATGGGGTAAAATTTGCTTTTCCATTTAAACTACAAAACTAAATAATAACCCAAAATATAAAACGCTCCGAAATTAAAAATGTCACATTAAATAATAACATCAATTAAATGTGAGAAAACGGGATTTACACCACGTACCTCTGTATTGTGAATTATCCGATATTTCGGCGAAGTTACATGCGCCATGGTCGTTAAATGCGCCATGGTCATGGATGACAGCAGTTTCGAATGAATAGTGGGAATGAGAACAGTGGTACGGGTGCCGAGCGTAATAAAGGACTTAAAAATCGCATTCAATTGAATCTAATAACGGTTTCTAAAGGACAGAAGTAACACGACCTATAAAATTTGTCTGTCGTGCAAACATGTGAAAGATAAAAAACTCACTAGATAGCACATAATGTTAACATGGAACCCAATCCAAATCACTGTCACGTAAACGATTTATTTACATCACCACAACAATGTCGCCGGATTCTTTCTCGGTTTCCAACTCCATATTTCAATTGGCCCGTACCTCACTCTGGAGCATATATAAATCAAACAGGCCACAAACTCCCCCAAGTTTGTGATTAACTGCCGTTCTACGTTGAAACAATAGTAGTTACATATTGTGCAATTAGGGCCACCGCAAATTAGAGCGAACCTGCAACGCTGGAGCTTAGATCATCTAGTTGCAGCAATATCGCTATGTTAACATTTGGTTACGGCTAACTGCTTAGACTAATTTTGCATAATTTGCAGCAAAGTGAGTTTGGCGTTTGTGAATTGATAAATGAATTCAATTTGCAATGTGATGTAACGGTTGAATTGTAAGCTATTGCTTTTGGGTTGTTGAGGTCTCTGGAGACAGCTACAATAATGGATACAATAGACAGTGTTTTAGGGTTCGACAAAGATGGTTAAGTCACATTGGATAATAGCCTTTTGCTAAAACAATGATACCAGCATTATATATAGACATATAGACCATTATCAACTACAGCTTCATTCATAGACCATTATTGACTAAGTAACTATTAAAAGAGAATGCCCAAAATGGATAGAAACTATAATTAGCGCTAAAATCTGTTCAAAAATAAATGTGAATAAATAAAGTATCCATATCCATAAATTATTTCATTCTTAGATTAAAGCAATTTTTTTGCTTTGACTAAGATTTCAATAATATTTTTGTTGTAGTTTTATTTCGGCCATTTTATTTGACTGGCATTCCTTGCGGGTCAAAATAAAGTTAACAGCGATCAAATTACTGTTATTGTAATTAGCCGGTCTGAATTAAAAACCGTGCTTAATGTGCCAACAGTGCTATTGGAATACTTAAGATTTTGGGCTGGGGATTTAGCGTATCATGAGATGACTTACTTCTTTTACTTAATAATTAATCTAAATACCTTATTTTTAAAAAATCTTATCTAAATACATACACAAGGTCACCCTCCGCATTTATATAGGCAGATATGATTTATTCCTACGAAATTCAATATGACATTGGTAATTTCTTTAATAGATTTGCGCTCAGTTACAAACATCTTGAAACATCTTTACTATGCTAATACCAGGGTATACGAGTTTGGCACTAGATTTAAAATAATGTTTTTATTCAAAGCATTCTTAAGAAGATTCGAAAAACATTGGTTAATTTGCCGAGGAGACGTATTTCACACACGGAGAATCTTCAATAGAGACCATCCAATCATAAAAGAGAAATTTGGCCATAATCGAATTCAACGAACCAACCAACGCTGATACTTAGTGATACGCTATGATATAATTTTATCTTATCTCCGTAAATTCCAATTGATTCATTATTTTTCTTAATATTTTTATTTGAAGTTTTTAATAAATCTAACAAATAAAATTTTATGCAATTTCGAAATCCTATAAAACTAGAAGAAAATCCTGTGTGGAATCGAACCTACATAGCTGTTTCTTTATAAAAACAAATTTCGTACTATTTACGAGTATACTTTTGCTGGTTATCTTATATATATATATCTATCTTGTATCCATAATACAATGTTTTAATGATATTTCTCTTTATAAATTGGTGTGAGTGTGGAAAAATAATCTTATTATTATAAATTTTGCTTCAAATTTCTTCAGTAGATACAGATAATTTAGCCTGCATGCCATTATTTTTATTTTCAAAATCGGTTTCTTATTTAAATAGAATCATATGGTACGGGTTCGTATTTAAGGAAAAGGCCGTTTTCAGATATAAACTGTGTGTTTAATAGCTAAAAGTAATACAACAATTACGAGTAGGTACAGAAAATAGATCACGAGATATTGCGCGAGGCAGAGCGCGTACGTCTTGCCTTCGTAACTTGCGCGCTTCGCGACTCTCTGTATACTGGCGGTCGGACGGCGCACGCCCGGCCTCGCTCGGGTGCCGGCCGAACGTTTACGACTTAAGCCGAGCGGGCAACCGTCGCTGGCGCGAAGGACGCGAAGTAGCAATAGGCGCTATATTCTCCCCCTCCAAGTCAGAGGAACGCGGAGGAGCTGACTTGGCAACTGGTCGTTTACGCGGTCTTCCTCGCTTACGATTATGAGCCACAACGTCAGTGTTCCCTACATACGGACTCAGGAGACTGGCATGGTACTTACCGCGGGGTTTCAAATTAGTAGGTTTAAATTTTTGACAAAGGTCACATGACTTGAGGTACTTGAATATGTACTGTCGCATATTCGGGAAATAAAACCTCTCCTTGACTCTCTTAAGAGTACGCTCCAATCCCAGATGACCAGCCGTCGGTGCATCGTGAAGTTCTCGCATTACTTCTTGGCGCATAGACTCTGGCAGAACAAGCTGGGGCTCCTCGGATTCACTATCCGGGTCATAGCGGAACAGAACTCCATGTGAAATATAATAGCCCCGGTCAGTCCATCGTGCAGCAGTACCAGTATCTTCGAAATCGGTGAGTATTTTCCTTATTTCAGGATCTTCAAGTTGAGATTCACGCAATTCTTCGGAAGTACGATGTGGTAAGTCAACGGAAATTGGACATATGTTGCAGGTGGGGCCTTCGTCTGCTGGAATACCACATACAGGACGACTGAGCGTATCCGCCACCACATTTATTTTGCCGGGATTATATTCTACATTTAGGATGAAAGATTGAATCTTCAAGGCCCACCGAGCAAGGCGACCACTAGGGGTTTTCAACGACAGTAACCACTTCAGAGGCTGGTGGTCGGTTGCAACGTGAACTTCGGCGCCTTCGAGATATCCACGGAACTTCTCGAGGGACCACACTACAGCCAGCGCTTCCCGCTCTGTTGTGGAATAGTTTCTTTCAGCTGCTGTCAACAACCTACTAGCATACTCTATCGGTTGTTCAGACTTCGGATCTGGACCTTGCATCAGTACGGCACCGAGTGCATACGAACTAGCGTCAGTGCGCAGTATAAAAGGTTGCTCAAAATTTGGCTGCCGTAATACTGGACTAGTACTGAGTCTCTTTTTGAGCTCTTTAAAGGCGTCGCCTTCTCTATCTCCCCACTTCCAGGATCTATTCTTTTTGGTTAGGTCGGTCAGAGGTTGGGCAACTTCAGAAAAACGCGGAATAAATTTCCGAAACCACGCACAGGTTTGCAGGAAGGTCCTCAATTCTTTTAAATTCGTTGGGTACTTCATATCCATCACGGCTTGTACCTTCTTGGGATCGGCCTCAACACCTTGGGTTGTTAATACATGCCCCAAATAACTAACCCTTTCTCTGGCGAAAACACACTTATCTCTGTTCGCCTTAAGGTTAAATTGACGGAGACGATCAAATACCCTCTGTAGATCGTGTAGATGACACTCCAGGTCGTCAGAAATCACCAGAATATCGTCAAGGTAAGCTACGACTGTCAAATCCTTAGAGCCTGCACCATTTTCAGAACGAGTATCCCTTAGCCCTGCACGGAACCTATCCATCAGTCTCTGGAACGTCGACGGTGAATTCTTAAGCCCAAACGGCATCCGTCGAAATTGAAAAGTTCCGAAAGGCGAAACAAAGGCGGTCTTGTGTCTATCCTCCGCAGCTACCTCCACTTGCCAATATCCAGATTTCAGGTCAATTGTTGACATTATGCAGTTACTCTTAGCGGAAGCTAGTATATCGTCAATTACAGGCAGTGGATATTTGTCGGTGCGTGTTACTGCATTTAATTTCCTGTAGTCCACACAAAAGCGAGTCTCTCCGTTCTTCTTAGGAACCAACACTACCGGCGAAGCCCACTCTGACTCTGCTTCCTCTATTATGCCTAGATCCAACATGTGATCAATTTCGCGCCTAATAATTTCCTTCTTTGCAGGCGTGACTCGGTAAGGAGGTGTAGAAATCGGTGTAGCGTCTCCCGTATCAATTCTATGTACCGCGAATGGTGTAGGCCCTCCCCCTGTATTGAAGATGTCTGAATTATCTTGCAAAAGCATTCTGAGTTTATCTTTCTCTAACTCGGACAAGAGAAGACCCTCGCACTCGCGGAGATCCATCGCCGAACTAACTACAGTATGTTGATCTTGCTCAAAGCAAAGCGGATAAAAATCGGTAGAACGCAAACGATGTTGATTTTTGTCGAAATCAAGTACCATGCCCGAATCCCTAATAAAATTCATGCCAAGCAAAGATTCGGTTGCACCCGGTAAAACCATAAAACGTGTCTCTATTGCTACTCCGTGCACCTTCACAAGTACAGAGGCTGTCTCTACTGTTTGCACACGTTGTGCCCCGTCCGCGAACTTTAATTCTGTGGTAACACTTTCGAAACGCTGTCCGTTGGCACGCAAATGGTTGGTCAAACTAACACTAGCCACTGATTGTTTTGCACCCGTATCCAACAAAGCAGTGCCTACGGTACCGAAAACTTCGATATTGAAAATTGGTCTCACCCGCGGGTCGAATACATTATGACAGGCTGACACCGATTGGAAGCTAGACGTTGACGGTTTAAAACCTTTTTCTTTACACACCGCACAGTTCGATCTTACAATCCCGGGCGCACCGCATCCAAAACATGACAGCGATGGGCGCAGCTCCGAAGGCGTGGAAGCTGGTTCACTTTTAACATTATCTTCTTTCTTCATAAGTTTTTTGCAATATTCTTTTGTATGGCCAAACATCTTGCAAAATGTACACCTAGGTCTGGGCACTTTATTACTGACTGGCGTGTTTACGGGATCGTTCCTAGAAGAACTAGCCATTGAAGTTTGCATGGAAGTCGTCGGCATTAAATGGTCTCTATCATTTGGCGGAGCAACCGATGTCGAAGCGCGTGTGACTTTATGAACATCGGCACCCTTTTCCTCAAGCACATCCTCTGCTGCTCGTGCCAGTTGGAGCAGTTCGCTGAACGACGTAAAAGAGTTTCTAGCTACCCTCTCCCTAATCCGTCTATGTAGTAAGCCGTATGCCATATCTAGCTGTACTGGATTTTCGGCTAATGTATGGGGGGGTAACTGTGCTACAAGCGCTCTAAATCTACAGATAAAAACGTCTGTTCTCTCACTACCCTGCTCTCGGCTGAAGATCTCCCTGTATATCCTAGGAGGCGGGAAACGCGGGCCAAATGTCTGACGCAATAAGGCTAGTGCTTCATCCCATTTGTTCACTGAATGCTTGACGCCTTGCCACCACGTAGCGGCAAAATTGGTGAATAGCATGGGGAGTCCCCTTAACGCAATGTCATCAGTAACACTCAAACAGTCTTTATAAATTTGAACTGAGTCTATAAACGCAATTACGTCCCCGGTACCGTCGTATCTCGCAGAACAATTAGAAAGATTAGCACTTACATGAGTCTGTACCGGCGGCGCGACTTGTATAGGCGCCATTGTCCGTAATGATTGCAATAGAAATACCAGCTGTTGGTCCGACATCACAACCGGCGCGGACATTGGTGGATGAGGCGAGGCGACGGGCGGAGCCTGCCCATGCGGCGGCGACATGTGTAGAAAGGCGGGCGGCTCACGCCCGTACAGCTGTGGAGTTGGCGAGGCGCCGGCGGACGCGGGGCGTCCAGCCAGCGGCGGCGTCGACGATCGCACGTCAACGAAAGTAGCACCTCCATCCAAAGTCGACGGTCCTGGACCATCAAACTGTTCTCTAGCTGCAGGGAACATCTCCCTTTGTTCTGCGTTACGTGTAGCACTATTAGCACGTGACCGCGTTAGCACCATGTCTATACCTATTATATTAGTCCGAGTTCCACACTTATAAAATCCAACTAACTGCAATATTAATACCTAACAAACTACAAACTAATACCTAAGTAACTACTTCTCAGAATATTGACGTGAGCACTAAAAGTCTAACACCGAAACAAAATTGTCCAAAATGTTCATAATAACAAAAATACCTATAAAGCTTACAACACTGTTGCAGAAAATAGGTTCTTATGTAGGTATTTGAAAATGTTCTAAAACGTTCCAAGATGGCGAGTGAACTACAAAGTAATTTCACGACGTAGCGTAGGCACACTAACTTTGGAACATAAATACTATCACTATAGTTTTGATACACAAAAAAAACACTATATACACTACATTCACCTATACTATACAAGTTCTACTATCTAGAAATATTGTCCAAGTTTGTTGTTCACTATGGTGTTGTGCGCAAAAACGTAACGTAACCAAGCGGGGCGAGAGGTGGAACACTTTGACACACACCATTCGAAGAAAACACTGGAAAGTCACTGTTTCGGCACTAAACACTATATAGTTCAACACAAAGGTTTTAATTGTTGTATTTGCTATTTAAACACAATCTAAAATTTGAAAACATAACAGTCTTAGCACACTAAAACACGGCCAAACGTTGGGACGCCACTTATGGTACGGGTTCGTATTTAAGGAAAAGGCCGTTTTCAGATATAAACTGTGTGTTTAATAGCTAAAAGTAATACAACAATTACGAGTAGGTACAGAAAATAGATCACGAGATATTGCGCGAGGCAGAGCGCGTACGTCTTGCCTTCGTAACTTGCGCGCTTCGCGACTCTCTGTATACTGGCGGTCGGACGGCGCACGCCCGGCCTCGCTCGGGTGCCGGCCGAACGTTTACGACTCAAGCCGAGCGGGCAACCGTCGCTGGCGCGAAGGACGCGAAGTAGCAATAGGCGCTATAATCATTTCGTATAATTTGAGTTAATTTGGTATAAATCATGAGAAATAAATTTTAAAACAAAAATCAATGTTTTTGCTTAGTTGGTAATATGTTATAACGCAACTTTTAAATCGCCACGGAAATAAAAAAGCTTATTACGGATTTTGTAATCCAGGTGAAATAATGGCATGTACGCGAAATTACAGTTTTATTCGCTAAGCTTAGAAAATTTTAGCTCGTTAGTGAGTCATGTATTTGACGTAAAGGTTATACGGAAATTTATTTATTTTTTGATCACCATCATGATAAACATTAACAAATGCATTTATGATTACAGATAGGGTTATTTAAGCTTAATGTCATCATAATTAGAGGTGTAGACCACATCCGATAAAGTATTTAAGAGCATTATAATTACTAAATAGAAGTTAAAAATACCTACAAAAAATATAAACTTCATATAAATAATACACCTTCTCTTTTATTAATATAACACAAGGAAAATTAGAGACGTGACTTTCTGGACTTACGAAAGCCATCCATGAAGAGATCTAAATCTTTGGTCTTAGTCAAGCTGTTGAACACTATTTTGCATTAAGAATTTAACTTTTTAATGACGGGATACCAGGAACAGTACCTGGGATTTGTGACTCTAGTATAAAGGGTATCTTATGATTCTTGCAATGCAAGTATACATTATGATGCATCAATATTCTCCTCCTACCATGGTCATATCTGGTAATCCATGAGACTCTAGAACATAACAGAAATTATGGAAGTTCTAGACAAACTGAGGTCTTTGAATGTAATGTATAGAGGAATTTTGCTGGTATACCCACTAAAAATACAATTCCCTTTACCTTCACTTGTGCTTGGTATTAATGGTATTTAATTTTATTCGTTAGTCAATTATATCATGTCAGGTATTAAGAAAGGCTCTGAAGCTGTTTAACAGTCTCCAATAAATACTGATATTGAAAGAGAAAGTCTTAAGTTATTATTTACGCTCTGTTAGATTACAAAATAAGGTTAAGCTTTTAGTAAGAACTATTATTTTTATTTACTACAGTAATTTCAACTACAAAAGCCTATAAGTCTATGAAACGATTTTTTTTTAAATTATACGTTTTTTAAAAGATTGAGGATTGGGCGGGGAAAGAACTTAATGAAGTAGAATATTCTTTATTGTACAGATGATTAGGATTAGGCTACCCGAAATTGTTAAGTTTCTTCTATATTTTTATCGACTAACCGTGGCTGAGATGAGAATGCTACGGTGGATGTTTGGTGTAACAAGAATGGACAAAGTGAAGAATGGTATGCTAGAAAAAGTTTGAAACTAGCACCAGTGGGAGAAAGAGTGAGAAGTAACATATTGACATGGTATGGGCATATAATGAGAAGAGATGATGAGCATGTAACAAAGAAAATAATGAGAATGAATGTGGATGGATATAGAGGCAGAGGAAGACCGAAGAAAATATGGATGGAGTGTGAGAATGATGATATTACAAAGAAGGGAATGTTGAGAAGACGACTGATCGAGGAGAGTGGAAATAGATAACATATTAAGCCGACCACAAATAAAATTCGGAGCAGTGCAGACGAATGCATGCTTATTTTCCTTTTTCAAAGTCTAGTCCCTTCTCGTATTTGATAGGCCCTACAGACTCACGAGACTTGACCCGAGAAAGAGAAACGAGATCTACACTCACGCGACCTTCTCACTTGCGTTCTCGATCGTTCTGCGAAATGGATGCCTTTGACAGTGCAGCGGCTTTGGTATTGTGTGAAATCTTGTGAATGTTAGAATCAAAAATAACATTAAGAAGAAAAGAAGGCCCCGAGAATGGTGGATGACACAAATTCATCGAAATAGAACAAGGTTTGTGAATCTTATTTCAATCCATTTTTCACGTCGCACTGAAACCAAATGAGAATGTGATGCGGTTCTCCTTTTTTTCGCCCGAGAAACCATTTGATGGGGGCAAAAAAACCGACACCGAGCGGAGAACAGGCGAGCGCGAGAACGAGTAGCCGAGAAACTAATCACATTCACGCTTCTCGGGTGTTCTCGGCGTGAGTCTGGAGGGCTCTTGAGAAATTGAACGGTTTGTGGTAGTCGGATCTGCCGTTTTAGGCACATCAAAAATATTGGAGACACAATCATCAAACACTATAAAAATCACAATAGGCGGCTTAGGGATTTCCGAAGTCTTTCTGTCGAGCCCGAAAAGTTATAGTGTGATAATGGAATAATTATAAATTATTAACCCAACTACAATGAATAAATGATTTATTTCACAAGGTAATTCCCACTGGACTAGCAGCGCCAATAGGTTTATAGTATTTTGTGACCAAGTGGATCTTTGAATAAGTCATGTGCCTAGATTTAACCACAAACCTGCTGAGGCTACTCATAAAAAAATAAACTAAAAGGTGGGAATTTCTTAGAGAGACTTTTCTAATAGATAGTATACATTCCTTTTTAGAGACAGAAACCAGAGTTCGAACGCGTGAGTTGCCAGTTACCTAAGGAAACAAAACTTAGCCACTTACAATGGGCCTCATAAGAAGCCCAAGGTCACTGGAGAGAGCTATGCTCGGAGTTTCCATGATCATATCAGAATTTATGAGATCCGCAGGAAAACCAAGGTCTCCGACATAGTTCCGACATAATTGCGAACTTTCAGTGGTAGTGGGCAGGGCACATTGCGAGGAGGACCGACGGCAGTAAGGGCTGATAGGTCCTCGAATGACGGCCGCGTACCGGGAGACGCAGCGTTATATGCCCCCCATAAGGGTGACCGACGATCTAGTAAAGGTAGCGGGAAGCCGCTAGATTTGGGCAGGTCAGGACCGATTGGGTTGGAGATCCTTGGGGAAGGCCTATGTCTAACAGTGGGCGTCTTTTGGCTGATATGATTAACAAGAGCGTTCAGTAACTAATTAAAAATGAAAGAAGAGTTATTCATTTGACATGAGACAACACGAAGGACTTATGCAAACTTTCGAAAGCATTCAAAGTTGTTGAACGAAAATAACAGCTAAAATATTTCAACTATGCACATTCTATATGAAAATTTCCAAAGTCACAGTGGTTATCATGTTTGCTATGTTAGATCGAACCTATTTTGTCCCGTTTCGAGTTTACCTGGCGACATAGTTTGTGACAAGAATGCCTCAAAGTTTTCACGAACAATGCTTTTGCCGGTTGAAGTATTTAAATTAAAATACTATATCATTGTAGGCTATAAGTTCGCAAGGATCTATGACAGAAATGAGACTCCCCTCATGAACTCCGTCATTTAATATGATTTATCATTGTATCCGGTCTCGTTCTTCTTATTTTGTGTTTAAGCCAATCAAAGTTTTTTTTCTCTTAAAATTTTAAGTAACACCAAAAAAAACTCTTAAATGTAAAAAAAATATTTTTCTCTCCCTGCTTTTTAATTTAATCCATACTTTATGATTGTTCGTTGAATTTTTCTGTGTTCATTATATTCACTTAGAGGTCTCGCGACGCTAAATAATGTCTCTTCTCTATCACTAATATTAAGTAGCTACCTACGTTTTTACATCTTGTTGAGATCTTAAACGTTGACTTTATGAACTGTTGAGTAACTAATCTGTTGATATTTTGAAATGTTGAGATTTTGTTTCGTTGTTCATTATGGTGTTGAACTTTTGAATGTTGATTGTTGATCTCGAGTATCACTCCCCATAAGCACGGTAATCCGTGCCATAAGCATTTCATAATGTCAGCTCTTTCAGGATATATTTCTCTACGTACAAATATATGATGAATATAAAAGTAACATTATTTCTTCAAGCATAGCATTAAATTCATATAATATTATTGTAAGCTTGTCTTCCAACACAACCGTCATATAAACCAAACTCCAAAGTAAATTGTGTTCTAAATCAATTTGTTAAAAATCTGAGGCACTTAATGTTCGATACCTTAAATAACACAAACTCAGTAACTTCGAACGACCTAGTTTGGCATCTAATTACATGTAAATAGGGATCTTTTCCAAATTTTCGTCCATTTATCGCTTCAATTAGATGTTTCGTGGAACGAGAAATTCAAAATCCGAGAAAAGTGTTCGTACTTAACAGTTGATTACAATTTTGAAGCTTTTATTAACGTTCTGCAAAATAAATAAAGAAAACTAACGTTTAATTCAAATTATAAGTTTAATAATATTCAGTCTAAATTCAAAGTCAAACAAAAACAATTGCTTACACTAAAATCATTTTTGTCTCCTCTCCAGTTCGCAGTTCCATCTGTGCCTACCTAGCAAAATTTGGTAAGAATATACAAGTGCGCCTTTAGATATTCATCAATAACGAATATGTTATAGTCATCGACAATCCAAGGTTCTTATGATAAAAATATTTTCCGGGAATACTATTATAGGCTCCTATTTCTTTTGTCTCGATGTTACTTTTCAATCATTGAGTTACTGCTGACATGATTGAAGGTTATTATATACTATTAGATTTGGAATGTTTGTGATTTGATTACTAATCAACCAAATAGACTGGCGCTAAGCTAATCGAGGATTATTAATATTTACGCGTTTGTAAACGCAAAAATAAAATTATTCCATAATGTAAGGTAGTTTCATCTTAACTGGGCGTCAAATATTAGCAAAAATATTTCATTCGGGTCTTAGAAGTGCAAATTTCAAAGATTTGATGAAACAATGTTTACTAATGAGCACCATAAAAACATAAGCACCAAGCACTGATAAATTTCGACAACGGAAAGCAGTGTCTCGGTGGCGTAATGGTCAACGCATCCGCCCGGATTGTGGAAGATGCGGGTTCGAGTCCCGCCTGAGGCAAGTCAATTTTTTTAGTGCATTTTTCTAGTAATCGAGAATTACTTACAGGTACGTGTCATTTTATCCTTAGATATCCATCAAACTGATGCAATTTTAATTAACATAATTATGTTCTGTCAGTTATAGTGAGTGAGAATATAAATAGCTAAGATTAATCAAGTTGCCCCATGAGGCTGACATAGTCACCTAGAGTGTAATAAAGCCTCGTTAAATAAAAGATTTAAAAAAAAAATCTGTCAGTTAGTCATCCATACTATTACTTAAATTCGTGAATAAATTAAATTTTAACCAGTTTAGTTATAGTTTTGATTTTTATAAATCATATATTTTTCCCCCAAGTTAACTGATAAGTCATTTTGACTAGTTTTTTTATACTACGAGATGGCAAACAAGCTTGTGGCCCACCTGGTGTTAAGTGGTCACCGTCGCGTCGCGTGTGTCTATACACACAAAAACTAACAAAAACTGTTGCCACTAAAAACCTGTTCAGTATTGAACATGTTGGGGCGGCCAAGGATACTAAACTTAAATTTATCTTTTACACATGACATACGTCTTTTAAAAAGGACTGTAGTACTATCCTTTACAAATTAATTATTTAAATGTTCCACCTTTATATAACCTTTTTTTTGTCGGGGAGGTCAAATGCATTTACGCATCGTCCCTGCGGGGTGGTGCCAACCGCAAGGGATAAGTGGGACTCGAGGTAAAGGCGTTACCTCCATACCCACTAAACATCCTCCTTGGCCTGACATCCAGTGCCCTATTACGGGACGGCTCGGGATCTGCGCACGTGAACGCAACTACACCGAGACCGTCCCAACGCTGCCCGTCTAGGCACTCCTTGTGCACCAATTGGTGGCCATGAGCCCACAGGGGCTGCCGACTAACGTCAGCCCCAGTGGGCTGCTGGCCGACGCCGGCCTTATAGGCCGTCTCATCACCGACGGCTGCTTGACCTGGCGCGTCCTCTTGACAAGGACACTGGGAGCAGCCATCGTACCGCACCCGGGGGACTTCGGGCGCGGTCGTGGCCCTGAAAAGGGCCGTCCGGAACTAGCCGTGGTGGGAAAACAAAAACAACTCGACGATGGCACGTGACTTCGAATGCCAATCCCTTGACATCAAAAGCCACACACCCGCCGAGAAAGTTTCCCCACCACGTTACCAGGATCCGCCACGAGGAAACTTCCGAAAGTGGACCCCACCTTTATATAACCTTAATTATTAACATGCATTATTAATTATTATACATTTTAATGGTCCTTAATAACCCAAACAATGCAAGAAAAACTGACCTCTCACGAATTAATCAAAATTTCTTTAATTTTTCATTGAAATTTTTCTTAATTGGTGGGTAGGTCGCTAGTTCAAATCCAGCTCGAAGGACCATTTTCATGTTCAGTAAATGAAACCCGCAGAACTACGTTAAAAAATAATCTTCTAATCCTTCCACTGCAAACGATGAACCGGATTTATATCCTACGGTAATCACACGTCAGTCAGAATGTCTTCTTGCTATACAAAAAAAAAAATACAATTAAATTGCCCGGTACATTTCACTGCGGCTTTGTCCAGCATTCACGCGGCAAGATTGCGTCCAAATCACCTCACCTTCAGTCAACTCGAAATACACAAACGAATTTTATGGGCGTCCGACCAAAAATGTTACCTTTATTAATGTTTGATGGATTGTGGCACTCGTTAACGTGCCCTGCTTTCCGCCATAATTTGGAGAAATAAAAATAAACAACCCTCGTTATGAAGGTTGAAACGATAAGTGACTGCAAGTGTATTTCTGTAACGACGTTATGTCTATCATTACACTTATTCGGCAATGGATATAAATCTGATTACCTTATAGGGGTAGTTTGTCCGGACCGCTGAGATTACTGGCTAAAATTTTAATGTTTAGACCTGTTGTATACTGGATAGTTTTTTAATCTAAATCTTTATTTAAAATTACATAGTTCTAAGTCAGTTCATGACAGCTTGTTACTTGGTTACTGAATCTAAGTTTGTACCCATGCATTTAAGTTTACTTTATTAAATTTCTATTTTCAATATTCGTTATATGTTTGTACACACGCATTTTAGTTTACTTAATTAAATTTCTATTTTCAACATTCGTTATATGTTTGTACACACGCATTTTGGTTTACTTTATTAAATTTCTATTTTCAACATTCGTTATATGTTTGTACACACGCATTTTAGTTTACTTTATAAAATCTCTATTTAGAACATTCGTTATATGTTTGTACCTACTTATTTTAGTTTACTTTATTGAATTTCTATTTTCAATATTCGTTATATATTTGTACACAAGCATTTTACTTTAATTTATTAAATTTCTATTTTCAGCATTCGTTATATGTTTGTACACACGCATTTTAGTTTACTTTATAAAATCTCTATTTAGAACATTCGTTATATGTTTGTACCTACTTATTTTAGTTTACTTTATTAAATTTCTTTTTTCAATATTCGTTATATATTTGTACACAAGCATTTTACTTTAATTTATTAAATTTCTATTTTCAGCATTCGTTATATGTTTGTACACACGCATTTTAGTTTACTTTATTAAATTTCTATTTTCAACAAGAACTCACAATCCCTCTATTCCCATCAGTACATGAAATTACCGATTTTATACGATCACTCTCATACTCTAGTCTCAAGAACGGTTACGCAGAGCCTTAGGTAATATTTCCTTACACGTAAAGCCATATCAGATATTATAGGCAGTGCCTCCCAAATAGTGACAAGCTGCCATAAAAGGGGCACTTAACCCAAAAAGTAACGATCCTTCAGTAAACAAACAAACTAAAGATAATAACCAGGCAGTAATTTTACTCAAAATCATCTCTGCAGTCTGGGTAGTTTCAAGAGCATTCAATGAAATAAAACAAAATTACAAACATATATCTTGTTGCAGGTTGTTCCTTCAGTCTCCAGCTAATCCAGACTTGCTCTACATCATCTTCTTCTGCCACACGCAGCTGACGGTGACGCTGCTCCTATGCTTCATCTTCGGGAGTAAGGTAGGGATGGTAAGGGAATCAGTGGAAGGAAGTGTGTCCCTACCTTGAATAAATAGTTCCATGTGAAATAATAGGGAAAAAATAGTCAAGGTTTATTGACTGGTCAAAAATATATTGACAAAGTTATTCTAGCTGTGTTAAAAACCCTTTGTTAAAGTATACCATTATAAATGGTGTTCATATTAAACTGCATCTATGAGATAATTTAACTTGGCGGGAGGCACACGAACTGTCGCTACCGGGTAAAAATACCATAATGGAATAATAAAAAAATAAAACTATTTTGTGTGTTATATTTTAGTACATTATCAACAAGACAATGTGTGAATAAAGTAATTAACTCGTTATATAACGTACTATATTTTTCTAACTTAAACACTTTTTTCAGGTGGCATATTGAAAAACCAAAATAAGACCCTAATTTTACCATAAATTTAAAAAAACGAGATCATTCTTTATCAAAATAACATAGTTTTAACTTGCATTTTTACTTGAACTTTTTTCGAAAAATCACTCGAAATACAACCTAAAAAATACTGATATGTCTGGTGTGGCCAGAAAATCCTTGCTTTTTTATTATAGTGAATTGTCGTATATCTGTCAAAAGTTACCTACCTAAACGTGTTCGGTACAGATGTGGTAAATTTCACCCAGTAGCGACTCCTGCCACGTTGTAAAGCTGCCTTATTTCCGTTATCTTTTAGTTCACTATCGTTGCTTGCTTTATCTTATCTTATCTTCTACCCAGCGGGATCTTTTGTTTCTCCCCTTTCCTTTTACTCTTGCTGCTTCTTGAATATGTAGGCCATCAGCCTAACTATATCTGTGGGCTTGAAGAGCCTGTAGTGCTCTGGCCTTGGATAGGCTACTCCCAGGATACTCATTCTAGTCCTGGCTATGGAATCGCAGTCACACAGCAGGTGTTCCATGGATTCCCTGGAGGCTTGCTTTAATAGGCCGCAATTAGCAGATTTTCATTTTATATTATAGCAATTACGATGGCTGTGATTAAAACAAAAATATTCCAGTCTCTATTCTAAACATAGTCTCTAAAAACTTCGCAAGTGCGATTCTGAATCCATTGAATAACAGCTGCGGTGTAGTCTCAGCTGTCCATTTAATGTTAACATGAATATTCGATGTGCAACGATTCTCGCTCACTCGATACAATAACGATAAGCTTACTTTGCACTGACGTGGTCATTGCACTTGCAGTGGCGAGACTTTTTATATTTTAAACACAACGTCAGTTGTAACATTTTCGTCTACACAGTGTTTTTTTTTATTTATATGTTGAACATAGATTCTACAGCACTTGAAAATAGTAAGTTACAAATTTAGAATTTAATGCCAGTTACAGATTCTCACTGTGTACGTGCGACAGTTAAAGTCGTGAGGTAGATCTATAATAATTAAAATAATTGAACAAAGAAAAAATAAACAAATTCAAAATTACGTATTGTACGTGTGTGTATGAGTTTGTGTGTGTGTATGTGTGTGTTCGTGCGTGTGTGTGTGTGCGGTGCATGATGCCTAGAAATGTGTACTGAAAGCGTGAATTAGCAAATAACAATTACAAAATTTATAACCAATGAAAGATGAAATATAATCTTCCTATTTTCACTCCTATTTGAAAGAATGAGGAGAAAAGAAATTACCTTTATAGTTTTTGTGCTATATTTCTATTACCTACAGTTTATTTTAACCTTAGTCTGATAGTCATACGAAATTAAGTGCACCTGCAGTAATATTTCAGCTATTCGAGTTATTGTAACTGTTAATTTGCACAGTGCCAGTCACCGACAAACAGGTGTCAGTTTGAAAGCAACGGTGTGCAAAAGGACGTCGCTAAATAGACCAAATAATGAACAGGTAGCGGAAGAAAAAGCCCTTCTTACCCTGAATATTTATCCAGTCTTAAATATTCTTTTGCTCGATTAGACACAAGAAAAGATATTTTATTTTGAAAGACAGCACCCGATATCCTTCTTCTTCTTTAAAATTAATGGCGATCGCGACTCATTAAGATTACGCATTGCGCCAATATCAAGTGAAAAATTTAATAAAAGTAACCGACAATTGTACGGTAGATTGAGTTTAAAATGGAGTCTCTCAACAAGTGTTCTCAAGTAACAAGAACTCGGAAGAAACACTCCACCCGATACCCAAAACGCTGAAAAAATGGAGTGTCATTTGTCCACAGACCTTGTTTATGCAGCGTTTCGTTATTTTCAGACAGATTTCTCAGATCTTAACTATTTTTCCTCTTTTTAATTGCAATATAAAAAGATTTTTACAATATACATAAATATTAATGTGAATTACAAATTGAGTTGAAAGTAACATAATTTTAAACTTACTTTCTTTTATAAAAATTAAGAAACGACATTGATCATTTTATAAGTTGCACTTTTACTAGCACATTTATTGACTTCTTTCATTTATAAATAAATAATGTCATCATCAACAGCTCATATAATGTCCCCACCACAGGGGTGATTAGGCCTTAGTCAACCACGCTGGCCAAGTGCGGGTTGGTCGACTTCACACACAAACTAAGAATTTCTTCATAGGTGTGTGCAGGTTTCCTCACAATGATTTCCTTCACCGTAAAAGCGTCGATTAAACGTACATATCGACGCTTGAAAGGAAAAGTTGACTAAGCGCCATTTTGAGCCAAATTGAGTTATATATACAGTTTGAATCGCCTAATTTTTCTGCGTCGTTTGGTCTAACTCACGCCTTCCTACGACGACTTTTAATGTCGCTTCTGCATTTTGGACTTTACGAATTATCACTTTTTTTTGTTGCTAACCGACAGAAATTTCGGCCTCTTTCAAAAAATTGGTCGTTGAGATAATTGTGCGACGATGGTTTTGCCCTTGGTAAATTTTTACATATATGTTGGTAGAATAATTTCTCCCTTTAGCTTATTTTACTTGTATCTGAAAATACATTGTATTGAATTTGGTATATTTTTTCCATGTAAAGATTTATTCTTGTTTTCACTACCGTCATTTTGGCTCGATTGTTATTTTTGCCATTATGGCGTTTAGTTAAATTCGCCTATTTCAGAAATACAACTTTTTGTCGGTTAGTAAATTTTTACCTGCCGCTTCAAAGTACAAATTTATTGATTAGGTAACTTTTACTTGAACTTATGCGATTAACAAAATGTTGGTTGTATCCCATTGGCACCACACATACTGGGGTTCCAGCGGCTTTTACCTAAAGTAATACATCTATAAAATGATGGTTACACCTACAAATGACCAGAGCACTGTCGTATGCGCATACAGTGAAATTAGATTCACAGTAACATAGGAACTACCAGTGTGCGACAGGATGTCGCTTAGAGTGCACACGCGCACATAGTCTAGCGTAGTGCTACCGCTTCCGTATAGGTTGACCTCATGACAATTGAAATTAAAAACTACAAGTCGAATCGACTTAATTTTTATTTGTTTTTTTTTTGCATTATTGAAAGTATTAAAGCATGAGGTATATTTCAGACCAATGGATCCAAGAAAACGTGGTCACAGTATTTTGAAAAAGGCACTCTTAAAATGGGGAACGTGGAAATTTTTTAAAAGGTTCAATTTTAGTTTCTACTTTTTTATATAAAAAGGTCAAGCAAATGACTCCATTCCACCTGATGGTAAGCAGAAGTGGAGACCAAATGCGAAGATAACTGGTGCGAGAGATAAACTGCCGCGCCAGCCACCTTCGCCTTGCCGACCTGCAAGGTGCTTCTTCACGCCTCCTTTGAATGACCCAGGATTCTAGGTAGGAGGAAACACGTGCGCTTGCAGTGAATTCCATTTCTTGATTGTGGGACAAAGAAACGAGTTGCCAAATTTCTTAGTTCGCGTTGGAATGTTAGCCACAGTTTGTCGGTGACAACGTAGACGAGCACGCGTAGTCCTTAAAAGGAAGGGAGATGGTGGGATTAGGGAAAAAAGCTCTTCAGAGCACTCGCTATGGTACAGACAATTGAATGCGCTCAACGACGCAACATTGCGACGCAATGGGAGAGGCTCAAGATCTTTAGTCACCTCTTCGTCGCCGATGATGCGGGCCGAGCGATGCTGCAACTTATCCAAAGCATCGAGTAAGTACATGGCCAGACGCCAGAGTTCACAAATTCGTAGCCAATGCGTGCGACGCGCTGGGCATCCGCTTTTTTGTTAGTCTTCTTACAGGACTCGGAAGCCTTATTGTAAGCTGCTTTCAGTGATTCAACATCAGGAGCTTTAAGAGCCCGACCCCTAATCCAAGCGCGATACGCTGCCTGTTTCTGTGAAACAGCATCAGCACAATCGCGGTAGAACCTGAGGTTACGTCTGCCCTTACTGATGAGATCGGAATGTGGAATGTAGTATTCCATACCCAATACATTTCCTCAGTAATGGCAGCGGCGCTAGCTGATGTATCGTTCTCACTGAAGCAGAGTTGCTTCCAAGGGACAGATGCAAAGTAGTCGCGCATACCATCCCAATCTGCACACCCTTAATGCCAGAGCCGGCGCTTAGCAACCACCGGTTACGGAAGCTTGGCCTGCGGCACTTTGGAGGATATCAGGCAGTGGTCAGATGAGCCTAGAGGGGCTAGGGACCTCTACCTGATGGGGTCCACGTCCGGAAGTCTCCTCGTGGCGGACCCTGGTAACGTGGTGGGGAAACTTTCTCGGCAGGTGTGCGGCTTTTGATGCCAAATGTGTCCGCTTGGCATTCGAAGTCGCATGCCATCGTCGAGTTGTTTTTGTTTTCCCACCACGGCTAGTTCCTGACGACCCTTTTCAGGGCCACGACCGCGCCCGATGGCCTCGGGTGCGGTCCGATGGCTGCTCCCGGTGTCTTCGTCAGGTGGACGCGCTACGTCAAGCAGCCGTCGGTGAGGAGGCGGCCCATAAGGCCGGCGGCAGCCAGCGGCCCACAGGGGCTGGCGTTAGTCGGTAGCCCCTGTGGGCTGCTGGCCACCAATTAGTGCACAAGGAGTGCCTAGACGGGCAGCGTTGGGACGGTCTCGGTGTAGTTGCGCTTACGTGCGCAGATCCCGAGCCGTCCCGCAATAGCGCACTGGAGGTCAGGCCGGGGAGGATGTTTAGTGGGTATGGCGTTCCCTCCATAGCCCTGCGGTGGCTATGGAGGGAACGCCTTTACCTCGAGTCCCACATATCCCCTGCGGTTGGCACCATCCCGCAGGGACGATGCGTAAATGCATTTGACCTCCCCGACAAAAAAGAAAAAAGGAGGACGTCAGGGCAGCCGTTGCCCTGAGAGCTGGCTGCCCCCTCGAAGAAGTCAAGGTGGGCGTTATCTCCGATGACCTTCGGGGCGGCGGGGGAACAGTAGTTGTGTCGCTCCCGGCGGAGGGAGCTGGGCGCCTTGTTACGAAGGGCAGCGTAGAGGTAGGATGGTGTGCGGCGGGGGTAGGCCCATGAGGTGTTACCGCTGCTTAGCGCCCGGCCACCCGAGGGTGAGGTGTACATCTGGGAGAAACCGCAACAGCCTGTGGTACCGATGCGGCGAGGAGGGACACAAGGCGGCGACATGTCGGGCGCTGCCGCACTGTGCCCTCTGTGCCGATAATGGTCGGCCAGCTGGACATAGCATGGCAGGTGCGCGGTGTAACCCCCCGCCGGTAAGAGGCAGCCTGGTACCGCCAGGGATAGCCCCTAGGGCCGCGTTGGTGGATGCCTGTGGATCCGTCCCCCACCCAATGTCCACTGGTGGGGTCGACACGGAGAGGGAGGAGCCCAAGAGGCGTGAGAGGAGGGGAGCCCTGATGGTGGAGGCGAAGGTCCATCCTGCCACCGGCAGAAGGAGGAGGGAGAGCCCATGGACGCCCAGCCAGCTGCCCAAGAGGTCAGGACCGAGAGCCCCGACAGCAGCTACAGCAGCGGAAGTGGCGACGAGGAGGAGATGGAGGTGCCCAAGAGTGTCGTCGAGGAGACGGGCCTCCGCAGAGGCCGCTGCAGCGGTGGTGAGGTGGAGGAGGAGGGGCAGTCTTGTGACCGTGTGGATAGGACGCCCATGACCGTGAGGGAGGTGGAGGAGATTTTGAAGACGTGGAGGACGGAATTCCTTGCGAAGGTGGAGGCGGAGGTTGGCAAGTCTGCGCGGAGGGGGGAATGACATTTGGTAGGGGAAGGTTGTTGCGGTTGATCAGGCTCCCGCTCCCACCCAGCGTAAACGGAGGAGGGGTAGGAAAAGGTAGGCCTTATCCTAGCATTTTCGGCCAGCGGCCCACAGGGGCTGGCGTCAGTCGGTAGCCCCTGTGGGCTGCTGGCCATAAATAGGTGCAAGAAGTGCCTAGACGGCGGCGTTAGGGCGGTCTTGGTGCTAGTTGTGCTCGCACAGATCCCGAGCCGCCCCGTAAAAGCGCGAAGAAGGTCAGGCCGGGGAGGATGTTTAGTGGGTAGTGAGGGAACACCTTTACATCGAGCCCCACATACCCCCTGCGGTTGGCATCAACTCGCAGGGACGATGCGTAAATGCATTTAACCTCCTCGTCACAAAAAAAGGACCTCTACCTGATATCCCTCCGGATGGGTCGTGAGCAGAAGAGGGCTGATCAACTAGTTTTGACAAGTCGTGCGTGAGAGCGATTGCATGAGCAGAGATTCCTGCATGGTCAGTTTTGAAGGAACTTAACCACAAACTGTGGTGAGCATTGAAGTCCCCCAAAAACACCAGTACTGCTCCTGCCCGTCATCTGCCACCCAACTCAGATGTTCAGAAAGTCGAGTTGTCTCAGCGTCTTCGGTGTGGGATCTATAAAGACACACGTAGACTCTGGCCAAAAGGCCAGAGTCGACGTGTACCCCTAGCATAGAAAAGGATGGATCTTATAGGGAGCTCAAAAGGCGACAACAAACATCCGCCCGAACATACAAGTATACTCCGGCTCTCGCTTTGTAGGATTCTTCAAGCATGTAGCCAGAATAATTCAAGTAGCTTGTGTCAGCGGGCGGCAATATTTGCGTTTCCATCAGAAACAACAATGCAGGTCGTGCTGACTACTGACCCAAGGTATTGGTGGACAGCTTTGAGGTTTCTGTGGAGTCCGCCTATGTTGCAAAACTCAACCTCAAACGGTGTAGAGTGGGATTGTGCACCGCTGTAAAACCTGATTGTTTTTTGTTGGCTGCCATGGGAAAAGGAAAAAGAGACGTGAAACAAGTGAACGCTACTGCGACATTTCCGGACAAAGCGTGGAGGCTGGTCTCACCGTGGAACTGCCTAAGGAAGATATTCGTCGATCCGCCGGACAGAAGGGTAAGGAAGTATGTCGCGGTAAGGCCCACTCAAGCTCTGGTTGTACGCTGGCTGAACCCGAAACGCGCTCAATGAGCAATTCACGGGCCTTACACCACGCGTACGGTGTTAGCTAACCAGGCGGACGTTGGGCCCTACCACCAGTTGGCCGGATGGTCGCTCATAAATCCCTTAGTCACCTCCTACGATACCCAGGGAAAGAGAGGGGGCAGTGACAACGGTATTCTTATATAGACCGTCACTGCACAGTCTTATTTTATACTATCGGTTTTGGCTGAAAATATCACTGTTGTGATTGTGTCTCCACATATTTAAAATGATTGTGATTAATAAGACTTATAAAATTTACTTATGATCTTATTATTCCAAATACTATGTTGATTTTTTAAAGATTTAATTGTTAATTTGATTGTGCAACTGATAAATAAAGCTCAATACATTTTAAAGTGAATTTTATAATAATTACTAATAAAAAACAATCCAACTTTCTAAAACTAACGACACTTCAGTAACATTCACTTAAACACTTCAATCTAAAAATGACATATGAGCAGTTTTGCCTCTATTTTCTAACTTTTTTAATTTAGGTTAGGTCATTTTTTCTCCGATGACAATTAGATATTTTTTTCTACATTACATTTTTACCGAACAGTTAAATGACCAACGTACGTCGGTTAGTACTTTTTTCCTGTTTCTAGTTTCAGGTGATATTTTACTAAGCGCCACTAACTCCTAAACTATTAATTATTTTTAACAGTTGCATATATCATGATAAACCTGACATTATGAAACGTTTTTACTTGAAGAATTACGCCTCTAAGATGACTACAAGAAGTTTTATGATTTTTTTTCTAAAAAATGAATCTTTAAGTCATCCTCCTGAACAATTAACTCCATGTCGCTTAGTCAATTTTGCCTTTCAAGCGTCGATATGAATTCAAAATTTGAAAACACATTGATACGTGGCGGGGATCGAACCAGTGCCACCCGAGTGGGAGACGACGCTCTTACGCACTACGCCACCAACGCACGCTTCAAATAAATAAATATATAATGTGCGATTAAGGAATTATTTTCTGAATCTTTTGTATTTTTCTCTGCATTAGCATGGATAGCCCAAAATGTGTGAAAAATTCAGGTACATCGATGGCCCAAAATGTAAGAAAAATTAAAATAGAATAGAATAATCTTTATTCTACACCTTGAAAATTAGTGATCTCTTTTAGCAAATGTTGACTAAATTGTGGCAGAAAACCACGAACTAAGAAATTTATTGCTTGGATACCAAACTACACGACAAAAAATATAATTCCGATCTATCCTCGAGAAAATTTAAAACTCTTAACTTTTGTATTGTTTACCGCATTCCGTGAACTTTAGCCAAACAAACATTGTAAAAAGAAAAGTAGGAACTAAAATTTATGACTCTCACTTCAGTGAGTTCTGTTCACGTACGCGTTCTTTGAAAGAATGTTGTTAACAAACGACTTCCTATTTTTTCACGGAATACCCAGTTTGGTAAAAAGTCTAACAAGATAGATAAAATAACATATTATTTGCATCATCATACACATGTGTATGTAACACATTAAAACTTAAAATTAACAATTATTAAACTATAAAAATCAAATACAGACCTACAATAAAATATATATAAAAAAACATTTTTACATAAATTGTGTGTCGCAGCGTTGCAAACAGGCTAAAGCTCAGCGATGTATTTGCCAAACGTAGGCAAAACACTGATTTTCAGCTTCTGCCCAGGTGACAGGTGCGAGGACGCGAAAACAAAAACTGGCTGTGTTTTTATGGACTAGAATAATTCATTAATCAAAAAAATTTAAAAAACATATTAAAAATAATTTTCGATAAGCATAAGTAATAATTTAATTAAAATTAGTATGTATAAATAGAAAGTATAATGACAAAAATAATTATACTTTATAATATTTTTATTATACATTTTTTAAATTAATTAAAAAAACACGCATTTAAAATAAATAATATATAAATATAAACAACAGAACAAGGTAAATCTTTAGGTGAGTCCAGCATATACTATGTCGTCGCCCCATCGTACAGTTGGCAGATCAACGCTACAGGGATGCAATTTTCGTTTACTTCGAAATAATCTCGAATTCGAGTTTGCTCTTCGAATCCTTTTCGGCCATGAAATCTCGTAAAACGAAATATTTTTTTCGAATGTCCTATTCTCACCACTAATCGAATTACTTCGAAAATTTGTGTGAAATGTTGCCATTTGAGAACATAATCACGTTAGTATGCGTATGGTAAGTAGTTATGTTATGTACTGCATGCGGCTTTTTGACGTTTTAGATCATAAATTACAGATAGTCAATTATGGTGGTTCGAATTGGAAATCTACGTCTCGACCACTACCAACTATTCGAATGGTTTCCCTTTGAGAAAAGTCGAACTCGAGATTTTCAGAATAGCTCAACGTCATTATGACTCGAATAAAGTTCGAATTCGAAACTGTTTCGAAGGCATGAGAACTATTCGAAGTAATTCGAATGGTTTCCCTTCGAGAAAAGTTGAACTCGAGATTTTCAGAATAGCTCAACGTCATTATAACTCGAATAAAGTTCGAATTCGAAACTGTTTTGAAGGCATGATAATCACAGCCCTGGACCATAAATATCTCGAATGGTCGAATAACACAGTTCACCCAGCTTGCTCATAAACAAATAGCCCTGAACCTGCTGATCACTACTGACCACTTTTATTTTTAGAAAATGGGATACTCGATCAGTGGTCGAGATTTTTATGGTGCAGCAGCGCTTTACGATATGCTGGCATATCACGACCTGCCCAACCATACGATCGGCCCACGACGCATATAAAATTTAGTTATGCTATAAAACTTTTCTTATTTCTGCCGTAAAGCAGTTCGGTGTGTTTCGGATTGAAAGGAAAGGTAGCCAGTGTAATTACTGGGCATGGAAGCCATATCATGTTAGTCCCCAGGATGGCAACGCTCTTGCAGTGGTAAGTGATTTGCCCTTAATATTGCAAGTGTCTATAGGCGACGATCCCACTTAACATCACATGGGCCGTAAGCTTGCTTGCCATCTAGTCATATAAAAAAAACTCCGCCTTGGAGAAGGAAGTCAATGGACCTGCTGACCAACAGGACATGAAACCTACCCGTAGTGGAATCTTAATGAGTATTGGCGAGTACCTAGATAATATAAATCGGAGATGCACGGAGACGTGGGACAGGGAAGAGCTAAACTGAGGTTAGGCTAGAGTTCATCAACACATAAAATGGCAATTATGATTTAACTGTCGGATTATTTCCATGGAAGAAATGTCAAAAACTAATGGTTAAGTTTTAATCATTTGTTTTACGTGTTGGTGAACTTGAGCCTTAGTCGATTAATTCGAAAACATCTTAATCCTCATTCATATACTAATATTATAAAGCTGAAGAGTTTGTTTTTTTGTTTGAATGCGCTAGTCTCAGGAACTACTGATTCAAATAAAAAAAATCATTTTGTATTGAATAGCCCATTTATTGAGGAAGGCTATAGGCTATATATCAACATAATACGCAAACAAAGTCGCGGGCACAGCTAGTTATCGATATACCTTCATTTTTAAATTACAAACACGATGTACACCCACAATAAAAAAAAAACAAAACTCATGGCGCATTTATAATACTAGATCATTTCCAATTTTATTACCACTCAAGATTATTACGAGAATATCAATTTTCACACGTTACCCCACATAACTGGATCGTATATGGAGGATTTACTGAAACTCAATTATACAAAAACAATTTTAGATTTATATTCATCCCTTTCCACAGAATTCGCCACACCAGACCGAGAGGTATTAAATGGCATCATTAATTAGATTAAATTTGTATATCGTTGGCCCTTTTCAAAGTTTTCTACCGAGCCTTCAACGGAGAACGTTGCCGGAGAAATATTTGTATAATTGTAGTTGTTTGTTGTTGCCTCAATTTAATAGAGCCATCTGTATAATGTTATGGTTTTATAATCGCACTAACATTTTATGTAATGTATTTGGATATTCACAGCGTAGAATTGCAAAATTATGGAGCATTAAACAAAATGCCAGTGATGACATACTGAACCGAAACTTGGCCGCTTACATAATTAAAAAAAACTTGGCTGCTTACTTGGCCTAATAAGAAGTCTCAAGGTCGCTCAAAAGGCAATGGAGAGGGCTATGCTCGGAGTTTCTCTGCGTGATCATATCAGAAATGATGAGATCCGCAGGAGAACCAAGGTCACTGACATAGCCCAAAGAATTGCTAACCTTAAGTGTCAATGGGCAGGGCACATTGCGAGGAGGAATAACGGCTGTTGGAGCGGAAAAGTCCTCGAGTGGCGACCGCGTTCCGGGAGACGCAGCGATTGTAGGTTTGTAGGCCCCTCACAAGATGGACTGACGATCTGATAAAGTTCAATTCAATTCAATCAGTTCGCAACATTTTAAGGAGTCAAATTCAACTCTAAGTAATTACCATAAAGACTATGTGGAGACTGAATCGTCACTTTGTTGTTTTTGTAAGCACGTCTTTGTGATTATTTATACTCATACATAAAGCCACGCCTTTCTTCCATACAGGCAGGGATCACTTCTTTCCACTTGGTACATCCTCACATATTTCTGTCGCTTCATTTACTCTTACCACCGTCTTCAAACATGCGGCAATTCGGATTACTTTTTTTTAAACATGTTCTCGATTTGATCGATAAACGTTTTCCTTGGTCTTTTCCGTCCTATGTCTCTCTTATTTCCGATTAATACCTATAATTTTCGTTAATCTAATTCTCTCATCCTTTCTACATGATCTACTAATTTGAGTATCCTTTCTCAAAAAAAAAATAAAAGACTAAAGATCATGCTGGTAATAATAATTTTATAACTTTTTATTGATTTTAGATATTTGATTACGAGCATACGGCCCATTTAGCCATAACTTAAAGGTACTTGCAACACCTGAGTTATACTACATTGATCCCCTACTCCGTGTAGGTCATGAAACTGACCCTGATAAGTATTAAAATGACGCTATAATTATTAGGCGCTTGATAGACGAAGAGGTAAGGCGGACGGTACAATTTCGCTGTGAATGGCAGAAAAAAGAGAATCGTAATACTGCCAACACATGCATAGCATGCAAAAAGACCGCGCCACAAGTGCTGGGTATGTTGTATGACCGTGGTTGCCCGCTGTGGTCTGTTGATCACACAAACCATACTCTATATAGCACGTAGATGGCCGTGAGCCGTGTGATGCCGGCAGAGTAGAATAGCATCACCCCGTATCCTCCAATGGGCGTCGTTGAAGGCGACTAATGGACCAGCAAACGGGTATTGACCACCTTATACTCCGTCCACCAATCCGCATTGGGCAAGCGTGGTGGACTACTGCTTAAACCTCCTTCGATGACATGGAGAGGCCTTGTGTCCCAGCAGTGGGGTGAATTATAAAGGCTCTTATGATGATGATGGACGTAGATGGCGGTGCTGGAGGCTAACTTCTCCGCCGCAAACTAGAACGAATGCTCTGAATTGCTCTGAGATCTTTATTTCTTGGCGGTTAAAAACACGCCCCGTCACGACGTCTGTGGAGTGCCTTAAAAGACAAGAAAGTCTTAGAAGAATTTTCTTTTTACTTGAGAATTTTCACTGCTTGAATGCAGTGGTTTGATATAATTGATATTAGCATCGTCAGAGTCCGTAAAGAAAATTTCAAGCAAATCGAATAAAATCATAACGTTATGTTGCCAATTGAGACACGTAATCCAATTTAGAGCTTATGCAAAGCTGTATTTGATAAAAATTTGCCACCACATAAAGGCTCTGATTAAACCCTTTCGGTCTAAAAGCATCAAATTAAATTGGATCGGAAGTAATCTTCTTACTTTAATTCGAGACAACCAACCAGCGTATCCGACAAACAGTATAGAAATTGTACAGATAACAGTCCAGATTAAATACACCGGCAAATTTTATGCCTCATTTTGAAAGCCAATATAAATTCAAAGATTTTTAGTAGGGCTATAACTTTGAGCATTTTATCGTATCCATGAACATGTTTACGAGTTGGTTTTATAAACACAATTATGTTAAAGATGGGTTATTTGGCACACGAGGTAAATAATGGTCTAAGTACGAAACAATGTGGTTTTAGTAACTAACACAAAATTGTGTGAGATATAGACACCTGAATAGCATGTTACCTGGATTCACATAACGGGTGTAAAAGACATGAACAGTCAAACGAAAACCATGTATTCTGCATACCATCATAACATTTTTCTTCCTTTAGACTATACCTGGGAAATTTATAGTTACGATTTTATTGAAGGTCAAAGTCACAATTTTATTTCATATTTTATGAAAACATATTCTAAACATTATTTCTTAATTATTGTCCAAAGAAACATTATCATTTTTTTAGTATTTCATAACAAAAATTGGCTTCTAAACGTTAGCGTTCAACGAACGGGGCCGCCGCCGTCTGGCAAAAATATCACGGTTTTGCGAGTTGCGTGCGAGTTGAGCGCTTTACGTTGCACAGTACAATTTGCAATATTTTTAAACACCAAAAATCAAAATCATTTCCCAGCAATTATTTTTTGAAATGTGTCTTATTTTGATGTATAGAATACATGGTTCTCGTTTGACTGATCCTGTCTTTTACAGCCTGTACACATACAGCACAACGGCGGGATAGGCTAAGACCTCAAACATCGAATTAGTTCTGGATGAATGAAATGGCGACAGGTTATGGGAAACATATGCGACCCCCAAATTCCCCTTAATTTGAAGGAGAAAATATACAGACCATAATAAGACCTATTGCTTTGTACGGATCAGAAAATTGGGTAAAGCGGAAGAATGAGAATCGGTTGCACGTGACTGAGACGCGTCTAAGATGGAAGTGTGGAGTAGCAAGAATAGACAAGATGAAAAATTAGTATATTAAAAGCAGTCTGAAAGTAGCAACAATGGAAAAAGGAATTGAGAGGTAAATGAGAAGGGATGATAATCATGTGATAAAGAAGGTGATGAACATGAATGTGGACAGGTATAGAGGGAGAGGATGACCGAAGAAAAGAGTGATAGATTGTGTGAGAGATGATCTGGCAAAGAAAGTAGTTAATTCTGAGAGGACAGGGATGTATGGAAGCGAAAAACGTATTACGCCGACCCCAAATAAAATGATGAGAAGGTCAGGAAAATGATCAATTATTGAATCGCCACGTTTAAAGTGCGCTACGGTTTACCGGAGCTTGCTACGACAATCCGTAGCAACGTAGTCCGGGAGTGAAGTCCGTAGCAACAGCATTTATATCATTACGAATCACATCTCAATTTTGAATTTGACCTTGGTGATTCTCATTGTAAAATTGGCCTGCACATCAGACCGTAGAATTTTTTTAAAATTATTTTCAACCTTTTGTGTGACTGAAAAAGATCCGACTCGCTCGGTCAAAAAGTACTATTAGTGTAACGATAAAAACGAACTATTGACCTGCTTGAAAAATGCACTGAAAAAAGTCGACTTGCCTCAGGCGGGCCAAGTCGATATTTTTCAGTGCATTTTTCTAGTATTAAAATATTTACGCGTTTGTAAACGCAAAAATGAAATTATTCCATATTGACCTGCTTCTTGAATCTTACCTTGAATAATGCCTTGGTGCCTTCAAGAGGAGAATGGATAGTCAAATTCCAGGTAAATACGTAACATTGTAATCCACATCTTCACTGACCAAAAAGAGTGGATAAATGCTCGTCTATTATTATTATTGTAGGCGCCTTTCCTACATTTTATATTATTTAGTAATAATAATAACTTAAATACATTTATTTATAATTAATATGAATATTTACATTACTATTTATTTATTATAATATAATTAATATCTATTTACATTTAATAACAACACATTTAAAAACACACATATTAGTATTTCATTATTATTTACATTATAATTATAATATTTAATATAAAGCGACGCAGGGCGTGCCGTGCTTTGGAAACGCGCACCATAGAACTTGTTCTATTGTCCGCGCTAATGATCTAGTTGCCTCGGCCGCGCCCGGTCGGCGCTCGCGCAGAGTCGCCAGTCGAGACACCATCACGACGCGAAGCGCTTGCCTCTTTGCTCCCGCTCTCGACCTTGCGCTGACTTTGATTCATGCTAACCGCCTTACGCTTTGAACAGTTGTTATCTATTATCTATCTGTATTCTTCTTTGCGCTTCTGAACAATCTTGTGCTTGTGCCTGTGCGTGTGAAATCTGTACTCCTTCCGTATTTGTGTTTTATATGTGTGAGAATTTGTGTTGGATAATATACCATTATTTGTAAGTTGAACAATTTATTATTTCTCACATCAACAATATTAAGTGGTTGTTAAGTGAACATCTACTCCTACTCCTACCAACCATACTGGTGACCCCTAACGAACATGGAAAAAGGATTCCACGACGCACGCAGCCATGTCAGAGACGAGCGCGTTTCCATGGGCTCGGATGACAATTTTGCCGGACGTCAATCTTCGAGCGGAATGACGGAAGTTTTTAAAGTAGGCGTGAGAGTGCCTCCATTTTGGCCTGAGGAGCCGGAAATTTGGTTCGCGCAGGTTGAAGGTCAATTTGCCATTTCCGGAATTACGAATGATGCAACCAAATTTAATTATGTCATCAGCCAGCTCGACAACAAGTTCTCCAGAGAGGTAAAAGATCTAATTATCAACCCTCCTGCTGCTGACAAATACCTGAAGCTGAAGTCAGAGCTGATCAAAAGACTGACAGCTTCCAACGAGAAGAAGTTGCAGCAATTACTGATGCACGAGGAGTTGGGCGACCGTAAACCTTCGCAATTCCTTCGCCACCTCAAGGGCCTCGCTGGATGTGACGTCACTGACGACTTTCTGAAGACCATTTGGACCAGTCGTCTTCCACATGGCGTACAGACCGTGCTCGCTGGTCAGCCGTCTACGAGTACTACAGACGACCTAGCGGACCTCGCCGATCGTGTCCACGATCTGGCCTGCACATCACCCAGAGTCGCCGCAGTTAGCGATGGCGTTCCCGGTTCTGCTATCAACGAACTAACGAAGCAGGTTGCCGAATTGACAAGGCAGATGCAGAAGCTCGTGTCTGAGAGGAGCGACAGAGGACGAAACCGACCTACTCGTCGGTCCAGGAGCAGATCTTCGTCCACCCCGAGGCAGCGGTCGAACTCCAATTACCGAAAGTTCCCGCTGTGCTGGTACCACGGCAAGTTCGGCGACAAGGCGGAGAAGTGCATCCGGCCTTGTGACTACAAGGCGGGAAACGCCGCGAGCAGTCGATAATGGCGACTGACGACTGCTCATCATCATCATCTTCGGGTCGCCTCTTCGTGACGGACCGGTCATCAAAGACGCAGTTCTTGACACTGGCAGCGACCTCTGTGTCTTTCCACGGTCTTTGCTTCGAGAACGTCGTGCCCGTAACAACCTCGATCTGTGCGCAGCAAACGGGTCTAGTATAGCAACTTACGGATATGTTCATTTAACTTTAGACTTTGGTTTGCGTAGAAGTTTTGCTTGGCGCTTTGTAGTAGCTGACGTTACCAAGCCTATAATTGGTGTCGATTTTTTAAACTATTATCATTTAATTGTAGATATTAGGAATAAAAAGCTTATTGATAATACTACGTCCGTATCTGCTGTAGCTAGCGTTGCTTCTTGTAATATTTTTTCTGTAAAGGTCTCAGCTGGTGATACTCGTTACCACAAAATACTAGGTGAGTTTCCAGACATAACCCGTCCTGCTGGTATACACCGCACCACACCTCACAACACAGTACACCACATCCGTACTACACCCGGACCCCCAGTGTCGTGTTCTCCCCGACGTTTAGCTCCCGACAAATTAAAGATAGCTCGCCAGGAGTTCCAGTCGATGCTGGCTAACGGTACAGCTCGTCCATCGGAGAGTCCATGGGCTTCACCCCTACACCTAGCACCCAAAAAAGACAACGGCTGGAGACCGTGTGGTGACTATCGCATGCTCAACGCTCGGACCGTGCCCGACATGTACCCAATCAGGCACATACACGATTTTGCCCACAGCATTTCAGGATGCAAAGTCTTCAGCACACTCGACCTTGTGAAGGCGTATAACCAGGTACCAGTTAGTCCCGACGATATCCCGAAAACTGCGATCACCACGCCCTTTGGATTGTTTGAATTTCCGTATATGACTTTTGGTCTTCGTAACGCGGGTCAAACATTCCAAAGGTTCGTGGATGAAATGACCAGGGGGCTTGATTTCGTCTACTGTTACCTGGACGATTACCTGGTGTTCTCAAGGTCAGAGGAGCAACATGAGCAGCACCTGCGCATCATATTTGAGAGGCTGAAGAAGTATGGAATGCTGATCAACACGGCTAAGTGCATCTTTGGGGCTAGTGAGGTAACATTCCTGGGGTATCACATCTCAGAGCACGGTACCCGACCACTGGAAGCCAAGGTTCAGTCCATTAAGGAGTTTCCAGTTCCCGCCACCGTACGGCAACTTAGGCGCTTCTTGGGAATGCTGAATTTTTATCGGCGTTTTCTCCCACAAGCGGCACAAACCCAGGCACCATTGCATGCTCTTCTTACAGGCAATGTCAAAGGTTCTCATCCTGTCACTTTGACAGGCGACACCTTGGCAGCTTTCGACGCCTGCAAAGAGAGCCTATCTAAAGCCGCATTGTTAGCCCACCCAGACTGTGCCGCCAAGCTTGCCCTTGTTACCGATGCGTCCGATAAAGCTATCGGAGCGGTTCTGCAGCAGCTGAAAGATGACGCTTGGGAGCCATTAGCTTTCTTCTCTCGGAAGCTTAGCCCTTCTCAAGAGAAGTACTCGCCTTACGACCGAGAGTTGCTTGCCATTTACGAGGCAATTAAACACTTTCGGCACATGCTCGAGGCTAGGCACTTCGTTGTCTATACTGACCATAAGCCCATCAGTTTCGCTTTTCACGAAAGGAAAACTAACTGTTCGCCTAGGCAGTATAGACACCTCGATTTCATTGCGCAATTCACGACGGACATACGCCACATATCCGGTAAGGATAATGTCGTGGCTGATACCTTGTCGCGCATTGAAGAGCTGAGTATGCCTACGAGCCTCGAGTCACTAGCCGAAAGTCAAACCTCAGACTCCGAACTCTCCAAGCTGTTGAAGGGAAATTGCTCGTTGCGCTTGGAGAAACGACAAATACCTGGGTGTCGCATTCCACTTTACTGCGACGTCAGTAACACGACCCCCAGACCATACGTCACAAAATTCTTCCGCAAGCAAATCTTTGAGAGCTTGCATTCCTTCAGTCATCCTGGCGCCAATGCATCCGCTAAGTTAGTTGCGGACCGGTACGTCTGGCCGGGCGTCAGGAAAGATTGCAAGGCTTGGGCGCGTGCTTGCATGGCATGCCAGCGTGCCAAAGTAAACCGGCACGTCACTGCACCACTCGGTACGTACCACCTACCACGAGCGCGGTTTAAGCAGGTCCATATCGATCTCGTTGGGCCACTTCCAATGTCGCAGGGTTACCGGTACTGTCTTACTGCCATTGACCGTTTTACACGGTGGCCAGAAGCAGTACCGATCGAGGACATAACCGCTGAAACTGTGGCTAAGGCGCTACTCTCGTCGTGGATTGCTCGATTCGGCTGCCCTACGACCATAACGACTGACAGAGGTCGTCAATTTGAGTCGGCGTTATTTAAATGCCTAGCTCAAATAGCCGGATTCGAGCACAAACGCACAACGGCGTACCACCCGGCATGTAACGGCATGGTCGAACGCTTTCATCGGCAATTGAAGGCGGCAATTGTTTGCCACGCTAACGACCGATGGACCGAGTCACTACCGCTAGTCTTGTTAGGTGTAAGAACAGCTTTTAAAGAAGACCTACAAGCTTCTTCGGCTGAACTGGTGTACGGGGAGCCATTAAGACTACCTGGTGAATTTTTTGAGCCGTCCGTTCCCGGTACCACCGATATGTCGGAGTTTTCTGCTCGGATACGGGATTTTGCGAAAAATCTGCGTCCCGTACCTGCCTCACGTCACAGCAGCCCAAAAATATTTATATTTAAGGAGCTCGGTACCTGTGATTTCGTCTTCCTTCGTGATGACGCATCACGGGGTTCATTAACTCCGGCTTACTCTGGTCCACACAAAGTGTTAACTAGAGATGAAAAGGTTTTTAAAATTTTACTCAACGGTAAAGAAGTCACTGTCACTATAGATAGGTTGAAACCGGCCTACATACTTTCCGACCGTTGTGACGACCCTACCCCAGAACCTGACGTACCAAAGGAGCGAGTAACTAGAAGTGGACGTCATGTCAGATTTCCTGATTTTTATCGCCCTTGACGGTCTCTGGAGGGGGGTGGTGTAGGCGCCTTTCCTACATTTTATATTATTTAGTAATAATAATAACTTAAATACATTTATTTATAATTAATATGAATATTTACATTACTATTTATTTATTATAATATAATTAATATCTATTTACATTTAATAACAACACATTTAAAAACACACATATTAGTATTTCATTATTATTTACATTATAATTATAATATTTAATATAAAGCGACGTAGGGCGTGCCGTGCTTTGGAAACGCGCACCATAGAACTTGTTCTATTGTCCGCGCTAATGATCTAGTTGCCTCGGCCGCGCCCGGTCGGCGCTCGCGCAGAGTCGCCAGTCGAGACACCATCACGACGCGAAGCGCTTGCCTCTTTGCTCCCGCTCTCGACCTTGCGCTGACTTTGATTCATGCTAACCGCCTTACGCTTTGAACTGTTGTTTTCTATTATCTATCTGTATTCTTCTTTCCGCTTCTGAACAATCTTGTGCTTGTGCCTGTGCGTGTGAAATCTGTACTCCTTCCGTATTTGTGTTTTATATGTGTGAGAATTTGTGTTGGATAATATACCATTATTTGTAAGTTGAACAATTTATTATTTCTCACATCAACAATATTAAGTGGTTGTTAAGTGAACATCTACTCCTACTCCTACCAACCATATTATTATTAAACTCTTTCTAAGCATAGAAATAAAATTGTGCATACGAAGAATTATCCTACCAGCCTTTATAAATTTGACCTACTGCTGGGACACAAGGCCTCCTCTTGCCATTGAAGGAGGTTTAGGCAGTAGTTCGCCATACTTACCCAATGTGAAATGGTGGAAGAAGTATAAGGTGATCAATACCCATTTGCTGATCCATTAGTCACCTTCTACGACACCTATTGGAGAATATGGGGTGATGCTATTCTACTCTGCCGGCATCACATGGCTCACACGAATAATTATTTTGCAACTTTATTTTTATACACACTTTTAGGGCTGTTTTACATAACGTTGTAATCAGACCCAATTGCGAGTTAACATTAAACGTAACCAATAAAAGTTTCGTGAGTTCTCGGTTTTCATGCATCGTTTTTGATCCATTTTATTTGATGTTTCGAGAGGTCGTCGTACGGGTTATATTTGTTTGTTACTGTCGATAGACAAGAGCATTTTGCTTGCGAGATTTGCTTTATTAAAATATTCATTGAATTATCGTAGCGAGTACTTGTCTTGAATATATGATTTGTACGTGTTCTTTTTTTACGCCGGAAAAGTTCTTGGCCTTTATATCAGCTATTGGTAAATGATGATGAGCCCGTAAGCTAGCTTCACCTGAAACCCTCAATCATTCAGGGACTGCCAATCTTATCACTAACTGTCAGCATATAATAAAAATCGTCATCATCAAAACAGCCTTTAATAATGCGACCCGCTGCTGCGACAGAAGGCGTCTCCTTGTCATTGAAGGAGGTTTAGGCAGTAGGCCACCACGCTTGCTCAATACGGATTGATGGACGGAGTATAAGGTGATCAGTATTTATACTCCCTTTTCCTGCTCCATTAGTCACCTTCTATGACACCCATTGGAGGATATGGGGTGAAAATAATTTAATCTGCCGGCATCACATGGCACTCAATAATGCTGTAACATTATTGTTTTGGTGCTAGGTTCTGATCGGGGTCCACGTCCGGAAGTCTCCTCGTGGCGGACCCTGGTAACGTGGTGGGAAAACTTTCTCGGCGGGTGTGTGGCATTTGAAGTCACATGCCATCATCGAGTTGTTTTTGTTTTCCCACCACGGCTAGTTCCGGACGGCGCTTTTCAGAGTGGCGACTGCGCCCGAAGTCCCCCGGGTTCGGTCCGATGGCTGTACCCGGTATCCTCGTCAGGAGGACGCGTCAGGTCGAGTAGACGTCAGTAAGGAGGCGGCCTATAAGGCTCACGCCGGCCAGTGGCCCACAGGGGCTGGCGTTAATCGGTAGCCCCTGTGGGCTGCTGGCCACCAATTGGTGCACAAGGAGTGCCTAGACGGGCAGCGTTGGGACGATCTCGGTGTAGTTGCGCTCACGTGCGCAGATCCCGACCTGTTCCGTAATAGCGCACTGGAGGTCAGGCCGGAGAGGATGTTCAGTGGATATGGAGGGAACGCCTTTACCTCGAGACCCACATATCCCCTGCGGTTGGCACCACCCAGCAGGTACGATGCGTAAATGCATTAGACCTCCCCGTCAACTAAAAAAGGCTCTGATAAGATGGTGAAAGCTGGCCAGGTAGACTTAGAACAAGTCCTACCACCAACCACCCGCAAAAATTGTTCTCCCATAAGAATTGATCTTGGGATCTGGATCAAGAACACGAACCAATAGAACACAGAGGTGGCCAAAAATTTCTATATAATAAAAAAAAAAAAAAAAAAAAAAAAAAATTTCTTTATTTTTCCACCTCAATATTACATGCTTAGCCTTAAATACAAATAACAAAGAAATTAAGCTTAAAACTAGGTAAGCGAAAACACATAATATTTGGGAGGACTGGAGCCTAAACTAGGAAATACCTGTATTTCAGGACTCCAGGAACCTCACCCGAACCATATGGTTATATAAACAGAGCTTCCACAAGATAATTAAGTATGCGTGCAAATTTGTGTTTGTGAGTGTGTGAATATGTATGTATGTATGTGTGAGTGCTTATATCTGTACTTAGGTGTACCTAGGTGTTTTAGTTATTTTATTAGTGCTTCCGTTTCATAGTAATTCAGTTCCATTAGGTAGTTCCTGAGTATAGTTTTGCAATGATACGATATTTTGGGATAAATATTTAGTGCGGAGTTCAATTTATTGTATAAGTTGTTTGCGAGAAAGGTTGTATGGCGACGAAAGAAGGCGGTGTTGTGTTTGATGGTTTGACATACTTTTGGCGACCTACGACTGTTGGACTGCTGTGTGGGGGGGTAGTAGCTTAGGAGTTTGTGCTGTCGTATTGTGACCTGCATGATAAATATTTGTCTTACTGTCATAACTTTCGCATCTTTATAGAGACTTTCTGTTGGGTATAAGAAAGGTTTCCGGAACATCACTTTAATCAATGAGCGTTGTGCCCGCTCCAGTTTTATGATTTTTGTTTTACATGCTCCACCCCAGACTGGTATACAGTAAATGAGTATGGATTGAACAAGAGCGTAATATACGGATTTAAGTAATTTGGGTTTAAGTATATTTCTAAGTTTTCTAAATAACCAGATTAGTTTCCTTACGCGTGTAGACAAAACTTCGACTTGGATATTCCATGTCAGAGTTTCATCTAATTGTACTCCAAGATATCGTATGACATTAGTTTTTTGAAGAGGGGTGCATGGACATGACAGTAAGTTCGACCTGTTACATGAATGTATTTTTAAGGAAAATTGGTTGGGTTTGGGCTGGGTTGATTTATTAATAGAGAAGGTGATATACTTGGATTTATTTATATTTAAGGTAAGGAGATTTTTGTTTAACCATGATGATGTTTGCAGTAGTCCTTGTTCTGCATACGAGCGCGCCTCGGCCCAAGTCTCCCCCTGAAATACTAGAGCTGTATCATCGGCGTATGAAATTACTTTGCCATTATGTGGTATGAATTGACACAGTTCGTTTATGTAAATTAGGAAGAGACTTGGGCCCAGGACACTTCCCTGTGGGACACCACAAGTGACAGGGAGGGGATAGCTAACGTGGTCACCTATTTTAACCGTTTGGTATCTGTTAGTGAGGAAGTTCTGAAAAAGTTTCAAAGGTAGGCCTCGGATTCCAATCTGTTCTAGCTTAGTTAATAGTGTGTTAATGGAGACGGTGTCGAACGCCTTTGCCAAATCTAGGAAGACTCCTACACATCTCTTGCCCTTGTCTAGATTACTCACGATATCATTTGTGAGTTCGGCTATCGCGTCTTCGGTTGATTTTTTTGCCTGGAAGCCAAACTGCGAATCGGCAATGATATTGTTTTCTTTTAAGTATGACATCAACCGTTTATTAATAAGCTTCTCCAAGAGCTTAGACATAACGCTCAGCACTGAAATCGGTCGGTAGCTTTCGACACAGTCTCCATTTCCACCTTTGTGGATAGGGTGTATTATGGACCGTTTAAAACTGTCTGGGAAAATTCCGTCATTTATGCACTGGTTAAATATGTGTGTCAAAATTGGGGTTATAGTGTCTTTGACGCGTTTTATGAAAGCAACCGGAATTCCGTCCCAACCTGTTGCGGAATCATGTTTCAAAGAAAGTATCAGGGCTCCAATTTCGTATTCGTCCGTTTGTAGCAATAGGAAGGAATTCTTTTGGGGTGAGCTGGTGATTTTGCACTCTGATTGTGTTCTATTGTGTTCTATTATGTTATCAGCTAATTTTTGGCCTATACTAACGAAGTATTCATTTATTTGGTTCACAGATGATAGTGCGTCATTAGGGTTAAATTTTAAAAGTTCTTCGGCTGGATTTTTCTTAGCAGTTGTATTGGTGAATTTTCTTATCATTTTCCATGTCTCTTTTGTGTTTTTACATTTATCAACTTCTGAGCTTTCAAGCAAAAAGTGTTAAAAACCGTAACCCGACTAAGCCAAAAAAAAACGAATCGGCCAAAATCGGGGCTCAAAAGTAAAAATGAACGCCTCCTATTATTAAAGTCATTTAAAATGAAACCTATGTTACGCAAATTATAATAACGATTCCATTGAAACATTATTCATTTAAATCGGATGAATAGTTTAGATGCTATTGAGGAACATACAAACATACACAATAGACTCCTAAAATCATAACCCTTTCCCTTGGCTTCACGACGTCGGGTAAAGAGCAACCATTTTTCTCATTGCTTTGAGTAATAACCCGTAACACCGGCCTTAAAGACGTTATTTCCTTCACTAATTATGGGTCTTTATAACATTATTAGACATTAACCGGCGGGCGTATGGGAGTATTGCACTACTAACCTATATTATTAGGGTGTTCGCCGGGTTAACGACGCTGGTTGTATTATAATTAAACGGGGATTTGGCGCGAGGCGTCTTCCAACCGTATTCGAGATGGCTTGGGGAAGAAGATTCGAGAAGTGAAATAAATCAATTAAACATTAAGTCTAAGAGTGCGTTGCACCGAGTACTACGTTATTGTCACTGTTAAAGTTAATTTTAACTGAAACTTTGACGATAACCATCAAAGTCCACTATCTCCTGTTGCACCGTCATGTAAAATATTATAGTTAAAGTTAAAAGGGTTACAAGTGAAAAGACGTTTCCCTTCCCAAAAAATCACAGGGATAAATTTTTTGACTATACTTCAAATTGCGTTGTCAAACACAAACCACCTTACGTCATTGAAATTGAAATTGATTGCATTGACACAAACAAACTGTAACTTTTTTTTTTTAATTTATTTGTAACCTTATTTATTATACATAATAATTAACTTAAAATACACAACATCTGCCAAACTACATAGTAGTTTGTCGGCAGTAGTTCCCGTAACTTTAACGCTAACCGTCCGAAGTTGAGCGGTTATGGTTATCGTTATTTATTACATCATTTTAACCATTGTTAAAATGATGCAACCTGTATTTCGCTTAACCAGAGATTTGACGGCACCTTTGGCATTTGTTATCTTTATAGTTACTTGGTGCAACTAAGCCTAATTAACGGAAAAAATAGATGACGGTTAAAAATTATTAGTGCCTATAATAGTGAACTAAAAATTTTGCAACTTATACGCATCTTCAAAGTTATGTCATCGCAGATGTATCAAAATTGGGTCCATATTGGCTCAAATAATATTCTAAATCCTTTTCTTTGTCTTACTACCGATTTGTGTTCATAATAATCACTCTTCATAATTTTATTTTTCATGCATTTTTATTACTACCAACGGAGTTCATAACAGTTAGTGATCATATTTTTTTAATTAATACTGGTACTACCTTGTTGCTTACAAAAACAGTGCACTCCGCCTGGTCAATAAAAAAAAATAACCCTAAACCTACCCATCGCCCAGCCATGTAGGTGTATAAAACACTAGACTCGCCCAAAAAGGTATGATTAATGATATTATGAATTTCAATGATTATTTTTTATGAATTTATGAAGAATGATTTGTTATGAAGAATGAACATTATGGTTTTAAATGGTATGAGAAATATTTTGGGATCTCCAATGAAAGGAATTGAAAAGTTATGTAATAAAATATTGGTAAATATTTTTAATATAAAAAACTGCCTTCAAAACTAATAAGAATTATTTTTTAATTTTATTTTTTAAAAATCTATATGCTTTTCGAGGTAGGTGCCCACATTAATATATGTAATAAACGTTGTCGCTTGTGTTTGAAACATTTACAGCCGTATTCACAAACATTACTATGAGGTTTCTCGACTATTGGATAAGTTAACGCATTGAATTAAATACAGCTCTGTGTTTGGTTCGATTTGTTGAATGTTCTGACGTTTTATTACTTCAAATCTACCTCAAACTTTATTTTACTTAAGTATAATTAAATAAGCGTGTAGCACTTTTGCTTCGATGTAAACGATTGTTCAAAAATCGCGATACCTAAACTCGCAGTGTAAGAAGCGATTAAAACTCATAATTGACATCGCGATACAAAATAATACAAATATCAAGATGTCAATTATGAGTCTTATTCATTTGTGGTTATTTCATATCAAAAAAATGAAATGAACAAAACTGAACTTTAAAAAAATCTAAATAAACATGGGCGAAGCTACTTGTGGGATTAAATAAGTTTGTTAAGAATTCTGCCGAGCAATTCCCAGACGTAAAGCGTGGAGCACTTTACACTTTTCAGTTCACGAGATTTCTTAAAATGTCTTACACTTAGACTCAGTTGGTGTTATTTTAACGTTTATCCAGTGAATAATTTTATGAAATGAAAATTATTTATGTAGTACAAGACGGGTACTTTCGATGGCATATTCTTGAAAATATACCTTTTAACGTTAACGGGGTAGCACCTAGGTGGTTCTTTATAATTCAACTCACCTGAATCTTAGTAGAGCAGCATTTTAAACAATGGTAATACAAAGGAGATAGGGCATCTCCCTATGAAGGTTGGGGACGAGATTAAGATTTTTGAGCCTACATCTATCAAATAAGCATAAAAATATTGCTTATAATCGATAATTTAAAGACTCTTTTATTTATTTTTTTAATCCGTACTGTCAAAAAGTTCTATCTATTCTATTCTATTCTTAATTAAAGGCATCGCATTAAAGGCGTCGCATTAAGCGTACGCATTTTGCCAATGTCAAGTGGAAATATAACTAAAGTAACAAAAATTGTACAGTTAATTGAGGTTATTAAAAATGGAGTCTCTCAACACGTGTTTTTACGACAAGAACTCGGGAGAAACTCCTGTCAAAAAGTTAATTGACTTAAAAGGAAACTATGCATACCTATATAACCACTAGTTCTGAACCCGCTATTATTTCTTCAACTTCTTTTAGCTTAATTTTGATTAATAAATATCTGCATATAGTCTTACATTGAAAATGCTCCCACAATAGCTACTGCTTGTCAAAAAATTCGGAAACCAACGCTAACATCTACTTTTCAGTACAGATTTATATGAAACGTTTGAACAAGTTATAAGCGTTGCGGAACGTTGGGATGGTATCCAAAACATCGCTAACTGCAGTGTGGCCGCCTATATAATACCTACCTACCATACCTTTATAGGTTACACAGATATCAATTCGCAATTTTTTTCTCTATGTATCTTATAGCTTATTGTTGTCTTAATATATCCACAAAATAACATAAAATTTAGATTTGTGTTTCCTTAAAAAATCGCAAATATTTGTATGGAAAAATGAATTTTCTTAAATTCTCCATACAAAACGGCAATTTCAACTTAAACCCCTAATTTCTAGTCATAGGTATCACAAGAGATTTGTTGAGGTCAAACCGATGTACTATAATTAAATATAACATAAGGAATATAAGATAATAAAGGTCTCCTGTTCGTCATAATTTTTGTTTTTGAGTCATGATATTAGTGAGGATTTACATTCACCTTAACTATAACCGTAGCTAAAGATATAAATCCATAATTGGATCTATCAGAAGAATCCCCCGTTTGGTTTGTTTATAATAGGCACCACGACGGTATACATCATGTCTTCAGGTAATTAACAGTGACAATTATCAGCTCGGAAAGAGAACGCCTCATTTTAACTATGAACGTTACGGAACGGCGGCTACGAAACGGCTTCGGATCGTACCGGATTGGTGCCAAGGTGATAAGTGTCACTGTACCTTTATGATTCACAAATACACATATGAGTAATGTAACAAAATTCCGTTATTTTCAATATCCAAATAAAAATTATAATTAGAATACAAAAATTAACATTACAAGATTCATCTTTATCAGTAACAACCGACAATTTCAGTTATATCCAATGCTTTATAATACGTAGGAGATAGTGGAGGATTATTTGAATAATTGTAGGAATTCAATAATGAATTTACTCTAACAGTATCTACATAGATTCTGTGATTTTAATTAAACTAATACTAGCATCGTTAGTCATGTATTTCTAATCTAACTGTGGATTGTTTTGAAAGAAAACGAAATGTCTGGCAAAGTTCTTACATTTTGATTGAAATGGATAACTTAAAATAACTTTTAGACGATATTTGATTCATAGTATAACAATGGAGCACCTACACTTGCCAACACAGTCACATTAATCTTGTAATAAATAAATAAAATATTTTAAGATAATAATTGAAATTGAAATTTCCCATAGGTATGCAAGTTTAGTTGTATCTATTTACTTTTTTTGCTGTGCAGAGCAGGTTAAGTTTATACAAATTTTTGAAATTTCATGGCTTACTAATGTCTTAGCAATGTTATAATTGTAGTTGTCAAATAAAATACCAATATAAGAGTTAGATGAATCTCTACTGATTTCCCAAATAATAATAAAAACCAACAATTATAATAAACCAAATACCAAACTGACGGCGCATTAGTTGTAGCGGACTAGTCTTTTCACAAGTATTGTGTCCTACCCACTGACCGTACTATTTATAGCGAGTGGAATTTATTTTACATTTTTTAAAATATTTTATTACCTCATAATTATATGGAATTACTAATGTATGGGCAAAAACTTTTACCCAAAATATCACATCCCAAACTATTTTACGTAAATTTTCATTTTAAGTTATTATTCAGGTGAAAAAAACTTATTTTTGGCAAGTTATTATTTAACAAACAGTCGTGTAGGTACATACAACATTATTTGACTCTCCTGAAAACAGTGCAGTCCGCTTGGTCATAAAAATAACACTGAACTAACGTTTAGTCGAAAATCACTCCTTCGAACAACGTTTAAGCAAATAATCACTTTGTATAATATCGATTTACATAATTTTCATTAATTTCATTGAATGTTTATTTGCGATAACAACATTTGCGCTATTGATCAAAAAGTATAATGTTCAGGTGGTATAACATGTATTTTATTGAATCAATTGAACAATAGTTTAGCGAAGAGCGAAGCGACGAGCGAGTTAGGTTGACATGAACACAGTGCCAGAAGCGACTTTTAGGGCATTTTCACTGAATTATTACTGAACTGAATATTCGATACGATCTTTCGACTATCATTATTAGTCTAGTTAAACATTAGGTTAAATAAAATTAGCGTATTTAAAATTCAGTGAAATGACATTATGTCAAAGAAATATATATGCTAAATAAAATGCTTTTAATTAAATATTCGGTCAAATGAATAATTATGCGGAATGATTTTATTGTAACTGAAATTAGGCGGAGTTATTTTCGACTAAACGTTGTTATACCAATCAAGGGTGAACCCCATAAGTCGGCCATTTAAAACTTGAAAAAGTAAAATGATAATGTTCTCTTAGATTTGCGCGAGCACTACACATTATAAATAAAACAATTTATAAAGAATACTTATAAAGAAACACCCAAATTTCAATAGAGAAGATGGCTGGGCCGTATACCACCTGCTTGGGATCCAGTTATTAAAATTATTAAAACTCAAGCAAACCACCACACAACAAGACCTAATGACACCGTGAGCTCCGTTTGCGTGAAACGGAACACTCCAAATTAATAATTAAAGTGACGGTAGATTTAACTATTTCATAAAATATGACAACCTACATCCTTAGTCATCCCGTAACCACGAACGCTGAAAAGTGTTACGAAACGTCGGGCTATAATAACATCATGTAAAATCTAATTACACGCGAGTTAAATCCGTAAAAGTTGTTTTATTTATAAGTAAAATGATGCCAAATGATAATTAGACCAAGTGAAGCTAAAGATTCATATTAGGAATCATAAAGTTTGGGAAGCATGAAAAATATTTTATCCAAAAGGCAGTACATAATTTACCTCTAAGACTGTACTAGGTGCCCGCTTTTTGCACCATGTACAGCAAAGACGCTATTGACATTTTCATCCAATCAGCTGTAAAGGTCGGTGACCTCGTAGCAACGTTAGAAACAGCCAATTTGCCCCGACCGCCGGTTTTCCACCAATTTGCCTGGCATTTGCTTATTACATAGCATGAGGTACTGCGTCTATTAGGCTACGATCCAAATCCATAGCCACGTAAGCAAGGTAATCCAGAATACTTAAGCAGGTTAGCTTTGTCGTTTATATTGATTACGTACCGGGTGTGGAAACGTTTATCAGGTTTTCGATTAGATTGGTTATGGTTAGTGTTACAGCTTGTTTAGACTCACTAGTTACCATTTACTTAAAATTAAAATCTGTACCAATAAGAATAGTCCAGCTTGTCGCTCATTGAAAGAGTTCCATGTTGAATTGTTTAAGAAACACCGAACAAATGATGCGAATCTAAGCCATTTGCATTTATAATCTCTCAAGAATATTTAAAATATAATAAGATCTTCTATACTTTGGTATTGTACTAGATGGTTGAAACAATACGTTCAGAAAATAAAATATTAAAATAAAATTTTAGTATTAATAAACCCTTTAACATAACTTGTTTGATACTAGATAATGTAAGGTAGTTTCATCTTAACTGGGCGCCAAATATTTGCAAAAATATTTCGTTCGGGAAAGTGCAAATTTCAAAGATTTGATGAAACAATGTTGACCATAAAAACACAAGCACCAAGCACTGACAAATTTCGTCAGCGAAAAGCAGTGTCTCGGTGGCGTAATTAGTCAACGCAGCCGCCCGGATTGCGGAAGATGCGGGTTCGAGTCCTGCCTGAGGCAAGTCGATTTTTTTCAGTGCATATTTCTAGTATTAATATTTACGCGTTTGTAAACGCAAAAATAAAATTATTCCATAACTTGTTTGTAAATGCTATATCATCGCTTATAAAGCCATTAGTCATAACAACCATAGCCACATCGTTACGTAGTACTTTAATAAAAATACATACAAAATGAACTCTTATACTAATGGAAACAGATGCTATAATACGCTATCCAACTAAACTACGACTACCGTATAAGCATTCTCGCAGCGTAGCGCTCTCAGGTAGAAAAGGGCAAAATATAGCCTCAGACGGTACAAGAGCCCTAGAGAAGAATGATTCACTTTGCATTATGCTATTTGTGTGCCACAAAATTACCTCGCTCGGTATTCGCTAAAATGTTTACGCAGAACAGAATTGTATTTCAATATACGGATAGTAAAGGTTTTTTTTTCCATTTTTAAACAGTGAAAGCTTTATTATGTGTCGCTGCAAACATATGCAGAGCCCGCCCCGGGCCTGATCAAAACGTAAATTTTTAAAGTAAGCAAATATTCAGAACCTGCGACAGTTTAAAGCTCCGTAGAGATAAGAAGACACTAAAAATACAGTGAAGGTCTGAAGTGTTAGTAGCGCTCCTGATTTGGATATATTTTGCAACAGTTTTCCTAAATTTAAGTCTTTGGTCTCAGAGTACTTATCAGGCCAAGTGTTGGGCTGATGGGTACTCTGACATTTAGTCCCTGCTTTGTACTTTCTACTCAGTTTTTGTTTTTTAGGACGTAATTAATTAGCGCAAGTGTTATGTACGCCGTTATTTTGGTGCATATCAGAAATTGTTTTTCTAGATTATTTTTAATGTAACATTGTTTAGTACCATGTGGCTTGTACTTATATAAATAATAGTTATTTATTATACAAGAGTGGAAAGTTCCTTTTTAACCGCGTGCTCGATTTGGATGACCGAGCAAGCGAAGGATTCTAAAGTTAAATCACGAGCGCAGCGAGTGATTCTAAATTAGAATCCTGAGCGTCAGCGAGGGAAACAAACGAGCACAAGGTGAAAAATCTTTCCACTCGAGTGCAATACGTAACTTTTCATCCCACCTCAGCGAGGAAATGACAAAATGAAAAAGAATTTTTTCACAATTTAAAAAGTTCTAATCATAAATTTGGCACCATAGAGGTTACATTAAATAGGTTTAATGACGTTTTGAATTTACAATTATATTGAGTACTCATTATATGTGATGTTCTAAATTCAAATCTACTTTGCCACTCAAGCGAATAAAATAGAATTTTCCAGCCAGATTTCGAAGCGCAAAATTACACTTTCCGAGGTGGTGGGATGAAAATAAAGTATTACTACACCTTTTATAAAAGCGAGAGAGATTGAAATTGTAAGCGAATCGTTCTTAATCTTATAACACTACTAATATTATATTGAACAGACTGCCTAAACAAGTGGCCATACGATACCATGGAATGCTCATAAAAATAATGAATGAAACTGAAGTAATATTGAGAAACACCGTGGAGACCGTCATGTCAAATGTAAGAGTTGGCGTTGTAATAAGTAGAAACGCTTTGTAGCGTTTACCATTTGTCTAGGCATTTAGGTTAAAATTAGTTCGCTAATAGTCTTCTAAGGTGTGTTATACGAATTAAAACATTAACTCTTCATGATCCACATGTGTTTTCAAATTTTGAATTCATTATGTACGTTTAGTCGACGCTTTTTCGGTGAAGGAAAACATCGTGAGGAAACCTGCACACACCTAGGAAGAAATTCTTAGGTTGTGTGAAGTCGACCAACCCGCACTTGGTCAGGGTGGTTGACTAAGGCCTAATCGCCCCTAATGTGGGGTAGGCTCGAGCCCCTCGGTGGGGAAATTATATGAGCTGTTGATGAAGATGTCCATGACGTTCATGTGGGTCACTGCACCGAAATAGTGAAATGGGCTGTAATTTCATGAACGTTACAGATAATAAATAACTATGTGTCTGAACTTGTGGTCTTAAAAATTGGATAAAATACCAATGAGCGGTCGTCATTTATATTACGGTCATGTTTGGTTAAACAAAATATATATGTATGAGTGAAAATATTATATCCAATCATTTAAAAATGCAAAACACGTGAGTTTTTTTGCCTAAATTAAAATCCGTTTTTTGGACATTATACGTGATTCTGTCACTAAACGACACTTGTCATTAAAGTATTTTCATGCTATTATTTATAAGCTTGCACTGCACGCCCATGACATACATATGAGCCATTCATGAAATAGGTGTTAGAAACTACCCCCTCCCCATCCCTCACCCCCCACCCTCCTCCCTGGTCAAGCCTTATCAAAAGTATTTGCGGATTTATAAGCTTTTAAAAAATTCATAGGACGTTTAACCCGATTTTGAGTGAACAGTTAATGAAACAGTTGAGTTGATCAGTCCGAGTTAGATACCTATATCAACTACTCTTCCAATCTACTGCAATAATAGGGTTGGAAACCTTAACATCTCTGTGTCAATAGTTCACCGAACCGCCATCAGTCTGACATCTTTAGTGGTGCTGACTTCTATAAGACACTTAAACGATTTATATCAGGTGCTTAAAATATTTTGTGTGCGGCCGAAAATTTTGCGTCAGCATTTTCCGACAACTTTGACCTAGTTTGAAACACATGCAAATTAAGAATTACTGACTAAAATGTATACGGAAATACTTTATCATACTTGCATCTTATTTAATAATAAAAAGACCTAGACATCCACCAATATTCGCTCCTGATATTTATCTCAATACAGAGTTTTATTCCGATGTCGAGATTGGATTCCGTCTATTGTTATGCTAAATCAATCGTCTGAGATACTCCCAATTATATTTCTCTCATTAAACTTGCTTCGATAATGGTTGAATAGGCAAAACGTTTGTGATTAGAAAATCCTCTTTCAGTTATGGATTCCAAATTCGCTCCAAGAAAATAGTACATTGTTCACCGCGGGACGAAAGTGTCAGATTACCAACGAGGGAGCAGTTTGAACACAATACTTCCGAGTTGGAAATGGAACTTTCTCCCAAGTGTTACATAGTGCTTTATACTACACCTGTGAGGAACATTCAGGGACTTGTTAAATTAAAATAAGCAGTACCTATAGTAAAATTATAAAGAGATTATGATTAAGCAACACTAGTTGCAGATGTTCTGCGGAACACCGGCCAACCAATGGCCTGGTAGTTGTCGCAGCGCGCGTCGTTGCCTAGCACCCCGCTGACGGCGGCGACGCCGATGCCACGTTAGAACAAGATTTTCATACAACTTTTCCTCCCGCTAAACACGTTAGAAATGGATTTTCATACAACTTTTCCTCCCGCATATTTAGGTCGAAGAAAAGATCAACTTTCTCTTTTCAATTTGAGGGAATAATAGGTACTGTTCCGATCAGGTGTAGTATAAAATGTATTTTAGTGCATCGGTCTAGAAGTTTAACTTATTATATTTTCCATCAGGCCTACATGGTGTACAAAGGACACGGGAAGGACGAGAGAGAAAAAACTGGTAAATTCCGGTCTCGGCCAGCAGAATCTACATATACAATGACTACAAACAGGAGCACCAGATTCTGCGATAACATGACAGAAAGGGAGCTTGAGGTAAAACTATATATAGACTTAGTTGTAATGGACAATAATGTTTAAACTTATAATATAGTCACAAGCGATTATTGTTGGTAGTAGCAGATTAAGAAACATACTTGACATCAACTCGTTACCTCCACTTTTTTACAATGGTACTGCTATTGCCTACATGGATAGAGTGAAAAATCTTGGTCTTATAATAGATTGTAATATGTCTTGGGTGTCTCAAGTTAATGAAGTTAGTAGGCGTATGCATTTCTCCTATCACTCTCTCAAGCGACTTCAATACTTTCTCCCTTTTAAAACCAAAATTATGCTAGCGCAATCTCTTTTACTTCCTATTCTTGACTACGCTGATATATGCTATTTGGATGTAACTGAGGAACTACTCAACAAACTAGAACGTCTACAGAATCTGGCCATACGATTTATTTATGGCCTGCGAAAATACGATCACGTTTCTGCATTTCGTAGAGAGTTAGAGTGGCTTCCGATTCGAGATCGGCGTAATGTGCATCTCCTTTCCAATCTCTATAAAATACTGAATGATCCTAATGCTCCTTCCTACCTTCGATCCCGATTCCAGCTCTCTCCACCTCCCACTCGCTCTAGGCGGCCTTGCGTTACTAAAATGCTTGAGCTCCCGAAGGGCAACACCAATTTTCACCTTCACTCCTTCTCTTTTCAAGCTGCTCTGCGATGGAACGGTCTACCAGCCGTAATCCAAGATAGTCCGTCTGCCACTACTTTCAAAATAAGACTGAAGAAGCACTTATTACAAAAAATCTATAATTGATATATATTTTTATTATATGTATTTGTAATATGTAATGTGTGTATGTATGCATATAGGTAATATGTAATGTGTGTATGTATATGTATAGTCATATGTATGTATTTTATTTAAGTATGTTTTTTATTATTATCTTGTCTATAATATCTTTTTTTTACCTTTATATTGCATTTCATTGTCCCCTACATAAATATTCAAACGCATTCATGGGTTGACTGGAAGAGATCTCTTTTAGAGATAAGTTCGCCTTTGCTAACAATTGTATTTTTAAATTTTGTAACATGTTTTTACAAATGCAATAAAGAGTATATATATTAATCTTCTGTGTTTCGGGTTGAAGGAAAAGGTAGCCAGTGTAATTACTGGACATGGAAGGCATTTCATCTTAGGCCTTAGGATAACACCGCACCTGCAATACCAAGGGATTTTTTCCTTGTTATTGCAGGTATTTATAGGCGGTATCCACTTACCACCAGGTGGGCCGCCAGCTTGTCTGTCATCTAGTTGAATTACAAAAAATCTTATTCAGTTTCTTAATATGATTTTATTAACTTAGAAGGGCTTTTAAACAGTACTCTGGACTACTTCGAACTTCGAAACTAAGATACTACTCGTAATTACATAGTGTTATTATTTTCTATAACGAGTCATCATAAATTTTATAAAGTCCTGTGATTACAGTGTTAAAAAACATGAAATAAAATATAATAAGGTCTAGATAACCAGCAGTTAAGTGAGCAACGACTCGATTTCATATAAATAAATAAAAACGTAGGAACGAGTCTCTAAAGAGTAGTATAGTGCACAACAAAAGACGAACGGATTGAACTTATGCCGCAGTCAGATGCATTTTCCCGCACTATTTACTCAAGAAATTGGTCTTTCGTATTTAGAAAGAAGAGTACATATTATGTTACTAAGTTGACGAGATGTGTTGCCCTTTATTTAAGTTAGAACACTTTGTGGTTTTATTAAATCTCCTCGTTTACTTTGTAGAAAGTTATTCTGAGGTATATAAGCACATAAACGTATCTAAGTGTAGGGGTTATAATTCATTGGTTTATATATTTTAGGTAATAAGCAAACTGAGAAATTTTCTATAAAGCTAAACTTAACTTGCCGTATTATAAAATATACTTATGTCTTTTGAAGAAATTCTCCACCCTTATATTTACCTGTTGTGCTACATAAAATCATAATAATAATCGTTCATTTTCTCACTGCTTACATACCTATGCCCAAAATGCGTAACTTCTAACTTATGAATTTTAAACTACCTATTATATTATTTAATTTTCTTTTATTTTGTCCAAAGGAGGAGTTCAGAAAGATATGCAATCAGCTGGAAAAGTTGAGGGAACGTTGTGGCACAGGAGCTGCTGTGACGAAACGCATCACTGCCATGCAGGACGCAGCAGCGCTACATGACAGGAAGCCTGCAACATCAGATCACTCAGCTCCACTAAAACTTAACACAGTATTTAGCGCGGTTGCTGATCGACTCATGTGTACAGTAACTCCGGCAGAAGAATCAAGTAGCAGTGGTAGAGACTTGCCTTTCGAAGCACCTCCAGCATACAGACACAAAACGTTCAGTCCAACTAAGAGCATTGAACCAAGTAACACAGAGCAGAGTCAAACTGACGTCACAACCGATTCCCCTAAAAAGAAACCAGAAGAAGAAACAAAAGACGATAAACAAAATGGTGTGTTCAAAATATCTGGTGAAGCGAACTGTAGTGATATAAGACCTCCTGAAGTGGCTAGTCAAAATGGTTTTGGTGGTAAAAGTGAAAAACCTAGTGAACTGAAATCTAGTCCAGGTAGTGCTGAAACAGTGCGAGGTGTAAGGTCAGGTCACGCAAGAACTCATGCTATTGTTATTAATTTAGATGATAAGAGTCGCTTTACTGAAGAGGTAACTGTTTAAATTGTATATTTTGAAGACTGTACTTATGTTCCCTAGATTTCGTCCTCTATAATGTCCTTGTGGAGGGTATATTTTGAAATTTGTTGTTTGTTGCTTGGGATGTGAATGTGAGTGTATATTACAAATGCAAGATTGTAAATAAGTTGAGATTGCGAATTAATAGTTTAATAATAATTCAAAATATACCTTTCAAAAGTATCTTCATGATTAAGTAGTTTTGTATAGGTATATTAATGCTAGTCTTTACTGTGATTCATAGGGTTTTAAAGTATTTATAAAGAGTTTCGTAAACGATTCATAGTTACGAAAATGCATATCAATTGTAACTCTTTTCGGGTAAAATGTTTTAGCTTTTATTTTTCTAGTGCTCTAATTACAAACTAAGCATAAACAACTTCGCACGAGATTGCTTTGTAAATTAATTTATGAAAAAAATTCGTGCAAATATAAAACGGGTGTTTCGATTTTAAGCTACAATTTAAGATAACGTAAGATTTAACTTCGTTGCTTTATCAACGGAACGACAGTAGAAACTTTAAATGTCTGTGTACTCACTTGAGTACACGCGGTGCCAAGAAGTCAAATCTTATGTTCAGGCGCGCGTGATACGCGCTCATATTTAGCCATGTACATATAATATTCAAAAGAAATATCTTGCTTACTTATTCAAACAATCCGTATTTCATAAAATCCTAAAAGTATAATATCAGCAATCTATAATATCAATAAACACGAAATGAACACTTTCATTCATTAATTGGAACATTTCAATCTGTTATTTTCAATCAAAGTTGGGAAAAGGAGCAATATTTGTTCTTACTTATAAACATTTTATATGCGTTCACTGATTTAAAACTATTTTTATTTGCATTGATACAATATTAAGAATTCTGAGATTCTTGATAAGTTTAATTTTTGGCTAATATTAAGGATACTAACCAATCCATTTCATGCATGTTTACAGAGCACTTTAAAAAGTAAACATGTATCTTTGGAGTTTGGAAGAGAAACTAATGCAAAAGTAGTTGATATGCAAACTGCAAATAAATAAATGTTACAAGTAGTCCTTCGAAGTTTGTACAACGGCAATAATCGTCGGTCCATCGTCATATACCTTTGAAAACGTCATAAAATTTTAAAGCAAAGAATTATTTTCACTTAGGTTGAGTCTAAGTTATTGTTATGACGTGACACATAAATCTCGCCCCTCCTTCACTGGGACTCATTAAACCGACCATTTCAGACTGTTTTACATCTCAAGGGAGTCGATAAAAATAGAATTACATCATAATAGTGTTGGTTAACCGGCATTATTCTTTAAATTATCTAAAGGTTTCAGATAATTTGATGATATTGAAATATTTTCCGTAATTGCTTAATAATTCATAATAATTGTAAATTTTTAAATGCTACATTCAATCAAAGAATCTATCCGGAGATAATTTTTTCGAGTTTTAATAGTTGTAAGATGAATAATATTTAATTTTGTTGTTGAGTTTGAAAGCATTGCTTATAATGTTTTGCACAGAAATATACCTAATATTTAATTGCGTCCTTGCTTATATTTTTTACAGTTATATTATATAGATATGAATTATGTACAGTCAACTAAATCTAATTCCTCCCAAAATTAATTTTAATTCTGCGTTACAATATTTACTTGTATATTAAAATTGTCGTCCTTAATATTTCTCAAATACAAATCAAAAGTATATCATTAAATCAGATATATATATAATGTATAAAAACAGGCAATTTCTTAATCCCCGCCGAGTAAGCCTTGTGTATTTTGATGGACAACATTAAAATTATTTGACTTTTCTTTTGTGAGAAGTTTGCCAGAGACTTGCTCTGTTGCCTTATTAGCTAATTTAAATTATTTGGATGAGATTTCGAAGTACTTTGTTCTACGTCAGTAATAGATATCTTGATGTATGCTTGAATGGATTTGATAAAGCTTAGTAAATTTAAATTTACTCGACATTAGGTTTTCTCTTGAAACGTGTAAGTCTAACTTATGCTTAAAGGCAATGTCAAGCAATAATTGAAAACGAGAATTTAATATAACCATTTTTTGCTGTAACTAGCTTCTTTGAAAAATATAATCATTCAGCAATTTTCTATTGAAATGCTTAGGTATAATTTTTAAGCAGTGTTATCTTTCAAAATAAATTAATTTAACACCTTTTGCAATATTTACCAACTGATATACTTTATCAATTTGCCTTGTTCTTTATTATACCAAAGCTTCCATAACTTTTACTTGAAAATGAGAAATGGATAAGTTATATGACAAATAAAATCAAAAAGATCTTCATTCAAATAGACTTTGCTGATTACTTTTAAATCGTCAAAAGCCACTGTTTCCACCGTTTGTGATTAGGAATTCCTTTCTGCCACATGATGGAATCGGCATTATGTGCAAAGACACAACGAATAACTGTTCCCCCTTTCTACCAACCCTGAGTTATTACTAAAAGTCGTGAAGAAGCACAGCAGATTAACAATGCGTGGGTGGCTGATGCAGCGCGTGTACCGCTCATGAAAGTGACAATTAGGTGCCACCTTTCACTTTTTCATTTCTCTGTCATTTAACTATTAGATAACACCATATACTTTTTTAAATTAAAAAAATAATTATTTATCTACAAGCCCGATTAGTCAAAATCAGGTGTTAAAAACTGATTGGTCAGAATACAGAAAGAACTAAGATGTTAGTTGATCTTCTTTAAAATATATAAATATTATTGTTCAGGCAGAGTATTTATTACAACCATTATTTACTTGTGTTGTACTATATAAATTACGTTGCAAGGATATCGATCGAGAACAGAAAACACTAATCTATATTGTATATTTTAAACATACACAAGTTTTGTTCGCTCACTACATAAATTGCCAAAGTATTAAATGTTTGATTTTCTTACGAGCAAAGCGTAGAAATCATCCTTAAATATTCGCTGTCTCCGTTTAAAACTTATTAATCAAAGTCAACATTAGGAATCGTCATTTAAAATTTCCCATTAATCATTCATTATATCACCTAATTTAATTTCCTCAAGACAAAAAGTTTTAGACGAAAACGAGAAAAAGAAACGCTGATTCTTCAATCTTGTTTTCAGATTTGTGTCCAATTTCATTAAAACATAAAATTGATAACTCAATAATTAGCACAATGAACTGAACAACATTGTTCTTTGTTTTTAGTATTTAGTAATTTACATCGATTGTAAGATCGCCGATCGACGTGGCCGCTTACAATGGGCCTCATAAGAAGGCTCAAGGTCACCCAAAGGGCAATGGAGAGGTCCATGTATACCTAGGCTATGCTTGGAGTTTCTCTACGTGATCATATCAGAAATGATGAGATCTGCAGGAGAACGAAGGTCACCGACATAGGCCAAAGAATTGCGAACCTTAAGTGGCAGTGGGCAGGGCACATAGCGAGAAGGACTGACGGCCGTTGGGGTGAAAAGGTTGGTAGGCCCCCCACAAAGTGAACTGACGATCTAGTAAAGGTCGCGGGAAGCCGCTGGATGCGGGCAGCGCAGGACCGACTGGTTTGGAGATACTTGGGGGAGGCCTATGTCCAACAGTGGGCGTCTCTCGGCTGAAATGATGATGATTGTAAGATCTAGATAGAGAAAATCATTTTCTCAGTTGACGTCATGCAAAAGATAAAATACTTCCTGTACCTAACACAAATTAATTGTTTTATTTTACCACGTGTCAAAGTTTTTCCTTGCTATTAATAGATGTCAAGACAAGTTGTTAAATTAATATTATAGTTCTTGGAGTATAATTTAAGATGTTCAAAAAGTATTTTTACGTTATTGAGTATAAATAGTATACAATTACTAATATCGAAGGGAGTACGCGAAAATTTTACGGTGCATATTAAATACAAGTATTTATGCTGAGTATTTTTGTTAGTAACACATTATTTAGAAAATGAAATGATTCAACATAATAACAATTAGGAGATAATACAGTCAGACAGTTACAGTGACTACTATGGAATTCTTGCGTTAATTCTTTGCAATTTTGCAATCCACATTATTTAAAACACCACATTATCCACTACTTATTTACAATGCAATAATTGATCTCAAACTTGTGAAATTCGAAATATTTAAACGTTATTGAATATTATTATTCTCAGGATTTATTAGATTAAGTGTTTTTTTTTTCAATTAACATATAATAACGCTGGCGCTACAAATATCATGAAATCATCTATAAATGATGATTGCATGTTGGAAACAAATTATGTTATATAAAAGACAATCTACAAATTTTATTACTTTGGCCCGTTTTACATGCCATATTGCATGCACCGTAATAAGTAACCGCGGAAAGATTCGGGCGCATTTGAATGTATGCTCTTTTACATGAACTGAGGACATAAAACAAAAATAAGCTCTAGATGAGTTTAAATCACGTATTTCAGTTGTTGCGCTAAGTTAAAGTTTTGGTGAATTCAATTTTAAGCCTTGTAGTGATGAGTACAATAATAAACTTTAGAATTCTAAAGCTGCTTATATGTTTCAAGTTTCATAACTATAGAACTGAAATGTATTGGTGTTTAAACGTTTTATATTCTCTAAAAATTACATTGACCTAGGAAACTGGTATTTCAAATTAATAGCGCTAATTTAAAGTGACCAATGATGTAATTAGAGAATAACGTTTTCGCATTTTTTTAAATATTTTTTATCTATTATATTTTTAGATCAGCATAAAATAAGAAGCGCTAACTGATTAAAATCATTGAGGTCGTATCGCCCGGTGCTCGGTCCGTGATCATTTGTAAACGCTCGTACTTATCTGTAGTTGTGACTTCACTTTGCTTGCGCTTCGCGTTAAAGATACCTAAAATCGGCGACCGCTTTTATTTGGTTCCCCAAAATATATCTTCACAAGTGGTCTGACAATCGAAATCTGGATACTTACAAGCCTTCTAAATCAATTTCCTGGAATCAATATCAATCAAGATTAAAACTTTACGAATTGAATTAAAATTGCGAGGTTGGGGCCCTTCTTAAGGGACTGTTGAAAACAAATCTGTATTTCGTCATAACAGCCTTGTTATCGTGGCCTTGTCACTTGGCTGATATGATGAACTACTCTTTGGCTGATCCATTTAGTCGATTTCTACGACACCCATTGGAGGATATGGCGTTACGCTATTCTACTCTGCCGGCATCACATGGCGACAAAAAATATTTATCTGTTATTATTAGTTATATAAGTGACTAAAGGTAATTTGATATTTCAAGGCAAGTGTGCGAAGTAGTTAGAAGCTGATATGTGATTGATTATTATTCTGAATATTTGTATTAAAACAAAGAAAAAAGTCAGATGAAATTAAATTGAACCATGCAACTTTACTCCTTTTAAGCTTAGGCTGCTAAAACATATTAAATTTAATGTAGTATTTCGTGATTGTATATTATACGTTATAGCATGTCACTAAGTGATTATCGTTATAATTATGTAAATACTTAGATGTGAATTCCAGTCATAATGAAAGACAAACTAGTGATTATATTTTTGTAAATAACTAACCGTCGTTATAACGATCGTTGTATAAACGCTGTTTGACTGTAAATAGCGCTAAGCATAGTTCTCGCGTCATGTAGGAAATAATCCTTAAACTGATTAACTTGATGTATGATTGTAAATCATTGTAACTTGTTAAAGCTGATATCAAGTTATACGCTTGATCTGGGGGTCATAATAGTCTAGGAATGTAACATTATGATTTTATTTTTAAGCCCCATTAAAACTTCAGTATTTATAATAAGTAGTTACGCTCAGAATAAAAAGTAAATGTATCAATTGTGTCATTTGATGATCAGATCTTTTAGTAGTTTTTCAATTCATAAATGCATTTTATTTGATAGTGTCGAAAATAAATCACTTGCGTACTGATCTAATTAAACAAAAGTACTAAAGTGTTACTAAACATGACCTTGGCATGACCTCTGGAAGAAAACTTTAACCTAGATCGAAAACCTTACAAATTCCATGAGTTATACATTTATTCTTTGATCATCATTAATTCAGAGATGCGAAAATATAGCAGGAACAAATTACGAATATACCAAACACTTTAATTTACTTATTCCGATAACAAACGCTCAATTCTCATACAGTGATCTCACCACAAAGCTTAGCTTACTTAGTTATACTTTACACATCAAGAGGTACGGAGCTGCCGTGCAATACCTGAACGGGAAGAGATAAGCTGAGCTCTTCCTGGATCACTTCATCCTCTCATGTATACTGAACATAAATATTATGCAATATAAAGTACATTTTTGCTTGTATGGTTGTGAAAACTCTGTTGGTTACCTCACGGCTACTGGTGGTACCTATATGATTGAAAGATTATTCCTGACCCGAAATCTTTAAAATATTGACTGGTTTAGCCTCTCGATCTTTAAAAAGTTAAAAAAAATTATCCTGAACCTACCGACCATACAGATATGTAAGTTTTTACTAGTAGGGCCAGATTAGAAAGAGGGTTACGTTCGGAACGAACATATAATTTTTTCAAGTTCCCAACCCAACCAGTGACCGGGTTAAAATTTCGGGTCAGGTTAGGAATTATCTAATTGACGGATAGTAAAAAGGGTAGAGATTAACAATAGAATATAACATAATCCCTTTCTAGAACTTTGTTGTTTATACAGTATCGATAGAATTGAGGCACACCATCAATAAGCAAACGCCATGCTGCCATAGCAAAAAAATGACGCGGTTTACGTAGACAGTAAGCCTTATGCCGCTACTCGACTGTGGCGCAGGCTGTGCACGATTTCCACTCCCAAGTTTAGCTGCATACAATTCGCTTCACAACCCACGATTGTCGTTGTCATTACTAACAAAATTTCATGGGCGTAAAAATCGTACACAGCCGCAGCGGAGTAGCGGCCTAAACTCTTCCTTAAAAAAATATGTTTCCATTGAATTTTATTGTCTTTAAATGTCATGAAACATCCGGTTAAGAAAAAACTGTTCCAAAAACAATCGCACAGATTACAATAATAATTTCCAAATCCAGTTTTATTAGAGCCAGTCCTTCGTGATTTTGTCAAAGTAACAATTACAGATGATGATGATGAAGCCAATTGAGTTTTTATTAATATTCAACTCTGCTTCTAAGCTTCTTTCAACTAATAAATTATTATAATACCACAATAATATAAGTCAAAGTTTAATCATTTTCTTAATCTATCCCAAACTTATATCTATAATTCTAGAGTAATAAACAGATTCCTAACCCGGTGGCTAAAGTCGCAAGTCGAATAAACTATTGTGGATTTAAACTATTCGCATATAAGTTTCTGATGCAGAAAGTTCAGATTTATTCGTGTCGCAGAGGTGTGCGCTTATTTTAAAGTCAAAGTTATTTTGACAATGGTGTAGGATGTGCGTATGTTTCCTTTGTTATTTGGAGTTGAACTTTGTTGTTCTATTTTGACATGATTGCAATACTGTTTACAATTAGATATATATAATATGTGATTTGGTTATCTTTGAGAGCATAGAATGCTGTAAATTAATGCATATTTAAACTCGCTGCCTTTCAATCAATAATTGTTTGATTGGATTCGTTGTTAAAATTATGAAATCAGTTGATATTTTAATACACTGTTTTAGAAAAATAAATGCACGCTAATATTACAAGAAAATTTTCAGTATTATAACCAAAAAGACTATTTTTATGTTTATAATTAAGATAACGCTCTTTGTATATATCTAAATATTTACTTTCTTGTTATGTGTTCATTAATAGTAAAATTATTTGTATCCCTAAGTTTTTTCCAAATATGTAAATATAAATTGTTGAATATACTTAAGGTTATTGATATGTAAAAAATGGTATTGTATATAAATAAAAAAAACGTATTGCTTCAATATAAATTCATAGTTGTACTAATAATTAGTTGCTAAGTGATGTGATTGAGGTTCTATTGTGCCGTATAAATTTTAATGCCATCAGTACGAAGATGTTTACTATCTCAATAAATGAGTTACTTGAAGTTTTTATGTTATTTAGTATCAGAACCTCGCACAAACCACACAATTGCAATCTTCTCTCTCATCATCAACAGCTCATACAACGTCCCCACTGAGGGGCTCGAGCCTACCCCATATTAGGGGCGATTAACCCGCACTTGGCTAGCGTGGTTGAACGCTAGCCAAGTGCGGGTTGGTCGACTTCACACACAACCTAAGAATTTCTTCACAGGTGTGTGCAGGTATCCTCGCGATGTTTTCCTTCACCGAAAAGCGTCGATTAAACGTACATATGAATTCAAAATTTGAAAACACATTGGTACGTGGTGGGGATCGAACCAGTGCCTCCCGGGTGGGAGACGACGTTCTTACGCACTACGCCACCGACTCTTCAATCTTCTCTCTGCACTTTACCAATTTAAACGGTCGACGTAATTTGTTTTCCTTCTTCAGTGCTTTTTTTTGAGCTTTTACACTATCAATGTTTATTCAATCTTTGTCTCTACTTCTAGTCCTATCCACATTAATGAATATCATTTTCTTTGATAAGTCTTCATAATTTCTTATGACAACTTACATATTTTAAACACGATACGTTGGTCGCATATGTCGCAAAATAATCGTTTTCTATTTTTATGTTCTACTATTTTTCTCCGTTTTATTCATCAAATTTTTCAATCATCATTGCTTGTACAAAAATAAGGTGTATATTAAAAAGGGAAGAATTAAGAAACAACTTGGGAAGTTCAAAAAGTCGTGCCTAGTATCGATTGCAAATTATATTTAAACTTTGGATAATGGATACCACTTCAAAGCCGCAACCGAGCTTCAGAAAACGTTTCCCCGGCTTCTAAATTTAAATAGTTTCATCAAAGACAGTAAATCCAATGTTAAGACGAAGAGTTGTTTGATTTTAGCTGTGCATTGTGAGTTTCAATGGAGAATTAAATATGCTCTAGCTATTACTGATGAACTATAAAGCAATACGCTGGATTGCTCAGGTTATAGGTTGGTATCACACATTAATATTTTATATTTGTTGCTTTGCAACTGCGCGCAATCAAACCAATATGGCATCCATAATTTTAATAATCGTGTTTTCAGCGAGTAAGTGCAAATCGTATTGTCCAAAATGGACATATTTTGTAGAATTTATCAAGTTTGCAAATAAATGTATTTTATTATCAGTTTATTTATTATAAAACATCGAACGTTATTTTCAATCAACCATCAGTCTAGGTGATCGCGACGATACCTACGACTTCTTGCTTACTCGTACATTACAAACATTCCACTCCAAATTAACAGGACAAGAGTGGTCTATGATGGGTCTAGGTCTATGAAACGACAGCTATATCTACCGGTTATCTTGTTAAAAGGTTGCGGTTGTTCGGCCATATAGACAATAGCCGCATAAAATCCAGATTTGTAACAATAAACGTATATTGAGCGAAGCTTGGGCGCAAATAAAAAGTTATTTTGTAACATACTTATTTTGTTGCTGTGCTTACACTGCTCCAATAGTGTTATTATTGTAATAAACTTCGATATAGACACCAAAATAATCTTTACAATATTCTGTTATTCTGCTGCTATTTTCAAAATTTGACAGTATTTTCCCTGTGTATGGTACCAGACGTTATTTGTATATAAGCACGTCCGATAGTATGTATTATTGTGTAAACATTAAAATAACGACAGTATGACAATTGGATTGCAAATGACTGGTATATTATGTTATCGTTTCTTATTAAGTTCTGAGATTGGGGTAGATGAAGAAATAAGGACAAGATCTCGACAGGAAGCTGAGTGGAATAGTCTAGAAATTCTAATTGGGAATTCCTACTGCGTTAAGCTAATCTTTAGACCTACAAACGCATATGAATGAATGGCGTTAGTGAAACAATTAAATAAACACTTAATAAAATACGTTTCCATTTTTTTATACAAATGATTGCCCTTTATCCATATTTAACACTGAAATACAGAGTACCTCAAGGAATGTATTAGACCCGCTATTACTACTAAAGTGCCTATAATTATATCAACGGTTCAGACACATAAAACATCCCTTGCTATTATTTATAGATGACAGTGGTGTAATTAAAATATGAAATAACTAAGATAAATACGAACATGATATCAATACAAAATGCTAATTTAGTATGCATACTAGATGGTACCCAATACCTAATTATCTTGTACCATCATAATTAAAAGACCAGAAAGAGGTCAATCGACGAATCCAACTCGGCTGGGCAGCGTTCGGGAAGCTACGCGGCATATTCTCGGCCCATCTACCGCAGTGTCTTAAGACGAAAGTCTTTAATTCGTGTGTGTTGCCAGTGATGACCTATGGAACCGAAACGTGGCCGCTTACAATGGGCTTCATAAGAAGGCTCAAGGTCACCCAAAGGGCAATGGAGAGGGCTATGCTCGGAGTTTCTCTCCGTGATTACATTAGAAATGATGAGATCCGCAGGAGAACCAAGGTCACCGATATAACCCAAAGAATTACGAACCATAAGTGGCAGTGGGCAGGGCACATTGCGAGGAGGACTGACGGCCGCTTGGGCGGAAAGGTCCTTGAGTGTCGACCACGTACCGGGAAACGCAGCGTTGGTTGGCCCCCCACAAGGTGGACTGACGATCTAGTAAAGGTCGCGGGAAGCCGCTGGATGCGGGCAGCGCAGGACCGACCGGTTTGGAGATCCTTGGAGGAGGCCTATGCCCAACAGTGGGCGTCTCTCGGCTGAAATGATGATGATGATGATCATCATAATTAAATAGCTTATTCGTTCTAGCTTCATCATGCAGGCAACAGGTTGTACGCTTAATCTGTTTTTATAAAAAAAGAGTTAACGAATCACTTTGTACGAATGCGAAGAAAAAAGAGTATTTTGTGTACCTACTAATACAAAGGGAGCTGAATAACCAAATATAATTGTAGTCGCGACCTTTACCGTCGTTCAATCACAATAATATTTATTATATGAGCTATTGAGATCAAATGTACTTAAATAAGAGGGTATGCGTGTTTAAATTCGGGAAAAAATATTTTCCCCTTATACTAGAAAAATGCACTGAAAAAAATCGACTTGCCTCAGGCGGGACTCGAACCCGCACCTTCCACAATCCGGGTTTGTTAACGCAAAAATAAAATTATTCCATAATGTAAGGTAGTTTCATCTTAGCTGGGCGTCAAATATTTGCAAAAATATTTCGTTCGGGTCTAGGATGTGCAAATTTCAAAGATTTGATGAAACGATGTTTACCATAAAAACATAAGCACCAAGCACTGACAAATTTCGACAGCGAAAAGCAGTGCCTCGGTGGCGAAATTGGTTAACGCGTCCACCCGGATTGTGGAAGGTGCGGGTTCGAGTCCCGCCTGAGGCAAGTCGATTTTTTTCAGTGCATTTTTCTAGAATTATATTTACGCGTTTGTTAACGCAAAAATAAAATTATTCCATTTTCCCCTTATGTCTTGGGACACCCTAATATACGTCTTGGGATACCCAATATGTGTGTATTTAAAATTACCCCCTCCTGCCTGATGCGACCCTGAAAGTTACCCGACACATGACGCTTGTCTATTGAGATGAAAGTGACAAACTAGAATGTAATGTTCATTTGATTAATGCCCTATTACTTGTCAGAAACTGTACTGAAGATAATACCTGGTAATATTATTACGATAATTCTCATAAAATGAAAGTTGAGGACAAAATTCCCTCAATTGACAGTTTAGCGGTTATTTTTTTTAAGAAAATCGTTTGTTTTTTAATCCACCAAAGCTTAGCGGAGATGCGTACTGACTAGATTGAAGACGAGATGTGTGCGATGTTTGTCAAGATTGCAGTTTAGTTCGATGTGACACGAAAGCCGCCGCTAGAGGCGCCACTCACTACACGCCGCTCTCATCTCTTCTCGTCTCCGTTGCGTTCAATCAGTCGGTGCCAGCTTACGAGGCACAGCTCAAATCTCCGCTAGCTCGATCGCGCCATACAAATATAATATAGGTATCTCCGCTCGGTGGTATCCACTGAAGCTGAGTGGAGACGAGATGTGTGAATAACGAATTTCTATTGGTTGTTTAAAACACAGTTCCTCTCCTCCTGATCCGTCTCCGCTTTGGTGGAGTCCAGGCTATAGTATATCAACCTGCCATTTTTGATACTATATTGAAATGATTCCAGTGCAAAGTAAAAACGCTTCATGTGGTTACGCATTGTTTAAAACACTAGAACTACTTTTTTGTTCCACAACAGATTTTTTGCGTTACTAGGTATTTGTACAGGGTGGATGGTGGCGTCAAACCGTCGTCGGGCGGGAGTCCTCTTAGTGTGTAGTCGTGGCAAAATGTGTGTAAGAAATGGAGGTATATTAGGGAAAAAAACCTGTCATCTGATGTTCCAGTCCCTCCAAAATCAAAAGCTGGACGATATTTAATTTAGTCCCAGATGAAAAGACTGTACATCTCGCTTTTTTTTAATGTGAAACATGTCAAACTTACCTATAAGCCCCAGACAAAGTGCCATAACAGTACATATAAGCTGATTATTGATAAATGTTTTTACACCAGTACCCCAGGGTACTGTTACTGAAAGTTTATGATGGGTACGGTTCTAGGGTTAAACTTAACTGTGTAAGTCTGTATACTGAAGTCTGCACACCTAACCTGCCGACACGGCGGTATTACTGTGACTTACGTACGCGCCCATTTGCCCGCCGACACACAAACTACCAAACAAAGAACTAACTACCAAAAGAGATACTTTTTTCGTAGCTAGTTTTTCTTGCCACAGACAAAGTTTTGCTACTTGAACGAGATATGAAAATCACCTACTAAACCCGTCCTCAAAAAAGTAAAAAGTAACCTAAGTATTTAAGATGGTCAGAAGTAATTGAGCAAGCGTAAAGCAGACTATTGGACTACCTTCCTACGTTGTCAACATGTAGATTCCAATTTTATTTGGAGTTATGAATGCATATAGTTTACGGAATAGCTTATTGTCAGCTGGAACGTTTTTTTTTACCAGCTATATTGCAATAAAAATATACATTTATTCCTGACACAAATGTGCTAGTAGCACACAATTTAGTCGCGCCGCCAAATTAATGAACCATCAAAAACAGAAGGGCAAATTAGAAAACTTCATTGTACCAGCCTTCTTTTTCTTTAAGATCGCAAAAATTAATTGGAAGTTCGCGTTCCAGATAGAAAGGATACGGGCCTTTAAGAAATAAATCGAAATAAACTTAATTTGTTAGATGTCTAAGGAAAACAACTTCAGATTCTTTCCAGTAAGTTCTATGAATTGAGCCTGAATTTTCGCTTCAAAATTCGTACGTTCTCAATGAGAATTACAAACGGATTTGAAGAAATTAATGTTGTAACTAATAAAATTTAAAGGACGAGTGATTACCAAACAAGCTTAAATTAAATGGACTCAAATTTTCAAATTAGATTTTATTTTTATATTGTGCTGTATAAAATCTCGTAATCCCAAATAGGGTTGAGCAGCGCCTTACGCAACACTTGGTTTAGCATAAAACCGCATTCGGCAGTATAGTACCTCAAAATCAAGGTTGCCAGCCTGTTGCCTATATAAAAGGAACAACAAACAGACAAAAGTCAACAACCTGGACAAGTGAACTCTTTAATCATTTAGGTAGTCCGCATTTTGTATTCATATTGTACTATATGATTTGCAAAAAAAAAAGCATATGGACAGACTGATGGTAAGCACCGTATACTATAGAATAGAATAGACTTTTTGGCACACATTGGTACAAAAAAATTACACTTAAGCTACCAATATAAAAACTTAACATTTACCAAAAAGAAAATACAAATTAAATAAAAGTGAAAAGTTTGTACAGTGGCTGACTTCCATGCTTATGCAATTCAAGAAAAATTAACCGTTTTCGAACCGAAAGGTTAATTTTTCGTTCATTTTCGGCTTTCTGTTGGTAGCTTTCACTCGAAATTAAGTGTCTGAACCCAAAATGCAACACATGTGCTGAAGGAATTCATTAATAAACCAATCCAACAGTATTGGATATTCGCATTCGGCATCTTTCATTCATCGAGCGGAACAAAGGCTCCAAAGTTTTCGCTAGAGACCTGGCGCTTGGAGAGAGCTTGCTGACGAAGCTGACGACAGAGGATGGCAGAATCATTACATCGCGCCTTGAGCTTTTACCCGAGATCGAAAACTTCTATGGACAGCTTTACGCAACTTCAGGCACACCTGTCACTCAGGCCGTCGATCCAAGAGCCAAATTGACCCGACACTATACCGAAGATATCCCGGACGTCAGCCTATACGAGATTAGTGTAGCTCTCAAACAGCTAAAGAACAACAAGGCGCCGGGTGATGACGGAGTTACAGTGGAGCTTCGGAAAGCAGATGGACGAACGGTCCTGAAAGCTCTTCAGAGGCTATTCAACTCCGTCTTACTCGAGGGTAAAACTCCAAAGGTTTGGCACGGGGGCGTGGTGGGACTTTTCTTCAAAAAGGGCGATCTGGGCGAGCTGAGACCTTGGAAGACCTGGGCACTATGCTCGACGATCTCTAGGATAAGACGAAAATTATGTCGAATCCCATGTCGTACCCACTCCTGTGTCGATTACGTTTACCTTGGACAAACAGTCCAACTTGGTAAGTCCAATTTCCAGAAAGAGGTCAATTGACGAATCCAACTCAGCTGGGCAGCGTTCGGGAAGCTACGTGGCATATTCTCGGCCCATCTACCGCAGTGTCTTAAGACGAAAGTTTTTAATACGTGTGTGTTGCCAGTGATGACCTACGGAACCGAAACGTGGCCGCTTACAATGGGCCTCATAAGAAGACGAAGAAGGCTCAAGGTCACTCAAAGGGCAATGAAGAGGGCTATAATAATAATAATAATAATTTTTATTAAAGTAACCAAGACTCAATTTTGTTAGTACAAACAAATTACTTAAAAACTATGTTATACTTAGCCTAATATAAATAGGAAAAATTTAAAAATACAAAGAAATGACTGAATCATTTCTGCGCCACTCCATAGGCCGTGGCACAGCAATGATTCACATACATACAGTCTAACCTACTAGCAATCATGGTCAGGATGCTGTTGCCACTGCAGCGAATTCTGCGCACCAGAGATGTGCATTTCTTGCGCATTGTAGCGAAAAAGCAGTTTACCCGTGCTTGCGCAAACATCCCCGATGCGCTACAGAAGCGAGGCAGGCCCAACAGCACCCTGAATGCATTATTATATTGTACCCGAAATGCATTGTAAGTTTTTTGCGTATATTTAACCCACAGGCTACACATGTAGAAGGAAGTGCAATACGCTCTAAAAAGAGTTAATTTCACGTCCCTTGTACAACGTGCAAACCTACGGGCCAGCATGTTGGCTCTGACAGACAAAGCACGGCGTTCTCTTTCTATGTCCTCGTCGTCTTTGAGGTCAGGAGTCAATATATGGCCAAGATATTTAAATTTGTATACTCTCTCCAACTCAGAGTTATTTAGGACGACAGGTGGTATTTTATCATGGCTTTTGCCCCTGACCTCAAAGACCATGAGTTGACTCTTTTTTACATTGTATATGAGGCCATGTGCCTCTGAATAAACCTCACACAAGGCTAAAAGCTTTCTCAAGCCACACATAGATGCGCTCAGCAGCACCATGTCATCCGCGTAGCTAATGTTATTAACACATACGCCGTCTATATAGCAACCAACTTTGGTGCTGCTGAGTTCACCTATTAAATCATTCACATACAGGTTGAATAGAGTTGTTGAGCTAGACCCACCCTGCCTGACCCCACACTCCAACCCATACGAATCTGACAGCGCTCCCTCTCACCTGACGTTGTTAATCTGGCCCCCATACCAATGCTTAAGGATATTTACGAGTTCAACCGGTAGATGTGCTCTTTGAAGTTTTTTCCATAATATGTCATAAGAGACCAAGTCGAAAGCTTTAGACAGATCTAGAAAACAAGCGTAAGTTGGGGTTTTGCGCTGTGCATAGTACGTGACGGTATGCTTGAGACACAGCACAGCAGTCTCCGTTGACAAACCAGGCCTAAATCCAAACTGATTATCATGAGGTTTGAGATACCTATTTAACTGTACATCAAACAAGCCGTCAAATACCTTGGAAATTACTGTAGCCAGCGAAATAGGCCTATAGTTGTTTTTATCTGCAAGATCGCCAGTCTTATTTTTAGCCACAGGTACCACTAACGTTCGCATCATGTCACTAGGCATATAACTATGGGCTATGCAAAAATTGTATAGCATATAAAGCACACGAGGCAAATGCGGACCAGCAAATTTGAGGTGCTCAATACTGAGACCGTCGTGACCAGGGGATTTCCCTCTAGACATAGACTGTATTTTCGATTTGATATCTTTAACCGAGATTTTAATCACCCTGTCCACTCCAGTCACTGCATCCAGCACAGACTGCGAAGGGCCCAATGGTGACTTCACAAAGAAATGGCTTCTAAATAAGTTAGCTATCTCTTTAGCCTCACTAACACCTTCCACGCACATCGGGGGGCTCGGCTTACTTTGCAACTTGTTAGTGTGTTTCCAAAAAGACCGAAAATCATTCACTGAGTGATGCGCAGCTATGATATCCATTTTAATCTGATTTTCATTGTTTTGACACCACTTCAGACGCGATTTAAATATTTTTCTAGTCTCTGTCATTTAACTGAAAATTGTACCAGAAGGTGGCTATGCTCGGAGTTTCTCTGCGTGATCATAACAGAAATGATGAGATCCGCAGGAGAACCGACATAGCCCAAACAATTGCGAACCTTAAGTGGCAATGGGCAAGGCACATCGCAACGCATCACAACGACCGACGATCTGGTAAGGGTCGCGGGAAGCCGCTGGATGTGGGCAGCGCAGGACCGTTCGGGTTGGAGATCCTTGGGGGAGGCTTATGTCCAACAGTGGACGTCTCTCGTCTGATATGATGATGATGATGATCTTTCATTCCCACTCGGAATGAACAGTCTGAACCTGAACACTGAGAGAACGCCCACTCGGGTTCGGTCATTTTGTTTTGATACATTTTAGAAGAAAACGTCGCGCCAAAATGGTCTTTTTTGACGACATACTGAAAGAAAAGAGGAGATGAATGTTCTTTTCTGTTTCATTCCAGTTTGACCGTGTGAACATTGACTGAAATAAAAATGAAGCATTCACTGTAGTGAAAATTCATTCGAGTGAACCGTCTGATATCACCTTAAGTGATTTACTATAGTATTTTACCACAGTATAAATACATCTCTAGACTGTGATTTTACTACGTTTGGCTATTTTCAAAGCAATGTTTGATCTTATGGTTGCTCAAGCACGTGTGCAACGATGTTCCACATAGTTCACCATATGTCAGGTTTTAAGTCCTGACGATCATATTCAATTAGCATCTTTCTCTTTTTTCGACACATGGATGGCAAAAAAAACCAGGACCTAGTACTGAACCAATCTACAACCTCTATAAAACTAACATTGAAAATTTAAATAATATAAAATTAAATGAAATGCAAGAAAACAATTCATAAGAAATAAATAAATCACCACATACACAACACTTAAGAATATATATTAGCCCAACGTACAATGGAGCTAGGTAGATGATAACAACTTTAAGATGCCTCTTTTGGAATTACTCGCATGCCAATAACAAATTTGGTAAATCAATTTTAAGCTTTCGTTATTTATAGTTTAATTTATAACTACGATCTCTATGACTAATGACCCCGCAGTATAACCTACGATTTCAATATGGATCTGAAGGTCCAAATGTTTCCAATTCAATAACCTGGATATTGCTCAAACCTTCATTTGGTTCTAGGTCTATTGCATCACTGAACATATTGGGATTTGATTGAAGTTCGACGGACGGTGCCTCAACGCTTTGAATCAAGTAAAGGCTTCAAGCATATTTTTTTACAGAGCTTTGATCTACTGTAAATAGCAATGGATGTGTGAATCGCTATTGGACTGAGATATTGCAATTTCTGTTAACGCCTTTTGTCATCGGAAACTATTCCCTTTCAGGTTATGAACGACTATTCGAATTAAATTCGAATAACGTGAAGATACTTGTCACCAATCAATACAACTATTACCGACTTAGCGCTTTTATACACGACTAAGCGACAACCGTCAACCTGTCGCTAGGTTGACTTGCAATTGTTGCCAGCCTCGAGATTAATTTTACTTGAGCCCACAATGAACGTGTAATTTTTTGTTATTGTCAATATTGACGGAGTATTAACGGTGTTTCGTCTGCGGAATCCATTGTGCAACTGGCTCCTATGCTAAGAAAACTGATGGCTGCCGCTGATCTCTGAAGTTGACATGTCGTCGGGTACCGTGGACACTTCGACGGCTACCGGCCGACGCGACGGAGGCGCTACATTATGTACAATTCTTCAAGGGCTTCAAGGTCACAATGTCATTTAAGTTGTTGTCTATCGGAATTAGGGCCCATGAGTAATTTAAACAGTAGACGCGGAGACAGACATATTTTAGATAATAATAGATTCTTTTAATGAAGTTAAAAGGCCGAGAGTTAAAAAATATTTTCTTACTTTTCGAAGTTTTTTTGTCAATTAATTATTTTGTTTATGAACTTACAGAAACAAATATAACTCAAAGTACATTACAATAGACGCCCTTATTGAAAAAGAGGCAACGTCATATGTTGCAATCCCTCCTACATGTCACTAATTCGCGCCTACTACTACTAGTACGTAATAAGTCCTTTACTTTTATAACAATTCAAATTCCACATAGCTGGTAACACGAGCAGATGATATTATACCGACCACAACAATCATCTTTGTAGTAGGGTAGTTTACACCACCTTGCGAGCTTAACTCTTTGAAGCGATGGCTGATTATTTTTAACCGACTCCAAAAAAGGAGGAGGTCATTAATTCGACTGTGTGTGTATTTTGTTGTTACCTCATAACTCGTTACTGGGTAGACCGATTTTGAAGATTCTTTGGACCTTTGGAAGCTAGTGCTTGTCATAGGGGCCCATTTAAATTTGATCGACATCTGACAAGTAGTTTTTGAGTTATCTCTAATAATGCCAACTTAATTGGCATCGATGATATCGTAATCTTCTGTGTCTAAAATATCTCTAGGTAGTTTCCTGAAAATTTCTAAGCAAGAAATAAATTATTTTCTAATAAAAAAAGCGACTTCTAAGAACGGAGTAATTTATTTATTTATTTATTCGGTCAAAAAACATATAACAATACAAACGGACATGACGTAACACTTGACTGAACACTGAAGTTTTGTTCTAGATTGCTATCCTACTTTATGTTAACACATCAATATATTAGGTAATCTGTTAGTAAAGACTTGCTTACAAATAAAGTTAATATCTTATTAAAAATAAAAATTTTGGTTATAAAATCTACGTCATGTTTTTCTGAGATCGGTGCAAACCTCAGTATTTGGAATAAACGTTGTCACTTCTATTTAAGACCGTCCTCAAAAACCATTTAGATTTTTATAAACAAAATCTTTATTTCTTCGTTTTTAGTTTTGAATTCGGTTTCTTCCACATCTACGCGAACAAAGTTGCGAGTACAGCTAGTTAAGAAATAAGAAAGTGAAGTTCGAGAAATTTGTACTTTAGTATTTTAACACTAATGGCGTTTAACTTTCATCCATTACTTGTGAGCTGTCACAAAAGAAATATTCGGTTTTTATATACATTAGTGTACTTGAGATGCTTGGAAAAGTAATTGCTTTCAAACTTCGGGCGTTTAATATTTTGTTTTGCAAATTAGGGCGATGTTTACGTCATGAGCGGAATTTATGGCCTGCAGATGATGTAGTTAGCTCCAGACACAAAAGTGGTGTTCGGAATTAATCTTAACAACCTTTTTAAGTTGACCCAGTGCTGGGACACAAGGCCTCTACTTGTCAACGAAGGAGGTTTAGGCAGTAATCCACTACGCTTGCCCAATGCGGATTGGTGGATGGAGTATACGGTGATCAATACCCCTTTGCTGATCCATTAGTCGCCTTCTACGACATCCATTGGAAGATATGGGATGATGCTACTCTACTCTGCCGGCATCACATGGATACCGTTCGGGATGAAACAAACTTTTTTACTTTCTCGTATACGTAGTATAGAGGAAGTCTTGTAATCGTCAAAAATTCGACCTCGAGATTTTGACGGATTTACACGTTTTGGACCTCCCTGAGGTCAAAAATATTTTTTTCGGAATTATGTCTGTGCGTTAGCACGATAACTCGAGTATGATTTAACTTATTGCTACCAAATTTACCATGCATGTATAACATCAAAATATAAGGTTTCTTTCAAATTTTGAGTCGTTGATCACGAAAGTTAAGCAACCAAGTGCGTGGTCGGTACTCGGATGGGTGACCAAAATTTAACATGCATGTATGACATCAAAATATAAGGTTTCTATCAACTTTTGAGTCGTTTCCGGTATACGAGAAAGTCAAGGGGAGACCACCTATAGAGAGCTATCTTATCTTATCTTTATTTGGACAGGAAGCTCCAAAGCTCATCTCACCTGATGGTAAGTGCGATGGACTTATAGCTACAATGAGAGGGCTTCTTTTAGCCAGGGTTAGGTTGAATATCTTGGGAATGGTGTATCAAAGGCCGGAGCAATACAAGCTCTTCAAGCTCATGCATATAGTTAAGCTGATGGCTTTGTATTCAAGAAGTGTTAAGAGTAATAGGAAAGGGGAGGGAGATACAAATGATCCCGTTAGGTTGTAAGTGCACCGTGAGGATACTCACGGTCCCATCCCTCTCTCTCTGTTCACTGCGGCGGCGGACGCAAGCAAGATTTTACCGTATTTATTTACCAGAACTCACCTTGCACAATAATTTCAATATTTGAAGATACGATGTAGGAGCTTATTCCAAATGTCCCCATCAGACTCTTAGTAATTTTTTTTATATAAAAGGAGCCTAAGTAGATTCATGGTTTTTTTTATGAGCAAGCGGAGAGATAAGATTAAATGGGCGGGCTTTACATGACTATCAGAAATAGGTAAAGCAAATGGAGGAAGATGGCGAGACATCGTGAGGCGAGCAACATCAGACCTTAAAATATTATGCTGACCACGACCTAGCAAGAGTGGTACGAGGAAAAGAAGGTGTTAAGTGATAATAGTTAAGACTGAAGTTGGTTACCTCAATAATAACTACTGAGGAATCTCTCTTATAATTAACTGTTAGAACTATTATTTTGGTGACATGCTTTTATAAGATGGTGTTAGCTGTCCAGGTGGATTCGAGCCTACCCCACTTTAGGGGCGATTAGGCCTTAGTCAACCACGCTGGCCGGGTTGGTCGACTTCACACACAGCCTAAGAATTTCTTCATAGTTGTGTGCAGGTTTCACTCCCGATGTTTTCCTTCACCGCAAAATAGTCGATTAAACGTACATATGAATTCAAAATTTAAAAACACATTGGTACGTGTCGCGGTTCAGACCGGTGCTTCCCGGGTGGGAGACGACGCCCTTACGCACTACGCCACCGATGCTTCATTTCTTTATCAAGATATATAAATCAATCAATGATTTATATTCATCTATTCTTAGAAATTAAAAATAGTGTATTTAACTTCAATTATGGTTGTTCTCTATCAACAAAATAATAAAATATTTATCTGAACGGCTTGAGATACAAATGAAAAAGAATAAACCGCTATATTTCTTTAAAAGCTTCATTAAACACAAATTGTTTTCGCAAAACTTAGTTTCCATTTCCCTTATAATTATTTGCTGAGAAATTAAACCAGTCCGCGCTTAACCCTGGACCCGTCAATTTGGCAGGCATTTAATTATATCAGTTTTGATTACTTGGCTCACTACTGGACCTGAGTTTGACTAGCATAAGTTTCCTTAGCAACATTGCTTAGTTCTGAAGATAATGAAAATGTAAGTCGTAAAATTTACTACAGGCCAATTGGATCAAGTTAATTAATTAAATATCTACTTAGTTAGTTTAAATGTATTTTGTTTATTTTTCTTTGTCTGTGTATCGTTAGTTTTAAATTCATATGTAGGTATTGCTTGTACAGTTGACAGAAGATCAAGCTATCAAAAACTGACGAATATCTTCAATAATTTTTCATCCCTATTTCATACTTATATATAATACTTTCACCCCTATTTCATACTTTCATCTCAATTTTACGCTTATAGAGTTCATCTTTTTGATGAAATTTTACAGTTTCACGTAGTCTAATCTTTCGTCGTCTGTACTATATCTTCAACATCCAATGCGATATTTTTATGATTACCGTCGATCAGTTAATTCTTTAAACCTAACTGTCTAAGTTCTTATAAACATTAATAAATGAATTAGATATTTGACTTAAATTCGATATTCGCTGTTTACAACCATTTATTTTTATTTTTACTTGGATTTTTTTTCATTTATCTATATTAACATAACATTATAAAGCTGAAGAGTTTGTTTGAACGCGCTAATCTCAGGAACTACTTATTCAAATTGAAAAATTATTTTTGTGTTGAATAGTCCATTTATCTAGAAAGGCTATAGGCTATATAACATCATACCATACAAACAAAGTCGCGGGCACAGCTAGTATTTAATATACACCAATTACCGTACAGAGGCGTTGAATAAGGAGCTCATCTAGGGAGCTAGAATCAGGATAGGGATAGGGATATGGGGTCCACGACCTGAAGCCTCCGCGTGGCGGACCCTGGTAACGTGGTGGGGAAACTTTCACAGCGGGTGTGTGGCTTTTGATGTCAAGTGTGTGCTCTTGGCATTCGAAGTCACATGCCATCGTCGGGTTGTTTTTGATTTCCCACCAAGGCTAGCTCCAGACAGCCCTTTTCAGGGCCACGGCCGTGGTCCCCCGGGTTCGGTCTGATGGCTGTTCCCTGTGTCCTCGTCAGGAGGATGCGCCAGGTCGAGCAACCGTCGGTGGAGGAGTGGCTGCTGGCCACCAATTGGTCCAGGAAGTAGACGGGCAGCGTTGGGACGGTCTCGGTATAGTTACGCTCACGTGCGCAGATCCTGAGCCGTCCCGTAATAGCGCACTGAAGGTCAGGCCGGGGAGGATGTTTAGTGGGTATGGAGGGAACGCCTTTACCTTGAGTCTCGTCACCACCCCGCAGGGACGATGCGTAAATGCATTTAACCTTCCCGTCAACAAAAAAAGGGATACGGGATACAAACAGGATACATGACATAATTTATTTAGTTATTAGTTTAGTTTAGTTTATATATCCTTTTTAAACATCCTCAATTTATTAATTTCACTAATAATATAATATTGATATTACTTGTTACAAATAAAAACATCCTGTATATCAGCGCAGTGCAAAAAATATCTATTGTGGATAGTAAACGTTGATTGGCGCCGTGAGTAATCGGGGAGCGAAATGTCTTCCTACCTGCTTAAGGAATGATAATTTATCGTATTAATGGTGATGTTTTAAAATGGACGCATAGCTACGGTGCACAGAAAAATCGTTTGTGTTTATGAGGCACCGTGTTCAAATTTAACAATTTGAACACGGTGCCTCCATACATCTAAATGTAATATTGTTTGTATAAATAATAAAAAAAAAGTTACTTTCATAAGTGTAATGAATTCTCTGGAACAATTGATGGGTCCGTGTATTCGGACTACGATCGGCTTTTTCCGGGTACCTAGTACCTACACCGGTCAATAAAGTGATAAATACTACTGAGATATAACTATATTATTTTGTTTTCCTCTTTATTGAACACGTGTTTCAATTACCGATCATTACTTCATTTCCGCCGAGAGACGCCGATATTAAGTAATCAATTATATTAATTACTGATACTCTATGAATTCATGCAAAATATTTTACGGCTAATTGAGAAACATTCGAGAAGGTGCCAAACCACTTTGCTTAACAAAGTAAATAATTATCAATTATTTTAAATAATTACACCAGAATTCAACCACAATACCGGCTAATGGTTTATTTAGACTGTACCGTAATGGTGTATCCGCCCATTAGCATACCACGTTTATTAGCTTCTGATATGAATCCAATCGGAATCGGCGTCTAAAATTATGCTTTATGTGCAATTTCAAAAATTATGCGTGTTAAATTTGTGCCTAATTGTTTTAACAGCGAAGATTTTCATACTCAATTGGCGTATGGTGAATAAAACGAAAGGTCTAAAGTTCTATGTCTCGGATACTCAAAGGAAAACGGGAACAGCGCATCCAATAAGGGTCTTTTTTCCGTATCCTTATGTGTAGAGGATTGCAACCAAGATATACTGATAAAACTATACAATATTTGGCAGTTTAAAATACCTAGAAGTTATTTCCAATATACGATTATATTTCTTTTATTATTTTACCTTTTGATCTCCAAGTGACTCAGCAGATCTTGCATTGCTAAAGAAGAATGAATAGTCTGCGGAGTTTGGCTTAGAAAAGTTGTTTCAAATTCGTTTCGAGTCTCCGCAGAAACACCCCCGTGACATACATCCATTATCATTTGTATGATAGTTATAATAGGAATATCTATTAGACAGAAGAGTTATAGTATACTTGGACAGCTGAGCTTAATTTCGGATTCATCAGACTAGCCTTTACTTAGAACAGTACACTTTATTGCATTTCTTGTGGTAACAATTAAGGTGTTACACAAATAATTTAGTTCAAACACATGAGTTCTGTAAGGGCATAACAATATGAGTTAAAATTTTCACTCAATTGCTCATATCTATATTTCAAATCAATTCATATAATATTTTTAAGCCAATTAATTAATTACATTTACAATTTAATGAAAAAAAATTAGCAATGCCTTCTTTGAAGTCATTGCAAATAATTTTTCGATAAAGAACAATAGATCCTGATATTCACTGTGCCAAAAACCCTGTGCTATTCTGAAAAGATTTAATGCTCACTTCAATATCACCTGTCAAAGTTTAGAGAAAATCAGAACGTCATGGTAGTGAATAGTAACATTAGATATAATTGAGAAATCACATTGATGTAAATATTTTGCTTTTGTGAAATATTCGTTCGCCTTTGCTAAATGTGATGTGAGATGTGAATAGAGGTCTTTATAGAATTGCACGGCAGGTAAAAAAGATTAAAAAGACAAATTGTTTCATGATAACGCTGGAGAATTCCTAACACTTAGTAGTCTTTAGATCATTACCGTTTGCTTGCCTAGCTCCTAATTCAGGGTTGGCGCAATATGCTTTATTTTTTCTTTTGCCATCATTTTTCATACAGTCCATCCATCATAGGACGTCTTTAGCTCATCATTACAGCTTTCATAATTCGACCCACTGCTTGGACACAAGGCCTCTCCTCGTCATCGAAGGAGGTCTAGGCAGTAGTCCACCACGCTTTCCAATGTGGATTGGTCGACGGAGTATCTAGGATCTGTAATACCCCTTTGCTGATCCATTAGTTGCCTTCTACTACACCCATTACCCAGTTGGTTTATTGATTTGGAGGTAATATTCAGCAAATACTAAACTGAGAAGAGACGGCGGCCAGCGCAGATGTATATACTGTTTACTCTGTTCACACGCATCTCAGGTGTTCTCCCTCACATTCACGACTCTGTGCATTCACGCGCCTTGAGACCATCGGTTAAGAACCACTGCATTAGAGGTTATGTGGTGATGCTGGCATAGCCTGGCTAGTAGTAGGACGTAGGACATCTTTAAATACCTGTGATTTATCCCAACACGATTCATAACCACTATAAGAACGCAAAACATTTATATAACACTGTTATAAATAAAAATATCTGAAGAGATATTTGATGACACCGTCCAATTACATTGAAAAAGCTTTGATGACGTCAACCGATCCCAAACCTTACTACTGCCCTTCAGCGAACCGAAGGGTCCTCAAAAAGGCGACCGTATTATATTTCAATGCTTCCGAAGATGTTTCGGTGGAACATCTCTCGAAATGTTTGACAAGATATTTCGTTATATTTCTTACTGTACACCCAAAAGACGACTTCCTGTTTCTGTCGTGTCCTTCCAAGCGTCTCGCCTATCTCACATACTTAAAGTAAAAGATGCTTCATTTATTTACTGTGCAACGCCGATTTCTTTTCACTCGTGTCGTCCGTTTTGCTAGGAATTGCTCTTGTGTATTTGTGGTTAGTGAAATTGAAATTTTCAAGTTGAAGGTATTGTGTTTTTGTGGCAAAAACATTGTCATATTCATACTAATTTTCTAGTTATACTCATAAGGTACATTATTGTTCAATTTACAGGAGACGTCCACGGCCTTCATCTCACCTCTGTCACTCCACTTTAGGTCGTATCATCACTTGACATCAAAAATGATGTTACCAAAAGTAAAAACGAGAACCGACTCGGAACCTTCAACGACAATTTATGAATCTACCGTTTTTCTACTATGGATAAGTAACTGCGCTCCATCTCACTTAGTTACGAGTTACTAAGGAAGAACCTGAAAGCACAACTACATACATACGATAACTTCGTATCCCCATGAGGGGTTGAGCAGAGCCTTAGGCAACATTTTGTTTCGCATCTGGCAGTGTGGGCCATACAATGCCTCCAAATAGTGACAGGTTGCCAGTTGCCATAAAAGAGGCACCAAACCCAAAAATTAACAATCCTTCAGTTAACAAACCAACTAAAGCCAACGACCAGACAGATACTGCACTCGAAATCATCTCAACAGTCCGGGTGAAAGCACAGTTCACCTAGAATAATAAGTTTCATAGCCATAAAGTAGTTATTTTCGTCAGAAAGGAAACAAATCACGAATAGGTACTGCCTGGATTAGTTCTAACGCTAATTTGAATAGATCCAGATAATATAAAAAAATATTTTAAAAACCAGAAAAATATCACATAGAACTAGTGAGCAAGATAATGCTTCTTATGAGGCTGGCCACTCTATCCTTCAAGGATTAAATAGGAAACTTATTACAGGTGAACCTCAACATAGCAAAATGTTTTCTAAAATAACCTACGTCATTTTAATAATGACGTAGGTTATTTTATTACAAGAGAATGTAAATGATGTTTAATTAGAATGAATCTCACAAACTTCCCAAAGACTATTAATTAATACAGTTTCAAGAAAATCCTGAATCTAACACAAATTTTCTTTTTTATCTTTTAAGGTGTGATAATTTGCCGTCAGGAATAAATTATATTTAAACAGATCATTATTAGCTAAAATCTTCTCTTATTAGAAACAAACCTTGAAACATTCACAATATTCGCTTTTATAATGGTATCCATAAAAACAAACTGAGTAGAATAAAATAAATTGTAGCAGTAGAATGGTGATCGTTATTGAACTATAATAATTTATAAAAGCATATTTTGTAGTGGCTCTACATCAAATATAAATAAATACAACTGGACTACTTGGTCGGAGAGTGATTCTTAATTTTTGTTCAAAATATAAACGACTTCTGAACTTATAGAACGACTGTTTACTGAATTTATTATCACGTCAGGGTGATTTATTAAGTAAGCGGTGTAATATTTATGGACAATATCTGTCTGGAATTTTGAATAATTATAGATGGAAAGTGTCTGTGCTAAAAGTACTTTTGATACACACAGGGAAAACTTTAGAACATTAAGGTGATGACGCTTCATCATCAACAGCTCATATAATGTCCACACCGAGGGGCTCGAGCCTAACCCACATTAAGGGCGATTAGGCCTTAGTCAACCACGCTGGCCAAGTGCGGGTTCGTCGACTTCACACACAACCTAAGAATTTCTTCATAGCTGTGTGCAGGTTTCCTCACGATGTTTTCCTTCAACATAAAAGTGTCGATTAAACGTACATATGAATTCAAAATTTGAAAACGCATCGGTACGTGGCGGTGATCGAACCAGTGGCTCCCGGGTGTTGATTTTTATTTATTAATTTGCAAAAATTAATCTATTAAATATTAGTTTGTGGTATAATATTCTTTATGGTCATGTCTGTGGCTTTATGTCCACGATGACTTTGTCTGTGGTTGAAGCGCCATCTTTTCTTTGGTAATTTTACACTAGTTTGAGCTTCACTTTCTGTTGAGCAGCGCTAGGCAACGGACGTATACCTTCTTAGTGACAAGAAGAATATAGTACACAATAATTTCTTCAGTATAATCGTTGTTTCAATTACCCGTAATCTCCTATAGGTTATGGGCCCAGTCTACGTAACGATTAGTGTATTAAAAGTACGGTAACAGTGAATTTAAAATTGTCGTGAATAAAAATTAAAATGAAGTCGCGTAAGAAGAAATATTCAACAGTTTAACAGTGAACGTTATATAATGTGAAAGTTTCGTAAGAAATCACTTTGAGACTAATTACTAATTGTTAGTGTAGTTATAAAGTACCGCATCAAGAGAATAAAAAAAAATAGCTAATAAGTGCGACTGTGAAATATATTAGTGGTGCATTTTTTTAAATTCACTATTGAAAATCTATCCTACCCACTTTATACCAATAAGGTGTATTAACTGCCTTAGAAACTGATAAAGAAGAACAATTGAATTTCTGCATTGTGAAAACTAGCGAGTGACGATTAGTGTTCAAAAATATTGCATATTACTTCAAAGAAAAGTACACCTTAAACGTTTTTATGACATGAGCGGAGCGGAGAAGAATTTTATTTCAGGAAATACGGTGAATAATAATTTCAAAGTTGTATTGTATTTGATCATTGTGGTCGCCGCAATCGTGGCAAGAAAAAACACCGTTAACTTTAACAAATATTTAACGATGCTGGCAGCGGCAGTAGTGGCTACAAATCTACTGCGAATACAATGGAAACCTACACCAATATTAAGGACAGTATTGTTTAAACTGTTTATAGTATAATCATACTCTGAATTTTATACTAATGAAATATTTTTGTTTTAGATTCAAGCGACTGCAAAATAAAAAAAAATACAATTCCCTTAAAAAATTGGCGAAGCTGAAACTTTGCAGCCTCTTACTACTAATTTGGGAAACCATATAACTTGGAGTTAGTCTCCAAGATACAGCGAGCTGGATACAAGGTTGTTTTTGGACAACAGGGAGCCGAAATTAACAAGGACAGTAAGATCATTGTGCAAGGTAACCTTTTAACAATTTAATTGCTATTGACTTTGTAGCTTTTGTGAATCGTAGTGATTCTGTTTCTCATACGTGCAGTAGTGATAACAATAGTTATTAATTATGGCTACAGTATTCAAGTCAAAATTAGTAAAAAAAAAATTAAAAATAAAATAAAATAATTAATCGAAGATGTAGATCAAATTAATAGAGTAGCACCTAACAATAAGTTATGTGAAGCATGTATAAATAGGAAACAGAGTCGACTGCCATTTAATCAATCTAAACAAGTATAAAAGTTACATTAAAATTCCTTGTCAATGTTTGACTGCGATGAACTTCGAAATTACTCAACCGATTTTGATGACATCTTGCAAATGTGTTTTGCTTAGTCCAACTTAGGTTATAAAACAGTTTTTTTATGATTAGTAGACCTCAATTTTTTAACGTTTATTTGAGGACGGTAATGTGGAATTACCACAGCAACGCGTGGGTAAGTTAGCTAGTATATTATTCATTCTGATATTTCCGGCCCTATAACTCCTTCGACCATTGACAGGAAAAATAACATCGTTCTTTTTTTTGATGAGTATACTCATTACTGTGTAACATACTTGCTACCATGTAAATCAGCAGTTTCTATGTTCAAAGGCAAAAAGTGAGGCCCAATTCAATTCTAAAGTACTTAGTTAATCTTTATTCTGATATGGCGGGAATATTTATGTTTAGTGTGTTTAGAGGTTCGTCACAGAGTTAATCTCAACTCAATTTTGGTAAGCTTACCGACGCCTGCAGACGTTCCTAAAGGGAGACTTCTGACCGAAAACTGTTGTATTTCAGCGCTTTACAGGATGGCTACTGAACATTGCGCCGTACGTTATGCGACGCGGAAGATGCCCAGTGGCTAATTATTTACTTATGTTTTATTTTCAGTATGTTAGACATTAAGGTCTATATTTATATGGGCCTATGTGTTTTGTTCATGCTGATTTACTGAAATAAAAAGTTACTGTGTTGAGAAAGGTACTTATAACATATCTTTTGACAGTTTCTCAAACTTTACAATTAAATAGTGTTACTGAGCAGATGGTTACTGCCTGTCACTTAAAAAAAACTTTAAAAAAACTCGTTTATTGTCTTCACAAATACATACCATTCGAAATGTGGCATAATAAAAGACCTAAAAAAAAAAAAAAAAAAAAAAAAAAAAAAAAAAAAAAAAAAATTAAAGTTTCCTTTGGCTCAACCGCTTTTGTTCTTAATAAAACGAGTAAATCAAAACTTGACAGTAAATCATGGAAGGGTAATAGGGCATGAACCAAACGGTTGTAAAGTTTAGGAACCTGGTAACAAAAGGTACATGTATGTATATTGTATTAATCACAGATGTTGTTGTAGAAGATACTATTTTTTTTGCAATCTAGGCCTTTTCTGAAGCCTGAAGAGAATATATTAAATTCTCGTGACAAAACTGATATGAATGTTAATTTGAAATCAGTGTCAAATAAGTCTCGGAAATCTGACGGCTTAAAATCATGAGGAAACCATAATTTGATATTAAATCATGGAAGAGTAAACCTTAACGGTTATTAAGTTTGGGGATCTGAAAACTAAAGTCAGAGATGTTATTGTAGACATGGCTATTTTCCAATACAGGTCTGCGCAGAAGCCTGAAGAGAATACACTAAATTCTCGTGACAAAACTGATATTCATTTAAAATCGAAATCAGTGTCAAATAAGTCTCAAAACTCGGACGTATTAAAATCAGATAATTGAAAATCTGATATTATCTATACATGTTAGCCCTAGTAAAATTAGAAAAGTAAAACATGATACTGTAAAATGTTAATCTGGCTGTTCGTCATCAGATGCTTAGAGCATTCTTTATCTGTAAATTGATTTCAAGACTTATTGTTTTGGCAAAGGTATTAGGTATGTATGACTATGCCATACAAACCACAATAAAACAGTGTATCAGAGCGCATAAATCGTACACTTACAGAAATGACTCGATCATTGGCATAGTTTAATATTAAATTTTAATTATTATTTTTAATAATAATTAAATGTATTTTCTTTTGAGAAATTAAACATTTTTAGACCTGAGCATTGCTACAAGTGCGAAACAAAGCAGATCTTTTTGGGGTATATGTGTCGTTGTAACAGATACGTATTTAATTAACATATCTCCCCCAGTTAAAGCTCTGATAGATAAAATACTATATGAAATGTGGCATAAAACCTAAAAATAAATAATGAAAATGTTTTGTTTTACTCAATTTTACTGCATAAGTTAAACGTTATTGTGACAGAAATATCTTATGTCAAAATAAGTAAATTTTATTTCAAGTGTTTACAAAAATCATTTTAAAAAAGATGAATTAATTTGTAGCTCGTGAGTCGAAATTAATTTTGTGCAATCAAGACCAACGTGTGCAGTAGTATCAAAGTGATACCTGCTAAAACGAGTAAACTCTACCTTGAATCGGTAAAACTTAGAATTATTCTATCAAAGATCATTCATCTTTTATACAAAATGATCCAAGTAATATTTATGAGGCACAGTGAGAAAAATCTCAATCTACCCCCTATTTCTATTTGCAATCGTGTTTCAAAGTGAGATTTTACAGGAGTAACCACACCTGGAATCCTGTCTAAACGCCAAATAAGTATAATACCATTCTGTACCCTCGGTGAAAACTGATACAAGTCGAGTTAAAGCACTTCTTATATTTTTAGACATATATAATCTGTGTAAAATGCTCTATTTTTCTGTCTAATTCACGTAGCCGTATCTCTTCTGGTTACGGATATATTTTTCGTTCGCAATAATACAAGTCGAGTTATATCTGCGAAAGTCATGAAAGCTTTGTGTGTTATGCTATAACTTGACATCCACTAATCAAATTGAGTATAACTCATGTAAAAAAATAGTGTAAAATAATACAAATTCAGTTAAATCATCTTACCCATAAACAGTTCATTCATATAGGATTGTGTGTTATGATACAATTAAAAATGTATTACTGTTCACGACTCCATCTTTAAATAGCTCTAATATGAATAATGATTTAATTCGATATATTACATTTGACACTTAATAAATATTGGTAAAATTTGCTGTATTCAAATATATTTCAAAATACATTATTTTTCACGAGACTGCTTATAAACTATTATGCTTGTGTCTATTTATACCACTCACTTATATCAAAAAAATTACCAGCTCCTTACAAGCATTGCAAAAAGTCTGTCGGTGTCAAGTGATATACAATTTGAGTATTCAATTTTCTAATGCGTGAGCGTCATTCCGGCGCTAAAGAAGCAAATAGCGCGCACTTCTCGGTGCGCCCGCCGCTGTGACAATGGTGATGGCATTCACTTAAATCATTAGACACGAAATTTGTTCACCGTGATCTGTCATTATTATTAATAAAACGTGATAATCACAACAGAGTTGTATTATTATACACAATACTTATTACGATTCTCTTAGTAATGATTGGTAATTTAATATAATAGCTTGATCATCAAGTGAGTACAAATTATTTAAAAGTACTTAGCAAAGGCCATCTAAATAAAGAGGTTTTTCATTTCATTTTATTTCAGGATTGATTAACAATATTCTAAAATATGTGTTTGTAGTGTTTCAAATATGAAGTGTTGCAGCTGCCGCCCGCCCGAGTGAGTGGCTAATCCGTACTTAGAAAAAATCCAAAGCCACGGGTGCGATTGGAACCACCGACACCATGTATGTGAGGCATCATTCATTCCATGGCTCTCTCTACCAATATTAATAACGTCTTTATGTAGTATCATCGTCTTAATTCAGTTAGTGTTTTTATTTTTATCTATATTTCTTACAAGCTGTACGTAACTAGGATCCGAAGTATGCCAAAGAAAACACGCAAGAATAATAAAGAGGAACAATGTACTAATTACATCGGATATCGGAGCTAGTAGTACAGCCAAAGAAAGAAGCTATGAAAAACAAAACAATAATGCAGAGGAAGAGACTAATTCTATGAACGCGACATCTGATATAGGACCCTATAGTAAAACAGAGAAGGAAAGAAAAGGAAAGAAACTATGAAATACAGAACAATAACAAAGAGACGGGGACTAATTACATGGAAGTGATATCGGATATAGAACCTTATTAGGTTAATAGTACAGTAGAGGAAAGATGCTACGAAAAACAGAAAAAATACGCAGAGGAAGAAACTAATTACATGGATATGACATCGGAGATAGAACCTAAAATTAGGTACAACAGAGGAAACAAGCTGTGAAACACCGAAAAATAACAAAGAGAAAGATGCTTATAACAAGAGCGGAGTAGTAGAGAAGATAAGAAAAGAATGGCAGTGATAATGAACGCGACGGTATTAATGATGTTATTTCTGACTCCATACCACCAAGCAATTCTCTTCAGACATTTTTGATGTCAATGATGGCAGTAGTGATAACTATATTGCAAACAGTTCGGAGTTAAGCAATAAGGGTGAGGGGTTTAGTCAGAAAAAGAAACGTAAACGTAAAAAAGGTCCATTAAACCAATTATAATTCCTGAAAGTGAAAGCTGCTCAGAATTTAACGTGTTTAATCATCATCATCACCATCAACAGCTCATATAATGTCCCCACTGAGAACTCGAGCCTACCCCGCATTAGGGGCGATTAGGCCTTAGTCAACCACGCTGGCCAAGTGCGGGTTGGTCGACTTCACACACAACATAAGAATTTATTCATAGGTGTGTGCAGGTTTCCTCACGATGTTTTCCTTTACCGCAAAAGCGTCGAATAAACGTTCAAGATGGCGGTTTTATCCAATGAATTTTGACAGTTCAAGCGATAAATGGCTATATCATATCATGTTTCGGTGGTCATGCTAGGAGGGTTGGAAAGATTAATATGTACGAAAAAGAAAGCGTCTTCAAAACTTGGAAGTCAACGTCATCAAGGAATATGCCATTAAATACAAACTTACTCACTTAGGTATTGAGTACAATATTTGCAAGGGTTGTTTTCTTAAAACATTAGGTGAATCTAGGTGAATCTTATAATTAAATATTTATCAAATTATTTTGCGGTCGTGTGATGCTGGCAGAGTAGAATAGCATCACCCCATATCCTCCAATGGGTGTCGTAGAAGGCGACTAATGGACCAGAAAAACGGGTATTGATCACCTTATACTCCGTTCACCAACCCGTTTTGGGGAAGCGTGTTGGACTACTGCCTAAGCCTCCTTCGATGACAAGGAGTGGCCTTGTGTCCCAGCAGGGGTCGAGTTATAAAAGCTGGTATGATGAAATTACTTTAAGATTTTTAGCCTACAATAGAAACTACCATCAAACCATCAACCTAAAATTTTGCCTTAAAACTTAAAAAAAAATACTAATAATATACTGCCTTAACGAACTATATCATTTGACACGACCCAGCACTCAAAACAAGTTGAAATGCATTACTAAACACATATATATATTTTTTTTTTTTGTGTCAAATGATATATTTAGTATAAATATAACAATTTTGTACTTAAACAACTTCAAAGTAAAGATGCTTCTGTTTTACGATACTTTTGTTTTGGGTCTAGTGTTAGTTATTATTATTAATGTATTTAAATGCTATTTCAATTTGTTGGTGTATTATTTTTCACCAATATCAATTACCCCAGTAGTTGTAGTGTAAAATAATATTATTTGACATAAATTATTTTACACATACTAAGTCTGATGTGACGGATAATACAATTATTATTTTTTCTATATTGCTCCAAATGTATTAAATATAGTGCTATTATTCATATAACATAGTTTAGAGGCTAAAAATATCTATCGGAGTCATTTATTACATGTTGAATAAAATTGATAATAAAAGAGTAATACGCATATAAAAGTGCAATTTTTTTAAAGCCATTTTTCTCAAAACTATCATTTCAGACTTATATCAGTTTTCACTGAGGGTACAGCATTAGTTTGAATTTGTATATTGTAGTTAAAAATACATAATTTATAATGCTTAATAAACTGCAACACAAACAGACAAAATAATGTCCGTAGCAGTGTCATTTACTGAGACAAAATATATGACGTTTTATGAAGCAGTCAGAGATGCGTTATGGCTAAAATCACTTGTAGTCAGTGTGAATATAAATATTGATAAAAGTTTTGTTATTTTTGACGATAATAACGGTTGCAAAAGTATTGCAAACTAAACATATACCTACCTAGATATCAATTATCACTTTTCTTTTTAACAGATTTATAAATATGTGATAACATTAAATTAAATTTCAACAGGTCAGCAGCAGATGCGTTGACGAAGCGTCTCTTCTCGCAGTGACGTTGTAATACATTCATAGAAAAAAATGGGCTTAAGAGAAGTTCATGATGTATTTGAATAATAATATTAATATGTAATGATCTCATTATAAAATGCATATGATTTCATAGATATATAAGTGAGTGAATGGTCTGGTTAGGTTTTTCTGGGTTTCCCTAATCCTAGCAACAAATGTTGGACCATAATAATGTATCCCAGTGAGCACATAGAAGGTGTACGATCTGTTTAGGATTTGATTGTTAACTTATGATTAAGTTTGTATAAATGACCAGTCGATTAATTTTTGAGGGGGCGTGTTGATTTTTATTTATTAATTTGCAAAAATTAATCTATTAAATATTAGTTTGTGGTATAATATTCTTTATGGTCATGTCGGTGGCTTTATGTCCACGATGACTTTGTCTGTGGTTGAAGCGCCATCTTTTCTTTGGTAATTTTACACTAGTTTGAGCTTCACTTTCTGTTGAGCAGCGCTAGACAACGGACGTATACCTTCTTAGTGACAAGAAGAATATAGTACACAATAATTTCTTCAGTATAATCGTTGTTTCAATTACCCGTAATCTCCTATACCGGGTGGGAGACGACGCTCTTACGCACTACGCCGCCGACGCTTTTTATGATGAGGCTTGGGGTCTGTATTAATAGAAAATGTTCTTCTCATGACGAAGATATAAACTACACCAGTAAAAATAAAACAAATAGTTATAACACTAATGGAGATGAACATTAGGGCGCCGGGCGCCATGGCGTGAGTAAAAGATATTACAACACTAACATTTCAAAATGGACAATTTCAAACCTATTTTATGTGGGTACTAATTTCAAAACTTATTATTTGACAAATTCGCTTCATTAAGTAAATTGTCCGTTTTCAGGACCAATGACATAACAGCAAGGGTAAAGATGAGAAAAATAATGGTTTTCCCAACAAATTTGGAAATTCATTATTCCTCCCAGAAAAGTACGGTCCTGAAACTCGAAAAGTTTTTATTTCTTCATGACAAGGTTATAACTTTCATTTGGGCCTCGTGTACAAAAATATCTAGTCGCCTTCACAATTAAAGTCCATTGGAATGCCGGAGTTAATTACAGAATGGACCCGAAAATTGCAATTCAGGAGTGGTGTGACCAAGTTTTTGGAGGGATTAATTACAGTGACCCTCGATTTTTCCAAAGGAAATTCCATTCACTACTATTTGGCCCGAAAAGGACGACAATAAGCGACGGGGCTCCCGATTCATTTGCTAGGGTCGCATCAAACGATGTGGTCTAGGGACTGATTTTGGTTCCAACCGGATAATGACAACGGAACGTGTATTTATTGCAGGGACACAGGGTTTTATGTGGAACATTTCCATATCTCACGAGGCAGATTCAGGTACATAATATAAAATATTGCTTTAGTAAACAAGAATGTATTTTTTTGGTTAATGAACATAAACAAGTCTCTATCTGCAGCTCTGTAGCTTGAACTCCACATGGTTCAGTTTGTAATTTATAGCTATAATAAAACATGAGCTAAGTGGTCGTTGAATAATAACAATTAATTAACTGACGTGAAGATCACTTTAGTCTTGTTTTCTTGAAGAAAATGCTTTTTAGACGAAAAGACAGACAAAACAATTATGTTTTGTCTGTCTTTTCGTCTAAAAAGCATACACAGCACAGTTACGTTACGTAGACTTGTAATAGGTATTAACCTATTACAAGTCTACGTAACGTAACTGTTCGCCTCTCGCTGATGACTGATATGATTTATCTGCTCAGGTTGAAAGGCTACACGCGTGCATTGCAAGAGCGTATTCCGGTGTTGAAGATATCCATGGGCGGCAATCATCACTTACCACCGAGTGAACCGACTGCTCGTTTGTCATGAAAATTGCTGTCATGTCTGGGAATTGCACAACTCCAAATAATTACCTTTAGGCACAAATCCATCCAATGAAATAATAAAAAGAAATATAGCTCGGGAGTGGCTCGGTAAATTCGGTGACTACAGTACAGCCCGAATAAGTTCCTCAAGGGCTAGTGGGTATACCAAGCTTTAGTAGATGTCGCTTTTGCAGTGTGCGATAATCCACAGTGAGTTCCGCAGACAACTTCCATGTAAATGGGTGTGTAATCTTATGTGTCCTAGTTAAAAAAGGCGCGGAATGTTACTATTCTTTGATTTCTGATAGCTATAATCGCCGTTTACTGTAGAGCGAACTTCTCAATATATCACTTGTAGTATCACTTCTTAACAATAGAAACTACATAGTATCAAATTATTCGAAGTTTCTGTGAACCGTATTTTTCATCTCACTTGCGTACGAAATTTATTTTTTGTGACAATGCGTGAGTGAGACTAACATTCAAACATACTGAAACTGATGCAAATAAACATGACTTGAAATCCTAAGAATTACAGGATTTCAAGTGATATATGATATAATATGATGCTAAATTGATTACGAAATACCAAAAACACTGAGAAGCATAACTATTTAGAATTATTATTTCCATGCTTTGTGCTTCAAGCACCATTATCTTTAAATTTGACTAAAATTCCGATTTCCACATTACATAATTAGTGCTATTTGGTGAATAATTTACAACATACTTCGATACTCACTCATCCCGAACATTCACATCCTCCATAAAATATTATTTTTAATCAACGTGAATCTTCGAGAGAAATGTATTCTTTATCCAGTCTAACCAATTTAACGAACAAAGACTCAGCGACTTTGGGGCAATATGTTTCCCTCAAATTACAATCTCAATTCAATTGTCAAAATCTTTGACAAAATCTTTTTTACCAAGTTTTAATTGTTTGATTGCATCACAAAACATGATTTTGAAATCAAAGGAACTGACGATCCGCATTTATATCTTGACCAAGAAAGAAAAACAACAATTTAATCCAACACGAAATTGCCACATAGAAAATAAAAATTGCATCATTATTGTCATGCCATATAGACTCTACATTAATGTGGTTTTGGTAGATAGTCCACAAAAGTACATCTCTTAATGATTGCTTTTCTGTATTCATGAACCAAAATATTTTGTACTATTTGTATCTGTTCATACGAGAATTGACGATCCACATTTGTACAATTTACATGTCAAATATCTCATATAATTTATACTGTGTCCTAAGAACAGAAACTGTCTATTTCCTTAATCAAATTCTGATCTTGTTAAGCAAAATTAACCAATCGTTTATGTCACTTCGTAGGCTATCTTGTACTGAAACAGAATGTCAATAAGGTCATTAATTCTAATGCCTGTTACTGATTAATCATGTCTCTTGGTCCCTTTGAGTAAGACTTCTGTTTACGGCTTATGTTTAGATTAGACTTATTTAAGACTGTAATTATTTTTTGTCTCTAGAGAGCTTACTTATATTTGATTTGATTTCCTATTCAGTGTTGAGACGTAGTCGACATCTGACGGCGAATCGGTGAAGCTTTGCGAACCACCTTCACATCAGCTGCGGGCGGCAACCGTTTCTACGTTAACGGCTCTTTTCAAATTTTGTATTCCCTCCCCAGTATTCCCTCCCCACATTGGTCTTATATCTCCTAATCGTAACACATGTATAAAATTCACAATAAACGTTATTCTGCCAAATGAATGAAAAATAAAGCTGTCATTGAAAAGCGCCTTACGTCCCTAACATTCAGTTTTTACTAATCATTTTGGAACCAAGAAAATTTTCTTATCACTTGTTTAGTAATCCAACTCGTGGTAAGCTAGTGGTATAATGCCAAATTTGTAGCTCGCGGATTTAAACGTCACGTGTCTAGATAGTTTTCCCACTCTCTTTAATTTGTCTAATTTTTATTAGAAAAGGTCAGTAATTTACATAGTGGACGTAATATATTATGATACTTACTGTAATCTATTCACGGTTGTAACACCTGGGAGTAACACTGGTGCTCTTATTTCTGAAATGAATACCTATCCCCCACCAGTTAACGTGTTTTATATGCGTTCACCGTCCCCCATATGTTATTCCGATTTAATTCTGGTAATCTGGAAGGTGAAAGATGTTTTCTCAGAGTGGGCGCTAAAATGTCAAGTAATTCGTTTAGTTTCATTTCACTACGTGAAAAGGCAGTAAAATGGTACAGTCAACAGCACGTCGGGCTAAACAAAACTGTCAAATTTCTCCAAACGGCTAGGTGGTAGACCCATATGTAGGGTCGTCTGGGTAGGTGCCACCTTTCTTATTTCTGCCGTGAAGCAGTTCGCTGTGTTCCGGATTGAAGGGAAAGGTAGCCAGTGTAAATACTGGGCAATGAGGGCGTATCATCTTAGTCCCCAGGATGGCAATCGCACTTGCGGTGTTAAGTGACTTACACTTAATATTGCAAGTGTCTATGGGCGGCGGTGACCACTTAACATCAGGTGGGCCGCAAGCTTGTTTGCCATCTCGGAACTTAAAAAAAAAGAAAAACTAAGACTGTTCAATTTAAAGTGCATAATCGATGGGAAAAATTTGACAGTTTGTGGTAACCCAACGTACGTCTGTACTACGATTTCCTGTAAAGTTAATATCATTCCTCAGTGGTCTTTATAAGACTACGGGCCACTAATTTTCTTAGTGTATGCTTTAGAAAAGTTGCAGAGACGCGAAGCCCCCATTCTGTGACCAACAATCTCAAGCCTCTAAATTTGCGTGTAGACCTTGAGTCATTAAATGCATTCTATCGCTTAAACTATGGTTTCTTCTTCCATCTTAGGACCACGTGTGCTGCACGAACTTTCGTTGGTATTGTGTAATGGGCAGACACAGTTCCAGTAACAAGCCGTTTACTGTCTTATTGAATCAAAGTATTTATAGTTATTGATCTCTGACTTATTGAGTTCATTCCATTATCAGGCCTAAAAATATTAGCTGTGTATCTAATAGTATCGATCGAAATCTCGATTTTTGCTGTAATTGCCATTTTGTGACAGATTATTTCGGACTTGAACTCAGTGAATGATTTCATACCTACTCTATGTTAGATGAGAAGCAAGATAAGAAACAAAATCATACACTGATTCTCGTTTCTTCTAATGCACAAACCTACTTTTTTAAAAAAATATATGACGTACAAAATCATAATTGATTGGACAATTTCGGTCCTAAGAAATCTGAAGTGGCATTATATTTGTTGGACCTTAGGAGAGGAGGGAAATGATTTATTCCCATAATCGGCTCTTAGATTTACCTTCGCGATTGTTCCAATTCTGATTGAAAGGTCGGTGCCAACGTGGACGGGTGCTAGAATAAATTGTGATCTATTGGTTTCTTGAGTGCTGCCGCAAATAGATAAACTCCGATGATTTTTCTCCATTACCAATATGACCTCGTAAAAGGGTTTATTTCTGCCTATTTATTGAATTTATCTCTGGAAAGCTCAATGGCTTGGGCAAAATTTGTACTGTCTAGATCTTGTCATGAACGATCCATCTTATTGGGTAGATTTACTAAATTTACAGGCTTTGCCGCGTAGTTTTATACAAATCTAATTATAAGTTTTGTTTGTAAGCAGCGGTAAAGTTTGTTTCAAAGTTGATGAGCCCGGTGACAGCTCAAAGATAGGTTTATTGATGTCGCTTAAATGATACCTAAGCTGTGTTGGTTGTTGTTACAAATAGCTATTTTAAATATTTTTAAATCAATAGTGACTTATTATTTATTACGATATTTTTGTTCATACTTCATTAAAATATAATAATAAATTAATGTTTACGCCTACATAATCCTCGAGTTTTGTATTTTACAAAAATTTTATTTTTACTGACACGATAAATATTATAATTACACACCAGCTAGTTATATAAAAACTTCTAAGTAATCATCACTCAAAAACATCTAAAACTATAACTACAAAAAAATGTCTACTTAGATTACGGCCGGAATACCTGGTCGACAATTGGCAAAAGAAATATCACACCTTACAGCCTAGCTATAAGCCTTATTTTCGAATAACACTGTTTAGATACAAACTTAAACTTTAGCACAAAGTCTCCTTAAAATTTGGGTTGTAATGAATGGACCTTGTATTAAATTCTGTGGATTCGATATAAGTTAAATATTTGTGGGGAGCTTTTGCTTTCCCAGTCTACTTAGTGACTTGATGAAGACCTAAGCCCTGAATAAACCAAGAGATCCTATTACAACGGTTGACCTCATAAAGTACTAATAATTTCATTGTTGCGCTATTTAGTTTGTTTATGGGGAAATTGCTGGTGAAATAAGTTTTCCTTGGGCATTATAAAATTGTTTAATATCTATTTTTTTTATATTTAGCATCGAGTCAAGGTTCAGAAATCTCTTACAACCCGTCTTGCCTGGCTCAGCGTGGTTTCGTTTCGGTACCGTAATGCACAGATTCATTACTGAGAGAATATAATTAAATAATAGCTTTCTGATTTTATAATTTCGGTACTTGAAGATTATGTGGAGAGTGCATAAACGCGACTCTTTACCGAGCCCCTCGATTCACCCATGACGTCACTACCGCTGCCCCTCCACCCACGATAAAACAAAACGAAATCGCATAATAATAATAACTTTATTTGTCATAAACATGGAATTGGTATGAAGATTTTAGTATAAAGATATGAGTTACTAATGCCAACCCTAGCTAAACCTGTGATACTATCAGATACTTTACGTATATTTTCACATGTTTAGCTAGGGGTGCCATAGCCAGTCATGAAGCTATCCTCGGTAAAGCATAATCTGTACAAATTTGGTTCCAACAATTCATGACCACATTCCATGTTTTCATTTCGGTACTGAGGTCATTTTCGGTGCGATAGGGGCTATGATCAGTCGACTATAAGACTAAAATCAAAATGTTATTTATTTAAATAGACTTTGCTAAGTACACTTAAATCGCCATGTAAGCAACTGGTTCTTACCGTGCGTAAGGTTATTATTGTGGTAATTGTGCGGCCTTCGCCGTTTACCAGACTAGGTGAAAATAATACCTGTAATTATTATAAAATTATATTAAATTAATATGCTTCATTTTTTCAAGAACGAAATTCAATCCAATTCAAATCAAATCATTTTAGTCGTAATCACAGGTAGATGATAGCCACGTGGTAACGAATTAAGCAACAAGCCAGTATTAGTAATATACAATATTTTTCTTGACCTTTCCAAAGTAATATTCCTTATAGCGTACGAATTCATTATACTATTATATTGGTATTTTGACAAAATTGAAACTTTTTTGCAATCCATTTCAATTGTGCAATTTAAACGAATATTTATTATCAAGCGGTTGATATTATAGATCAAATCAGTTTTATCTCACAAATGCTATCGTGACCTCGCTTTCTTGAGATATTGTGTCGTACTAATCTTTATTAATAGGTCACGAGATATTGCTCACTGTGACTTTAAGGGACGACTATGTTGTGGTTAATTTAGTAATATATTTCTATTAATCCTCGAATTAACTGCTTCTTTACCCCAGAAATAATCTGATAAATATTTTAATACAAAACTAAATCCATAATAATCTTATGTACAAGAGAAATGCTGATTTCGAAATTAGAATAATAATGATGGCACAGTATTGGAAGTCCATCCAAATACTATTCAGAATATTCCTGAATTGTTTCGCTATTCGAATTCAAATTGAAGGCATCAAAGCGGCGAGTAATATTCTAAGGACTGATTAATTCATAATAAATAATTGAACCTGACAAAAAGTGACACTCTGTTATTACAAGACCAGAATGTCACGGTCTGTCTATCTTCCCATTAAAGGCTTAACCAAACAGACTGACGCCGCGATATAGCGCTGAATAATAATTGTGTTATAATCTAACATGTCATAATAATATTATTTATTTTATTTATTTAAAAAACTTTATTGCACAAAGACAGTACAAAGCGTGGACTCAATGCTATATAGCATTCTCTACCAGTCAACCAGAAAGGTGCGTGAGATACAGGGTAGAAGGCAGGATCTACAAAACTGAAAACATTTAGGATAAATATATAGGTACAAAGAATTACATACAATGAATATACTATGATTATACTATGATTATATACTTATATAACAATATATACATATATAACAATATATACATATATAAATACATATATTATGACAGTATTATGTCAGAGGATGGTGGGTGAACGACTCGATTCAGCCCTGGTGGCAGGTTCAACGAGCTCCATGTGGCAAGGGTTCGGTGAGACTGCCCATTGGGAATGTTTCAATAATTTTAATAAAAAAAAAATAGTAATTTAATTTTCCCATGTGTGTACTAACATAATAACATAGTCTATAAGTCATATTGTGACTAACAATCTATGGTCTGAAAATAAATGATTTTTATTTTTTATTTATTTATTATCACAGTATAAAAACTTACAGTGGTTTGACACCTTTGAAGTTGAGGAAAATGCCGTTTTTGTCTAGTAAGTTTGCAGTAGACATGCAGTGGACCAGAGGCTACCACCAGAGTGCATGACATTTTGGTCCCTCATACCGCGCCTCCCTGTCTGTTGTCCTGTCTAGACGTTGGCTGACTGTAAGAACGTGCATAAACTATGGTATTGTAATGTGAAACAGAGCGTCTCTGAGCGAAAGCACCTCTTCTCCTTCCTCGTCGTTCTATTTGGTGAAGCCTTTACTGTCGGATAGCGAGAAGGTTGTTGAACACAATAGCAATGGTGATACTACACTATGAAGAAAGTAGCGGGAAAAAACCAATAATACACAACATGTTAGTTATTCAACAAAATTTATTTTATCACCTTCAAAGTACGCTCCTTCAGAAACGATACACATACGCCAACGAACAATCCAATCATCAAAACATTTTTTAAACGCTGTTTCCGGAATTGAGTTCAGTTCTCGCCGCGAATTCTCCTTTGTGTCTTCTACCGAAGCCACTTCGAAGCTTGTTGACTAGTTTGCATGTCAAACTCCTAAACCCGCAACTCGTCATGAATGTTGGGTCGGAATTGACTCGTTCTAGCATGTCCTTAGCGACTTTTTGGAGTTTTTGGAGAAAGTTCAGGTCTTTTGGATCTAGCCGAGCGGTTATTAATAGTATGGATCAACTCGTCAGAAATTTCGGCGGCTATCTCTCTCAAAGTTGAATGAGGATTTTCAGTCACTATTGCCTTCAGTTTTGCGATGTTAACTTCAGTTGCAGACGTTGCTGTCCTACCAGAGCGAGGCCAATCTTCCATCACATCTCGGCCGCTTTGTACCACTCATAAGCACGTGTTTTAATAAACTCAATTCACCGTAATCCTTCTGTAACATTTTCAGTGACTCCGAACACGAAATTCCATTGGCTATGCAAAATTTAAGACAAGCTCTTTGTTCGATTTATCCATTATGAAATTCGCAATACACACTAGATATGATATAACTTAAAACAGCATTATATTTAATATAAATAACAGATGCAACTCAAACTCTAATCTAAGAAAAACAAAAATACAAAAAAGTTAATTTGGCATAAACAAATCATCCATTCCCGAACATTCCCAATACTTTCTTGACTGAACCTTTGACACGATAATGGCACCTAGTCAGGTTGACTTCAAATGAGTCCTACCACTAACCCAACCTTTTAGTACTATCTCTGGATCTTATTCCCAGTTAAAATTTTTAAAGCGAAATAGTTTTTCAACATCGCTGCATATCTCCTCGGGCTATTTCTTGTAAAATGTCTAGAAAAGAAAAAAGAATGACTTCTGAATGAACAATATTTTCTTTTAATCTGCACTCACAAAGGTTGTCTCGCCTAAGAATGCCGTTGGAGCAAGATGAAAATTTTCTTCACTGTGTTCTTTTTGCGGTTTCTTAAAAATACTTACGCCAACCAAATATTCTAAAACAAAGTTATGAGTTTCAAATAAAGTCTAGAATTGAAACAAAGCATTATTATGGGTCACCTAATGCCTGATGTATGCAGTCTTTTATTTGGATTGACTATTACTGTAGTAGTCTACAGATGGAAACTCACTACACCAGGAGAGACTATGACGCGGTTCTGTTGAGGCTGCTGTGGTGATGTAGTGCCTCAAAGATGTTTGCAGAGGCGAACATGGATGACTTCTATGCGATTATCAGAAAAAGGTGTGCCTTCATGCTGTCTCGGCAGAGCCGCTGGGTGTGTTTGAAGACCAGTGGGACTCCCCAATAATTTGTCGTTAGGTGCAGCTAATTACCAAGATATTATAAAGAATTCGTTTAAAGTATCTCAAACTTAATCCACTAACCTTAGCTCTTAAGATTAAAACTGTTACTAACGCTATGGACTAAGGTATAAAATAAAAGCTATTTTTATTACGACAAAATAACGTGTTAATAGTACCATCGTTGATAAATTGAGAGCCAATTTGGTTGAACACAACTGGAAAAACAATGTCAAATCAGTTTATACAAAAAAAGGTATGCATAGATCCGCGTAGAAAACGTCAGTGTAGTTAATAACGGACAGTAAGTGTTTGCACTAAAATTAATATTGTACTGATCAACAGGAAATTCCAAAATCAATTCAGAGAATTCGCTTGAAGTCGCCATGCGAAACATTGTTCGAAAGTTATACTAAAATTAACCGGCGGTAATAAACTATGTATTATTAATTATCGATACAAAATAACGACTTCCGTGGATAATTGTCCTGTCTTAATGAGGATTGATTTTATTTTAATCCAGTCTTTAAAAGCTTTCTTTCATATTCACAGTTAAAAAGTTAAGTTTAATTGCATACAAACTCTACGTAATGGTACTAATATAAAGAAGATAACCCAGACGAAAAAAAGCAGGACTAATTATATTTCTGATCTTAATGTCAAATCAAAAGGCTTCTTAACCCAGATGTAACATAAACACTAAAAGCCCTTACCTGTTATTCAGTCAGTGTTTATTTATTTAACAAGTCAATGTATTCCGCTAAAAATGCGCGGCAATACACCAGAAGGCTTAGGTAATTTCTGAATTTGCATTTTACACTTAAAAACTGCAGTATACAATCTTGGCCACGGGCCATAAACGGGAAACTCCCGACGGAGGCTAGGCAATTTGGGCTATAAAAATTTCAAGTAATTCGCAGCTTTTTATGAGAAGAATTTAATAGAAGCGTTAGCATAGCTGATTTGGTGCGCGCACCCTGGGGAAGTAACATTCTAAAGCTCGGTACCTACTTGGTAGGGTAGTTTTTAACGCCTGTGATACAATATCAAGTGAGTTTCCTTCCGCCCAGCTCCCGTCCTAAACGTGCTTGTGTCACGAGAACTTTAGTTCGCCCACCCTCCAAATCTAAATTCTTCGCCAGATCATTCACTGTGATTGCTACACAGTTGTGGAATAAACTTCCAGTGGAGATCAGAGAGAGTTCATCTGTCTACTCAAACATAAGCTGAAAGAGCACTACCTCTCCAACTTGTCTTAAGCATATGTATAGTATTTATATATTTAGATAATTGTATGTATATATTTATGTAGCATTTTTGTATGTAGTTGTTTATTATATATGTATGTACTTATTATGTTTATTTTAAATATTGTGATAGGTACTGTTTGTATGTAATATCTAATTTACTTGCACGCGTTATTCCCGCTATTATAATTTCTTACTAATGCTAGGGTTGGCTGGAAGAGATCTCTTTTAGAGATAAGCTCACCTTTGTACATGTATTTTGTTATGTTTTGCTATTACTGATTGTATATGTGCAATAAAGGATTTATATACGAGTATGTTCGTGAAAAGCTCGTCGGAGAAACGCAGCGTGCAAGCAGCGCTTTTAGAAAAGCTAACTACCGCCACCAGCGAAATCATCCGTATTCACAAACATTACTATGAGGTTTCTCGACTCCTTGATAAGTAAACGCATTGCATTAAATAGAGCTCTGCGACTAGTTCGATTCTGTTGCCTAGTTCACATCGTTGAATGTACTGACGTTTTATTACTTCACCTCCTTCAAACTTTTAACTTTTGACATCTGGACGTTGCTTTTGACATCTCGACCTGTGCGTTGTGTAATATAGCTAGCTATCTAAGCTGTGCGTTCATTTTAAAGTGCGCATAGTACCGATCCCTACTTAAGTATTGTCTATGAATAGGTTTTTACGACCCTGTCCGTCCACGCGCACTATGAGACTTCAAAATATTTGCCATACGGCACGCACTGAGAAATGTCTTATTTGGCTTAGACTTGTTTTTACTATGATAGGTATTGCTTGAAGCATCGTCTCACCCGGGAGGCACTGGTTCGATGGCAGCCGACGACATAGTGTAAAATCAAAACATAATTCGTCACACTCGTAAAAACCAGGTTAGCATAACAGATACACAAAGAACTGTACACACCAATAAGATGAACATAAAATTTTCTATATTTTATGCTGATACTGTAATCTATTAGCGAGCTGTGACATCATACTAATGAGTCTCAATTTTGTACGCATCCACACGGTTACTGACAACCAGTTTATCCGCAATGTTTCTTTTCAACTCCTTGACGATAAATAAAATATTTCGCGGCAGCGAGCTCCTATCGAAGACTCGCGAACCATGTAGGCATCATGTTGTGGTTACAGTAAAGTGCTTGGTAATGCTCATGCTTTAGAGATTCAATTGTAGTCAATCATGATATACCAACCACACTACACAATAAGTTGCTTAACTAACGAATGGGAATAAACCTGGAATAAACGTCCTCTTGTATACATGTTTTCATAGGCCAAGTTATACTAGTATTAACTTATCTATTTTAGGTGTAGGTCGTAAATTATTTACCTTATATTTTGATGTGAGCTTCACTTTTCTCAGGTTTTGGTAAATCCTCGGGGATCAAGGATAAACCTAAAATATTGACGTTCTTTTGTAGTTTTTTGACGATGTCTAAAAACAATAAGGGAATACAATGAAAGTAAAATGAGAGAGAAAAGAAAGAATTATAATAATACCGACACATTTTAACATTTTACAGTTGAAGATTCTCTTTGCGAGTATAATAAGTGTACTTTTTTTCTTAGATATTCTCTAGAACATCTTAAATAAATAAATAATGTTACTACTACAATCGAGACGTCACGTTGACAAATATTATTAAAAAAACAACAACAATCTATTCAGAAAAGAAAAAAACATGGCTTTTACTTTCTTAGCCCATATTGTCGATGTGGCTTTTTGTGTAACCAAATGTCACCTGAAATCTGCTCGCGCTACCAACTTTGTCCCACGTGAGGCTCTGAAAACTCTTCCCTGACAGCAATACAACACCGACGAAATATTATTGTTGTCTTTCTCGTGGGCGTTACAAATCCGAGGCTAATCCATGGCATCTTAAATTATTATTACTTACTAGAAGCAACCCCCGAGCTTCTAAGGCAAAAATGTAATAGTGTCCCACAAAAATATTTACCTTTGCGGATGCTACAAATCTCATTAACGAGGAAACTTCGCTACTGAACACGGGTAAGTCCAGCTTATTACACAAAACGTTAATCTTCCGATTATAACTCAGTTTGTGGAACTTTGCAAGGAGGTCCACAGAGAGTGAAATTTACTACTATGCGATATAGAAAAAAAATGCTTTATAATTTTACCATAACTCTTTAGTTCAATCTGATTTTACTTCTGAGAGTAAAGTAGTGATGTTCTTCCATGACCCAGAGAGAAAAAAGGACAAGTCGCTATACTATTATTATAAAACTGCAGAGTTTGTTTCTTTCTTAAAAGCCTTTTCAAGCGGCCCAGGTTCGAATCCTGGTAGCGGCAAATAGTTGTGTGACAAACACTAATATTCGTTTGCGAGTCGTGGTTTACATATTTATTTAAGTTTATTTATAAAAGTTACCAAAGTTATTATGTATATCAAAAACGTCCGTTATCTAGTGTCTATTTACACAGGTTCTTAATGATACTAAGGCCTCTGCCTCGAATCTTGCGGGCAACTGGGCGGTGGCGGCAGCGGTGTGGGAGTGGCAGGATCTTATGCATAAAATCGAATGGATCTACTCTCAAAACAGCGGCGCGGGAGCGGGCGACAAGTGGTCAAGTAGTGACGCTCCCGCGCCGCCGGCCGCCGCCGCCCCACTGCCCGCAAGATTCGAAGCAGAGACCTTACTTCGGGCCAGATAATCGGTGTGAGAGTGGAACAAAACTAATAATTATGCAGGAAAAAAAAACTTTACAACAAACGACTTACTTTACAACAAAGTAAATAAATTTCTATTAATTTATCCACTTCCTAGTGTCCAATGTAAACGGAAATTAACTTACTGGCTCCTTGACCTTACATATAAGGAAACAGATGATTTATTTCATATTCTATAAAGCAAATCGTTCTCAAATTGTCAGACATACACACACACTCATACAAAGTACGCGCGCATTAACAAGCATACACACACACATACACACTCTTGCACACACACACACACACACACACACACACACACAAACACACACCTCCTGCTTAAAGAATAAAATATGTACTTGATATACCTTTAAAAAGTGGCTTGATTATTACTTTTTATATATAAATTGACATGTCATTAATATCGGCAGTGTCTTATATTAATCATCTTATAGTGAGAGTGTGTGAGGCTAGTAATCTGTAACACAAGTTTTCCTAGTACAGGGACCAGTCTCTCACAATATAGTTGTTCTTATTTTTTTCTCAATCGTCTAAGTATATATAACTCAAAGGTGACTGACTGACTGACATAGTGGTCTATCAACGCACAGCCCAAACCACTGGATTGATCGGGCTGAAATTTGGCATGCAGGTAGATGTTATGATGTAGGCATTCACTAAGAAAGGATTTTTGGAAATTCCACCCCTAAGGGGGTAAAATGTCCACACGGACGAAGTCGCGGGCGGAAGCTAGTAACTTATATAATGGCTATATTGTGAAAGAGAAATCTCATTTTCATCAATCAATATTTGAAGTGAGAACTAGGTTTTACACAGAATACACAGCTGCTGAACTTAGTGGTTAGTTAAATACCAAATGCGTTAGTGATTCTAATGCGAGCTACTAAATCTCAAACAAAGCTTGTTCCTGAAATTTCGCAAATGATGCAAATCACAAACTGCGTTTCATAAGCATTAATTTTGGAACTTCTAACATTAACGCTGGTGTTAGCGAGCGGATCGCGTGAAACTGTTATTGTCCAGGGATACTTTGAAACAGTAGTCGTACTATAGAGATTAACTTACCTCGCATTTATAGCATAATATTAATTTAAGCTCTGTGATAATGTTGATACTGCGAGCGATTGAACATACACCTCAGAAAACTTATTAAAGATATACCTGATGTTAATGATATCTCCTAATATTATTATGAGATATTTTTAACATTGGATTCGATTTTCAATCGACTCTTTTTAATGTCGGACTCTTAACAGTTCCACAGCTTGGCTTGCCGAATATATGTAACTGAGTGGAGGGCAGTACTTCGAAATTGTATCCTAAGACGATTGTTAGTATATAATAATATATGCTTACAATTTTCGTTTAAATAAGACCATGATGCAGGGAAGGAATCAACTGTGGTCCACGTCCAGAAGTCTTCTCGTGGGGGACCCTGGTAACGTGGTGGGGAAGCTTTCTCGGCGGGTGTGCGGCTTTTGATGCCAAGTGTGTCCGCTTGTTGTTCGAAGTCACATGCCATCGTTAAGTTGTTTTTGTTTTCCCACCACGGCTAGTTCCGGACGGCACTTTTCAGGACCACGTCTGCGCCCGATGACCTCGGATGCGGTCCGATGGACGATGGTCGAGGACGCGCCAAGTCAAGCAGCCGTCGGTGAGGAGGCGGCCTAAAAGGCTGGCGTCGGCCAGCGGCCCACAGGGGCTGGCGTTAGTGGGTAGCCCCTGTGGGCTGGCTGGTCACCAATTGGTGCACAAGGAGTGCCTAGACGGGCAGCGTTGGGACGCTCTCGGTGTAGTTGCGCTCACGTGCGCAGATCCCGAGCCGTCCCGCAATAGCGCACTGGAGGTCAGGCCGGGGAGGATGTTTAGTGGGTATGGAGGGAACGACTTTTCCTCGAGTCCCACATATCCCCTGCGGTTGGCACCACCCGCAGGGACGATGCGTAAATGCATTTGACCTCCCCGACAACAAAAAAAAAGGAAGGAATCAACTAGACCATATGAAGCAGTATCTCGCGGAGTCTCTGTATCAGTCATTTAGACTTGGTAAAAGAGTCCTCAGGCATTCTTGAATTTCTCTTTCGTGAGAGAAATTTTGTGGCAATCTTTTATACTGTATTCCAGTTGGAGACAGGCTTTAATTGATATGTGCAATGACTATCTTCTATTAAACTATGTAGTGCCATTGGATAGTTTCAAGTTCTTAGTACATTCCCAATAGTCTCGTGATCGCGTATTGTAGCTTGGGTAACTATTAGGCCCCTATCCCATGGCGTTTTAAGAGCGTTGGCGTTTCTCCAACGTCTTTGTAGCAATGACTTCACGTGTCTCTAGTGGCAAGCGTTCGCGCTGCTACTTTGCAACGTAACGGGACTTTGAACATTGCATTTTTTGGCAATAGGTATATAACCATTCCACCGCGAACTAAGAAATTTGGCAACTCGTTTCTTTGTCGCACAATCAAGAAATGGAATTTACTGCCAACACACGTGTTCCCTCCTTCCTACAATCCTGGGTCATTCAAAAGAGGCGTGAAGAAGCACCTTTCAGGTCGGCAAGGCGAGGGTGGCTAGCGCGGCAGTTTATCTTTCGCACCAGCTATCTTCGCATTTGGACTCCACTTCTGCTTACCATCAGGTGGAATAGAGTCATTTGCTTGACTTTTTTATAAAAAAGAAATACGCCGTCCTGCTTTTTGTTATATCAAAATTAGAACAAGCATCTCATCTGATGTCACGAAAACTCTAAGATTAGTGTCTAAATATGATATATCATTTTAAATCACTTCTAAAAGTTCGTCAAATGTAGTCATTAGTTTCAATACTATTAGAGTGCCTACCAAAAATAGTCATTAGTTTTAATACGTAGAGTTAATCGATTGTACAATATAGGATTTTTCCAAAATGACGATGAGACTTTCTTTTTCTTAAAAGTTTATCTCTGATGAAAAACAAGCTATAACTTTTTATTCGTATATTGTTTAACCAACAGACTAGGAGGATATCGATGGAGAGAGTTACCTAAATGAGAGTCACCTTTGTAATCCCTTGACAACAGTAGTATCAAATGGATTTGCTATAATTTTCAAAATATTTTAATAGTGTGTTAGGTGTATCTTAAGTTTGACAGATTGTCGAATCTCTGTGGCTGCAGGCGAAAATTGGTAACGTGAATCACGGGCTTTCTGTGAGAGAAAGAAATTAAAATGCTTATGAGGTCATTATGAAAATTCTACCGAATAAATTATTCGACACGATGTCTTTAAGTTAGTGCTAAGTGGTTATTAGGATGGAAGTGCCCTCCAGTTGTTTTCGCCTTTGTTTTTTACAGACCGTTCTCCTTCAAGACCGAAGTGTTATGGCTAGCCTTTATAAGGCCTCCAAGATAAGAACGTTTATGTGTCTGATTGTTTAATTCTGAGTTCAATGGACTGAATCTGTTTGTGTGGGAATTGGCTTCCTAAAATGTTTCTGAGATATTCAGAAAAATAGCATGATATTTGAGATATTTTGTTTAAGGCGAGCGAGACTTAGTAACTATATCAACAGTCTATTCTAGTAAGATGAACTTGAAGACCACGCATTACATAATTTTATTTTGCATTAAATATTTTTTAACAAATATAATAATAATGATGTTTGTTATTAAGTATTAATATTATTTGAATCATAATGGCACGCGTTCCGTAGCCACCCCGTAGCCGTTCTATAGCCATTACGTAGACGTTCCGTAGCCACCCCGTAGCCGTTCTGTAGCCGTTACGTAGACGTTCCGAAGCTACCCCGTAGCCGTTCTGTAGCCGTTACGTAGAAGTTCCGTAGCCACCCCGTAGCCACCCCGTAGCCGTTACGTAGAAGTTCCGTAGCCACCCCGTAGCCGTTCTGTAGCCGTAACGTAGAAGTTCCGTAGCCACCCTGTAGCCGTTCTGTAGCCGTTACGTAGACGTACCGTAGCCAATTTTATAAAAAAAAAATTAAAAGCTTTTATGTACGACATACTTATTAATGTGTGTCGTTTAAAAACTAAAAAAAATCCTGTGTTTATTCTTGATATTACTAGTGATGACTACTAGTAATATCAAGAATAAACACAGGATTTTTTTTAGTTTTTATAACAATCTGTTGCAGGCCAAACCCTGACATTTTTGAAGCGTTAAATAAATTGTATTTAAGAATATCTTAGCTAAAGACCGCCTTAAGATATTATTAGGTTATATATTTTATATGATGAGAAATATTTTAAGAAGTTCATTTAAGGGTAGAAGTTTTAGTGTGAATTGTTTTAATAAAGGTAAAGTTCTCAAGTTGGCTGTCTATAGTTTTAGTGGTGAAGATCATAAATATGGAAATATAGTTTATGGTTGTATTGAATTGAATTTTTAATATGTCTTTAAGCTACGTTTCGTATCAAAAAGAGAATAAAATATTCCTTATTGCACACCGGTAAAAAAACAAGAGAGTGCAATAACAGAATAATGTTATTGTATTACGTCGTACAAGCGGTCTCTTCGAGATAACTTTTGTGGACGGGCTAATAACTTTTATTACTACTATTTTGTCGGTATTGCAAGTATCAATAGACATAAATATAGTAATTTCGCCATGAAAAATTAAGCACTCATGTACTATAAAAAAAGTTTAAGAAAAAAAATTGTTTCAGTCGTCATAAATGTACTAGTGTTAGACACAAACCTGTACGGTCTTTGTTATCGATTCTGTTTCATGGGCTCAATAATTGCAAGTCGAAATTAATAAGAAACGGCTTATTTATAAATTTGTAACTCTATTAATATTCTCGGAGCTTTGTATTAACTTTCTGGAAGTTGATAATTTATGACAGTCCTTTGAGTATTTAAACTTATTGAGAAGTTATTAAAACAAGGCCCATTGAATATAAATCGGTAGAGTTAAGTTGAACTTGTTCCAACTTTACTCTGAATATGAATTGAAAATTTTCTCTAATAATTATTGATTGAATTGAAACTATTTAGGGAGGTTTGCAGCAAATATGAATATCGATATTCCTAAACGTGTTGAGGTGAAATGGCTTATTGTTCTCATTAGTCGTCAAAGTGAAGACAATAACAATAAATCTTACACGGCCGTTTACAGATGAATTGTATTTCTGTCAGTAAGTTCTAATTTAGTCAGACTATTATATATGTCAAACTATTATATTACACATATATACATGTTGGATCGATGCTGTGATTGACAATTTATGTCTTGAAATAATAATACGAAATAACGAATGATAATAAATAAATACCAAAACGATTCTTCAGAGGCTCAATGTCACTCAAAGAGTGATGGAACGTAGGCTAGTAGGAGTAACTTTAAAAGACCGCAGGACTAACAAGTGGCTGAGAAAACTGAGCAAAGTTTCAGATATGTGAAGCGAATAGCCAAACTGAAGTGGCAAAGGGCAGGTCATAGCCCATAAAACAGATTCGTGGTGCAAGGTTTTAATAGAATGGAGGCCGTGGGGCATTAAAAGACCAGTTGGCAGACCGCAAATAAGATGGAAAGATGACATCAGAAAAGTAGCAGGCCAAAATTGGATACTGACAGCCCAAAACAGTGAAAAGTGGAGGGAGCCCTACAACAAATTGGTTGAGGAAGGCTTAAGATGATGATAAGATTAATAAATAAATAACCATGAATAATCCTTTAAACGCGAAAGTTTGTATGGATGTTTGTTACTCTTTTACGCAAAAACTACTGTATAAATTTTGATTTAATTTTGCGAAAATACAGCTCACACATCAGAATAAGATATAAGCTATAATTTATACTAATCCTGCACAGATAAAGTTACGGGCAGAAGCTACCAAAAAATAAAATGACGTAAGCGAGGTTGACCAAGAAAGATGGACCTCTTAGTGGTGCATTCCGTAACTTGACTATAAGAACTAATAATGAACGAGATAATGAAGTAATTAAATAAGAAGAAAGCTTAAAAAGGGCACGGAGATGAGTGGTCCTGAAGATACATAAAGAGGCGAAATTAAAACACTCACTAAGGAAAAATGCATGGAGGAAAATAGAGTTAAAAATTTTCTGACATGCATCAATGGATACTTGATTCCTCCTCAAGACCTGGCGTCCTCTTTTCGGAACTAATTGATTAGGAATCACTGTGTCCTGGCATTTTTTAAATACGACTCTTCACTGTGACCAAATGTTGCAAAAAAGGAACATTTTTTGCCTAACATTTCAAAACTGTATCATGAAACATTCAGTCTCAATAATGAGATTCCCGAAATAGTTTTAGGATTAGGAGGACATCAAAAGAGACACATATTTAGCCTCTGGATCTCTCTCCACTAGTTTAGTTTGTCGCAGCGACAAGACCTACCAGTAACCTGACCCTCTGGTAAAGATTTAGTGTCCGTTTTAGCACTTGCACATTTGTTTGTAGCCCAGGCATAAAAATTATAGGAACAACATACTGTGCTAGTTAAGGACTACGCATGACGGCTTATGGTGCCACCGACAAACTGTGGCCACCATTCCATCGCAAACTTAGAGATTCGGCAACTTATTTTTGTACCGCTCAAATGGAATTCATTGCCAGCATACGTGTTCTGCCCTTCTTACAATCCTGGGTCATTCAAAAGAGGCGTGAAGAAGCACCTTGCAGGTCAGCAAGGCAAGGGTGGCGAGCGCGGCGGTTTATCTCGTGCACTAGCTATCTTCGCATTTGGACTCAACTTCTGCATACCATCAGGTGGATTGGGTTAATTTTTTGCTTAACCTTTTTATTAAGAAAATACTTCTCGCTGCTCGTCAAAGATCTAGTTCTACTCGCTTATCGAAAGTCATTGGCGATGGACAACAATTCGTTGCTGCTACAGTGCTTTATTACACTTTTGCTTCTACCTGTCAATGCTAAATTATATTTCGTCAACTAACTCATAATTAGAAACTCAGTTTATTCATAATTCTTCCAAAGAAACCTGCAGATAATACTTTTACTTATGTGATGTGAGGATAATACCATCAATATAGCCCAAATTAGAGAGATGAGTGGCTACGCTTGCAATAATCGGAGCCCAAAATTTCTTTCGCAACAAATTGCAGATACCAAAATCCTTGTAAGTTCTGATCACTCATTCGAATTCATATTTACAATATGAAATTAAAAAAAGCCCTACGACAAATATATACCAAATCAACAAACGCCTTACTTCCGATAATTGAGCAATTTCTCCATTTTTACAATATGTTTGGTGCCAGGATATTGTTTGTTGGCAAAAATGGTTATTTTTGTACAGGCCACGGCTGGCTTTGTAATAATGTGTGCGACGTGATCCGAATTGGAAGTTTCAGTTAAGATCTTTGAACGTTTCTATTGTACACCTAGTTCGAACCGTTTCTGAGAAAATTGTCGATGACTTTGAGGATGAAATGAAATTATTCATGTGTGACAAACTGCTTACATTGGCTTAAAAAGTAAATAAAACATTTATTTTCTGATTCCAATGAGCTTTCTGTTTGTGTGAAAGTAAGATAGCTCTGAGATAGCTTCATACCTGACTACGTGAAGCATAATGTAATTGTATGTTTGTATTTATTTTCGTATGTTCCTCTGTAGTGCCTAAGCTATTCATTCGATATTGATGAATAATGTGTTAATCGATTCATTATTATGGTCCAGGTAACAATGGGTTTACAAGGTAAATCGTCTCTTCAATGTAGCGAAGAGACGATTTACCTTGTAAACCCATTTAAACAGATTTAATTCCTTTTTTTCCGTAGTCCGGTCACAGTTTATAAAACTTAACTGTCTAATGAATTGTCAATAATTATTGACTGTCGTTTTTTTAATAAGTTATATCATTGGCAATAGTTGGAATTTATTAGGCCATGGATTATTATGAAGGGGTCTTCAGATCACTGTAAACCTTTTTAGAAGATGAATATCTTGCTTTGGAGTTTCTCTGCTGACTGGTTTAGGTCGTGGGAGCCGAAAGTGATAATTTTTATAGTTTTATAAGTGATTGATAGTTTAAATTACAACTGCTTATTGTTTAAATTAGTACACGGACCGCTGGTAGGATGTTGAGTGTAAAATCTGACTTTAATTTGTTTGTTTACTTAGGTTGTGTTAGTTTTTTTTTGGTTTGGTGCCCTTTCATATAGACGTCAGGCTTGCCACCTGTCACTTTTTTGAGGCACTGCGTGATCCATACTGCCAAATGTGGCTTTATGTGTAACCGAATATCACCTTAGGTTCTGCGGTCCCTTTTGATATTATGAGCGTGATTCTTAGATGACAATTACCTATTTGTATGTGGTCCTGGATAGTATTTAATATATGCTTATTTATAGTCCTTTTTTAGGGGTCAAATGCAACGACGCATCGTCCCCGCAGTACGATGCAACTACAGGGCTATGTGGGATTCCGAGGTGAAGGCGGTTTTCCCCACTACTCACAAACCATTCTCTCCAGACATCCTGCCAAAGGACACTGCGACAGTGACCTGGGATCGCGGAATCTCACTACTTTTACCGGGAAGGAGTTCTAACTCAATCCTGCGAATTTTAAATAAATTCTTAAGTAATGCACGTCAATCTCCGTAAAGAAATAATGGAATGATTATAATGATATAACATAGTAAAACTTAAACACAGCGTGACACTATTATACATATTGATATTGACGCCGTCGTGGTGGAGTGGTCAGTAACGCTGACTACACATCAAGCATTTGCTCCTAACAGGACTCGAACCCGGACCGGGTTCGAGTCCTGTTAGGAGCAAATGTTTGTTTGATGAACACGAATATTTATTCACGAGTCATGGTTGTTTATGTAATTATTTAAATTTATAAAATATCAATAGTATAATGTGTCTTTATCAAAAGTACTTAATAACTTACTCGTAATTTGGGCTAGATAATTGGTGTGAGCATGGAAAAAAAAATTTCACATACTATCAGGCAAACTCCTTCCGCGTGTATGAGTTCTGTGGCTTAATACCGTTTCTCGCCTTTGGCGTTCTATAAACATATTAACATTTTCTCTTTGCTTTTAAAAGCTTTCTACGATGTTCCGCAGTAAGAAACGTTTGTGATTTTTATCAACTTTTTGCAAGTCCGTGAGGCTTTTAACTCTATTTTGAAGACTTTTTTTGGACTATTAATATCCAGAAGTATTTTACAGTGTAACATTTTTCCTGCTTGTTGGTTCTTTTTTAAAGCCCCTTTTCAACCGACTTCAAAAAGGAGGAGGTTATCTATTCGACTGTATGTTTTTTATATTTGTTACCTCAAAACTCTTTACTGGGTGTACCGATTTTAAAGATTCTTTCGATTTTTGGAAGCTGGTACTTGTCATTTGGTCCCATTTAAATTTTATAGACATCTGACGAGTAGTTTTTGAGTTATCGCTAATAATGCCTATTTAGTTGACATCGATGATATCGTAATCTTATCACTTGTGTGTCTAAAAGATCTCGAGATAGTTTCCTGAAAATTTATATACTTAAAATACTAAAAAGCAAAAAAATAATTATTTTTAAATAAAAAAAAAACCGCCTTCAAAGCTAAAAACGGAGAAATGAAAATTCTAATTATAAAAATCTAAATGTTTTTTTGAGGTCGGTGCCAACTTTAACATTTGGAATAAACATTGTCACTTGTACTTGGGACCGACGTCAAAAAAACATAATTAGATTTTTATATACAGATTTTTAGTGAAGGCGACAGGCAGGCAACCTGTCACTATTTTGGGGTACTGTAAGGCCCATACAGCCTTCATTTGTGAAGAAATGTTACTTACGGCTCTGCATAACCCCTTGAGACTACGAACGTGATCATGTATGTATGTACTATATGTGTTTTATTTTCTGCTAAATAAACAAACGATGTGTCACTGTACCTAATTAGATATGTGTATTAAATACCATTTGTCCACTACCCGTCCACTATCACGGCTCGGGTCGCTATCGTAGTGTCCTAGCCATGTGATGCAGAGTAGAATCACATCACCGCATATCATCCAGAAGGTGAGTCATGGATCAGCAAAGAGGTATTGATCACCGTATACTCCGTCCGCCAATCCGCATTAGGCAAGCATGATGTACCTGCCTAAACCTCCTTCGATGACAATGAGAGGCTTTGTGTAGGTACCAGCAGTGGGTCGAATTATAAAGGCTGTTGTACTGAATATAAAAGTCAGTAATCGATAATTTTATGTTTGGAGCTAAAATTTAGTTTATTTTTAATTCATGCCTAATGTCTTATCGCTTTGAAGGTCTCAAAAGGTGTCTCGTAATTTATATGTAAGTTTATGCAAACGAGTTAATTGGTTAGAAATGTTGAATTTTCGCTCTCACGTTACGTAAGTGGTTCACACTTAGAACACAAATGGGTACGTTATTCGCATACCACATGAAATAAGAGGACTAAATTCCAAGTTTATTTATACTACAAGGATAGCAAACACGCATACGGCCTGCCGGATGGAAAACGAGCACCATACCGCAACACTTGCAACACTAGGGGTCACTTAAGATTTTCCAACGCTTCTTAATCTAATGCTCACTTATTTATAAAAGTTGAAATAACTGATGCTTCTTCTTATATATAAAATTCTCGTGTCACAATGTTCGTTCCCGTACTCCTCCGAAACGGCTTGACCGATTCTCATGAAATTTTGTGAGCATATTGAATTGAGTAGGTCTGAGAATCAGCTAACATCTATTTTTCATACCCCTTAGTGATAAGGGTTGTCCACCCTTAATTTTTTTTTTAATTTATAAGGCAAAAGAACGTTTGCGGGGTCAGCTAGTATACTCTAATTTTGTCGTCATAACAATTATATATTTTTCGTGTCACGATGTTTGTCAGCGATGAACTCCGAAACTAACAATCCGATTTTGTTTTTTTTAATGTGTGTTTTGTTCCAATTTGAGAGATATGATAGTTTTCACTCCGACGGGATTATGTTTATAATTAGTTCTCATTTTTTTTTCCAAATTAACCACGATATCGTGTGGTGTGTAAGCTAGTATAATATGTTAGTATACTTAATTATAAACACATCTATTTAGTTCTTGTAAAAGTTATTTTATGACCTTGTGCAAAAGTCTGCCAGTTAATAATTGACTCGATCGAATATGAATTGCATCTGAATAGTTAGGGAAAATGGGTAATCTGCTACATGCTACATATGTGTATGTCTCAAAAATTCTATTGAGTTTCAGTTGTTGTATATTGAGATTCAATCTGGTAAAGCGGGAAGCCTCTGGATTCTGCGCAAGACCGATCGGATTGAAGATCCTTGGTGAAGCCTATGTCCAACAATGGGTAACTTACAGGTGATATGATGATGATGTCTTTTAAGTCATTACTAAACTGTAAGCTGTGGAAGTTGGGTCCAAATTGGCTCACATAATATTCTTAATCCTATTCTTTGTCTTACTACCGATTTGTGTCCATAATAATCACTCTTCGTAATTTTATTTTTCATACTTTTTTTATTCATACATTTTTATTACGAACTCATAACAGTTAGTGATCATAAATTTTTTATTAATACTGTGACTTTACCTTGTTGCTTACAAAAACAATGCACTCCGCCTGGTCATAAAAAAAATAACCCTAACTTACCCATCACCCAGCCATGTAGGTGCATAAAACACTAGACTAGCCCAAAAATTTATGATTAATGATATTATGAATTTCAATTATTATGTTTTATGAAGTTATGAAGAATGATTTGTTATGAAGAATGATCATTATGGTTTTAAATGGTATGATTTCTCATTTTCAGACCTCCAATGATAGGAATTTAAAAAGTTATGTAAGAAAATGCGCACCCGTGGAAGTTTTTTGCGTTGTTTTTGTGTCTACTCCACCAAGATAAATTATCGAATGTAATTTTGACGACAGAACAGGTACTTGTAATAGTCAACGTCATTGAAATATATAACTTTTTGATTTTGATTTGAGAATCGGAAACCTATAATTTCCTAATCAAGACAAATCCTTGTCTACTCTTGGCAGTACACCTAAAACTTTCCCCAACTATACACCACACAAATTTGACATACGAATTAGCGCAGCTGTCGTGTCGAACATCCGTTTTTGACAGCTCGTTGACATGGCGTGACCAACTCAATTTAACTTTGCGGTGACCTCAAAACAACGCAAGTTAATAAGCCCGCTCTGACATATTACGTTGATCTGCTTTGAAATCCCAAAGTCAATTACATATAAGGGAAATCTGTCTTATGTAATGATATATTTATGTGTGGCGCTTGGGCCCTGTTCAATATTATTCGTAATTTAAATTAATTGTTTCATATATCATATTCTTAGATTTTGATATAAACCCAAAAGGTGTATAACAGAGCCTTAGGTAACCTTCACTTTACACACTACCAAAAGTTACGCCTGGCAATACGGGCCGTGTCATCATCATCATCAACAGCTCATATAATGTCCCCACCGAGGGGCTCGAGCCTACCCCACATTACAGACGATTAGGCCTTAGTCAACCACGCTGGCCAAGTGCGGGTTGGTCAACCACGCTGGCCAAGTGCGGGACTTTACACACAACCTAAGAATTTCTTCATAGGTGTGTGCAGGTTTCCTCGCGATGTTTTCCTTCACCGTAAAAGCGTCGATTAAACGTACATAATATTATGAACTTCTTACACATTTGGTCTCACAGAACATTTTCCCTAGAAGGACACGTGTGACACATCGAGATCGCAATCCCCGAGTATTGAGCGAAAAAAGCACAAACCGTCAATACGCTCTGAACTCTGTACATTAAGAATTCTTTTGCCAATAGCACACGGGATGGGAAGCAAATTACGCTGGTCCAATATGTTGATTGCCGTGATAGGTGACAAGTGTGACTCAACAATTCATTGCTTTGAATATATCGACAAGTCCACTGGAAGATCGAAAGTTTTTTGTATTACCTGATTACTCTGACGATACTAAGAAGAAATAATTACGACGAAACTGAATCATTTATGAGTTCGGGGGCAATACTCGATAACATAAATCGATTTTACGTTTGACCGACGATGGAGTTCGATCATATTAAAGATTTATGCTGCCCATCTTGGCGATGTCAACGTTAATCGACCGTGAAATCTTTTACAACGTTGTCAATTTAAGTGACTGATGTTTTATCGGATACAGTTATAGACTAGGAGCAAAAATATAGACAAACATTTATACGAATGAATGATCGCTAATAGTGTGTTAGTAGCTAATTGTAATATAACATCGTCTATTACGACAACGCAACAAATGTACCTATCATTAATTATGTAAGCAACAACCAGAGTATTCTGGGAATCGCTTTATCCAAGATCATAACACTGGCTCTTTAAGCCCATGGATATAATAGGTTGATGGCACATAATATAATCAGGAATAGTAAATACAATAAGGAAATTAGAGACAAATCTGATGGGTCGAACGGCACCGGGAAAGAATGCTTCGGTTAGATAAGATAAGCAACAACCACAAATCAGTGGCAAATAAGCTGGTAAATAGCATTTCAAAAACTGTAATGTCAGTTGTAGGTACACACTCGACCGTGAGCGCGATACAACGTTATTGACGCTTCTTCATTTTAGTGACTTTTTGTTTAGCAGTAAAACCCCCAATGTTTACCGTTGGATCTCGCGCTCTGGGCCGAATGTGTACCAGCCGACGTAAAAATTTCAATGACTTTGTAATCTCCTGAGAATCATCTCGCGTATATGAAACTTACGCTTTTTATAATGCTACTTTGCCATAAAGGTAGATTTATCACATGCATACATACACTCGCACTCAGATGCCAAAGGGGTGGAGCACAGCTTTAGGCAACATTTATAATCTTAGCACATAAAGCTAAATATCTGGCAGTATGTTGTGGTTCAAAGTAGTGACAGGTTGTCTATAATATATATTTATAAGCGTAAAGTCTTGTATTATTAAAGTTTCTCGATGTCAAAAAGCTTTCTTTACGTTTTTCTTATCATATGTTATTTTATTCACGAAACGAACTTATATTTACATTTTATAAAATATGTTTTATCTAACTTTCTCTTTCATTGCATCATTCATTTTAGAAGTTCTTGTGTCGCAACTGTTTCATTACTAGTTTGACTTATATTTCTTATTTTATTTTCAAAAATAATACCACCGATCCGTATAAAATGGAATAAATAAATGTGACTGAAGACCCTTTTACTGATAAACTACAGACACGAAAAATATATCAGATCAAATGACAATCCAGGGACCGTATGTAACCGGCGGTGGACGAGTGCAAATCCCAGTTGTGGCAGCGAACTATGTAAGCCAAAGAGTATTTTATGTTACTCGTAGCTGTACTATAAAAATATTTCTTAGGTTCACTTCACTATTTTACTGTTGGAATGATTATCAGCGTTGATAAATCAATGTTATATTAGAGTAAAAACAATCTAAAATCTTATAATCCAACTAGCTGACCCGGCAAACATTGTTGTCCTCTAGATTTCATCTCACCCCTCTTTTTGCGTCGAGACTTAGTCAGAAAGTGTTCTTCTTTCTTCTACACTTCTCCTACCTGCCAGACAGCATGGGACCAACTGCTATTTTTCGGCGAAAGCCGGGTCCACCAGGGGGACTTCTGGCGCGGACGTGGCCCTGAAAAGGGCCGTCCGGAGCTAGCCATTGTGGGAAAACAAAAATAACTCGACGATGGCATGTGACTTCGAATGCCAAGAGGGCACACTTGACATTAAAAGCCAGCCTTGCCTTCCGAATCGCGGAGGAAAAATCGAGTTAAAAAATGTGCCGAGCAGTTGGTAACAATTGGTAGCTTAGATTTCGAGATCGTTACGAAGAATGCATTACCGCGGTCACATCGACTGTAATAAAAATAGTTAAGCAGTAAAAAGCAATTTCTTTAATTACCATCCGCATTAGGTATTATGCACAAATTGAAGAAGATTACGAAATTAACAGGCAAGTAAACCAGCAATCTGCATATAGTTGCGGGAGGCGCGAAGTCGTTAGAACCGAGCGATTATCATACATTTGCATAATGCTCCCAACAATTGATGAATGGACCAAAACGAACAAAATGTAGATTGTGGCCAAGTGTAAACTTGGGAGACTTAATATTTAAATGTTCAGTAAGAATTTTTAGTAGGAAAACGATCTTTGACTGACTGTTGGCCTTTGTATTGTAAATCATTATCATTCGGTTGATCCCATTTTTCGAGGGTTGGTGATCAAGGTGAGTCGTTCAAGGTCAGCCGTCGTTTCTGCATTAACATTCATATTACTTGATGGTAGGTAAGTGACGATAAAGTCAAAAGTGGGAACTAGCTTCACCCGAAATCTTCAACCACCGAGAGACTCGCTTATCCCTTACCGTCGAAACTATTGTTATATACGTTGATAGCTAGGTTGCTTGCCAGGCTGACCTAAAACAAGACCTGCCTCACCCAACCCAGCACAAATTTATTCTCCCTTGGCGATTGAAACCAGGATCTCTTGATCGAATTCCGAAGGGCGAATCACTAGACCACTGAGCCTATATGAAGGTCTTTCTGGATTACAAGTCCATCGTACTGGTCCAGTACTGCACTCCGTCACAGCAGAGACTGCAGGGATACCAGCCCCAATAATATACGGAATTATACAATTCGTCGATGATTGGATAATATATAGTCGGTTCTACTAATACAACTTTTTAGCGTATGATGTGTCTCTCATTCTTATGTTTAGGTTAGGTTAAGCAATATAATAAGAAAATCACTCGTTGGTTTCGAGTTGAGAATTTAAAGTAACCGAATACTTCTGGTCCCTATATTGCAACAGATTGAACCTTCTTGTTCTTCGTATCGTTTAGTTTACCTGGTGTTGATTAGTACGGTGTTAGAGTTCTTTATACGTTGCCATTTCTAGCCTCAGACGTGATTTTTTTACGATTGCTAGCTTTCGACAGCAACTGACCAGCTGAAAGCGCCTTCCGAAGCACGGAAATTGTGTTGTAAAGTTTTGGTCACCCATTCCAGGATCAACCGCGGACTTAGTTTCTTATCACTTACGATGGTAACGAAGAACGCAAGAACCTCTTCAGACTGAATCGTATTAGTGTCAAATAAGATTATACTCAAAGCGATCAATTACCTACACCACAGTTTTCTGTGCGTTGCCCACGTTCTATCTCTGTATAGCGAATTTGAGATTTTATGAAAATAGCTAAAAAGCAGGTATAGATAATCTAAGCCAATAAGTGACTCCCTAATGTTGATTAATCACCTAAGTAATCTAACAATTTCATATTTTTAAATGAACATTAACAAGTTTCCTTAGGACGAAAGTGAGCATTCATAAATCCAAACCTTCGTCATAAATTGTCCAAAATTGCGGTTCTTAGATGAAAACAGATGTCAGCCGTAATTATGAAGGAAAACATGAAACTTTCTTGGAAAGAATGCTGTGAGAAATATATTTTTTAATTTGAAAAGGTTATATGTCAAAGGTTACTTTTGCTGTCAACTTTTTTATTTTGAATGTTGCTGTTTCGAATTTATTATTAACCCATTAACGCCCTCTGTACTCGCGCGAGTACAACTACAAAAAGGATTATCTTGTTTTTATAATCTATGGTTGTCATTCAAATAATTCATTATTTCATAACCAGGTGGTTAACCCATCTGATAAAATAAAAAAGTTTAGTGTAGCGCTAAAATAAATGTCACCTTTGCCACTGTCAAATACGGATTGCAAAGAAAGTTTATATGGTAAGTTTCAACAATGATTTTTTATTACAAACTAGAACTTTTTTTAACAGAAATTTGATACAAATAGTTTGTTACTCTTTATTTTGTTATTATCTCTTGTTTTTGATGGATTTAATTTCGATATTTTTACGTTTTGATTTACTTTATTCCACTGTACTCGGCTGAGTATAATGGTCACATATGTATAACAAAATTATATTTTTATCAGCTATTTTCATTATTCAACAATGGCGAACCGTCGTGTCTTCAGAAGCCAAAATAGCTATGCTAAGCTGGAGGAAGCCATCGAATCTTTATTTGCAGATGAAAATGATGATTCAGAATATGATGTCCTACTGGGGCCTCCGGAACCTGGCATTGTAAGTGACGAAGAAGAAGGGAACGATGATGATTAGGTTTCTTCTAATCTTCCTAGAGAAGTTCCACGAACTGTAGAAGTCATACCACGCTGTCCCAATCATGATGTTTCAGACTGGTCCGATAGTGACGATGAGCCTTTTTCAAATTATGTAAGGCCTTCGAAACGATCCAGAAATATTCAATCAAATAAACCTATGTGGAGGAAGATGAAGCAAGTATATCCTGCTAATATATCTGGCAAAGAAAGGTCGTAGAAAAATTGAAAGCCTGCACTCCTATACTACCAACTGAATGTACTTATTGGAGTTTGGATGAAGACCTTGGAGTCCCTATAGTATCAAATTGCATGTCACGGAATCGATTCTTGGAGATAAAACGTAATCTTCATTTCGTAGATAATTCATTAGCTGAAGGTTCCACCGATAAGCTTTATGTGAAGAAATACATAAAACTCTTGCCAATCGGGAATTTTTATGAGAATATTTCCATAGAACTTTATACAGTATAGATGAATCCATGATAAAATACATCGGCCGTCACCCCGAAAAACAATTTATAATGGGTAAACCTGTACGATTCGGATATCGGAATTGCGCAGCCACAAGTTCAGATAGATACTGTTATGCGTTCGATGTGTATTGTGGCAAGACTAACGAAGTAGCTGATAATCCTCTAGGCGCAAGAGTTGTGAAATCTCTTCTGGACAAAATGACCGTAATTCCTAGTGAACATATCGTTTATTTTGACATTTTTTTCACAAAATATCAGTTATTCGTTGACCTCTGGTCTTTAGGCTTCAGAGCTACAGGCAAAATACGAGTAAATAGAACTAAAAAATGTGTGAATGTGTCTAAAAAATGTGTGAAAACATTATGTGTAGAAAGACCTTGCTTCGGACAATTTCACTATTAATCCGCCCAGTGTACCCGGCCGAGTACATACCTATATTTCAATACATATTTCTTTTTTGTTCTATTTTTCTTTAAATACCTTTTCTTTTGTCCCTAATAATACAACAAATATCATTAAAACAAAAAAAATACAGGTAGTTTTCATTTGGGCGTTAATGGGTTAAATTGAAAACTCAAGTTATAATACATCTGTCGCATCATTCCTATTGGTGTGCGGACTATGAATTCCATAGTTCTTACAAAGGAGTCATGAAAGTACAATGCTGATCAACAAGGTGAGGGTGGCCAGTATGGCAGTACACTACGCATATCTCTGTGAAGTCTATACACGAATGAATGGAGACGCATGTGGCTGGTCTGACGGCAAGCAGCAATAGTAGATCGATAACCTGATAGTACACGAAGCCCGATGACTAGCATGGCATTCAAGATCCCTAGAATATCCTCCTACCCCAATAGTGGGCGGAAAGGCCTGTTGAGCCAACCGCAGACAGTCTGTGTGAATGAATAACCGTAGTTCGTATATCTACGGTTATGCGAGAAGAAATCTGACCATCTTTAGTAGGCATGGCAGCCTTTAGGGATAGTAGATTCCACATAACCTCATTTAAAACTTTTTTCACAGCAGAGTAGCCGCTTGAAAGTGGAGCGCTCCCACTGGGGTAGTCGTTCCACCTTACAGAAGACCACAGTCTAATATCACTATATTTTTATGGTGTTGTGTTTCTATTGGTGAGTAAGGTTGCCAGATTAACGGCAGTGTTGCGAAGGTCTATAGACTACTTTGCTTACGACCAGTGAGTCCGTATGCTTGCCTGCCAACCAAATGATATTTAAAAAAATTGTAAGACGATCAGAATCATGCGCTGTCAACCCTGATCACATGATGACTTACCCTGAAGAAATCTATAAACCCACAGAAACGCTTAATTAATTCATTAAGGTGGCATTTAACTGCGATCCTTCAAGCCAAACCGCTGTCTGCCTTACCTCTCGTAATAAATAAGCCTTCTCCCCGGATCCAACCGTTTTTCAACAGACACAATGTATTTAATACAAAGATCCAATACATTCAATTATTAGAATATATCCCAACCCCCCGGTTCTTAAAAACAAACAAAAGTAATTGCCAATTTAGTTTGCCCAATCCGACCCGTATACAAAATATTGAAAAATAAATGTACCAACTAAACTACTAAGCCCCACAGTAAACTTTTAAAAGGCTGTATGGGCAAAAGCCTAACACCTCTCTGAAAGGGAGCCGTGAACCGTGAAAACCTTATAAGTTATAACACACGGTAGGATCAGGTAAGCCTCAATAGCGGCTGGAAACAGCTGAGGATATTTTTAGAACTCCATCATAAAGGGTCTTGGGGAAACTATCGCTAACTTTGTTAGGGGCGATCCCGGGGGTCAATGGCCTTATTTTATTACAATTTAGGTCGGCATACGATGCGATAAACATAAAAACAGATGCGAGAAAGTGGTATAACGATTTAGATGTTTCGCAAATTGTAGACCAAAATAAGAAGAGAGAAAAGACCAATTAAATTCAAAATTTTACTGATAATTTCCTTCGTTTTTGTATGTATTCAGAGAAATCCTAGTAGCAGCAAATATTTGTGTGCCATACACGAATATTTGTTGACGAGTCATGGTTGTTTATATATTTATTTAGGTTTCTTTATACTTACATATATCTAAAATAATACTAATAATAACCTATTTCCACGCTCCCGCTGCCACGATTCGAACCCGGACCGCTTGATATGTAGGCAGCTATACTGACCACTCCACCACGACGGCGGAAAAAATATTTAAACATATAAAGATAATTGCCGTGAACGTGGTGTCTTTATTTAAAAAAAGAACAAAAGGGACATCAGGTAGTATGAGCCATACAGTGCCTCAAATTAATTGTGAAAGGTTGCCAGCCTGCCGCCTAAATAATAACAAGTGAAACAACATAAACAAGTCAACAACGAGGACAGATGTTACACTAAAAATTATTTCAGCACTCGTAAATAAGAACAAATTACTGTTGCTGATATTTATCCGACCTATCACAACTTGGATAGGTTTTTCTTACATCTAATTGTGCTAAGTAGTTCACTACCAATTAAGCAAGTTCCCTGTTTATTTATAATTCACGAGGCGCCCGGCCGTCGTTAAATCCTGGAGGCAATGAAAAAACTTTTCACAAATTAACGAGCCCGAAAGTGTGGAAGCCGCGGAGTGAAAGGGGGAGTGTTGGTCCAACGATAGGAGAAAATACTCGAATAAACTGATGCTTTCCACTGTTAATTGATTCGACGGCTTTTAGGCAGCGTTAAATGCAATGTTACTTTGCTGAGGGATAATTTTATTTCAAACGAAATAAGAGTCTAACAAATATTAAACGTCATTCACGGATTTTAGAGATCAGAACAGCACAATAGCTTAGTTCAGTACAGGGAAAGTATTTATGGTGAGGCAGAAACCGTAACGAAAGGCAGTAGTCCACCATGTTTGCCCAAAGCGGATTGGTGGACGGAGTATGCTATTAAGGCTTCAGAATTTGATAAGATTGTGGTAGTAGATAGCCGGGTGATCACAAAACAAGGCGACTAGCCAAACTGTCCGCAACTATTTTACTGTACATCCCTTGGGACTAAAGCTAGAACATCTGGATCCAATACTGATGGGTGACATTAGACCACTTGGGGTAATATGCTTGCGTTCTCATTACGGGAACAAAAAAATGCTATCGAAAATCTCTGCTTTAGAATCTAGCGCGTCTTGCAGCTGTATGTCCACTGAATCATAGGTAATCCAATCAGAAGCAGGCGAGGACAGGCTACCATAGTCACGGTACACCTGAGCGTGGGTCTGAACCCTGAAATCGACTGTAACCATGTAGACGATAGCCGATATCTTATGCGGGCGAAACATGTTAACTCCAAATCCTCCATGGAAAATTCGCCATATAGACTAGACTAGAACCTACCAAGAATTTTGAGAGACTGTCCCTCAACTGTACTCGAATCATGCAGGGCCAACTGAAAAGCATTGAGATTGAATTTTAATAAAGCAAAGTGGACCCTTTAAGTGCCAGTGGGACACAAAACTCCCCGATAGTTAACCATTCGTTGTGCATTTGAACAGGATCGAAAATACGTTGAAGCGATTTGGCATTTTGCCCCTTTGGAAAATTTTGTACCTAAAGTAAAATATTCAAAGTATGATGGTGACATATTTACTTATCTTTAATGTTCATACGGGGACAATTTTAGGAGCCTCATAACTTACTTAAGCGGTTTTAAACTGTCGAATAACTAAGTGATGGAAACTCTCGAAGTATTACCACTAGTAAGTTTGGGCTGGAAGTTGGTCTGATCTAGGAATTACTTTGGAACTTAAGTAACATTAGGCTGTGATGAATATGAATCTTAAATATCAAAAACTCAATATGAAATTGCGAGAAAATCTTAAACTGGCTATCACTTGTATTTCCTAATTTCTTAGATATAATACATAGAAAGCAAGATTTAACTTCTGTTATCTAGTTTATATCAATACATTCTAGCAAAAATTTCCTCGCTAGGATTACACACACAACAGAATAAAGATACAGAGGGTTCGATCCCCAAGAGAGTACTAATTTGTAGGTTTAGTTGGTGATAGGACTTTTTTCTGACATTCATAATAATAACGTCAAGAGCATTATTGTGTTCCAACAGTTAATGATAAGATAGTCCCTCTGTGGTTGATGATTCCAGGTGAAGCTCGGTTGCATCTTCGGCCTTATCGTCATTTACCATCAAGTGAGATGAAATCCAGGGACTTCCAAGTTAAGATAAAATAACTATGCCACGTATGACGACCTTGACGTTTAAAAATTTATAGCATATCATGTTGGTGTACATTGTTTTAAAAATTTGGACTACTAAATCTAGAATATTGTTTATATCTGCACGCATATAAATCACGTCAATAAAGTTAGGTATAACTCTGCTATATATAAAATTCAGAAATTCGTTCTTAGCCGCTTAATCAATCAGGAGATTTTGAGGAGTCACCAAAGAGGTCTTACTGAAATACTTTACTAGAACTCCTATTATACAGGATGATTGGTAATTAGTAGCGGACCAGTTAAGGGGAGAAAGAAGACAATACTAGTGGATTTGACTATAGGATGTACTATCCGAAAGCGAACCGTTTCTGAGTTATTAATTATTTTAAAATTTTATAAAAATTCCAATAAACCCATCCGAACGCAATAAATTGCAGAAGCGTACTGAGGGGGGTTTACCAGCCCCTCGTTTCTGCTAACTCTTGCTATAGTGCGCTCGCTCACACCTCTTGTTGGTATGAAATGTACGAGATATAAAATTCTAAAATATTTAATATCTCAGAAACGGTTCTCTTTCGGATAGTACAACCCGTGGTGAAATCGACTAGTATTGTCCTCTTCTATCTCACCTAACGATGCCGCCACTAATTACCAATCAGCCTGTATTTCTGGATTCATACGGTCATCCCAAAGAGCCCTAGACACCTCTCTCACTGATACGAACAAAATGTACAATTATATGCCTGCGGTCTTCTGTAAGATGGAGGTACTTAATTCCCCATTTCGTCCGCTCCAATTTGGAGCAGTTAATCCACTGTGCCCTCATCATTCATCATTGCAGCCTTTTCGTATTCGACCCACTGCTGGGACATAAGGCCTCTCCTTGTCATCGAAAGAGGTTTAGGCAGTAGTCCACCATGCTTGCCCAATGCATATTGGTGGCCGGAGTATTCGGTGATCAATAAAACTTTGCTGATCCATAAGTCGCCTTTTGCGACACCTTTTGGAGGATATGGGGTGATGCTATTATACTCTGCCAGCATCACACGGCACTGTTGCCTCACTTTAACTCCGCCTCGTCGGCTACGACCATCTTATTAAAAGTCTGTTGCATTAATTACAGCATTATTGTATTCCACTGTGTGAGAATTAGTGAGTGATGATCAAATATAAGATGATAGTGGTTAAGACCTGGAATAATTCGCTTCCATCTTTGACTTTATAATCACATAACATCAGGTGAGAAGCCAAGAGATAACTCGAGATTTTAAAAAATATGGATGTAACAAAGAGAAGAAGGAGAATGAATGCAGATGGATATAGAGACAGAGAGGAAGACCGAAGAATATATGGATAGACTAGACTGTGTGAAATAATATATGGCGAAGAAGGGAGTTAATGGTGAGATTAAAGCTGATCGAGGACAGTGGAGGAAGAAAATATATTAAGTCGACCTCAAATAAAATTGGGAGCAAAGCAGATGAAATATGGTAAATTTATTTTACATATATAGGTTTAGGTAACATTTGGGTACACAAAGCCACATCTAGCAGTATATGCCATACAGTACCCCAAAATAGTGACTGGTTACCAGCCTGTCGCCTACACAAAAAAGAGCAATAATGAAGTACCTACTGACATAACAAAATTATACTTCTATGTACATATTTGCATGCTATGGTATATGGCTGAATAGGTAGTGAAATATTGTATTCATTACAACTTAAGTGTACCCTGTTCAAACGCAAATAAATTATTATTATTATTAAACCCAAACATTAAAAATCCTTCAGTAAACAAACCAAATAAAACCAATGACCAGGACAGATGTAACACACAAAATCGTCTCAGCACTCTTAATTTATCAGGAGATAAATAAATAATTTCAATCCATCACATTACTCAAAATACACTCATTAAGAAAACTACACATAAACATACAGTCTCAAATTACCTATCAGCGTTTGACATAAATCTTCTACTCAAAGATAATAAAAACAATAGAATAAATTTCGCTTTCACGAGAAAATAGAAAAAGCTAATAACAGGAGCCATAACTTTCACACAGAAGGCTGGAAGACCGTGCGAGATGTAGCGGGGGTTGGGGAACAGAAATGCTTTATCTGATCCTACTAACATTCGCAGAGGTTTCGTGCGAGACCATTCGGTACTAGATATTGCTGGCATTAACCGTGAAATGTTGAGCATCTCTGCTTTTTTAAATGCAATACCCATTTGTTTATTACAAACATAACACTAAGGCGTGGGTATTTGCTTCCACTAATTGATATTGCTGGCATTAACAGTGATAAAATGTTGAGCATTTCTACTTCATGCCTTACAAAGTAATCGTGCTATACTCCAAAAACAAGATTTATATCGTGTACTAGAGAAAATATCTGAGTGAAAAACAAAAAAGATTTATCTTGAACATCGTTTTATCCAAAAATTTTCGTATCGAAATAGACTTTTTTCGAAAATTGTACCTATCTTTTGTAAAAAAAAAATGTAAGCTAATTAATTTTTGGACCAGTTTATTTCGAATATAGGAATATCGTCACACGACACCGAAACATACACGGGTCTTAGAGACAAAGTGCCAGAAATTCATAGGTGATAATTTATGGTCATAGATTAAAGAATCCGTCCATAACTTTAACAGTACCGTTGTAATTTTTATGGTTTTAGGCACCTTACTCATGCAAAGGCATTTTAGATTTTTGTTGTAATTACGATTGAAGCTAAGCTATAAAAAATAAAAAAAAACCGCCTACAAAACTAAAAACGGGAGAAATAAAAATTTTGTTTATAAAAATCCAAATGTTTGTTGAGGTCGGTGCCAACCTCAATATTTGTAATAAACGTTGTCACTTGTATTTGGGACCGACCTCAAAAATATTTGGATTTTTATAAACAAAATTTTTATTTCTCCCGTTTTTAGTTTTGAAGGCGGTTTATTTTCATTTAATTATTTTTTTCTGCGTTTTAATGTTTTAAGTATAGAAATTTTCTGGAAACTACCTCAAGATCTTTTAGACACAAGTAATAAATTTAAATGGGACCCCATGACAAGCACTAGCTTCCAAAGGTCAAAAGAATCTTAAAAATCGGTCCACCCAGTAACGAGTTATGAGGTAACAAACATTAAAAAAAAAACATACAGTCGAATTGATAACCTCCTCCTTTTTTGAAGTCGGTTAAAAATAGTATAAAATTGACCTTAAGAACCACGAGTCCACTGCTATCCTCGTGAAGTCACAAATGGGCATCGCCGTGTGGATGCGCCTCGCAATTCATGACTCATGACGCGTTGTTGATCGAAAAAAAATTAAGGCGATATGATCTAGAAAGTATTCGCAGAAATATCGAAAACCTACTCACCAGTTGCTGTAACAAGGTGTACGCTTGTCCGCACCGACAAAAAAAAGTAATGGTGATACTAAGTCCTTGATGTAATCCAAATAAAATAGCATGCACATTACAAATACCAGGTGCAACTTATGCGTGTTGCATTCGCGGCGTCGTTCCGACCACTGGTTGCGTGGCAACCCAGATTGTTTATTTGAGGAAAAAACAAAAGTACCCTCACTGAAATATGCCTCACGAAAAACAGAATACCTACCCTAGTTTACCTACCTTTTAGTCTACCCTAGTTTAAATATCGCTAAAGATGTTGGGATATATGAAAAAACAAATATCTAAAATCAACGATTCGGGTGCATCACTGTGACTTACAAGACCACGCACGAATCGTCGGTCTTTTAAAATATTTCAATAACTTTTGGGATAGACATCCGATTTTGGGAAAAGCCGTATATCACTCTTAAGATATAAGTATAGCACCCTGGGGAGACCTAGTCTTATTACCTTGCGTAGACAACGCGGCTCACGTATACAGTTACGCGATTGCGTTAATAGAAATATAAAAGATGTGCCAGAATGTAGGTATTTTACGTAACCAGCGTTTTTGAAGTGTAGCGTAAATTTTCGAATATTAGTCACCAACAGGATAATAAGTTGACACTTTATTACTTTTTTTAGTTTTATAGAACTACTAGCTGTCCCGGCCACGCGTTGCTGTGGTAATTTCATACTACTAACCTATAACATTTTATCTGCAGGTAAAAAAATATGACTACTTATCAAGATAAAAACTATTCTATCTCTCAAGTTGGATCAAACTACACACGGTGTACAAATTTGATTAAAATCGGTTCAGTAGTTTAGGAGTCCATCGCGGACAAACAACGTGACACGTAATTTGTATTATATTAAGATAAATATGAAAGATGACCTGGGACAGCTCACAAATACGAATTTGATGCTGATTGTTGAACAGCAACGGTTGCAGTACATACAGAAAATGGAATTTTAGAACTTTGGTGACTTGTGTGAATCCGGCAATTTCCTTAAGGCCCTGATCGACACTGCTGTTTAAGTGGTAGTTTGTAAAGCTTGTCGTTTTATCAATTACGATTTCCTACGTTTCAAATATCGACAAGCCTACGGCTCGCCATGTTTGCCCAACAAAACATTAAAACACGATGATTTTACTTGCTAATCTAGCAGCGCCAACGAGTTGTGAGACAAAGCGGCGTTCTTCAAAACTGTGGTACAGACTCGTATGTCAGTCGTATGTGACAAACTAAGGCTTCAAGCTCACTCTGCCAAAATGTACGTAATTCATTGATCGCAATAAGTTGTGAACCGAAATATGAGTAGAGGTAGAATCTTCCAGAAGACCATAGTCAAATAACACAACATTTTTGTGGTGGTGTGTTTCTGTTGGTGATTAAGGTTGTCATAGCTCCACGAGGGAGGGAATGGGACCAGCGTTGTCAGCCCGTGAGTGTTACGTCAGTGTTGCAAGTGTCTATAGACGGTGACTGTTAATAACATAAAGAATGCTTCATTTGATTTAAAGTCGTATCACATTTGAAACAGGTGCCGTAACAGCCCAAGGCCGAGCGTAGGAGAAAAAGAAACGTCAAAACTTCGTATACCCGATGAAATGTCTCAAACTTTCGTTTGGATATTTGCCGGAATTTGTGAGAGCCGAGGTTTAACCCATAAGCGCGGACAAGGAAGCCATAATTTAGGCTGAAACGACCACTTTGGAGAATCGACTCTCTGCATTGACGTCGATATTGAAAGGGTATCGGATTGTCGCTTGAAACGATTGTATGAGAACCGTCATCAATGGCGGTTAGAAACAGACCAATGGCTACTTCAGTGTGGTAAATTTTATTTCATTTCTTCGTGCATAATTATTGGACACCGATAGATAATTACAGAAAAGCATTCAAAATTAGACAAATAATTAAAAGTACAAACCCAAATTTGTGTATTACAAAACATAAAATAATGACAATAATTAATCATTAAAATTAAGTAAATACCTGTATTATTTTTATAAGATTAAATACATCAAGATTAAGGTAACAAATTGTTTTTTTTTTATTTTTTATTTTTCTTATTTTGCATTTTGATAGTCACCTGCTTAATTGTTAACAGTATCACTAACATTCATGGGTTGACTGGAAGAGATCTCATTCAGAGATAAGTCCGCCCTTGCAAATTGTGTATTGTAACATTAGTTTTTAATGTATTTTTAAGTGCAATAAAGAGTACATCAAACAAAAAAACTTCAAAATTGAAAAATTTATGTAAGTAACGTGCCAAAATAAAATAACGAGAATCATATCGATCACGTCAGCTTTCGTACAAAAAAAACACGTCAAACTTACAACACACCTTTGTTGCGTCGGGAGTTATAAAGTATTATGCATATAAGTAGTTTTGTTATGTGTTCTCAGATTGTAATTCGATCACTAGCCAACGAAGTTTCAAAATATTTTTATTATCCCTCAAAGCGACAACTCTATCTAACAATTGTGTAACCATACTAAACAAATACGGGTCATTAAAGAAGACGTTGCACAAAGCAGTACAAAGGGCATACTTAATGCTGATGATAATGTTGCCCATTAGTTACCAAATAATGTACTGTGCACATCGGGAACTGCAGGTTAATTTGAATCGTATCCCAAAGGACTAAGGTGTGTTAAGGGCAATGCTACGCAATCCCAGCTCATAATTTCATGATATAATAAAGCGGTGTATGTGTTTTAATATTCACGTAGCGTTTTCGTCCCTTGGTACCCCTAAATGTATGTCTTGGAGTCTTTCCAAGGGGATTTGAAGTTTTTCTACTTTTCCTATTTACAGTTGGCATCACATATATGGAAATGCGTTATGGAATAAATATTGTGATGGATTTGCGGAAAATGTAGTTTCTTCGTAACACTGTAAGTCACGGTTAGAATTGTAAAATAACTTAAGTTATGGGTGTTTTGTTGTATCTTGCACATCAAATCGAGATAAGTTATATTAACAGATTACCTAGTGTAATTTGATTCTCAGGACTGCCCATTTTCGACGGCTACTGGGACCACCAGGGTAACATGCAATCGAATATCAAGTTGAAAAGTTCTGTTTATTCGAATACCATCCGTGAAAATTAGAACCGTATTTTGAACCCCCCTGTGGATTGAATGCAGCAACTCTGGATCTGAGACGACAATACCACAGAACACAGAGGATTCACTCGACGAATGAAAATAAACAGTCTTTTTATACACGAGTCTTTCATCATCGGCGGCGAAGGGTGACCAAACATCTTGAGCCTCTCCAACTGCGCCGCGATGTTGACTGCATCGGAGTGCTCTGAGAAGCTTTTTTCCCTAATCCCACCATTTCCCTTCCTTCTAAGTACCATGCGTGCTGGCTTACGGTGTCATCAACTAACTGTGGCTGCCATTCCAACGCAAACTAACATATTTTTCTCTGTCACACAATCAAGAAATGGAATTAACTGCCACTCATTTTGACAATCCAGGGTCATTTAAAAGAGGCGTCAAGAAGCACCTTGCAGTTCAGCAAAGCAAAGGTCTTTATCTCTCACACTAGCTGTCTTTGTATTGTGACTCCACCTCTGCTTACATAGATATAGGAAACTGTAGATCGGCAATGTAAAATAGAAAGAGCGTACTAACGGTATATTGGAGCGAGATAGATAGACGAGACCATTTCACGTACACGCAGGGGGCCTAAGGAGGCCTGTCAGTCACGTAGAAAAGACAGCAACTGTCAGACTGCAGTATTATTTTTCATGCACACATTCGCATTACGCACACATCGGTGTATTTTTTGGTATCACCAGGATCTCACCCTATTCGATTTATTGCTAATCTATAAACATCAGTAATAATAAATCTATGTCTGCTTACCATCAGGTGGAATGGAGTCATTGATGAACATATTTATAAAAAAAAACATGAACGTCATCAATTTTCATGACATAGGAAATCGTCACAAATCACTCAATAATGTTGTCATCATCATAATCATCATCAGCTCATATAATGTCCCTACCGAGGGGCTCGAGCCTACCCCACATTAGGGGTGATTAGGCCTTAGTCAACCACGCTGGCCAAGTGCGGGTTGGTCGACTTCACACACAACCTAAAAATTTCTTCATAGGTGTGTGCACTGTGCAGGTTTCCTCACGATGTTTTCCTTCACCGTAAAAGCATCGATTAAACGTACATATGAATTCAAATTTGAAAACACATTGGTACGTGGCGAGGATCGAACCAGTGCCTCCCGGGTGGGAGACGACGCTCTTACGCACTACGCCACCGACGCTTCTATGTTGTGAACATTATTGAAAGTGCAACAAACTATGATAGCATGGTGCTAATTAAAACAAGACGGGCTTAAAAAGCACTATTACCAACCAAACCGTGAAAATTCTGCTGGATGAACCAACTGCCTTCTTAAGCATGGAAGGATGCAAAAATTTTGATCATCAAAACTTGTCAGGGAGTTTGCGGCTGTCTTTGTTATAAGTATTAAAATAGTTCACTATCTACTAAGTAACAAGTTATTTCCAGATATTTCATGAAGCGCGAGGTAAACGTAAATAGAACACCGTGTTTCGCATACGCGGCTGCCTCTCACAAGATGGCGATACTTTAATTAAGTTCTGTAAACTCAAACAAGAAAATTGTCCGTAAGGTCTCCTGTGTTTGGTTTTAATAAAACACAAAGGCCTACCGTCTTTATATTCCGAGAAGTTTCAGTTGTAGATACACATTTGTCATACCGCGCTTACTATAGCGATTAAATATTAAACATATCGCTTGTTAATTAATAGGTTTCAACCCATGAAATTTTCGATAATATGACCAGGCCCTGTTGCTGGGACCATTTTACGGAGGTGATGCAAGAATTAGCCCTGTCTTCGTTAAACCATATTTTATGGAACATAGTGACCCGACGTATGACGACATCGCTACAAAACTTTAGTTAGTCAGAAGGGCATTCAAATTCTTGTCTAATAAAAAAGAAAGAGAAAAATAGTTGATGTAGGTATCTTCTTTAAACAACATCAAGCATAATTTACTTCGGCGCTATCAGAATGGCAGCGGCCGGCAGTGACCAGTAGCAGCCGGCAGCGAAACAACGTGACCATTAGAGCCAGTACATAATATGTAGATAAAGTATAAAATTATTTCTCACTGAAGGTGTTCGCCGCACTCCTGCCATCCCGGTGTAAATTGAGCCTAAACATATCGCTCAATTTTAAATTGTGAATTCTTTCAGCGCAGCGCAGCCAAGATGATGAATCTTCAACAGCTCATATAATGTCCCCACCGAGGGGCTCGAACTTTTTTTTTACGTTGGGAAATGCGTTACGCACACGTCATACCAGGGGTGGCATGAACGTTATGTGGGACTCTCCCTACTAAAGGCAGGGCCTACTCACTAAAACCCAACGATGTCCCTCACATGCACCTTGGCGCGAGAACATCAATGACCGCCAATTCCTCCCCGTCATCGGACGAGGAGAATGCGTCGGCCGCGGATGTGTCGCTGCTGGACGGGACTATGGGAACCCTTGCGGATACTACCGCTCGAGCCTACCCCACGTTAGGGGTGATTAGGCCTTAGTCGACCACTTCACATATAACCCAAGAATTTCTTCACAGGTGTGTGACTGTGCAGGGTTTTCCCCACGATGTTTTCGTTCATCGTAAAAGCGTTGATTAAACGTACATATGAATTCAAAATTTAAAACACGTTGGCATGTAGCGGGGTTTTAACAGGTGCCTCCCGGGTAGACAACGCCTTTACGCACTACGCTACCACCGCTTTAGCGCAGTATGAAGATAGAACTGTCTTTCGATATATTATTCACCGATCCATGAACAGGTCTTATCTACCGAACTTTCTATATAACCGGTAGCATGAAACCACTCATGACAAAGTTGAAGTTTAAAAAACTTGGTGCTTCGACAAAATTTGCTGAGTTTGTCGTAGAAGCAACATACGACGTTCCAAGCTCCGTAGCTTAGTACCTACAGACTTTTGTTTATCGCTAGTTACGTACTTGTGGTTCGTGAATATAATACTATGCTGAGACTGGACCAGTAATATTACTCTATAGCTAATTGCATTGTCATCCAAGTCACACAAGCCTGCAAGATACCAATGAATTTGTTCTAGCCCTCCGTTTCGTATTACGTCATAAGTTAAAGTACGATCGACATGTGTGCTTATATTGAGTTGCCACTTTTATATTTATAGACCTTTTGAAGTATTCCACTACAAAATCCAAGATAGAACTTACAAATTTTTCACAACTACTACTAAATAAGTGAATACCGAATTTAAACACGCATCGATCTAAAATGTAAAAAATTATGTAATTTTGGATAACGAATTGTAAAATGTAATTATCTTCAGACAATTAAACAGAATTGTGTAGATAAAAATAATATTTTAAGTTTGAAATCATCATCATAATAATTAGCTGTTTATATAGGAGGCCTATATCCCCAGCAGTGCGTTATTGCTGGATTATACCTCCTCCAATGATCTTAGTAAGTTTATTAGTTATAACTTTATATAATCCTTTTAACTCTTCTTCTTGAATCACTATTTATTGATGAAAACCGCATTGAAATCTGTTGCGTAGTTTAAAAGTTATAAACGTTCATACAGAAAGAGTGACTTTATTTAATACATGCGTAGATTCCTTAACTTTTTAGCTATACGACTTGCAAAAATGTGCACAAAGAGTTAATGGACTTGTCACCGCAGTTTTTCTTTGAGTTTTGCCGTCAATGTCTTTAGGAAATAGAACTTTGACCGTTACAGTGAATTACAACACAGACACAGCAACCAACAATGTTCAGTGAGTTTCTTTCAAGAGATTGTTTGGCTGACCGCCAGGGTTCAAGCAATTTTGACTATTACCATAAATATTCCATATCTCAAATGATATCGCCTATAATATTTGAGATTGCATTGACAGAAGAGTCCTCGACCAAGTGATTCACTTTCACGACTCACTGGCCTAGTATTTAAATACTATTCAAGCTCGTAGTATATTTATACCAATACACCAAACTGCGGACGCACAACAGAAAACGAACATTCAAATATGGGTTTACATTTACACTGTAGACACACTTTACATGAGTGGTGTGCACACCATACATGCAAATAAGCACTACGTAGTTCTCCCCGCTAAGCCTAAAAAAACTTCCGCTAACCACTAGCTCGTGATAATGAGGCAGCTAAACACATCAAATGAGATAAAAGTAACTTAAAAGCTACTGAAACTGTATATACTTGCTGAAATTGGTAAGTTGATTTTTAACACTACATACTGCAAGGTGACAAAATTATGTGACACACGTTATACTCTCACAGGTGAAAGGGTATACCTAACGTTACCATACGTCTCGGTTTATGCAGGGCAGGGACTGCTAACAGCAGTCGTCGATGTCCAGGATGTCACGGGGCATCGTCGGCCTCCCCCGTCTTTTGGGGAGGTAAGAGGGGCTCGCCATAAATATATTATATTTACATAGGAAGATTAATTCTTGATTAAAACCGCTACAAAGAGATATTTTATTTTTATTGCCAATACAATATAATACTACACAATACATAATAACACGGAAAATATCTGCTCCAGAATATTGAGCATTGTACCCACTCAGGCATGAGAGGTTGTAAAAATTCGCATGAATGCAAAATAAATCAAGCGTATCGATGTTGCTCAGCCCTAAATGCAAGGTAGGTGGCTAAAAGCGTTCATCCGGGTATTATAGCGCAGACATATTCGGTTTTTTTCCAAACAGTTAACCCTCCTTACTGGCTAAAGTAGCTTCTATCGGATATGTGTCGCCATAAAGCAACCAAATACATGTACATTTACAAGAAAATTCAGTATGCCGCGACCTTTCTTCAAACATGGCGGTCTCAATAAAAATGCTGGTGTTTTTTTTGGGATTTAAGCTCAGAGATATTCCAGGCAGTATTCTGCCCTGCGGTATAGAAACAAGATTGATGCATGCATAATTCGGAAGTTCAGAGACCACAACCGCTGATACAACAATAATAGCAAACTTCTATCCCAAAATATGGCAAAAGCGTAAAGTGTTCAGATGCTTCATCTGTTCTTATTCAACTTTCCTGGTAAAAAGGTTAAGGAAATGTTTTCAGCCCTCTTGATGGTAAGCGTTAGTGAAGTACAAATGCTGCTCTCCCACCAATGCTCTTTCACTCCTCTTCAGAATAAGAATTCCGATAAAAAAGACCGTCGTTAGTTAACAGATGATTGAAATAAATCAAATAAACCTTGCACCTTAAAAGGTATAATAAATATTTAATTATTTTCAGCTATCGCTGATAACATTAATGATTTAGAAGTATTGATGTTATGTCGAAACAAGTCTGCAGCGAAATGATTATAATTTCTACCGATTCTATTGACTGGGGCAAATAGTTTTAGGTTTATTCTACGGGTAAGTGGTCATGTCACTTGTAAAAAAGGCACTCTAGTTTAAAAAATTGTAATATTTTGTCATAATTAATCTAGTTTCCATTTATTTAAGCTATACCATGCCAAATGTTTTTTATTTCTATTTTTTTTTTATTTCTACGTTTTTAGTTTTAATGGCGTTTTTTTTAAGAATGATTTGTTTTTTGCTTTTTAGTTCTTTAAGTATGGACATTTTCAGGAAACTATCCCCATATCTTTTATGCAAACAATTTATAAAACTATTACGATATCACTGACGTCAATTAAATAGGCATTATTAGGGATAATTTAAAAACTACTCGTCAGATATCGATGAAACTTAAATGGAACCACATGACAAGTACCAGCTTTGAAACGTTGAAAGAATCTTCAAAATCGGTACACGCAGTAAAGAGTTATGAGGTAACAAACAAAAAAATATAGTCGAATTAGGAACCTCCTCCTTTTTTGAAGTCGGTTAAAAAGGAATTAAAACCTAACAGTCCACAAAACCTTCAGTGAACCAAGTGCCAGTCAGCCAGAAGTCTGGAAAAAATTAAGGTTTTAAAACACTATAAAGCAGACGCGACAGAGTTTGTCTTGTTAAAAATAAAACCATAAAAGCATTTTCAATCGATTAAATTGTGAATCAAAACCATTCTGCAATCCTTCTAAACACACAAAAAATCAATAAATCAATCTAACGTTTAGGATTGCAGTGACATATACACGGACAGAAGAACGAACAGAGAAAGATGTAGAAAAAGGGCCCTAGAAAATACAGCCGTGTTGTACGAAAGGTATGACACGCATTGAGAAATGCCTTATTTCGCATATGTATCACGCTTGTGAGGTGGTCTTACTAATATTACACTGAGCAGTGAATTTGAATTTAATTCAAAACATTTATCCAAAAATCTGGCTATTAATTTGGAGCGTAGCCTTCATTGCCGCAAACACTGCAATCGAAAACGTAATTAATTTAACAACGAATAGTATGTCGGACTTAGATTTATGCGGCCCAATGAAGAAGAGACATTTACAAGACCACGATAAGGGTCTCCGTTCCCTTGGGACTATCGATCGGCGATACTTGAGACTTTAATGTGTGGGTCAAGTTAAAAATGGGAGGGATACATCAATATAGTTACATCTGCTTCTGCAATTAATAAGCTCTGCTGTCATGTAAATTTAGTATTAAAAAGGCCTTTATTTAAACGGAGTTTGCTAAGAGCTTAAGTAAGTCCATTTTTAAACCGACTTTATATCGTTTAAATCGCCATTTAGCAGACACGGCTATCAATCGGTCGCTATTGGAAGCACTGCATGGCCCATACTGCTAAATGTAGCTTTATGTGCAACTTACCTAAAGATCTGTTCAACCTATTTTGGGATTACGAGCGTGATTTTGTATGTATATGTATATCGTCAAAAACTCTACCACCGTTTCACGATGAAAATCATTATTTTAGTTAAGGTGATCAATACCCCTTTGCTGATCTATTAGTCACCTTGTACGACACCCATTAGAGGCCATGGGGGTGAGGCTTTTCTACTCTGCCGACATCACATGGCTACATTATCTTATGTTATTATAATATCATTCAAATCACCTACTTTATTCCATACAAAACATTTCATTAGCATTCTCAACACCATTATCATATCCATCAACTACACTGACGTCGCACTCCCTAAACTTGCTAGATGTTTCCCACAGCGATCGATACTGTCGTCTTAATAATTGTACCTCATTTTGTTTTTATATCTCCACAAAAACCTCCATCTCCTAATACTTGTTCCGAACCAGAAGCCCAATAAGCCCTTTATAATGAGCCACAAGGGAGCCACGAGAGTCATGTTGAAAATAACGCTTATTGCTCTCAAGAAAATAATACACTTGTTTGCGGAGACACTTGCAAGATTCGCGATCCTCTATCTTGTATGAGTCTTTTTTCTTCGAGTGGGATTTCTTTTTGTTTCGTTGTTTCTCACTTTTATTGGGCTAGATCACTTCTAGGTTGTTGCTTGTTTGTTTCTCGGTTCACTTTCAGCTCAGATATTGTTTTTACATTCTTAGTCCAGTCCGTGATTTCACGTCAATTTTTTTTGGCTAATTGGTTTCATTATTACAATTACTAGCGTCATGGAAGTTTGTAGCTGAGCCTTCCGACATAATAGTTTCATGAATGTAATGTTTATGCCAAACTTTACTTAATTGAGAATCAAAATAAACCAAAAAAGGGTAATTAAAGCCAACAATACCCTTTAGTTGAGGGTTTTGTTGCTAAATGTGTATTATGAAATGATTCCATTCTTGTAATCTGATACGTAGACAGGCTTACCTCAATCTAGCCCATATCTTATCAAAATCAATTTGGAAGGACAATAGACACAGCAATATCTTTGTAAACGACCCTCATTTTTACCAAAATAATCCAGAAGGATAAGGCATATTTAGGTTATGTGCGATTTATTTTTTCGCATGGTTGATGACCAACAGATTCGTTATTACTTTGAGCTTTATGTGAAACAACCTGTATTCACTGTTGTGATAAATATGTAACTAGATTACTTGTTGGTTCTGTTGTTGCGATTTATTCTCGTCATATAATAGTTACGAAAAGGCTTGTACTTATAAGAAATATTCTTATCCAACATCTCAACATCTATGCTGCATTGTAAAGGGATATTGGTAATTATTTGGTAATATTCAACACCCTAATTCAACGATTTTTTCCCTGTAAGGTGATACAGATTGAAGTCGCTACCCGACCGCTATCACCATGGTAGACCTGGAGCTGATTCTGGGTGTAGCAGCACATGGACCGATGCTGGTCGATGGTCAGGTAAGCGGTCAGCGTATTATATAGACGCTTCCAACAATGACGTGACACTCGCGCTCTGATTACCCTAGTCCCATTGTCCACCCCGTTTAACTCTGGCGACCTTACTCATCAACAGAAATACAACACAACAAAAATTATGTGTTATTTGACTATGGTCTTCTGTAAGGTGAAGGTAATACCCCAGTTCAGGCGCTCTGAATTCGAACGACTAGACCTCTACACCCTATTTCAACTATTCACAAAATAATTATTAATATATTAATGCAATAGACCGAAGCATTGTTTGACTAACAAATATTTGAAATATAGATTTAAATCCAGTCACGTTTCCGTTAATCTAAATATTTTGTTGGTACGTAGGGCGTTCAATATAAAATGAGAATGAGATACGAGCACATTGAAACCGAGAAAACTTAATACCGGCTATTAAAAGTAAAACTGGAAATTAAGGTTCATGGAATCTTGAAATGATGAAGCAATAATCACTTTTAAACTTAACATGAGTAAAAACGGGAATTAACGCGATCAAATTACCTTTTCTGTGCCTGACTGGGCTACAACAACCGTGGTCACAGGCGGACTGGACAACAGCGATGTCTTCACTCCGTATCATTGCATTAATATAATACATTAATAATCGTCTACACACATGATGTTTCTTCTGCTACCGTCACACACCACACTTACTGTGTCACTATTCTGTAAGCCGACTGACGCGTCCGTATTCTAGTGTCTTCTCGTCTGCGTAATGTTTATCATTGGATTCCATGTCACTGATAATTTGAAACAGTCTTCTCGATTGAAATTGTCGTGTTTCTTTATTTCTTTATAATGATCTCTGTGACCCTGGCCATTTGAAGCGAGAGCTAGATCATGTTCAGGAGGTACTCAGAAATAACGGCTATAAGGTGACACTACAACAACTGTTATCAACGACGAGGACGTCTAGGAATCCGAAACATAAATGAAACAGTATCCCGTAAAGAGACATCCTGCATTTTTGCCTTATGTGACAGGAGTAACGGACACGGTCGGTTCGCTTTTGAAAAAGTACTCCATACCGACTGTCTATATTCCTGGATCAAAGGTAAATAGTATATTGCGGATACCAAAATATGTCTTGACCATACAAACTCAGGGCGTTTATAAAGTTGGCTGCAGCTGCGATAGTTCGTATATAGGCAAGACGAAGCGGACTATTGCTGAAACGGTCATAGAACACATCGATCTATGAAAAACCGACAAATAACAAAATCGGCAATTGTAGAACATCTTCTTGAAACAGGTACTAATCACTGGAATTCCACAATACGCAAGTCCTCTCCACAGATCGCCACTTTTATTCAAGAGTCGTGCCTGAAGCGATTGGAATCAAGTGACACGACAATTTCGATCGGGAAGACGGTCAAATTCAGCGACATGGAATCCAGTGATGAACGCAGACGAGAAGACGCCAGAATATGGACGCGTCGGTTGATTTACAGAATAGCGACACAGTAAGTGTGGTGTGTGACGGTAGCAGAAGAAACATCATTTGGGTAGACGAGTATGAATCTACCTCAAATACGGAGTGAATACATCGCTGTTCTCCAGTCCGCCTGTGACCACGGTCCGTGTAACCCGGCTGAAATTTAAAAGTTAATTTAATCGTGTTAATTCCCGTTTTTACTCATGTTAACGATGAAGCAGTAGTCGCTGCAGTACAGGAATTTTAGGTACTCGGGCTGAAGAGCTTTTAAGACAGAAATTTTGTACCAAGTGTATTATGCTCAAAGGCGATTATATACAAAATTAAAATAACAATTATTAAAAGTTAGAGACAACATACTCATTCTCACTTTTTATTGAACGCCCCTCGTATGTCAGAGCTGTTAAAATACCGCAATAATTTCTCGATAAGAATCTCTGATGTTATAATGTGTCGGCACTGGTTACGTTTGCCACTTGCTCGGGGACGGTAATTAAAGTAAAAGGCGCTTGGTCACGCTCTAACGTTAACGAAAACACACAGCACAGACTACATTCATTTTCATTAATAACGTGAGAAGGGGTGACTTTCCTATTACCTATCCTCACAGTTCGTTTGAGCAGGTGTTCTTTCCGAAATAAACCGACAGGAGTAGGTACTCAAATAAAAAAAAAACAGCCTAGAAAAATAATTTCGTTTTATAAAACTAAAAAATGGCTTTGGTTAACTTAAATCGAATTGCATTGACATTTCACTGTAATTCTTTTAAAAAGCAAATAAAGCTCTGGGTGTGACGCAATCCATCAAAATACCTTTATAAAACAATTTCCGTTCCTTTTATTTACAGAATTCTCGCTAAAATCATAACAGAAAATATGGCTTTAGCGAAAATTGGACGCTTATTTTTATGGAACAGAGGAAGACCGAAGAAAAAATGTATAGATATTTCACAGATGCCGCCTAAAGACCATGGCACCGGCCCGCCACATCCACGCTCTAATTGAATACCTAGTCATAAATATGCGTCTTTATTTTTTATATAGCACTAGCTGTCTCGGCCACGCGTTGCTGTGGTAATTTCATACTACTGTCCTATAACATTGAATTTGCAGTGAAAAAAACGAGGACTAACTTATCAAGATAAAAATTTTAAATAAAAAAAACCGCCTTCAAAACTATAAACGGGAGAAATAAAAATTTTGTTTATAAAAATCTAAATGTTTTTTGAGGTCGGTCCCAAATACAAGTGACAACAACAAAATTTTTATTTCTCCCGTTTTTAGTTTTGAAGGCGGTTTTTTTTTATTTTATTTTTTTTCTGCTTTTTAGTGTTTTAAGTATAAAAAATTTCAGGAAACAACCTCAAGATCTTTTAGACGCACAGTGATTAAATTACGATATCATCAATGTCAATTAAATAGGCATTATTAGGGTTAACTCAAAAACTACTTGTCAGATGTCGATAAAATTTAAATGGGACCCCATGACAAGCACTAGCTTCCAAAGGTCAAAATAGTATTAAAAATCGGTCCATCCCGTAACGAGTTATGAGGTAACAAACATTAAAAAAAAACATACATTCGAATTGATAACCTCCTCCTTTTTTGAAGTCAGTTAAAAAGTTTAAATCGGATACTACACTTATATTCAATGAAATCGACTCACCGGTACGCTTTGGTTCAGAACTCCCTAATCAAAATCTAGAATTAGTAAATAATAATTTTAAGCCCCGTGTGTTAAACAAGAACCTAATCTTACATTAGACCAGTTTTTACTGTGATAGATTTTGGTTTATTGATTTTACAAATTGAAAACCAGATACAGGTAAAAGAGCTAAATTTTTGGGGGAAATCAGCTGAATTTTAAGGGTCAATAAATCTCGGGACGAATAATTATTTTCCTTAAATAATTATTAATTTACTGAGATGGAGAAGAAATGACGAAAGAAACTCCACAGCTTACAATTTCGTATTGATTTCAAAACAGGTCAAAAGATATATCAATATGAATAAATTACAATTTTGAATGCATAATTTTTGTGCAGATTTTACTCCCACGCATTTGTGTCATTTAAATAATCATTTATCTTGTAATTAACTTTTTTATATAATTTAGTTTTAACAGCTTTTTTTTTAATTTGTTAACAGGCAAATCTCTAATATTGAGTTTGACAACAGATAATCCAAAAATTTTAAGAAACAAAATATTTGAAAAAATTCATTTTTACCGTTTTGTAGATTTTGCCAAACAATTATTTGAAAAATTTATCTACCAAATTAAATGGTAGCGAAAATACTTATACTAGCGACCCATCCCGGCTTCGCACGGTTAGTACTTAGAGTACAACAAAATTACGTCGCCTTAAATCACTCCATCTACTGATGTAAACCGAATTGAAATATAATGCGTAGTTGAGAAGTTCTAAGAGTACATACAGAATGAGCTACTTTGTTTTATAACATTTCAAAAACTTACAAAAGTAATAATCATCATTATCATCATAGCAGACGTTTTAATTCGACCCACTGCTGGGACATAAGGCCTATCTCGAAGGCGAATACGGCAGTAGTCCACCACGCTTGCCCAATGCAGATTAGTGGACGAAGTATAAGGTGATCAATACCCCTTTTCTGATCCATTAGTCGCCTCTACAACACCCATTGGAGGATATGGCGCGATTCTATTCCACTCTGCCGGCAGCACACGGTACAAAAATAATAACAATTTTCAACTACAACAAATCGCAAATCCGTCTTAATAATAGTTCGTCAAAATCTGCAAACATAGCGATTATTATACGAGCCACAATGGCCGCGAGTTACAATATTATCGGATAATCTGTACTCAACCTCGAGTTGTAGCACTCTGGACAGGTTGAGGGCCCTCGACATGAGACTGGCTTGTGAACTTGAGGATCGGATGACGTCATCGGGGCCTTGAGCTGGATTAGCGTAAGCTTTCAGGAAATCTTTTTATGAGGTTATACAATACTCGTGTTTTAATAATTCTTTAGTATTGGCCCCGATTAGTTTCATCTTTATGGTTGTATGAATACAACATATTATAGAAAAACATATTAGCTATCTACTATTTGGTAAAGTCAAGGAAAAGCAGCTGTGGCAAAGCTTATTCCAAATGCAAATTACATTGATTAATTACAGGAAAGTCCCAGCAATGTTTCGTGATTTAAGATTACTGAAATATACGACTTTTATTTATTTTAAATATTGATCCTAATTTTTTTCCGCGACATTGGTAAATGCAGGAGGATTATGTGCATGCACTCTTATAAAATAGGACTAATAGAAATACTGCAGGAGCCCGCTTGATGTAAGAAGAAACTAGTTCAACTTATCCTTTTGCCGCGAGTAACTTTCAACTTGTACGATTTTATCTTCAACTTGTACGATTTTATCATAGAAAACAATCTTGATACCTAGTTATTTTTTCACTATAATTGTATTTTACAATTTATTCTGAAAAAGTAAAATTAAAATAATAAAATTTAAGTAAGTAAGAAAGAAAGATTTTTTTTTAATATTTTAACACAGACAAATGAGACACTAAATAAATAAATTGTTTATTCATAATTACAGTGCTGGGTTTTACAAAGTAAATGTAATAATGAAAATTATTATGGAAAAAAAATACAAAACAAAAATTCTTTCTTTCTTTTTGGACTCAGGGAGGTCAAAACGTATAAATCCGTCAAAATTTCGAGGTCGGTTTTTTGACGAATACAAGACTTCCTCTATACTACGTTACGAGAAAGTAAAATATTATGCGGTCTTGCGTTCTTATAGTAACGATCGCAGAAGTTAGAGACTGGTTACTTTTGTCACAGTGCCGGTCACTCTTATTAAGTCCGTGGACATATGTATAGACTGTCACCCACTTATCGCGCATCTCCGTACATATCTACCGACTTGATAAGAGTGACGAAACAGTCACTGTGACAAACGTAACCAGTGCGCGCTAGCTCCGGTGCCCGCAAGATTCGAGGCAGAGGCCTTACTGCCTCGAATCTTGCGGGCAGCGGGGTGGTAATGGCCTGCATCCACGCCGCTGTTTTCAAGAGTAGATCCATTTGATTTTCCCCATAAGATCCTGCCGCTTCCGCGCCGCCGCATTAATGCGCGCGTCATGATTAAAGTGACGAAACAGTCACTGTGACAAACGTTACCAGTGTGCGCTAGCTCTAAGGCCTCTGCCTCGAATCTTGCGGGCAGCGGGGCGGCGGGCGCGGCGGCGGCGTGAGAGCGGCAGGATCTTATGCGTAAAATCAAATGGATTGCCCGCAAGATTCGAGGCAGAGGCCTCAAAGTTGAAGTACTGAGACGAGTGAACAAAAATGTGCTAACCACGTATTAAATCGACTTTCCTCCGTGCTTCAGAAGACATATTAAGCTGGTTCCGGCTAATGTCGGAAAGATTGCAGTCGTCAAAAACCAGTCACTTCAGAAGTCATAAATAACGATTTGCAAAATGGACTGTTCCCGTTTGTTTCCATACATAATGGAAAATCCGGGATTTTGTTTCCGATATACGCCAGTGGGGGATAGTGGGAAAACACCAGCAAAACTGTGACACTAGGCTACCAGGCTAACCTGTACTAAGCTAACCACACAATAAGAAGAAGAACGATTGTGCTCCAACATGTACCCACCCTATCTGCGATTTCAATGTATTTCGCTTACGAAAATTAAATTTACCTGGGACTCATCTTTTACGAGTTGGATATGAAACAATGTCTCAGACACACAACGGGATACACATTACACTAACGGTACCTCATGCATTTTAAGCTTTTAACTCTAGGTAGAAGGTTTATTGTGCGAAATTCTGAATCACGCTATCTGTTGTCGGCACTTGGCATCGCAATGTGAGTAAAAAGTTATTTCTCGTTGCGTGTTTATGAACTTTTAAGATTGTTTATGAATTTTATTGACAAGTCATCATCATGTCCTTGCGCTGCATCCAATCTGAGGTTGGTGTAATAAATGAACATTTTACTAAGATAAATTTTAACATTCTTTGTGGGTGGATAGTGGATCTGGAGCTTAACTGAGCGGTTCGTGCTACGTTTCTTTCAGAGCTAGCAATGATATTGAGTGTTTGATAAGCTGAATTATTGTATTGTGTTAGATTGCGGTGCCACACTTTTTCTATCGCAATTAAATATATTCAGTTATTATATTTATATTTACTAAAGTTTATGGATTGACAATGAATCTACTTGGACGAGACCATAAAATGCACTAATGTGTAAGTGAATGCGCATGTGTGCGTGAAAAATAGTACTGCGGTCTGACTGTTGCTGTCTTTTCTACGTGATTGACAGGTCTACTTAGCCATTAGACCTGCAGCAGTCATCAGACCGCACCCGGGGATTTCAGTCGCGGCCGTGGCCCTGAAAAGCGCCGCCCGGAACTAGCCGTGGTGGGAAAACAAAAACAACTCGACGATAGCATGTGACTTGGAATGCCAAGGGGACACACTTGACATCAAAAGCCACACATCCGCCGAGAAAGTTTCCCCACCACGTTACCAGGGTCCGCCACGAGAAGGATTCCGGACGTGGACCCCAAGCAGCCCCTGCCTATATCAGCTTGATTACTATAGCGTAATACGTGTTTTCCCAGTAGTTCCAGTGGAGTAGTCCCATGATGGAACTACTGGTATATTTTTCCCAGAGGTTCAGGAACAATTTTGGCCTATGTTGTCGACCCGGCTTTGTTTTTTTTTTAATGTTTATATTTACTTACGGACTATGAAATGAAACACATAGGTACATACTAATTATTACAACAAAATATTATTACAACACAATTTTTCATGTTTCATGTTCTGTTCACTGTTATCAATTATTTGATGTTTTGTTTAGTTACTTATAATAGTGTGACATGTTACCATGAAGTTTCTTATTAATGAAATTATATTGAAAATAACTATATAAAAACTATGCGTTCTATGCGTCTGAGTATCACACGGAACTACTGGGAAATTAAAATCCCAATAGTTCAGTCAGTGGAACCTCTGGGAAAAAATACCAGTAGTCCCATAATGGAACTACTCCACTGGTACTGGTGGGAATACACGGCGTAATAAGCGCCGATAAGCACTGGTGTGTATGCGCTGGCAACCAGCTTTCTATATGTATAGGTACGCCCTAAGATACAAATAAGTACCTATCTACTCGTTTTTATCGTACCGCTGCACGCTGTCTTGTCATTGCAACAAATAATGACAACTATTAAAGCATAATTATTTTATTCTGTCGCCAAGCCAATTATTAGTCCGTTATTTAACTTGTAATATTTTATTTCTACTTTCTTGCATTTTTAATTTTACTTTTTGCACAATATTTTGTTGACTACCTGCAACAAAAGAAAAATATAATTTTAACGGTGCCCGGCCACGTTTGATAATCGGTGACCGATTTTTTGTAGCGGAGACATGGAACGTATTGATTGAAATTGTCAAAGACACACGATCTTTTAAAAGTTAGTCAGAAAAAGTAATTAAAATATCGGTCCGATTGTCGGTCGTACAAAAAGTCTGAAGTTTTTTTTATACCACATTGGTGGCAAACAAGCATACGATCCGCCTGATGGTAAGCGGTCACCGCAGCCTATGGACACTTGCAATACCAGGGGTATCACCGTGCGTTGCCGACATAGCAAAAACTTTTTCACACCTTTCTTGAAGACACCCATGTTGTAGTCCTTAGGGAAAACCTCGACAGGGAGTTCATTCCACAACTGAAGTGTACGCGGAAGAAAATTTCTTCTGAAACGCACAGTACGTGACCAACTCGGTTCCAGTGTGTGAGGATGAATACCCTGCCGATGGCGAGCGGTGCGGTGCAGTGTGCGTGGGCAAGCGCCGTAAAAAAAATAGTTCATATCATGCTGTAACCTATGTTTTAGTGTACCTACAGTTTGAAAATAATGTTGCAGTAATATATCACCTACTGTGTCGCCGCCATTTTGTAAAATTTCGCGAATGTGTCAGTTACTTCCGGACTTTTCGTCGCGAATTTTCCGGGTGTTATACAATAATAATAAAAAAATTTTAATAAAACAATAAATATGAGGTTTTGTCATTAAAATAGTTATAAAATAAGCTAACAGAATATAATATAATTGGCACAGTTATATTTTCAAATAATAATAATAATATCATCATTTTCACCATCGTCGTGTTTAAGATATGAAGCTGAATCTTCAATATTTCACTAACTTCTACAGACTGCGTTAGCTCTTTCCCTCATATCCGTCATGTTTAAAATGCAATACTTACTCACCTGAACCGTTCCCTGTTATTTCGCTAGTTTGATATTCTCAGCCAATTTCAACAGAATGCTCCTGATTAGATTTGCTAGCGCTGGGTAGTTCTGGCCTAGCAATGGCCCTCTTAGCTGAGGTACACATATCTAGAAAAAGAATCGTATGTACAGCAGTGACTCGTACCTTTAGATAGGAAAACATTTTTAAATATGCTGTCCCCGTTAGATTCCACCTTATTTGTATTATGGATGAGCACTGGTGATATATTTACAATAAAGATGAATGAAAACTTATACTTTATACCTACATATGAAAAATTACCTGACTGTGTCTTCACTAGAATAAAATGTCCTCGGCTGCCATCTGATACATTTTAATGTACTCATTAACTTTTATTAACTGTAATGGCTTAAAGAACCATCGCTTTGTATCTGTATTAATTTACAACAAAAGTCCGTGGACTTACAAAAGGGTTTTAATTTATTTGTACAGTACAGCGAAGATTACAGTTTGAAGAAAATGTTTACGATCATAATCATAATATAGGTAATATGCACATTGCACAATATGCTAAATTTAATTGCATGCACGATTATACAAATGTAATATTAATTACCTATTTGCTTTTTGTTAATGTATTATTCTAATTAATTATCTGATAGGGTAAAGCTAGAAAAGGGCACGCACTTCTTAAGAGTAGTGATATCTACCAAGATCTAACTCAATGTCTTCCAACAACTGGAGCAACTTTTCGTAAGAATCACTTACGTTATTATCTATCAGTTTCTTTGAAGTTGCAATATTACAAGTTAGTCCAGTCAACAAGTTCAAAAACGTGAAAAATAGAGATAAAGCTCCTAAAAATATGAGCAATAGCTCATTGGATTCGGAACGACCTCTAGAAAAATGAGTTTTGAGGATTTTACTGCACGTAAAAAATTGCAATTGTTATTAACAAAATAAGATGAAAAAAAAGAGGTATTTACGTTTTTGTTAATAACTCATAAACTATTATTATTTACGATATTTGAAAAAAAGGTCCTTAAAGAAGAGGAAATTTCCAAAAAAAAAGTCCCAGCTCCCGGAACTCTACATCTATTATTAATAATTTTAATTTAACGCTGAAAATAGGGCCCCGCCAGCCATTACGGCATGGGCGCACTGCCGTTAAAGACAGTTTCTTACATAAAATTATTTTTTTATAGTAACAAATATGAATTTAAAAATTTTAATAAATTATGGTGTCATCCAGATACTTGAAAGAATATATTCCCGTTGGAAAAAAAAAATTAAATTAATTTTTCAAAAAGTTATGCAATTGTTAATTAACGAATTTTTTTCCTATCTCCGTTTTCATAAATGACGACATAAAAATTTAAATAATAAACCTATAAATTTTTGGCTCTGTGGAGCTCTTCTTATATATATACTTAACAAGATCCCGCGATAAAAGTTTATTAAAGTTAATTATTTTGTTTATTACAATTTTTTAAAGTTAACAAAAAATGAAAAGTTAAAGAAATGTTATTAAAAATTTTTTTTTAAACAAATGTTATATTATTGCTGCTTTCTTATCCAACAATGGCATTAAGTAACATCGGAAAAAATTTTTTTACATCATTTGTTAAGAAATTGATTATAAACAAATAGACAAGTTTAATATTTAAAGAATTTTTTTTTTACCATTATGTTGTCTTGGCAAAATAATGATTTTAAAAAAAAAAAATTTCTTAAATAAATTTTTTTATTGTTTATAATCGTTTTTTTTTTTATTTCGATTGTTTAAATAATTAGTTAAGGAATGATTTTCTCTTTAAAAATCATAATTGGCATTTCTTCATAGGTAAATAGAAAAAAAAATTTTTTGTCAATAATTTCATTGTTTGTTAACTTAACAATTTGTTATAAACAAATTCTAACTACCGTTATATTTTTTTTCTAAAGCTAAAAAAAATAACAAAAACAGCCATATATATCAAAATACTAAAAAAAAAATTTTTCTATTTTTTATAACGCTTTTATATTAAAAAATTTTTAAGAAATTTTTTTTTTAACAAACTCATTATTTTGCCAAGACAACATAATGGTAAAAAAAAAATCTTTAAATATTAAACTTGTCTATTTGTTTATAAACAATTTCTTAACAAATGATGTAAAAAAAAATTTTCCGATGTTACTTAATGCCATTGTTGGATAAGAAAGCAGCAATAATATAACATTTGTTTAAAAAAAATTTTTTAATAACATTTCTTAGTCTTTTCATTTTTTGTTAACTTTAAAAAATTGTAATAAACAAAATAATTAACTTTAATAAACTTTTATCGCGGGATCTTGTTAAGTATATATATAAGAAGAGCTCCACAGAGCCAAAAATTTATAGGTTTATTATTTAAATTTTTATGTCGTCATTTATGAAAACGGAGATAGGAAAAAAATTCGTTAATTAACAATTGCATAACTTTTTGAAAAATTAATTTAAAAAAAATTTTCCAACGGGAATATATTCTTTCAAGTATCTGGATGACACCATAATTTATTTAAATTTTTAAATTCATATTTGTTACTATAAAAAAATAATTTTATGTAAGAAACTGTCTTTAACGGCAGTGCGCCCATGCCGTAATGGCTGGCGGAGCCCTATTTTCAGCGTTAAATTAAAATTATAAATAATAGAGGTAGAGTTCCGGGAGCTGGGACTTTTTTTTTGGAAATTTCCTCCTCTGGACCTTTTTTTCAAATATCGTAAATATTAATAGTTTATGAGTTATTAACAAAAACGTAAATACCTCTTTTTTTTCATCTTATTTTGTTAATAACAATTGCAATTTTTTACGTGCAGTAAAATCTTCAAAACTCATTTTTCTAGAGGTCGTTCCGAATCCAATGAGCTATTGCTCATATTTTTAGGAGCTTTATCTCTATTTTTCACGTTTTTGAACTTGTTGACTGGACTAAGTATGCATAAAATATTTGCCGGTTAAAATTTGTACATTCAAGAGCAATAAGTTGTTTGTGATTGTACCATGCCCGTTCATGACTCTTAAGCGCTATGCAAACAGAGCAACTTTGACCTCCTAATCTCCATGATCAACACCAGTTTTCAGTTGGTACACTCGCGGACAAAATCAGTTTCAAATTGACGCAACTAGCAATTTTGACATCTTCAAACATTCATATAAAGTTGCTCTGTCTACATAATAAGGTATTGTTTAGACAATCAGAATGCTAAACTGTCAAATGTCAAAACTGCACAACTATTCAGCGCACTCTTTGGCTGACACGGACTTGTTTAGTGATATAATCATATGTGTACAATTTAATTACTTACAACAGCTAATAACACGACCAGTAAAGGACAGACGAGATTGATGACGAGGGTAAGCACAGCACGGACCAGCCACCACAAACCGATAACGACCAGAACACTTGCCACCATTACCTGAAGAAAAATCGTTTCTGTTGAAATGGTACATTTGTAAGTCAGCATTCGGCGATTTGAAAGTCCTGGTTCAATAGCAAACAATTTCTATACAAAAGTTCACATAAGAGTCTGATTAGAGGATGCTTATAACTGGGTGTTTGGGTGAACATTTGTATAGAAATATTGTGTTGGTTCTAAAGTACAAAAACCACAACCAGAATCAGATGCTAAGCGTACCATAACAAAGGCATAAAAAATATGATCTAATAAATATCCATAAAAAATACAATCATTCTATGCATACCTGTGCATCCTCGTGCGCATAAAGCCATGTTTTCAGACTATTCATGAGGTTAGAAGCGCATCCTGTGTCCACTTGGCAATTGGCACGTGCAACACTGAACTAGAATTTTAGCAATGAGTGATTAAGGTCAATTGGTTTCAATATCGAATTAATAGTAAAATCGATTTCACTACTGTTCGCAATGTGTGTCAATGCTTCAACAGGCTCACCGTCTACATAAGTTGGGAGAACCGTTGAAGAATTACACTTGTGAAGACATCAGTTTTTCAATACCCTACATCATGTGGTGTTCATTACCATCAGTATAAGTTCTATTGCAGGATACAGACTTTTCCACATGGTGAAACAAATTCAGTTAGGGTCTGTAACATTACGATATAGGCACAATGTGTAACTCAGTAGTTAGGAAGGAACCAGTTGCCATGACAACCCGTTCCAACGGCTTATCTTTGAGATGGCTTCAGATTTATTTAGACTGCTCTTCAACCAGCGAAGGCGAAAGTTTCATTGGTTTCAAAACTGATAAAACAGACAGACCCCTTTACACTGCTTTACGGAGGATCTAGTTAATTTTTCGCTTTGGTTTTGAAACATTTACTATGAAATGGGGATATCTAATTTTGGTAACCATTTACTAATGAAGCAATAAAGTTATATCTTACATTATGCCCAAGAATTGTCCTCTGCCATTGGTAATGGTCAGTGGACATTTCGCCAGATATTTCATCTACCATATGCGCAGCAACGAATAGTAGAGTGAATAAATTTCTACGTCTCCGCTGTTCTGAAATCAACACCAAATTTAGTGTAGGATAAACATTAGGTCTGTCTCTTTAAGGCTTTGTTACGCAGTGAGCGCGGCGCAGCGTGGCATTGCACGTGTGAATTGCAAATGCCACGCCACGCCGCGCTATGCAATTGAGACCCCGTCATCACTTTAAAGAATAAGAAGAATCAGCAGGACCCAAATCCGCTGCCTCACAGGTGCTCTCACTGGACACTTTACCACTAAAAGACACCTGTGTACAATAGGCAAAGCTGTAGACCCTATCTGTAGAATGTGTGGTGAGGAGGAAGAAAGCATGAAGCACATACTTTGTGACTGCGATACACTAGCCAATAGGCGACTAAGGGTCCTGGGTCTAGGTTACCTTAAACCAGAGCACTTTATAGACCTTATTCCCGTCAACATCGTAAAACTCATACAAAATGTTTTCGATGTTGACGGGGATGGGTGATAAGGAAAGGGAAGCACAAAAGATCCCATCGAGTTCGCTGCGGGCGCCCGCGCTGTGCACACGCGTCTAAGTTTACGCAGCGAGTGTTAACTTTTTTTACGAATACCCACTTTTAAAATAATATGTAAAGATGAGTGAAATTGATATGAGTGATTCAGAGTTTGTAAACCACTGTGAAAAGGAGCTTTATGAGAATCGTGGCAGCCAATACGTGTTAGAAAACAACAGTGAAAAGAGAAAGAAGCCGGAAGATGAAAACAGCGAAGATGACGGATTTATTACGGTCATCAGGAGGAAGCCAAAACGTCTTATTAGAAGTGATTCATGCGACACACAAAGTAAACAAAGAAATGAAACAGAAGATACTAGCAAGTACCAAGTTTGTGTTACCTCTCTAGAAAGTCTGCCTAAACAAATAGCTTTGGCGAAGATACTTAGATCTCAAAATATTCAGGAAATCACTAGGATCAAATATAAGAGTTCTAATAAAGTTATTATTGATTTTAAAAAGAGAGAGGAGGCGGAAAAGCTATTAGAATGTGCAAAACTAAAAGAAATGAACTTGCGGTGTCAGATGTTACAAGAAATGAGTTTATCATATGGAGTATTGAAAGGAGCGGACATTGACTTAACCGAAGAAGAACTTATGGAGATAATAAATTGCGACAGTGAAATTATGTCGGTTAGAAGACTAAAGCGACTTAACTCAGATGGCGCATGGGTGGATAGTGAGTCTATAAGAATCTGTTTTAAAAATAACATTCTACCGTCATATGTGCATATTTATGATTGTCGATTTAATGTGGAGCGCTATGTTTTCCCCGTCACACAATGTTCTAAATGTTGGGAATACGGTCATATTTTAAAATTCTGTCCAAAGAAAAAGATGATGTGCCCGAAGTGTGGAGATAACCACGAAAATTGCGATACAAAAACTTCAAAATGCCTTAATTGTAAAGGGAATCATTTTGTATTAGACAAAAGTTGCCCAGCTTTTCTAAAGGAGAAAAAAATTAGAATAATTATGAGTGAAAAACAAATTACTTATAGAATGGCCTTGCAGCTGATGAAAGAACAAAGCCACAAACAATGTAATAAACTGGACGAAGTTACAAATAGTCTCACTTTACCGCGGTTATCCGACCACACACTCAGTCAAAGGACTTATAGCAGCGTCGTAGCCGTAGCGGAGGGAACGGGACAAACGCTCCAGGGTGTAGAAGAAATGGAGGCAGATGAAAACATCGAAAGGGAGTCGCCACGTAATCAAGAGCGGAGGAAATGTCCTAAAAAGAAAACTATAAAGAAGAAAAGAGCTCAGGTTCAAGATAATTCGGTGGAGACTGATGGTGAAAAAATACAAAGCAGTGAAAGTGACTTAGGAAATAAGCAAGACAGGTCATACAGGTTTGAGTTCACAAAACTTCTATTAAAGCTAAAACAGGTATTTATGTCGCAATGTAAATTTGAAGAAAAGATTTTATCAGCTGTTAAAATAATATGTAGAGAGATTAAAAATGTATTATTTAGTAAGTTTTTAGGAAAAGAGATTATAGATAGTATTAGTTCTTTTTTAAATGGATAATACAACAAGTAACAATATCAGTATCAATATATATCAATGGAACTCGCAAAGTTTAAAGCCTAAGCTTGTTGATTTTACAGAATTAACACACCAAGAGAATATTCATATTGCTCTTATCAGTGAGACATGGCTCGACTCAGAATTTGATAAAGACATAGGTATGAGTGGATACAATCTATACAGATCAGACAGACATGATTCGTATGGGGGTGTGGCAATAGCAGTGCACAAATCTATTCAATCTCATTTTGTTCCCTTGCGTCAAATGAATGCCGGCATAGAAATAATTTGTGTCAAATTACTTAACTGTAAAGACCTGCAACATGTAATATCCATTTACTGTCCATCGTCTGTCGTAACTACTCAATCGGACTGGGATGCTGTATTCTCTATGTTTTCTAACAAGACGTTGATCGCAGGTGACTTTAACGGACATCACACCAACTGGTCAGTTAAAATTGATACGAGAGGTACTCAAATTATGGACTCATGTCTTGAAAACGGGTTTATCTCTCTTAACAGCGGCCAAGCAACTCGTGTTAAGTTAGTAAGTGGAGTTTTACAAAAAACTTCGCCAGATATCTCTTTCGCAACTTCTGATATAGCGGTAAAATTTTCGTGGTCGATAACCAACGAAAATCTCGGAAGCGATCACTTGATTATCAAAATGTCTATTAGTTTTCTGCTTACGAACGTTAACGTAATTAAAAAAAGGAATTTTAAAAACGCAAACTGGCTTGAATACCGTCAAACCATTGAAAATAATTTATATCTTTCAAATAATTGTTCAGACAATATTCAAGAACTGTACGATTTTTTACAAACACAAATTAAGGAAGCCGCTGATACTCACATCCCGTTTTATAAAGTCTGTAAAAACCCTAATAATAAATTTTCACCTAAACATTATTGGACACCTGAATTATCCCGCGCAGTAGCTCAACGCCGCTTAGCTCTTACCAACTTTCGTCGTAACCCAATTCCGATTAATCTAAATAAACTAGAGGAAAAGACACTTGAAGCCCGAAAGATGATTAAAAAGGCAAAATCCCTCAGCTGGCAGCGTTTCTGTGACTCTATTAATGAGAGAATGTCTTCTTCGGAGTTGTGGCGTCGTACAAGGTGGATGAAAGGATATAAAGAAGTAAAGTCGTATCCACCTATTGAGAAGCAGAAAGAATTACTGCATTCTCTCACTCCTGACTACGCACCGAATTCTTTACCGTTATTTGTATCTCAAAACGAAGAATTGGAGGTCGATTTCAAAATACCGGAACTCGATAATTGCTTGAAAATTAAGAATACAGCACCAGGGGAGGACGGTATTTCGTACTCCATGATATACTACCTCCCAGATAATGCCAAACTCTTTCTTTTAAATATATACAATAATATCTTTAGAACGGGTATAATTCCTCAACAGTGGCGAAATATTACAATAATTCCAATACCAAAAAATAATTATTCCAATAATGAAATTAAATTAAGACCAATATCTTTAATGTCGTGTATATGCAAAACTTTTCATTTGATGCTACTCAAACGCCTAGAGTGGTACACTGAAAAGAACAGACTTCTTTCTCCATATGTCGTTGGATTTAGGAAAGCGCAGTCTTGCTTAGATTCTTTAACACGTCTTGTCACTTACATTCAAATAGGTTTATCAAAAAATATCCCAACAGTAGCTTGCTTCTTAGATATAGACAACGCATACAACAATGTCTCAATTGATGCAGCTATCCAAATTTTAGATAGATTGTCAATCGGATCAAAATTTTGTATATATCTTTCTTCTCTATTAAATGAGAGACATTTGAAAATTATTATGGACTGTGATAATACTCATTTAACAAGATCGACTAATAAAGGTTTAGCACAGGGAGATCCTCTCTCTCCTTTACTTTTTAATTTAATTACTCATGAGATATGTAAGCAACAATGCAATGTAATAATTTCGCAATATGCAGATGACTATGTTATTTATACTAGTCATAAAGATATAAAAAAATGTGAATATTATTTACAAAACGCTTTAAATTACACAGCTGAAAAGCTGTATAATCTTGGTTTGATATTATCAAAATCTAAATCAAATTTTTGCGTTTTTAGCAGAGGTAAAAGGAGGCTTGTACCGAATCTAACAATAAATGAACAACCATTGGCATTATCGTCATCTGTAAAATACTTAGGGATGTGGTTAGACAGAAGCCTACTCTGGGGAAAGCATATAAATGAAACGGTACAGAAATGTGCAAAACTATTAAATTTACTTAAAATGATGGCAGGTAGTAGCTGGGGCATGCACATGATACATTTACGAAGAATGTACCTTAGTTTAATTAGAAGTCGAATCGATTATGGATGTTTTTTATACGACTGCAGTGCAACGGTCCATCTGTCAAAATTAGACAAACTCCAAAACCAAACACTGAGAATAATAGGGAGCTTCATAAAAAGTACTCCAATCCATGTAATGGAAAGCGAGCTATGTATTTTACCACTTTTTGTGAGACGATTATATCTAGGGTACAAATATAATTTAAAAGCTGTATCTTTTTTAAATAATGTGACTGTGGTTTTAATTCTTGAGCTGTTTGCTCTCTGTCAAAACAGATACTGGAATAAAAAGAAAAAGCCCTTACTAGTCAAAATTCACACAGATACTAATCAGATTACTTGTTCTTCTACAGATGTTTTGGAAATGTTTAGTTTGGACACTTGGGTTTCTTCTTTGGATGTTAAATCCATTGTTGCTTCATGCCTGGATACAGTAAAAGGTTCTAAACGTCATTATGATCCTAATCTACTGAGGAACGATGTTCTCGAGGAACTTTACGCTAACTACATCGGGTGGCATAAAATCTACACAGATGGATCAAAAAGCAACAATGGTCTAGGTGCATGTGTTTTCGATCCAAACCTTAATTATAAAGGCGAATATAAATTAAATATTAATATTTCAATTATGTCTCTAGAACTCATTGCAATATATGAAGCTCTAACGTATGCATCAAATCTAAATTTAGACAGGATAGTTATTATAACTGACAGCAAAAGCGCCTTACAACACGTGGCTCGATGTGCCTCTGGTACTAGCAGAGGGACACTGATAGCCTATGACATTTTGAGAACCTTTTACATTTTGAGTAAAAAGAATATTAAAATAAAATTGCAATGGGTTCCATCACACATTGGGCTGGCAGGGAACGAGGAGGCCGATCGCTTGTCTAAGTCAGCAGCTATCGATGGCACTCCCTATAATTTTAAGCCTCATTATACGGAGTGTATGAGTGTATTCAAAATTAAATGTTTTAATATGTGGAAAGAATATTTTGATGTGAAATCGTTAGAGAAGGGTATTTGGTACAAAACCATACAAGCTGAACCTCCTCGTATCCCCTGGTTTGATGACTGTAAATTGAATAGGAATTATGTAAAACTAGCGTTAAGACTCCGTGCAGGACACTATCCATCGGCAAAATTTGCATTTCTTATGAAAAAAGCACTCACTGATAAATGTGGAGTGTGTGACAGAGTGGAAGATGTGCAACATTTGCTCATGGATTGTGTTAGAAATAAGAATGAGAGAGCTTTGTTTCTGAAAGAATACAATTTAAATGTTTTAGATACAGGTTTGACCCAAAGCATTTTGTCAGAACCTCAATCGGAGAGAGCAATAAAGTTTTGCCGTTTAGTTTTGTTCTTGCAATAACAAAGCTCTCTTGGCAGTTAAATAAATATAATTATATTTTCTTTTATTATTATAAGTATATATTTAGTCATAGCTCCTTAGTGTTATAATGAATATTGGAAATTTAGTTAAGTATAAGGTACAATGGGGTTGACATATCCATTAGGATAAAAACCCCTTACAAAATAAAGAATAAAAAAAAAAAAAAAAAAAGATCCCATAGGGTCGAAGTGCTCTGAGACACTCCTCAGCCCCTTGGATAAGAATAAGAAGACCCCGTCATTCACATTTTGAATGAGTGTGCTAAGTTTTACCACGCTACGCCCCGGTCGATGTTTGACGAAGCCTTTAAGTACCTATGTGCCTGACGGATTTTTGGAATCGAAATGCACTTGTATTTGGAAGTCAAAACTAGTGAAAATATTAATTATGAAGAGATAAACTATTTTGGTAGGTACGCTATTTAACTGTATAACAATTAACATCGAAATAACAACGATTAAGCTCCGATTTAGCACTGTCATTTACATTAGGATTTCCAATTACTATTATGATGTAATCATTATAATAATGGCACTTTGTTCTCATTGGTTTGAAAAACTTTCAAACTTAACGACGAGCTCTTCAATTTCAATTTTAATTGTTACCTACGACACTGCGTATGACACCACCGTGCTAAGAATTCAAAGTCCATAGAATACTGATTGTGTGTTTGTTGTTTAGAAATAAGAATCAAATTTGAACTGACATGTTTAGCTTGTCCTGCGGCAAACTATACCTATTTCTAGCGTAATTCGAATGTCAGATAAATTCGATTACATTTGTCGAAAGGATTCGCCTTTGAAATCGGTAACAATTACGCTACAGATCACAACAAATTACATTTGTAGCTGACTACAAAGGCCATATGATTTTCCAAGAGGTTGAAATTGGTATCAAACATTGGTTTCGTACAAGATTCAGTAACAGTAAACTGTAGGTACAAATTGATTAACACAATGACTTACAATTAGAATAGTATAACATAAGGAGGTAATAGATCATCATTCGCCTGCCCTGCTCCCAATTTTATTTGTGATCGGTATAACATGTTTTCTTCTTCTACTCTTCTTGATCAGCCGTCATCTCAGCATTAACATCCTTCTTTGTCATATCATCATTCTCACACCCTATCCATCTTTTCTTCGGTCTTCTTCTCCCTCTTTATCCATCAACATTCATTCTCATTACTTTTTTTGTTACATGCTCATCATCTCTTCTCATTATATATGCCAATATGTTACTTCTCAGTCTTTCTGCCATTGGTGCTAGTTTCAAACTTTCTCTAATGTAATTATTCAATGAGTTATTAGACATACGATAGAGTCCTTTAAGTCTATGCAATTTTAGTGAGTAAAGAGTACAAGATTTTCTAGGATAGGTAAATTCATATACTCATCTACAATCTTCTGCTACCATAGTATTCGGTTTATGTCAATAAACCTCAAGCAAATCATTGGCTGTCTGTAATGTGGAAACGAGGTAGGTATCATTTTCTAAGCTCAGAGAATAGATGGCCGAAAGGGTCCAAGAAAATTTGTGAGTGGAGACTGCACACTGAATACCGCAGTGTGGATAGGTCAGCATAAACAGACGATATGATTAAGCGGTTCCGGCCAACAATGAATGATAGGAGAGATCGTTGTGTTGTAATCAGTGGACTGCCTTTGGCTGACGTGGTGAGATAGCATGCACACTTAAAATAAGCTTTATTGTACACGATACGTAGTGTGTCGCGTATTATCATTGTAGCAGTTGCCATAGCACAACATTTATTCAAGTCGTTTCTTTTATTTTAATGTAAAGTTATATATACTCAGTGGTTATCAGCTGAATATGTTTTTCAAGGAAATAAGATGGAATTGTGAGCCCTATTCCTTCTGTCTATTACATTGAAGGGGAAAAACTGTGTGAAACTGAGATAATTAAGGACTTAGGAGTGCTTCTGGATAGCAAATTGACATTTATTCCGCATATCGACCACATTGTAAAAAGAGCATCAAAATTGTTATGGTTTGTTATCAGAAGTGCAAGGGTCTTTAATAAACCATCCACTAAAATCACTTTGTTCTACAGTTTGGTAAGATCTATTTTGGAATATGGCAGCGTAGATTGGCGACCTCATTACGCTACCCACATACTACGAATTGAACGAATTCAAAAACGACTAGTGAGACACGTGATCTTCTCTCATTTCAGGAGTAAAAGATCACTGCCCTACAAAGACATGCTAGAACTCCTCAACATGCAGAGTCTGGACAATCGCAGGGATATACTAGATCTATCCTTCTTTTACAAAATTATAAGAAATCAACTGCAATGCCCAGCTCTGTTGAGTAAGATCAACATCCGTGTTCCTTCACGAATTCCCCGCAAGCAAATCGAACCATTTTCTCGTCCATTTCGTAGAACAGTGCTAGGCGCAAACTCTCCTATATGTAGACTTACCAAATTGTATAACAAATCTAGTGAGTTTTTAGATGTACACTATATGTCATTAGCAAGTCTAAAAAAAACATTAATAGCCAAGATGTAGATAGATGTAGATTTTATCACAGATAAGATATTTTACTTTTCTGTCTTGTATCTTTTTTGTTACTTATAAAATATTATTACAGTATGTACAAATAAAAATCATTCCTAAGCATTCTCAGTAACTGTAACTCGTTGCATGCGGTGTATACCTATAATTGATTGTGCAATTAGTTTTCATCTAATTAACTGGCCATAAGAGTTTGTATTGTTGTAACAATCGTTGGTATACCTAATAAATAAATAAAAAATAAAAAAATAGAATTGTTTATTAGAATACTTACCAACACTGATATCGTCCGACATATCCAACAGATTCCAAATCAAGATCCATCATGGTTTAAAAAACCGTCCGAGAACTTTGTGAATGCCTACGGCAAATATTGCCGCAGATGTTGATCACGATATTTTTTCGATTTTTACTTGCAAATTTTTGACGCTTCTTTGTTGACATTAAGTTTCAAACTTGATAAAATTTCAATTATACAATAAATCAAGATGACTGATGAGATTTAAACAGTTACGCAAAAAGTTTCTTATAAAACAAATTAAGTTTTAATAATTACATAAGACAAACACGAGATTCTAAGAAGTAGCTAATCACATAACGACTGTTGATAATAAGGCACGAAAAGTAATCTGGGGGCACGGCAGTGCCCCCGCCAAGTCAACCTTTACTGGAACCATTTCGCAGCAAACACTGCCGTACCATCCTTTACTGGAACCATTTCGCAGCATTTTCAGGCCCCTATTTGGGAACCTCTGGATAAGACCAGAACGCAGAAATTTTCGTCATCCAGTAACTTATAATCACATACTTAAAATCCAAAATTTCAAGTCTGTAGGTCATTTAGTTCCGAAGTTAAGCAAAAACAAAGTTTCGCATTTCTGACACTCACTCACTCACTCATGATCATCAGAATAGAACTAGTACTTCCCATAAACTCAGAGAGCTGAAATTTGGTGCAGAGTTAGGGTTTAATGACCACATAAAGGGAAATTTATAAAAACTAGGATAATCGAAAATTTTGTAATAATAAAAAAAACTACTCCTAAAAAAAATGTCAAATAAGAAAATCTAATAAAATAAATCAATATGCCCACGTTTCTACAAAAAGAAGTGAAATCCCAACAAAAACATTCTGTAAAAAACTAGCCAAGTCTCGATGGAGCTGCTTGTTTATCTCTAAAAAGTAATGAAATCTAGACAAAGTCGTGCCAAGTCTAAGGTTCCTTCTTGCGATTTCTTTACTAATATAGATAATGTTGTGTGACTTGGCCGTTGAAGGGTACACAAGGGTACAAAACCAGGTGCATTACGTGTAAATAAAATTGACTTGTACCCACTAACGTATAAAGAATGTTCAACGGCCAAGACAAAAATATTTTATCTCTGTTCCATACCAAATCACTAGAAAATAGTAAGTAGTAACTAAAAAACATATGGTTTTCTGGTGCTTCGTAAGCTCGCTTCGATCGCTCCGCTCGCGCTGTTGTGTTTGAAGTATTTACCTAATTCATCCTATGTCACGCATCCCCTTTGCTACATCCCCAGACAAAATTCCTTAAAATAGTAAAATGGAGCGAAAATGATAAACACAAATCCCAATTTAAGTAAGTTCAGACAAGAAAATGTACTAGGCAAAAAACATTGTTTTAAATGGAAGTAACGAAAAATGATAACAGGAGATGTATCTCAGAGATTGCCGCCGTGAACCACATTTTAAAAAGCTAATTTTCCTCAAAAGCTCAGCTGTAACTTAGTTTTGTGTAAGTTAAAGTAAATTTCAAGGGTTCCGTATGATATTATCATCATTCATCATTTAAGCCGTTCACTGTTCAACATAGGCTGCACCCAAAGAACGTCACAACAACCGATCCTGTGCTCCTCGCACCTAGGCGTGACCAGCAACCTTAATCAGCCAGTCCACATTGTGGGGCGCCTACCCACGGTGCGTCGTCCGGTGCGCGGTCGCCACACGAGAACTGTTCGGCCCCATCGGCCGTTCGCTCTCCGAGCAATGTACCCACTGCTACTTAGGTTGTGCAATTCTTTGGGCTATGTCGTAAACTTTAGTTCTTCGGCGGATCTCTTCATTTCTGTTTTGTTCTGACAAAGAAACACCAAGCATAGCCCTCTCCATTGCCCTTTGGGCGACCTTGAGCTTTCTTATCAGGCCCATTGTAAGTCTCAGTGCCATAAGAGACTCAGTGGTAATTTGGACGAAAAGATTTGTGTATGATATACCACATTTACTAATGATATGGGGTGGGTGTGCTGCATTGCTCGCAAACTTGGCTCCTGGTGCAGGGTGGACTTGGAATGGTGAAAAATGCTTCAGAAGATAATTGCAGGTGCAGTTGAAAGATGATGCGAGAGCGGTGGCCGGATCTAAGTGAATCCAAGTAACACAAGGTCGAAACTTGCAGCGGAGCTGAAGCAGGCCTATAAGAAGAACAAAGAAGATCAACAATCACATAAAGGGTATTCTCTCTCCAGCAGACGTGTGTCCTTTTCACAACACTGGGTCATTTAATAGAAACGTGACAAAGCAGCTTGCGGGTCGACAAGGCGAGAGTATACGCCGCTGGTTATAGGCAGCGCAGGACCGATCAAGTTCGAGATCCTTGGGGGACGCCTATGTTCAATAGTAGACATCTGAAATGATGATGACCCATCCGAATAATGAACAAGCTCGTGTTGACTTAGCTTTTTGTGATCGTTACGAAGTACAGACGACGGATTCCATCGACCTCATCAAATAAGGTACATTAAATATGAACATAAAAAACAGCGTTATTCACGGAACCCCGGTGTCACAGAACATCACACCGCTTATCTAGCTGTCCCAGGAAAAATTGTTTGTGCCGCCCCTTGCTTTCCGGCTTGTAATATATTTTTTGAGCCGTCATAATACCGTAAATTCATTTTCAGCTTTAAGAGAGTTTCAAAAGTTTTGTTTAGCCTCAGTTGATAACTGACGCAAACTTTTGCATTACAAAGTTGAGATTAAAAAATTACTGTCCTTTTATTCGCCATGAAGTTCATTGTAGAGGAGTTTCGTATTACAAGTCAAGACAAATAATTTATTTTTTACCTTTCTCCAAAAGAGCTATTGTGCTTTGTATTTCGCTTTTTCCTGCGAGCTCGAAACAAGACACAAAATTGCAGTAATTTTACTTTTGATTTTAGTAGCATAATACACATTTATTTAAATATTGTCTTGTTTTTCTAACCTACAACGATTATCTCGCTGGAGACGTGGAAAGTGGTATGTTTCTAAGGTCTCACACTAAAGATTTTCCTCTCCAAACTGAATTGCACAGGACCGTGAGAGCACGATGCCCGATGGATTTGATCAATATAATTTATTAGGTATTAAATTATATTGATCAAATTCAATGATCCGACAAAGAAACATGTTTTTATAACTTTATTTTTATCAATATTTTCATTACACGTGACTTTATATGTATTAAAAATGTACCAAATTAAGTTTTAGGAACTTATGATAAAAACAACAAAATTTAAAATAATCAAAATATTGGAATAATTTTATTTTTGCGTTTACAAACGCGTAAATATAATACTAGAAAAATGCACTGAAAAAAATCGACTTGCCGCCTGAGGCAAGTCGATTTTTTTCAGTGCATTTTTCTAGAATCAAAATATTTTTTTTAATATTTTCCTTTCAAAAATGATTATGATAATGATTTAAATCTTTGTTATAAATATTGAAATCGTTTATTTCTAGGGCACAGGTGCACTACAACAAATGACTTTATATTATGATTAATAACTTAATCCCATGTCTAGTCAGGGACTAAGTGGTATTATGTATATTTGCCTGTTGGATCAAAAATGTATTTATTAAGTAACTAGCTTTAACATAGAGATACGATATATTTTAGCGAGATAATTTTACATGTAATTTGGTTTGCAGATAAGCATACGGCCTAACTTAGAGACGTTTGCGTGTTGTACCTCCTAGCATGACAATGGAGGTTTTTCTATTATCTTTAGACAGTAAAAAGTAGTCGGTATTTTTTTCCATTTTTTACCACTGTTTTGAAATTTTCTACCTACTAGATATAGGAGATCGTTGGTCGTGCTGATAGGTAGGTTTACTTCCTAGCTCGACCACAGAGAAACCCGTTTTATTATATTTTTATTTTAAATAGCCGCTTATAAAATTTACTTTGTTTAAATTTGGAATATTCTACTATCTAGATCTAGATAGATCTAATAGTAATTTAACGTGCTCAACATTTCCTTACATTAGATATCCAATTGTCCATCATCATAACAGCCTCTATAATTCGACCCACTGCTGGGACACAAGGCCTCTCCTTGTGATCAAAGGAGGTTTAGGCAGTAGTCCACCACGCTTGCCCAATGCGGATTGTTGGACGGAGTATAAGGTGATCAATACCCCTTTGTTGATCCATTAGTCGCCTTCTACGACACCCATTGGAGGATATGGGGTGATACTATTCTACTCTGCCGGCATCAGACGGCTACAACTATCAGTTTCCTACAAAACAGAACCGTCCATAAAAATTCCAGTAGCGGTATAACATACACTTTATGCTAAATACTTTTTCAGTGTAAGCAATGCCGCGCTCAACTTAAGCAAACACATTATTTTAGCACAACGCAGAATTCCATTTTTGAACTTTACAAACTTGAACAATAGGTGTAAAAAACAACTTTTAAAAAAAAAGTCCAACCGACTTCAAAAAGTATAAAAATAATATATTATTAAAATGTGTGCTAGGTACCTGCTGTACTGTTTGAACCCGGTGCCAAGCCATGTCCATCGTTCAGCACAATGAGCCCCTCATCACCCACGCTAGCTCGTTCGGTCGCAATAGCGGGATGGTGTGATCATAAGTGTGATGTGGCAGGCGGACCTAGAGAATACCTATTTGGATTGGCACCGACTTCAAACAGTACAGCAGGTACCTAGCACACATTTTAATAATATTATTATTTTTATACTTTTTGAAGTCGGTTGGACTTTTTTTTTAAAAGTTGTTTATTTTTCTATTTTTAGTGTTTTATGTGGAATAATTGTTGTTTTTTTTTGTATATATTACGAGATGGCCGACAAACTTGCGGCCCACTCGGTGTTAAGTGGTTCCGTCGCCTATAGACACTTGCAATATTAAGGATACATAACTATTAACATCCAAATACTAACTATTACGGTGCTTAGCCTTCCATCATCAACTCACCTAACAAGCTGAAAGAATACAACTATCGGTCTTTAGGACCTACCTTTAATATTTAAAGAATTATCATCCATCTCTTAATCGTTATGGAGTTTCTCCTTTAATCATCAGCTCACCTGAATAGCCTGAAAGAATACAACTATCGCTCTTTAGGTTCCTTTAATATTTAAAGAATTAACGTCCAACTCCTAACCATTAAGGAGTTTTACCTTCTATCACCAGCTCACCTGAATAACCTGAAAGAATACAACTATCGTTCTTTAGGTTCCTTTTATACTTAAATAATCATCAACCAACTCCTAACAGTTGAGGAGTTATTCCTTCCATCATCGGCTCACCTGATCAACTTGAAAAAATACAACTAGCGGTCTTTACGTGCCTATAATATTTAAAGAATTATCATCCAACTCCTAACCGTTAAGGAGTTTTTCCTTCCATGGTCAGCTCACCTGAATAACTTGAAAGAATACAACTATCGCGCTTTGGGTACCTTTAATATTTAAAGAATTATCATCCAACTCTTAACCATTAAGGAGTTTTTTGTTTCATCATCAGCTCACCTAAATTACATGAAAGAACACAACTATCGGTATTTAGGTACCTTTAATATTTAAATAATCAACAACCAACTCCTAAAAATTAAGGAGTTTTACCATCCATCAAAAGCTCATCAACATGAGATGACTACCAGACGCAATCATACTAGAATTGCTTTATAAAAAATACGAATAACCCTCCCATTCCATTGTTTTGCGAGGGTTGCCCTCGATTTTCCTAGCTTTGCATCATCAGATCCTGACTTGGTGACAATGGGTCCACCTCAGGAGTATACACTATCAAAAAATAAAGAATTTTGAAAATTGGTCCACAAATGGCAGAGATATCGGTGAACATACATTTACCTTCCATCATCAGCTCATCAACATGAGATGGTGACTACCAGACGCAAATGCTAGTATAGCTTTAGAAAAAATATGAAGAACGTTGTACATGCCTATAAAATTTGAGGGTTGCCCTCGATTTCCCTGGCTTCCCATCATCAGATCCTGACTTGGTGACAATGGGACCACCTCAGGAGTAAACACTATCGAATAAAAAAAGGATTTTGAAAATCGGTCCAGAAATGACGGAGATATCGGTGTACGTACATAAAAAAAAAAAAAATACATACAGACGAATACAGAACCTCCTCCTGTTGGGAAGTCGGTTAAATATGTTATGCACCGGAAAGTGGCATGCGTTGCGTCGCAAATGAAAAATGCATGAAAAATGTTGTGTTGGAAGCGATTTATTGTTGTTATTTAATTACAAGGTAAGTTCTATTTTTGGTGTGGTTTCTCAGCGCAAAACTATGTGTAAAATTTGCTATATAGTTAGCCGATGTTCGTTGTTTACGTAGAGATTGGCTACGAGGATGAAAAATACAATACAACACTATATTATTTCCATTTTGACATAAAGGTGTATTTATTTTCATTGAACATGTTTGTTGCAAGTTTGTTCCCAGGGGAGTAGAAATTTGTACTCGGTTTGATTGGTGGACTTCGCAAAGCTAAATTTTCTTTTTCTTAAAATTGTGCAAATTTTTCCCGCCCTAAAATTAATGGCGGTAACAAAATTTTGTTTTTTGTTACCTTCGCATTATTCAGTAAGCTGTTAGCGGTGGTTCTCACGCTTGCTTTCTGCCGATAAAAAGGCTTTTATGTAACATTGTATGCATATTGTAGACTTTCAACAAAAAGCATCTCCAAAGGTGATAAGTATATGTTTTATTTTGTACCTTATTATAAAAGAGCACTTTATAAAAAAACTATGAGCTATTAAAGCAATACATACAAGTCTTATAATGTAACTATTTGTACTTCTTATACCATGATTAACCGACATTGTATTTTTCAAAAAGAATTGGGTTTGATAAATGAATCAAAATGTTACATACATTTTGGAGATCAAAAGGTTTTTTTATAGCTACTACTCTACGTCCTCAACTATATTTGTCGGGCCTTTGTTATTCTAACCTTTCATACTAGTTCTCGCTTATTTGCCTCTCGCATTTTCATTCTTCATACGGTATCTTTCTTTCATCCATCTCTTTCTTGCTTTTATATTTGTTCGCTACCATCTTCCTATTCTAGTGTAAGAACTTTTCTGCGGCGGTGTTATTTATTTTCTAAACCATTAAATTCATATACCAATTATTTTTACAATGTTTTGCTTGTTACTTTACATTATTCTTTATTTCGTTTTATGTTTTAGATTACAATTTTAACGAGCTTATTTCTAAGTTTACAGTCTCAGTGTCTTTTACTTAAGGTTACTTTACAGGCTATACAATTCTTTATGCGCAGTGGTTATAATTATCTATTACAATTTTTTACTATATACTAATTTACAGAGTTTGTGTACTTGAATTTTACTATTATATTGATGTTCTTTGGATTTCCATTTATGCTATTTGCAGTAAATATAGTTTCTTATAATTATCTACGATATAATTATAATTTAATATAGTAATAATTGTCCGTTTCACTTCATTCTAGCCAGTTATGTTGGTCTGTTTATTTAATATGCTATTACTGGTTTTTATTAATTTTATATAATGTATTACCTTTATTTATCAATCAAAAGAGATCAAAGGTTACACACGGCTGCTGAGTCCCAAGATCCTTGAGCTTGGACCGCTGTTGTATATCGAAATATAAACATTTATATTTCACCGTCGTTAAAACGGCAGAATTGCTTAGCAATTTTTCAATAAACTCCAGCATATTAAGCCGAGTGTACTGCGCTAACATGCACCCGAAGCTAGTGTTAAAGTTGGAGGCTCTATTAAACTTTAAAGTGCGGAAGGTTGTAGCACTAATGTGATACGTCGATAGTTAAAGCCACGTCTTGCGGTACATAGCAGACTGCATCAGAGAAAACCACCTTTATAACGACTGAATAAAGTCGTACAAAGCCAGTGTTGTTAGGTTATTGTATACAGGTTTTGTTACTATTGTGTATCTGCTAAGTCTCGGTTGTTTATGCTATTGTGTACTAAGAGGATTTTGTACGCTGCATTAAGTCATACCTTCTCTAAGTATTTATTTAACATAAGGCTTTTAAAAAGACTGAATATGGGTTTAAGGTACTTGTCCTTTACATCTAGCAATACTTATTTATAACATGCATTAATTAATTAAGTAATGTCTTTAAAATTACTTTTAAATTTAAATCTGTGTATATATAATTTCTGTAAATCAGATTACTTCACTTCACACAGTGCGTAATATTGGGTATGAATTAATCGAATGTTCTAATACAATTGATGAATTTTATCCGTGTTGAATAACCTAAATATTTTCAATTGGAATAATAGAGAAAAATATGTCGGTATCAACTTTCAACTATTCTGTCAAATATAGAGACAATCGGTCATCTTTAGGGCTTTGTAAATTTTGATATTATTTTAGGAATTGGATCATGTTATCATGTTTACTTTCTCGTATACGTAGTATAGAGGAAGTCTTGTAATCGTCAAAAAATTTGACCTCGAGATTTTGACGGATTTACACGCTTTCAGCCTTCCTGAGTCCAAAAATATTTTTTTGGAATTATGTCTGTGTGTGTGTCTGTGTGTCTTAGGCGTTAGCACGACAACTCGAGTTTGCTTTAACTTACTGCGTCCAAATTTAACATTCATGTATGACATCAAAAGATAAGGTTTTATCTACTTTTGAGTGATCGATCACGAAAGTTAAGCAACCAAGTGCGTGGTCGGTACTCGGATGGGTGACCAAAATTTAACATGCATGTATGACATCAAAATATAAGGTTTCTATCAACTTTTGAGTCGATTCCGGTATACGAGAAAGTCAAGGGGAGACCACTCCCGATTTTTTGGTACGAGGATGATATATTGGAGGATGATAATTATAACAAAAATTATAATGACAAATGATATCGACTATGATGAAAATCATAATGTCTATTGACTAAAGTCAAGAAAAAAAATATGACGTTGACAAAACTTTTGTCGTGTTCCTTAGGTGCAGTACACAGTCATTATTGTAACACAATATGCGATATAACATTTTCTATACATTTCAAGGTGCTCACGCGACACTACGCCCAGCGCGCACGTTCCGTGCTTTCCCGCCGATTGTCGTATTTTCAACGAACGCTTTGAGTATGCACAGTAAAATTTGGACGGTCAACCGTCGGGGACTGACGATCGCTGTTATAGCTCGCAAAGTGTGCGGAGACCATCAACATTTTACTCATGTTACGTTACAAATAATCTGTACCCGACTATATGCTACGCAATATTAAAATTCAGACTATCAAGAAGTCAAACAAATCAATTGAAATGAGTTGCTGTGACCTCTTTTACAGATTTTATTACCATTGCTCTCTCCTTATTTAACTCAAATCTTAATTACATGCAATAGAACTTTTCCATTTATATGTAACACCTTCATAAATGAAGTTACTCCGAATGCGACTCACAACAGTCATAAAAGGGAGTCAGTTTCCTTAAGTTACGGACGCACTCAACCGAAGCGGACCAATAATCGCTCCATAATAAAACTCACTAAGCTAAGACGCCACAATCCAAAATCTACAATATGGCCTGAGCAATAACGCAATCATTCTGAGACCGAAGTTGGATAAGGACACACAGATGTAGCGGCTGTGTAATGGAAATAAATAAAAGTTTAAATATTTTTCATCTTTAGATACACTTTGAGCGACTATTTATATACACCTTGAGTGACTATTTAGAATTTTAGATGCACGTTGAGTGACTATTTAGATACACTTTGAGTGACTATTGCTATTCGCTGCAGATGGTTTTTACAGAGTTGTCGGAGATTTTTTAAGAAAGCGAGGAGATTCATGATCCTATAGCCGGTAGGCTATTTGTTACGGCTAAGGGTAATACTCGTAAAAGGTCTTTAGCCAATATAAATCTGCCGCGAAAGAGTCTCGCTCTCGACGCTGTGGGGTGTATCTCAAAATGGAGATGCAGACCTGAGGACTTGCACATCTTAGATATTATGTGACGTAGAGGAATCTTGACTAGCGTGGCGTGCAGGAACCGGTGCTTTTATATTTTTTAATTATTTATTGAAGACAACGAGCAATTGAATTAAGTATATCTTAATTCTAGAAACTTATCTTAATTTGTATACGACTTAACTAAACGAACAACCAATACCGTTACCCACAAATTACCACGATATGCTATGAAAAAACCATGTCAATAAGGGTCTTCGCTCTGCGGGTGTAGTGTCGTGTGTAGTGATTTGTAAGTACACTTTTTTACCCAACATGCTTGATAATACCTCCGTTTAGTTTGTTCACAATCCTTGACAAGAGTGTGTTACTAATACACAAAAGCCGAAGTGCGGTCGTTAAATTTTATTCAAGTTTGAAACTTGTTAAGAAGACGTGTTAAACCGACTCGGCATCTTACTATATTGATATTATGTTTATTTGAAAACAGATTTTCTACTTCGCTAGAATGCTTCATATGGCAATTTGAGATTATGGACCACTTATGAGAAGAAACTTAATAAGATAAGAGTGCATTATTTGATGTATTTAAAATTGTACCAAATGAAATTTTGTACAATTCAACCCTTACTTTAAACTTAAATTACTGGGATTTAACGTTTCGCGTGTTTGGTTTTTACACTTTGTTAATTTCATAGTAACACTTGGTCACGAGTAAAGTTAAATGTGGAATAGAATACTTAACTTACTAGAAGAGAAGATTTAATTTATTATGCGTCATATTATATGCGTCTTTTTGTGCATCGACTCAAAGACGCAAAGATAGTATTGTATTGTGCAATGGATGCATCATTACGTTGATCACGACATCACTAAAAGCATAACTCTTTTTCAATTGTTATAAAAACGGATAATTGTGATCTCTTCATTCATAATCGTTTGATTTCCTCATTCCCATTTATATAAATTTTGACGTAATATGCTATGAGAAAGTTTGCCTCTAGCGTACGTGTGACCTTGACCTAAGACAGCAGTGGGAGTTTCGTCAGGTCAGACTACTCTTAGTTGCATTTTACGATACTTAGGCCTGGACTGCTCCAAAGCGGAGATATTTTGCAACAAAGGTGTATCCACCAACGCTAAGCGGAGATGCGTACTGATCAGACTGTAGCGGAGACGAGTGCGGTGTTTGCACTGACCTCTATTATACAAGTACGCTGGACTGAAGGTTGTCATCCAAAAAATGATGCCATTTGATTATCACCATTTTGGCGCTGTCGGTCATGAAAGCAGGTAGTGAACGTCTTCGGAACTAATGGGACCACAGATTATAGATCTCATTGCAGCTAATAGAAATGTAAATTTTAATAGTAAACGTCAAATTTAGTACCCTGGTCGCTCGAGGGGGCGCTTCAAATCGGCACAAGAAAAATTTGACATTTTAGTAGACGTATTCAGTCCAGCGTACTTGTATAATAGAGGTCAGTGGGTGTTTGTCAAGATTGCAGTTTAGTTAGATCTGACACGAAAACCGCCGCTAGCGGCCGCTCACTACACGCCGCTCACATTTCTTCTCGTCTCCGCTGCGTTCAGTCAGCCGGCGCTAGCTTGCGAGGCACAGCTCATTTCTCCGCTAGCTCGATCGTACCATACAAATATGATTCATCTCCGCTCGGTGGCATCCACTGAAGCTAAGAAGAGACGAGATGTTTGAATAACGACTTTCTATTGGTTGTTTTCGCTTTGGTGGAGTCCTGTGGGTTCCCAAGGAGAGTTGGTTGGCTGGTTGACTGGCGGTCATCCTTAAATCCGGTGTCGGCCAGTGGCCCACAGCGGCTGGCGTCAGTTGGTAGCCCCTGTGGGCTGCTGGCTAACAATTGGTGCACAAGGAGTGCCTAGACGGGCTAACCATGTAATAGGATCTTATGTTTATAATTTATTTGCTTTCAACGGAACGACCGAAACATTGTGTAATTAAATGGAAAGAAATCCGCGATAGAAACCGTTAAGCTTGTGTATTTTATTTCGTAGCGTATCTGTGCACTGAATACTTTGCTACGAGGCTACGAGCCGTTGCTACGACCGATGTAGCACTTATCGTAACTTTTGTAAATTTTATTATGCAGCTATTCTTTACTTTCTCGTATACGTAGTATAGAGGAAGTCTTGTAATCGTCAAAAAATTCGACCTCGAGATTTTGACGGTTTTATACGTTTTGTGTTTTGGACCTCCCTTAGTCCAAAAATACCATTTTTGGAATTCTGTCTGTGTGTCTGTGCGTTAGCACGATAACTCGAGCATGCTTTAACTTATTGCACACAAATTTAACATACGTGTATGACATCAAAATATAAGGTTTCTATCAAATTTTGAGCAGTCGATCACGAAAGTTAAGCAACCAAGTGCGCGGTCGGTACTTAGATAGGTGACCAAAATCTAACAGGCATGTATGACATTAAAATATAAGGTTTCTATCAACCTTTGAGTCGTTTCCGGTATACGAGAAAGTCAAGGGGAGACTACTCCCGATTTTTTCTTTACTGATAAGTTTAAATCAGTAAAGAAAAAAATATTTTATTCTTGACAGGGAAGCTCTTGGCCTTCATCTCACGTGATGGTAAGTGACGATAAGGTCGAAGATGGCATCAAGGTTCACCTGGAACCCTCAACCACAGAGTGACTGGCTATCTTACCATTAATTGTCGGAACACATTAATGCTGTTAACATTATTATTATGACGAAATTTTGATGAGATGGTGGGTAGCCAGGCTGACTATAAAAAAGTCCTACCACCAACCAAACCGAATACAAATTTGTACAGTCACGAGCAATAATTTTGCCCCAATTTTGCAATAATCCACTTTTGCCATTTTAGCATCTTTATTACACTAATTTGGATACTTGTTAGTGCTCGTGACTGTACTCCCCTGGATACCGCACCTGGGGCCTCTGGGTCTAATTTAATTTCATTAAAATGAGATAAATGTTATGTAATGTAGAATAGCATCACCCCATATCCTCCAATAGGTGTCGTTGAAGGCGACTAATAGATCTACAAAGGGGTATTGATCACCTTATAATCCGTCCCTAATTCGCATTGGGCAAGCGTGGTGGATGGACTACTGCCCAAACCTATTTCGATGGCAAGGAGAGGCCTTGAGTCCCAGCAGTGGGTCGATTTATAAATGCTGCTATGACCATGAAATGTTATATTTCGTGGTTCTTGCAGTAAACATAATCTTACGTGTACGGAAGTAGCAATTTCAACTGTTTCTCGGGAATGACCCATGAGAACCGCCTGCAAAACGCACATGATTGAGACGGGGGTTGCAACGCTAGCGGAAAATTTGTTTGTGTATTTAAAAGAACCGACGGGGTTGCCTCTAGTCATCTAGCCCAAGTAGCTGCGTGAAGTACATCGATAACATCAAGTATTATTTTTTATGTCAAGGTGGCAGACGCTTGCATCACTGCGTGTGTGTGTGTGTGAATGTGAGTGTGTGTGTGTGTATGTGTCTGTGTGTGTGTGTTTGTGTATCTCTCTCTGTGTGTGTATGTATTTTTAAGTTTTATTTTTTATCAAAATATGAAATTTTATCGTATCGTCGATATTGTTACAGTAACCATCGTTGATTCAGAAATAATATACTGAATGATCCGTATACGGAAAGCAAGTAATATTAACTGCGGTGTTTCGCTTTCTAAGATCAGGATCTACAGTGGCCTTGACATTAAATAATATCATCATGGCGTTGGAGATAAATGAATATAAACCTATACTAGACTCAAGCATCAGTTTTCCATCGGAAAAAAATACGAAAATTATCAGATGAGGATTCTGGTGTCGAGAATGCAGTGTCATTAAAAAATTGGTCTGTGTCACAACTAAATCGCAGAAATAAGTTAGTGACGACACTTCATCAACAGATGAAGAATACTGCATCCCCTTAGCTCAGCTACCTAAGCGCCCTACACAGGGTCTCTCATGTATGAGGCCTAAAAATGGAAGCACATCTTCTATTAACTACAGAAGATACCGGCGTTTGTTTGGTACTGCTTATTCCTATTAGAAATATCTTCCAGCAGCCCCACATATGAAAGAGATATTTTTAATGGTGCACCAGTGTGTACATACTATATCATAACTTACCGTCACCTTACCCTTTTATAATTTTTATCATAAACAAAAAAGGGAGACATGTTAGCCTTTTAAGATCTCACCTATGACTACACTTACGTGACATACCCTTTCGTAGGGTGTTAAGGCTGTGGGGTCCACGTCCGGAAGACTCCTCGTGGCGGACCCTGGTAACGTGGTGGGGAAACTTTCTCGGCGGGTGTGTGACTTTTGATGTCAAGTGTCCCTTGGCATTCGAAGTCACATGCCATCGTCGAGTTGTTTTTGTTTTCCCACCACGGCTATTTCCGAACGGCCCTTTTCAGGGTCTAGACCGCGCCCGAAGTCCCCCGGATGCGGTCCGATGGCTGCTCCCGGTGTCCTCGTCAGGAGGACGCGCCAGGTCGAGCAGTCGTCGGTGAGGAGGCGGCCTATAAGGCCAGCGTCGGCCAGCGGCCCACAGGGGCTGGCGCAGTCGGTAGCCCCTGTGGGCCGCTGGCCACCAATTGGTGCACAAGGAGTGCCTAGACGGGAGCGTTGGGACGGTCTCGGTGTAGTTGCGCTCACGGGCGCAGCGCAGAGCCGTCCCACAATAGCGCACTGGAGGTCAGGCCGGGGAGGATGTTTGGTGGGTATGGAGGGAACCCCTTTACCTCGAGTCCCACATATCCCCTATGGTTGGCACCACCCCACAGGGACGTTGCGTAAATGCATTTAACCTCCCCTACAAAAAAAAAGGGTGTTAAGGCTGTACTTCTCTCTTAGTATTTTTTCAACTGAACCATTCATACGTCTGGAAAATGAATAGATCGCCTTTAGCAATAAGACAGCCCATTGTTCTATAGTATAACATTACTTGATTGCGAGCGTGATTGCATGTATGCATGTACCCATGTTAAACTACACAAATCACAAGACAAAATAGAAATCCCTACGATATATCGCAACATAATCTTTGACCCACTCAAACCTACCCTACGAACTTTTATAGCGCCACTAATATAAAACGAATCTTGGCCCCGCAAAAGCGTAACAAATTGCATTATCAACAATTTACAATACCGCAAGTCCGCATTAACTTTGTTCGTGACTTTTTCTTTGAGGAACTTTCGCCCAAAGTAATATTGGATTATTTTATATGAACTTACAAAGAACTAAAGCGTTGTATTTTCGATTGAATTTTATGCTATTGGATGTCTTTACAAAATGAATATCTCAGTTCCGTTTTCAGCATGACGTAATGGAATGTAAAGGAATTTATTTGCAAAAAATAAAATGGGTATTCACTTTCCTAAAGCCACGTCTCAAAGATCAATGGAACGTAGTAACTAAACTTAAACAGAAAAAGAAACAATGATATAAGAAAAATCATAACTGTTACACTATAAAGAACATAAATGGCAATAGGCAAGACGTATCGCACGTATGGGTGTAATCTCAGATCATATAAGTAAAGGACGTAATGATAGATAAAGCAGATGACTACATCGTGTACAGGACCACTTAATAAACGGAATAGAGATACTTCATTACCATAGCAAAATATGGAGTAAAATTACTTCCTTTTTTAAGGCCTTTACCCGGATACAGAGGGCCTTTACATTAAATTAAATAAATTGCATGCTTTTAATAACATTGAGTAGATAGTAATATTTTAAAAAGTATCTTCTAATAATTTAATATTTCTTTATTATTTTATTTTAAAATAATATAATTAATGAAATAATTAACCAGGTGATGCCAGCAGAGTAGAATAGCATCACCCCATATCCTCCAATGGGTGTCGTAGAAGGCGACTAATGAATCAGCAAAGGGGTATTGATCACCTTATACTCCGTCCACCAATCCGCATTGGGGAAGCGTGGTGGATTACTGATTAAACCTCTTTTGATGAGAAGGAGAGGCCTTGTGTCCCAGCAGTGAGTCGAATTGTCAAGACTGCAATGATGATGATATTTTATTAAATAATATATAATGCATGTATAAAAAATTGTAAAATGAAATTGTATTTTTTGAAAGGAAATAAAGAGGGTTATATAAAATCTTCTCGTCCAAATTACCGCAGTGTCTCAAAACGAAAGTTTTTGACAAGTGTGTGTTGCCAGTGATGACTTATGGCACAGAGACGTGGTCACTTACAATGGGCCTGATAAGAAAGCTCAAGGTCACCCAAGGGGCAATGGAGAGGGCTATGCTCGGTGTTTCTTTACGAGATCGAATCAGGAGTGAGGAGATCCGTAGAAGAACTAAAGTTCACGACATAGCCCAAAGAATTGCCAAACTTAAGTGGCAGTGGGCGGGGCACATTCTCGGGTGGCGACCGCGCACCGGACGACGCAGTGTGGGTAGGCCCCCCACAAGGTGGACTCACGACCTCGTTAAGGCTGCTGGTCACGCATGGACGCGAGGAGCACAGGATCGGTCGTTGTGGCGTTCTTTGGGGGAGGCCTATCTTCAGCAGTGGCCGTCATGTGGCTGAAATGATGATGATGATGAAAGAGGGTTATAAAAAAGTTATGCTAGTCTCCCCTTCTTTTAAAAATATACAATTAATATCTTGTGCTTCATTATATGACATAAAACTAGTACCTAAGGCCTGTATTTCAGAACGACACTCAGAAATCAATCATGTCTTGAGAATCGTTTGTCACTTTTCTATTAAGTATAAGAGTTATATAGACGTATGACGCTCAAGTCTGCGTTGATTCTTGAGACTCATATCATATCAGACCAAAAACAGAACTTAGGCACATATTGTAGAATGAGACTCAAGAATCAACGCCGCCTCGAGCGTCGTACGTCTCTATCAGTTTATGCTTGATAGAAAGTGACAAACGATTCTCAAGATTGGTTTCTTAGTGTCATTCTGTAATACGGGCTTTAAATTTGCATAAGTAGGTACATAAAATTATTTCATCTCTTCTATTCCCCACAGATCTCGATTGCAAAGAGAAAAAGATCGGGTTGACCGTTGATTAATACCTGTGGTATATTGAGGAGTACCTAATTAGACAACAGTCATCTACTTATTATGAAGTTTGAGTTACAATTCCACACTTCAGGTTCTGATATTTTATTATTACGACTGCTATCTTTCAAAAGTAAGAGAGAGAGAGTAGAGTCCATTTAAAGTGTCCTCCGTAACTTGGAGGAAAATCGAGAAGAAAAAATGTCACCAACAAGAGTACAAACCGCATAATTACTTAAATTTTGCCATTTTAACCGCATCAAACTCCTTGCGATAAAGGTCAAGGCTTACAATCAAGCAAGCCGTAATAGGTACTAAATTACCACTTTTTGCAAAAAACATTACGTTAAAATTACGCTAAACCACCACGAGTTAACTATCGTTGCTCATTTAGGTCAATTATCCCACAGTGTTTGCAACAAAAAATTCATTAATTATGTAAGGAATGGATGTTTAAATATGTGTACGGCCCGGAACATCGCGTGATATGGCCGGCCGTGAAACGAGCTAACTTTGATTAGAGTCAGAAGGATTTTACACTTGTTAATTGTTGAAGTTGAGTTATAGAAATTGAAATGTTGTAGACGGTGAAATTAAAAAGATATCTAGTAAATGGTTAGTCCCAGCGTTAGTTGTTCCAGAGTTGCAAAGTTCCTTCCTGGTAATTTATAAATGCTGTGCACTCTTGTGATTGGGACAGTTAATTATATAATTGCATTAATTTTAACCCTAGAACCGTACCCTGGGGTATAAATCAAAAAAATATTTGAAAATTTGCTATAACTTTTATGTTTCACAACGGATTTTTTTGCGCTACCGGGTATTTGTACAGGGTGGATGGTTGCGTCAAATCGTCCGTCGGGCGATGTAAGGTGCTCCAGTACCCTTTGCCTATGCATATCCATGTAAGAAATGGAGGTATATTAGGGGGAAAACCTGTCATCTGATGTTCCAGTCCCTTCAGAATCAAAATCTGGACGATGTTTAATTTTGTCCCAGATGAAAAGACTGTAAATCTCGCTTTTTGTTTTTCGATGTGAACATGTCAAATTTTCGTATGTATATAGAGCTTCAGACAAAGATTTGCCAAAACAGTTAAAACAAGTCACTTTTATTAAGGCCTTAAACTATTACGTTATACTGAAATAAGTGCCATAACAGTATGTATAAGCTGATTATTGATAAATGTTTATAATTATTTTAAAAAGTGATTCATTTACTGGGGTACACCAGTACCCAAGGGTACTGTTACTGAAAGTTTATGATGGGTACGGCTCTAGGGTTAAGTATCTCTTTTATCTTTTCTATCTGTTGTCTGTAATTGTGTCTTAAAGAAATAAATATCACTTGGGCTTCGGTTAAGGAAAAACTTCGTAAATTTCGACTTCCGCCAAATTCTTGTTAATTAAAGAACATGTACAATAAATTGGGGGGAAAAAAAGCAACACTTGAAACTTTCCTAATACCGGTAACGAACAGGTAAGGAGGCTTGACACAATACGATAACAAAGTTGAATATTTAAAGCAGTTGAAAGAGTTTGTTTTATTTTACTTTTCAATTCTGAAAGAAGGGTGAGCAGTTTCTTAAGCCGCAGAGAACGAATGGCGAACATGATTTTGGAATGAACATACAGAATCGTAGAGTCAATAATAATTAAATTACGAAATTATTCGTTTTAAATGTAGATAGTGTTATTTGAGTACAGATTTCAGTATCATGTAAAGAGTAAAGCCTTACCTTCGTTTACAATTCCTTTCGAAGTTGTGAACGCAATGATTAAAATGTCGTTATGACTCAGAATACAGTTATTGAACATGCAAATTAAATCACGGTATCACTAAGTGCCAGTATAATATTTTGCATTCTAACAATTATTGGTAACTATAATTATGTAATTTTAGTCTAATATAGTTAGCCGACTTACCAAGGCCAAAGATCGACACGTGATAGTTAGCATGCGACGAATGCTATTAAAAAACCGGTGTTAGGTATAAAAACTCTTTATTTAATTTAAAAAAAGGTGATAAAAATAAATACATTTAAAAACTAAAAACCTGTCTGCATATTAAGCAGTGATCGGAATTTGGTGATTATATTTACCTACAGTTTGTAGAACAGAGATAAATATCGGAGACTTCCCTATAGTATTTTACTACCGGTAAATTTAGCGGTTCTTTTATTATCTACATGATTTTAAACAACTAATTATTAATATTTACATTATTAAAGCTTTTTGTTTTGACACGACTGCTTATAAAAGGAGTGCAATGTTTTCATGATTAAGACATGTTTATTTCTTTAATCTACTTTAACTTAATATACCGAAGGAAGAATATTAACGCAATAGAACTTTCAATTAAATTTATATTTTTTTGATGTTTGAATTTACGTAGTTAGATTTCCAGTAAAGTACCGGTAAGGTAAAAAAATTGTTCTAAGGAACTCTCCGATTTTTATCTCTGTTCTACAAACTGTAGGTAAATATACTCACGCAATTCCGATCACTGATAATAAGACAATTAGTCAACTGAAAAGATGAAAACCAGATCAAATATTAAGGGCAAACTCAAAACTTAACGATGGTACCTTTTAGAACTTTTGTTCTCCAGGACTCGTAGGACAATTCTTAATTCTTAACGACTTTACTTATTATTGAATTATATTATTATTGAGTTCTGTAAATTATATTATTAAGTTCTATCGAGTTAATTATTTCTAATCGTGTTTTAATCCTTAGAATTCACTGAGTAATATTTTTAAGTTTGATTTATATGAATTTCAGAATCGTTTACTTACATTATAATAATAACAATACCTACATCAATTTTCTAACTTGGAAAATCTTCGTCGTAATTGAAAACGGTTATGATCCTTTCCCAGGATGGGCGGTCTAAATCGAGACACTAAGCCCCCTGTCTTTCAATGGTTTATAGTATTGAGATCAAACATTTTTTTCTCCTCCCAACTATACAGCTAAATAAATGCAAATAAGTTACAACGTAAATTGAATAAAAAACACTAGCAACACGAACACGTTCACAAGTACTCAAATCGAATAGAGTTCAGTGTAATAGTTTTGTTGAAAAGGTATTCGAAGCAGAATTTTTCGATACTTGCACCGTAGTATCGTAAATTTAAAATTTATCCGAATCACCCAGTCCGCTTTGCTAAAAAGTGCACTTTGTCTAAAGACGATAAGGTAGAAATTTCTATGCAGGGTTTGGAACATTTAAGTCCGCATTTGTAATGTTGTGAACAACGTGTTTCAAGCTTGCTCTAGTTGGAAGTAAAAATCGTTTTATATTTTCGTTGGACTTTGGGCTATAAAGTTGGCATTGTCGATTAAGATACTAGCAAATGTACGCTGCTTCTACTGTTTGGATTTTTATTTATTTTCGGTTTCACTAGCTTTCACTAAAATAATTGACGAGTTGGTCACGGCAGTTGTAAGGCACCGGTTTCTCACAAGGAGAGTGTGCTGTCCCATGTTACCTGGATATCAAGGATTTAGAACTGCCTCAGAGAGTAGCTCTGGAAAACAGTATCAGAGAGGTAGTGAGCCTCAAATATGGTTGAAATCTATTGTGGTTGAAGTTGGTGTTTTTATATTAAATTGACGGTACGATGTTCAGATAGTTTTTGTATGTATCACATAGGTGTAGGTTGCTGACGGTGGGGGTCCATGTCCGGAAGTCTCGTCGTGGCGGACCCTGGTAACGTGGTGGGGAAACTTTCTCGGCGGGTTTGTGGCTTTTGATGTCAACCTTGGCATTCGAAGTCACATGTCATCGTCAAATTGCTTTTGCTTTCCCACCACGGCTTAATTCCGGACGGCCCTTTTCAGGGCCACAACCGCGCCCGAAGTCCCTCAGGTGCGGTCCGATGGCTGCTCCCGGTGTCCTCGTCAGGAGAACACGCCAGGTCGAGCAGCCGTCGATGGAGGAGTAGCTGATGGCCACTAATTAGTGCAAAGAGTGCCTAGACGGGCAGCGTTGTGACGGTCTCGGTGTAGTTGCGCTCACATGCGCAGATCCGAGCCGTCCCGTAATAGCGCACGGAAGGTTAAGCCGGGGAGGATGTTTAGTGGGTATGGAAGGAACGCCTTTACCTCGAGTCCCACATATTCCCTGCGGTTGGCACCACCCCGCAGGGACGATGAGTAAATGCATTTGAATTCCCCGTCAACAAAAAAAAAAAGGTTGCCGACGGTGCAAGTAGCTACTGACCTGCAGAATGTTGGTTGTTGTCTCGCTGCTGACCACACAGCCGCAGAGTCCAATGTTCAGCTTGTAGCTCGTATAATAATTGTTGTCCGCTTTTAACACTATTGCGCTAGCAGTAATCCTCTTATCTCTTTACCCGAAAAAGGAAGGGCTATGATTTTAGCACTATATGTGTGTGTTTGTATTTGTGTATGTTTTCCGTAGCGTCCACACTGTTCATCCGATTTTTATGAGTAAGGTATCAATCGATTCGTTATCACAGGATAATACGGGCTACATTTCAACTGACATAAATAATAGGAAGAATCGATTTTACCTTATAAACCCCGATTTTAACCAATTTCATTATTTTTTTAGCGTAAGTTTTACTTTAACCAAATTTATTACTTACTTTCTTTTTTTAGTGAGGGTTTGAAATAATTCACGTAGTCTGGTTACAGTTTTCAAAGTTCTTACTTGTTAGTAATAATTAGTTTGAAATAAATTCCATACTCTAAACGGCTCAATAACTTCACAAAATCAACATCAAAACACTCATAATGTGAGTGAGATTATTCATGCGCGTAGTAACTTTATTGCGTTGGCGGAAGCAGCGTAATGAGGGTAATAAAATAAAAAGATTAATGTCACGTGACGTTTATGAGACGCAGCCCTAATCGTGGAGTCTATTGCAACCTCCACCAATCCTAAGATGGCAATAGATTTAGTCCACTTTATGCATCCAATTAGTAAGCGTCGGTGGCGTAGTGCGTAAGGGCGTTGTCTCCCAGCCGGGAGGCACCGGTTCCCCACCACGTACCAAATGTGTTCTCAAGTTTTGAATTCATACGTACCTACGCTTAATCACCGCTTTTATGGTAAAGGAAAACCTGTCTGCACACAACTATGAAGAAATTCTCAGGTTGTGTGTGAAATCGACCAACCCGCACTTGGCCAGCGTGGTTGACTAAGTCCTAATCGCCCCTAATATAGGGTAGGTTTGAGCCTCTCGGTGGGGACATTATAGTAGCTATTGTTGGTGATGACGATAATGATGCATCCAATAATGTATTTGGATGATATTATTGGGTATAATGAGGGATAATTTTTATACAGAAGGTAGAGAACAAGTTCGCCTTATGTAAACAATCACCACAAGGTAAGCTTAGCTTTGAGCTATATCCTGCTATGAAAGAACGCTTTATTAATTCGAAGCGCAATAAATAAATAAATTGAAAATATATAAAATAGTAGATAGTAATGTTAACTTATTTAAATAGTCACTAAAAATTATCAGCATCAATAGAATTAAAATACAAAGTTTAAAGTTATAGAATTAAAATGCAAAGTTATCCCCTTGTGTGTCGCGCGACCTCCTGGAGGTCGCTGTCAAAAACGCCTGTGTGTCGGCCGACCTCCTGGAGGTCGATCCCCCCCTCCACTGTTTTCCGATGATGAAAATGATGATGATTATTATTATTATTTAAAAATATAACTTTAATTAATATATTATATTCTGTTAGCTTATTTTATTACGATTTTAGTGACAAAAACTCTTATTTAGAGTTTTATTATAAAATTTTTGACGTTTTGCATTTTTATAACACGCGGAAAATTCGCGAAGGAAATCCGGAAGTAACTGACACATGCGCGAAATGTTACAAAATTACCTTTAATAATAATAATATAATAAATTTCTACGCTCACACCAATTATCTAACCTACATTAAGTATATTTAAGAACTTGTGTTATAGATACTAGATAACGGATTAATATACTTAATAAACTAGATATTTTTATAAATAAACTTAAATAAATATATAAACAATCATGACTCATGAACAAATGCTCGTGTTCATCACACTAACATTTGCCAATACCAGGACTCGAACCCGGACCGCCCGATGTGTAGGCAGCGTTACTGACCACTCCACCACGGTGGCGTCGACCTTTGTTTGATTATTAAATTTCATGTCATGAATGCCATGTGTTGGTTCTGCTCGTGACAATATATATCCAATGTTGTTGGATTGGACAGTCTAAGTGGGATGCAATCATTTCAGAATACTGTTGGGACCATTAAGACTGATGGAACATTGACGCAGCTTTTTTCGTATAATGGCGTGGAAGCCATCGGCACGCGCATCCGCGAACATGCCAGAGGCACTGCAATACCTCGGCAGTCTCACCAATGCCCTGATAGCGTTGTTGTATTATACCCTTAGGACGTTGTAAGCTCTTTGTGCAATACTATTGTTATTCCACTACATTTTGATAAGACCAACCACACCGAAAACAAAATTGCCTCCGTATATGAGATTGGTAGGGCAATTTACAACTATTATTTCGCTGATTGGATTTCAGCAAGGCTTTCAATTTAGTCGTTTTTGAGCCACTGTTAAGGTTGTCGCTCTTTAATAACAATTCGCTAGTGGCGATTGAAAAGTTTCAAATTTATTCTATCAAGCATTTGGGTTGAGTAGTGCATCAAACTAGCGTAAGATAGTCAACGGGTCGCTTAGATAAAAGGGGCATCGAACCCGTAAAAGTAAGTAAACCTTCAGTTTGTAGGTTACAAACAAACGCCAACAAATAGGACAGATGTTTGGGGTTGAAGTTTTGGTTTTATCTTCAAGCGACCACTCCACATATTTTTGTTCCTAATGTCATTAATTCTTGTTGTATGCATTTTCCATTACTTGTAGCTTGTCATTGTTTCACTGTGCACGAAATAGCATTGCCTACGCTGTCTGTGCCTCGCAGAGGGCGTAGACCGCATTTTTTTCGTCGCTGCGTAAGTTTATAAAGTTCTTGCAAGGGATAAGAAGACCTCTTTTTTCCAAATTACTTACTGATCCCAAGAAAATTTGATGTACCTATGCTATTTGATTATATACCTATATTTATTTTTTACAAATTGTAAGTTAACATAATGTATATGTAATCGAAAAAATTAATGATTATCAGTCTTTTAAATCCCTGAAATACGCGTGACCGCTGCTGTTACAAATGACCACGCGACCGCTTGAAGGTTATTAAACATGGACATAAGTCAGACATGGTTTAAAAATGTTACTGTCACCTTTATTAGCTGAATTAAAGACAAGCATCTGTTTTAAACCATGACTAGTTTTAGTCCAAATTTTATAATAAGGGGGATAAAGTGATAGGAAAATTATGTTATTCTATGTAAATTATCTCAGTAATCCGCGAATCTATCTCTTTTCCACCTTTAAAGGTACCTAATATGAATTTTGTACACAGGTAATATGAAAAATGACATTACTAAACAAATACGTTTAAAAATAATGTTATCTGGTTCTCTCTCAGTTTGTAACAAGAAAATGTATTGTTCAAAATAATGGAATTTAATTTGGAGAGCAGTTCAACAATCGTAGTCAAAATTGACGTGACCTATTTGCTCAAGCCAGATAACTCGATCTTGTAATAGCGAGGTATTAGCTAAATATTCGGCTCAGGCGGATTTAATATCCGTTCAGCTAAATCCTCTGAAAGATATCTCTGCATCGACTAGAATATTATTTTGGGAGATATAAGAAACTATATACTCTTACACGTGGCCGATTGTGAACATTTGTAAATCGGACAGAAAGAGCGTTTAAAAGAAAATCTAATAACCCGTGACGCTGTGTGGTTAGTAACGCTGCCTACACTACACATCCATCGGTCCGGGTTTGAATCCTGGTACAAATGTAATGTGTATGATGAACAAGATCATTTGGATCAGTTACTAATGAGTTAACAGTTGTTAACTCACGGTTGATAATATATTGATTTTAGTTTATTTATTTTCACAAGTTCTCAAAGATACTTAATTGGGGCTAGATATTTGGTGTGAGTGTGTAATATATTATTATTGTTTGACTTAATTAGTCTAAAATTGGACAGCTCGAGACGATCTTTTGCTCCAGCAACTGTCAGTCCTCTTCGCAGCAGGCCTGTTTGTTTGGTCGTCTTTGTAGGTATCACGGTACCACCGCCTTTCCTATTTCAGCCTTGACAGTTTGCTGTATTTTGGATTGAAGGGAAAGGTAGCCAGTGTAATTACTGGGCATGGAAGGCATTTCACCTGAGGCCTCGGGATGACAACGCACCTGCAATACCAAGGGATTTTTTCCTTGTTATTGCAGCTTGTTTGTCATCTAGTTGTATAAAAAAGCGTGTCCTGCTCATATCGGTATCTTCTCCTATGGATCTCATCATTTCTGACATGATGGTGCAAATAAACTTTGAGAATAGCCTCATCATTGAACTTTGAGTTACCTTGATGCCCATTGTTACCCCAGTTCACGGCAGTTACTGTTGAAATCCTTTATACTCTTTACGATAGACTTACATTCATTATTCGCTTTTACTCGCGCCAAAATGACACAGACAGTGACTTCTCTTTGTGTTATTTGAATGTCTCCATAGAAATATTTTTATGTTTCACGATTGTAGTCAAAGGCTTTATCTATTTATTCCAGGTTTGATTTATAGGGAAGATCACGTTATAACCGACGTGACAACTTTGGATAGACATCGTAGCAAATGAGATGGCACATTACAAAGCAAGAAGACCACGCTTAAAAGCACCGCTATTCAAAAGAGATGCACTTTAGACATTTTCCAATGCAAGCTTTATTTACTCGAATAAGCAATTTCTAGGGTTCGACGCGACTCGCCGTTTTATCACTAAAACTGCTTTAAGAAATTCATATTTCATTTGCTTCTTTTGCATTTAACTTTCTCAAATATAGTTTCTAATAATAGAATGTTGTTCGACCCTCTCTGACGTAGATTGGAGGATAAAGAACTAGGGTCTATACAGTTCGATACACCGGGAAGCAGTTGGAGTTTTTGAACTCCAACTGCTTGTAACTCATGCAACTCATGTAAAAAAAAACTAGATCTGGTGCTTTGGCACCAGATCTAGTTTTTTTTTTACATGAGTAAAACGTTAATTGTTATACGGTTTATGACTTGTTTTATTATGTGTACTTCTGAGCTACTAATATCTGCATCTTCTATCGCTTGTATCACTGGGAGTGTTCTGGGGAGTTGTTCCGGCTTATACCGATTGCCTGCATTCCACCAACGTACCTCGCGACGTCAAATTCATTCACACAGTCTTGATGCCTTATTGTCCACAACCGTGCATTTTTCTACCGCAGACAAGTATTAATTTGCCTTCTCAATTCAGGTTTTGAATTAATAAAGACTCGTTTTAGCTACTTTATTTACTACAATAATTTTATTTTACTCTATTACTAATCCTAGAGTGCTATTTTAGAGTCTAAATAGTTTTTACATGACCTCTTCTAGACGTTTGACATTTACACACAAAGGGTTGATCAAATTGATTGCTCGCAAATAGTGCACATAGCACCGTATTCAATTCGGCCCAAGGCGTTTGCACTGTTGGTAACGTTCGTATAGTGTTTGCGCATTTCAGACCGCAGGACTACTCCTAGCAAAAGCGCATTAGCTTAGTTAAGGCGTTAACAGGAATAATATTAATGTGTTAGTACCGCATTAATATTAAAAAAAAGGAAATAAAAAGCCGAGCAACTACAAATTCCGGAATGAGCGACTAAAATTACTAAATGGGCGACTAATCATTTTTTCAGTCTCTCATTAAGGATGTTTAGCAGCTCATTCTGGATTTAGATAGGTTAATCTGCTGGCCAGTTAAATACGACCCAAAAAATATTATTCGGCACCAGCCCTCACAAAAATCTGTTCTAAAAGTCACCAGGCCCCACCGTTAAATAGTTTATTGCGAAGGACGATTAAGTAGTACTCTAAAGTACACATGACGGCAAATCATCGTAGAATAAAGTAGAAAATTTATAAGATTTGAGTAGCCCGATCCGAAGTAGTCAGTACAAGTTCCTTTGAATTATTAAATTAACGTGTACATAAACTAGAAAATCTTCTGAATACCGTACTACAAAAAGACTAAACATTTGTACCAAAGTTTTTCCACTAAAACAGCGGTTTCACGTATGGTCAGAAGGTATCACAAATTTCTATTGATAGGGATTGGTGTAAAGCAATAACAACAAGAATTCCCGAATTGATCGGTTCAGCTCACGGGAACTGTGGGATAGGAATAAAAGGATTCCTCGGCTACATGCCGGGATGAATGATGCATGAAATGAAAGCCACCTAGCCAACCGCATTCTCTATAAATAGCTTTGCAGTATATTACATTATAAAATCTATCAAGGAACTAGGAGCAAGCAAATAATAAATATAAGAAGCTTTATTTAACCCTTAACTGGATTCGCAAAAAAGGGCAACTTAGTTGGTATCGGGGGTGAAATGTGACCCCATATGAATTAAGTTATCAAACTATGAATAGTTAATTTCTTTTTGCTAATTATGATTTTATTTAATTAAACAACTTTTAATCTAAGTATCAAACAACTTTTATTATATTTTTAAACAAAAAAATAACTAATTTTTAAACCTTTCATAACCTCTCATTTTTTAACAATATTTTTAAGAGTCAAGTTTAGTAGACCTAAATTCCATAAAAATCTAACAATTATGGATAAATGACGCTAGGTACTATTTTCTTATATAATCATTATAACAAATATAGGAACATTATATGAGATCAATGAAATAATAAAAAAATGACAACATGAATGAAATTACCACGAAGCGAAAAAATTGTGCACTACAAAACACTTAGCACTTGGTGCATGTGATGGCTTTTGCAGTATGTACTTTACATATGAAAAGAGAACATTTGCTACACTTTTTTTACACTGAATCTGAGACAGTTTCTAATACACTCTCATCAGAACACCTAGCTACTTCTGGTTACTCTCAATCAATTTTTTCGTTGTCACAAACAGCTGCTGTTGTGGTTCCACGAAAGGTATCTGGATCAGATTCATGATCCTCGTCTTCCAATAATTGTTCCATTTGATCCTCATTCAAAAAACCGGTTATGACTATGGATATTTGTTGAAAAAAATAAAATACGTCATAAATACAGTGTCCACGTAAATAGCTATTCTTGGTGTCGGGGGTGATTTTTGACCCCAGCAGTGTACGTACCTCTGTTCCCAGTAATATTAGAACGACCAACGTCCGTCGCCCGACTCACCCCGCGACGTAATGAGATTAGCTCGATGCGCTGGAGTGTAGGTTATAAAACTGCAAATTTATGTTACAAAAGATGTTGCACTGGGGTGAACTTTGACCCCCGATACCAGTTAAGGGTTAATTAATTTCAGACACGGAAAATATATTTGTTTTAAAATTAAATATAGTGTTTAATCTAATAGTTGAAAATGCTTAAAATATACTTTATTGCACACTAATACAACGTTTAACAGAAATAACACCCTGAAAGTAGTATTATACCTGCGAATTAATATTTTTCAAACATTGTTATTTTAAAAAATAGGTTATTGTGTTTGTTTTTTTAATTTCTCGCATACGCAGAAAGTCTTGTAATTACTATAATCATTGCTTGTAATCGTCAAAAAATTCTACCTCGAGCTTTTGACGGATTTACACGTTTTAGACCTCCCTGAGTCCAAAAATACCGTTTTTACTTTTTCCTACGTAGAAAGTAAACTAATACTCGTACGTAGTAAAGAGGAAGTCTTGTAATCGTCAACAAATTTGACCTCGCGATTTTGACGAATTTACACGTTTTGGAGCTCGCTGAGTTCAAAAATATTTTTTTGGAATTATGTCTGTGTGTGTGTCTGTGCGTTAGCACGATTTAACATGCCTAACGGAATTTAACATGCCTTTATGACATCAAAATATAAGTTTTCTATCAACTTTTGAGTCGTTTCTGGTATACGAGAACGTCAAGGGGAGACCACACTCGATTTTTTGTTTATATCGTACTATTTTAGTGAAGTTATCTCACAAAAATAGTACGGTATAAACAAAAAGTACAAACACAATGAGAGTTTTACACTAAAAGAAAATAATAATTTATTTTACTTGAATAGTCAGAGCCGTCATGAGTCAACTTGCTCCTTACGATGTTTACTTTTGTTTTTGACAGAGAAGCTCGTTTGACCTTAATCTCATGTAATACTGACGATAAGGACGAAGATTAGAAGACCAAAAATAATTTTATTTTGTTCAGTAAATATTGGAAATTTTTCGAACGACTAAGTACTTAATTACACTACAGAGCCTGTTAATATGATTAAACTTTATCCCGTATAGAACGTAAAACGTGATTCCATAAAGCTCTCAACCCAAAAACAAGATAAATAAAACTTTTAATTAGACAAAGTTCTTCACTAGTTCATAAAGATCGTGAGCGCTCAATAGCTTCAAATCGTTGTTCCCATTTCCATTCAAATATTCACAATGCAACCTTTCCCTGAAAGAAAACTGTATAGACTTCATTCTCCAACTATACCAATGGAATCGAATATTTTTCCTGCCAACTTTTCAGTACACTTGATATCGCGTTGGGACTTTTCTTGATTCTTAGGCTGTTGTGTTAAGGTCAGTTTTTGCGTGTCAGGTATTTATAGCTGTGCACGTTTAACATGGCGCTGGGCTCACGATGAGGCGCTACTCCCGAATCGAGGAACTCAAACAAAAGTCTGGAGCTATCAACGCGAATAGCAAATTCGTTAAAAGTAGGTACTTCGTACTAAACGAGGCATCTGTGAGTCATCTCTTTCAAACATAGACAGATTGCAAAAAAAAAATGTAAACAATAATAAATTTAATGGATTTTCTACCGAGTTCGTATTGTAACAACACGAGTTGAAAGACTCCATTTTTAACTGAATCTACCGTACAATGTAGTAAAATTGTCTGTTACTTTAAGATTCACTTGACATTGACGAAATTCCTAATATTTATGTGTCGCGGTCGCCATCTCTTTAAAAGAAGAAGAATATATTTAATATTGTTGCCATCTACAAAATTTAAGTGCTTGATAAATAATTACAACAGGATTGAGCGCACATGTCTACTAAAGAAACCAGCCAAGACGTTTTCTATATTCCCATCAAAAAATACGAAATAATGTTAAATAATACGCATGCTAAATGAGGAGGTCGACAGCGCAATGGTCGGGTGTTCTTCGTAACGATCACAAGAACTAGGCTACCAAGTGCACGGTCGGTACTAGGATGGGTGACCGAAAAATTTTCAACCCTATTTTCCTATGTACTTTGGAAGGCACGTTAAGCTGGTTAAAGATAGCAATCGTTCCCAAGGAGGGTTTGTATAGTAGCTACCAAAACCGATAATGTCGATAGCAAACTGAACGAAGACTACTGCACCAACCCCAAAGAAGTAAGGAGCACGGTAGGCGAAAGAGAAGGAGTGGTCCATGTCTGAAAGCCTCCTCGTGGTGGACCCAGGTAACGTGGTGGGGAAACTTTCTCGGCGGGTGCAGTCGCGAATGCGCCGCAGTGACGAACGAACGGTGTGAAGTACCTAAACGTGCGATTTTGTGGTGAATATTTAATTGAAATAAGTAGCTACATAATTTAATAGGGCAAAGAGCAATATTGGACTAGGTATACTGGGCAGGTTATTAATTTGGAAAAGAGACGGGTTGTTGACTGGAATTGATAGATGAAAAATTATAAAATAGCTTTAAAATAGGGAGATGTTTTTGTGCGGAGTTGAAAAAAAGTATTTTGTTTGTTGATAATAATATGTGATTTCCTGAAAGACACTCAATTATGAAGATTAAATTAAAATACTGTAGGCGGGCGCAGCCCTATCGCGTGTTTACGCCCAGCTCGTCTGTAGGCAGTTTTTTCAAGGACAGAGCCGAGTCACAATACTGTATAGATAACATTACCGTGGCTTGGTATACGTTTTTCCACAACACACACACACACACACTCGCACTCACACATACACACACATACACATTGTTACTAACATTTTTTTTATGTATTGTAAAGTTAAGTTTAAGTATACTTATTAAGTTTTATCATTAACTGATGGATTGGCATACAGTCATTATAGAACCTAAAAAGGGTGGAGGGTTGATGGACCGAGATACAGGTTATACCTAGTTCGGACATCAACCTACCATAAACGTATATTATTGCAAGCAGTTAAATTAAATAAATAATAAAACTGATAATCGATGTTGAAAGTAAAATTTGTAATTCATAAGATCAATTGCCAACGTCAAAAATATATCAAAAGCACTTCGTATTTTAAAATTCAGCCAAAGAGTTCAGCACATTCTCCTCCTCAATATCATCAGGTGGAAGCTGGCTCTGCTGGAGTGGCCATTAGTAGTACCAGCTTGCTCACGGGGCGGCGGAGGGTGCCGCCACGGGTGCGTACATCAGCTATACGAACGCGCCCATCTCGGCCGGGTACAGTAGCTGTCACGCGCCCTCTCAGCCAAACGTTCCTTGGAGCGCTGCCATCTGCAATCAAAACAAGATCCCCAACTTCTATGTTAACCCCCCGGTCGGCTGGCCATTTACGTCTATCTTGGAGCGTCGGCAAATATTCGCGTAACCAACGCGTCCAAAAATGATCAGCTAGTCGTTGAGAAATTCTCCACTGTTTTCTGAGCGTCAAATCATCATCAGAAAATATCCCTGTAGTAGGAACTCCCGTAGTAGATCCGAGGAGAAAATGATTCGGAGTCAAAGCTTCCTCTTCATCGGGATCCAATGTTACCGTGGTAAGGGGACGGCTGTTCACTATGTTCTCGGCCTCTGATAATACTGTCAAAAGCACCTCTTCTCTAGGACTGCGTGAAAATAATGTTGCAGCTAGGGCAGTCTTTATCGAGCGAACTAGCCTCTCCCATACTCCCCCCATGTGCGGAGCTTCTGGCGGGTTGAAGGTCCAAAGTATGCCAAGGTCAGTAGTCCTGTCCACTAATTCACAATCGTTCAGCACGTTCTGGACGGCCTTCTTCAACTCCTTGTCGGCTGATCTAAAATTAGTCCCATTGTCCGAATGAATCTGTTTAGGCCAACCACGCCTAGCAGCCATACGGCGAATAGCCATAATCGTAGAGTCCGTTGATAACGAAGACGCCAGCTCAATATGGACAGCTCGGACACTGAGACATGTAAATATGACGCCCCATCTCTTCTCATGTCGCCGACCTATCGTCACAGTCATGGGGCCAAACAAATCTATGCCACAGTAGCTAAACGGCCTGCAGTGGTGTTGCAATCTAATCTGTGGCAGTCCAGCCATAATCGGCTGCTCGCAGCGTGCTTTTCGGGCTCTACATGTAATACATTTAGCAATCATGGATTTGACAGCATTCCGTAGGCATAGAATGTAATATGACTGACGCAGCTCATTAATCAACGTCGCAGTGCCATAATGTCCAAGTCTTCTATGTTGGTGTTCGATGATCAGTCTGACAACATAGTGCTTCGCGTCGAGTATAATTGGAGTCTTCAAATCCCGAGGAAGGTCACCTCCAGCTACCAATCTGCTTCTTACGCATAAGAGTTCGCGTTCATCTAGAAAGGGATTTAGACGCAGTAGTCGGCTTTGCCCCCTCAAAGGCATCCGTGCTCTAATAGCAGCAAGATCTTCAGCGAAGCTCTCAGCCTGAACTTGTTTTATTACGAAAATTTCAGCACGGTGGTCATGCTCAGGAGTTAAATGTCTAGCTCTCCCCCGACACTTATCAACAAATAAATAGATGTAAGCTACACATCTTTGCAGTCGACGCCATCTGGAGAACCGCTTGTACTCTAGAAGCGGAGGTATAGATTCAACAGCCAGTACAAAATCTTGGTGGTGTTCACGTCCCTCCTCCTCAGTATCTGGCTGTAGTTCAAACCTAGGCCAAGTCTCTTCTGGTAATCGCAGAAAATCAGGGCCAAGTAACCACTTCGAACGTGTAAAATCAAACGCCTGGTTGGCTCGCGTTGCCTCATCTGCCACGTTCAAGCTCCCAGATAGCCATCTCCACTCGTCTGGTCTCGTCAGCTCGTCTATTTCAGCTAGTCTATTAGAGATAAACACGCTCTCCTTGCGAGGTTTTTTATTAATCCATCGCCATACCGTTTGAGAGTCGGTCCAAAAGAATCTCTTAACTATCTCTAATCCCTGTTCTTTCTGTATGGTATGACCTAATCGGGCTCCCATGATTGCTGCCTGCAGCTCCAACTTAGGGACCGTCACAGATTTTAAAGGTGCCACTCGACTCTTTCCTGCCACGAAGGCTACCTCGGCGGATATGCTTTTTAGATAAGCGACTGCGGCGTAAGCTTGCTCTGATGCGTCAACAAAAACATGTAAATCGAACTTGGTAATTTTTGTGAAACTGTAGCATCTTGGTATAGAGAGTGTCTTGCATGTTCCAAGTTTCCGAATCCATTGAAGCCAAACTCGGAATATCCTCTCACTGACTTGCTCGTCCCATTGTATAGCCGACCTCCAAACTTCTTGTAGCAAAATTTTGCCATTGATCAAAAAGGGACTGAGCATACCGAGGGGATCAAAAACAGACATGATGACTTTTAACATCTCCCTCTTCGTTGGTCTCTTCAATCCTTTCAAAATCTGTACATCAACCTTCTTGAAACTCATATCAAAACCCAAGGTGTCTAGAGTTGGTTTCCAATTGAGACCTAGAGTCCTCTGAACTTCGTCATCTGACTGCTGCAGTAAACTAACAGATTCTGACGTCTCTTGAATTGGTAGAACGCAGGGTTTATTGGAAGCCCAGCTTCGGATGTCAAAACCACCTGCCTTATGCACCATAATCACATCCCTCACCAGCTGCCTCATCTCCTCCTCGTCATCAAGAGAGTCGAGGTAATCATCCACATAATGTCTCCTCTTTATGGCGTCAACTGCTCTTGGATGTGACAAAGCGTAGTCGTCGGCGTTACGTCGGATTATATAAGTAGCGGTGCACGGAGATGACGTGGCTCCGAAAGTCATCGAAGTCATCTTATAAATTTCTGGTGGCTTTTTACGCTCCTCTCCTCTCCAAAGAAAGCATTGTGCATTCTGGTCTTCCTCGTTAATTTTCACCTGCAAGAACATCTCTCTGATGTCTGCGGTAACTGCGATTTTCCGCTCTCTGAATCGCATTAACACTCCAAGGAGAGAGTTCAGTAGATCAGGACCAGTTAGTAGTTCACTGTTGAGACAAACCCCTCTAGTCTCAGCCTTTGCATCGAATACCAGTCTCAGCTTCCCAGGTTTATTAGGGTTTCGGACGCCAAAATGAGGCAGATACCAGACTCGCCCAGTCGGCGGTTCGGTAGTTTTTCTCGCGTAGCCTTTCTCCAGCATGTTGTTGACTTGCTTCGAATAATCCGCTGCAAAGCTCTGGTCAGAGTCCATCATCTTTTCAATGATCCGAAGCCGATGTTCGGCATTCTTCTTGTTATCAGGAAGTTTGACATCATCATCCCTCCAGAGCAATGCTGACTCCCAGTGCCCATCAACTTTTCTGGACTTAGTATCGAGGATGTGTAAAGCCCTTCGTTCTTCTGGAGAATATCTTGGCCTCTCCAAATTCCTGATGCCGATACTGTCAAGCTGAAAATAATTCTCGATCATTTGGTGAAGTTCATCTTCCTTTTCAGACCGAATGTGGTAAGCAAATTCAGGAATAATCTTTCTCGATATAGATGATGAAAAACCATGAAGAACCCAACCAAGCTTAGTGTGTGAGGCGACAGGTTCATTTTTCCTACCCTCTCTAATCTCTCGGCTGATAATCAAATGCCAGTAGTCTTGACCGATGAGAATTGTTGGTCGACCTTCAAATGCTGTCAATGGGAGGCCCCTGAGGTGGTGGTATCCTGAGATCGTCGCTTGGTCGAGAGAATGCTTCGGAAGAGTCAGATCGTCTATAGTACGAACTTTATCTAATCGGTGTGACCCTTCAGCAGTCGTAATCGTCAGGGATACCATTTGGCTATTCGTCTTTATCCCACTCCCAACCGCGCCTTGAAGAGACATCTCGATGTTTGGACCTCTGGCTCCAACAGACTCAGCAATTCGGCCTTCAACCAGAGAAACTGTAGAACCTTCATCAAGCAATGCAAAAGTATCAACGCTGCTTTCGGGCCCCTCAATCGTTACAGGCAGCACCTTCAAAAACACCCGCTTGCTACCAGCTGACCAGATGTTGGCTGTGGTCTCAGGATTATTCTTCTCCTTTGTCGTCGAGTTCGTCCAATCGTCGCGATGTAGTAATTTATGGTGATTACCCTTACAGGTTGAGCACTTGATCTTCGATTTGCACCTGTCGCGACGATGAGTGGCTTTCAGGCATCTGAAGCATAGTCGGCGCTTGCAGATCCACTCCCAGCGTTGGTTGACGTCTTCATCTCTAAATTTGTCACAAGCGCTAATCTGATGGCTTGTATCATCGCAGAAGACACACTTTGATGGTATTCGATTTTCTCTGACGGTAGCCAGGACAGTCTCATCGGGTATCTTCTCCTCAGAATCAATCATCAAAACTGGTCGTCGAAATGAGGAAGTCAATTTTGTTGTCTTGATTGATGGTAGTTCAACGGCTCCCCTTCTACATACTTCATGAGCTTCAGTAATGAGGTATTTCGCCAAAACAGGTAGTTGGGGTTGGTCAGCAGTCAAACTTCGGCTGTAATCAAGCCATCGGTAGAAAATAGGCTCCGTCAGTTTGCTGATAATCTCAGCTATCAAATCTGGACTGTATAAATATCCAACCTGACCAGTGGATTCTATGGCAGCAACGCAATTGTCAACTCTAGTCGCTAGAATAACTAATTCTGATCGAGCTCCAGAAAGTTTCGGCACTCTTTTCATCTCGGCTATCAGCTTGGCTAGTATCAGATCTGGTCTCCCGAATCTCATCTCTAGTGTCTTCATAACCTCTGTTGCAGATGTTGTCGCAAGAAGTCTGGCTGATACCGCTTCGTAAGCTTCGCCGTGAAGACATCGCTGAAGACGTGACAGATTCTCTTCTTCGGTGTACTGACCTATTCTGCTAGTCGTTTGGAAGGCGTTTTTGAACCGTAGCCAGTCAATGGGGTCGCCCGAGAAAGATGGTAGATCTCTTGCGGATAGTCTTCCTAGCAGCTTCTCGGTTACGCTAGATTTCGAAGTACTCACAGTCTTGAAGGCTTCCGTGATGGCGTGCGTAAGATCGTTCAAAGCAAAATCTCTCATTTCGGTAGCTGGCGTCTGAAATTTGACATTAACACATTCATTTGTTTTTTCGGTGTCAAGAAAATTATGTTGCGTTTTCGATAAATTTTCTACCAATTCACGTGTCCTTCCAGATCTACTAGAGCTAGCCTGACTACTCTCTAAGGCTGCAAGCTCTTCATGCAACCGCGCATCGACCAAAGACTTCTCTGCCGCTAATTTCTGTTTTTCTAACTCTATGTTTCTTTGCTCAATTTCTAGTGACTGTTTCTCTAATTCAGCTTGCCGTGTTCTAGCTTGTGCCTCTAATAATCGTTTCTGAGAAGTAACACTATTCCTGCTACGACAAGAGTGAGCTGAAGTTATTGACGTCATGCTACCACTATTGATGCGACTAATCTTAGCGTTACCGGTTTTCGTCTGCGAAGTGTGGCTGGTGGTCGCCTCCGTGGTGGTAATCGCTCCCCCGGTGGTAATCATCTCCATCGCTTCACACGAAATAGTCGTCTCCGGTTTCATCATTTTCGCTGCTATTCTCTCACTACGTCGCATTCCTAATCAATACTGATAGTCACAGGCCTCAAGAATTACTTTTTTAACTCGAAGGACCACTTTATTGCAAGCAGTTAAATTAAATAAATAATAAAACTGATAATCGATGTTGAAAGTAAAATTTGTAATTCATAAGATCAATTGCCAACGTCAAAAATATATCAAAAGCACTTCGTATTTTAAAATTCAGCCAAAGAGTTCAGCACATATATATTTATTAATCTTAATATTGTATCCTTTTCTGTATGGTGAGAAATAAAATTATTATTATCTCCTTTATTTATTTTAAAATACATACAAAATTATATTTCTAAATATTAATTTTTTACAATGTATAACACAAAAAAATATAACATTTAAAAATACAAAAATGCAGTTCCCCATCGGCAGCAAGATCAGGGTCCCGGCTACCGGTGGTTAAGGATACTGGAGAGACAGGAACCTTCTTTCTATACGGGCAGTGTCTAGAAGTACTGCCTTCTGCATCTGACTCTTGATCCAACCACCTAACTTATTATTATTGTTAAATCACTACTTGCAAAAGGTCTGTGAGACCCCTTGTCCACAGATAAAGTTTAACGACTCTTTAATTTAGTTTTACGAAAGCTTAACAAACAAAACTTTCATAGACTAATATCAGTTGAAATGATTGATTTATACTCTATCAAATATTAAGCCAAGCTTCCCAGTTACACATTGTAATAACATTGTTCATCACAATGAATAATTGAATAGTCGTAACATAATAGCGCTGATTTATTAATGGGAATTTAATATGCATCACTCCAATATGATCTGACGTTCTGAGTTTATTTATGTACGCTGAAACACCAACGATAAGCTCATCGTGGTAAAATAAAATGATTTTTTAAATAAATTAAGGTTAAAAATAATAACAATGGATTACATACTGACTGGAAATTCAAATTCTGATAGGGAAATGTTGTAGTGGTTGATCACGCACAGGATTGTTGTCACTTGGCACATTGTGAAGAGGACTGTTTGGTTCACTGAAGGCTTAGTTACATTTGAGTTTATCGTCCCTTTTATGTAGGTGACAAGCTGGCAACGTCCTGAGGTTTGAGGAACTACATAGTCCATACTGCCTGCCTGCTTTGTGTAAGCAAATGTTACCAAAAGCTCTGCTCAATTCTTATGTGATTTCTAGTATTAAAAATATTTACGCGTTTGTAAACGCAAAAGTTATTCCATAATGTAGTTTCATCTTAACTGGGCGTCATATATATGCAATACTATTTCGTTCGGATATTAGAAGTGCAAATTTCAAAGATGTGATGAAACAATGTTTACCATAAAAACATAAGCACCAAGCACTGAATTTGACAGCGAAAGCAGAGCCTCGGTGGCGTAGTAGTTTACACAGCCGCCCGGATTGCGGAAGATGCTGGGTTCGATTCCCGCCTGAGGCAGGTCGATTTTTTTAGTGTATTTTTTCTAGTATTAGATTTTGTTGGTTATTTAAAGTTGTGGCACACTTCTTCTTCTCTTCTTCATCGTCGTGCAGGCTGTCTCCGCAACTCGACGACTATGCGCCTGTTTTGCGCCGGAGAGTGAGAGCCAGCCACTTTGCAGCCAGCTCAACTCTTCCATGAAGTCTCCTAGCGCCTTGACGTCTCTGAAGACACCCTGGAGTTTACCCGATAGGCTCAGAGCCTGGTGTGTTGCCACTGCGTTGCATTCTATAAGGATATAAGCGGCTGTTTCTTCTGCCTCCACGCGTCCTCTGCATAGAGGACTGTCTGCTATACCTAAGTTGAAAAGGTGTTTGTTAAAATCGCCATGATCGGTTAAAGCGCCTACTGGATGCCGTAGCCGCGACATACTTAGCTTAGTAAAGTGGCTTCGGATAGTTTACATATCGGTATACTTTGCCTTTGTACCAACCGGCGGGGATCTTGACGATCGGATCAGGTCCGATGACGGTGATTCCTGCGCCTCTCGCTAGTTCATCTGCGGCTTCGTTGCCTCAGTCCACACTTATATGATCGGTAATGGAATGCCTATTTTTTACTATGAACGTTACGGAACAGGGGCTACGATAAAGCTAAGGACCGTAGCCAATGGCTTCTGTGGAATACGGCAATACGGTTCCGAAATGTGCTAGAACCTTTAGTCTCTTCCTTCTGTCGTTTACACGACTAGATAATTTTCGTGCTATTGGATAACTGCTTCTACTGCTGTGACCGTTCCTGTACGAAGCAGAGCTGCAACAGGCAGCTGATAACTAGATTTTACACTTCCTATCCCCGTTTCATCTTTTATCAGAAATACAGGTGATCTAAAAGGAATGATTGTTCTAGAATATTTAAACCTAACAATAAACTTGAACTAGAGTAGACAGGCATTTTTGATTCAGAATTCTTTTAGTACAGAAATATTGGTACAAAACCACAGCACACTCCAATTCTCATCCTGGGTGTAAATTAAACAATGAAAATTCAAACATACTTGTACGTACTTGTCATTTCAGTTCGTGCCAGGAAAGGGCTTTCGGTGCTCGATGCAAATTGGACGCCTAAGCAGACACCTAGCGAATATGACCTTTTCAATTTTAACAATTTCATGTCGGAGTACAAGTGTCGAAAGCAGTACCTAATGAGATGATAACTCCAGTCCGGTGTCTGTGATAGTCTGCGATTTTGCTACTGTGAATATATTGAAAAGATGGGTACATCGTTATACTTTTAGTCCAGTCATTCGAAACGTGACTGGCTGGATTGGACTGGATTGGCTACATTAGATAGTTTGGCAAATTCAGAAGGTTTCTATTATTTAAAATTCGGAACAATTCTCCTCAGACTTTGCTCTTTAAATATTCAAAGAGAAAAAATAGTTTATCTCAAAATTTTTCTCTCTGCCTAAGTATCTGCCAAGTGATCTCTGTCTACCCCTACGGGAAAAAGGCGTGACATTACGAATGTATGTTTATTAACATTTTATCTCATGAGAAATTGGTCTTAGTGTTTCTTTCTGCTACCCTGCTACCAATTTATTTGGGATCGGCGCAGTATGTGTTGATATCGATTATACTATACTGCAAGTTATCGCATTAGATTTTTATATTTCTAGTGTCAGGCAGGCGGCCGGCCATACAGTGATATCTTTTTATCGATCACGTTACAGTGATATTTATTTTCTTTTTGTGATAAATTTCTATGTTCAGTTTTCTAATTTTTTGTTATAAATCAGTGAATGCGTGACTGGTTTGTATGCTGAAGGGTGTAACAGGAGAAAAGGGATAAGTAAATAATGGAAGACTCACAAATTCACCAACATTCATCTGCGTAATAAGTACCTCAAATTGTTCCAGCACTTTCGCGATTTTTTAATACGAGTGGCCACTCAAAATACACAGATTTTCTTCTACACAACACTAACACGATGTGCACAGCACGTACAGAGCACCAAGGGTTATATTTTCACCCTTTTTGCAGTTTGATGACGAATGTAATGTTAACCGTGCGATGATAGTTCAAACACTAACGGTGAGGCGAGTACTGGAGGGGAAGCCAATTTATGGCCCAGGAGCGGGTAGGTATGAAATAACTGGATGGAGATTACAGGACTTACCCTCATAGCACACATTAATAAAAAATAATCACGCTCACAATCCCAAGAGGGGTCGAACCGAGCTTCAGGTAACATTTGGTTACACATAAAGCCACATCTGGCAGTATGGACCATTGATATTTGATAATTACAGTAATTTGGCCTAAACAATCAGAAAACCTGAAAAGTAATAATAGTAATTATTTATGTTTATAAAATGTTTCAAAAATGTGCCAACTACCACGCCGTTTGGACGCCGTCGTGGTGGAGTGGTCAATATATCTGGCTACACATCAAGCGGTCCGGGTTCGAATCCTGGTAGCGGCAAATGTTTGTGTGACGAACACGAATGTTTGTTTGCGAGTCATGGTTGTTTATATATTTATGTAAGTTTATTTATAAAATATCTAAAATTATTATGTATATTAAAAAAAAAAAAAAAAAAAAAAAAAAAATGTCCGTTATCTAGTATCCGTAACACAAGTTCTTAATGATACTTACTTCGGGCTAGATAATTGGTGTGAGCGTGAAAATATAAAAAAAAAAAAAAAAAAAAAACTACCAAAAATAAATATTGTAAATTTGCACTGCAAATTATCTTTGTACTTACAGTTTTAAAATGCTGTTGTTGTCGACAATAATGGAAATGAAATTTTGAAAATAAAAATCTAGAATAACTGGCAGTAGTTTCATATTTTTTTCGCTTCATATTCACGGATTGAAAATTAATAATTTGTCAGTAATATTCCATCCTAGAATATTCGTATGCATTTACCGTATTTAGTGTGAAATCGCGATAGCTCTACAAAGCGTTTAGTTTATCAGTATAATTTTCAAAGCACGATCAGTTTAAAACAGAACTTGTACTGCAAGAAAAGGGTGCCACATTTTCAAGTTGTAACAATTTAAAAGTGTTAGAGACACGACTTAAAACTTGAAAGTTGGTTTCACGAGAAATTGCAAAACTTTTAACCGACGTAACTGACCGGGATCGCAATTGGACCAGTATTAGGTACAATTGATCTTCTTTTCTCGCCTGTCTGTGATATTTAACTAAATATGTGGGTTAGGGTGTCCCAAGACATAAGGGGAAATTTTTTTTTCGTGAATTTAAATACGCATACCCTCTTATTTTTTTCCATTTGATCCCAATAGATCATATAATAAATATTATTGTGATTGGACACCGGCAACCCGTGCCGACTTGACGTCAAACATACGAAAAATTTTTTGTATGGAGTTTAATAGGAAAATATTTAAGACCTTGATATTTGTTGGATAAATAAAATTAAAACTACCCAAAAAATCTATTATGCACTTATTTATATTTAAAACGGTTCATTTATTAAGTTTTCCCTTTAAAGTTTATTTTTTACAGTCAGAAAAATCTTTCGGTATTCGTAAACACATTGTGACAAAACTTGTATATTGTTCCTTCTCGACTGTGATGGAAATCATGCATTATCTTAACTACTCTTTCAGTTGTATCGTTCACTACCCTCAGAGGCGACGTCTTCTTTCTAGCTTTTTGAAAATAGGCATTATTTGGCGACTCAGAGGACATTCGTTAAGAAAAGTGGCAAAGTTTTTAGACCATCAAACATGGACTTGCTGTTGACAGCAATGAAGTCGTAATTTTTTCCCTCTGAAAAAAAAAACACTAAATTATGACACAATTATCATTGAAACAATTCATATTTGAACCTGTTGGTTGCCACAACACAGAATTTATAATTTATCTTCTAGATTTCAGTCTACAATCATATTCATAAAGCACCTACTTGTTGTCTTCCTGAAGAGCTTTCAATTCATAGCCCCGCAATAATTTGTTCTTTATTCCCATAAGATATAACTATTGAAAATTGGAAGATATTCTTCTTTTGATTTCCGAGGATCTTAAGCAGGCAACAGTTTGCCGTTCCAGTGAAGACTCACAACATCGGGTACCTCGTTTTGAAAATAAACTTTTATGACTTTCGCGGGATTCTTCCGTTTCTCCTTTCAAATTCTTGGAATCGTAGCCTTACTTATTGGAAACTTAACAATATATCATCCCAGCGCCTCAAAAGTAGCTTCAAGAATGAATACTGAGTCGTCTCATACTTAACTGGCACCTGTCTTTTAGTAGTCGCAGCGACTAACTTAAGAGTATTAAAGTCTTTTCGCATCGACGTTTTCTGGTGACTGGTTTCAGGTTGAGTACCTACTCCGTAGTGGTTCTGGCAAATCTTCTAAATTTGTAATCAGTCGTTTTGTAATGGTTTATAAGATAATCTCAAAGAAGGGGCACAGAGAAATACGTTTTTGTGAAGTAATAGGTTTTTTTCCCACCCCAGCTAAGAGGCCACGACGACCTGGCTCTCTTTGCTACTGAAAGAAGATTAGGTCTTCATTCATTAATTCAAGGGCATTGGCATATGCAATATCAAATTAATTATATTAGTTTTTGACAAACTTTTGATGACGTTCTAAAATCTTGTGTTTTATGAGCATTTTTTTGCTAGTCTCTCCAAACTTGTCATAAATTTACATGTTACTTCACAGAATTAGGCGAAGATTTAGTATTTTTATGCGCTTTATACCATTGGAATAATATACTCGCAAAATTGTAAGATTTACACTTTAATTGACTGTTGAATTCACTTACCGAGGATATTGTAGAACATAACTTCCAGAACTTCCATTAAAGGACTGTTTAGAACTCGATATTTTTGTGTTATACGACTCCTATTACAAGTATACTCTTTCGATAACTGCGTGATACTAACGACCTCTTGATTGAATGAGAAATAATTGCATTTGCACGTTATTATATGCGTCTCAACACGTTAGCTCACTGACGTCTTTATAGATAAGTACTAACATGTTTCGATGCAAGTCGGCACGGGTTCCCGTGGTCCTATGTCAATGAAATTTTATTTATAAGTGTTTTGTCATCATTGAAACAAAATTAGAGGGTATGCGTTAAAAAATAACTACTTTGATTTTTTTGGGACACCCTAATGTGGGTAGTTGTGGAATAAACGCCGTAATGGCGGTGGCGTCGGTTGAGTTAATCGTATGCGGACCACCAGACCGGGCGGACGTCTGCCACCACCACGTTTTGTGAACCACAGAGTGACTTTAGTGTTTTAAGTTCTCTCCGATGCACATTATACTGCCCTGCTACCCTATCTTGCTATCTAGATGCTCCTAGATTGGGCAGTTGATTCTTACTGCCCGCCTGCCTGACATCTATCCTCCTTGGGAGTAATTTTGAACAGTGCATCCATCATACGCTAAGATAGAACACTACAAACAAATTACGAGATTTTATTCATGTTTGGATATTATACAACTTTTTACGCAATTCTATACCATTCAAAACATTTAAATAAAAGCGGATTACAATAATGGAACCACGTTCTGATTAAAATTAATTCGAAGGGCAAAATACTGGTTGAAATCGTTCAAAAACATTCGAAATTATTAAAAAACCGAATGTAGCTCCAATTATTTCAACACCTCTGCAATACCCATACAGAAATAGATTGTAAATATATAGTCATGGTTGTTTATATATTTATTTAAGTTTATTTATAAAAATATCTAAAAATTATTATGTATATTAAAAAAAAAAAAGTCCGTTATCTAGTATCCGTAACACAAGTTCTTAATGATACTTACTTCGGGCTAGATAATTGGTGTGAGCGTGAAAATATATTATTATTATTTACTTTTTAGTTTGTTTAAAACTCTCAGCTTGTGCTGGTTGTTATGTTATTGACGGGCTAAGCCAAGTCAATATCATATTATATATTATGGGTTATGGTTGTCTGTAGGTTATTTTCAATGGTTTGGTCGTCTATTTGCAAAAATTTTCTAACTATGCGGCAAGTATTATTATTATTATTATTATACTCGCTATCATCATCATCATCACAGCCTTTATAATTCGACCCACTGCTGGGACACGAGGCCTCTCCTTTTCAACGAAGGAGGTATAGGCAGTAGTACCACGCTTGCCCAATGCGGGTTGGTGGACGGAGTACAAGTGAGGAGGAACAAAAAAAAAATGTACTACTTAAATCAATTTTATTTAATTACAAAGAAATAAAAAAAACCTAGATTTATTTTTCTTGTGTCGTGATTCATGGCACTGGGCTGGTATATTCAGCAAATAAAATTTTTATAGAAAATCAATTTAAACTTCACGTTACCTTGATTATCCTAAATTCAAAATGGCTTGCATCTGCAATACGAAGCTTTCTTAACAAGAATTCCAATACGCAAATTCCGTTACGCCGCTTGTCGCAACAATTTGAAGCGGATAAAGGTTTTCCGTTCAGTTACTACGCTGTTAAGAAACTGTCGTTCGAGTGCGAGTGGCACTAAACTTTTAAGAGCTATTTGATCAGAAAATATTTATCTGATCGTATAAATTTTGATGACACTATAATGAGGGAACTGATTCCGCCATCGGACATTATCCGTTTACGTTGCCCTCTTTTTATGTAGTAACGAAAAGGTATCTCATCTTGTACTTTGATGTTAATTTCGTTTTATGTTCACATAAGTTGTTAAATAAATTTTAACAAAAATTTGTTCAGTTCAGTTCCAATTCAATTCAATTCAATATCTTTATTGCAAACCATAATGTACAATAAGGTGGTAAAGGTAGATAATATTTATAAGATCATTATGGACCCAGTCGGGCACGCAATGTAGAAGAGAAGAGGACGCATTTCTAATGGAATTGGTTTAATTAATTACATAGCAAAACATATAATATTATAGAAAACATGGCAGGATTTATTGTATTTATCGGAAATTAATAAAATTATCAGTTAGGAATTCATTTATGTCGTAATAGCATTTATTAAGTAAAAATTGTTTTATAAATTTGTTGTCATTATTCTCATTTATTAGTATGTCCGGTAATTTATTATATATTTTTATTGAGGAATGGAATTCCTTAAGAGGCTAGAAGAGCACCATCTGCATACAAACGGAGAAAAAATTCTACTATCCTATTTCTTTTCCGATCTTTAGTTAGAAAGTTTTCTACATGCTGGTTTGCCACCAATGTGGTTTTAAAAATTTCATTGAATTTTTTTCAAAGTTCTTTTGTTAAATCACTGTTTGATTGTGTCGAATTAAAAAAAGGACTAGGTACAGACATAGTTTCTTTCTTTTTGGTATCTATCCTCGGTATCAACAATAAAAAAAAATCAAAACTGTAAAAATATTTTTTAATTTTCATACTGGGGTAGTAGGTACCTCCACCTTACAGAAGACCACAGTCAAATAACACTACATTTTTGTGGTGTGATGTTTCTGTTGGTGAGTAAGGTTGCCAGAGATCCATGAGGTTGGGAAGGGGCTAAGGGATGACAGCGCACGAGTGTCACGTCAGTGGTGCAAGCGTCAGTGGCTGCTTACCACCAGGCAGGCCATATGCTTGTCTGCCAACCAACTGACATCAAAAAAAAAATCTTATCCTCGTATAATATATTTAATAACTTATAGTCCAATAAAGTGCCTCTATAATTAATATTTCGTTTGCCAATACAATAATAAAGAAAAATTACGTATTCAGTTCATTTACTGCTCAACGTAATTTCAAGACCGCAAATGTTTCATCCGTTTCATCTTTTATTTATGTCATGAAGTGATAAATTCAACATCAAAGTCTTCAACAATCAAAATCGTTCCAAAGCACTCCATGAAAAACCTCCCAACGTCATTTTATTGCGGCCATAAAACTGTTACAAGCGCGGCTTCGTAAAAAGCAGAAGACCGTTATTATATACCTATAGGGTTTGTGACCTCGGACGTTTGGATTTAGAATCTTATTGAATTTATTTCTGAATTTTATTTGACCTTTACCACAGGCGTGATTTTCTTTACGTATTCTTTGACGTGGGGGCCTGGGAGGTCAGTTACTTTAAATATAAATATTAACGTTTTATGAAAAATTTTCAATCCGAAATGGTTTATAGGACAATTTTAGACTTATTTAAATAAATATAAATACTTTTTTAAATTGTTAAGTAACAATTATTGGACAATTTAGATATAAGATAACAACATTTGTCAAAAATCACCAGAGGTCAGAAATTAGTCTGTATATACCAATAAACTAAAGGAATACAATTAACTTACTATTATATAGCATTTCAATAGTGTCTCGAATAAAGTACATATAACCAACTTTAGTTACCACATAAAGACTATAAAATTGCAATGCACCAAATTTTACAAATTAGACATAGGGCAAACTTTGTTACTTATAAAGCAAGTGTCTGTCGACTTTCTGTGGAGCTTCTTAAGTGGATTTGCATGATATCTTCTTCTTAGTTTTAAGTCTTCTTCAAGTTCTGGAAGTGATAGATGATCAGCCGTGTGCATAACAGGTCCCAGTACCCACACGAGTCAAATCGAGGCGTAGCTAGCATTTGGAAATAACGTATATTATCTACAATATTCGTCGTTCATTTTCGCTCAGATGATGAAATGAAATGAAACTAAATTTATTTGCATTTGAACAAGGTACACAGAAGATGGTCAGGCAACATTAAACTCAACTTATTCAGCCATTCATCTAGAATTGCAATGGTTGGTATTCGGGTGGGTGACTAAAAATTTTTCAACCCGATTTTCCGCCGTACTTCGGCAGGCACACTAAACTGCTGTCCAAAGATAGAAGCCGTTTGCAAGGAGGTTTAGTGTCAGGCGGCCGGTCGTAAAAATCAAACGCCAAAACCCATAGCAATATTTTCGACATGAAGACGCAATATAGCGACCCCAAATAAGTTGGGAGCAGCGTAGGATAAGGATATTCTATTTAAGTAAGTAGAGTAAGAAGCGTCGGTGTCGTAGTGGTAAGTACGTTGTCTCCTACCCGGGAGGCACCAGTTCGAACACCGCCACATACCAATGTGTTTATCAATTTTGAATTTATAATATGTAGGTACGTTTACTCGACGCTTTTACGGTGAAGGAAAACATCGTGAGGAAACCTGCACACACCTATGAAGAAATTCTTAGGTGTGTGTGATGTCGACCAACCCGCACTTGACCAACGTGGTTGACTAAGGCCTAATCATCCCCAGTGTGGGGTAGGCTCGAGCCTCTCGGTGGGGACACATTATATGAGCTGTTGTGATGATGATGAGGTAATATATGTGTAATGTATATATTCATAGTAATAGATATATACAAAAAGAAAACATTTAAGCCGTTTTCATTATTACTTCGGAATAAAAATATTAAGTGTAAGAATTTTCAACACTTCATATACTTTTCGAAAGCACATACAATAACACGCAAGGTATTTTTTATATTGAAAAGAAGATTTACTCTAAGAAACGCAATACTTTTGTATATCTTGCTCAGTGGCTGTGAAAATAGCGGAAGCAATCGTTTATACGGATAAATCATTGATTTGACAAAACTGCGAATGGGATTTTTGTCGAAAATATATTATTTCATTATTTTATTTATGCCCGGAATGAATTGATGTAGAATCTAACATCTGTCGGGGCCTAGCCAAGTGACCAGTCGATTGCGTTGAACGTCTAACGAAAATAATAATAATCATCTTTTTTTTTTTTTTTTCTTTATTAAGCCATACACCATAATGGTTAAGCCGGCTAATAATCATCTTAATAAATGTATAAATTACGTGTCATGTTGTTTATCCGTGATGGACTCCTAAACTACTTAACCGATTTTAAGCAGATACAATGTTATAGGTCAGTAGTATGAAATTACCAAAGCAACGCGTGGCCGGGATAGCTAGTAACTAGTAATAATATATGAAACCTGTATGAAACTGACGTTTTAGTGAGAAAGCTCTATGGCGACCGTCGTGTCAAATGTATGAGTAGTAGTCATGAAGATAGAATTAAGAATGGAGTCATTAGTCAAATGAAAAAAGTGAGGGCAAAAATTTTGACAACCCTTGACATTTCTAGAGAGGCTCTGTCTCTTTCTAGTAGGGTGCCTATAGCACAAATTAATCACGGACAATCTTGGACTTCGATAAGTTAATAAAATTAATTAGTACTCAAAGTTTAAAATAATTTTGAGTTTACCATGACAAAGAATTAACATTCATAATAATTACTTTAAACTTTTTTTTCCTGGGTGCCCTTTAGCACGGTAATGTTATCTATTTTAGCCTCCCAGGAAAAAAATCAGCAGCCGAATTTCGGGAATTTATCGCTTCTATGACTCTAGGTTTTAAGAGGCATTTTTATAGTTTAGTATACTGTAGCTTATCTCATGTCATGACAACTCATAAATATTATTTTATTCTTTTTTTTTCAGTTTCTCCCGAGGTCTTGTTGTAAAAACACGTGTTGAGAGACTCCAATTTTAACTCAATCTTCCGTACAACTGTCTGTTACTATAAGTAAATTTACACTTAACATTGGCGAAAGATGAAAAAGCTCTTTATTTAAATGGACTTTGCTAAGTACTTTTAAATCGTCAAAAGCCCTACCACCATTTCGGGACGAAATAATAATTATTATGCTGAGATGGAGCAGAAATGGCGAAAGACTCCGGCGAAGAACTCCACAGCTTACAATTTTGTAATGATTTCAAAACATCAATACAAGTCAATAAATAATTATCAATTCAATTTAGTTAGATACATACAATATAAAAGATTATTCCTTATACCAAATATTTTTCATACTAATATGAATACGAAAGATTGTATGTACATCTCGCTCTTGCAGTCCGTTTTGGCAACACGCCAGTGTTGCCATCTCGCTCTCGCTCGCGCTCACTTCGTGCTCGCACATCGCTCGCACTGTAAGTGTCCCATTTCGCGCTCGGTACGACCTTCGCCGAGCGCGCAGCGTTCCGATCTCTTTGACTCACTGACAGTGCCTTTTTAAAGGCGCCTAAGTGGGTTAAAGTCTTCTCAGCGCTTTTGGGCTAGGCAACTAGCCAGGCGTCCACCGGTAACGTCACCGGGCCCTTCAGGTCCGACAATACCGAAGTCCCGAACCCATTGCACTTGGGATTAGCCCAGGGGAGACGGAACTCACATCACTCACCACACTAGGTACACACACCTCCCTGTCGTCCGACAGGGAGGGTTGTCCTCTCTCTCCCCCCTGCCCTGCAGGGAGGCTCGATTCGCGATCAGCTATTTCTTCAGCGTCTGTGACGACCGTTGCGGGCCCGCGCGCCTGTAGCTCGTTCCACACCTCGAACCCAACACCCATCTCCACCATGGAGTCCCAATTCCAGGCCTATCACACCTTCCTCACCGCGCTCGGCTACGAGCCAACCCCCGAACTCATCCAAGGCCTCGGCCTCTTGCTAAGCTCTGCTCCACGAGCTTCCCCAATGTCGCCTTCCCCGGCACCATCCCCTGCCGCCCCAGTCGCGGCCAAAAGGACGGCCTCCGAACGGTCGTCCTCTCCATCCTCATCCTCCCCATCTTCCTCCGGGGAGGAAACCCTAGTATCGGCCTCCTCCGGAGGAGAGTCCGACGAAGGCTTCACCCCCGTTGTGGGAAAGAAAAAGAGGAAGAAGAGCAAATCGGCCAAGCGCCGCGCTCTCTCCCCCTCCTCCAACTCCGCTCCCCAGAGCCCCCCCGCGGCCTCGGGCCCGTCCCCTATGGACGTGACCCCGACCCCCGCTCCCGCTCCCGCACCCGCTCCTTTAGCCGACAAACCGGCAAAGAAGCCATCCACTTGCACCGCTAAACCGGTGTCGGTGAAACCCCCCCCCCCAATATTCTTGCGCGACAAGAATGACTGGGATGAGGTCGCCGCCCTGTGCGACCGACCCAGCATTCGCATCCCCTATACCCAAGCGTCCAACACGGGGAACGCGATTAAAATCGCAACCCCGGACGCCACTTCCTTCAGGAGCCTAACCAAGCTCCTGAAAGATCATAACTACCCATACCACACTTATGCGCTCCCTGAGGAGCGCAAAGTACGCGCCGTGTTACGCGGCATACCCCACGAAATCAGCAATGAGAAAATCCAAGCTGATCTCGTCGCGAAGTCCTTCCCCGTCGAGGCCGTACATAAAATTACGACTCGTTCGGGGAAAACCTTCCCACTCGCGTTAGTCATTATGTCTAACAACCCTGAGGCAAGGGAGATGTACAAATCCTCCCCCCTCACCGTGTGCGGCCTCTCCCCGATAAGGGTCGAGGCGCCGCGCGCCAGGGGATACCCCGGGCAGTGCCACCGCTGCCAGCTTTATGGCCACGCGGCGGCGAACTGCACGGCCCCCCATAGGTGCGTTAAGTGCCTAGTCCCCCACCCAACGTGGGAGTGCACCCGCACACGGGACTCCCCCACACCCCCAGCCTGTGTGCTGTGTAGCCAAGATGGCCACCCAGCAAACTACAGAGGCTGTTCCCGGGCTCCACGCCCACACACCCAAAAAAGGGGTCCTACGTCGACCCCCTCCCGCCCTGTCCGCCCCCCTCCACCGGCCAACACAACCGTCGAATACCCGACGATCCGTTGGTCGGACAACCACAACCCCACCACCACCCCCACTGCACCTCCCGCATGGGGTGCCAAACGGGCCACGCCACCTCCTAAGGCGGCGCCCGCCCCATCCCAGCCCGGCAAGAAAGACGCCCTCGGAGGCCTCTTCTCGCCGGAGCTAAACCTAAATGAGCTCTCAGCTCTAATCCACAAGTACAAACAATGTACTTCCCCAATCGAACGCTTCGTTGTGCTAGCTGAGCACTCGAGCGTTATCGACGCCCTCATATAAGCGGTTAATCTTGAATTTTTAAAATCGGAACTAAATTAGTTGCGATGTTAAAAATTAAAGATACGCTTCTATCCCGCTCCCACTCACGTACTGCTGCATCGTGCCATCTCGCTCGAGACACTTACCATCTCTTTCGCACCCGCTGCGTTTTATATCTTGCATCCCACTCTCGCGTGTTGTATTGTAAATCCTTTAATTATGCTTAACGTAAATAATATCAATCTAACCCCGCGGTCTACCACCGGGCGTACCAAACCTGAAGGCATCACCCTTGTCTCCTTTAATACTCGTTCCCTTAGGCCCAATCTACCTGACTTGAAAGAGTTCGTCCAAGATAGACACGTAGACTTATTACTTCTCCAGGAAACCTGGCTCACACCAGGCATCCGGAAGGGGCTATCTATCCCCCGCTATAGTCTAGTCCGAAACGATAGACTGACCGACGGCGTCGCGCCCGCGCGCGCCGCTGGCGGGACAGCTATCTACTATAGGAAACAGCTTCACTGTTCCCCTATACCTACCCCTCCGCTAACCAACCTAGAGGCCACTGTGTGCAGACTAGCGATGACAGGGCACCAGTCCCTGATAATCGTCTCAGCCTACCTACCAAGTGGTCTCCCCCCCCCTCCAGAGCGATTTCGAAGCTCTCCTCTCACTAGGTCACTCAGTATTGCTATTTGGTGACTTCAATGCCAAACACACCGATTGGACGTGTAGGCAACGAAACGCCAATGGTACTATCCTCCTAAACATTACCACCGCTTTAGGGCTAGACGTCCTGGCACCTTACGCGCCGACGCACTACCCTGACAATCCAAACTCCTCCCCAGACGTATTAGATATCGCCCTCACCAAAAACATAGGGCTAGCACTTAGGTCTCTAGACTCACTAGATGACCTAGGCTCAGACCACCGTCCGGTCTCGCTAGTACTAGGCCCCCAAATCCTCCCGCAACCCTCCAAAAAGCGCATCACTAACTGGGAAGGCTTTAGGTCGTCCCTAGCCTCCGCCCTGGACGCCCCCGACTCACCGCACACCATTGACCCGGACTGCCTAGACAGTACCGAGAAAATAGATGCTGCGGTGTCCTCACTCACCCTCCTCCTCCAGACGACGGCCGAGAACAGCTCACGAGAGATTACGCTACCTAGGCGTAAACTCCCGAGGGCTGTTCGCGACCTAGCCACGTCCAGGAATAGGGCTCTCCGGAGAGCCGCCCTCTACCCGACCCCTGACAACAGGGCCACGGCTAACCGCCTTCAGCGGGAAGTCAAAGCCAAGCTCGCCGAATACAGGAATGCCCAATGGGATAACCTGATGGCGGACATTTCTCCTTCCCACACAGCTTACTACCAAGTCGCACGTAGACTTCGTAGTGATGCTATCACCCACACCCCCCCCCTCAACCGCCCCGATGGCACCGTGGCCTTCGAGGACGATGAGAAAGCCGAGTGCTTTGCTGACAGCGTTGAATCACAATGCTCACCTAGCACTCAACCCACTGACCCCACCCACGTCAAAACAGTGGAGGAAGAGGTCCACCGCAGGACCTCCCTCCCCCTAGACGAGGGCTCACCCCCCGATCCGATATCCAATGATGAGGTCCTCAACATCATCAAAGGTCTCAAAAACCGTAAGGCGCCAGGCGCCGACGGCATCTCCAATAAAGCACTTAAGTACCTACCCTTGCAAGTACTTAACGTGCTCACTATCATTATCAATGCCTGTTACGCAAAGTGCTACTTTCCGGCCGCCTGGAAGGAAGCAGTCGTAATAGGCATCCCCAAACCGGGCAAACCCCTCAATGTACCCAGCAGTCACCGCCCCATTAGCCTACTTAGTGCTATGGGTAAAGTGTACGAAAGGGTCATTCTAGCTCGCCTAAAAGAACACCTATTCGATAATGATGTTCTAATCCCCCACCAATTCGGCTTTAGGCCCAAACATTCATGTCCCCAACAAGTACACCGCATAGTGGAATACGCACTCAGCGGTTTTGCACAACGTAAATTCATAACCGTAGCCGTCTTTTTCGATGTAGCCAAAGCTTTCGATAAGGTCTGGCACGACGGTTTAATTTACAAACTTTATCAGTTAGGTATGCCCGACCGGTTAGTGCGCATAATCAACGTATATCTGCGAGATCGTTCCTTCCGTTTCAAACACGAAGGCACTTTCTCAACACCCCACAAGTTGCGAGCCGGTGTGCCGCAAGGGTCTGTCCTATCACCAATTCTGTACTCAGCGTACACTAACGACATTCCTATTCCCCTTAAGGGAGTCCAATTAGCCCTATTCGCTGATGATACTGCCCTCTACCTCAGAGCCAGTAACACCAGGAATATAATCCCCAGGCTACAAGCCTCGGTTAGTAAACTAGGCGACTGGTTTCGGCTGTGGCGAATCGAGGTAAACCCGGAGAAAAGCTCCGCAGTTTGCTTTGACTCGAAACGCCGTAACCGTCTTGTCCCCTACAACACCCGTCCACTTACTCTCCAGGGCACTGTCATCCCGTGGCAGCGCACTGTTAAGTACTTAGGTGTCACCTTAGACAAGCGTTTGACGTTCAAAGCACACGTCACCCGAGTCACGCGTAACGCCCGCCTTTACATGTCTCGCCTCAACGCTATGTTGGGCAGTCATAGTAAAATGTCCCTCAGGAACAAGCGGACCCTTTACAAGGTTTGCATACGCCCGGTGATGACATACGCCAGTCCTGTTTTCGCGCACACCGAACCCGCGATTCTTAAGCCTATTCAGGTAGTCCAAAACGCGTTCTGCCGCAGGGCAACCGGTGCCCCGTGGTTCGTTAGAAACTCTGACCTACACAGGGACTTAGAGTTACCCACGATACAGCAGCACTTCCTTACCTGCTCTGAACGGTTTTTCAAGGCCGCAGAAGAGCACCCCAACCCCCTCATCCAAGGGGCGGCGAACTACGCCCCCCCTCCACCCTCACGGCATAGGTACCGTAGGCCACGACACGTCCTCACAGACGCTCCAAACAGCTTGACGCAGGACCTACTGGCCCTGCAGGCGGCGGCATCAGCGCCGTCGCCCCCGTAGGCAGTCATTATGAGCTACCCTCAGTACGCTCGGCACTAGGCCATGTCCGATGCGTTCGGCCCACTATGGTGTCGTTCGTTCATTTTAGTGCTAATGTCCTAATGTGATTACACATAGGTCAGCGCTACATCATCCCCCCCCCCCCCACTTTGGGGGGGGCGACTGTTCAGATATTCTCACTGCCCTTCAGGCAACTTAGGCTTGTCGCGTGGCTTTCCGCCTCTGCGAGAGAAAATCCCCACACACAAACGCGTTCGACCCCGTTAGGGGGTTCGTTCGCCTTCCGCGCATATGCCCTAGTCTATATGTCTTTGGCAGCGCGTGCACCACCTCCTCTCCTGAGGGGGCGGCTGCTCCGATAGCCTTATAGCTATTTAGCAATAGGCAATAGGGGGTGTTTAGTCGGTAAGAGTCCGACATAACCCTAGGGGCCGGCCCTTAGGGTATCCATGAGGATTCACCCCCTCCTTCCCCCGTTGTCCGGAAGGTTCTTCTGACTCTTTTCGTTGCTCTGTCTCTCGCTCCCCTTCGTGGGGAAGGAAAGGGAAAGCAACGGAGGGGGTCGGGGGAGAAAAAAAAAAAAAATAAAAAAAAAAAAATTGTATGTACTTCGGGAAATTTGTCCAAACGCCCAAAAACAGCAGAACGAGTTTAGATGAATGTTGGCATTCAGGTATTTCAAAACCTGAATTTAAATACTGTCTTTAGACGAATTTTAATTCCTCTCTGTTGCAATTTTGAAGGAAACGAGGATAAAGTTGCGGGCTGAGGCTAGTGAAATATATTATCAAGCAAAAATTTTACTAACCATTTCAGGAGTGTCCGTGTTTTTGAAAAAAGGGCATGCAGTTTGACGTAAGCAGTTGCCTATGTAATCAGTGCCTTGAAAGTGCAGGCTACATATTTTTGAACTTTCATAAAATATTGTTTTTAAAGGCACATTAGACAACCACATTTGCCGTCGCCTAGGGTCTTTCGGAAATCTAGAAAGAAAATAAAATTTTATGTATACAGGCACTTTTAACTTGTAATTAGCATATTAAAATCTATCATTTGATAGGCTTGAATAGCACAGTCACAATTTTATTAATGCTGTGTCAAATTTACTAACCCAAATTCGAGTGAAGTTTGAGGTCACTGTGCATATTGCACTCTGCGTTACATGTTAGTAGATGCAAATGTGAAAGATAAAATACACTATTACACTGGTAAAATACAATCAATCATTTTGAATATGTTTCTCAATTAAAATAATGTACATTGCACAAATTACATGTTTTGTTTGTAAATAAACCTTCCCAACCAAAAATGGGTAGAACGATTTATGTATTATATATATACATAATCTATAAACTATATAAATAATATATATATATATCTGTATAACAGCTATTTCAAAGACTTAAATTATATTTTTAGGAATCAGGACTGGAATAAAATACGATAAAGAAACAATTTTACTTTCAATTAGATTTTCACCATAAATAACAAGTAAATGCACAGAAAACCACTCTTTACACAATAACCGAATAATAAGGATGAAATAAATGACTCAATGCAAATCACATCATCACCACTTCAACCGACCTCACCCTTCAACGTCCGACAAGCAAATGGGCTGAGAGCGAACTAACGATTGCTTTTATGGCGGCGTTGTGGTGACGTCATGATTCGCAACGATTCATTCTTCATTTCTGCTAACACGGCCTATCCTGATCATGCGCCGTCCTCGGCCGCATTTCACAAGATATCTTCATGGAAGACCTCAACAGGGTCAACCTGAGCAGACCAGGGCTCAGCACCGGTGTCATCATTGTCTTCAGCTTCGGAATCTGTCGATGAGAAACAACATGAATAAACAAAACCAAAACTTTTTTTGTAAAGTTGCCTATTCTTTCATTCCTCACACAATCAAGGCCCTCTTTCAATGATACACACGATGCTATTTCTTAACTTCGTCTACTTCACTAACAATCATCGTATTACAAACTTCATCGACCACACACATCGCTTATTCTCACTATTCTACGTACAAGGCTAAGCCATACGAGATTGCAGGACCAAAGTCCAACACATATCAATGGATATGGATACAAAGTCGAAACCCAACACATATCGAAAGATATGTCTGTAAGGTAGTGCGCGCAGCAGGGCGCGCAAGCAAGGCGCTCAACCAGGGCGCGCGGGCAGGGCGCGCTGGCAGGGCGCGCAGGCAGGGCGCGCAGGCAGGGCGCGCAGGCAGGGCGCGCAGGCAGGGTGCGCAGGCAGGGCGCGCAGGTAGGGCGCGCATGCAGGGCGCGCAAGCAGGACGCGCAGCAGAGCGCGCAGAAGGGCGCGCAGCAGGGCGCGCAGGTAGGGCGCGCATGCAGGGCGCGCAAGCAGGACGCGCAGCAGGGCGAGCAGCAGAGCGCGCAGAAGGGCGCGCAGGTAGGACGCGCATGCAGGGCGCGCAGGTAGGGCGCGCATGCAGGGCGCGCAAGCAGGACGCGCAGCAGAGTGCGCAAAAGGGCGCGCAGCAGGGCGCGCAGGTAAGGCGCGCAAGCAGGGCGCGCAGGCAGGGCGCGCAGACAGGGCGCGCATGCAGGGGCATGCACGTGGAGGGTGCGCGACCGCCGGGTAGGTCAGCACGCAGACTGCGACGGACCCGGCCACGTAGCTCAGGAACTGGCGCACCCGCTCGGCGCCTCCATCTGTCAGACGCTCGGCCTTACTTGGCCCAGGTACTCTACGTCGGTAGTTAGGAAGGTACTGCAAGGCCGGAGCCCAACACATATCGTAAGATATGTCTGCAAGGCCGATGCCCAACACATATCGTAAGATATGTCTGCAAGGCCGGAGCCCAACACATATCGTAAGATATGTCTGCAAGGCCGGAGCCCAACACATATCGTAAGATATGTCTGCAAGGCCGGAGCCCAACACATATCGTAAGATATGTCTGCAAGGCCGGAGCCCAACACATATCGTAAGATATGTCTGCAAGGCCGAAGCCCAACACATATCGTAAGATATGTCTGCAAGGCCGTAGCCCAACACATATCGTAAGATATGTCTGCAAGGCCGAAGCCCAACACATATCGTAAGATATGTCTGCAAGGCCGAAGCCCAACACATATCGTAAGATATGTCTGCAAGGCCGTAGCCCAACACATATCGTTAGACATGTCTGCAAGGCCGTAGCCCAACACATATCGTAAGATATGTCTGCAAGGCCGGAGCCCAACACATATCGTAAGATATGTCTGCAAGGCCGAAGCCCAACACATATCGTAAGATATGTCTGCAAGGCCGAAGCCCAACACATATCCTCAGACGTCTCTGCACGGCACCTTTCACGTGCGCCTGGGGTAACGCTCCTTTGATCCACGCCAGAGCGCCACGTGACTTGCGAACATACACACGCACACATAGACGTTCGCAAGTAAGAACATAAGAGCGTTAGGTCAACATCTTTACTTTCAAAAAATGCTGCACAACTCTCGGGAAACCATTTCCTTTTCTATATTCGATATTAAAAATCCCGTAGACAAATCATCCAGCGTACAACCCTTGGCAGAAGATCTCTCTTGCCCTCTGCGGCCCCCAGAGCATTGCAATCGGTTACGACTTTGAAAGCCACCCCAATCAAATAATGCCCAAAACTTCGCAACGCTATGACAACCGCCATCGTCTCCAACCCATATGAGCAGCATCGGCCGTCTGCGCCCCGGGTGACCCCATTAAATAAACACCAACACGTTTCACACGATGCAACGGTGGAAACAACCGGCCAGGTCCAGCAATTGGAGCGCCCGCTTTGCGCCTCAGTCTGTCAGACGCTCGGCCTAACCTGACACTCGGCCTAACTCGGCCTTACCTGACAGTCGGCCTAACTCGGCCTAACCTGACACTCTGCCTAACTCGGCCCAGGTTACATATCCAGTCTGATCGCAGTTGCACTCGAAATCTAGTGGCGTAGTGTGGCGCTGCCCAAAAGCACTAGCTGGTCCATGGCAGACCAATTTGCTGCGGCTAGGCTTGACACAAATGGCCAGAAACGAAACTATGCCCTCCGCAGCCAAGCCGGCACCTGCGGCCGCCACCCCCACCTGGGCGTTATTAACGCCACGCATCACCACTTGAACCATCAGATCCTCACTCAAACCCCGAACCATACGCAAACAAAGCAGAGATCGACGCGCGTACTCGGCGTATGTCGGAAATTTGTCGGACGTTGTGTTCATAACCTTAAAAAGTATTTGCGCCTGAACAATTTTATGGCACATAGACTTAAACTCTCACGAAATTTTACCATTATGTGGTCGTTGGTTGACCATTCACCTAACTAGGTTTTGGGGTCTCGTTTTAGACAATGAGAAACTCCAGCAAGACACTAAATCATACCAACGGTTAGCCAATTTTGCGCGTTCTACCCCCTCGCATCAAAGTTATTGATAGACGATAGATCAAAGTTAGATACAAAGTTACTGTGGCACCTTGCTTTATTTAATGCTAGCATCGGCAAGCACCTGCGCTGCGATTAGGTTGCTGTCCTCGCATCGGGGGTAGGACTAACACTAACATGATCAGACGAGTTTGGCGTTACATTCTTAGTATTTCTAACACGAACACGTGCAGACGTGTTTATTTAGCGGTACACTCACAGTATTTCTAACCCGAACACGGTCAGATGGGTTTGGCGTTACACTCGCAATATTTCTAACACGAACACGGTCAGACGGGTTTGGCATTACGCTCGCAATACTTCCAACATGAACACGGTCAGGCGGGTTTGGCGGTACACTCACAGTATTTCTAACACGAACACGGTCAGACGGGTTTGTCGTTACGCTCGCAATACTTCCAACATGAACACGGTCAGGCGGGTTTGGCGGTACACTCACAGTATTTCTAACACGAACACGGTCAGACGGGGTTGACGTTACACTCGCCGTATTTTCCCCAATGGCATTTAGTGTAGACACTATCGCGCTTAACGTCTCCGCCATCGAATCGTTACACGTGACCCGCGACGGTCACTATGATGATGTAAATCGGTTCTGTTGTGACGAAGTCGCGAATGAGTAGGTACGGAATCTACTTTATCGAGACGCGCTACGTTGAGACCGCGAACTACATTCTACGTGCCGAGTAGACACACGAGTATCACTCCTACGGAACCGTGAAAGATTTTCACTCCTAGACAACCGTGAGCGCGACCCACGACTACAAGAACGAGATCTATGATGGTGTCGATGTGATTTGCTTGTACATACCACGCTTAATCTCATGGCGCGGTGGCGTATTTTCCGATTTTGTGACGGTAGCGGCATAATAAATCGAATCCCTGCAACTGCTTGTTATTTTCTCTTTTAAACTTAAAAAACCTCTAATGTAGGCGTAGGAACTTTTATCCCAATTCTGATTTTAGGAATCAGGAATGGAATAAAATACGATAAAGAAACAATTTTACTTTCAATTAGATTTTCACCATAAATAACAAGTAAATGCACAGAAAACCACTCTTTACACAATAACCGAATAACAAGGATGAAATAAATGACTCAATGCAAATCACATCATCACCACTTCAACCGACCTCACCCTTCAACGTCCGACAAGCAAATGGGCTGAGAGCGAACTAACGATTGCTTTTATGGCGGCATTGTGGTGACGTCATGATTCGCAACGATTCATTCTTCATTTCTGCTAACAATATATATATCGGAAAAAGGTTATTTTTTATAAAAATCCTAGTCACCCTAGTCAATTTGTTTACACATATTTGAATAAGTAATTTATGTATGAAAATTAATTAAATTCAGATAGTATGAAAGCCGAGTATCAGAAATTACTTTCCCCTATGGAGTTTCGCCCAATAACGATAATCATATGGAATTACATGTGAAAAACCAATTTTACTTAGGTGAACAATAATATGCAATTATAACACAAGTGAAATTTCACACTGCATCCTGGATACCACTCACTTCTGCAACCACGAACTATACAGCGATGCACCATTTTGCACTATTTATAGTTATTAAAATGTAAAAAGACGTACTAAAATCGCGAGTCGATACCTATCAATATGTCATGTTGAGATTTCGGGACATCAACGTGATTGACGTATGAAGACAAAGCTGTCATTATATAAATCCCTTAATTTCCCCTAAGTTATGGAAAAAACACAATGATACACCAGTTGATTGAAATAAAAACCTAAACGTTAAAAGTCAATATATTATATTTATTTCTTTCATTGATAATAAATACTGATAATTGAATACAATATGATAATTGAATACGATACTTGAAATGTCAAGTATTGTCAAAATTTTTGCCCTCACTTTGTTAATTTGACTAATGACTCCATTCTTAGTATAAGCTCCTTGGTAGTAGTCAAAAATTAGCCCCGCATCCACTAGTGTTTATTTCGTATGACTTGTCCTCATAGTAGAATTGTAGAGAAACATCGTAGAGATAAATAAAACCATTGAGATAAAACGGGAAATATGTATAGCGATTTGCTTTTGCAATAATAGTACTTTTAAAAAAAATCACAAAGCCGATGTTTTTAAATGTTGAGCAGATAACTCAAGTAATTTTAAAAAGTCGAAAGATTCACGTATAATATTTTTACCTCAGGAACGCGGGTGAGGCATTATTGTTTGTGTAAATATACATGCACAATATTTATGTGTGCGTCAGTGCCACCACGCTTCCACTAATATTTATAATAGCTCACTCGCGTTCGTGAGATAAAAATATTGTATGATTCCTGTCTTTATATCATACGTGTAAAAAAATGCGACGTAATCGTACATCTGACAATACTGCCGAGCGAAATGACTTGAGAACAAAACCGATATCCAAAACCGACAGAAAACAAAAAGTCACTAAGGGATGGTTGTCGCGTCGTCGTGTAAGCGCGACGGAGGGGACGAAGAGATTTTAACACCGTCATTCCTTCGCGCTTTACCCATCTACTAGAATTCATTCCATAAAAATTGGACATTCCGGCAGGAATAAACTCTAGTGGATGGGGGCTATTATCATTTCGTTCGATAGGAACCGCAGAGACCTCAGGATCAAATTCCACTGTATTCGAAAATTATTATAGAACCTCTTCGCTATGCAAAACTAAACAATGTCTTAGGTGCAATAACAAACGACAATCGTCACCAGTCTCGACATGCGATTTCCTCCAATAATAAGTAAGAGCTCAGTTCGATAAATGGCCAAATCCATAGTCCCAGAGGCGACCGATCGTGCGTTTGTCAGCGGCGTCATTAGCCACGACCCAGTTCGCTCGAGGGCTATCCAATCAGCGGCCGAGAGTGACCCCTGCGGATATTTACGATACCTCCTATGGACCTTTAGTTTCATGCTGTTATCACGGATTCGGATAGCGCTTTTGTTTCGTTAACAATTATTATTTGGGTTATTATAGCAAGGCCACCGAGGAACCTTATCATTAATTACCAGTACACAATGTTAACACAAACTTGGACAAAGAGATGGTAGCTTGCCAGTCAGGCTTAAACAAGCTTCTAACCAAACGTGTCCTTCACGTGGTCGAACTTGGAAACTTGATCTAACTCCGTTGAACGAATCAACAAAGATAGAGAGATGTAGAGAAAATATGAAAAGTTTTCGCTAATATCTCAAGACGGAGAACGTTTAAAAATAAATTGTTATGATATATTTACTTCACGATTAATATTCACAACGCCCCATGATGTTGTACTTGATAGTTTTTGACACGCTCTACATTAGAGTGACTAATCTGACTAACTAAAGTCCTGGAAAATACATATTGATCATCATTATCATCATATCCCAAGAGTGTCCAAACCGAAAGGTCTTGCACTGTTCGGATCCAGGAAATTCTCGGCATTATTAAACATTTGTTTGGTTTTACCTAAAGTCACAAATGGCAATATGTGCACTGCAGAACCTCAAAAGACAGATTGCCAGACCATCGCCTACCATAAAAGAGGCACAAACCCAAAAAGCAACGAATCCTTCAGTGAACCCTCAAACAAAATCCAACAACCAGGACAGATGTTACATCTTCTCAGCAGTTCACAGTGGTCACTGCAAACAACATTATTTTTTTTATAAAAAAAACCTACATACTTGTATTCGTATATGTCGTAGCCCGATCGTATAATTAGGCCAGATCATGAAATACCTGGACAAATCATGTAAAGACCTGTTCAGATATACGTACGAGAAATTTGCAACCGCCGTGAGTAGCAAAAAATATCAAGCGATATTCCGCCAGAAATTTGTATGAAGTTTCGCAGCTAGCGTGAAAACGGAATCTGCGCTATTATCGCCCAGGTAGACGGTATTGTTTCGCTTGATTTGCGAAACAGGTTTGGGAATGCATCCTAATGCCTCCTCTTCATTGCTATCCATTATAAAAATTAGAATAGAATAGAATAGTAAAGATTTATTCACACCACTTAAATCTAGCATTACAGGTTGTATTGAAGAATATTAAAAGCAGTTGTGAAATGGTATTCACTCAGCACAATATCGGGACGACCTTAAAGCGCCTCGACGCTGATCTTCCCTGAACACCAGAGAGAAAAAAAAGTAAAATAAGTAAGAGAGCACCACCGTGCGCCAGCTCAAATCTATTCGGTTATTGTGCATGGGATAAATATATTCTATTAAATTCTTTATTGCACACATAAAACAGTAATAACAATACATGAAGAAAGACATGTTTTGTTATTAAATACATAAATAAAGTAAAATTCTAATTATATAAATAAAGTAACAAATATCACGAAACTAGAAATAGGTGTACAATTTATGAATATATAAATAACTAAGTACCTACTGCAATATAAAAATACAATCTCGTTAGTTCATTAGACGAAATGGAGTTTACGCATGTAAAAAGGAACAACAAAACTCACAATATGCATAATATATTTACTACAACCTTAGTCAAACGGCTAAGCCCAACCAGACAATACAGGAACAGAAATCTAGCCCATCTTATATCTTATATTTCGTATTTTGGGTTATCAAAAGATGTTGTTTCAATTTATATTTAAAAACGCCCACACAAAGCAGGTTTCTTATAGGTGGAGGAATATTGTTCCAGCATTTCGTGTTCCAAATTAGATGTTTTATATCACTGGTCCCGCACCATTCGCTGATGTTCACTCACGGACTGCACGAAAGTGACTGCTGTCTAGTCATTAGTCATGTTTGGCTAGTCTAAGCGAAATAATTCTCTACGCATCGAGGTAGCGAAATTCGCCTAAGTTTCAACAGTGAGAATACCGCATACCGCAGTGGTATTCGCTACCCACAGCGATAGCGAATACTGTTGTAGTTTGAATGTGTCTAAACGCCGCAAATATGTTGCAGGCCAATCGTTGAACTGTGCTGATCGAGATCTATTTAAAACTACCGATTACGCAAATATGTGGGTGCATAAAACTCTCCCACAAACAGTCTACTCCGCTTTATCATAAAAAATTTGCCCTGAACCTACTAATCACATCTGATCACTTGTTATGACATGCCTAGGCATTTCATGATCTGGCCAATTATGCGATCGGCTTAGTTCAATGACTGGCCCACCACATATGCAGCACACACATACAGCAATGTCACAGAAGTCACAGCTAACGACGTAAATATAACTTAGATTGTATAACTTTCTTTTCCTCAGAAACAAGTCATAAAGGTGCGCCTTTACACTCAATTGACTATGATCAATATCACTTATTGGACAGAAACCTGAACTTGACTCGACCTTCTCAATATCTTAAAATAATCAATCTTGAAGATAGAACGAGACGGCTATACTGACCAGAAAATGACACTTGAGCACGATCCGATATGTACTCCAGATTCAAGAGTGCTGGGAGATTATGAAGTTTTTAAAAGAACTTTCAATGATGCGACGAATATTTTGGAAAATTTAGAAAACTTAGTAAAACTCACTTCGAGGATAACATATTTGCTGTGACATATAACTCACGAACGCCTGTGGGTTCTTACAATATGATTATTGTGTAATTTTGAATAATTATTCACCCAATAGAAAGAGATAACAAAGGCCGAGGGTGGAAGCGCTCTTCACTCGGAACCTTCAACACACAATACTTTTAAAACTTCTGTTGTAGCAACAGATTTCGATAAGATGGTAAATAGCCTGGCAGGTTCTAAGCAAGCTCCACCACATACGAAATTGAGCAAAATTTGTAGTCCCCTGGACATCTAGTACAGGATATAACATCAGTATGCAAACCACCACACTACAGAGGCAGTCAATCACTAGATAAGAAAAGGAAATGGCCCTAAGTTCAACACGCCAAAGTAACTATACGTTAGTATCTAGTACTAGATAAGAAAAGGAAATAGCCCTAAGTTCAACACGCCAAAGTAACTACAGCGTCTAAGAACCAACTTAATACAATTACTAGAACTGGACCGAAACACTGAATACAATGTCCTATAAAGACTTCCAGCACATGATTTCAACAAAGCCTAGCAGTTCCAAAAACATCCACTTTTTATCCCCTAACCTTATTGCTTTCTTCATCTACCTGAAAAGGCAACAACATTCTACTCCAATACAAAAGTCGACCAAACGTTATAACAATACAGACGCGAGCTATTCAATAACATTGTTTATTCGATGCAATAAGGCGAGGCCTCCGGTAATCTTCTAAAACATAGTTTCAATATGTTTCTAATCCAATAAATAGTGCCGTGCGAGTAGCGAGGAAGGAGCATCCCAAATTAGATTGGTGAACAAATTCAAGAGCAAAATGTGTCCAATTCGATCTTTTCACCAATTGCTTCGGAGACATTTGTTCCGAAATGGTTCTTGAGGATTAAGTAATAAGTAGTCAGGTAGAATTTGAGGGAAGGGTTTTTCGAATTCGTACCAAATTTTGATCTCTGCATACTCACGAGTATGTAAGTATTCACATTTAACAATTCGTTACTCTTATTGTGTCGGTAATAAAGATGCTAAACTGTGAATTACGGGGCAACATGCAACATATCATTGCCCGTGACTGTAGTACTAAATAATTATCAACATATAAGGGACTGAAACATTTTTTAATATTCTACGACGGTGGCGTAATTTTTTTAGTTTTTACAAGAAGAACAGTCAAATAACACTGCCATGTGTTATGTTCTTGCAGATAAGTAAGTAATATCTTTAAGTAGAAAGCATCTATAGGCAACGGTAGCTGCTTTTGATGCGATTTTGTGAGGTTAAATAACTTCACAAAAGCACATCAAAAGAATGTCAGTCCTCGGAGTCCTGAGGTCCTCTTTCCCATAATTATGTGGAGCTGCTGGAAAGACTTTAAAAGGAGAACATACATTTGTCATCATCGTACGTGCCGCACAAGCTACATATAGTGATGGCCTCGCACATAATTTTGCCTTTACTCACAATATAGAATTGCCTTTTTGAGTGTTTTGAGCGTCCGCAGGTTCAGTACGCCCAGTAGGTGCGCGCCGCATTTTGAGACGTCAGCATGCGTCCTTAAATATTCGTATACCTACCGCATTTTTTAATTTTTTTTATAAGTTCAAACTACGAATTCCAAAATACTACTCATACTGCGCGTATGATACTGAAAATGTGCTCTCACATTTACTGTTTTATACTGTGAAACACAGTGAAATAAATTAATAATGTAATATACTGCACTAAATAAGTGTTATTCAGACAAATGACCCTCCTAATAGCGCTAAAAGCCACAAAGCTCCTCATTAAACACATTAATTGCGACGCAAGTTCTATTATTTCATATTCGGACCCGGGAAGACGTAGCTATAATAAACGTCTACAATTATTACTTGTGGGAATTCGTGTATTTGCTACACGCTTAGCGCAAAGACTCGTCTATTTTACCTTAGTGTTTTCGTTCACCCGGAATACCTGGACTGCTGTGATGATTTTGAGTGTAATATCTGTCCTGATCGTTGGCTTTAATTGGTTTATTTACTGAAGGAGTGTTAATTTTGGGTTTGGTTCTTCTTTTGTGTAGGCAACAGGCTGGCAACCTGTCACTCTTTTCATCATCATCATCATCAACCCGTGTTCGTCCACTGCTGGACAAAGGTCTCCCCTAATGCACGCCACTGCTCCCGATTTTCGGCCAATCTCATCCAACCCACTCCAGCCAGCCTACGCATATCATCATCCCATCTTGTCGCAGGTCGTCCTACACTACGTTTACCGAGTCGCGGTCTCCACTCAAGAACTTTACGGCTCCAACGGCCGTCAGTTCTGCGGCTAATGTGACCAGACCACTACCAGCCCACACAGTCACTCTTTTGGGGTACTGTTACTGTCGGCTTTGCGTGTAACCGCATATTGGCTGAAGGTCGAAAACTCTGCGCGATCCCTTTTGCAATTGAGAGCGTGATTTTATGATCATAAACGGAAAATCATTGCCGTTTATAAGCTACTTCAAAAATGAGGAGGTTCTCAATTCGACTGTATGTATTTTTATGTGTGTTACCTCATAACTCCTAACTGGGTGTACCGATTGTGAAGACTCTTTTAGTTTGGAAGCAGGTGCTTGTTATGTGGTCCCATTTAAATTTAAGTGACATCTGACAATTCGTTTTCAAGCTATCCCTAATAATGCCTATTTCTATTACATCGATGATATCGTTATCATTTTATTACTTGTTTGTCTAAAAGATCTCGAGATAGTTTCCGAAGAAGCACCTTGCAGGTCGGCAAGGCGGCCGGTTCTAATGGACTTGGTAAAGTTAAAAACCTGACTCATAACAAAAAATCCGAAGTGTGGTGAGATGTGCTTACAGGACTTGCAGGTCGGCTAGTGTGGCGCGCAAACCCTATCTTGCACTAGCTATCATTTGCCGCGTCATTTGCCCTTTTTTATTCAAATAAAAAAAAGAATTACCGAAGGGTACAATAAAAAAAATTGTTATTAGAATCCGTTCCTTGATTAATTATTCCAACCAATTCAAATTATGCCGAACAAAGACATAAAAAGTTACACTTTATTTAGTGTTTAACTATAAGCTGCTGATTCACCCGAGAGAAAACACTTCATGAAAAAAAATTAAATTATTTTTGGGACACTCAGATGACAATAATGATTAATGAATAATTCATTTGTTGGACAAAATGAAATAACAGTTTATTTGGGTATCAAACGGAAATAGTATTCCATTTCTCGCGGTCGAATAATTAATGCGCATTTATAAATCATTCGTTAAAAATCTGAATGCAATAAAAATATCATGGAACAATATACCTTTCTGAAACAATGAAATTAAAAGAGTATATTTTATTTTGTTGTGACAAATAAACAATAAATTTTCAGGTAGAGCCAACAGCACATCAGATTTTCATAAACTGTCAAATATTCCCGGTACATTTTGCGCTTTTAGAGCCAAATGTTTTAAGAATAAAAAATTAGTTTCTCCCGAGTTCTTGTAGTAATCACTCGTGTTGAGAGACTCGATTGTTAATTCAATCTACCATACAATTTAGAGTAGAATAACTATTTTGACTCGAAATTGGCATAATGTTTAATGTGAAGCCATAATTAAGATTAAATTAAGAAGACAAGGTTGAAAATCAATTAGAAAAATTTAACAGTTTTGGATAGTTTGATATGCTGTCGTCCGTAAATACATTTGCGATTTAAGCTCAATGCCCTCTGTTTATAAAAATATTTTAACAAGCATACTGGGGCCATGAAGTTGCCAGTTTTAAATAGGACTAACCACAAAACATTAGAAAGTCTTCCTTATGTTCTGTGGGACTACCCCTTTTCATCCCGTGAGTGTCGCAAAAGACAAATTTCTGAACCTGCAGATCATCGATGGCGACTAAGCCACCTATACCACCTATAGCATACCCTCTAAGGGTTTATGTCGGGCAGTTAGTTAACCGGTCATAAAATGCAATGCCATACCCAATAGCAGAATAACGATAGCCAGATCTATTGCACCGACCGACAAATAGCTTGGAATCAGGATAGGAGGAAGATTTTATCATCATCATCATTTCAGCTGAGAGACGCTTACTGTTGGACATAAGTCTCCCCCAAGGATGCAGTGGCTTCCCGAGATCTTTACTAGATGGTATCTGGTCTCCCGGTAATGTCTCCCGTCAAGCGCTCGTCACTAGAGGACCTTTCCGCCTCGTCAGTCTTCCTAGCAATGTGCTCTATCCACTGCCACCTAAGGTTCACAATTCTCGCGGATCTCATCATTTCTGATATGTTCGCGCAGTGAAACTCCGAGCATAGCCCTCTCCATTGCCCTTTGAGTGACCTTGCGGTTTCTTGTGAGGCCCATAGTAAGCTAAAAAGATTTAGCATGCGTATTATTTACGTAATTTTTAATGTGAAGATGGAAAAAGCCATTTACTGCTGACTGAAGAAGAAAAATATTTAGCCGCCTCCGTTGTTTTAGTCTCGTCTTCAAATACTTCACGTCAAATAAAAACATACAAGAATAGGACATAATATGATTTCCTAGAAAGTTAATTATAGACATTTTCTTAGCTTCAAACATTTAATTAAAACGTAACAGGCCTGAACTGGCTTTGTTAAAGAAAAGAACCCAGTTTCCTAGAAATACCAGAGTATAGCTAGAAAAATGCTTTCTTTAGCCTGGAGATTAATGAAATAATCTAGGGCTTCTAAAGTAGTCATTTCTTTCATTTCGGTTTTTATATTGAATTTATTAGTACCTACTTTATTCGTGATTGCACTGTAGTAAATAAACCTTTTATACCGTTGAAATGAAACAAAACAACTTGAAGGTGAACCACTATTTGTGTATTCCTGTATGTTTACTAATATCTACCCCAAAATAAGTATCATTAAGACCTTGTGTTATGGATACGAGTACTATGGTATGGATACGAGTTATGCTATGGATAAATTATTAACCTAACAGAAGCAAATGTCACTTGCAATCAAACACAAAACACGAAATGACAACTGACAACGTAACTACGAAGAATAAAAAATATCTAGATATTGAAAAATCAGCCCTTAGTTACATAACACTAATATTAATTTTATAGAGAATTAGCATGAATTATTGAACTTGCATAGGGAGTGGTCTCAGATATAGCAATCTACAAGCGATGGACAAGTTTATTGGTTTGAATTTGGCAAAGATTGAGTTACCGGAAAAGTTACACCCAAGTTCATAATTAATCTACCGTAGGTACATAAATGTACATTAAGAAGTTTTTTTTACAAAAAAGTCAAACAAATGACTCCATTCCACCTGATGGTATGCAGAAGTGGAGTCCAAATGGGAAGATAGCTGGTGCGAGAGATAAACCGCCGCGCTAACCACCCTCGCCTTGCCGACCTGCAAGGTGCTTCTTCACGCCTGTTTTGAATGACCCAGGATTGTAGGAAGGAGGAAACACGAGTGCTGGCAATGAATTCCATTTCTTGATACCGTAGACCAGTACGCGTAGTCCTTAAAAGGAAGGGAGATGGTGGGATTAGGGAAAAAAGCTCATCAGAGCACTCGCCGTGGGACAGACGGTAGAATGCGCTCAATGATGCAACGCAATTGGAGAGGTCCAAGATTTTTAATCACCCCTTTTTCGCCGATGATGTGGGCCACGCGCCGCTGCAACCTATCCAAAGCATCGAGTAAGTACTTGGCAGAGCCATCTCACAGGTGCGAGCAATACTCCACGCAGGACCATACTTGCGTCTTGTAAAGCAAGCACAGTTGATTTGGCGTAAAAAACGCCACACCTTGTTTATTTTAAATACTTTAACTTCACATTGTCTATAAGCGTAATTGATACGAAGCTATTAATTGAGATTAAGAAAGGTTAAGTTAAATCGTATGAGATTCAGAGATCCTGGATGCAGTCCTCAGGGGGGCTAAATGCGAATGGTTTGGGGATGGATTGAAGGTTATGGGGTGATGCTTTTCTACTCCGCCGACATCACCATGTCAACATAATTATATGTATGCATGTTAATAAATAATTAAATCTTTCCACTTATCTAAGAAAAGTATAAATGCTCCACTTCGGATAAGGATTGTTCCACTCTTTGCTTGTGATATCTTAACAAAAGACGATTTACAATTATTTTGCTGTAATTTTTTCAAGTTACTAGAAAAACGAAAATTTTGCACTTGAACGGTTTGTAACTTATTGGGTTTTTTGCCCCTATTATGTAGGCGACATGCTGGCAATCTGTCACTACTAGTTGATTTTTCTATATTCCGTTGACCTGTAAAAATTTGCACGCTTGTAACTACCTGACTGAATATCGAACTCAGTGATATAAGAACTCTGACCCTGAAAATTGACTTATCCATGCAAATACCTAAACGATTTAATTATTTATTATTAACGTTATTTATTTTGTGGCACTGCATGACCCATACTGCCCGTACTGGCTCTATGTGAAACCAAATAGTATGAAATGGCTCTACTCAACTCATTTTGGGAATTTAAGCGTAATTGAATGTCTTTATCGCTACTCGCCGCAAGTCGCACCGCTGCAGTAGAGTAGTGAACTTAATGACGTCACGGGAGCCTACGTCATTCGCGGTAGAGCAACAACCTAAAGCAGCGATTTACATCAAGACGTTCATTGATTCTCTCAAATTTCTCTATACACTGTTAGTTTCGACTCCTTGGAGACGTGGCGTTTATAAATAGTTAATAATAACAGAGATTAGATGTATCGCTGTTGTCTGTAGATATAATTATTTCTCGCACTAAAATTGAGACCCTTTCCGACTTCGTTCAGATGGATGGATAAAGCATTTTTTAAAAGCTTTTATTTAATTTGCAATGTATGTTTGTTCGGGTGGAATCTTGCAACTCGATTTTGAAGCAGATTTCTTCAACCAATTGAGCTGAAATTTTGTATACACATTAAGTTTGGATGACAATACACAATATGCTGTGTGACGTAATTCTAAATCCAATATGGCAGACTATCCAAAATGGCGGAATAGAAAGAAAGAAAGAAAAACATTTATTGACCAGCACAAAAACAACACAGATAACAAAAAAAAGAATAGTTATTTTTAATGCATTTACTACAATATGGGTATCAATTGAAAGGGCGAATGATCTGAAATTTACTGAGGACAACGAATATTGACTAAAAAGTATAAAATAAATGAACTAGAAAAAAAAAATTCTAAAAAAAGCTTTTATTTAAAGTAATATCTACCTAACTAATTCCTTGATTGGATGGATAATGTGTGGATACAAAAAATAGTTATTAGATAAAAAAACTGGTTTTTTACCCGACTAAAGAAAGAAGAGGTTCTCAATTCCTATTCATCTTTTCTTCAGGTATGTTTCCCAGTTACTCGAAGATGTCTGGCGATCGATTTGAAATATTCTTTTTTATTCATTGAGAAGGTATGCTTTTAAAATGGTCCAAAGAAAAAATTACATAAGCAGTTTCAGTAGTTTTTTTAGAATCGTGAAAATACGCAGTCTCAATGTGGATTTTTTCAAATTTATGCGTTGATATCTTCGAAAAAATATCATCATTAACAGCTCATATAATGTCCCCACCGAGGGGCTTCGAGACTACCCCACATTAGGGGCGATTAGGCCTTAGTCAACCACGCTGGCCAAGTGCGGGTTGGTCAACTTCACACCAAACCTAAGAATTTCTTCATAGGTGTGTGCAGCTTTCCTCACGATATTTTCCTTCACCGTCATAGCGTCATTGAAACGTGCATATGAATTCAAAATTTGAAAACACATTGGTACGTGGCGGGGATCGAACCAGTGCCTCCCGGGTGGGAGACGACGTTCTTACGCACTACGCCACCGACGCTTCCGAAAAAATATAGGCTTCGGTAAATAGTGACAGTGTGATGCCGGCAAAGTAGAATAGCACTAACCCATATCCTCCAATGGGTGTCGTAGAAGACGACCAATGGATGAGCAAAGGGGTATTGATCACCTTACACTCCGTCCACTAATTCGCATTGGGTAAGCTTGGTGGACTACTGCCTAAACCTCCTTCGATGACAAGGAGAGGCCTTGTGTCCCAGCAGTGGGTCGAATCAAAAAGGTTGATACAATGATCTTCGAAAGTTGCGAACTTATTTCGGTGAATCTTTTCTTGTCTTTAAGACTTAAGTCTTAAGACAGTTTTCTGAAAATTGGACATTGTTGAGAATGTAGTACCTTCTTTATTATTCTGAAAAATAATAAGCAAAATCCTGTCTTAACTTTATTTTTTTTTCAATTAATAACTTTATGTTGTAATCCGATTTTGATGGCTTCACAACATAGGTAACTCTTTTATACTCACACTACAAAAAAACAAAATTAATTATTTTTAAATAAAGAAAAAACCGCGTTCAAAACTAAAAACGTAGAAATAAAAGTTTTATGTTTCGTTAATGACAGGTTAAAAAACATTAAACTTTTATTTTTCTTTGTATTTTTTTAAGCTAAGCTTCTATACGGACATTTGGGTCGCTTGCATATAGTCACACTCAAGCGTCAGATTCTTTTAACGCTTAGATAAAGCTTCGCTTCTTTTGGGCGTCCCGAGATGGCACTGTTTTTTTGCATAGATATAGGAAACTGTAGATAGGCAATGTGAAAGAGAAAGAGCATACTAAAGCGTATATTAGAGCGAGATAGATAGACAAGACTATTTCACGTACAGCAACTGTCAGACTTCAGTACTATTTTTCATGCACACTTGCGTATTACGCACACATCTGTGTATTTTTTTTGGTCTCACCCTAGTCGATTCATTGCGAATCTACATATGTAAGTAATAATAAATCTATGGTTTTTTGTGTGACTATTGCAGTTTCAGTTGGTCGCAGATGGGTTTCACATCGTCACTCTCACGTCATGTTTATAAGAAGGCGATGACCTTTTCACCTCTCCACTAAAAGAAGTCTTTTGCTTCGTAAAATTTCGAAGGAACTACGCTTTTTGCTGCGAGCTTTGAACAAGAGTGTAACGTTCAATCTAAATTATTTTATTAATCTTACTTTTAATTTTCAATGGTTATTTTTAAGATGATAAAAATGTATTAAAGTATTGCCTTGTTTATCTCACCTTTAACAATTTTCTCGCTGGAGAGGTGAAAAGTTGTATGTTTCACACGAGAGCGCTTTTTGGCTCGTGCCTTTAAATTACTCATTGCTATTTATGAATTCTAGACTACTTCGCTGGTTCGTGATTTAATATTGGCACTCGCAGAAAAAAATAACTTTGCTCACTGTTGAACAAATAACTATTGTTGGTCTAGGTGCGGAAAAGTTATATTAACATTAGTTAATTATAGTCGAGTTAGGGCAAAGTGGACTAGATAGAACTGGGGTAGTACCTCCACCGTAAAGAAGACCACAGGCAAATAACATGTTTGTGGTGTTGTGATTTTGTCGCCAGAGTTCCACGGGGTAAGGAAGGGGATAGGGCTGAAAACGAGCGACTGTGAAGTCAGTGTTGCAAGCGTATATAGACTACGGTTGCTGACGTATGTTTGTATGGCAACTAGGGTAAAATCAAATCAAATCAATATATCTTTATTGCCGGAAATAAATATCCCTAATAATTCAAATATCTCTTAATTAAAAGCCGGATAGTTGTGCCAGTTGGATACTTGCCCCGGTTTTGAATATTGTGTTAGGGACGTTAAATCGAAATTTTTCAAACTCTAATTGTAAGTAGGCCTCCCGCAGACCTTAGTGTCATGTAAACTGTAAGTACCTATAGACGCACACGTCTCGTCCGTGCGAGCGAAAATCTTCCGCGGCGAAACTCCGACAGGCGTTGAACTTATATTGGTAAGTAATTTCTATTGAATAATTAGTTTACTTATTAGAGTTTGAATTATCCGGCTTTTGATCTATGTATTTGATATAAAAAAATGTCTTCACGTTTGTGCCATACATAAAGCCAACGTCAACTGAAAACTATTCAAGCATCAGTTAATTTTACACAAGGTTGGTTGGTTGGTTGTGGAGGTTGAGTTATAAACGGAGTCTTACAGCACGTGTTATTACAATAATAACTCTACCAAACGCTTTACTAGAACCTTATTTTAGCATTGACTAAGAAATTTGGCAACTCGTTTCTTTGTCGCACAATCAAGAAATGGAATTCACTGCCAGCACACGTGTTCCCTCCTTCCTATAATCCTGGGTCATTCAAAAGAGGCGTGAAGAAGCACCTTGCAGGTCAGCCAGGCGTGGGTGGCTAGCGCGGCAGTTTATCTCTCGCGCCAGCTATCTTCGCATTTGGACTCTACTTCTGCTTACCATCAGGTGGAATAGAGTCATTTGCTTGATCTTATTATGTAAAAAAAATCCTTTGGACCAAATTATTCCGCTATTTCTAACTCTCAAAAAAGGAAAAATTTTCCTATACTTGTATTATTTTATTTACTTTAAAAAATATATTATCAGCAATAAAATTCAAATTCACAGCCACGACATCAATTTCAGTATTTACATACAACAACCGGTTTTCAAGCGGAACTCTATTAATTAACATCAACAAGCGTGGATTGAACACATTCAATTTGTTGAAAAAAGGTCAGTTAATTGGAATGCGGTCCCAAGAGAAATCATTGGGTCGGTACGCCTGCCTACACAATCTTAAGCGGGCTACAGTGCTGACCTGCTGGGCTAACGTAATTATAATATAAATAGCTGACCCAGTGAACTCAAAGAATCAGTACATTCAGCGTCAAAATCATCTAAACGCCTAACGTGACCAAAAGGATCCTAATTAAATTGTATATATGCAAACAAAGTTACAATACTAAATCTTGACTGAACTTGACTGAACGCAAAAAAATATGAGTATCTTTCAATTTAATTTAAGCCACTGAGTACTAAACCAATTGGTTGGTCTTTGATTTAAGCATATTGCGAAGAGGCCTGACGGCCGTTGGGGCGAAAAGATTCTCGAGTGGAGGCAGCGTACAGGGAGACGCAGCGTTTGTAGGCCTCCTACCAGGTGGACCTATGATCTGCTAAAGGTCGCGAGAATCTACTGGATACGGGTACTGCAAGAGTGATAAGGTTGGATGTCCTTGGGAGAGGCCATGTCCAACGGAGGGTGTCTCTCGCCTGACATGATGATGATAAACTGCATGTTTGTAGCAAAAAGCAAAGATAGTTTTTGGGTTCAGATTAGGCGTTAATATTCTGAGTAAACCCACAAGATATAAGAAGCACTCAGTTGACTCAGTTCTATAAACATACACAATGAGCAACGCAAATAAAAGTCGCAACGTTAGCAGCCAGTGTCGGTGGCACGCAGATTGGACTTGGAGAAATAAATTAATGGTGGGTAAAGATTACAGCATTTACTTGTAACAGAACATCGAGCGGTCTTTTATACCCATCAAAAATTTTGCCTTAGAGATAGCTTTCATAAATAAGACCGCACATAAAGCAATACAAACAAAAATGTTTTTGTAGGCGTACGAAAACTTTTGACAGTTTTCATTCCTTTATCAAATCGTAGTATCTTGGTAACTTTTAAAATTAAACTAGTGAGCAGACGACTGCATAATTATTCTATACCTTACTAGCTGTCCCGGCCACGCGTTGCCGTGATAATTTCATACTACTGACCTATAACCTTGTATCTGCAGTAAAAAATATGACTACTTATTAAGATAAAAACTATCCTATCTCTCAAGGTGGATCAAACTGCACACGGTGTACCAATTTGATTAAAATCGGTTAAGTAGTTTAGGAGTCCATCGCGGATAAACAGCGTGACACGTAATTTATATATATTAAGATTATACTTAGGTAATTGTTATAACAATAATCTATTATAAAACATTTACTAAAGTTAGCCGTGGTTTAAAACTGATGGCAACTCTGTTTCCTTCAGAATGCAAATGACAGTATCAGTTGACTAACTTTAGTCCATGTTTTATAATAAGGGAGTAAAGTGTCCATAATTATAGTAATACACCTCTGATGTAAAATTTATGTAGTTTCAAAATCGAAATAGTAGTTTCAAAATGCTCTTGTGTAAAAACTTTTATTACGCCGACTTTATCATCTTTGTGTCCACGTAAAATAAAGCTTATTTCTGTTCCATTGAGCATTCGCTGTTTTTAAATTTACTTAAACTACACTTGGAATATGACGCTCGATGTTTTGTTACAATCTGATTTTAAACAGCGATTTTTTGGCATAACATTTATTGAGCAAAGGTGCAAGTGACGACCATCTGGAATATAACGAAGAGTGTACGCAAGGTGCAAAGAAATGTTGCAGTTAAATTCTCACTCGCTGTCAGCATTACGTCCATCACAGAGTGGATCATTCGCAAGAACGTGAAATTACATGGAAATATCTTAGGAAACTGATCAATGCTTATTTTGTAGGAATGTTAAATTACATTATAATGCTCTAGTTTAAACTCACCTTTATGAAACGATTTCCAACGGCCCAGCAAAGGGTGGGTCAAAAATTAAATTAGCTATTAACCCGGTCGCCGAGGTCTGGCCAAACTTGGACTTGCTAACTAATCCCTTGTGTAAACGATCACCTGTAATGTATACTTTATATTGGGCTGGTTCTGGTATATCGGATTACAGATTTTATTTTGTAATGTTGGACGATTCTAATAAGAGTAAGTAAAAAGCAAATATTTACTTATTGAATATTTTTTTTGCTTTGTAACAAGATAGTCCCATTGCAGCATTTGATCATGTTGTTTTTTCGTTTTTATGTATTTCCCTGCCATTGTGGGATTGAGGAAATTTGACGTGGAGCTGTCTGTACAAAGTCCATTTGATAATGAAATTTTCATTAACATTTTTCATTTGCAGAACAAAACATGACAGTCAACAAAATGCGTAGGCTAAGTCGCTACAAAAAGTTGGCAATTTTGCACAGAAATAAAATAAATAATTGTGAATATTTATGCGCAGTACTAAGCAATTCGTCCTTGTAACTTAACTTACATTCGAGAAAAGCATAAAATTAAAATAAAATTAAAAACTGAATAAGAAACAAAAAACTGTCTTAAAAGGTTTGTAAAAATAAAAATTGTGATATTATTAGCAGTAATTTCCAAGCCTCGTCGCGTCGGGAGATAGCTTGATAAAATTTCACTAGTATAGCCAAATCAATATTTGGTAATATTTATTTGCTAGAGAATAGTGTTGTTTATTTTTACAATAAATCCCTCTTTTTGCATAGGAGGTTAAAAAGAAAAAGACGGAACTGTAGAAAATAATATAATATTTTGACCATCTATAAAGTACCTAAACGTCATTATTATCATCATTCAGCAAAGAGATGATGCGGAAAGCCGCATCCAGCGGCTTTCCGCGACCTTCACCAGATCTAAGATCTACCTTGTGAGGGGCCTACCAATGCTGCGTCTCCAGGTATGCGATTGTTACTAGAGAACATTTCCACCTCAACTGCCGTCAGTCAACCCCGCAATGTACCCTGCCCACTGCCACGATTATATACCAATAAAATATTAAAGAAATTATATACAGTACACATATATACACACGCACACACGCTCCCACACACACGCACGCACGCACGCACGCACGCAATCATATCACAACGAACTAAAGACCAAACGATAGAGACCACTTTGCACAGTCAACAGCACGTCGGGCTATACAAAACTGTTAAATTTCTCCAAACCATTTTCAACCTAAGGCTATTCAATATAAAGTGCATAATCGGTTGGGAAAATTTGACAGCTTGTGGTAACCCAACGTGCTGTTGTCTAAACTATGCGGAACATTCAGAATGTCAATTTCGGGAGAAGTATTAGTTATTGAGTTTTGACACAACGTGGACGATATACAACGGGTGTAAAAGACATGAACAGTCAAACGAAAACCATGTATTCTGCTCACCATCATAACATTTTTCCTTCCCTTTACACTATACCTGGGAAATTGATAGTTACGATTTTATTGAAGGTCAAAGTCATAATTTTTTTTTTCATATTTTTATGAAAACATATTCTAAACATTATTTCTTAGTTATTGTCCAAAGAAACATTGTATTTTTTTTAGTATTTCATAACAAAAAATGGCTTCAAAACGTTAGCGTTTAATGTAGCTCACTCGATGCGCACGGACACAAACGAACGGGGCCGCCATCTGGCAAAAATATCACGGTTTTCCGAGTTTCATGCGAGTTGAGCGCTTTACGTTGCGCAGTACAATTTGCAGTATTTTTTAACACCAAAAAATAAAAATCATTTCCCAGCAATTATTTTTTGAAGTGTGTCTTATTTTGACGTATAGAATATTTTCACGTTTGACTGTTCATGTCTTTTACACCCTGTATATATACTCGTATACACTATAATCAAAACCCTATCCCTCATTAAGCATTTCCCCAAGCTTAGCCTTGAATCCTATGCACGCATAAAATATCAATGCCATCGAATTTTTTGCTATAGAATGGAGAGTTTGAGATGAAAAAATGAAAGGCGAGAAGAAAATGAAACGTTAACGTGAGTCTAAATAATGCCCTTGATTGTTTCCTGTTTTGAAGGAGAACAAGAAAATTATTGACAATGCCAAGATAAGGGTAAGTTTTCAAATATTCATGTTGTCATTTGTACTATGGTGCTAATAGGAAAGATAAGGGGTGACGGCTGAAGGCTGTATTAACAAAAGGTAGGGGTCGGAACAAAACGAAAGGTCCTAGTCAGGTAAAATTTGTAGCCCTTTAAATTAGGGATGTAACGAATATTCATGTTCGCATTCGTGATTGTTTGCACATTTTTATACTCGTACGCAAGATTTATTTAATTTATTCACGAATATCAACTTAAATTATTTTTAAATAAAAAAACCGCCTTCAAAACTAAAAACGGGAGAAATAAAAATTTTGTTTATAAAAATCTAAATGTTTTTTGAGGTCGGTCCCAAATACAAGTGACAACGTTTATTACAAATATTGAGGTTGGCACCGACCTCAAAAATAATTTAGATTTTTATAAACAAAATTTTTATTTCTCCCGTTTTTAGTTTTGAAGGCGCTTTTTTTTATTTAAAAATATATTTTTTTCTGCTTTTTAGTGTTTTAAGTATGTATAGAAATTTTCAGGAAACTACCTCAAGATCTTTTAGACACAAGTGATAAAATTACGATATCATCAATGTCAATTAAATTTCATTATTAGGAATAACTCAAAAACTACTCGTCAGATGTCGATAAAATTTAAATGGGACCCCATGACAAGCACTAGCTTCCAAAGGTCCAAAGAATCTTAAAAATCGGTCCACCCAGTAACAAGTTATAAGGTAACAAACATAAAAAAACCATACATTCGAATTGATAACCTCCTCCTTTTTTGAAGTCGGTTAAAAAGTGGCCCGGGATCACTAACTTTCGCCGGGAAGTCATCTATGCTTATGTCATAAAACTATATAAAACGAGACTAAGGCCCGTATTACAGAATGACACTCGGAAATCAATCATGCCTTAAGAATCGTTTGTCACTTTCTATCAAGCACAAAGTGAAAGAGACGTAGGACGCTCAAGTCGGCGTTCATTCTTGAGACTCCTTCTATAATACGTGCCTAAGTCTTTGCAATAAGTAATTTTATTTTATTAGAGTAGAAGTTCTTAGTTCTTAAGTAGTTAGAAATTCTTAATTCTTCGTCAAATTAAGAGAAAATTCGGTCTTGAACTACGAGAGAAAACATTAAAATATGAAGATGTAAAAATGCAAGTCAACCAAGAAAAATTCCTTTTGTAAGGTCCGCGCATGGTATTGGGGTTAAGTCACAAACATCGACCCAATAGTTAATGAAAGGAAAAAAATATTATTCTCTGCATGTAATGAACTTTATGAAATATTTAGACATAGTGGCAATAAGAAAAAAACCGGCCAAGTGCGAGTCAGACTCTCGCACGAAGGGTTTCGTATCTATAAAAAAATTATGTTTGTTATATGGGTGCCTTTCTTAAACATGTCTTTTTTTATTTTATTATTTATTTTTAAAGTGAATACTGTGAATATTTCAAGCGGCTGTCGTTATCAATATTGAGCAAAGGTAAGCAAAAAAATCACATTTGTTGTATCATCATAATTTCATTTTTTGGATTTGGATAAAGGCCTAGACCGAGTTTGTTATATGGGAGCCCCCTTAACTATTTATTTTATTTTGGTTATTAGTATTTTCTGTCAGAGCATTTCTGTTATCTGCCTTCGGTAGAAGACGTAAAGGAGAATTCGCGGCCAGAACTGAACTGAATTCCAGATACAGCGTTTAAAAAATGTTTTGATGATTGGCGTTTGTGTATCGTTTCTAATAACGAACATTTTGTGTATTATTGATCTTTTCCCGGTTCTTTCTTGACAGAGTAGTTTTTATTTATTTACCAACCTATAATAAATCGCTAGTCTTCTTCATCGTATCCTGATCTCAATTTATTTAGGTTGAGTGCATTATGTCTTGTTATGGACAAACTCCTTTGGATTTTGATATTAAATCTTATAGCCGGCGCCGGCGGTGACTCGTTGGTATTCTATTATAGCTGGTTTACTTACCGCCTCGCCATTGACCCCTGGGTGCTATGAGCTGCACAGAATCAGAAATGTCCTTCCAGGCGGATTTTACAACACTCACGGGATAAAAATCTTAGTCAAGTACTATAGACATGGTAAATTTGCAACTTATAAACAATCACGCTCATAATCCATATCTGGCATAAAGCCATATCTGGCATATGGGATTTATGGGTCAAACGGTAGTTACCTCACAGGTTGACAGACTATCGCCTACAAAAAAGGGGCATAGAATATAATCCAAAAAGTAACAAACATTCAGTTAACCAACACACAAAAGCCAGCACAGGACTGATGTTACACTCTGTTACTACTTAATTACTTAGGAGTCCGGGTAAATAATCAACAGTTTACTTAAAACGCTATCTTCTCGTGACTTATGAAGTAGGGTAATGAAGACCCTTCGGGCTGGTGATTCAGGGATTTCTCGCTCCGATAATAGGAGATAGCCTTAATCACGTCGCCAAGAGGTGCAGATTTTTTCTTCGACCCTTGTCCGGTGCTCGTGACTGTTTTTGCAGGCAGGACAAAAAGTTGAAAGAGCTGCGAAACTGTGTTTGGGGCAAATAATGGATTTAATTAATTTTATGCGAGCGCTTTTTGGATCTTGGGCTGTTTACTCCTTTTCGAGCGCCCTTGTGGCCTGAATGGCGTTTGAAGTTATTCTGGGCACAATTAGACGAATTGAATTTGGCTTCATTACATTTTTACTGTAGCTCTGATTAAATTTTTTAATCTTTTGAAGGGAAAGCTTATTCTTCATCTCATCTGATGGCAAACGACGATAACGCTGAAGTTAGAAGCGAGCTTCAACAGAATCCTTCAACAACTGGGACAGGATAAATAAAATTATATTTCCACACTCACACTAACCTAGCCCAAATTAAGAACTTGTGTTACATACATACATAGAATCACGCTCATTCTCCCACAAGGGGTTGAGCAGAGCGTTAGGCAACACTTGGTCACACATTAAGCCAAATCTGGCGGAATGGGTCATTCAGTCCCGGTTGCCAGCCTAAGGGGTAAGGAGAATCGACCTAAAAAATTCACAACCCACAAAATGCCCACAACCAGGACGATGTTACACTCCAAATAATCTCAGCAGACTGGGTCCGCCACAGCCTCATCTGTTCAGCTGGTAGGGTGTTCAGGTTGGGTCCCGTTGGATGTTATTCGGGATCTCTTACACCCGGGTTGGATGTTATTCGGGACCCTCGTGTTATGTTATAGATATTATTACTAGTTTATTTACAAAAATATCAAATTTATTCAATTAGATAATATTATTTTAAATACAGAAAATTTTATGATATACAAGAATGACGTGAACAAATATTCGTGTTCATCACATTAATGTTTTGTGCCTACCACTTCAGCGAGAGATTGTGTGAAAACGAGTTATTAAAGTACAAAAACAAATTATTTCTGAGTAATAAGGTACCAATTTCTTAAACAAGTTTCTGTACGTAAACAATATTCATACGCCACTACAGTAAATGCTGCAATGCAAAATAAATGCATTTCATTATTTCCTCTTCGCACAAACAAAAGATGACTAACACTATAGCCAACGCTAAAAGTATAACGGCTGATGTCAAAACTCTTGATAAATAGTATTCGGGAATTCGAGGACAATAAGCTTAATGTGTTTTATCTTTTAGTTCTTGGCAAAAACAAAATTATTAAAAGTGCTAACTGGTGTTAATAACCTATGATGGGTATTTTTTTTCCATATTCAAATGAGGTAACTGTAGCCAGCTTAGCCATTATGGTTTACGGCTTAATACAGTAACAAAAAAAATCTGGAGTGATTTCGTCTTGACTTTCTCATATACCGGAATCGAATCAAAAGTTGATAGAAACCTTATATTTTGATGTCATACATGCATGTTGGTTGGAATAAGTTAAAGCATAATTGAGTTATCGACCCACTGCGGGGACACAAGGCTTCTCCCTGTCGTGGAAGAAGGTTTAAGCAGTAGTACACCAAGCATTCCCAATCGGCTTGATGGATGGAGTGTAAGGTGATCAATACCTCTTTGTTTATCTTCTACGACACCCATTGGCTATTCTACTCCTGTCAGCATCACAGTGCGACCTATATTTCTTTAGTTTCGTTTATAACATTCCTATAAAGTTTTGTCCCAACACGTGTATTCTTGTAGCATACCGAACGCATATTTCGCCACGAACAAAGAAAGATATTTCTATTCAAATGATTTCAATAACTTTAAACCGTCGCCTCTTTGTCTTGTACACTGTGCCCTTTCTCTCTCTCTCTCCCAAGCAAATAGAACGTGAACTTCTGTAATTCTACAGAGTTCCGAGACCAAGTTTGGAATGTGCACATTTCTATATCTATCAAGCGCAAAATTAAGTTCTCTAAGAGTTCTGGTCACGTTTCCTACGAACTTTATAATAAGTTTTCACTAAACAGCCAACTTTCGGGCGTCCTTTGAATCCTTAAAATGAAGGAATGGTAATTACCATCTGGTTTTGTTATCGGAAATTTATGGATTAACTTGTAAGATGAGATTCGATTAACAAACCAATTAAACAAAAACATGTATGTATGTAGTAAGTTATATGCGTAGTAGTTCTCGGTTTGTCTAGAACTTCGGTAAGTTCTGTATATATCTATACTAATATTATAAAGCTGAAGAGTATGTTTGTTTGCACGCGCTAATCTCAGGAACTACTGATCCACATTGAAAAATTATTTTTTTGTTGAATAGTCTATTTCTTCAGAAAGGCTTTAGGCTAAAAAAATCCGACGTTAACGCGAGCGAAGCCGCGGGCGTCCACTAGTGAATAAAGCGTCTCTCGTGTACATTGCTTTATCGTGAATGCAGCTGGACAGACATAGAAGCCAGCGTAGTGGAATTCTAATGCAGGCCGCCTGACACCGTTTTAGTTAATAAAAAACAGAAATCTCGATCTTATTACTTCCTCGTATACGTAGTATATAGGAAGTCTTGTAATCGTCAAAAAATTCAACTTCGAGATTTTGACGGATTTACACGTTTTGGAATTCCCTGAGTACAAAAATATTTTTTTTGGAATTATGTCTGTGTGTCTGTGTGTGTCTGTGCGTTAGCACGATAACTCGAGCATGCTTTAACTTATTGCAACCAAATTTAACATGCATGTGTGACATCAAATTATAAGGTTTCTATCAACTTTTGAGCCATTGATCACGAAAGTTTAGCAACCAAGTGCACGGTCGGTACTCGGATGGGTGACCAAAATTTATCATGCCTGCATGACATCAAAATATAAGGTTTCTATCAACCTTTCAGTCGTTTCTGGTATATGAGAAAGTCAAGGGGAGGCCGCTCCCGATTTTTTTTTGAAAACAAGTTCTTTACTTCAATTTAATAGTTGATGCTGAAAATCGCTTGCAGTATTCATTTTAATAAATCCGAGAACTGTGACAGTTCCAAACTATTTACACAAATAGAATAATGCAAATCTGCATAGTTCCACGACTCGAGTCCTGCGACCGCGATTCGATTCTAGCACTCGGAATAGTTGGTGTATTCCGGAATTCTATTCGAATAAGTCATAGGTAAGTAAGGTTATAGTGGAATTGTTTCGTTAAGAATGTCGGATATTAGCATTATAGTTAAATATTTCAGGGCTTTAATTAAGACGGGCACATGGACGTGTCTATGTATGTATATTATTCATGCGCCGTGTAGGTACACATTTGAGCTTTGAATTTTAAAATTAAAGATTCTTTTAAGAATTAATGTTCTCTTAGATTTGCGCGAGCACTACACATTATAAATAAAACAACTTTTACGGATTTAACTCGCGTGTAATTAGATTTTACATGTTGTTATTATTGCCCGACGTTTCGTAACACTTTTCAGCGTTCGTGGTCACGGGATGACTAAAGATGTAGGTTGTCAAATTTTATGAAATAGTTAAATCTACCGTCACTTTAATTATTAATTTGGAGTGTTCCGTTTCACGCAAACGGAGCTCACGGTGTCATTAGGTCTTGCTGTGTGTTGGTTTGCCTGAGTTTTAATAATTTTAATTACTGGATCCCAAGCAGGTGGTACGGCCCAACCATCTTCTCTATTGAAATTTGGGTGTTTCTTTATTTCAATAGCCTCGCGCAACATCCTTGGGATGTATCGACGTTCCTTGGCGAGAATGTGTGGTTTATCGAACCTTATATAATGATTAGGCCCTTCTTGCGTATGTTCACACACTGCAGACTTCGTTTCGCGCCTATGTTTTATGTCAGCTATATGCTCCTTCACCCGGGTGCCTATGCTTCTCTTTGTTTGACCTATATACGAGAGCCCGCAGTCGCAGTCCAACTTGTATATACCTGCATCTTGAAAGGGTATATTACACTTGACGGGTCGTAGAAATTGGTTAATCTTCTTTAGCGGCTTAAAGTAAGTCTTACTTACTACTACTTACTTCAAAAAGTATAAATATAACATATTATTAAAATGTGTGCTAGGTACCTGCTGTACTGTTTGAAGTCGGTGCCAAGCCAACTAGCTATTCTATAGGTCCACCTGCCACATCACATTCATTGACCACACCATCCCGCGATTGCGACCGACCGAACGCGCCAGCTTAGGTGATGAGGGGTTCGTGGTGCTTCGATTAGCATGGCTTGGCACCGGGCTCAAACAGTACAGCAGGTACCTAGCACACATTTTAATAATATGTTATTTTTATACTTTTTGAAGTCGGTTGGACTTTTTGTTTTAAAGTTGTTTATTATAATATCATTGTTTTTCATAACATATAGTATACTGAGAAACAGACAGTGTTTGGCCGGCTCCAAACAATTTCGAACACCAAAACAAAAATACACACATAAATCAAAAAAGCGTAGGGATCTTCCGCGGCACGTGCCTACTTAATCTCTAAGCTCACTCTACACATGTGGCAGACACTATATTCTGTTTGGTTTTTCGACGTCTTGATACAAGGAAATCTACATAGTGAATTTTGATTAATTTGAAAATACCAGTCAATACAAACACCTCTTGTTAGAGGGCCAGCATTGAAATCGCGAAAAAAAAAATCAGTATAAAGTGTAAAAGTACTTGCGCAACTAAAGTGTTTGGAACAATTATTAATTTTTTTGGCGGTTTTGATGTTGGCAAAGAGTTTTGAGTTTAGCAAGATTACAGTTGTTTGTGTAAATTGGCACCTTAATAATGTAATACGGTTGAAAAATCACGGTACAGAAAACAGCACGTTGGGTTACCACAAACTGTCAAATTTTCCCAATCGATTATGCACTTTATATTGAATAGTCTTAGGTTGAAAATCGTTTGGAGAGATTTGTCAGTTTTGTATAGCCTGACGTGCTGTTGACTGTACATAATTTTAAATCTATTCTTATACGAGATTTAAGCAACACAAGAAGTACGATGAACAAGCTACAAAAGTGTTAATTGATCTAAAACGCATATTAACGTTTCGAGTTCAGTCACTTCACGTGTTGGCAGCGACAGTTGACAGTTGTTTTTTCTTTGATTCGATGTTGATGAGGAAGTCGAATTCAATACACGAGTATGTGTTGCCAGTCAATGAGTAAGATACAAGCATCAGCTACTAAGTGTTCTCATACCTTAAAGTCAAATATATTTTTGAAAAAAAACGCTTGTAATATATTAATTTTAATAAGATACTACTAACGTTTAATACACACAGGGCTTTGGCCCCAAAACATAAGGTACACATAAAGTAAAAGTAATATCATCATCAACAGCTCATATAATGTCCCCACCGAGGGACTCGAGCCTACCCCACATTAGGGGCGATTAGGCCTTAGTCAACCACGCTTGCCAAGTGCGGGTTGGTCGACTTCACACACAACCTAAGAATTTCTTCATAGGTGTGTGCAGGTTTCTTCGCGATGTTTTCCTTCACCGTAAAAGCGTCGATTAAACGTACAGTCGACCAAATTGAATCATGACCCACCTTAAGATCATTTTCCTACAGTCACTCTATACAAAGTAGGATGAAATTCGCTTGAACGTAAATTTCTAAGTAACGAACCTGTTATCAATCTGTTAGACACTGACAGTGGCAAATAAATATGGCTTTTTAAAATTTGTTCAGACTACTACTTGACATCTGACACATAACGTCATTTTGTTTTTAAAAATATAATAGTTATTCCATTTTCTCAGTAGGGAAAAGAGTTTAGATTATGAACGACATCTTATTTAAAATTCCAATTTAGACTTTAGTGCAGTGATAAGAAAGATTAAAATTGCATAGATCTCTGACCCGTAATGACGCATTTTTATTCATATTTAAAACGTACTAAGTGCAACACGCATGATAGCGAAGAAAACCTAACTAAATTTATGATTCTAAAAGAATGATCGGCCAAGTGGGTCATGATTCAGTTGGTTCGACTGTACTTAAGAATTCAAAATTTGAAAACACATTGGTACGTGGCGGGGTTCGAACCAGTGCCTCCTGGGTAGGAGACGACGCTCTTACGCACTACGCCACCGACGCTTCAAAACTAATAATATTGATACATATTTAACAGCGGACAGCTGAGAGTCGGTTGCACGTGTGACTAGCATGGTATAGGCGTGTAATGAGAAAAGATGATAATCATGTGATAAAGATGATGATGAACATAAATATGGACGAGTATAGAGGGAGAGAAAAACTGAAGAAGAGATGGATAAATTGTGTGAAAGATGATATGACAAAGAAAGGAGTTAATGCTGAGATGACGGCTGACAGGGATGTTCGAAGAGAAAAACGTATTACGCCAACCCCAAATAAAATTGGAAGCATGGCAGGCAAAAACTTCCCCTTCTATATTTACGCATTCTTATGATAACAAAAAAAAACACAAATATAAAAAAAATATTCTGGTCCCAAAAGGTCATCCTTGATAAAATTACGTCCACATTATTAACACAGACTACAGTAAGGGGACACATGAATTTCCTCATAAGCCTTATTAAAATGTTTCACTGCAACACAGCGGTTGTATTAGCTATCTATAAATAAAGCGACACATTGTCGAGTGCTGCTCGCGTCGTCGGTAATCCCCCATACTTGCGTCTCAGACATTTCCATAATTCCACATTTTTGATTCGTTTGTTAAGTGAAAAAGTAAGATGCGTTTTAGAAGCTTCACACCTGTGAAGGTATACACCAAACAAATTTCTGACAGGAACATTCAGATTGAAGGTAATCTAGTATCCTATGTGGAATCTCCTTTCGTCTGTGGGCTGGGGCGTCTAGATCCTAAAACAAGCTGTAAGAATAAAAACTCACAGCCGCTATTATCCCCTTAAGTCTTAGAAGAGATTGAGCCTCTTCATATTGTTTCTTACCCGTTTTTTTTTAAAAAAAAGGCGAATCAAATGACTCTATGGGCAAAGATTACTGACCTGCAAGGTGCTTCGAGGTGTGTTCTGAGGAAATATTTTTTATGATGCCAACAGTCTTTCTACATTGCTACTATTCATCGTCTCACATTGGCACAAATTTGATCGCGTACTGTACGTTCCAGAAGCAATTTAATTCCGCGTACCTACGCATGTTGATTGTTTTAGCAATATAATATTATGACTGTAACCTTATTACACCGGGGGACGAGCCCGAGCTGCATCCACTGACTCGGGATATGCTTCATTGTACGTTTACTGGTGTCGAACCACTGTAAGTTTTTATGCTGTGGTATTAGTATTTGAAAGAAACAAATTTAATGAAGAATGGACATTTTCAAATGAAGATCTCGATCATGGTTTTACTTAGCAAGCCAAAACAAAAATAAATCTCCGGGGAAAGGGTGGTGATAGCAGCCATGGTATACGAAGTTCCCATACTAAAAAATCTTCTAATTAGGTGGGTATATACGTTTATTAAAATGAAAAATAGAATGTAATGAAATCGTGATATTACTATAACTATTAACTTCGTCGGTAATCTATATTTTAAAGGCAATTATTTGTTCATCTATTATATAAAAATAAAAGTCCTGACTCAGTGTCTGACTGATCAACGCCCAGTCCATACCCTTGGACCTAGATAGCTGAAGTTTCGCACTGAGGTTCCTTTTATGATGTAGGCAAGGGGTAAGGCTGGATTTTTCGAAAGTCAACCCCTAAGGGGGTAAAATAGGGATGACAGTTTGTATGGAAATCGGTTATTTTATAGTTAAATCCATTAAAATTGGTATATGGACTTGCATAAAAAAATCAAGAAAGGGCTATTTTAAGATTTCTTAACATTCAACTCATGAAATAGGGGATGAATCTAGGAGGCGAATAACTTTCATCTAGGGCCTAAAGGTAAGTTTGTATGGCAAATCCGTCATTTTTATAGTAAAATCCATACAAATTGTTATTGGCTTGCCGGTTAAAAATTATTAATGATGTTGAAGGTACCGTTTTTTCGAATTTTAATCCGGACGAAGTCGCGAACAAAAGCTAGTGCTAACATAAAAGGATAACTATTTTTTACACATAAAATATCCAGTTAATTTTACTTCCAGGCCATTATTCTCAGGACTTAACATCAATTAAGCTTATAAACTTCGCAGGCCAATATTTTTTGATAATTATGATAAATTCGTGTTCTGGAACAATTTTTTTGCGGTCGAACAGAAAAAAAGAAAATAGTACTATTAATCCGATTAGTCGTACACTGAGTCGAATCTTGTAATAAAAAGATTAAGGCATATATTCTACGATTGAAATAATCCAATTGTCAAAAGAAAACTCATGAAAATAATACCAAGTTCCAAAATAAATACTTTCTTAGGTATTCTGAAAGACATGAAAACGTACAACAAATCTCGAGATTGTAATCAGGTTTTTAATATTTATGATTAAAGGAAAGGTTTAAGTAGATAATAAATCGCGCAAGTTATTCTTTCAACCCCAAAAATAATTGAATGAAAAGAGTTACTCAAACGAAAAACATGATTAAGTAATTAGTTTCAATTCCAACTGAAATTAAAAGAGTTATAAAAAATCAAACCGACTGTATAAACTGTATAATTCATTTAATTATTAACTGAAAATGGAAAAAAAAAGTTTTATTTTTTAAGAAATCCAAAAGTAAATGTGACAACTTTTTTTAAGGTCGGTTCCAGCTTTAGTGTAAAATAAATATTTAAATGAGTAACTACTGTATATTTACACAGTAGGTATGATATCAAAAAGAAATCCAGAATACTATGAAGGTGGCACCAACCTCACAAAAAAGCTGACATGTTTACTTTTAGGTATGTGTGCAACATAATTTTTTTATTATTCTGTTACAATTCGACCCACTGCTGACACTCAAGGCCTCTCCTTATTATCGAAGAAGGTTTAGGCAGTAGTCCACCACGCTCGTCCGATATTACAACTTCTTCCGCATGGAATGGTTACTTTTAACAGTTTTTTTTTGGGGTACTTATTTTACACTAATCAATCATACACATGTTTATGTAGATACTTTATACATTTAGCTTGAATTGAAAGTTTCACAGTTTTATCTTCGATAACGACGAAAATGCCCGTGTTGGATTTCAGATTTTGTCATCTCTTTTGACCCTTTTAGGGCTAAAATTGTGAATATCCCGAAACAGGTGTCAACTCATTTATCGATAGGAGTACTCCTGTGAAATTTTGAGTAAAATAGTCTTAATAATCTTGTAAAAAATCCGGCCTTGCCTATTCCTTGTCTACGTCATAAAAGGAACCTCTGTGCAAAATTTCAGCTATGTAGGTCCAAGAGTATGGGCTGGTAGTTTATCAGTCAGTCAGTCAGTTTGGACTTTTCTTTACATATAATAAGATTATTGCTTACGAAGTCAAGTAACAAAGTTTTTCAAGTTGTAATTATAAAATTATGAAATATTTTGTTCCTATTTAAAGAAGTTTATTTCCCTATTTGTTTAAAATTTGCTTGGGCGAAATATTATTCCTCTGAAAAAAAAAACTGAACAGTTTATTAGCTCTCAGAACAATCAAAAAGAATACAATATGCCTTGAAAAATATTCTTAATAAAGTATTTACCAAAGAGAATGGGACTATATCAGAATCGTAAAATCTTTTGGCAATCGTCATAGACTATTATCAAGAGACAAACAAATAGATGGAAACATACGTTTACTTTTTCTGTCGCACCCTACGTTATTTTTATCATTTTTGGGCTTTAAAATACTGCCTGGACTGCTGAAATAATTATTTTGTCCCGCAACGGTGGTAGGTTTTGTGATGATTCAAAAATACTTAGCGAAGTCCATTTTGATTTTGCTAAATATGATAATAATGTAAAAAAAATATTCATCAATATTTGTTCATGAGAATGGATTCTGTATGCCTGCAGAATTTTTGTTATTAAAACTTTTATTAATTAAGACCTGAATTTTAAAAAAGTGTGAATAATTATGCATCATTGATTTGCATTATTTTTTTATTCCTAAAAATCTTGTCGTGATCTGTCGAGGATTTTTGGGGAGGCTTACCGAGCACTAGAACTCGCCGCTGCTAAAACGCTGAGTTTACTTGAATACTCAACGGCTGCAACCCCATCATTACTAAAATTATGGGGTTGCAGTTGATAGTTACCAACTAGAGTAATTTTCTACAAAGATCCATGTTACTAACACATATTATGAACTTTGGTCTGAAATAAAGTTGTTTTATCTAGTAATTTCATTTAAAAAAAATAACATTTAATAAGGCACATTTTTTAAAAAAACTTCGAATCCAAAATAATATGATCGATTCTCTTTTTGATGCATGGAACCCTAGAAATCCGACAAGATACTTTCAACTTTCGTTATTGTCCAAGTTATTCCTGCTAATGAGTTTCCATCCAGAACGTGACAAATAACCGAACACGGGAACTAACGCAGACGTACTATTCCGTTCCCGTATGTAGCCAAAGCATGTCTCCAGGGAAGACTTTCAGTCAGCTTTTGTCCGGGGGAATGGAGTATTTCAGATTGATACCTCTAGCGCCACCAGACGACATTTGAGTGCTTTTTTATGTCAAATACGTTCTGAACGCTCCTGGGTATATCATAACAGGCGGGTGTTTATTTTCTATAGAGTCAGTCTTGGTTTGAAGTTTGTAGGTACAGAAGTTCGTTTTTGCTATTTCCATTTGAATTGAGAATACTTGATTCGAGAGCTTGTGTTGATCAAAGAAAAATAAAGCTACTTAATATTAAATGCGAGGAAACGGGATGTGCACCGGTTCACCCTTGTTCGGTATAACAACGTTTAGTCGAAAATCACTCCTTCGAACAATGTTTAAGAAAATAATCACTTTGTATAATATCGATTAACATAATTTTCATTTCATCGAATGTTTATTTGCGATAGCAACATTTGCGCTATTGATCAAAAAGTATAATGTTCAATTGATGTATTGTTCAGGTGGTATAATATTTATTTCATCGAATGTTCATTTGAATAATAGGTTAGCGAGGAGCGAAGCGACGAGCGAGTTAGGTTGATATGAACACAGCGCAGCCAGAAGCGACTTTAGGGCGTTTTCACTGAATTATTACTGAACTGAATATTCGATACGATCTTTCGACTAAATCATTATTAGTCTAGTTAAACATTAGGTTAAATAAAATTAGTGCATTGGAAAATTCGGTGAAATGAAATTATGTCAAAGAAATAATTATGCTAAATAAAATTCTACCAATTAAATATTAGGTCAAATGAATTTATGCGAAATGACTTTATTGTAACTAAAATTAGCCGAAACGATTTTCGACTAAGCGTTGTTATACCAAACAAGGGTAAACCATGTGCACCATGTTCATTGACAGGTTGTAACTTGTTCCCCCTTATTATAAAACATGGTCTAAAGTTAGTCATGATTTACTGATGCTGTCACTTTTATTTGCTGCACGAAAGACAGAGTTAGCATCAGTTTTGAACCGTGACTATCTTAAGTATAGTTTTATATTAAGGGACCTAGAATTTAATGCCTCTTTTAAGTAGGCGAATGGCTTCTTTTTTAATTTAACCACATGGCAAACAAGCTGCCGGCCCACCTGATAGTAAGTGGATACCGTCGCCTATAGACAGTTGCAATAACAAGGATAAAATCACTTGATATTGCAAGTGCGTTGTCATCCGGAGACTTACCATTTCGAGTTATTACACTGGCTACCTTTCTCTTCAACCCGTAGCAAAGCAATCTGTTTCACGGCTGAAATAGGAAAGATGATGTATGAAAGGGTTCTCTAATGTTTCGCACACAATTCATTGGCAAATTACCATTTCGCAAGCAACATTTGTCAATGTTTCATTACGCAAACTAATGCTTTAACAATGACATCAAAACGCAAACATCCATATGATAAGCAGTCATTTCAAAAATGCATTGTTAATTAAATTTTTAAAAGACATACTGACATATCAACAAGTTACAAAAACCAAAAATGTTATTTTACAAATGATTTGTTTGACTAAATTTCAATTACAAACTTTTTGTTTACTAAAATTTCAATTCGCTAATTTTCAAATTAACAAGTTACAAAAACCAAAAATGTTATTTTATAAATTTCAATTACAAACGTTTAGTTTACTAAAATTTAAAAAAAAATATTTATTTTAAAAATAAAATGTTGTTGTTTACTAAAATTTCAATTTGCTATTTTTCAAATACAGTAAAATCGCCCTCAAATCGCTTCAGGCACTCGCCGGCCGCTGCCGCGAAACACTCGCTTCGCTTGCTCGGCTTGTGCGCTGTTTTCATGTCAACCTAACCCAGAAAACGATATGCAAGCAAGCACGCAGCATGCAAGCAAGCATGCAAGCAAGCATGCAGCATGCAAGCAAGCATGCAGCATGCAAGCAAGCATGCAGCATGCAAGCAAGCATGCAGCATGCAAGCAAGCATGCAGCAAGCAATACAATGCTCCGCTCGCTTCGCTCGCTCCGCTATGCGTGGTCACAAGTCTAACCTAACCTAACCTAGGTTTATTTTCGTACTCATGGTTTTTCTTTATAGCGGGGGGCCTCAGTTACCATTTTATTAAAGAAAAATTGGTCAATCGTTATGTTTTTAGTGTGAAAAGTTAAGAAATGATACGGTGCCATACCATAAATTGCCTAATGTCTTTAGACCAAGTAACCATATTATTAAAGAAAAATTGGTCAATAGATCTTTGTCGTTTAACGTATTTGTGTTAGGAAAAATTGACTAAAGTTCTTTTGCAAAATGACAATATATGAAACAATTACTTGGTGAGATGTAAAGTTTGTGAAACATAAATAAATCGAACGTTGGTTTGCGAAATGATCACTTTGAATTTCGTTGCTTGTCATCTGTAAATTTGTTTAATAACTGTTGACCAACCGAAGGGGAACCGTATGAAAGGTTGTCAACTTGTCACTAGTTTGAGGCACTCCATGTCCCATACTGCCTAGTATGATTTTATTTGAAACCAAATGTTATTTAAGGCTTTGCATTACCCTTTTTGGGATTATCAGCGTGATTAATAATAATAATAATATTAACACCTTAAGAGGCTCGCGTTAGGTGGTTGGATCAAGAGTCAGATGCAGAAGGCAGTACTTCTAGACACGGCCCGTATAGTGAGAAGGTTCCTGTCTCTGGAACCTTAACCACCGGTAGCCGGGACCCTGATCTTGCTGCCGATGGGGAACTGCATTTTTGTATTTTTAAATGTTATATTTTTTTGTGTTTTGTTGTAAAAATTTAATATTTAAAAATGTAATTTATTATGTATTTTAAATGAAATAAAATGGAAATAATAATAATAATATATTTTCACGCTTACACCAATTATCTAGCCCGAAGTAAGTATCATTCAGAACTTGTGTTACGGATACTAGATCGGACATTTTTTTATATACATAACATTTTTTTAGATATTTTTATATATAAACTTAAATAAATATATAAACAACCATGACTCGCAAACAAATATTCGTGTTCGGCACACAAATATTTGCCGCTACCAGGACCCGGACCGCTTGATGTGTAGGCAGCTATATTCATCGTATTTTTCTTATTTGACTCTAATCTTACTTGAAGAGAGTCCCTGCACTTAATGTCGTCTCATTATTAGTCTTGATTTTAACGTCAACAACAATACGAGGCTACATTTGTATCGGCACGGAAACGCATGTAGGGACCGTGTCATCGAAATCGGTCCCATAAATAGCCGCATACGATCCCTACATCCCGGGCGATATTCTAGATTTGTCAAGGTAATCCGTTGTGAGCCTGCATTAATCTTTGCTAGGCTTCCGCTGTACAAACAGGCCGGGGTAAACAGGGTCCGTTAATTATACGGAACTAAACAAACAAATAAGGAAATTACTATGATGCTGATAAAATTTTGGCTGACATTAAATATCTTGGAAATATCTAGCCTAGAGTTGCATTGTAATTGGGTTTATTATCTGTGGTCTACCTGCGAGGTTCACCTTGGTGTTCTATGGTTAACTTTTTGTTCACTTGGTTCATCTAATAGGCAAACCACAGGTAAATATATTATGTAAAATGTAGTACCTTTCTCTTTATATGTTCTTTTTTTCGTAATTTGTTAAAAATCTTATTTATATTACTTAGTTGTGTTTGAATGATATTGCTGTTGTTGCAGCATCACCTGGAATCAGCAGTATACACAACTTCTCACCAAATTACAGAATAGGCGTAGTATTTGGGCTCATTGAATAGTTTATTTATAGATGATGAGATGATAAATGTATTTCTATTCTATTTTATGATCAGAGCCTCTTAATGGAGGAGAAGAGAGTATTGAGAGGTATTCTTTTGGGAACAGTTGCTTCGTACTGCAGGGAAAATGCGTAAATGCAATTGACCTCTCTGATAAAAACGGATGCGTAGTGTTAAGAAGGAAGACGGATGGTGGTATTAGATAAAAATATCCTAAGAACGCTCTCCGTTATATATATGGTAGGTATGGTATTTATTTCATAAAAAGGCAAAGTATAAGACTCCATTCCTCCTAACAATAAGTAGAAGTGAAGTCCAAATGCAAAAGATAAACCGCCGTGCTAGCCACTCTCGCCTTGCCGACCTGCAAGTGTACTGGCAGCGAATTATGTTTCTTGATTGTGTTGAAATAGAAATAAGCTGCATCATAGAAATAACGAACCATCATTAAATGACAGTTTTGAGTTGTCTCGTCAAATTAATAATAAAATATGATAATTACTACTACACGGCACATAAGATGCCAATATGGGCTGCATCATAAATGGGTGATAACGTTTGTTTTTGCTTCCAAAACCCTCGCCCAGCTTGGGAAAACACATAATGGCGAATAATAAAAGATTTTACGACCCATGAATGCAGCAACAGATAGAGCTAGCCCGAGGACATGATTTAGTATATTTATATCAAGTAACAAGTCACAGACGGGAGCGAGTTTTCAGAAAACTCAAAAGTGATCATTCGACCCATACGGAAATTATTTTTTGCATCATCCGACTTTTTCTATACTTAAACGGTGGTTTCTATACTTAAATAAGTATACGGCCTTAATGGAAAGCGGTCACCATAAAAGCTTGCTTATAGCATGGTGTTATTCCCTGCGGAGCTCTGAAAAGTTACTCGACGTCAAAAACAATATGATGTATATAAATGTTTCAACTTACGCTACGGTTAGCGGAAATAGATCTCTTTTAGAGATAATCATTTATTCATTTATTTCAGGCAAAAACAGTAATCTTAAAATAGTGTTATATTAATGTAAGCTCACCTTATAAAGGAGAGCTTCCTAGAAAGTTGCACGTCCTCTCTTGTTAATGTTATGAGTATTTATGTGTACAAAGAATATATACAAAGGGATAATGTTGTTTAACTGTGATCTTCTGGAATATATTTCCTAAGGAGGAGCTCGCAAATGTCATGTTTTATATAATCTCAATACGCTATTATAACTCGTGGCGATATTATATACTCTTTGACCTTTAATAAATGTACAGAAGTAATTGTCTACAAATACAATATGCAAGTCATATATGCTTCGGAAAAACAGTTAGCTCGTCGGTCCCGATTACAACTTTTTATGATAAGCGATCTATGGATCTGCTGTTGGGCAAATATCTTTCCGTGTGCTTTTTTATGACGATGAAAAATCCATTTAGGGACCGTATCGCAACATTGGTTCGCAACACTCCGACGTCAATGTCTGTGTCCAAATCACTAAAACCACCGATTCCTCCCTTTATTTGTAGGGGTGTTTCGGGATCAGTTTACTTAAGTACGTCTTGTCAGGGTACGTTTGTACCCTGTCTTCCTATATGTGTCTTACCATTACCATCCTTATCATTTTCTTAATTGATTATTGTGGTAACTGTGTAAATCTCGCGGTACTAATAAAATTCATTAATAAACCTTTAATAGGTAGTGGCTTAACACTAGCAGACCTGGTAAACAAATTACTTTTATACGACGGCATCGATTGCTGCCGTCTGGGTCTTAATTCGCTGCTAACTAATTTTGAACTTTGCTGCTTCAATATAAATACTCGGTTAGTGAAAGATTTTTCAACGGCTTATAAAATACGAGTACGTATGGCTCTAAACCTTCAACTTTAAGAAATTTGCCTGGGCCAACATTATACAGTTGTATAATATATAAGAGTTTATCTTACTAAATAATCCACGAATTAGTAATGACGAGGACTATCGACAATGTTCAAATGATTAACATTGTATATAACGACTGAGAAAGAACAATTTAATAAAAGACAAAAGAACCACTATAGAAAATTGTCGAAATGAGCCATTTCCTTTAAAAATTCATAAAGTCATTCCTTTGATTCTCTGGCCTTTATCGAGAAATCGATTGTCGGAAATAATACAGCGCGATTGATATCTGAAAATTGGCTGTTGTCGATTTATTGACGTCGTGAATAGATTTGATAAAAATTTGACTAAAGATTCATCCAAATTTGTATCAAATCTATTCACGATGTGAAAAAAATCGACTTGACTAGATAGTCTAGTATGAAGTAGTTTGCCAATAGGTGGAGTCATTTGCTGTCCTTTGTATATAAAAAAAAACATTTCTAGTTCCGGCCATGCGTTGCTGTGGTAATTTCATACTACTGACCTATAACATTGTATCTGTAGTAAAAAAAATATGACTACTAATCAAGATAAAAACTATCCTATCTCTCAAGTTGGATCAAACTGCACACGGTGTACAAATTTGATTAAAATCGGTTAAGTAGTTTAGGAGTCCATCGCGGACAAACAAAGTGACACGTAATTTATATATATTAAGATTTTAGATATTTTTATAAATAAACTTTAATAAATATACAAACAACTTTAACTCGCAAACAAATATTCGTGCACAAATATTTCCCGCTACCGAGATTCGAACCCAGACCGCTTGATGTGTAATCAGCTATTATACTGAGCACTCTTCTACGACGGCGTCGTTAACAATTAATTCTCACAATTATTAATGTTTACAATTCTATATACTGTTTACTTCATATAATATGACAATATTAAGAAAGTTCGGGTACATTTTTGCATCAGTCTCCCGCAATAATCTGTTGTACCTAACATAACTAAATATTATTATAGCATAGATATAAGAACCTGTACTGATTATAAATAATATATTATTATTATTATATATTATAGGAACTTGCTCTAAGTTGAAGCGCCTGGCATTATGGCATAATTTTATCGTATTACGTGACCACTGGAAGATTTTTTCTGGTTTTGGTACATATTTTACACATAAAAACGTATATCCGCATGAAATGTTGGCCTTCTGCTTTTTAGACACCCTGTCATAACTTATGAATCACAAAACCGGACAACCATCCATCAACGACAAAAGCTTTTGTCAACCATTAAATCATAACACATTCTTCGAAAACAAAGCTTTTTAACTAACGACGCTGCTTTATTTTGGTCTGCACTTTCAAAAGAACGTAATAATGAATTATTTAAACATTTTTCGCAATCAGATCACAGTTTTGATGTCTCGCCATAAATGTTTGTAACTTATGTGTTTTTATAACTTTTGTTAGAAATGTTATTGCTACTGATCATGCAAGTTCGTTTCCTTATTAGTGTTATTATTTCCATTTTCGTCCATTTCGACACAGTCCGGCTTAGGGTATACCGCCACTTTATTATATCGACCGTAAAAAGTTGTGTTTAATATCCTTAGGTTATGTTAGTGCTAGTAACTATAGAACATCAACATTTTTCGTGGAAACGACGAGAAGCGTGTAATGATGTTGGTATTACAAGTGTCTACTTCGATAAGGGCATACTACAATCGGACCGTAAACTTATTTGTCAGCCTTCGTTTTATGTATCAGATCATATAGTTTTGATGCCTTGTCGTCAATATTTGGAAGTTTTTGTATTTATTTATTTTACTTAAATAAAAACCAAATTTTGTGAGGTAGAGATAGGAACACGAGCAGCTTAGTTGAGCTTTAGGTTGATGACTTTAAGCGTCATTTTTATATACGAGTCGCGAAAAATAAATTGCTTATTTTATGTATACACGTCCACAAGGTGATGCAAAATCAGTTTAATCAACACTCATGTCACAATATTCAAATTACAATCTCAAAGGTGAACATAAAGTTACATTAATTGTACTCTTTAATACAGATAATTTAAATTATAAAAATAACCACCTGTAACTGACCAATAGAACACCGGTTCGACTTTGTGCCACGGGCGCATCCAATACGCGCCGGCAGCGCGCCCGAAGCAGGCCCGATGCGCTGTCTGGCCTGCGAAGGCCTGCGCCCTATGTTACAGTTAAAAATAACAAACAAAAGGCAACACAGGAAGGCAAAGGTATCTAACTCATACAGAGAATTAGACTCTGCCAGACATTGTGCAAAAAGCCACTCAGATAACAAATAGGTAGTTTGTTGCCAGAAAATCAAAAAAAGCATTGCAATCACTTTACTGAAAAATCGGGAGTGTTATCCCCTTGACTTTCTCGTATACTGAAAACGACTCAAAAGTTGATAGAAACCTTATATTTTGATGTCATACGTGCATGTTAAATTTTCGGTCTCCCATCCGAGAACTTTCATGATCAAAAGTTGATAGAAACTAAATTTGGTTGCAATAAGTTAAAGCATACTCGAGTTATCGTTCTAACGCACAGATACACACATACACAGACATAATTCCTAAAACTATATTTTTGGACTCAGGGAGGTCCAAAACTTGTAAATCCGTGAAAATCTCTAGGTCAATAAAATTTTTTTACTATTACAAGACTTCCTCTATTCTACGTATGCGAGAAAGTAAAAATTGTTTAGAAGTATAACATTATTCTAATTATAATATTAAATTCACGCGCAATATTAAATTAAGCGCGTTTTGTTGAATTTATGTATGAGTGTCGATAAAGTACTGCACATAATAATTTTAAGCTCCTAATTGTGTATTAATGACGCCTAATTTGTGACTTACATGATAAACCCGGTACCCATACCAGAAGCTCCTGGAATACTAAGTACTGCCTGTTTCTCTAATTTTGTCACTTTATGTTAACATGCTACTAGCTAATCAAGTTAATACCTAAGTAATCATTATCTCATTTACTAATATACGCAAAACACGCCAGTATTATAAGGTAAATGAAACCTTTGTAATGCTCATTATGTATAGGCTGAGGCTTTGATGCGAGCGGGAAGAGCGGATATCAGATCGTCAAGTTTTTGCTCATGAGGGATTTATATGACATGTAATAACGGCTTGGTTTAATAGGCTTAGTGGTGGGTATCAAGAGTTAAATTAATAAGTTCATTAATGTGATTAATTGAATTATATAGAAATGATTTTACAACATTAATTATTATTATAAATGAACCAAATGCGTGGGAGTAATAACTGCCCAAAATTTCCGCATGTAAAACTGTAATTTTAATTATAGTGTTATTATTTATGGACCTGTGATGATGTTGTGAAATTATTACCAAATTGTAAGCTGTGGAGTTCCATAGCCACTTCTTCTCCATCTCAGCATAATAATAATTATTTCGTCCCGTAATGGTGGTAGGGTTTTGACGATTTAAAAGTGCTTAGCAAAGTCCATTTAGATAAAGAGCTTTTTCATTTAATTTCATTAGATTTTGACAATTTTTCCAGAAAAATGTTTGCTAAATATAGGGGAAAACAGAAAAAAGACAAGGATAATGTGGAAATTACTGATGAAAGAGGAGGACGGAAGATGAAATTAATAAGGTTAAACTAACCCGAATAAAATTAGGAGACGATAGAGAAAAAGGGAGAGCAGACAGGTATAAAACCTGTTCAGTGATTAGCAATCCGAACATAAAACAATGCAAAACCGAAGTTTCATTTGCCAGATGCTCAATTGCTCATCCTTATTGTCTCCTACCCTGTAGTGTAGAGCACTAGAAAGTTTCTGTACCAACAGCAAAAAACATACTACAAGGAGAGTGTTATTTTCAGAAGTTATCTCCTGTAAGAAGATATTCTCGGGACGGATGTCTTCCTTTGTTTAGTACTCAAACGACTAATATCTTACTGAAGGCCGAAGTACATTGCTAAGACAATCTTATATTACAGGAAAATAATACTAATTAGTATATTTTTAATATATATAAATTACGTGTCACGTTGTTTGTCCGCGATGGACTCCTAAACTACATAACCGATTTTAATCAAAATTGTACACCGTGTGCAGTTTTATCCAACTTGAGAGATAGGATAGTTTTTATCTTGATAAGTAGTCATATTTTTCTTTACTGCAGATACAATGTTATAGGTCAGTAGTATGAAATTACCACAGCAACGCGTGGCCGGGACAGCTAGTCTTAATATATATAAAATACGTGTCACGTTGTTTGTCCGCGATGGATTCCTAAACTACTTAACCGATTTTAATCAAATTTGTACACCGTGTGCAGTTTGATCCAACTTGAGAGATAGGATAGTTTTTATCTTGATAAATAGTCATATTTTTCTTTACTGCAGATACAATGTTAAAGGTAAGTAGTATGAAATTACCACAGCAACGCGTGGCCGGGACTAGTTAGTATAATATAATAATATCTTCATTGCCAGTAAAAAAATATGATTAATTAATCTTTAGATTTAAGAGTCAGGGGCATGGGGCATATTAAAAGCTCTTGTCTTGACTATCTATTTGTCATAAAAAACGTGAATGAGTTGTGTGTACTCCAATAGTGATATGTGAATGTATCAAAATAGTGATGTGTGTCACAAAAAAATTGTTTAGAAGTATAACATTTTTCTAATTATAATATTAAATTCAAGCACTAAGTTTTATAATAATTATTATTTCCTTTTTTGCTTAAATCTATGTTTAGAGAAAAGCATAACATCCTATGAATTGGACCACGTCGCAACTCTTTAGAGTCGGCTTTGGATTTCTGTCATTTTATTTTCAAGCATTTACGCTTAGAAGTGTGTAAAGTATAGAATTTAAATTTAATTTTCCTTTTCTTTCTTTCAATGAGAGCTAATACTGTTAATTATTAATTAATATAAGTTAATATAATGGCTCCAGTATTTGGTACATAATTAAGTTTACTTAGAGATTACTATTATAGTGAATCTCATAAATCTCTTTAATGGAATCTCACAGAAAAATATTTTATAAAAAGAATGTATTTTTTCAATTCATTTGACTGAATAAGTCATTTGACTATAAACTGTAATTGTGTGGCATTTGGTTGAGAATTGACTGCTTTTTTAGCGGAGAGGTCTATTGCATTTACGGATCATCCCTGCAGTACGATGCATGGGGTATGTGAGACTCAGAGGTAAAGCGTTACCCCACTAAAAATCCTCTCCGGGCATTTTGTCAAGGCACCCTTAAACAGCGAACCGGCTTTGAGAGGGGCCTTTTCCCGGGTTCCCCACAATTGCGGCTTGGATGGACCTCAGCGCAGTTTAAGGTGTGTATAAGCCGTCTGTCTGTTAAGGCCGCAGACATCGCGAATAACGGTCCCAGTGAGGGAGGCTCAATGGGTCCACATGTAACGTGTAGGCACCAGGCGATAGCTTCGACCGGGTGGCGCTGGCCCTCCTGACGTCACCACAAAAAACCTAGTATCAAAAAGGGGCCTTACGCGATTCGCACCGTGGTGGTATGAACAGCTCGCGGTGCGAAGCGACTATTAACTATTACTACTAGTATAGTATTATATTATCTGTGCTATTACTATACGCGCGGCCATAGGCCATAGCTTGTAAGCTATGGCCTATGGCCGCGTGAAGCCGGCAGAGAAGAATAGCATCACCCATGTCTGGAAGATATGTGGTGATGCTATTCTGGGTGTCGTAATGGATTAGCAAAGGGTTATTGATCACCTTATACTCCGTCCACCAATCCCCATTGGGCAAGCGTGGTGGACTACTGCCTATACATTTTTCGTTGAAAAGGAAAGGCCTTGTGTCCCAGCAATGGGTCGAATTATAAGGGCTGTGATGATATGGCGTTGGTGTGACCTGGTTCTATAAATGTTAATTTACTTCTAAGACCGACTGTGCCTATAAGTCGGTACCCGAATACCAAACACCATTAGTAACAACAAAAGCTGAAAGATCAATAGATCAAGATCGTAAGCCTAGACAAAGTCTGAGGGCCCTGTAGTGGACGAAAGGTGGAATTAGATTGAATAATTTCTTAGCACAATCCCCCCATTGTGTTCCGTAAAACAGGCTTTACCTACAGTACTAAAATTAATGACACACTTAAAATCTTATACTAATTTCGCTGACTCGGTAAAAAGGTTCGGTAGAAGCGTAATCTAAAAATGAAGAAATCACATAAATTTCTAATCGTATTAGCCAAATCACCAAAATCACCAAGAAAGCTTTTAAGCCCCCTAGTACTTAGTCTGTACTCCAATTTTCTACATCTCAAACGATTTACGAGATCAAACGATTACTCGGATCGAATATTCTTGCGAAACGTTGACCTCACGGGGTAACATTAGTTGGTTAGTTTACATTATCTGTTTCATTATTGACGGGTTTAGAAGTTGCAATGCGACAATTATTAATAATGATTAAACAGGCTCTTAGCATACTTAGTATAAGTAAACAAGTACGCCGACTGAGACCCCGCGCGAGCGATAATTGCCTACTCGTATAGGATGGTATAGGGTTGTCGTCATAAAATATGCTGGGCCAGTATCGTTTAATACCTTTAATTAAGCTAAGTGTGTCAAGAATTGACAGGTAAGCACAGCATCAAAGTTACATAATTTTTTGTATCATATTTTGTTTTTTTGGCATATACGGAAACTGAGTCCTCTAATTAAAATAAATTAAGTAAGTACCTAATGTAATACATATATATAAAAAATCGGGAGTTGTCTCCCCTTGACTTTCTCGTATACCAGAAACGACTCAAAAGTTGATAGAAACCTTATATTTTGATGTCATACATGCATGTTAAATTTGGTTGCAATAAGTTAAAGCATAACGCACATACATAATTCCAAAAACGGTATTTTTGGACTCAGGGAGGTTCAAAACGTGTAAATCCGTCAAAATCTCGACGTCGAATTTCTCGCACTTTACCGTTTTTAATAGTAACACAGTTTTTGAAATATTTGCGTTTTATTATTTAATTTATAGAAATTATGTTTAACTGAAGTTCTATTGAAAACACTCAAAAATATTTTAATTCATGCACCCCTTTTACTACGCGATATTTAAGTCGACATTTAAAAAATCTTATATTTACGGTTTTAGACCCTACATAATTATTCAAGTGTTTCTTTGAGGTCGCTGTCGTTGTATTTATTTATTTTTATTTAGGTATCCCTACCAAAATAACAATAATGTAGTATTCACTAGGTGGTAGACCCATATGTAGGGTCGTCTGGGTAGGTAACACCGCCTTTCTTATTTCTGCCGTGAAGCAGTTAGACGTGTTTCGGATTGAAGGGAAAGGTAGCCAGTGTAATTACTGGGCATGGAAGGCAGATCATCTTAGTCCCCAGGATGGCAAACGCACTTGCGGTGTTAAGTGATTTACACTTAATATTGCCAGTGCCTATAGGAGGCGGTGACCATTTAACATCAGGTGGGCCGCAAGCTTGTTTGCCATTTCGTAACATGAAAAAAAAATATTTGGTTACGCAAGGCTAGGCAAACATGGCAATAATGAGTTGAAAGTGGGGTAATTTGGAACTGGAATCACCATAGTATTTATTATATTACTATTGTTAGACTCGTCGTTTAACTTAAAGAACTGTGCTACTTTCATTTCAATTTCAAAATCGACTTAGTAGTAAGTGTGTGTCAGAAGCATGAATACATCATCGTCCATTACGATTTATTACGTATTATTACAAAGGTACACGAGTACTGGAGCGCTGGACTACGACTGAGCGCCAATTTTTTTTTTATATTCTATTGCAGATTGTCTCTGATGACATTTTCTGCCTCACCGGGTTTTTAAGAAGGCGAAGACCTTGGGGGGTCCTCAAGCCTGTAGGTCGAACGTTCCTAGGGGATTACTGGACGACTGAGCATCTCCCCCGAGGGGAGTCTCTCGACCGCCTAGCGTCCCTTAGGGCGTCCGTGTCGGAAAGGCTGAGCGCCGAATAAGAAAGATCGGCCACCGGTAAGTGTGTGACGATGAACCCGTTTTTATGACCTTTTCTAGGTAGAACAGAACGACCGGTAGGTCTGGGCCCACGCTGACGCGTCGTGTTGATCGGTGAGAATTGAGCCTTATTACCTGTTTATTTATTTAAAGATACGATTTCTTCGTGCTAATAATAGAACGTAAATTGTTTACAATTCGCAAACAAACCATTCCGAGTAATCCAGGAATAGTTGATCAGTGAAAAGCGTACCAAAACCAATAAACATTGAACGTGTTGCGATGTGGATAAACCACATTACATTCAGAGGAAGCTCGGAGAGTTCTATTGCATAGAATTCCAATTGGAGTACAGTTACGTCGTATCTGAGCAGTATGAATAGAAAATACTTACCTTATTTTACTGATGTAGTCAAAAATTTATTTAAAAAGAAATGTTTATTCCACACTTTACATTGTAAAGTGTGGAATAAACATTTCTTTTTAAATTAACCCGAATTCAAAATAGAGAAATAATTCAAAATAGATATCAAGACATACATATGGTCTGGCACCGACCTCAAAAAATAATGTTGGAATATGTATGTCCTGATAAATAATCTTGAAGAAACTTACAGAACTCGGAATCTAATTAAATCAGAATTATTTCGACAGCGAAGTCGACAGTCACGGAACATTTTTTAGTATCGAACTTGACTCTAACTCTAAAGAAATTAATAAGGAAACGTAGACACAACATTTTAAAGAATTCTGAAGGCAATGTGGTTGTAAAAGATTTAACAGTTTTGATGAAATTTCAATGAGATTTAAATCTGATTTGCAAACGCCAGCCTCTCTGTAATTTTTCAACAAACGTTGAAATGGGTTCGTGGTGGCCCAAATTCAGGCAATAAATCTAGCAGAGCTCAAAACTTGGTTGGCTAACTCAGACAGCGAAAAAGGAGCCTTTACACACTCACGACACGATAAGTTTTTAATTTATTCGGTTTGCAGACGTAAAATTTTGAACTTATGCTTAGAAGAATTTTGAATTGCTTAGGGATAGCCCTTTAGGATAGCCCTTTACTGTTTTATATAAAAGTGGCATATTTTTCATATCATAATATAAAAAAAGCCAGCTGAAATTTAAGCGATCTGTCAGACAGGAGGCGGTCACACGGTCAAGCGGTCAAGTGCTTGTTCTGCGTTCTGTTTCTATAGTTTGACCGACGCGGTCTGTGAGGGGCCATGTCTTAGTTTTGCTATCTATACAATAAAGCGAACGCAAAACTCACTGCTTGATTGCTTGACCGCGTGAACGCCTCCTGCATGATGTATCCTTTAGGCGACGTCCTCACTGCATGCGATCTAGTGGTCCGAGTTCCACGTTCACTGTAATCTATTCTTAAAATTCTACACATACAAAAGCGGTCGGACCGCAACTGTCAACCCGAAATTGTGTACGCGGAACTGCATGTACTGGGGCCAGCCATCATCATCATCATCATTTCAGCCGAGAGACGCCCACTGTTGGACATAGGACATAGGACTCCCCCAAGGATCTCCAAACCGGGCGGTCCTGCGCTGTCCGCATCCAGCGGCTTCCCGCGACCTTTACCAGATCGTCAGTCCGTTATATACCTATAGATAGTGAATGCATTTAGTTATTAACATAGAAAATATTATAATTTCAGACGTAAATCGCGTCGTCCATTGTGAGCGGTTATTGTATATAGAGTATAGATAATACAAAGAGTTCAATAGATGCTGCTGTTTTAATGATTTAATTACAATGATTTTCTTTTCTATTGCATCAAGATTTTGAAACATTTCTATTACTGATGGCCGCAGGACTGCTTTTACTGCGTCACCGAGCTTTTAGGAAAGCGAGGGCCTCGGTGTGTCCCCTAGCCTGGAAGACAAACTTCCCTAGAGAATTTCTAGTCGAATACCATTTGCCACGGAATCCCTACGCTCTGGTACCGATAAGTCCCTTGAGCGTTCGAGCAGGAAGGGCCTTGGATTCACTTTAGTATTGTATACCTTTATGTATAAAATTCTTCTGTTCGTATATTTGTCACGGAACCCCGTCTCACCGGTATGACCGAGTACAATGAACTTTTTGTATGTGTTCAAGCCGATCCTACATCAGAATTAGGAGGAATTATGAGTATAACTGAAATGTAATTCTACTGTACGTAAGTTAAGTACAAACTTTATCTATAGCCATATTGTGCTTCCTGAACACTCAATTAATAGTAAAAATACAATATCGTAATTCCGTCGCATCGTGACTGTGTGAAGTATCTTCCACAGGAATGAGAGTAACGAGAGGCGGCTGATGCATCATGGTGCGTGAAGGCCCGTGATGCAATTACTCTGTTACGGGCATAGTGGGCAGGCTTTCAAGTTTAATAAGGCCACTTGATGTTGTTTTACGAGTATAAAGATTGCTTTACCGAAGAATTACCAGTAAAATTCTCATTCGAGGACAAAACGTTGTTGAAGAAGGTAAACAGTTTAAGTCAAATCAAATACATTTTATTTCAGTTTAAGAACAATCTGTACACTATATAAAGGTCATAACGGGACACCAATCAGCCTCGCCTCGGGACACGCTAAAGAACGTGGTGCGGTGGATGGGCAACTTACAGTCCACGCGCTTGCAGCTCGCGTTCTTGCGCTTATTTAGCCACACTTACGTTTCTTGAAGGGAGAGAACGTAGGGAGTATTGTAAGAAAAAATATTATATTTTTCAAAACTCAAACTCACGTAGGCTAATACCAAGAGATAGAAGAGTACTAAAATTAATAGTACTCTCCATAACAATGACTGTTTTGTAATGCCTATAAGTGTAAAAGTGCCTAAAATTAATAGTACTCTCCATAACAATGACTGATATCAACTGATGAAATCAGACAGTTACCCACGAGCTTGTTCCTACGTATACTAAAACGAGATGGCTTATTCAAGAGTGCTTCTTTAATTTATATGAATATTTTGACTTGAATAAAGCAAATATGTGAGATTGTAATTCTAAAATCATTCATAAATTATTTATATTGACATTGTAGACATTCTTACTATTATTATGAAATTTGAAGCGTCGGTGGCGTAGTGCGTAAGAGCGTTGTCTCCCACCCGGGAGGCACCGGTTCGAACACCGCCACGTACCAATGTGTTTTCAAATTTTGAATTCATAATGTACGTTTAATCGACGCTTTTACGGTGAAGGAAAACGTCGCGAGGAAACCTGCACACCAGCTATGAAGAAATTCTTAGGTTGTATGTGAAGTCGACCAACCCGCACTTGGCCAGCGTGGTTGACTAAGGCCTAATCGCCCCTTATGTGGGGTAGGCTCGAGCCCCTCGGAGGGGACATTATATGAGCTGTTGATGATGATGATGATGATGAAATTGACATTGTGGCTAAATTCTATGTTGAAGTTTTTGCATGCCGACGTTTCGGTAGAGAACGCTTGTATAATTAGTCTGTAAGATCCTATAAATGTTTATCGTGTTTCTTAATTATTATCTCCATATGAGAGCCTACTTCTCTTCGTCCACGCTTGCCTCTCTAGTACAGTACTGTTGCCGAACATGCTTTCATATTATATGTAATTTACATTCGCACGTATTTTATTAAGTTTAGAGGTTTGAAACGGATTGAAAGAGTAAGCCATGCATAAGGCGAGCCATGAGGATGCCGTCGCCTCACGTAGTCGAGTCTCTGATTTGATTACGTCCATGTACACCTAGTTGACGACTGGTGGATGGCTAGGTGAAAGGTGATTATGGCTATGTTCCTTTGGCGAGTTGATTTTTTTTTTCCTTCCGGACTAGCGAGGGAAGGAGGAGGTGAATCCTCCCCTAGGGTTATGTCAGACTCTTACTGACTAAACACCCCCATATGCCTATTGCCAAGTGGCTATAAGGCTATCGGAGCAGCCACCAACTCAAGAGAGAGGGTGTTGCACGCGCTGCCCTAGACATGTAGACTAGGGCATTGAAACGCGGAGAACAACGGCTTGAGGAGCCGCTAGCAAGGGATTGAGTCTAATGTTCGAAGCAGCGGAAGGCCGCGCGACAAAAATGAAAATGATATGGAAATCACACACGGCGGAGATATGGCGTGCGGAAAAATAACTGAATTTACTCGATATATCGCAACTAGCGACGCACAGGCGCAGCTGGATGCGAGAACTGATTCTAGGACGGAGTTGTGCAACCGCAAAGGTTGCAAGGCGGACGGTGCGTGTGGAAACGGACGGAAGGGTAGGTAGTCTGAGGAGTGACGCGCTCTCACGCCACCACGACAGACAAGAACGGATGCAGACGCCACGAACTTAATCACGAGGCGTCCGGGGTGTGGTAGCGACGGCGTGCCACACCGACGCCGCAACCAGAAAGGATAGGATAAAGAGCGGTAGCGCTCGCGAGCACTGCTGCAATCGGAGGAGAGTGCGTGAGTGCGAAAGGCGTGACCGGTCCCCAGTCGGTCGATGCATAACACAAGTTCATACACTCGAGAAACTCGTCTGAAAAGAGCGAGTGATCTGACGGGCGTAGGTGATGGTAGGAATGATGAAGGATGCACTTGTTGCGCGGAGAGCGCCCGGAATGAAACGTAGACGCGACGCGAGCAGCGAGGACGTAAAGAAGCGGAGGGGTAGGGTGAGGAGACCTAAGGGTGACGCGCTCTCACGCCACCGCAGTAGACAGGAATGGATATATAACGCCAAGCGCCCGGTGTGGAAGCGGCAGCGCACGGGGCGCCACCACGACCAGTGAGGATAGGACGGGAAGCGACAGCGCTCGCGAGCACGTGCCGAATCGGAGGAGAAATGCGAGGGCGAAACGCGCCGTAACCGGCCCCCCAACCGTAGGCACGATTCCCTCGCACGAGAAACTTGACTGAGCGAGTGATCTGACGGACGACAGACGGGAAGGAATGGTGAAGGAAGTCCAAGCTGCAAGCGAAGAACGGACACGACGACGGCGCGTTGATAACTGTGGTGATTCCTTTATACTGTTGCATGAATATTGGCAGTGTGCTACTAATGCAACTCCGGCTAGATGGAGACCTCTGGGTTCGTTCGGACTCGGGGATGTTACTAGATGGTGAAGATATTGATACTGGAAATCAAACAAAAAAACTTACAAGTAGACTCCTGTATTGTTCTCTCAATGAAAGGTACTTACAATTCTTACACAATTTCTGTTACAATTTCTACTCAGAAACAAACCAATCACAGAGCTCTATTCAATGCAATGCGTTTACATATCCAAGAGTCTAGAAACCTCATAGTAATGTTTGTGAATACGGGTGTATGTCATTTGATTATAAATAAAATTAACCGTAAAGAAAAATACGATTATAAAGATCGTTATTGGGAAACCTTATATGAGCGGAAGATATCTGCGAACGCACTAAAGATAAGGGTTCCTTCTAAGTATATCTCGATGTGTACAAGGGACATCATATCAGGTGTGACAACTTTTGAAACGAATAAAACGTGTTTATAGAATTATAGATTTTACGAGTATTGATAAAGTTTACCTGCTGAGTAAGTATCATAATACGGTTTTATGTATAGTTTTAGGACGAGAACCACTGCCGACAATCCACTACGCAGTTTGGCAGATGTAATCTTTTGTATCATTTGAGTTTAACTCTGTGAAAAAAATTAATAAAAAAAAAACTCGCCTATATTTTTTACTTGCGGCCGCGTTCGCATTGTTCTCTAATTAAAAAAAAACACATGTTACTCGCTGTTAATGCAGCTTTTTATTGGTGAAATAATTTTTAATATCAGTTTAGAGGTGAAAATGTGACAATCAAACAACATTGCTTTCACATGTGGTATATTATAAAGTTATAATTTATTGCTACAGATAAATGGGGATTTATAAAATGCATTCTAATGGTGAAAGAATTGAAAATTGAAATTGGTCCAGCAGTTTATTCCTTAGACACATACATTTTTCAGTGCCTTTTTCTAGTATTATATTTACGCGTTTGTAAACGCAAAAATAAAGTTATTCCATAATGTAAGGTAGTTTCATCTTAGCTGGGCATCAAATATTTGCAAAAATATTTCGTTCGGGTCTTGGAAGTGCAAATTTCAAAGATTTGATGAAACGATGTTTACCATAAAAACATAAGCACCAAGCACTGACAAATTTCGACAGCGAAAAGCAGTGCCTCGGTGGCGAAATTGGTCAACGCGTCCACCCGGATTGTGGAAGGTGCGGGTTCGAGTCCCGCCTGAGGTAAGTCGATTTTTTTCAGTGCCTTTTTCTAGTCTCACATACAAACATTTTTATTTATCTGTAGGTATATTTATGTCTACACACGACATTCACGTCTCGCATCACTTCTCCTTTCATAGGCGGGTTGGAAGAGATTTATATTAGAAATAAGCCACACCTTTTGTACTTTTTATAAATGATGAACCAATATGTTCTCCAATTTTGTAACCGTGTACAATACAATGAGATATTAAAAAAATAATGAGATAAACTAGCAATGTTTAATTTGAAATTTGTGATAGATAGCACTTCTTAATTTTACTTTTGAAAGAAGTAATTGATGGGTTGTCCTGTACAACGGCTGGAAGACGCTTCCACATATGAGCAGCACGAAATGAAAAGGAGTGAAGAAAGAAGTTGGTATTGGTCTTAGGCAGTTCCAGCATCTTAGTAACATATTGACGCCTAGGACGAGAAGATTGAGATATTTGGTAACGAGAGCGAAGGTAGGAAGGGGCATTAGGATCGTAAAGGATCTTATAAAGAAAGGAGCGAAAAGCAGATAAATGATCATATTCACGCAGACCGAAAATAAACCGAATGGTCATATTCTGAAGTCGTTTGAGCTTGTTTAGCAGTACTTTGGTCATTTGGTTACATTCAAGTAGCAGATATCAGCGTAGTCGAGAATAGGGAGAAGGAGAGATTGTGCTAGCATAATTTTGGTTTTAAAAGGGAGAAAGTATTGAAGCCGCTTGAGAGAATGGTATGAGTAATGCATTCGCCTTCTAATTTCGTTTATGTGAGGTGTCCACGACATATGGCAGTCCATTATTAAGCCAAGATTCTTCACATTGTCAGAGTGATGATGGTACCGTTATAAACAAGTGAAGGCAAGAAGTTGAAAAAGCTTATCAATGACGGATGAGGTCAATTGTAAAATTAATAAAGTTTGGTTTAATCTTTTTTCTTCAAGAAGAAAATAGATTTACAGGACGAACGCAGGCATAATACTATGGAAATCTCAAACAATGAGGTTTTTACACTAAAAAGTGTTTGAATTTGAAGCACTCACACCATCGTTCACACTTTTGACCCGCATTGACACTTGCAATATTAAGGGTAAGTCACTTAACACTCGAGTGCGTTGCCATCCTGGGGACTAAGATGATATGCCTTCCATTCCCAGTAATTACACTGGCTACTTTTCCCTTCAATCCGTTCGGATTGGCTGTGTGTTCACACAGCGAACTGCTACACGGCAGAAATAAGAAAGGCGGTGGCGAACCCAGATGACCCTTCATATATGGGTCTACCACCTAGAAAGATGTTACCTAAAGTTCTGCTGAACCCCTTTTGGAATCATGAGCGTGATAGCACAGTTTATATAAGATTTTACAGTCAGCCAATGGGTACGTATAGACAGGCAAACTTGAGAGGGGCGCGGGATGAGAGGGGCGTGATGACGCCACCTAACTGCCTTGCACTCGGTTGGTACATCGTGGTCCACTGCTTGTCTTCTGAACGCTGTCTAGAAAAAAGTGGTATTTTCCTCAACTTCAAAGGCGCCGAACCACTGTGTGTTTTTAAAAATATACAATCTTTTCAAACCTAGCAAAAACGAAAGTGCGTGGAATTCGCAAAATATTTGCTTATTATTGTCCTCTACTCAAGTGAAACCTAAAAAGTTCGTTCGCAGCTACTTACAAAATTTTGAGGAAGCAAAGAATTAGGCAAAGTAACCTTCTAAGATGGCTATATCTCATTATGAATATCGATTTCTTGTGGACGTCTTAATCCTAGTTGGTATATAAGGGGCTTGGTGGCTGAATCTTGTCGAGTAGCCTCCACCTTGGCCACCCCATAGCACACGAGATTGGTTTAAAGACTGGAGTAGTTCGTGTGGCGATTTTCTTCAGTTTTTTGCTACAACCATCTCGGGGCGACCTCCCCCTTCCTGGACATTTTACGTGAGTATACGCTGCTTTGTTGTGATTTCTATGTACATTTCAAAATTTTATTTCATATTGTTTTCCGTAAAAGGGTCTTTTCTTACATAAACTGCACTAAGTTAACGTTAAAGAAAAAGAAAATCAAATACAAAGTTCAGGATATTATTATCAATTATATTTTAACATAACATTAATTAAGCAATGAAAAAATTTAAACGATCAATTACTTGAAAAAATATGACAACCGACTTCAATGCGTACAAATTTAAACTAAAAAGTAAGAAATAAATAATATTTTTATGAAGTAGTTGATAAGAGCGTCATAGAAAACCAAGGAAAGTATTGATACACATTTATAATTCATACTCCGATATATTTGGAGCCGGTGCCCGCTAGCCAAGGAGGATAGTGTTTGCAATTTTCGAACTTCACGGAGCGGCGGATTATTTCTCATCTTCATCATTCATTATTATGTATAGTTAATGGATTAATCAAGTTCGTATCTATTAGGTAAGTTTATTTTGCTTAGGCTGGCACCGACTCCAAATATATCGGAGTATGAATTATAAATGTGTATCAATACTTTCCTTGGTTTTCTATGACGCTCTTATGAACTACTTCATAAAAATATTATTTATTTCTTACTTTTTAGTTTAAATTTGTACGCATTGAAGTCGGTTGTCCTATTTTTTTTGCTAAAAATATTTTATTTTATTATTTTTAGTGGAAATTAAGTATATTTTATTGAAAACGGATAGGCCTACTAAGAGCTCTTAATGGAAACTTTAACTAAAACGTTTTTTTTTGTTATTACTGATTTGTTCGAAAAGGGTCGAATTTAAATCGATACAATTCATACGGGCCATCTCTGATCTTGACGTACCTAAAAAAAGAATCATTATAAAATCGAGTCGTAATACTCATAATTGACGGAGTAATCAGGTAATAAACACAAAAAAAACTGTCGGATAGAAAACTTTCTCTTTTTTTTAAGTCGGTTAACAAATAATATCACGTCTCAGACCTATAGCTCATTACAAATGCCTACCATTCATTCAAAATGAATGGTATAGTTTTAATAGTAAGTTAATGAACTATGAACCTAGTTATTTAACTTAAGTTCATAAAATAATTTGTCATAGTTTATGTGTTGACTATTGGACCTACTAACCAAAATTTCACTATTGCATATTAGGTAATGGCAAGTTAAAAAAAAAATTGTCATTAATTTTGTGTTCGTGGACGATATCATTATTTCATCCCCAATGAAATTATCATTTCAACAAAAAAGTACTGAACCAATTTCGGTATAATTTATACGGGACCACCTTTGAAGTATGACCTTCCTAACGAAAAAAGAATCATCAAAATCGATTCATAATTGACGGAGTATTCGCAGAACATACATACAAAAAAAAAAAACATACAGTCGAATAGAGAACCTCTTCCTTTTTTGAAGTCGGTTGAAAAATAAACAGACGGATTGTTTATTTTATTCTCACTTACACGGGGTAAATTTTTCAAGTGGGCCATCAGAGCTAAATCCTAAACTATAAGGAATATTGAAAAATGCACAAAGAAGATATATACGAGCCCGATATTGTTGAAAAAAAAAACTGCATCATTGGATTTTTGATATAATTCCATAATATGTCTGTATGTTTGTCCACGCATTATTAAAAAACTATATGTCGATGGACAAGGTTTGGTCCAACTTATTAATCAGTGCAAGTGACAAAATTAAACCGGCTTCAAAAATGATGAAAAGTGAGATTTTTTTTTATTTTTTAGTGATCTAAAAGCATGGAATTTAACTTAACTAGCTTATATTTGCAGTATACAAAGTGTTTGGTGCATGGGGTATGGAGCCGGCACCTACCCGTGCTAACATAGTCATATAAATACTATGTTGATATTAAAAATTCAAAATTGTAAACATATTTTTAAAATTTTCCATACATTTTGTTTTTTTGATAGAACTCTCAATTTTTTATTTACAATTTAAAGTTTTTGATATCACCATTGTATTTATAAGACTATGTATTTATAGTTTTATTACAAAATTTTAAACATTTTGCATTTTTATTACACGTGGAGAATTCGCGACAGGAAGTCCGGAAGTAATTAGCATGGGTAGGTGTCGACTTCATGGGGTCCACGTCCGGAAGCCTCCTTGTGGCGGACCCTGGTAACTTGGTGGGGAAACTTTCTCGGCGGGTGTGTGGCTTTTGATGTCAAGGGTATCCCCTTGGCATTCGAAGTCACATGCCATCGTCAAGTTGTTTTTGTATTCCCACCACGGCTAGTTCCGGACGGCCCTTTTCAGGGCCACGACCGCGCCCGAAGTCCCCCGGGTGCAGTCCGATGGCTGCTCCCGGTGTCCTCGTCAAGAAGACGCGCCAGGTCGAGCAGCCGTCGGTGAGGAGACGGCCTATAAGGCCGGCGTCGGCCAGCGGCCCACAGGGGCTGGCGTTAGTCGGCAGCCCCTGTGGGCTGCTGGCCACCAATTGGTGCACAAGGAGTACCTAGACGGGCAGCGTTGGGACGGTCTCGGTGTAGTTGCGCCCACGTGCGCAGATCCCGAGCCGTGCCGCAATAGCGCACTGGAGGTCAGGCCGGGGAGGATGTATAGTAGGTATGAAGGGAACGCCTTTACCTCGAGTCCCACATTTCCCTGCGGTTGGCACCGAAGGGACCGCAGGGACGATGCGTAAATGCATTTGACGTCCCCGACGAAAAGAAAAGAAAAAAATGTGCCCTTTTCATACCCTATGTACACATGTTTCATACCCCAAACACCTTGTATAGAAAAATTTAAATTACTCTGGAATACTAGAAAAATGCACTGAAAAAAATCGACTTGCCTCAGGCGGGACTCGAACCCGCATCTTCCACAATCCGGGCGGAATACCTTGAGGCTGGCACCGACTAACCCTCCTTGAGAATTTTGTTGTGGGGTTCAGAGTGTTTTGTCGGCTTTTTTGACTCCACGGAATAAGAAGAAGGAGTCTTATTAGTTACCGGGAGATATACACCATATTCAAACTAAATATTCCTTAATCTGCAGTTTAATTTTGCAACAAGAATCAAGCAAGGATGACCATTGGTAGCCTCGACCACGGCCCAAGTGTGGCTGCTCTACAAACATGGACCAACGAGACTGTAGTCGACAAAGCACCAGCTGAAATACTGCACATGATCGATGCACACTGGTATGTACATTATTATTAGGTGTCAGAGACTAATAATCGAAGGTTTTCAAATAATTCTAGTGCATTTTTGATAATCACGTTATGCTTTTTTTTTCATATAAAGGTCAAGCAAATGACTCCATTCTACCTGATGGTAAGCAGAAGTGGAGTCCAAATGCGAAGATAGCTAGTATAATTAAGAATTGTGTGATAGTTATTTCTTCTGATTTTAAATCAAATTTTATATAATATTTAAATATAATATTAAATAAATTAATATGATATTTAATATCAACTAAATGGATATATATTTTCGTAATCATATTTGTTAATTTATTCAATTGTTTGGATTGTAAAATAGATTTATGGAGATTGAATCGATTCTAAGATCTGCATAATCAATAGATGTCATCTAATATTGGATAATTATTGTAATAATGATGGCACAATATTTTTACTAATTTTCTGAATTTCGTCATGCTTCAGGTATCAGTTTCCGCCAATGAATCCTCTATGGCACAGTATATTGGGACTCACGATCGGTGTTCTAGGATTCATCTCAATCATCGGCAACGCCATGGTTATTTACATCTTTTCGACTACCAAGGTTTGCTTCTTATACTTCCAAGTACACTTTTTTGTTAACAGTGATCAATTATGCTAAGTAACTTCTCTTACAGAATCTGAAGACTCCCTCAAACCTACTGGTAATCAACCTAGCATTTTCTGATTTCTGTATGATGATATCCATGTGTCCGGCTATGGTCATATCTTGTTACTATGAAACCTGGGTATTTGGTAAATATGCTGCTTCATTTTTGTGCTTATAACAAGATACACAGAATTGATAATGTAATAATCATAATGTTCGCTTCAGGGCCTCTGGGATGTGAACTATATGGGTGTACTGGATCTTTATTCGGCTGCGCTTCCATCTGGTCCATGACAATGATAGCCTTTGACCGCTACAACGTTATCGTGAAAGGTATCGCAGCACAGCCTATGACTAACAATGGAGCTGTTCTACGCATTCTCTTCATCTGGTCGTTTGCTCTTGTATGGACTCTCGCTCCCTTCTTTGGCTGGAACAGGTAATATTAGGTCTTCAATATAATTGTCGTTTAGAAGGGTGGTCTCATAATTGACTCTTATTTCATTTCCCAGGTACGTACCTGAGGGTAATATGACCGCCTGTGGTACCGATTATTTGACCAAAGACTGGTTCAGCCGCAGCTATATCCTCGTCTACTCACTCTTTGTGTACTTTACGCCTCTTCTCCTTATTATCTACTCTTACTTCTACATCGTACAGGTAAACCAAGTTTATACAATATTATACTCTAAAGAGTTTATGCCATACGATTTACAATGCATATTTATTCTAGGCTGTGGCTGCCCACGAAAAGAACATGAGAGAGCAAGCTAAGAAAATGAACGTTGCGTCTCTGAGGTCATCCGAAGCTGCTAACACCAGCGCTGAATGCAAACTAGCTAAGGTAAAATAAAATTGACAAGAGTAAGGGAAACTGCATAGTACTCAATAAAGTAAATACGTTAGTTACGTATTTACTTATATTTAATACTATTAGTAAATACACATTTGAGTTGAGGTGACATGCAGCATTATCGTGCTGATATTATAGCTACATAATATCAATATTAACTATATTATATATTTTACAGGTTGCGTTGATGACCATCTCTCTGTGGTTCATGGCCTGGACCCCTTATCTAGTGATCAACTACACGGGAATTTTCGAGAGCGCTCCCATCAGCCCTCTAGCCACTATCTGGGGTTCCCTCTTTGCCAAAGCTAATTCCGTCTACAACCCCATTGTATATGGTATCAGGTGCGTATTCCGAGTGAAAATCGAGGAAATTTTGGAAAGGACTGAATTTGATTTTTTATTTATTTTCACAGCCATCCCAAGTATCGAGCGGCTCTCTACAAGAGGTTCCCATCGCTGTCATGCCAGGCTTCTCCCGAAGACTGCAACTCAGTCGTGTCGGCTGCTACTGCTGTCTCTGACGAGAAACCCGCCGCGTAATCATCTTGACCAAATGACAATCAAAAACGACCATTGCTCACACTATTTCTTGGAAAACGGTGTTGTTGCTTTATATATTTTTATAAACTGTAAACAATGCACAGTTTGTGTAAAGTATGTAGCATGAAACTTTTGTGTGGTACATACTGTGGGTCAAATTTGTGTATTGAGGTTACAATTTTCCTTCCAAACTAACCGACGGCATATTAAAAAAATACAAAAAAATGTCAAACTCACTTTATGTCGCCAGGTTGCCTCGTGGCACTGCTCCTCTAGTTTTAAGTCGACCGATCTCTTCACGACGAAAAAGGCTGTGTATTTTGGATTAATAAAATGATTATCAAGCAAAGTGTTCATGGACACGTACATATTTATTTTCATTTATCCCATCCATCCTACATATGCAATTAGAATGCGAGTGAAGAAGTTACTGAGACATTAGAAGTTTGACCTGGGAGTTATTCTAAGCAAAATCTCGATACGTAGCTGTTGCCACAAATTGCACAGGAAACTTCGTATATGTTGCAGGGTTTACTCCGAAACAACATAAACATTACTTCATACCATCTCCGTATTCTAACTTATAGTAAACACGTTATCCTATTCTGTCTTATAATATGTTACGAGTACTTCATTTCACCATATAATTTCACTTGACATTGACAAAATGCGTAATACTTATGTATCGTGAATGGGATTATTTTAAAAGAAGAATGACAGAAATAAGAGACATCATTAATTATGGATAGTGTTATTTGTACCTTCTCCAGAAGTTCTCCAGGGTGAACTCTTCATTTTGAAGTGGCAAACGTACAGACCGTCAATGATTTTCAAACAACAACTACCTCAGAATGAACCCACGCTAGCTCACAAGTATTCAGAAGCATTGTTTAGATTAATTCCAGCTGCTGATTTCCACCACCGTACCATCATGATAAACTCAAACTTTTCAAAAGCCACCTTTACTTATATGAGATCGCCACCATCTAGACGATTATAACACCCCCATTGTCATATCTCACGCAAGTTTCTGCCTCGCACAACAAAGTGGTGGAATCGGCTTGTACCAACAGTCTCTGCGAGGGGAATGAAAGACTTTCAAAAAAAGAGTCCATTCCTTTCTTAAGATCCGACAACGAAACCGCAATTAATACAGAGGTATGGTTGATCATAGCGACGTTGACCACAACACCGATGACTTGTGTGCCCGTTTTACTATCTTAAAACTTCAAATGTAACTTAGATCTTTCCAGTTGGAACTTGAAGGTCACTTTCCGTCTCTTGAAACGCAACTACAAAAAATAGAAAAGAAAGTAACAACCAGTACTAAAAAAAAAATGTTTATTACTTCCAAAAAGTACTAGAGCTTTGTATTCATACGAGTAGAGTTTTGTATTCATATATCTTATATCTAAATTGTGTGTAGTCTTCACAGCTTCCTTGCTGTCCATTATACCACGTTCTTCAACAAGTAATAAAGGGAAACAATTTCAACTACACTTACGTGCAATAAAATCGACTCACCTTGTGGCTTCGTTTCTTAGTATATCAGTATATAAAAATAAGATTAGATAAACAAAACCTGTAAATATAATTTTAATGTATATTTCATAAGCTTTATTTAATCTACTCTAACATCGATAAACGAAGTATTGGTGACAATTGACTCATTTCTTCGGAAACCCTGGTTTCTCATTTTTACGTCATACGCCATTTCTGTGACTATGCAGAGTGTTCAGAGTTAACTGAATCATTGTTTATTGAATAAATTGATTAACCTTACAGATTTATTGACCCTTAAAATTCCGCTAATTTCCCCAAAAAAATTTGCTCTTTTAACTGTATTTCGTTTTAAATTTGTAAAATCAAGAAACTAAAATCTATCTATCACAGTAAAAACTGGTCTAATGTAAGTTTAGGTTCTTGTTTAACACAAGGGGTTAAAAATTATTGTTAACTAATTGTAGATTTTGGTTAGGGAGTTCTGAACCAAAGCGTACCGGTGAGTCGATTTCATTGCTCGTAAGTGTATATTTCATGATATTAAGGCAATAAAAACCGTTCGTACAAACTTGATTAAAATGTTATGAACTTTCCAGCTATAAAGTGTACAAGTACGTATTAGGTACTAAAGTCGTTCCTCGCCTTGTATTCGTTTTGAGACAATGTTGGTGCTGTTACCTAATACTATATAACATAAATACCTACCTAGTTTCGGTGAGATAGCTACAAACAATTTCTTGCAAGTAGTTAGAATCCATGTCGCTTGAATCCTCAGACTTTGTAAGATCCTTGTGACACTTGGATGCATAATTGGAACTGACATGCATAAACATTCATTGAAATGTTTAAGTGTATTAAAACTGATTCTGCTGTAAGAATACATCGCACTTGTTTACATGTTTACAATTAACTAGCTTCTGCCCGCGACTTAGTATGCGCATTATCAGTATAAAATTTACCCTATATGTTATTTTCATGTATGCGAGCTATATTATTGAAAAGTTTCATTAGAATCTATTTAGGTAGTAGCTTTTGCATGAAAAAATAACAAACTCTCATCCAGATATATTTAGTAGGATCATAAAGCAGAAATGCCCAAAGTGATTTGTTTTAAAATACAGTAAGCTGTCATCGGAAAATGGCATTTCTAAAAAAATCGCATTCAGCTGTGCGGTATGTAGAAACGAAATTGCGGTATGATGCTTGGCCTAGGCTGCAGTAAGGCTGCAGTTAACTAGTTATATGGCAGCACTATACTTTCATCCAATAAGTTGAATGGAGAAAGTATTATTTTGGAGCTGCTCCAATTTTGGTAATTCCCTTATAATAAAGGTATATTTTTATTCAAATATTAAAATTACAAATAACTTTATTTTACTTAACTAAAAAAAATATTAACCCTATTTCAAATTACATTATAAACTGGTATAAAGAAATCAAATAAAATCTATTAATACCATTTGTTCAGGACAAGGAGTGCTGCCGTCAATCCATCTTCGTTCGAGGCGGGTTTGATTCGGTGAGTCGCTCCCGCGCCCCTTGCGCCGTGCGTATAAGGCGCAAATAACGTCTACTAAACGACTATTACTTGAAAAATTCCGAAGTCCGTGATTTACGAACCAATATAATTTTCTCCCACTTCTGAATGGCAATCGGCACAGTCTCAACTCTACTCCCGTGTGTTTTCTACACAAAACTGTGGCATGGTGAGGTTTCCTTCCGGCCTTTTAACGGGATCACGCATCTCGAGTGGAAAAATAAGGATGATGAGCATTACTCGTCTCCAGAAAGCTTTATGGAGTAAGAGGCGCGCTGTAAATAAAACACGCTCGGTAAAATGACGGCATTAGGGCGAGATTGTAGCTTCAGTTAGTGGGTTGCTGATGCTGGTGAAATAACTTTTAGCAAGATTTATGAAATATCTATACCAACAGCTTCTTGTTCTTCTTCGAGTAGCCAACAAGACAAGTCTCAATAGTTTTACAAGTCGCCATTTTGGCTGCAGCTCGACAGCAGCTGGGACCACGCGCTTAACTTGCCTTCCGAAGGAAAGTCGAGCTGAAATATTTTCAGTCACACATCCAAGTGTTGACCGCACACTTGGTAACTTTACCTTTTGTTATCTTTACGCAGAATGCACGACCGCAACATCGGCCTCCTCAACTGTCAATAGTTAGTGATGGTGGAACTAAATATTACGGAAGAAGTTAGAGCAGCATCACAGTCTTATAAAAGCTAAATTCTAAATTTCCTAAAGAGACATCCAACCAAACCAGTCTAACAACACATAGCCACCTGGAGAGACCTTTAAGTGATGTCCCTTAGTAATGAATGACTGAGCAGAAGTGTTAGTGCGATATACTGATTGTCACAGGTGAGACAGAGAAGCTTACCTACATAATAGAAAATTATCTACGCCTATATTGACCTTGTCCAGAAGAACGAATCTTTACAGCACCCAGGATTGTACCTGGGCCCATCAAACTCGAATCATACCGCATACTACTAGGACAGGTGGAAGACAGTCATTTTTGACGTTTTTTAAAACATAAAAGCCCTACATCTCTAAGACCTTGTCCAGAAGAGTGAATTCGCCGCGAATCTCTACGTGCGTTGGCGAGGTACTAGGGCTCAATAGATTACGTCCACAAGCTTCGTGCGAGTTTCAAATTCGTGCGTTGAGCCTCAGTAAGATTCACGGCGAATCCGCCCTTCAGATGTACGGCATTTTTGTTTTAAAAAACGTCAAAAATAACTGTCTTCCACCTGTCCTAGTCGTGTGTGGAAAGATACGAGTATACAGGCCAGCCTCGCCTTGGGGACGTGCACGTGCTTCTTCGCGTCTGTTTTGATGGGCCCAGGTACAGCTCTGAGTGCTGCAGAAGGTGTGCTGCTAGAACAATGCATTTATTGATTATGTGATGAAAAAATGAGTAGCATTGGAGATAATCGTCTATAAAAAAGCGCCTTTACAGATTATCGCAGGCAAATAAGTAAGTAATGATTGAAATTGATACCAAAATTAAATAGAAAACATAAAAAATGGAAAAAATCCTCCTGGAGAAGTGCTGAGACGGGACTTGAACCCGGGACCTTTCGCTTAGAAAGCTTAGAAGCAAAAACGATGTTTCAAAAAAATTAGTAAGTAGCCAAATTACACGTTATGGAAATTGCTATTCTCCACTATTAGGAGTAGGTAGATACAAAGTCCGGCAGATGTATAAGCGGTTATCGTTGCAAGATGTCATAAACCAGACTCTATCCTCTTCCTGTTGGAATTCTAAATCTCTTGCTTACGTCAAGTCAAGTTACATTCAATACAAGTGTAACTCGACTTCTGTTAGCCAGTTCATCAGGATGTGCTATAAAAGTTCGACCTACTGCTCTTGAAAATGAACGCGAAAGAAGATATTAAACTTAACAACTTGGAACTCTGATAAAAAAAAATCTCCCTGACTCTATAAATAAATGCTCACGCAAATTCTCCATATTGTAAGGCAAGCCATAATGGAACTTTCCTACCGTTCCGTGAGCATTAAATAAGCGATTCCGTTCGCAACAACACCCTTTTCCAATACCGAATAGTCTAATCATTGTGTTACGGTGATAAAATTTGCGTTGCACGAACAAAATAGGCTTTTACAGAACTTGTTTTTAAAGTACCCAAGTTTGGCCCCAGAGTGAAGTATAAGTGTATAGTCGGTATCAAATTTCCATAATTAGACTCTTGTGTACAGGAACGTCGTAACAACGTAATGTTTGCGCAGTGCGAGTACTCATAGGGGACTTCAGGTATTTTGTAAGTAAAGTTATCTTAGTAAAAATTTCTTTTGCGAGGTCATAGGAGATGTAAAATACAAATGGTAGTAGTTTATCGTTTTTTAAGAAGCTTATCAAACGGTATCAACTTTATAAAAACTTATTTTATTGAAAGTATATATTCCTAGTATGAATAATATAGCGTGCGCATCGAAAAGGAAAACTGAAGTAGTAGGAAGTAATTATTGTCGTGCAGACATACTATTAGTGTCATTTAACTTCTTGTAATTGCTTCACCTAGAGAGTAATTAATTTCATAATTAATTCTCAGAATTAACACACAATTTATCAATGACATCGGGTAACAGTCGTCTAACTGTATACAAGATTAATAGTTGCGGTTCGAGTTTCAAAATTAAACTTTTGCAAGAAATAAGCAAGAGCAGAAGGCCTCTTGACGAATTGGATCCATTTGACAGTTTTACATAACTTCTTGGTTAAAAGTAATAATTATTTACTAAATGTATTATTTATATTTAGTAAATAATTATTACTTTTAAATAAGAAGTTAAGTAAGTAATATAAGACATCTTGTCCTGAATCAGTATATGAATTCGCTGCTAAGCAGACCACATTGTTCCAACTGAGCACGCAAGAACTTTTAAAACTGAGCTACGCAAAACTTCAGTTCATTCACGTTAGTTATTAAACCGACTTCAAAAAAGGAGGAGGTTATCAATTAGACTGTTTGTTTTTTTTTTTCAAAAAAGTAAGAGGTTATCAATTTGAATGTATGTTTTTTTTTTAATGTTAGTTACCTCATAACTCGTTACTGAATGGACCGATTTTTAAGATTCTTTTGACATTTGGAAGCTAGTGCTTGTCATGGGGTCCCATTTAAATTTTATTGATATCTGACGAGTAGTTTTTGAGTTATCCCTAATAATTCCTATTTAATTGACATTGATGATATCGTAATTTTATCACTTGTGTGTCTAAAAGATCTTGAGGTTGTTGTAACCTGAAAATTTCTATACTTAAAACACAAAAAACAGAAAAAAATATTTTTAAATAAAAAAACCCGCCTTCAAAACTAAAAACGGGAGAAATAAAAATTTTGTTTATAAAAATCTAAATGTTTTTTGAGGTCGGTGCCAACCTCAATATTTGTAATAAACGTTGTCACTTGTATTTGGGACCGACCTCAAAAAACATTTAGATTTTTATAAACAAAATTTTTATTTCTGCCGTTTTAAGTTTTGAAGGCGGTTTTATTAGCTTATGCAACTTAGTTACTTATGACCTCAATTCTTTCACCTGAGCTTAGGACTTCAGCTTATCTAGGAATCTCAGAAATTTGCTTCCTGTAACTAAGCTATAAGGAGAGTTTTAGATGTACATAGTTTTAGATTTGGGTAAAGTTTTTTTAAGTAACTGTGCACTTACTATATAATATGTGTGTGTACTATTTTTTATATGTGTGATCATATTTTATAAGCCAAATAAAGATTTCTTTCTTTCTTTCAATGATTTCATATTTATTAAGTCTCTTATTACTTGGTTAATATTGTTTATTACCTACTACGAAAAGAACAATTCCACTTACTCCCTCCAAAACCTGACTAATAAACTTCCCAAAACTACCTATAAATATTTTTAAAAATATAATGTAATAAAATTTACTTTATATTTTATTTTTCAATCGTAAGCTTCGTCAATGGAACATTTCTTAGAACTCTCGGTTTTGTTTGTAAATGGAATGTACTTTTCACCATTTTCCAATCACAAACATATCGTACAACAGACGTCCGTCCATTGATGCTTTAAATTGGCTTCGTTTGAATGGCTAATCATTACATTCACGGAACCTATTTAGGGCCGTTTGTCAGTAATTTTTCTGTCACGTGAGAAAAGTTTGCTTGAATACTGTTGAATACACTACAATCATGAGTTCTCAGGGTCAAAGACTGAAATACTTTCAGTCTACTCGGTCTGAGCGTGGAAATATGTCATAGTAGATAATTATTATACCCTAGTCATTTGCCATAAGTTCCATCCCAACGCGACGTATATGACGGTATTTTAAAAGAAATAATATGACGGTATTACAATTATTTGATATCATTATATTAAAAAGGGATTTATACTATTAATTTCGCTATGTGTTAGATAAGCTTTGTTAACATGGAGTGGGGTACCACAGAAAATTGAATAGCAGTGATTGCGATACATAAATGTAAGAAAACACAAGTCGAGATTCTCAACTAGCTAAAACCTTTAAAAAAAACACACTCCACAGAAAGTTTACTGGACCATCAAGCGTTACAATAAGTTGTTTTCTATCTATGACAGATCAAGGGCCAATCAACCTTGAACAACCAGGACTCCATCAACTATCAAAGCCGTCAGAGAGAGAATCCAAAGAAATCCGATCCGTAAGCAAAAAATCATGGCTAGGAAAAGAGGATTTTTTATAACTTTATGTAGATATTTGGCGAAAAGAAAGAAAAAAAAGAAGAATTGCCAGGACGTTTGGATAAATATATAATAGCGGTAATTTTGAATAGTTTAAGCATTTGTGACAATCTATATAATCAAACGTATGAAATACCTGCTTTGTTTTAAAGTTTAACTTTATATTTAAAATACTTATTCAGTCCTGTCCATCTAAAGGTTGTCTGGAAGAGATTGCTCTTAGCGATAAGACCGCCAATTTTATTTATTTTTATTTACTTATTTTTATTTATGTTACGAGATGGCAAACAAGCTTGCGGCCCATCTGATGTTAAGTGGTCACCGCCGCCTCTAGACACTTGCAATATTAGGGTAAATCACTTAACACCGCAAGTGCGTTTGCCATCCTGGGGACTAAAATAATATGCCCTCCATGCCCAGTAATTACACTGGCTACATTTCCCTTCAATCTGAAACACAGCGAGCTGCTTCACAGCAGAAATAAGAAAGGCAGTGGTACCTACCCAGACGACCCTACGTATGGGTCTACCACCTAGTAAAATTTTACAATCATGTATTATTGTTTATTGTATTTTTATCTTTTTGGTGTATAATAAAGAGTATATACTCTTTATTAGTCAACTTTTCCTTTCAAGCGTCGATATCTATCTATGTGTCTTGATTTTTTTCTTTGCACTTATTTTCTATTGCACACTTTGAATTTATGGCACGTCTAGGTAATGGTACCGTCAACAGCAGAAATCGATGATCAACTACAGAATTCCCAAGACCCTAAAAAAGGAAGTTTTAGCATAAATGTTTAGATGCTTAATTATGCACTTGTTGTTTCAATAATATAATTATGTTTACCATTTTTACCATCTGCAGAACTTTATGTGGTAGCTTTAAAAATAATGTCACCATAGAGACATGTAATGGAGCCTGATACCAAACCAGTCCTCCAACCAAGGTTATCTACCTATACAATAATAAGAAAACATATTTACATAAAATTTCTTTAAAATCCCTGAACCAAAAAAACCACAAGTCGAAACGGCAATATCTACAACAGACAACACAGTCAAGGCATGAGTACACTCAAAATATTCATGCTAGTCGAATAAAAAGATGGATATCAACTCTTATATGGTTGGTTACCTCCCTCGGGTTTGTTTCAAGATGAGATGGGTCGCTCCCTGTTGTACCCACAGCTTTATCCAAAGGATTTACGTTGAATATATCTTTATCTTTCATAAAACTATGAGGGACGTAAATATATTCCTGCTTATCAAAACACATAGGTGTAGGTTTGTATTTAAATTTTTGTCATTTATCAAATACTAGTAGTAGCCGACTTTACTCGCTTCAATGTCGGTTATGGCGCCAAAAAGTATTTTATATCCTTTCCAGGGTCTCAAACCATCTCCATACCAAATTACATCAGAATCGGTTTGGTGGTTTAGGCGTGAAAGCGTAACAAACAAACTTAGTTTTATAAAATTAGTTAAGATTAGAATATGCGTGCTGACTTATTTATATTTAAGACCTTGTTGCAATATTTATAAGTAGTCCGCACATAAATATTTTGATTGATTGATTGAAGTGGAAATTTTAAACAAAAACCAAAAAGCCTTCCCTTCCCGGCACCACCATTCTTTCTAACTTATCGATCGTATCGTATCACGTATGATACGATACGATAGAAAGACCCTCAATTGTTGAAGGTCCCTGGTGAAACTCATTTCGACCTTTTTATTGATTGACTACTGGTTGTTGGTCGCTGGTGGCATTTACAGCGCCATCGGGGCTTTATGTATGGCGAAGAACTTCGAAGGTCATAGGTGTCTTCTTATATCTCCTAAAGCCCAATTTATGGCAAACCTCCTAAGGATTGTCAAATTGGCGAGTATCTACCGCTGGCGAGTCTCTTCACTTGATTGTTTTTGTTTTTCATTAAAAAGAGTTCACGTCAATTAAGTGCCTAGCAACACTTGTTTGTATATGTGATTGAACGGAAAGGTAGCTAGTGTAATTACTGGGCATGGAAGGCATATCATCATAGTTCCCAGGATGATAACGCACTCGCATTTTAAAGTGATTTGCCCTTAATTTAATTTTGCAAGTGCCTATAGGCGACGGTAACCACTTAACACCAGGTGGGCCGCAAGCTTGTTTGACATCTATTAAAAAAACTATTGATTTTTTCGGCTTTTTACGCTTTTCATAAGTTTCCCCGTTTTCAACCGACTTCAAAAAAGAAGGAGGTTCTCTATTCGACTGTATGTTTTTTTTTTTTTTTTTTTTTGTATGTATGTTCCACGATTACTCCGTCAATTATGAATCGATTTTGAAGATTCTTTTTTCGTTCTGAAGGACATACTCCAAAGGTGGTCCCGTATAAATTATACCGAAATTGGTTCAGAACTTTTTTGTTAAAATGATAATTTCATTGGGGATGAAATAATAATATCGTCCACGAACACAAAAATAATGTCAATTTTTTTTTTGAACTTGCTATTACCTAATATGCAATAGTGAAATTTTGGTTAGTAGGTCCAATAGTCAACACATAAACTATGACAAATTATTTTGTGAACTTAAGTTAAACAACTAGGTTCATAATTCATTAACATACCATTCATTTTGAATGAATGGCAGGCATTTGTAATGAGCTATAGGTCTGAGACGTGATATTATTTGTTAACCGACTTAAAAAAAGAGGAAGTTCTCTATCCGACTGTTTTTTTGTGTTTGTTACCTGAGTACTCCGTCAATTATGAATATTACGACTCGATTTTAATGATTCTTTTTTAGGTACGTCAAGATCAGAGATGACCCGTATAAATTGTATCGATATAAATTCGAACCTTTTTGAACAAATCAGTAATAACAAAAAAAACGTTTTAGTTAAAGTTTCCATTAAGTTTTAATGAGCGCCTAGTAGGTCTATCCGTTTTCAATATAAAATATACTTTATTTCCACTAAAAATAATAAAATAAAATATTTTTAGCAAAAAAATAGGACAACCGACTTCAATGCGTACAAATTTACAAATTTAAACTAAAAAGCAAGAAATAAATAATATTTTTATGAAGTAGTTGAAAAGAGCGTCATAGAAAACCAAGGAAAGTATTGATACACATTTATAATTCTTTATTTATAATTCATACTCCGATATATTTGGAGTCGGTGCCAGCCTAAGCAAAATAAACTTACCTAATAGATACGAACTTGATTAATCCATTAACTATACATAATAATGAATGATGAAGATAAGAAATAATCCGCCGCTCCGTGAAGTTCGAAAATTGCAAACACTATCCTCCTTGGCTAGCTGGCACCGGCTCCAAATATATCGGAGTATTAATTATAAATAAAGAATTATAAATGTGTATCAATACTTTCCTTGGTTTTCTATGACGCTCTTTTCAACTACTTCATAAAAATATTATTTATTTCTTGCTTTTTAGTTTAAATTTGTACGCATTGAAGTCGGTTGTCCTATTTTTTTGCTAAAAATATTTTATTATAAAACATCGACTAAAGTTAGTCCTGAATGAAAGACAGAGTTATCCATCAGTTTTTATCCACGATTAACTGTGGTTGATGTTTTTTCTAAGTTTTATTTTGAATTACATCGCTCTACCCTGAACTCAGTTCACATACTATATGGCGTTCCAGTATTAGCGCTCCAAAGGAGTGGTGCGCCTGAGGCTGACGCTAAGACCTCGGCTCACCTGCCTGCAGTATGGTGTATTTCAACAGTCTTGTTATCTTTATCGCTTGCACCTACGGCATTGTCACGACTTACCTCAAATGATAAAAGGCCAAGAACCTTACTGCCTAAACTCAAAATGCCGTTGATGTATTTTAGGTCAACGTCCAATTTAAAACAGGAGTCGCGATTGATTGTAGCCCAAAGCGTTACCTGTACGAACCGATCTGAGACAGTCCAATTAGTGACGACCACGACAAAGGCCGTTTCCAATCTTGTACCGATCGTTGTAATTCGACGAGAGCTGGACACATTTATCGGACCTGTCTACGAGTAGAATGAAGATCTAGGTGAATAGGTTACCGTATTGTTCGTGGTTGCCTCAAGTCTGGAAAATAGGAACGCCTATTATAAATCAGTCAAAGTCGAGACCGATGGACATTCTATAAATCGTGTTGAAATTTTGGTTCTTCCAAGCTAATATACAGGATTTAAAACCATCTCATAAACTCAATGTAGGAATGTAGTTTTTAAAAAAGACCGTAAGTTTTCAACCACACCGGAAAAGCAAAAAAATGCATTCCAGGGACCTCAAGCCATGTAAAGCGTCCAGCGTGTATGAAAATCAATTAACGCATTTTTATTTATTTTATTCCATTCATTTGTTACAAACCATTGATGGCGCAACGCACATTTTAAACATAATTCGCTACCCCGGCCGAATAACGACGCAAGTGATGGTTACTGCTTTATTTGTTTTCTTGCATTTTCGTATTCTACATAGTATGCCGCATTACTAGGAATTTTTTCATATTTTAGGTTTATACCAATTTAAAGTTATTGAGAAAAATCTATTGTTGTACCTATAATCTATTGTTGTAAAAATCTACTATTGTAAGAATATGAGCACTCTAGTTCATTACGTAAAAAAAATTAAAACACTATTTACGTACAAGCACTTTACTGCGTTATTTGCCGGAACTATTACACAGCTTTGAAAGCAGACATTTTTGCGACTGTTTTAGTAGAAACTTAATAAAATAGTCTTTACGCAATAGGACATTGCCTAAATAATTACTATTTTTAATGAAAGCATCATTGTTTACGTAAAGATTTTCAAAAAACTTTAACAAGAACTTACAGCATAAGTGGTTTGCGGATAATTTTTGCTTGGCAATACTATGCGAATAGATTTTGCACAACACTCCCGCGCCGCCCCCTTCGTCATTCCAGTGTTAACTGCACGCGCACACGTTTGTCAACACGGGATCAGGCTGTGCTCTAAAAGTTTTGTGATGTGGTTTTGTTTAACAATAGCTAACAATGGATAAAACTCAGAAGAAGACGTGTAAAAAACGATTAAGTTTTATGGATCATCATAATAATATTGAAAGATTGAAAGTAAGTATTATCAGGGTAAAAACGGGACCCAACAGACAGACAGATGGACAGCGAAGTATTAGTAATAACTTAGACTATTTTTAAGCTGAATCGTCGAGAAACTATTACTGATATTTAGCCTTCTATTTAGGGAGTCTGCTGTGTTTAAAAATCATATCAGGTCATAAAACGATTCGTGATTGTGTTAAGCAACTAATTCTTTTAAGACTGTACTCTGGAACATGGAACTCATCACTGACTGAAATGTCAATGACGAGTTCCATGTAGGTAAATGAGCCGATAACAGTAGCTATAGTTTTTCACATAAATACATATTTAAGTAATTCAACAATTACAGAATCTTTTAAAAATAATGAATTTATCTTTCAGATGTACACAACATCGATCAACCAACAAATCAAGAATACCCAACAGATTTAGAGATACATGAATATTGCTCGAAGAATAGACCTTTACCCACTAAGCCTTGTCCTTTAGATGATACACAAATATCACAAATAATAAACACATTGTCATGTCCTTCCGAGTTAAACAGCGGATTGAATTCTTTAACGTGTGCACGTTAAAGAATTCAATTCGCTGTTTAACTCTTAATGCCTAAATCAATGCTTTCTTACTCTGATGTAAACTTTGTAGCGTCCCCGTCAGCTATTTACATAAATTAATCAGCAGCGATTCCTGAATTTTCCAACATAGAAGAATATATTGAATAACTAGAAAGACAAATCTAAAAAGCAGAACAATCCCCGAAACAAGATCAAAATAATGTATTATGTATACAAGCACAAATTTCAGCACCTGAAACAAAAAAGTGTATTAATCTTAGAGAAACACCTACAACTTCACATTCCGCAGATGAAAAACCTGAACAATATAAAGAGAAAATATTTTATGCAAATTACATCCTACCAGAACAGAAAAAACAATTGATTACCCTGAAGAAAAAAATGACTCCCACTTTGAAATTTTATTTATTTATTTATTTATTTCATCTTCTTAGCATAATTCCATCCTTACAGTTTACACCAATACGATAGAAAAGCATTACACAACTAAATATTAATAACATAAAATTAGCAATGTTATCGTTGTAAATTCGTTCAACGAACAGGAAAAAATATTCGTTCAACGAACAGGAAAAAATTATTGATGATAATCAAAATATCATGTTAGTATCTAATCATATGTCGCCGTCTATCTTACCTATGGCTGATAATAAGGCCACTCTAAATTTAAACGATTTTTTTTTTCTATACATTTATACCTACTCAATTACGATAGTCATTAATTACATACTCACTTATTTCAATATTTTTAATTTCAATGTCTCGACACTCTTTTTCATGCATGTGGTGTTTGCCTGTAAGTGACTGTGCACTTAGTTTTAGTTTTAAATAGTTTAGTATCAAGACTGTACCTACTAGTGTATAAGTTGTTGGTGAACCAATAAAGTAAAAATAAAAAAATAAAATATAATCTCGAAAGAAATCGAATCAGAATATATGCAAGTCTTAGAAGATAATATCTGAAGAAACCGAAGAAGAAATCGTATACCAGCAAATTGTCAATAGTGACACAGAAGACCAACCCGCACGAGGCCAGGGTGGTTGACTAAGGCCTAATCGCCCCTAATGTGGGGTAGGCTCGAGCCCCTCGGTGGGGACAATATATGAGCTGTAGATGATGATGACACAGAAGAATTAGAAGCTGGATTTGTTTACATCAATGTGAAAACACTTGCAAAAGGAATAGAAACTCCATCTATTGAAACCGATACAGAAACTATTGCTGAAGAAATAGACGCTGAATGTGATGAAACCAACGCAGAAGCTGGAATATTAGATGCGGCTGAAGAGAATATAGAAACAAACAGCGAGTCTGAAGCAGTAATTGAAGAAAAGTCTGATTTGTCCAGAATCAAAACTAGAAAAAGAAAAAAAAACGAAGGAAAATGGAAAGATAACAAAAACAAAATATTAAATAATTCTGGACAAAAGTATGTTAGTGTTCGATCGCATAAAACGAGAGAAGAAGAAAAAATAGGTGTAGTCTGTAGTTTCAAGCGAAAGTGTTCCGAAAAAATAAATACAGCTACAAGAAAGAAAATATTTAATTTGTATTGGCGAATCGGAGATCATGGGAAACAATGGGAGTGGATTCTAAGACACGTGACATCAAACACAATAAAGAAAATGCAGCTTGAAAGAAAATCTAATAGAACACAAACTCTTTTTTATAAATTGCCATCAAACGAAGAAATGAGTTCTGAAGAGATAGTATGTAAAAAGATGTATTTAAATTAGATTTAAATATACTTGGTATTTCTGATAGAGTTGTACAGCTATAGACAAACAAAATTCCGTAGTAACCGTTTACAAGACCTGGTTTTAAGCAAAAGATGAATTTATGGAATGCACAATGGCATCTTAACATCAATATGAAATGATTTTTAACACAAAATTTAATATTTCTTTTTTTAGACCAAAGAAAGACCAATGTGAAAGATGTAGTTTATACAAAAACGCGGATGAAGAAAGAAAATCAGAGTTTAAGGATGATTACGATAGACACTTAAAAGAAAAATATGAAGTAAGAAAGATGAAGAACTTGGAAAAATGTGCCATCGATAGCACCAGAAAAACAGTAGCCTGTTTCGATCTAGAAAAAGTGTTATACATACCTCAATCTGAAGTCAGTGCTTTTAATTACAAGCGAAAGTTTGCTATTTACAATTTTACAGTATACGATCTGATTAGGAAAAAAGGATATTGCTTTCTATGGAATCAGCAAATTGCAAACAGAGGTGCAATAGAAGTCGGCAGCTGTTTATGGCATTACATCAAAAATGAAGTAAAGGAAGGCAAGAACGAGCTGCCCTTTTATTCTGATGCGTGCACTGGCCAAAACCGTAATAGATTTATCTTTGCTATGTACCAGTATGCTTGTAAATCCTTGAAAATTACTATCACTCATCGGTTTTTCGTTAGTGGGCACAGCCAGTCCGAAGGTGATATGATGCATTCATGCATCGAACGCGCCAAAAAACACCATACCATTCATAGTCCAGAGCAAATGTATTTTATAGTCGAAAACGCAAAAATTTAAGGAGAAACATTTCAGGTAAAAGAAATGAGTCAACAAGATTTTTATGACATCAAAAAATTAGTAAATCAAAAAGGAATGAACTGGACTCAAGACAACGAAGGAGAAAGAGTATATTAGTCAATTATCTATTTCAAATATGGGCTAAATGACACACAAAAATATATAAAAACCGACAAAGCTTCAGTAATTAGCTCCCGCAGAAGGCGACATAATGCAAATACTCTGTCAGCAGACGTGAACTTGCTAGAAGTTGCTTACTCTAGTCCTATTCCTGTATCTGTACCACTACAGATACAGATTTGTTGAGCCTTTGCACATCAGGAGCAATACCAGAAATATATCAAGGATTTCATAGAAATTTGGTAGTCCGAAATCAGTGTAATAATGCGCAAGTTGAAACTGATGAAGGTGATGATGAGAATGACTAATTATCATAGAAATCAAAAGTGTAATAAGTAATGAGACTTTATAAGTGAGAGTTTTTTTGTTTTGTTTGATATCTTTATTCCTGATTAATTTTGTTACAAAAAGGTTTATTATGTTTATTAATTAGTTGCTCTTAAGGTTTAATTCATTGTTGTATGGTGTCATGTCAAAACAACAAATAAGTTCCTAATAGAAATCGCAGTCAGGGTGTTTTCACATGGCACCCTAAAACAATAAATTAAACTTTAAATTGTCTGTTTAAGTACACTTTGCAATTTATTGCCACAAAAATTATTTGTATCTAAGTAGAGATTACATAGGACACTTTTATTTTGGCTTATTCAGAAAAAGTAAAAAGTAGTATGGACGCACTATGATAACTTAATATGAGAAATCATGATTAATTGATTCTAAAATATTGTTTTATTACGGGTAAGAAGCTATTTTTGTTAGGAGATGTTTTCCTAATAGTTTTGATTTTGAATGTGATTTACAATTGTATTTTATTTTTGATCTCAAGAATAGATACTGATAGATATGTGTATGAATAAAACGAGACTTAAATTGTATTATTTTGTTAATCAAGTTTATTGAAAATAAAAATGAAAAAAATACTTTTTTTTTATTTAATTTTTATGAAGTAACGTTATCTTAATCGTAAAAAATAAAAAATAAAATTACGTTAAACTGTTAGTACCCCAACTCATACTTTACTGACATTAGGCGAATAACGTAGTAAGATTTCATTGCATAGACTGACTGGATTCATGATAGTATCGTAATTAAATGTTGCTTCATATTAATGGTCTAGTGTTTCGCTGAATAAAGATGTACTAATCGGTTGCATCCAGAGATGTACGAAAAGAATCAGAAGAATATAAAATCAAAAGGATTTTTGGCTATAACATTACAACTCTTTTTATAAAAAGTACCCTATTATTTTGATTTGATTCTGTTTTTTCTCTGCTTATTTTGATATATCACACTCTAAAATTGACACAGTAGGCTCTGCACAATTACAGTTTTTACGTTTTTTATTTCTCCTGTAAAATTGACTTTTTGATAATGAGGCTTTATTTGGCCGAGGTAGCGAATTATGGACTCCTGTAGTAAAACTTATCATTCTTATGTAAAACACACTTGCGTCTAAATAAGCCTTTGGTTTCTATTTATAGACACTGTCTCTCTTCTATGCTGTTACCAATTTTTTGGAGTAAGTGCAGTATCTCTTCACATCAACAGTTCATATAATGTCCCCACCGAGGGGATCGAGCCTACCCACATTAGGGGCGATTAGGCCTTAGTTAACCACGCTGACTAAGTGCAGGTTGGTCGACTTCACACACAACCTAAGAATTTCTTCATAGGTGTGTGCAGGTTTCCTCCCGATGTTTTCCTTCACCGTAGAAGCGTCGATTAACGTACACACTGCGTATATGTGTTCGCAGCGTACACATGATTTCAAAATAATTGTCAAACACTATGGCGGGGTTCGAACCGGTGCCGCCCGGGTGGGACACCACGCCCTTACGCACTACGCAGTATCTCCTGACTTAGACAAATACCAATAATAAAAATCACAGCTTCTAATCTCGTCTCAGCATTTGATCATGCCAAGATTCTTTCTAGATTTTGCATTTCCGTATAACTTGGTTCATTTTTCAAGCATTATTTAGGCATGATTATGCCAAATTAAAATAAAACGAGTTTTCAATAACGCGAAGGAGTCATTAATATTTATTGGTGATCCATCTTCATGACGAGCATCATAAGATTTCGTGACTCATTTAAATCGACGACGAAAGTAACTTTGTTTTGAAATCGACAATTCAACAGCGTCCACACTTACAATGATAGATGTTATGTTCGAAATATTAATCAGAAAATTGTTTTCTTCAGTCTAATCTAACTTGTAACTAAGTCTATAAATCAGCGTGCCCTTCGCCGAGCACACAATAGAGCCCACTATATCATTTTTACAATACCCGAGCCGTACGAAAACACTAAAAGCCGATGAAATCAATTTCCTTTAATATAGAGAAGAGAGATCCGTGGAAATAAATCACTTATAAATTTTAAATTCAGAATGGTTGAGACAAATGGGGCCGTAAATCTTTTTGACCCGTTATAACTTTATCTTTATCAATTTATTTTATGTCAAATCTACTTGGTGAACTCGAGTCGTTGAACATTTTTTGTATGAAACTCTGTACTGTAACGCACATTATTTAACATTACTTCGCCTCGGGGCAAGCTCACTAACCTCAGTGCGATGCGTGGTCATCTTGTCGTTCCCTCGCTTACATCTCTCCGTACAAGAGCTTAAGTCTCTTCGTCCACGCTCGCCTTTCTCACTTCTCCCTCGGCCTAGCTGCACTACTGGTGTAGAATATGTTAAAAATAAATGAATAGCGCTCTCGCGTAATTGTGAACCAAGACATAAACGGATATGTGGGGCAATTGGGCAAGCGTGGACGACGAAACGTATGTGAGGGTATGGAGAGACGTAAGTTACTTTTAGTTTTTTTTTCTTTCATCTGAATATTTGTCACACCGGGCAAATCTCCGTGATTTTTGTAGTACTAATAATTTTATACTTTTACTTATTTTTTTAATAGAGAAGTTAAAATAAGTTTGGGTATGGATAAGTGAGGGTATAGAGAGACTTAATTGAGGGAAGTACCTACAAGTTGACCATGCATCGCTCGCACGCAAATGTGTGCACTACACTAAGTTTTTAGTAAGCCCGCTATTTAATTATTACGATCGTATTGCAGGATATTAACCTATCCAAACTACAATAAACTCTCATTCCAGATCAAACTAAGATTAATTAAATCTGTAATCCCTGTTATACGACATCCCATCATAATGCTATAGCAATAATACACAAAATTAAATATTCATGATTCAATTCGGATTTGTGTTTCTAATTTACTTGAACTCCGTGAATCATTAAGCTGTTTGTTATAATTGTGACAGGTTAATATGAGACATCATTTGAGACGGGCTCGTGTAATCAACGAATCGCTTGTTGACATTAATTTGCACACACAGCCTATATCTTAAGGAAATTCGGTATTGAGAATAGGATAACTTGTCTCCCACGTCTTCGTATAATACAATATCGCACTTATTATATCAAATAACAGTTTCCGTGGTTCGCCCACCATAATAACATACATAGTGCCGAAACCAGAGGCCAATTGATTCCATTGAACGCTTAACGAATGTATGAAACAGACGTATTACTGAGAAAACACCACGTCGACCATCGTGTTAAATGTTAGAGTTCCCTCTGTGGCTGAGAGTGAAGGTCGCTTAAGTTATTATCACTTACCATAAAGTGAGATGTAGGCTTATCTTCGCCGTAATCACAGCCTGTGTAACAGTAAGGCCAGTGTCGCCAAATGTTGTCTATAAAATTAAATCTGCTTCAACTACGCAAGGCGATTACTGTAGATACTATTGTATATGTGATGATAACTAAACAAAGTCTCAGATCTGTAAAGAGATCGGACTTTACTGAGTTGAGATTATAATTCGGAGCAGTTCTGAGCTATCAACATTGATGATATACACGTCAAAAGGGCCGCAGCCCGGTAGTCGCCTCCACCTCCCCTTATAGCGACCCCTTTCCACTCAACATTACTGAGCTAGTGTTCTGAGTATGTCCTTGTCTGGACCTGAACAATTTATCTGAGTCTTGAGATTGAGAACGCCCTGAGAACACATAATTAACAACATAATATGTGCCAGAGTTATAACACTGAGATATCGGTAGGTATGTAATTACTGACTTGGATGTGCTCGATGTTACTGACTAAATGCAGCATGGGTATATTCAATGAATAGAATTAAAGTACGTTCGTAAAACAATAAATTGTACAAACTCACGGTTCCTTGGAATGCACAGTTCGTGTCTGTTAATCGGCTGCGTCTGCAACACGAACACAAGACGTTCGTTCGCACAGTTGATGGCTACCGCCAACCGAAATAATATTTCTACAGCCAGCCGCACATTGGATGCGTTTTCGAACGAATTTGACTCGTACGAACACGCGTAGACGATCCTGACTCGCCGTGTAGTACGGTGACTCGCACTCTATGTGACGCACGACTTTATCTTAAGTGAATGATGAGATGAGATGAGATGAGACTCTATAGTATTCGGCGAGTCGATATCGTTCGCGCGTGTTCGTACAAGTCAAATTCATAAGAAAACATGCTGTACATGCACCTGCACTAACCTCATCCTCTTCAGCGCTGAAAATTGACAGAAATAAAAAGAAACTACGTACGTACCGTAGTACATGTACCACTTGGAAGATGAAAGCCAAAAGCTTACTCGACAACCTTCGAAATGTGGTCACACATCATTGAAAAATTGATTTTACATTTGAATCAGATGATGTAAATATGCTACCGAGCTTTTTGAGGTTTTGTTTTATTCCAGTTGAATATGCAATGCAAGTTTCGTATACCAACTGTCACAAAATTTCGCTCTTAAACCAATAGATATAAGTCACAAATTTTCCAGCAACGCTATCCCAGTAATCCTAATGGCCTAGTTGGAATAACGAATGGGAGCGAAGATAGCTCGAGCAAAATAACGAAACCGCAGTGTCAGTATTAGTTAGTTCAGTTTGGTGGACAGCAAAAGTATCCGAAGCGCTAACTGTAGACGGCTGTTTTCCTAGAGTTTCAACCAAATACTATTTTGTCCATTGAATAGAATTTAAAGTTTGGTTAGTGGCTTCACCGGTATTAGTTTAGATGTCTAGTTAGCCCCAAGTCCTAAAATATTAATTGTATTTGTTGGTTAATAATTCATAATTAAATAGTTATAAATCAACGCACTTGTACCGGCTGTATATCCTACCTATATATTCATATATACCCTACATGCACGTCACAAATTATATGGACCCCGCACCCCCCGCAGTTGCCCTCTTGGCTTCTTCTAGTTCGAGATTTGAACGGTGCGCGTGCGACCTATCTTCGCTCCGTAAACTATATAGTAATTAGCCTAATTAAGTGTATCTAATGAACCGAAACTGTCTACGTATGTGTATATGTGTTATTTGTGCATCAGAACTTTCATATAGCCAATTGAATTGGACAATTTTGGAAGCGCCACGTGCCGCGTTGAGCCTAACGCCGAGCTAACCGCTACAGACGCAAATAAGGAGATTCTTCAAGTAAGTGCATGTTTCCTTCCTTTATTTCAGCTGTTATAATAATCACCAATTTGTATCCTAACGGAGCTGAATTTTCAATCAAGAATTAGTTACAAGTGTGCCGTTTCAGTTGTTTACCAAACCCAAAAATACAGTCCGCTAAATATTTATCAGCGCCCTAGATAACTTTCATACTTCTCAGTGGTGTGTTATCGCTTATTTAGGCATGTTAAACCACCAGTAGGTATTGATTGTATTGAGAAATAAAGATGATCTTAAAATAAGTGAACTTTCAATCACATCTAACCGGATCATCTAGCATGACCGGAAATCGGGGCTTGGACATCTCATGTTTTCTTGAACTTTTTATTTTACGTAAATATGACACTGTAGTTTTTTATTTTTGGATGCATAATTGTATGACACATGCAAATAATAGAACAATTTTGTTGGTGTATAATTTTGTTTAAATAACTAATGTAATAATGAACTTATTTTTGGTATACCACATATTGTATTCTTATTATTTGTTACCCAGAGGAATATAAATGTATGCTTAGCACCTAAATTGAAAGAAATCTATCTGTCATTAACACAAAATGGCGGTGCGTATCAAAAGTAAAATAACTTAGTTCATTAAAGTGATTATTTGATTTATATAGAAAAGCTTTTACAAGATAAATTATTATATAAATGATCCAAATGCGTGGGAGAAATAACTTTTTTGAAATTTTGAAATCATAATATATGTACGTTTAATCGACGCTTTTACGGTAAAGGAAAACATCGTGAGGAAACCTGCACACACCTATGAAGAAATTCTTAGGTTATGTGTGAAGTCGACCAACCCGCACTTGGCCAGCGTGGTTTGACTAAGGCCTAATCGCCCCTAATGTGGAGTAGGCTCAAGCCCCTCGGTGGGGACATTATATGAGCTGTTGTTGATGATGACCTCCACTCTTTCCCGAGATAAAGGGTCTTGACAGACAGACGGACAACAAAGTGATCCTATAAGGGTTCCGTTTTTTTCTTTTTGAGGTACGGAACCATAAAAACGAGTGATCTTTAGACACCATGACTGAATTTATAATAATATAGAAATTATTTGAACTGTCTTGACAGGCAACAACCCTGAGGGCCTAGATAAGTGGCAAACGATACAACGTTTCTATCGAACGAATGATGTTTTTTGACAACTACTCATACATTTGACAGGACGGTCGCCATGGAGCTTTCTCAGCGATACTTCAGATTCACACAATATATTCTCCGTTAAACGTTCAAAGCAATCGATTAACCAGTTGGCTAGGCCCTCAGGTCAGCGGGCATGACTCGATGTGTTCCAAATTTAAAAAGTAACTTCCGTTCGCCTCGCTCGTTTACACTTTTCCAAACTCATTCGACAGCTTACTCCCCAAGACAAGCGTGCGTAAAGAAGTTTTACTACAAATAACCTTAAAATTTTTACAATCCCTAAGTATATTTACTGGGATCCATTCCCTTACACGATTAGTGAATTCTGTATCGCAGCCCTCAACTTCGGCGGGGGCGGAACAAAGTTTTCGAAATCAGTTTTGTGCAATGCCATCGGTTAAATTTTTTAGTTTAAAACGTCAGTTATTTTTAGATATTAGTTAATTTTTAACTTTTTATTTAATTTTTCCTTATTAAGCATACCTATCTAAACATTGCTTAAGAAGATGAAAAAATATTAACAGTAGGATTCAATTCAACACTTTTATACGCCATATTTTCCATCTTTCTCACTCAACACATTCATATTTATCGCTTTCTTTGTCACATGCTTATCATATTTTATAACGTGTGCCACTGCCACTAGTGCAAATTTCAAACTTCCAATCATGTATTCATTCTTCACTATTCCATTTTTGTTACTCCATACATGCGTCTTAGCAAGCACTTATCTGCCATGTATAATAATCTATTTTCATTATTCCAATAAAACAAAAAGAATACAAGTATTCCAAAACTTATTACCTATAAAAGCAGTTGCAGGATATGAACGTACCTTCCGAAACACGTTCGATTTTATTGAAACACATCAACCTTATTTTAGCTGTACATAGTCATATATAGTTCGATACACCACTTCCAATTTGCTAATAGTAACTTTATCATTTACAAATTCACAACAGATTTGATTGGACATGACACTGATACGTTTATTTTTTTATTCAATTAATTTTTCATCAATATGACTTCATTGAATAACATACGCACGGCAATAGACATGTCATATCAACCGATGAAGTTCACTCCACCAGAGCATTTCGGATTCGTAATGATTATTCTAAAACAGTTCAAATAAATTGGACATTCGAAGAAGGCTACTTTAAATCTCAAATAACTTTCCTCCGCTTCAAACGGTTTAAGTTAGAAATAATAGTTGTCCATACCCACTCTCGCTAAATGTTTTTTTTTTTTTTTTTTTTTTTTTTGTATGAAATAGATAAAAATAAACTTTTTTTATAGATTACACTTTCCATCAAGAACAAACACACAAACACCACTTATTGCAAAAACCTTTGAAGACATTGTCGTAAAAATTTAATCACCATTGCGTGAAAAACTGCCTGCTTCTGAAGATCTCATTCCGATCTTTGGAGACAAGGTTACAGAACTCTAAAAGCCAAGCAAATTTGTAGGCAGAGCTCGTACGCATTGAAGCGTGTTAGCTACTATCGCTGATAAGACAACTGTCATGGGATTATCCAACTTTGATGCTATCAGATAGATGTAATGTTACTTTCCAGTCGTGATTTCCATTCGAATTATTATCGATTATAGCGCGGGATGTACAAGCACTTAAAGAAACGTGATGAGAATTTGTTGACAAGATTTGATAGGGTTTTTATAAAAGTTGTTTGAAAGTCAATTCTCTTTTCTTTGTCGTCGCCATCTTTCACAAGTTCAGGGAGAATCTACGGTATTTGTTCTTAAAACCAATTTCAAAACATCATAGTTTCGACTAACGGACAATGAATTGAAGATAAAATAATATTTTCTGATGATTATATTTTATTTAATCTCCGCATGGTATGAATAATTTTAAATAATAGGTACTCGCAGGGTCTAAGAAGTGTTTCAAATGAGAATGTACCAACAATTTCTACCAGAATTCCATTATGCCAGTGCGTATTTTTTTATCGAGTTTATAACCAAGTTAACATTAGATTTTATCAGTCTTGTTCGCCAATATGAAAACGATCTGCTATAAGGTAAAAACTTCGTCATTCCAAATTTAGGCAGTTATATCTCTTGGAAAATATTCACAGGCGATAATAATTATCATGGCAATAAAACTAGATACGGGTACAAATTTACTTTGATATACTCGTGTTACAAAATTGCTGACACCTAACAGAAAATCCGCAACTTTAAGTGCAGCTGAATCCAAGAAAGTTAAGTTTGAGACTGTCTGGTATTGTTCTCCTGAAGATAAATTGAGAGATACGATGTTTGTCGTCAAATGTACGTAACTTGTTGAAAAATACGCAGGATAAAGAAGTTGATTTTTCTGTAAGTTCAAAACCTCACAAATTGTTCCGATTTTACAAAGGAGTAAAAAAACCTCGTATGTTATGAACCAAACAGCTCACTTGTATCCTATTGGGTTTGATGTCCCTGTTAAGTAGGCGACAGGCCTGATAACTTGTCTCTATTTAGAGGTACTGCCTTACCTAAAGCGTAATGTGGCTTTATATGTAGCCAAAATGTTAAAAACTAAAAAAGGAGAAATAAAAAAAATATAAAATCATTTTTTTTTTAAGGTCAGTCCCAAATACAAGTGAAATTATTTTATTCCAAATAGTTGATGTTGAGATTGAATTAGGTTGGCGACCTCAAAAAACTTAGATTTTATTAAAACAGAATTTTTATTTCTCAGTTTTAAGTTTTGAAAGCGGTTTGTCTTATATTATTTAAAAATAATTTGTATTTTGCATTTTAGTGTTAGTAAATTATAGAAATTTCCAGGTAACTATTTCGAGATCTTTAAGACAAATAATTAATAAATTGATTACGATATCATCCATGTCAATCAAATAATATATGTATAATTATGGATAACTCTCTAAAGTTACTCCTCAGATGTCAAATAGGAATGACTAGCACCAGCTTCCAAACGATTTTGAAGATTCTTTTGAGACACATAAAAAACATACACTGTAATGGAGAACTTCCTCCTTTTTTTGAAGTCGGTTATAAAGCGTTATATCATCATCATTTCAGCCGAGAGCCATTGGGCCTCCCCAAATATTTCTAAACCGGTCGGTTTTGCGCTTTCAGCATCCAGCGACTTCCCGTGACCCTAGATAAAAGCTATATATTACGCTGAACCCTTTTTGATTATTAGCGTGATAATAAGTAAATTGTACTTCTTTACGAAAACCTTTATTGATGCTTTGAAATCTACGAAAATGGCCGACTTGAACGTATCAAAATAATCCTTTGGGTGTATTATGTTATTGGTAGTAAAAACCGGGCTTAATATACATTACTCCTGTTTATGCCTCGCGCGGTTCTCTCGTGGATTTATTGGCTTTATGTGTTTCGTGTAAATGGGCCAAGGGGTTATGGCGACTGTCTGTCTGTCAGTCCGTAGAAGCTATATCTCATAAGTGAGTTATACTTAGTACTTTACAAATTGTATATCTATGTAAGCACTTTGGAGATTGATACATCGAAAATAAGAATAATTCTCATTTAACTTAACACAGTGTTGCTGGAGTGGTCAGTAATACTATTTACACAACAAAAGGTCTAGGTTCAACTACCGGTAGAGACAATTTATTGTCTCTGTGTTAAACACGAACAATTTTGTAATAATCATTGATTTTTACTTTCTCGTATACGTAGTATAGAGGAAGTCTTGTAATCGTCAAAAAATTCGACCTCAAGATTTTGACGGATTTACACGTTTTAGACCTCCCTGAGTCCAAAAATACCGTTTTTGGAATTATGTCTGTGTGTGTGTGTTTGTGTCTGTGCGTTAGCACGATAACTCTTATTGCAACCAAACTTAACACGCATGACATCAATAAAAAGTTTTCAAAAATATAAACCTTCTATCCATTTTTGAGACGTCGAACACGAAAGTTAAGCAACCAAGTGCGCGCCCGGTACTCGGATGGATGACCAAAATTTAACGTGCATGTATGACATCAAAATATAAGTTTTCTATCAACTTTTGAGTCGTTTCCGGTATACGAGAAAGTCAAGGGGAGACCACTACCATTTTTTTAAGTTTATATTGTTAACGTTGTTGTAAACTGTACCTCGTCAGGAAAGGCAAAGGACTGTTTGGGCTCTTGCCCATAGAGTTGCGTCATTAGCAAATATTAAAAAATCTTTTAAGGGGTTCTTTTACCGCCAAAGAGGAATGAGCGAAAGAAAAGAGCTGAGCGAGCTCAACTTAAAATGAGTAATGAAAAATGAGTTTTGATTTCCACAGCGTGGTGATTTTGTACCTCAAACTGAATTGTCTAGTTTCCATATAAATGTAATCCTTTTTTTTTTCAAAATAAATGCTCTGTTAACGCGTTCTCCATTCCAAAATCGTTAAAAATTAAACGTACGTTACCATCTATCGTCCCCATAACACACGCTAGTGTATTACTACACTATATACTACTCAGTTAATGCGAGCTTACCATATAAATGGCCAACTCTATTAAAAGAGTGGAAATTACTCCCACAGGTCCCCTTACGCAGGCGGGTCCATAATGAAGCTTTATATGGAAAAAACCAGTTGATTTATAGCAGTTCAGTAAACTGTTGGATATTATTTTATTTTCTTTGTAAAACAAATTTAATTTCAAAGATTAAGAACCTGATGCCTGATGATTTTTATCATTTTTGATTATATAATATCTAGTATCCGTAACGCAAGTTCTTAATGATACTTACTTTGGGCTAGATAATTGGTGTGAGCGTGAACATATATGGTTTTGTTAAAATTGTAGCGGCTACGTCACAGCGTACATAGACAGTATCGGGTAACCGAGAAATGGTTGATCAGCGAAAAGTACAAATGTAAACACGAAGCCAAGATACGACACAGAAACGTCACAATACGTAATGCAAGCCTGAATCGCGCTTACGAAGTTACCGAGGGACATCAGTATATATACAACTTCCAACGATGTACAGTCGGGCCTCCCCCACAACCCGATGCGCCCGAGCCGAGGTCCGAGCCGTTAGAGGCACCCTCGGGCGTGTCGCTCCCTTCCGATCCGGGCGACCTAGGGACGCTAGGCGGTCGAGAGACTCCCAATGGGGGAGATGCTCGGTCGCCCAGTAATCCCCTAGGAACGTCCGCCCTACAGGCTTGAGGACCCCCCAAGGTTTTCGCCTTCTCAAAAAATCCGGTGGAGCAGTGAATGCCATCAGCGGCAAACTGCAGTAGTATACAAAAAAAAAAAAAAAAAAAAAAAACAGTCGGGCCGCGGTCCCCGAGCGAACTCCTAGCTCGGCGGAAGATCTTCCCTATTCGTTGAAGATGTGGCGAACACAGCTATATCCTACAAAATAAAATATAATCGTTTAGTTATGATTTGGTGAAATTGTCTTTTAAAATTATGCCACCAATTCGTCTCAAAGAATAATTAAAAGAATAATTGCAAAAATATAACTTAATGTTTTAAACGCGTCTACATGAATGAACTATAAAGCATAATACAATATTTAGATACCCTTTTTCAATTTTTATTTAGAAAGATAAGAATATATTCTTGTAATATTTTGAATGTATTTTGACAAAATTTACATCTCTACTTGAAACACTACTTGTACTGTCGCATATACCTAAAGAGTATCTCACTTCAAATGCTGTAATTCCTTCAACGCTGTCTTCGGTAGTCGGTCTAGGGTACGAATAAAAATATAATGGGTGATATTTAAATTAGCACTACGTATTGTAAAATAAAAGAGCCACTGTTGAAACCCAAAAATAGTTATTGATCAGCAAAAATATCACCATATTTCATTTAGTATTTACAAAAACGTAGACCAGCGTCGTGGTGTTCATGACGCCCGGCATAATTATACTGAGTTATAATAATAATAATAATAATAATTTATTTCCAATAAAGATGAGCACAATACATACAAATAGAATACAAATGTAACTACAAAGGTAAAATTTATGATCTAGGAGCCTGAACTAGGATAATCCTGTGTTTCAGGCGATTACGTCTAAAATAAGTGTAAAATATATAAATAATCTTCAGAAATTTCACTATATTACAAATTACAATCTAATTATAAAATAACATAATGTGTGCCGATAATATAAAACAAATTAGTGATTGAAATAAGTTAAAACTATTTAAATACAGTTAATAAGTTCTCTGTATCTTCATAGGACATGTTTTGAAAGCCATCTTGAAGGGCTTTCTTACAGTTTTTGTAATTCATGGGATAAATCTTGAATATAGAATTTAGTCTATTATAAAGAAGAGGACCTAAAAATGTATAAAATTTGGCCGAAAAAGCGTGTTTCGCTAGTATTTGGGTGCAAACAATATCTTTCCGTCTTTTGTTCATTATATCGGTGCTGTAGGGAAGGGTTGGACTCCAATTCAGCATTACAATAGATTATTTGTATCTTAATAAATTCTTATTCTATTGTATCTATATTTGTGTTCTCAATAAATATTTATTCTATTCTATTCTAAAACAGTCACTGTGAGTTATCAGACTGTTGATTTTCTTGCGTTAGCTTCACTCGCTAGGTTTGCTCTATGTTTTGATCGCAGTTTTAACATAACCTAACCAAACAAGATTTGGTGATAATTTACTAAAATTGGTATTTGAATACATTTTTAGTGGGATTACAATGGGCCTTATAAGAAGGCTAAAGGTCGCTCAAAAGGCAACGGAGACGGCTATGTTCGGAGTTTCTCTGTGTGATATCAGAAATAATGAGATCCGCAGGAGAACCAAGGGCACATAGCCCAAAGAATTGCGAGAAAGACTGACGGCTGTTGGGGCGGAAAAGTCCTGGAGTGGTGACTACGTATCGAGAGACGCAGCGTTGGTAGGCCCCCACAAGGTGGACCGACGATCTGGTGAAGGTCGCGGGAAGCCGCTGGATGCGGGCAGTGCAAGACCGATTGGGTCAAAAATCCTTGTAGGAGGCCTATATATATATATACAACAGTGGGCATCTCTCGGTTGAAATGGTGAAGTAATTATATATCGATAATGAAAATGAAAAAGTTCTTTATTTGAATGGACTTTGCTAAGCACTTTTAAATCGTCAAAAGCCCTACCACAATTTCGGATCGAAATAATTATTTTACTTAAATAGTTATTATTATGCTGAGACGGATCTATGGATTTGCTTATTTTGTACGCTCGACTGACGTCCGCGGCTGACGTCAGCGCGGGAGGAGTTCTAACATTAGAGAGGATAGCACCAAATTTTCCTAAACATAGTACTACCTAATTGCAGCAGACGCCTCGAACTTCTATCGTTGTATCCAAAATGGTAGCCGGGAGTCCTGTTATTTAGTTTCCAGTAACTTGGTACTAGTTAGAAGCGGTTAGTGTCCTGAAATTTGAGAATGAAGTTTAATGATTATGGTGCAATGTCCATAGACTGGATTACGGATCTAAAACTGCGTTAGACTAACATCCCTATTCACAAACATTACTATGAGAGCTCTCGACTCTTGGGTAAGAAACGAACCAATCACAGAGCTATATAAAATGTCATTGCGTTGAATAGAGCTCGGTGATTGGTTTGTTACTTATCGAGAGACCTCATGTAATGTTTGTGAATACAGGTGTTAGAGACATTGGCTTCTTTAGGTCTGTTTGATGGTCAATAATGTCATGTCACCTTAGTCTCAAATAAAATTATATTTATTACTGCTTAGGCACAATGTATGTAACACATGAATTTCAAATTATACAGTGAAAATGTCACTAATATTAATTACAACTATTAGGTAATTAATTTGAAACAGTAGTGTTGAGAACGCAGCTCTATGCGCTCTCGTTGCATAGCAACGCTTGTTTATGTCACTTTTCAATTTATTAATATTTGTTTGCTTTATAATTATTTCTCATAGTAAACTTTCTAACTTTTTATCACGAGTTTCATTCTGTCGCCAACAAGTGGTCCTTCGAGCCGGATCTTCTGATAAATCAGCTCCCTATACGTGTGAAATACATCCAAAATGCTGACTCGCGGAGCAATGAAGAAGGAACTCGCAAAAGTTAGTACGGAGCCGCAACAACCAGCGGCTGCTATGGAAATAAATAGCGAAACAGGACATACCTCCGCACAGTCACGGGTGAGCACCAATACCCACAAGTCAAAGACGGTTTGTACAAAAAAATCTAAATCGTCTGTAGAAGCTAGAAGAAATAAGCTCATCCGCGACGCCGAAAGAGAAAAAGCGAAGGTAAGGCTAGAATTGATCGAGAAAACTTTAGAAGCTGACCTAGCCGCTCTAGACGTAGTATCATCACAGCGAAGCGACGGGACTCGCCGCTCTGTAGACGGTCCAGACCATGTGCAGGAGATTGAGAACTGGATCGACAATAGTTGCCAGGTGCACCAGGAGTTATCACCGGCGCACGATGTCACTGCAGCCCATGACGCCACCCCTATCTACGCCATGCCGCCGCAACCTCAACATCACCCTAGTGCCGGTACCGATATTGATCGACTCGCTGCCGCCCTGACAACTGCCATACAGACTTCCGCTACTGTGATACACAATGAGCATAACCAGCAACTTCTATCGAGGATAGCCGCGTCTAAAGAACTGCCACCTTACTTTGGTGACCCAATTGAATGGTTGCATTTTAAAGAGTCTTACCACGAGACTACCCGGCTATGTAAATTTAGCGATGCAGAGAACATACCTCGTCTTCGTAAATGCTTGCAAGGACAAGCAAAGGATGCTGTAGCCTGCCTATTAATTGGTAAGACAAGCCCAAATAATATCATGGACACTCTTGAGCTACGATTCGGTCAACCCGAAGCTGTCATTAATAAAATTGTAACACAGATCAAGAGATTGTCACCGTTACCACTGTCGTACCACACCGACATTGTGAACTTCGCTACAAAAATCAAGAATTTTGTTGTTACTGCACAGTCGATTAAGCAGTCGGATTATTTGCGAAGTCCAGAACTTGTGAATACAGTTCTGTCAAAACTACCCAGTAGTCTAATTAATCGCTGGTCTGACTATGTTTTTGAGCAAATGCAAAGCGATAAGTCTAAGTTTGAGAAGTTGTCAGATTTTCTTATGACTGAAGCTGTTAAGGCGGTGTCGTCCGGCATGTCCCTTATTCATAGTCACGCAGATGTCCATAAGAGATCAGAAGAGCGACGGATTCGTACACCACACCGTGTATTTGTGACTTCTGGAGATGTTAACTGCATGTTCTGTAAGAAGGGTGTACACGCGCTACCAGACTGTAAATATTTCAAGCGGGCCCTGCGTCGTAATCGATGGAAGTTTGTACGTACGAACAAGCTGTGCTCCCAATGTTTGATTTCAACCCACGAAGTATCAAATTGCCCGAGTGACGTTTGCGACGTTGACAACTGCGGCTTGAAGCATCATCGTTTGTTACATTGGTATACAAAAAACGCTAAGTCGGAGGTTACTGCGACAATTGCGACAAACGAGAATATAAACACAAACGATAGCAGTGAAATTGCGGAATGCAGTGAAGCTGTAACAAATACTTCTATGGCACAAAAACGTACAATTTTGCTGAAGGTAGTTCCAGTAACTATAAACGGTCCGAAAGGTCAAGTCAAGACGTTTGCGTTGTTGGATGACGGGGCGACGGTTTCACTGATTTCGACTAGAGTTGCAGATGCTGTTGGTTTGCATGGTAACAAGGAGACTTTACTCGTACGCAGCGCTTGGTGCTCAGGACAATTAGTTTGCCAAAGTGAGACAGTCAACTTTACTGTATCTAGCACCAACAATGACACATTTAACATTCGCGCACGTAAGATTGATTCTTTGGACTTACCTGTCCAGAAGCTTTCAAATGTTGCTGTCAACCGTTATGACCACCTTCGAAAATTCCAAGACTGTCTGCTGTTCGATAATGTTAAACCAGAGTTACTGATCGGTCAAGACCACTACTATTTGCTCGCTCCAATCGATACGATTTCGGAGGGGATACATAGGCCCTACTTGACTCGTACGCTATTGGGTTGGTGTGTACACGGCATAGTGTACAACGCGCGCAGTTCAGCGCATGCCACAAGTGCCGAATCGATTAACCATATATCGACAAGTATGCCACAGGATATTCACGCACCAACAAATAACGATGTACTTACGGAGTTATCGGAGCTTATTCGCCATTCTTTCTCATTAGAGTCCATCGGTATAGCTTCCAAACCTAGACAGAATAAAGAAGAAAGTCTTGCTGTTCAAATACTTGATGACACTTCCAAGCTAGTTGACGGTCGTTGGGAAGTTGGTTTACCATGGAGAAGCGATGTTGCACTACCTGACTCCTTTCCAAATGCCTACAAGAGGTTAAAGATTGTTGAGAGTAAGATGAGGTGTAATGACGAGTACGCGTCGCGCTATCAAGACAGGATTAACCACCTTCTTCTGAACGATTACACCCGTGAAGTGGAGCAACTTTCGACTGCACTGCATCGCATTTGTTATTTGCCAGACTTTGGTGTAGAGAATCTTTATAAGAAGTTGAGAGTTGTTTCCGACGTTGTTGCTAAGTCTGGAGGGTTTTCTCTCAAAGATTTTCTGCTTCACGGCCCAGATTTGCTACAGTCCTTACTAGGCACACTGCTCCGGCCCAGAGAGAGGCGAGTAGCTTTAACAGGAAACATCAAAGACATGTTTCTACGCGTGAAGATTCGAGAGATGTTTCGTTATTTTTGGCGAAAGGAACCTAATCCAACCAAAAGATGAGTACCGTCAGCGCAAGGACGGCACTGGGGCGGAGTGTTGAGAACGCAGCTCTATGCGCTCTCGTTGCATAGCAACGCTTGTTTATGTCACTTTTCAATTTATTAATATTTGTTTGCTTTATAATTATTTCTCATAGTAAACTTTCTAACTTTTTATCACGAGTTTCATTCTGTCGCCAACAAGTAGCTGATTTGTCACTGGAGCAGATTTAGCAGAATTGACAATTAAGTATATTAACCAACATTTTTTGTTAAAACGTTTCTTTACTTAATAAGTCTTGTGAGTATTAAATGCATGCGGTGTTTACCTTTAATTAACTGTGTAGGTACTTAAATATTTTTGTATAAGTATTAGTTTAATCTGGAAATGTATATAGTGCATTAGTTGTTGGTAAACCAAACAAATAAAATAAAAATGCTAGGCTTTGAAATTTTTGAAAAATGATTTGATGTTTTGATAATAATTTCAATAATGAGACATTGAATTTTCTTTTACTTAATTTTTATTTCATTCAGGAATATTCTCGACCTTAAACTTAAACAATCTAGAATTATTTTCAAATTACAATATTTTGTTCAGGTTTTTTTTCAAATATAAAAAGGTCAAGCAAATGACTCCATTCCACCTGACGGTAAGCAGAAATGGAGTCCAAATGATAGCTAGTGCAAGAGTTAAGCCGCCGCACTCACTTTATTCAAGAATTCTGTCATGTCAATACGAAACTCTTGCCAAATTCGACGACAAAATTATAATGTATGAAAAAATATTGTAGGTACCCAATTTCAGGTCAGAGTGTTTCACGCTTTTCATATTATTTGGTGTTATTTATTACGCACTATAAATGTTGAATCTCATATGAATCTTCTATTATAAACGAGCATTGAACGTGCTCGCATCGTGCTTTAGTGCTACTAGCGAATACTATTTCAATTGAATTTTATTTTCATGTATGTTCCGCGATTACTCCGTCAATTATGAATCGATTTTGATGATTCTTTTTTCGTTAGGAAGGTCATAATTCAAAGGTGGTCCCGTATAAATTATACCGAAATTGGTTCAGAACTTTTGTGTTGAAATGATAATATCATCGGGGATGAAATAATGATATCGTCCACGAACACAAAAATAATGACATTTTTTTTTGAACTTGCCATTACCTAATATGCAATAGTAAAATTTTGGTTAGTAGTTCCAATAGTCAACACATAAACTATGACAAATTATTTTATGAACTTAAGTTAAATAGTTCATAGTTCATTAACTTACCATTCATTTTGAATGAATGGCAGGCATTTGTAATGAGCTATCATTTGTCTGAGACGTGATATTATTTGTTAACCGACTTAAAAAAAGAGGAAGTTCTCTATCCGACTATTTTTTGTGTTTGTTACCTGATTACTCCGTCAATTATGAGTATTAGGTATTACGACTCGATTTTAATAATTCATTTTTTAGGTAGGTACGTCAAGACAAATCAGTAATAACAATAAAAACGTTTTAGTTAAAGTCTCCATTAAGTTTTAATAAGCGCCTAGTAGGCCTATCCGTTTTCAATTAAATATACTTAATTTCCACTATAATAATAAAATAAAATATTTTTAGCAAAAAAATAGGACAACCGACTTCAATGTGTACAAATTTAAACTAAAAAGTAAGAAATAAATAATATTTTTATGAAGTAGTTGAACAGAGCGTCAGAGAAAACCAAGGAAAGTATTGATACACATTTATAATTCTTTATTTATAATTCATACTCCGATATATTTGGAGTCGGTGCCAGCTAGCCAAGGAGGATAGTGTTTGCACGCGGCAAACGGTCTGCAGTATTGATTGCCTTATACTCCGTCCACCAATCCGCATTGGGCAAGCGTGGTGTACTACTGCCTGAACAAGGTGACAAGGAGAGGCCTTGTATCCCAGCAGTGGATCGAATTATAAAGGCTATTATGACTAAACGTAGATAAGCGCACACATAAAAGTCAAAGCACCGCAACCATCATAAATATTTCAGGGTCTTCCAAACTATACCAGTTCAGGCTGCGCCTAATCCACTTATACGCTTTTCAGTGCTCATGACAGAAGCTTGGTATTGGTAATTTAGTATATTTTTAAATTTAATTGTAATAATAAAAATCAATTTGAATAATAAACAATCCGCCATGTGTCGTCATCGTGGCTTATAGACGGTTGGCACTTGGCAGCAACAACACGAGTAATCCACCCAAAACAGCATTACTTACTGTAATGAAGGTATTAAGATTATGATTTATACGAGTAACGATTGTAGGTAGGTTTTTGTCTGTACGCCAGTTGAGAATAAACAGTGGTATAGTCATTACGCTGTTTCATTGCTCTGCAAGTCCAAGATATTTCACCTACCAAGGAGTGTTGGTCTCAGAATAACCGCTGGTCATTGAACTATGCTAAAACCTATAACACGTTCTCACGACATGATTTCTAAGTGTCATTCGGTAATACCTGACACACAAATACAAAATAGGCTTATAAAACGGTACTTACAATTATAAGTGCCTTGAGATAATTATGTACCTATCGTTATTACAATGTATTATCAAGCCCAAGCTATGGGCGGGTGTCGAGACAGACTCTTGTTATTTGACAGTTATACGTGTGAAGCTGGTGAAGCGTCACACGGTCAGCATTAGCGGGAAACCGAACCAAACGACAAAGTGGGATTTGAATTTTGAAATATTTTCTTTTATTAATAAGGTCAGCGAAGTTTTAAATTCGCGACAAAAGGTCAATAACTTGGGCGTAGAGCAAAAATGTTTGAAAAATATGCTCTAAATTATCATTTAGAGCATATTTCTCAAAGCTGTTTGAAAAAGGAATGGACTGACCATGTATGCAGAATTTGTACACATAAGTGCCACACACTGGATACCCTCGGACTGATATCGTTGACGTGGAAGACCTAAACAAGGATGGTTTGACGAAATAAAGAAGTTCGAAAACAGCTGCAAAGCCCTAGCACAGGATAGGTAGAGAGGTTAGCAAGCAGCTTTTGCCTAGTAGTGGGTTTATCACGATCATGTTAGCCAGGACACGCCCACCATTGGATATAAGCCTAGGATTTTAACATGTGCTGCCCGCATCCAGCGGCTTCCCGCGACTTTTACCCGATAGCCGGTGCACCTTGTAGTGGGTCTACCAACACTGCGTCTTCCGATACGTGGTCGCCACTCAAGAACCTTTCCGCCCCAGTATCTCTCGGGGAAAATTGAGAGGAGGACTCCCAATTTTCCCCGTTCACTGCCACTTTTCCTAGCAATGGGATGGTAAAGGCTAACAAAAACTAAATAAAAGAATGAACAAATCTCTCAGAATATTTATAAAATCTCAACAAAGTATGAAAGTGTAAAGTCAAAGGGGGATTAAAGTACAAGATACTTAATCAGCACACTTTATAGCACTGTGTAATCTTATAAAGGGAAGCCGGTTCTCTTTGAGGCAACGTTGAAATAAGATGATATTAAACAGTAGCGAGATAAAAATATAACGACGCAAACAATAAAGTTGAACGAATATAAGTCAGTTTTATGAGGTTGAAAATTAAGTAGCTATTTCACTAAGGCTAGATAAATATATTACGTGGAAAAAAGAACCTAAGTTAGATGGGTAAGCTGGATGATTCATTGGAGTTAGGTCGAGAGTAAGTATCTGTAGATGAGAAAACGAATTTGAAATTTTATTGCTATAATAAAAATAGAAAGCTCACATCTCTGCTTAATGTTATAAATGCGAATGCCTGTCTGTCTGTTACGATGTCACGCATAAACCAATGGACCATTTTCGACCGAGAATACAGTGCTTTCTGTGCTGAGAAAGACATAGAATACATTTTGCCGTCACTCATACACTCAACGCCGTTGTGGTGGATTGGTCAGTATAGCTGCCTACACATCAAGCGGTCCGGGTTAGAATCCTGGTAGCGGCAAATATTTGTGTGACGAACACGAATATTTGTTTGCGAGTCATGGTTGTTTATATATTTATTTAAGTTTATTTATAAAAATATCTAAAAAAAAATATTATGTATATAAAAAAAGTCCGTTATCTAGTATCCGTAACACAAGTTCATAATGATACTTACTTCGGGCTAGATAATTGGTGTGAGCGTGAAAATATATTATATTATTATTTTAGCGAGATACCAACATTGACACAGCAGTTGAGCTGCGGGCAACCACTAGCAGTTAAAAAATATTTTTCTAAGAAGCACGGAGACTACAAGGATGGGACGGGACGTCGACGTGTGCGTCAGGCTGAGCGTTGCAATATAAATATTAGAAAGGCCAAAAGGTCCTTAAATCTAGAAGAACTAGGACTCTCTGCTGAAGGATTCCACATTAAGGAAGCAGCCATAGGAGCTATAATCCTGCAAGTTCTTGTCGCTAAGGACGCTGCAGAGAATCGCGCCAAAGCTCGCCTTCTCGCCCGGCGAGACGTAGCGATACATTCGTCACGCACACGTCAACATTCCGTCCGCGCTGTGGCGTCAGCTTATAGGTTGCGGTGACTGCTTATCGCAGCTTATTCTTTTTTGCCAAACACATACCAATAAAAATCGGGAGTAGTCTTCCCTTGACTTTCTCGTATACCGGAAACGACTCAAAGGTTGATAGAAACCTTATATTTTGAGTCATACATGCGTGTAAATGCGCGTAAATTTTGGTCACCCATCCGAGTACCGACCGCGCACTTGGTTGCTTAACTTTCGTGATCGACGGCTCAAAATTTGACAGAAACCTTATATTTTGATGTCATACACGCATGTTAAATTAGGTTGCAATAAGTTAAAGCATGCTCGAGTTATTGTGCTAACGCACAGACACACAGGCATAATACTAAAAAAAATATTTTTGGACTCAGAGAGGTCCAAAACGTGAAAATCCGTCAAAATCTCGAGGTCAATTTTTTTTACGATTGCAAAACTTCCCCTATACTACGTATATGTAACAAATGAAGAGCTGGAAAGATCTTGCCTATTTTTTATTATTATTATTTATTATTCAAAGATTATAGAGATCCATTCTTGTTAGTGCAAATACTTAAAACTAGATGTTAGTAATAAAAATACAATACAATGTTAATTTGATAAATTATTTAATTATATTACATACTCTAAATAATTAATTAACTTATTAAATGTGTGTTTAATGATTACTTAACTAAATTTACGTATTTTTACAAACAGAACTTGCCTACTGATAGTTAACTTAATTTACGTAAGTACTTTTACAAACAGAACTTGCTTATTGATAAGTAAACAGAATTTGCGTACTTTTACAAACCGATCTTGCCTATTGATAAGTTAACAGAATTTACGTACTTTTATAAACAGATCTTGCCTACTGATAAGGTAGCAGAATTTGCTTACGTACTTTTACAAACAGATCTTGCCTACTGATAAGTTGACAGAATTTATGTAATTTTACAAACAGATCTTGCCTACAGATAAGTTAACAGAATTTACGTACTTTTACAAACAGATCTTGCCTACTGATAAGTTAACAGAATTTAGGTACTTTTACAAACAGATCTTGCCTACTGATAAGCTAACAGAATTTACGTACTTTTACAAACAGATCTTTCCTACTGATAAGTTAACAGAATTTACGTACTGTTACAAACAGAACTTGACACTTAGTTAGAGTGACTTCTAGGAAAGTACGTACTTACACTTGTCACAGCTTACGTATTCAATTTAAAAAATAAATAAACACACACAGCACACACACGTAAAGAAGAGGTAACAATACAAATATTGGATTTATAAAAAGAAAATAGATATATAAATATATAGCAACCTGTTTCTACAGGAGAAAGTACCATCATTGTTCATGTTGGCAATGAAAAGGGTTTTTATTTTTTCTTATAAAAGTGGCACAATAAATCTTACTTACAAGAACGTTCTACAATTTATTGCATTGCCGTGTTCAATTTAGACAATTGATTATTTACTATTTCTAGGGAATACAAAGTCACAGTATATAGATCTATACTGTGACAAAGTTATGTTATTTCATATTGGAACGTACTTTCCAATCTTATCTTTTTTTAACTTCATGCTCCTACATGAATAATAATAATAATAATATATTTCCACGCTCACACTAATTATCTAGCCCAAAGTAAGTATCATTAAGAACTTGTGTTATGGATACTAGATAACGGACATTTTTTTAATAAGAAAAAAATTACATTGAATGATAAGATCGCCCAGTGGTTGAGTGCTTGCTTGGATGTAGCTTACGCACACACACAGATAAACACACCCTTGCAAGAAATGTATTTTTAATGGTGGTATAATATTTGAATATCTTTATCTGATACTCTCGTCTATAACGCGGTGGTTAACAACTGCGACATAGGCCGCCACTTACCGCACACACAGATATATTTTATAAGCAACTGTTCCAGCGTCATTTAAGAATGTAATGAAGTACTACAAATTGTTATCTACGGGATCAACTACCGACAAACAGTTATAAAATTTGTCAGACAGTTGTATTGTAATTGAACGGTATTATTTTGTGATTATAAATAATAAAAAATCTGGAGTGGTCTCCCCTTGACTTTCTCGTATACCAGAAACGACTCAAAAGTTGATAGAAACCTTATATTTTGATTTCATACACGTATGTCAAATTTGGTTGCAATAAAGCATCAATCAAATCAAATCCTTGATGGTGAGCAATTGTTAACGTTTGATATGATGTTATGTTAACGTTTCAAAATTAAAAAGAAAACCTGCATCTTCACCCTTGTCATTAAATACCATCAGATGATGAAAGCATGAGCTTTCCCGTCAAATAAAAAGAATCAAAGTCCTTCTTTGAGATTCACAAAATCCCAACATCAATTTGTCTGTTACCACTTCCTCTCTCTGAGTAGCCGAGTGCACTGCTGAGCAAACAGCGATTGGTCCAGTATTCATAGCTTCAGTTTGTTTTAGACGCGAGCCAACTGGTTGTTTGCTGGACTGTAGTAAAAACGCATCAGAATTAGTTAATACTTGAACACCTTTGCTGGATACATTCGTGACGTGATTGAGGTTCTATAGGTATATTTGGAAATGCGTTTCTAAAATAAAATACAAAAGAATTGCTTTTATATTATTTGAAGATTATTTAGGTTCAAATAAAATATATCCTTGGATCTTTACTAGTCAAACAGCGGGGCGCTTAGAAAGCGTATCGATAATGATAACCCCAATAACGCCAAAAATATTGGAGCAAGCTTTGTGAGGCCGAATCGAACCCAACATCTTCCGCAATCCGCCCGGTCGATTTTTTCGCTGTATTTCTCTAGTTTAAAAATATTTAAAAATTATTCCATAGATAATTAAATTTTTATAGAGCTTTAGTGTATGTATATTTATAAGAACTGTGAAATTCAGATGTTAGAGCTCCTTAAATTATAAGAATTGTTTTTCATTTGTTTTGCTCAATAATGAAATTAAATTTCACACATTAACCTTTACACACACAGTAACACAACACTTGATTTATAACACCAGATAAAATTATGTTTGAAGTATTTTGGATGATTGATTTTGATTTAATTCCACTAATTACAGATGTCAGGTGCAGAAGTTACAAGGCTTCATACTTGAAAGGAAAATCGCAATTACAACCACTCCTTGGTAACATTAATCTTACATCAGTCAGATGATGCGGGGTACGCACTACACTAACGCACTTCGTTCCGGCTGCTCTATAACGCGTGTGTTAGATTTTAATTTGTTTAAATCCAACATTCTTCAATTTTATAACGTTAGTTTACTTATTTACTTGAACCTTTTACTATGTATGTGTTAGCACCATTCACTTATTTACATAAATTGAAGAAGACAATGTAAGAACAACTTAAGTCATGAAATGAGGCGAGCCAGGGGTAGTGCCTGGTACTTGTGACCCCAGGTGTAGGTTTACCGGGCCCATTTACGTTCGAACAACGCTCACCGTTCACTACCCCAGCTTCTCTTTCCACCTAGCTATACCTTTCTGTAATACAGCGTAATTGACTACATAACGTTTTGTCCGTCCGCTCTTACATAGTTATTGAACCATACATTATTCTGATTATATATTACTATATTTGACGCTATATACTACAAATTATATAGCGTTATATACAAGACATCACAAAGTATATAAGTCATGAATGGGTACCCATATAATAACGTGAGTAATAATAAAAACTATCATACCTTGTTCTCCGATGCTTACACCTCGCCGGCTCAAACGTAAAAGTTTGTAAATAATTTGATATAAAACTTGCAACATACAGTTATAATAATATAATTAATTTAGTTAATGTTTGCATGTCAATAAAGTAAAACGATGCATGGCTTCACAAGGTCACTTCGTAAAACGTTACGACGTCGCATCGCAGCACGACACTATATCGCATGGCGTTTGTTTGTACGATCCCTTAAATTAACAGGAGGATTTCGGATTTGATAAGCTTTATCCTCTCTTCTAGTTAACCTCTAGCTAGAGCCTGCAGATTATTTCTAATGAATAATTGTGATTTAAATTTTATTTTACTTGGATTTCTATTTAATGATTAATTTAGAATTTTCTTATAAGTATTTTGATTTAGTTTTTATATTATTTAACAAATGTTCGAATACAATTTATTACTACATAGGAGAAGGAAAAAAATTTTTACTTACAAGGTACCTAAGCTAGGTTCCTACGCCTGTTTTTTTTTTAAATATTAGTCTCACGTGTAAAAACGAGATGGCCACCGCGCCTGTATTGATACAAAAGCAAAAAAACTGCTATATGGAATGATAATCACAGTGTGTATAGGCTCTTTTAATTATTATTTCCAAGAAGGCATTCCAATTCTGAATGAGGAATTATATATATGACAGCGCTATGACATTATTAGGGTCATTGTAATTTAATTTGCTATCTTCATTGGAAATAGTCCACGTGGGATTGTGACGTCAGCGCCGCACGAACTATCGTACGATGCGACGTAATGGTGGTGGGGCGTGTCTTTGTTGCAGCGGTGCGCGCTCGCCAGAGCTCAGTCTGGTTCGAGGCGGCGCCGAGTGCGGACGTGTCTACAGTTGTATTAGGAATGCTTGCGGAGGCTATGTCCAACGGTTGTGTGATAATAGTTAGAGAGAAGTGAAGGCGAGTGCCGGTGCAATGTAGAATGTGCCCTAGGTAAACCTACACACTGGGTCACAAGTCCCAGGCACTACTCTGGTTCTCCTCTTTGTGATGTGTGTTGATAAATTGACTCTGCATTCGTGTGTGAGATCGTAATTCGAGCTAAATCCTGACGACATCCCCGACATATAAAATATATTGGCAAAATAGTACCTATTACTAAAAGCTCGTAGTACAAAGTGTTGCTTCCTTCTACTAAACCTACTTGAGTAACGAACGCCTGCGGTTTTTTTGTGACTTCGTGATGCGAATTTTATTATTTATTTGTCGCAAAAAGGTCCGAATTTGTATACTATTTAACAGTTTCCTTTTCAACCGAGCCCGTATTTTAAACACGCAGAATTTGTTTACAAAGCTTTTATTTTGTAAATGTGGTATTAGGGATTCGCTCATTTAAGTATTGATGTGTATGAAAGTTGTGTGGTAAAATGTTTAAACAATGCGTAGCAGAAATTACGCACACCGTGAAAGTAATTTACTTGGAATCGGCTTTTGAATCTTTTTAATGCAAAACTAATTAAAATATTCCTTACTAAAGAGTATAAGTTACCTGGGGATGAAAGGTCGTATGGAAGTCCAAACAAAGTCACGCTTTCACGCCTTCAATTTTCATGTGATTTTGTGCATAAATATAGGTACTAGACCATATAAGACATACGCTACCTTTTTTGTAAAAAAGGCATGAAATAGTGGATATAAGGGATGAAAAATTGTATGGTAGTTCGTCATTATAAAAGAAAGAACAATGAAACTTTGGAATTTAGGCACTTTAATTATTATTAATAATTTATTTATTCAAAAGTCAACAAATATTCGTGTTCATCATACAAACATTTGGCCGCGTGGTGCCGACAGAGTAGAATAGCATCACCCAAAATCTTCCAATGGGTGTCGTAGAAGGCGACTAATGGATCAGCAAAGGGGTATTGATCACCTTATACTCCGTCCGCCAATTCGCATTGGGCAAGCATGGTGGACTACTGCCTAAACCTCCTTCGATAGCAAGGAGAGGCTTTGTGTCCCAGCAGTGCGTCGAATTATAAAGGTTGTTGTGATTGATTGACACAAACATTTGCTCTTATCAGGACTCCATCCCGGATCGCTTGATGTGTAGGCAGCGTTACTGACCACTTCACACGACAGCGTCAATCCGAATCGCTAAGGAGTGGAACTCTTTGTCGAGGTATGTTTTCCCGAACCTTCCCGAACCAGTATAATCTGGAAATCTTCGAAGTCAAAGTGAACATGCACTTTCTAGGCGAGCGCGTACCATTAGGCCTAGGCCACGCGGCGCGTTTTGCATACGATGAAGAAAATAATAATACGAGATGAACGGAAGGAGCGACTGGAGTGCGCAGGAGGCGACCGCGACCAGCGGAGAACATACTAGGTAGTTGCACGTCCTGCGTATTTATGAAATCGTGTTGATGTTTCCGCGCTTTCCGAACGTCACGCAGCCGCCTCAGCGTGGCCCCATACTAGCCGTTCGTTCTTTGCTGTACTACGCATCACACATCTACTGGTGTGAAACGGAAAGAACGCCCGGTAAGCAAGCAATTAGCAACGGGAGCCCCTCGGAGATTTTGCTTCATTCAGTACGCCGGTAGCTGTGCTCCTGCATGGACTCGTTGCAGTGCTGCAAAAAATGGCGGGATAGACAGAATCTCTTATTTTACAAATTTAAAAATTCCCGTGTTTATGGGATATGTAGTATGTACTTTTTAACAAACTTTAAAAAAAAGGGGCATGAGTTCATTATCGTCTTTTACGATTTTTTACATATTATTCCAAAGGTACACGAGTAACTCTCTCGGCAAGCGCTAGACTACGACTGAGCGCCGATTAAGAAAGACCGGCCACCGTGAGTATGTTACGATGAACCCGTTTTTATGGTCTTTTCTAGGTAGCAAAGAGTCGTTCTTTGCGGCTAGTGTGGGGCCACACCTAACGTGGCATACTACAGCGGCTAGGCGGAGCGTCTTCACTCCTCCGCTTCCGCAGGTCACCTCCGCTCCCCGCAGTCGCTTTACCCTGGCCAACGACTGATCATCGCTTCCCATGGTGATTGTCAAACATCCAGTTTATAGAACATAAAAAAACTATAAATATTTAGTATAATAAATAGTTTTGAGAATTATTAACATAAAATAGTATTTGTGAAAGCAATATAAAATAATACTTCAGAATTTTTTAAACATATCGAATAATTAGTAACCCTATCTGATCTAATTACATTTAGAGCGAAATTTGTAGTCTTCATAAATGAACAGAATAGGTATTTTGGCAACAAGTGTATTTTGTTACAGCAAAATAATTTTAATTAACGTGGTCTAGTATGCCTTCGTTTTCATACCTAGTTCATTCATAATTAAATAAAATATTGCTAAATTGTCGCCACGAATGAAATAGAATATCGGCTTAAAATAGCTACCCATCTAATTAGTTTATGGATTACGCAATAACGAGATTATAGTTGACTTATAATTATATTTCGTGGCTTAAAAAACCCTTATTATTAATTAAATTATAATCTTTAGGAAATAGCTTTTTTAACCCCCTATGCGAAAGAGGGGTTTGTTTGTCTTTGTGTCTACCTATGGCATGGTAGTTCCTAAGGGAATGGACTGCTTATGATGCGATTTTTTTGTCTCAAATCTGTTCAGACATTTCAATGTCATCAGCTCTCTCTTGAATAATATTCAAGTAAAATGTAATTTAGGTACTTAACTATCGGGATTAGGGCCCGTGAGTACTTTAATAGAAATTAAGTGACCCCGAAGCAAAAAATCTAACTACATTAGTAAACATCTAACCCTCCGTGGACTAGTGGTTCGATCCCGTACTCAGTTTGGTTCGTGGTGGGACTTTTTTCAATTCCACCTGGCTGTTACCATCTTATCAAAAGCTATCGCCATAAGTAATAATAATGTTAACAGTATTATTGTGCTCCGGAAATTAACTATAAGATAGCCATTAACGATAAGACATTATCCAGTCCTTCTGTGGTTGAGGGTTCCAGGTGAAGTTCGATTACATCTTCGGCCATGTCACTTACCAGGTGTGATGAAGTCCAAGATTCGGAGAAGGCGAGATTCTCTGTCAAGAATTTTAAAAAGTCGGGACGGTCTCCACTTGACTTTCTCGTATACTGGAAACGACTGAAAAGTTGATAGAAACCTTATATTTTGATGTCATACATGCATGTTAAATTTGGTTGGAATAACGTGAAGCATACTCGAGTTATCGTGCTAACGCACAGACACACAGACATATTTAATAAAAACGGTATTTTTGGACTCAGGAATGTCCAAAACTTGTAAACCCGTCAAAATCTCGAGGTCGAATTTTTTGACGATTACAAGACTTCCTCTTGGGTACTACGTATACGAGAAAGTAAAAACTTCGAGTTATATGCTAATGCTGCAAATGCTAATGCTAATTATTTCTTATTTTATGAAAAACTCCCCTTATAAATCAATAAGGTGTAACTTGAGAGTGTTTCTACGTAAGTCAGATTTTTAATAATTCCTAAATTATCGCGGAATGGATTTTGTAACTGTTGACGAGGTTATTGAAATAAAGGTTTCGCGGCGTGTTTTCCTATTAGTTAAATATTTATATACTCTTTATTGCAATTGAAAAATATATTAAATAACTTAAAATAGTACATAGTTTCCAAGGGCGGCCTTATCCCTAAAATAGATCTCTTCCAGTCAACCCATGAATGTTTGTAATAAGGACAATAAAAATATAGTACCTATCTAAAATACCTTTACCATTTTCCTAGTATGAAATAGTGTCGTTTTGCTATGAATAAATCATAACGCAATTTTTTAGAAATGTAGGTATATGTCACAGCCATATTGTTAAACACCACTTGTAAAATAAGTCTGGCTTTTTTTCAAAACAATGTACTTATGAAAAATAAATTTAAAGTCTAGTGAAATTAAGGTAATTTGATTTTTTTGCGCCTAATAAACAAATGATGTGGGTTTAATTAATAATTTCATTTGCGGTTATTTTTTTGTTATATTTACACTAGAACCTCAAAATAAAGATCCTTTTGATGCGAAAATTTTATCAAATTAAGTTTAAAACAATAATATACAGGGCGTCCCATGGCCATGCCACACGGAGGGAATGTATATTAAATATTGAACGTAGGATATTTTACTAAAAGAAGACATCGTTTTATTTTTAATAATAAGTAGAACTGCATTCACAGATTTTTTAAAAATCGCCTTCCTCAACCGGGAACCGAACGCCACTATAATTCTATTTTCTGGCCAAGTATGGCATAAAATAATTTATTTTCAAATCGCCACACTGTAATTACCTTTTTTTTCCCTAGAGCGATTAGACGTTTCACAAAAAATCGCATTGTACAAATCGGATGCAACATAGCGTATTTTTCCGTCTTTGTTGTGTTTGATTTATAGTGCTGAAACATCTTCAAAGGGAAAGCGAAATTTTAGCTGTATCCATATATCAGTCTTGGCGATGTATTAAAAAAAGTGAAAAGGATTTGCAAAGATTTGAGTGTTTTTATATAGAAAATGTGGCCAATATGTGGAGCAAAAACCAAATAAGAAGGAAACAAGAAAAGGTATCCCTCACGAGTTATTGAAGTAAGGGATCAATCACACGGGAAGTAGTCAAGCGTTGAAGCGGTCATTATGCCATACATGCCCACGCAGACCGCGTCAGTCAACCTATAGCAGCAGAACGCAGAACATTACCGCTTGAACGCTTGACCGCGTGACCGCGTCCTGTCTGATAGATCCCTTACATCCTCATTATCATCAACAGCTCATATAATGTCGCCACCAAGGGGCTCGAGCCTACCCCACATTAATTTAGGCCTTAGTCAACCACGCTGGCCAAGTGCGGGTTGGTAGACTTCACACACAACCTAAGTTTCATGGGTGTGTGCAGGTTTCCTCACGATGTTTTCCTTCGGCGTAAAAGCGTCGATTAAACGTACATATGAATTCAAAATTGTAAAACACATTAGTACGTGGCGGGGTTCGAACCGTTGCCTCCCGGGTGGGAGACAAAGCCCTTACGCACTACGCCACCGACGCTTTATGCGATCCCAAACCCACAGTCCAAATTAAAAAAGTGATGATGGGTGATGACGTAATATTTGGTTACACAGTCATTGGGCAGTATGCAGCTACACAGTACCCCAAAATAGTGACAGGTTGCCAGCCTATCGCCTACAAAAAAAAGTTCTCACACCCAAAATCAACAAACCTAGAGTAAACAAAAAAAACAAAAGCCAACAACCAGGACAAATTACACTCTAAATTAATCGACAGTCTAATATAATAGAAAACTAATTATAACTAGGTGGTAGACCCAAATGTAGGGTCGTCTGGGTAGATACCACCGCCTTTCTTATTTCTGCCGTGAAGCAGTTCGCTGTGTTTCGGATTGAAGGGAAAGGTAGCCAGTGTAATTACTGGGCATGGAGGGCATATCATCTTAGTCCCCAGGATGGCAAACGCACTTGCGGTGTTAAGTGATTTACACTTAATATTGCAAGTGTCTATAGGCGGCGGTGACCACTTAACATCAGGTGGGCCGCAAGCTTGTTGGCCATCTCGTAACATAAAAAAAAAATCTAGACTTATACAATATCTTAATTAGCCTCTTATAAAAAACATACGATATCCTAAAAAAAACTAGCGACCACCCGCGACTTCGCTCGCGTTAATATCGATTAACACACCAAACGTGTCCTATTTCCTACCCAGGGCCTCAAAATATCTCCGTACCAAATTATAATCATTATAATCGACCCAGTAGTTTTGGAGCTTATTCAATGCAAATAAACAATCAAATATTACGTTTTTATCAATATACTTGTACTATAGATCATAACTTATAAAAAACAAACGTTATTATAAAAAAACTAGTGGGCGCCCACGGTTTCGCTCGCGTTAATATCGGTTATCGCTTTAAAAAAAGTATCCATGTCTCTTTCTTCAAACCAAATTTCATAGAAATCGGTCCAGTAGTTTCGGAGCCTATTCAATGCAAATAAACAAACAAACAAGCAAATCTTTCCTCCTTGTAATATACCTGTAAATTTGATTAATTGAAAATAATTAAGTACCAACAATTATTAATAATTACCAAAAGTGAAGGCAAAAGAAATTAATTTTATTTACTTTTACCGGTTATTATTAATAATTATCAAACTTTATTAATTTATCCTTTAGAACCCTGTGGATGAGTTATGGGTAGGTTAGGGTTATTTTTTTTATGGCCAGGCGGAGTGCAATATTTTTGTGATAGTAGTGTTTTATGCATCTACCACACCACAGTTATCATCACATTTACCAAATCACGAGGTATTCTTATGCAAGGGGCTGAGGCTGTGTCTCAGAGCATTTCGACCCTATGGGATCTTTTGTGCTTCATCACGAGGTAAATATTGATAATTACCGGTTATCTACTATATAAAAATAAGTCGGGTTTTCCTTCCTGACGCTATAACTCGAGAACGGCTGAACGGATTTATCTTATCTTGGTCTTCAAATGTTCGTGGAGGTCTAGGGAAAGTTTAAACGGTGAGAAAATATGGAGAAATTGCGAGGAAGATAGTAAAAACAACATTTTCATTTTCCCATATAAACTGTTCTGCCTACTTGCCTGTCAAACATTTGACGTTCCGCCATTTTAGCGAAGGAAGAGTTTTAATGTCGTTAGGATAGGTGCAAAGACGTTTAGTACTCCGTGTGAATAGGTGATACGAAGTACACCGGGTCATCTAGTTATTAATAATAACCATACTAATCACATTTACCGTAACATAAATACAGATAAATAAAATAAAATGTTGCTTTGTTTTTTAATTCGCACCCAGCACGTCATCACTAAGCTCTTTTCCAAAATACGATTGTTTAGTCATTTTGTAATTGCGTTTCGAGCTGGTGACTCGTGCAGAATATAATTAATATATCCTGACTGGCTGCGACACAATCAGCTTCTAGCTTATTAATAGAATTATTAATTAATAATTAATTACGCCGAATATTAACTTCGAAAGCCACAAGTACTGTACCACAGGTATTGTGTACCTGTATATCTAAACAAATATTGGACACAAAATAAATGTAATCTAGAAGTTAAACTTTAATGGGGAGTCAAGCAACATACTTATAATCTTAGAAAAAGCATTGCAAAATAAAGACAAGTTGAAAAAGCATTAGGCGACAAGCTGGCAACTGTCACTATTTTGGGTAATGTATGGCCCATACTGCCAAATGTGTGTAACGGAATGTTACCTGAAACTACTGGACCCCTTTTCAACTTAGATCTCTAAATATTAAAACACATCAACAACTACTTAAATACTTATAATAATAAACAGTCGTGGGCACATAATACATTTGCCATAATAACGCTGATTATTCTTTTGTAAAAAGCCTAATGCCTAATGCCATTTCTCTTACCTACCTTATAAATTACAATTTACTTTATTGTTCCTTAAAATATTCTATCCATGTATCCATCTTCTAACTGTGTAAAAGTTACATTGTATAAGTTATAAAGTTTCGAACTGCAACAATTTTTTGTTGGTGTGTTCAACGTATCGACATTCGAGGAAATTTACGATCGGCACCTCGTTGACATCATACGCCCAGCCAGGTCTGCGGCTCGTGACTTAGATATAGGTGATAGAAGTTCAGTGTGCGACGTGATGCTTTTATCAAACAGGCGAAATTCTCAGGGCATTAGACATTAGTGACGACTCAAAATCATATTTTATTATTAATTTGAACGTAAAAATAGCAAAATAATTACATTCAACACAAGTATACAAAAAATAAATGACGAAAAGTTAAAAAATCAAATAACACATTCATACAATCTACTCGCAGTAGGTACTTCAAGCATTCTGAAAATATCTTAACCTATCCATCATCAAACATATCATATTCAGGATTAGAGTCCAAGCGACGTAAGTGAATGTGGTATGGGAGAATTTGAGTGTGCAACAGTTCGACAAGAAGTGGTACTTAATTATTTGGGCAGAATAGTTGCACTAACTTCTCTATATCAATCCTATCATCTACAGCGAGTAAACCTAAAAAGTATATTTTCACAGCTGGGAAGAATAAAACAGTTGTAAAGCAGCATCTCTGGAGTAGTGATTCATGAGTTAAGTTCAGCCAGACATAAAATATTCCAAAAACTGTAAAGTATGGTGACATATTGCTCCGAAACGAAATCCTTTGGTATCAGGGTAGGAAAAAGGATATTGATATGAGGTACTTAACCTTAAAATTTTCAAGTGGTTTTTCCTTCACGCTTCATTTGCCTTGTTCACAACTGACCATCCGAAGAAGGCAGTCATAAAGGGCACATCGCATCAGAAGCCTGAAATAGCAATGGACCAATATCACTAGTAATTGCTATAAGAATGGTAAGAGCTATAAGAAGCTCCATAATCGAGGTTATAAATGTCACGGTTCTGTGAACCTTCAATATACACGTATAATACGACTTGATTGAAATCAACGTTTGAGTTTGAGCAGCTTAGCCGCTGTGCAATGTTACAAATACTTTCCATGTGCGATTTTTCTCCCCGCTCCCTGTCTTTAACATATCAGCACCCTTAAAAACAAAGTGGCAGTGAAATTGCACAGTAGTTTGCAGGTGTTACGTCGCGGACGTTCTGAAAATTTCGCTGGATTTTAAAATTGGATTCTTACAGAAACGTCTAGATTTGACCTGCGACGTTCTACTGAATTTTGAAGACGGAAGGCGAGTAGGAACGAGGACGTTCTTAATGAGCGAGAGAAATGTTGATTAGTTTTAGTTGCCCGTCTTAGTTAACATTTTGTTATCCATGTTTCATGATTGAATCCCGTTTAGCTTGTTTTGCTTCAGATTCTCCGGGAAATTGTAAACGGGAAGACATTTAGATACCTGGGGTTTGATACGACGCTCGCTTAATAATGCAGACTTTAAGGGGTGAATCTTGTTTGTACTAAAAACAGAGCATTTATAATGCAGGAAGACGGTTCTAAATTGTCGATATAACTATGCAATGTCTTTGTTGCTGCTGTTATTTAAGAATGAAAATGGGATATACTGGTTCATTTTTCTTTGACAAAGAAGCTATAAGCCCTCATCTCACTTGATGTTAAGTAACGATAGGGTCGATGGTGACTTCCGGAACCCTGAAGGCTATCTTATCACGAACTGTCGGAAAGCAAAAATGCTGTTAGTAAGTACTAACGGGTGAAAGACCTAAGATGGCGAAATTATGTTATCATAGTACTAATCAATATTAAAAATATTTGTATTGTACTGTTTCTTTTGTATAATAGTCTATCCACACAATCGGGGCCATGTCCGGGACGTCGCGGACGCTCGGGCTATGAAGCTTCATAGAGAGCCCAGACACGGATGTTTGCGCGAGTTCATATAAAAAGTACGCAATAGTTTTTTTGACAACCACTGACGGAACAATAGACAGTTCCTTTGCAGGGGATGGATGGAGCCAGAAGAAATAGCTACTTGCATTCTAATGCAATGCAATGCAGTGCCAAACACACAGAACTTAGTACATGGACCACCCAGGGTGACTCCAGAATCTCTTCAGGAATACCAAGGCACTGGGAGACTTTATGGAAAAGTTGGGGTGGCTGGAGTGATCCAGTCTGACAACCTTCGGCGGAAAAGGCGTCGAGTTGGGGAAACAGCTCGTACGATAGACAAAAAGAAGAAAGTTCTGATTCTTGATTGGAAACGGCGTGTCGGCAATAGCTTAAGGCGTCCTGTAATTAGTTGTGACGATGATATTTGTAAGAGCTGAAGATTGAGCTCAGTAGCGTGCTTATGTCCAGCAGTGGACAGACTTTGCCTACTGACGATGAAGATTAAAAATAATACATTTGAAGTTAAAAACTACAAGTTGAGTGGGAAGAAATGACTCTACTTATGATTCAAGTGCTTACCCCAAATATGAGACACATCAATCTGACAAAAAATCAGCTGTTCCATACAAACGTGGAACAACTATGCAACCATAATGTATGGAATAGCTGAATTTTAAGGTCATTTGATTTTCCTCATATTTTGATAAAGCACTAATTAGTCCAAGATCCTAGAAATGCCAGACATTACTTATTCTCTCAGAGACGAAATATGTTTAAAAGAATAGTGTTTCTATGTACGTTGAAAACATGCATAGTTGCTAAGTTGGTCAGACGGCCAATCGACATACGTACTCTATATCAGGTGCAAAAGGTGAATAAAAATCGGACTCACTTCATTTAAATTATGAAGGTTGATTTTTATCCCCCAACGTAAAAAGGGGGTGTTATAAGTTTGACCTGTCTGTGTATCTGTATGTCTGTGTGTCTGTCTGTGGCATCGTAGCTCCTAAACAATTGGACCAATTTTAATGCTGTTTTTTGTTTGAAATCTGACGTGATGAAAATTTTCAATTTTGTGTTTTTTTTTAAATGTTATTCAGGGGATGATTCAAAACGAAATACAATCAGTCAGACAAATCCTTGGAGTCAAACGTCCTACCAGACAAAAAAAACATTGTTAACTCATAACTCCTGCACGAATCAGACTAGCAATATCGTTTAACAGCAGTTTGGGTATAGAAAATTTAAAGTTATATTTGTGTTTGCAACGATTTGTCCCTTAGGATTGATCTATGTCGTTTTAAATAGCCCCCTGAATAACCATATAGAAATCAGCCTTCACAATTTAAGTGAAGTGAGTCCTATTTTACTCACCTTTAAGACCTGATATCTATCGATTGGCCGTCTGACCAACTTAGCAAGTATGCGTACATTCAACGTACAGTCAACAGCACGTCAGGCTATACAAAACTGTCAAATTTCTCCAAACGATTTTCAACCTAAGGCTATTCAATATACAGTGCATAATCGATTGGGAAAATTTGACAGTTTGTGGTAACCCATTGTGCTGTTGTCTGTACATAGAAACACTACTCTATCTATTACACACATTTCATCTCTGAGAAAAAAAGTAACATCTGGCAGCTCTGCGATTTTATTCTATATGAATGATGGGTAGAATCTTATTTTAAAAGGATACCAGGTCTTACCTCCTGGTAAGACCTGGTATCCTGGCTCTGTATTGTATATTATGTTCGTTTATTTTCTAAAAACTCTCAGAGGATTTCAGGAAAGTTAATTTTCATAGAATTCAAACTTGGTTCATTCAGGTGTTCCTACAAGCGTTAATTAAAACAAACTTTCGTTGTGGATTAAAATAGCTGAGAAAGGACAGGTAATTTGAAATTCGCAATTAATTTTGGCATTATAAAGTCGATACGTAATTTGAAGGTATTTAAAAATCATACTCAGTCCATAGTAAAGGACAGCATTTTATTATTTGGTGCTTTTGAAGATGTTTAGACTAGACGATATAAGGTTTTTATGGCAGTAATTCTAAATATTGTGCTGTCTTGCATTTAAAGGTACATCATGAAGTTCCTCAACCTGTTGTAGATATCGAATTAATTGCGATTTGACCTTATATACAGTATAAGATAGTGTACGAAACGACGTATTACAACATGCAAACACCATGATCGCAGAAACGCTTTGTAGCGTTTGCCACTGATCTAGGCACTCCGGTCTAAATTCTCATTAGCCTTATACGAACTAGTTTGAAAATGTTAGTCTCCCGTCTCAGTAGTTAGTCACGAAACAGATTTTTTTTTAGTTTATTTTAAATACAAATACCTAGCTATTATTAATTTGGTAAAATTTTCAGATATCCATTATTATTTAAATAACGTTTCTCAATCCATTTAACAATCTGAACGGCATCATAAAATCAAAGATAATGTTTCTGCCCAAACTTATTTAAAAACTTACTTACTTTTGTGCAATATGTATTGCACAAAAGTAAAACCTCCATCCTCCAGTCAACCAGTATGTCCAGTATAACCAGTCTTGATACACCTCAAGATAGAGTATAGAAAAAATGTGAAGAAATATTTATATAAATAATAATAATAAAATCATTTATTGGTCACTTCACAATTTTTCTAATGATCTTACTAAGCTACAGGTACAGGTAACAGTAGAATATTAATTTGTGAAGGACTGGTGCCTGAAATAGGATAAAATCCTGTGTCACAGGTCACCAGGCCCCTCCCCCAGAAATAATAATTATACGTAGTTGGATAACAAATAATTCGATGTATCAATAAAGTGTACATTTAAGGACCTAAGTTTTTTAATCTAATCTAAGTCTAAAGAATTTATCAGCTAACATAAATAAATACAATTTAAATCATAAATTATTAAATTCAAATCATTACATGTTTGGGTTCACGAAAAAGTTTTCCTCCTTTTGCCCCAACGCTCATGTTTATTGATCTATTTTATGTGTGGTCATGTTTTGTCACTGGCCTATAAAAAAAGTTCCTCGCCGTAAACGCAACGAGATGCAAAGTAGTTCCATTTGGATGCAAATCGTGACCGATATTGCAGTCTGTATTGCCCATGTGTTCTGCGCAAGGATAGGGTGAATGGAAGCCACCCGATCAATCAGGTTAACGTTATACAACAAAATTGTGGTGTCATCATGGATGACGCAAATCTCGAATGAGCACTGAAAAATCAATGGTATAAAGATCACTGATTTTTAAGTGGCACCCATGAATAAGTCTTAATAAATTAGTACAGTATAGCTAAACTGAAACAAACAGTTTCCAAACCTAGCAGTAACATCGAGGAGAGCAGGAGGTCAATGGCGTCGCAGTTGAGGGCTCTTCATAATGATCATGAAAGATAAGCTACCGAGTGTGTTAGATTTTATTCTGGTTTTAAATCCAACAATCTTGTTTTATCCAACATTCTTTAATTTTATGACGTTAGTTTACTTATTTACTTGAACCTTTTACTATATGTGTTAACACCATTGACTTATTTGCATAAATTGAAGAAGACTTAATGTAAAAATAACTTCCGTCATGAAAAGAGGCGAGCCAAGGGTAGTGCCTGGTACTTGTGACCCCAGGTGTAGGTTTACCGGGCCGTTTATTTTAACTACAACTTTTATTGTGTTAAACTATTAATTATTATTATTTTATAATAATATTAATCTAATTGAATATGATAAATACATATTTTAAATACATATCTATACTAATAATATAAAGAGGAAAGATTTGTATGTCTGTGATGAATAAACTCGAAAACTACTAGACCGATTCTAAAAATTCTTTCTGCATTAGAAGGGTATATTATTCCTGATTAAAATACTATTTTCAAATCCATACAAATAATAAATGTCTCAAATAAGAACAAATCAGTTAACAAGGTTCACTTCCTCTTTATCAGTTACAAAATTTAAGTAAAATCAATACATTTCCCAAATAATACAACTACCATAATTAAATGGATGAAAAATAATTCGAAAAAGGCTTAATAAATTATGACCTATAATCATATTTCACACGGCCATACTGACTCAACTTCGTCCTCGAAGTTCTTTCTCAATATTGTATTAGTTTACAATATTCATTCAATAATTTCTATAGTGATCCAGATTCTGCATGTTTAAATTCGTAAATGTCACATAGTATTTTCACACAATGGTCAAGAGCTTCATGGTGTCAGACCCCATCACCCGCTGACAGTGAAGCCAGGTCAGCGCCAGCTCATGGCCTACAGCGTAATAACATCACTCCTTGCCAGTAACGGGCAGCAGTTCCCACAGTTATTATAGTCAATATGTTAGTCATGGTCAATTGTGTCAAGATACTTAACTTCGTCACCTTTTTCACACAATGGTCAAGAGCTTCATGGTGTCAGACCCCATCACCCGCTGTCAGTGAAGCCAGGTCAGCGCCAGCTCATGGCCAACAGCGTAATAATATCACTCTTTTCCAGCAACGGGTAGTAGTTTTAACAGTTATTATAGTCAATATGTCATTTATGGTCAATTGTCTCAAGATACTTAACCTTGTTACCTTATTGCAGGGGTGAAAAAAATAGTAGACTTTTGAATACTTAGTTGTATTAATAGATTATTGAACCTTCCATAAATACGTTCGGCCAATCTGACGAGAAGTTTGAAGACCTATTTTTTGATTCCGATTCAATGACTTGACATTCGAAGCTATCTTGTACTTGATAACTATTACTGTTAACAAACTGTTTTTATGCATTGAAATATACTTGATTCCTAATTCTGGACCTGGAGATAAAAACTTAAATATCTCGAAAACGGTGCATCGTAGGCCAAAAATAATGAAATTTTCTCCCCCGTAGACCTCAATTGGCCACGCGATACATCCAATGCAATAAAAGTTTTGGCACTACCCTCATTAATTAAAAAAAGATATCTATGTTTCGAAAACGATGCTTCGTAATCCAAAAATAAAATTTTCGCTTCCGTAGTCCCCAATCGGCCATATGGTACATCCAATGCAATAAAAATATTTGCACTACCCTCATTATTAAAAAAAAAAGATTGACTCCGAAATTAATTCAAATAATTTAGGCTTATCTCTCAGAACTGCCGTTTTGATAAAAAATAAACTAATAAAATTAAAGGAACAACCCTAAATTAAATGAAAACACACAATTACCTTGTTTTATTTCTTCAAGTACAATTGTAAGAATCCTTCATTTTTATAATGTTACATTATAATAATAAAAAAATTTAATACCCTCTTTTAAGCAACGTTAAATTATAGCTTGTGACCACATCGGAAAGGAATAAAAAGAATTTTACTTCCACCCTCTGGCTTCATTAAGTGTACACCTCGTAAGAGTGGGTAGACACCATAATGAGAATCGATTTTCAACCAACTTAAATAAAGAAAAATAAATGATGGCGGTACTTCGATCCCACTTCTGATGTTAGATTTTATTCTGGTTTTAAATCCAACAATCTTGTTTTATCCAACATTCTTTAATTTTATGACGTTAGTTTACTTATTTACTTGAACCTTTTACTATATGTGTTAACACCATTGACTTATTTGCATAAATTGAAGAAGACTTAATGTAAAAATAACTTCCGTCATGAAAAGAGGCGAGCCAAGGGTAGTGCCTGGTACTTGTGACCCCAGGTGTAGGTTTACCGGGCCGTTTATTTTAACTACAACTTTTATTGTGTTAAACTATTAATTATTATTATTTTATAATAATATTAATCTAATTGAATATGATAAATACATATTTTAAATACATATCTATACTAATAATATAAAGAGGAAAGATTTGTATGTCTGTGATGAATAAACTCGAAAACTACTAGACCGATTCTAAAAATTCTTTCTGCATTAGAAGGGTATATTATTCCTGATTAAAATACTATTTTCAAATCCATACAAATAATAAATGTCTCAAATAAGAACAAATCAGTTAACAAGGTTCACTTCCTCTTTATCAGTTACAAAATTTAAGTAAAATCAATACATTTCCCAAATAATACAACTACCATAATTAAATGGATGAAAAATAATTCGAAAAAGGCTTAATAAATTATGACCTATAATCATATTTCACAAGTGCGTAGTAATCTAAGTATGTATACTCAAGTATATACACGGTGAGTTTTTTTTTTGGCTCAGTATGGGGAAATTCTAAACTATAAGAGATAGAGAAAAACTCTCTTAGGAATCGTGATCTTAATTTTAGATAAAATAAAAATGGTATTTAAAATTTTTTTAAAATCTTAATAGATTTGAAGATGTCGGATTTTTGGAAAAAAAAATTTTTTGTTACTCGATGAAGTCGACTTTGTGAAAAAATTTGACCTCAAGATTTTGACGGATATATATATCCGTCAAAATCTCGAGGTCAAATTTTTTCACGATTACAAGACTTTCTCTATACTACGTATACGAGAAAGTAAAAATAATTTTTAAAAAGCTTTACCAAGTAAAACACAATATAAAAGTTGACAACTAATGAGTTACGGTAAATGCAAATATAGACCGAGAGCTGGCTCCGCTGCCCATTGAAGGACAATTTGATTTTCAATGCTCCATCGACACGAGCCAAGTAGCGGGCTTTTAATTTCCTTGACATTTCACACCAGGCTTAATTAGGGGCAGTTCTTTTATTTGCGCTTCCATCGCCACTTTAACGGCAATTAGAGGAAGTATCGGCTAATTGCTATTTTTAATATGATAATGTAGTAATAGAGTTCGTGTAGTGGTTAAAAACAACTACACAAACGTCGTCTTTTTACGATTTTTGGTTTTTGTATTGATAGTGATAAATTAAAAAGTAATAAATGCACAACGCTTAAAGACACTTATTTCAAGATTAATATTAGGGGTTTAAGTATGAAATTGGCGTTTTGTATGGAGAATTTAACGAAAATTCATTTTTCCATACAAATATATTTGCGATTTTTTAAGGAACCACAAATCTAAATTTTGTGTAATTTTGTAGATATATTTAGACAACATTAAGCTATAGTATACATAGAGAAAAATTGTGAATTGATATCTGTAAAAAGATATTCATATTTTTATAACGGAGACGGGCACCTCTTAGGACGAGCTGTTTTTGAAGATGTATTCCTAGTGAAAAAAATTAAAATAAGAATAAAATTTTATACATTAATATAAGTCCTTGTAATGAAGTTTAATGGTTATAGCTATTGTATTAAAGGAATTATACACTAATGAATAATGAGAAAAAAAATGGGCAATTTCATTCTTTAACCCCTGTTATTAAATAAAAATTTTTTTCAACACTTGTTACTGACAAGATGAATTCATCTACATTTTTGGTCTTTCATTTTATGTGTATTTTCTATGAAACGTAAACTAGAAAATTTATCTGGTACGATTTGCATACAATTTAGCAAGCAGTAAACAGTTTCAGAACAGGTCAAAGTTATAAGCATTGCCGGACCGGAATATATGCAGGAAATACGGGATGATATTGTATCACAAAAATAGCAAAGCATCAAATTATACATACCACAAAGACTTGTTTGTATTAGAAATTTCTTTTTATAGCTGCATAAAACGTATGTTTAAGAACAAAGTACTGATACACAGTTAGTTACGTTTCAAACCAAATATGCTATAAAGCCTACCATTTTCCGTTTTCAATAACCAGATCTTCATTGCAAGAAAGTGTAGATTTGGGCCAAATACAACAACAAAAAATCTGGTGTGGTCTCCCCTTGACTTTCTGGTATGCCGGAAACGACTCAAAAGTTGATACAAACCTTATATTTTGCATGTTAAATTTGATTGCAATAAGTTAAAGCATACTCGAGTTATCGTGCTAACGCACAGACACACACACACGTACATTATGTCAAAAACGGTATCTTTGGACTCGGGAGGTCCAAAACGTGTAAATCCGTCAAAATCTTGAGGTCGAATTTTTCGACCATTCATCTATACTACGTAGGTATACGAGAAAGTAAAAATGCCAATTGAATGGCGTTAACGACAGCTATCTAATTATTGCATTGGCTTAACGTCAACTTAACGTGCCTTTCCGGGTAATTATCGGACTAGCTTTATTCTCTTAACATTTCATATAGGTAGCTATTTTCCTTGATCTACCGTTCAGTGATAGTCTCGCTTATTATCTTTGAATAGACTTGGAACGGGACATGTTGAGAAATACGTAGGTAGTTTTTAATTTATTTTAGTCTGTGTACAATATCTTGGTCTATTTCTTCTTCAGGTTGCTACTTCATTAATATTTGTTGATTTTAAAATATAAGTACCACATTCTTCTAAAAGTCAGGTGATGTTTCACATAGATTTATTTGAAGTTGAATTAGTATGAGAATAAGTCCATTGCATTTGATTGTACCTTAAACATTCTTGCATCCTTGGATGTAATTAAAAACTTCAGTACCTAGTTTAATGATACTAAATTTGTTAATGATAAATTCGACAAGCTGAAGGATTTTAAGTAATTTTCGATAAAAAAATATATTGATTAGTTATTTTTATTTATATTGATTTTCTTAATAAAAATTGAATTAATAATTCTATTAGTATTATACTTCTACAACGCCAAACAAAGACTATAAGCACGTATCGATTCTTCATATTTGTCTGCATAGTACGAAGTCTTCGTTTATGAACTAAAGACAGAACTACTTTAAGATACATAAAAAGAAAATGCTAAGAGAAAAGTGCTGCTTATGAAACTGTTTTAGAAGTTTTCAAAGTTTATTTTATTAAAGTCACAAGGGAAGGAGTGAGCAACTTTTCAATCGGGATCATAGCATCAAGGAACTAAGTAATTTGCATGGCTGTGAAAGTTTTACTTTGACTCCTGCAGTCGTGGATTCAATTCTGCCGGAGAGAATATTAAATAATACAATTTAAGACCATACTTGCACATTGACTTTGCTTATTTTTCGTATTAAATAGGAATACGCGAAATTGGATCCGACATCTTTATTGATTTTGAGGAAAATACATTATTTTTGTATAAATTTTCTATACCAGGGTATTTGGTTTTGGTGAGAACTGATATAATAGATACATCTATATCTATACAAATAATAAAGCTGAAGAGTTTGTTTATTTGATTGTTTGGTTGAACCCTAAGATCTCAGCAACTACTGATTCAAATTGAAAAATTATTTTTGTGTTGGATAGTGCGTTTATCTAGGAAGGCCATAAGCTATATGATATTACGCTACGACCAATAAGAGCTGAGCATCAATCATAATTGTTGTAAAACTGGAAAAAATATTAATTTTTAAAGTTTTCGCTGCGTGCGCTGCGTAAACGGTTCAAGTTATGCAAAAATAATGACAGACATCATTAGATTCAATGAATATCCTAAGAGATATCGACGTTTTGAAATAACTCCGCAACGAAATAATGATCAATTAGTGTATCAATAATGATTGTTCAACCAACAAACCAAACAAACTCTTCAGCTTTATTATTAGTATAGATAATAATAATAACAGTTTGTTTAGATGAACGCGCTTATCTTCAGGAACTACTGACCCCGTCCGGATGGAACGCCCTACAGTCCCTAATGGATGGGCCTAATGTTCGGGCCCAACCGGTGCACCGTTCATTCTTTTCCACTGTCCGGCCGGACAACAGACCGCCTCAGTCTTGCAGACGAGCACTAGGCTCCACCGGCCCTGAAAAGGGCCTTTTCCCGCGTCCACCATAGTGGTGCCAATGGTGGCATGGCTGAAACTCAGCGCAGTTTACGCCCGATGTCTACGCCATCTGTCCCCCTACCTAACGCCGTAGCCATCCGTCATACCGGTCCCTCACGAGGAGGGGACTCGATTGGGTCCGACTGTGTCGTGTAGGCACCAGGCGCTGGCTTTGACAGGGCGGCGCTGCCTCTCATGACACCACCGCGGAAAACCAAACCAGAGGTCACATCCATCCACCACCTCTGATGAAAGCAAAGGCGTGTCAGGAGCGACCGACCTCCTAGTTCCGCTCAAGGCGGTCCACCAGCTTATCGGCTTGCCAACCCACGACCCAAAGGTCCGCTGGCCCTGAAAAGAGCCGTTTCCGTTCCGATGTCTGTCAGCTGTGGAGGCACCAGACGTTGCCCAGCGTGCACCGCGGGGAGGTCTCAGAACATAGCACCCCTTAGTGAACCCACCTAGATAGGGGAGCTACTTAGGGTAGGTTCACTAAAAACTGAGTGAAAAGTGACGCAGAGAAGGTCATCAGAGACATCCTGCGGAATTATTAAAAAAAGGAACTACTGATTCAAATTGAAAAAATCTTTTTGTTTTGGATAGTCTTTGATTCTGAAATAGCCCATAGAATTGCGAACCTTAAGTGGCAGTGGGCAGGGCACATTGCGAGGTCCTCGAATAGTGGATCTTATACCGGGAAACGCAGCGTTGGTAGACGCTGGTAATCTGCTGAATGCGGGCAGCGCAGAACCGGTTTGGAGACCTTTGAAGGAAGCCTATGTCCAACAGTGGACGTCTCTCGGCCGAAATGGCGATGACGATGCATAGTTCAGTTAAAGAGAAATACAATAGACCTCTAGAACATTACGCTGCGACCAATAGTAACTGAGCATTAATGAAATATGTTGTAAAAACAAGAAATTCACGCGAATGAAGTCGCGGGTACAGCTAGTGTTGTATATTTGTTTATTCTCAGGATATTTGTTTCATAGATATTTAACGTTTTTGCACTTAATTTTACCAATAATTCATTAGAAGAAAGTGCTCAAAAAATCTCTGATACTCTGAAGAAGTGTAGAAGATTAATAATAATAAAATAATAATAATGACAATTGGGCGACAGTGAAACAGTCCGTTACAGGAGCCTTCTTTGGGCGCTTAACCAATTGATTTAGGCATAAATATTGCTACAATTTAATTTTACGCAGCGTCGTCGGTGGTTGTGTGTTGTGCAAGGTGTGTTATTTGTTATAAGCTCATGATCATCATTTCAGCCGAGATACGCCCACTGTTTGACATAGAACTCTCTCACAGATGTCTAACCCATTCGGTCCTACGCTGCCCTGCTACCGTACCACCACAGAAATAATAATAAAGAGTATTTCTGTGCGTACCACCATTTTTAACGCAATCCAATTTAAGACCTAAACTGAATAAAATCGTTAATTCGTACTATGACGCTATCTACGAGATTCAGTTCAGAGCAAGTTCAGAGTGACACGCTCATCTGTTATTTTAAGCGTTTCGTTATATTATATAAAATGAAGCTTGTAAAAGCGTGTTAAAAATTTAATTCAAATAAACTAATGAATAAAATAAACAAATAAAAAATAATACTTAAATAAAACAAACAAAAATATATCTTATTAAAAAAATATACTCAAAACGAGGCTGTATGGCCTTTAGTTCCCCTTGCCTTCCCTAAAAATAGGCAGAATTAATAAAAAAAAAACACACCAGCGACAACTCTTTCGGTGCAAATGCGAATCAGTAATATGAAGATGATGGTATGAAATAATGAGATTTAGGCTTTTATTACAGATTGAGTCTCAAGACTCAACGCCGTACTGAGAGTCGTACGTCTCTATCACTTTGTACTTGATAGAAAGTGACAATCGATTCTCAAGAGGTGATTTGATTTCTGAGTGTCATTCTGTAATACGGGCTTTAGTTAACGAACCTATACTCAACCGTGTGGAATTTGAATCGCTTTTATAGAGATGGTGGTGAGGCCCCTGCATCCAGCGGCTTCCCTCGACCTTTACCAGATCGTCGGTCCACCTTGTGGCGACCTACTCACTCGATGAACTTTCTGCCTCTCATAACCTGTTTTAAATTTGTCATATTATAATCTTGCACTACATCGAAATAGGTTTCAACTCAGATTGGTGCTTAAACGAGAAAAATCAGGATAGAATCTGCTTTTGACACTTTATAAAATATACTTTATATTCTAACTTCGTTTACTCTTTAGAGTCACAGCTCGTGATGAAGCGGGGTAGGAGGAAAACTGCCATTTTATTGAAATTAAAGTATTTCTTTATACTCTTCTTGGGATTTTATCATGTACGTACAGAAATTCGTCGTCTCTATTCCAACCTTGAATACTTAATTGAGGTACTGTTAACACGTTGACTGTCCAGGCCAAATCGAATTAACTCCTAATGACCTCCATTAGTGCTTATTTTTTTATAATATAAACTTGTCAGATAATTTGATATTTATTTACCTCCTTATTAATTAAGCCTGGGGTGCACGCAATAATATCAATTCTTGAAAATATTCGATCGAATAAGATTTATTAATACTAGCTTCTGTCTCAATAGCGAACGGGCGCGCAAGTTGGTTTCCAGCAAATATACCGAAACGAAGAAATGTTTAGTAACGACCAATAGAATCGCGTTATTTTGGCATCTGTTCTCGTTTAGTTACAGTAATGGGATTTTATTGGTCGGTTACGAGACACGAATAAAATGTCGTAGATAGAATTTATATGTGCTGCGGGGCACGAACAGTTTTATCGTTGTTCAAATGTCATTTTATGGAATATGGACACTGGGTACTTGAAGTCTTTATCCCATTTTGCAGCTTTGGGCAAAATATTTTAATGCGCTTTTTAGCTGTTAGCGTGTTTTCAAATGTATTATCCATATTTGACCTTCGTTGCTTGGGTGTTATATGCTATGTACCTATTAGGTACCACTCCATTTTTTTATTTTGACTAGCTTTTGCCCGCAACTTCGTCCGCGTAGAATAGTTACTTCGGGCAGCATTTAAATTTTCTTATCATTTAACGCAAACGCCATATACCGATTTTCATGGCTTTTACTTTAAAAAATTACGGACCCTTATTTTACCCCCTTAAGGATTGAATTTTCAAAAATCCTGAAATATTTCATTCTTAATTTCTAACTAAGTAGCTATATACCAATTATTATCGATTTAGCTTCAAAACTGACGGATTTTCATACAATCTTTTCACTCCCTTTTCACCATCTTAGAGGGTGAAATTCCAAAAATCCTTTCTTAGTGCACCCCTAGACCTCATAAAAAACCTATGTACCAAATTTGGAATCTCTAGACCCAGCGATTTGGGCTGTGCGTTGATATGTCAGTCAGTCAGTCAGTATTCATTTTTATATATATAGATATAGGTGTGGTTTTTTGTTCGAGGTGGTTCTTAGCTAAAATTCATGAAAATCAGTTCAAGCGTTTCAAATTCATCAGCTCTCCCCAAGAAAAATGTCATTTAAGTAGTTGGGGGACCGCTAATCCATTCTTTATCATAATCATCATATTATTTTTGTTTGTAGTCTGAATTCATTTTATCTAGGTATCTACTTAACGGTCCCCCGACGCAGTGACGCTTATCTTAAAAATATTAATAGGTTCTTTTAATGAAGTTATAGGAGTAGAACGAGTGAAAACATTTAGTTTTAGGAGTGCTTTTTGTGTCGAATGTTACATAATTTTTTTAATTTTATTTTTTATCTTGTGATGATATAATAAAGTTTAATCGCCGTTTTACGGCTCTGAGAGTAGCACCAGGTGGGATGGCGTCTACCATCGTACACCGTACAAAAAGTTATCCTAATTCAGGTTTACCCTACGGTAATAAACGAGCAACAAATATAAACAATAGGCTAACTAGAACCCGTTTGCGTATTCAAACATCGTGCCTTCTTTTGTTTATTTAATCAGTAAATGTTCATTTGAGCAAAAAGCGATTCAATTATCTGCTTTTGTTTCGTATGTTTTGCAAAGTTTGTTTTGCAGATCTATGACTGCAGGCTAACTTGGACAGACAATTACGGAATCTACTTTATCGGCAGAAAAGTTTTGTCTAGGAAAACAGAATGAAGAAAGTATTCTTCTTATACGTGATTTGTTTAGTGTAACCCTTATAATGGAGTCGAATAGCAAAGCTACTTACTATTAAGGTATGATTTCGTAGCCGACTGCACGCAGCAGCAGAAGACGAAGTGTCGCGTTGTGTCGCGGCTTCATGTCGCTGCAGAATCCGACTGCACGCGACAATTGCAGACAGCAGCGCCGTATCCAGTTGGTTCCGAATAATAAGTATTTTATCCAGAATGGGTACGTAGGTACTTGCTACTTTTATTTAAGGAAGTGACTAAAATAAATATAAGCAATGAAGTAGGTACTTACCGCTTTTATTAACCGACTTCCCAACAGGAGGAGGTTCTGTATTCGTCTGCATGTATTTTTTTTTATGTATGTTCACCGATATCTCCGTCATTTCTGGACCGATTTTCAAAATTCTTTTTCTATTTGATAGTGTTTACTCCTGTGGTGGTCCCATTGTCACCAAGTCAGGATCTGATGATTGCCCAAGTAGCACAAGTAGCAGTTTAACCTCAGAAGTTTAACATATCACTTTTGGTGTAAATTGGAACATTTAGCTTTAATAACCATTTATTAAGGTTCAACCGTGATCTTTAACCTGTGAATTACACTTTAATTGTAACAATAGCATTATATAAGTAATAATGGATACTCTTGTTACGGTATTTGAGTAGAAAATGCTGTTAAAAATGATTTTTTGCAGCATTTAGCATTTTTATATTGTTTTGGCTGCTTAAGAGAATTTTAATGGTATAAAAATATGATAATTGCTGTATGCAGGTGTCGTGTTACACCCTAAAAATGCTGGTTTTAACAGTTCCTTAGTGAACTACCGTACAGCCTAAAGTATCAGTTTGGTGTAAATTTACAATGATTTAATTCCAAAAGTGGCATATCAGTTCACCTAAGTTCTGTTACGCAGCATTTATGGAGCGCCATTTTATTATTACTTATCACCATTAAATATATTGTTTTCTATGATTTGTTTATAATCAATGCGCTTTATTTATGCTAACTATATACCTACAGCCAATAATAATAATAATAAAGCATAATTTATGCCATTAAAAATTAAACAGAAAAAAAAATATATGTTTTACGGACATTTTTGTTACATATTTCTAATCAAACATGTAATATACACGAGGCGCTTAAAAAATTTGCTAGAAATTGATATATAGATTCATAGAAAACTCGCGTCCCCAATTGATTTCACGATATTAACGTGATAAACACTAACCAAAATATATATAGGTAGTATAATTCCTCTATACTTTGACACCATTAACAGTTCACAGACACCGCAGAATATTTAAAGTCGAATGTCAAAATAGTACACCAAAAATTGAAAACGGCGTTATCGAAAACTTAAAGATCCTTAATATGACCGTGGAGAGCGTATTTTTAGTGCCTTCGCTGCTTAAGAGGTAACATGTGTCCTATTAAACATCTGAAACACAGCTTAGTGAACCATAATAACTCCAATATAATGCTACTATAATGCCCTTATAACGAAATGTGAACTGAATGTGAACTACAGGCTGTATAATTTGTGCCCATTTAAGAGTTATAAAGGATGAGAATGCGCTGTAAACACCTTTATAACACCATCATAAACAGCTTTTAGTATCTAGGTATACCATAAGGCAGCCGCTGTACAGCCTTAATGTGCTACTTGGGGGGAAGCCAGGGAAATCGAGGACAACCCTCAAATTTTATAGGCATGTACAACGTTTTTCATACTTTTTCTAAAGCTATACTAGCATTTGCGTCTGGTAGTCACCATCTCATGTTGATGAGCTAATGATGGAAGGTAAATATATGTTCACCGATATCTCTGTCATTTGTGGACCGATTTTCAAAATTCTTTTTTTATTCGATAGTGTATACTCCTGAAGTGGTCCCAGTGCCACCAAGTCAGGATCTGATGATGCAAAGCTGGGAAAATCGAGGGCAACCCTCGAAAAACAACGGAAAGGGAGGGTTATTCATATTTTTTATGAAGCAATTCTAGTTTGATTGCGTGTGGCAGTCATCTCATGTTAATGACCTGATGATGGATGGTAAAACTCCTTAATTGTTAGGAGTTGGGGATGGTGTCGTCTGCTGCTGCGTGACGTGGTTACGAAATCGTACCTTTAGTCACGCACGTTGCTTATAGGTAAGTACATCTGATTTCCTATAGACAGGGGTCAAATAATACACATATAATATGGTCCTTCATACGAATATAATCATTTGCCTACCCTGCTTTACTTTTTTCTCTTCCATGCGTCTCTGTTAGCCGTCATCTGAGCATTAACTCCTTTCTTTGCCATATCATATCTCATACAATCTTTCCATTTTTTCTTCGGTCATCCGCTCCCTCTATACCCGTCCACATTCATGTTCACCGTCCTTCATACGAATATATAAGTTTATTTGTAAAACATAAAATATCTAATGTATATTGTATGTTTGTCAGCTTCCTAGTGTCCATAACAAAGTTCTCAATAGTACCTAATTTGGGCAAGAGGTTAATGTGATTCTGGATAGTACAAAGAGTTCAAAGATTATCGTTATCATACATCTTATAGAAACAAGTCTTACCCCTTTTTTACCAAAATAATTTAAAGTAAACGGCAATATTTCATCTGACAGATAAAATTATAAAGAAATTTCGGTAGCCATTAATAACTGCAATCTAAATTGTATCTTAGACCATTATCTTAACGGTGACTGCGGCTTGTTTAAGATTGAATTAAATTCGGAACTTTTGTCATTAAAATATTTTTGACTTGAAACGCAATAGCGTTTAAACATAGCATTTTCCGGAATCAATTAGTTGGTTCACATTTTCTTGTTACTTCTGGGCTTCTCGTGTCTAGCCACTGCTAGCAGCACTCTAAGTATTAGCACCAAAATGAAACCAGCAGCATTTTAAGCTGAATTCGTTTATTTCCTAATTCTTTGTGAGTGAGTTCCATTATGTTTCAAAGTTAAGAAAAGGAAACTATCCCTACTGGCCCGCTTACTCTGTGACACGAAGGTATTGTTACTTCATTTAGTATTCACGAGCAAGCCATAAACACAATTACCCTGTCGTTAGTAGTTAGTCACAAAACTAATATTGCCACAAAGGTACGACTAGAACATAATTATGAGTCAATTAACATTGTACCACCTGTAGTTTCACTCCAGTTTAATTGCTGGCCAGTGTTTAGAGAAAATATAAAATAAAATGTTTAAAATTTACAAAATGAGTGGTGTGTCTGTTTGAGATTAAAGCTACCAATCGCCATGGTATTTGGCATATATACTATCCTAGCTTTTGCCCCGCGACTTCGTCCGCGTAGAATAGTTATTTCAGGCAGCATTTAGATTTTCTTATTATTTCTTATAACCCAAGCGCCATATACCAATTTTACTTTAAAAAAATTTAGATTTTCATACAAACTTCCAGTTAAGTGCCAGTGAGCAGGGCACATTACTCATAGAACAGATGGCCGAAGGGACGAAGGGTTCTCTACAAGGTGGACTGACGACCAGTTGGTGGTCACGCCTGGGTGCAAGCAGCACAGGAAGGGTCGTTAATGAAAATGAAAAAAGCTCTTTATTTAAATGGACTTTGCTATACTTTTAAATCGTCAAAAGCCCTACCACCATTTCGGGACGAAATAATTATTTTACTTACATAATTATTAGTATGCTGAGACGGAGAAGAAATGGCGAAAGAAACTCCACAGCTTACAATTTCGTTATGATTTCAAAACATCATTACATGACAATAGATATTTCAATATGAATAAACTACAATTATAACCCTTAAATGGTATCGTGGGGGCCGCGCGGACCCCACGCCCGATATTTATTTGGATTTTTTATAAACTATGCATCATGCGCATCCGCCATTCCGGCTAATCTCATTATGTTGCTACTCACGGAGGGTGCCGGAAGCTGGACGCTATAGCTTTTACCACAGTGGAGGTACGTACGTTTTGGGGGCCATGCGTCCCCTGCGATACCAATTACGTAAGTTTTAGTAAATATTTTATTTCATTTGTTCATATGTTTTTCACTTTTTTTGACAATAGGCGAGACCCTAAAGTTTTAAGGCAATAGAAAACACATTGAACGAGGATTCTGACTTCAAATTCGAGTGCTTCGAATTCGAGTGCCCAGAAGAACAAATCAGCGACAATGATTGATTAGCGATTGTGAAGAGTAGCCACCACACGATTCAGAGAGCAGTGAAGATCTGGGCCCTAAATTTGAAGCATGTTCTTTAGAGAGTGAAGAAGAACCTGTATTTTATTTGCAAGTTGCTTAGTAGCACAAAAGAACTATGTGATAGTCCTCAAGACCGAACTTAGTTGACTTATAATGTTCCTTAGCCCCTATGATATATAATTTTGTGTTGATTTTCTTCTAAAACGTTAATTATAGGTATATTTCAGGTTTTTTTTTCAAAGCTTATTTTATAAAGAATGAGAAAACATATAAATGTTAGCTAAAAACTTTCAAAATAATAGTATTATTTAGATTTTTATAATGTTTGAAAAAAAATACCAAAATGTCCAATTTTTGTGATCGCGACCTAAGCAAGGTAAGAACTATTTTTCTTCACGAGGACAACCAACAATATAAACATTGATACTAGTCTAAATTTTAGGAATAAACAAACTTAAATCTAAGTGCCGTCTTAGTCAGTAGTTGCCTACAGAAAGCCAATTGTATGAACTTGCTTCGTCAGCCAATTATTTCTTAACTTCGCCCATTATCTTCTAAGCTGAATATGGTTATTCTCATAAGTTCTTAATTTTGTTGTAAAACACCAGTCAACATGCAAATGGATTAGATTCCTCTATGGGTCTATCAAACAGGTCAGGTCGAAATCAACCAAAAAAAATTACGTGAGTTTTTAATAATCGTTCTTTGAACCGAAAAGAGATTCAGCAACAAACCCTTTGAATTTGTTTGTCGAAAACATTTCCAAGTGCTAAAGCTGCTAAAACTCCCAGCCAAAAACTATCCAAGCTCGCATCAAAACATTTACAGGTGCTGTACAGAAATCAACCCAGCAATACTCCGCGCAGTTGAAAATACAGTTATACTCTGAAACACTTAATTTTGAGATTCTCTTTTACATTATCAGCGAACTTACCTGCAAGTAATGTCTTCGCATTTCATTAGCGCAATGGCTGCCACAAAAACTGGGTACTGCATTGTATACTCCTGTTAATTCTCCAACATTTGCATACGGAACATTTACATGTCAAGTGAACTTTTTACATTATGAATTATACGGTACAAACATTCGAAGCAAATAGGTTTTTTTATTTTATTCTAAAACATCCTTCAAAAGGAAAGAAAGGCAGCAAGAATAGATTTAAATAAATGTGGCATTATAATCAAAAGCTACCAACGCGGCAACGAAAGCCTTTACAAGTCCTCAATAGCATTACTAAGTTTCTTAATATGATCTTTATAAAATCTTACTAGATGTCCCGTCCACGCGTTGCTCTCGTAATTTCATACTACTGTCATATAGCATTGAATTTACAGTAAAAAAAAACTATCCTATATCTCAAGTTGGAACAAATCACACATTAAAAAATTTAAAATCGGATTGTTAGTTTCGGAGTTCACCCCGGAGAAATATCGTGCACGGAAATTAGCTAATATTTTTTTTTTTGTTCTTATAATTATTTAACTCCTTTCTAAAGTAGCTTACAGCCAAACTGTTCACGTCGTTTCGAAATATAACGAAATATTTGCAAAAATATTTCTTTCGGATCTTAGAAGTGCAAATTTCAAAGATTTGATGAAACAATGTTTACCATGAAAACAGGTATAAGCACTAAGCACTGACAAATTTTTCGATATTTTATTGCAACACTTATTGAAACTATGGATATATCCGTTGTCGGCATCCGCTACAGATACCAGCTACGTATTTAGCATACAATGGGTGGATTCTGGGTAAAACTCGCTTCCACCTTTAGCCGTATCATCATTTAACAACAATGAAAGCCAGAATCACTGTCATAGAAAAAAAGTTCTCGAAGTATACAAAGATCTACTGCAGCCTCTTGTGCAAGTAAGTGATCTCCCAATTTACTTATTGTAATAATTGCATCAACACCCGATTTATTATTAGCTCTGTCGTTACATAAGACGTGCCATTACACACATGACTAAGTATTAAGTAATCAGCATAACTCTTGGCGGCCGTCTAGACACGTCCATTAGGAGTTATTTACGAAACAATAATTCTTAGATTGATTAATTCTCGAATAAGCAATAAAAATAAAAGCAAAACGTTGTTTACTTCTGATTGTAAAGAATGAGCGTTGACTTTGTCACTAGTCTTGGAATTGACATCTCAGATACACCTAATTATTTAAATCCAGATGAAAGATTCAAAGAATTTGGCCATTTTCACGTTGTTTTCAAAATACAATGTTAAAAAGTTATTTACTTGCTTAGCTTGATGAAAATTTCAACGAAGGAAAGTTCTATAATCTGTAACGAATATAAAATCTCCTGGATTACACGACACACCATCAGGGAACTGCGGTGTTTGGTGCCGAAAATTGGACACAGTCTGATATGGCAAACTACATAATATATTTGCTGTGTCCGCTGCTGCTTACTATTATAAGGTTTATTAACTGTCTTTAGCTGACGAGTTTCCAGTTACCTTCAGCGAGACTTTTTTTTATTTTCCATCAAATGGACAAAATAGTGTCGACGTCTGTGCGGTGAGCGGTTGTTATTTGATTTTTATGGAATATCTTTATTACAGAATCTTTGGGGTTCAGTTAATATCTTTTTAATACTAGAAAAAATACACTGAAAAAATCGACCTACCTCAGACGGGAATCGAACCCAGCATCTTCCACAATTCGGGCGGCTGCGTTAACCACTACGCCACCGAGGCTCTGCTTTCGCTGTCGAAATTTGTCAGTGCTTGATGCTTATGTTTTTATGGTAAACATTGTTTCATCAAATCTTTGAAATTTGCCCTTCTAAGATACGAAAATATTTTTGCAAATATTTGACGCCCAGTTAAGATGAAACAACCTTACATTATGGATTTTTTTTGCGTTGACAAACGCTTAAATATTTTTAATACTATTCGATTCCCGCCTGAAGCAGGTCGATTTTTTTCAGTGTATTTTCTCTAGTATTAAAAATATTTACGCGTTTGTAAACGCTATAATTATTCCATAGATAATATCTAATAAACATTAACCGTCATTTGTGCATTGTTTATCCCTAAGAGCAAATTTTGCTCTTAGGTTAATCCCGAAGGGGGATGAGTGCCCTTTTGGGGCTGTGATCGTGATTGTGTATACTTATGTATATTAGTATGTAAATATGTATAACATGTATGTCTATCTTGTATCCAACACAAGACAAAAAATCGGGAGTGGTCTCCCCTTGACTTTCTCGTATGCCGGAAACGACGCAAAAGTTGATAGAAACCTTATATTTTGATGTCATACATGCATGTTAAATGGTTGCAATAAGTCGAAGCATACTCGAGTTATCGTGCTAACGCACAGACACACCGACGAAAAACGGTATTTTTGGACTCAGGTCCAAATGTGGTAAATCCGTCAAAATCTCGAGGTCGAATTTTTTGACGATTACAAGACTTCCTCTATACTACGTATACGAGAAAGTAAAAATGTCTATGTTTGCGCAGTGACTTCAAGAGATTAATGACAATACATTGTGATCAATACACATTATAGTGTCACCTCTTTCTATTGATAATCTTTCCCTTTCTCTCAGAGCGGCGATCAGCAAGTTGACTTTACCGTAGGTACACACTTTGGCCAATCTTTGTGAAATACGTGCTTCTTAACCACACGATATATTCATTTGACATTTCAAGTTAGTAAAGTTAAATGTTGTTGTTATTGAAGTGATATGTCAGTTTCGGCAACAGTGTGGGCGAACTTAAACCCTCAACCACATCGTTAATACACAAGTTTGATCCGAGAGGCTTCCACAAAATTCTGTAGTATTAAGATAATGGCATCAATCGTGAGGTAAAGTTTAATCTGGGCTATCATTGAGACGTAAATAGAAAGCTTAATTGGCTATTTTAGTCCGATTGTAGGGTTTGTAAGGTTTTGTGAGGTTACTAAATACGTATCTGCCTACTTGTAGTCTAGACAAAAATTGTCAATATTACTGAACACTTTCTATGTAGAAGGATCTAGGGGGCTTAAGCGCAGGCCGCACTGGGAACGTAGAAAAGTTCGTTTAACTTTGCTAGTGTCGTCTGCGCCTGGTGGTAAGTCCGCCTAGCTAGTTTATACCGGCATTTTAAAGTCTGTCGCGGTAGTACATAGTGTTCACTGCATTATTGCTTTTTTGATAGTTAAAGATAAGATAGCATCATCATCACTCACCAATAAGTGAGTTGAAGGGTCTGGGTATAATCCAGGTAGCGATGGATGTTTGTGTGATAAACACGTAACATATATTCATGAGTCATGGTTGTTTATTATATTCATTTATTTACAACAATCTCAAAATTATTAAATAAAGGTCATTGGGCATTATTGACCCATGTGGTTTGTTTACAAATGTCAGGGTTAACATTTCATCCCAAGAACGTTTTGGTGAAATGGCGTACGTAAAGTACGCCGAGTTTAAAACGCCCTCAGAAGTGCTTAGGAGGAAACCGGTGGTTTTTAGTGGGTATAACCGGCGTTGTTACGCCCCGGATGAGTCCCACACACGCCGTACGCCTAGCCAGCGTGTGGTAAGGTCCGTCAATGGATTTCCCATCGTCATAAAAAGGAAAAGTAATTTGGTTAAACGCAAACCGTATATTTTTTTCCAACTATTGATTTTCAATCAGTTTCAAATAGTGTGATAAGTTCTTACCGATAATTTGGGCTACTATATAATTGGTGTGATCGTAGGAAAATGTAATACTATTATTGTAATGTAACAAACAAAATGAAACTTTTTATATAGATACTACTTCCACGTACCTTGGGATCGGGGGTGTTGAACGACAAACGAACAACCGTAAAACTTTTATGTGTCTAAAACAATATTACTGCAAACAGAACTCTAGTTTCAGCTCCAGACAGAGAAACTCGTTTCATAGCAAAAGTATCCAAGGGTTGTTCTTATTTTAGCAATCACGTACAAAGACACTACGTGACTCTCGGCAATAGTGAAATGAACATTTGTTTGACGGCCTTCCCGATTTTGGGCTACAATTTATTACTCTTCTATACGCACTGGGCTAAACTTAGATAACATTAGCTAATTAAACTACAGACTTATTGGAATAGTAGATTTTATTTGCAACAGAACTGGAAGAATGTAATTCAAAACTGGCAGGACACACAGATCATAAGACACATTGAAAACACGGCCTAATTTCTACGTGTCACAAGTGATCACAAAGAAGACTGTAGCCGAAGACCAAACACGCGACAGAGGTGATCGATCGTATCTACTGCATAGCATAAGTTGCTTCTATCCCCTTCCCATAAATGCTGAAACTCATTATTACACTCCGCAAATAATCAAAGTAACATTTTATGATGATGTCGGCAACTTGATAATCGGCACGAACAAGAGACCAAGGACATACCAACTGTCCTGCAGCTGCTGTCCCTTCCTTACTTTCCTGCGGGGTGCTCGCCTAGAAAATGTCCGTGTAATGGGCCATCACCCGATGCTAGACCCAACCTCCTTTCGGGTAAGCCTGAAGACAGCCAAAGAAACATCAAATTCTAAGGCATTGTCATTAATTCAAGCTTGATTGTAGACAATCATCGCAATTCAATCATAAGTTTTCGTGTGAAGAGGTACCTATTCAACCTCTTCACACGAAAACTTATGAGCTGCCAAATGTGACATAGGGACAATCATAGTGAAACTTTCAACCTTTCATGAATTTATTTTATTTTTATTTTATTTATTTGGTTTACCAACAACTTATGCACTATATACATTTCCAGATTAAACTAATATACAAAGAGATCTAAGTACACAGTTAATTAAAGGTAAACACCGCATGCATTTAATCCTGACAAGACTTATTAATAAGCTAACAAAAAATAAACAAAAAATAGTGCTAATTCAAGTGACAGATTTAAACTAAATATATGTAGGTATATCTGATTATTAATTTCTAATTAGGCCGAGCATTTATGCATACAAACATATACATACATTCATATATATTATTACATATATACTCGGCCCTCTCAAGCTTACATTTACATAGGTACCTTCAATATTTGATTATTCATGAAATACACACCCATTTAGGTAAGTATTTCACGAAGAATCCCACGGAATCTACTCAGTGAAACATGGTTAATATCTACGCGATCGCTAATTTGGTTGTACAATTTGCTCATCCTACAAATTGGAGAACATGATCCCAAAACTGTGCGTCGCAATGGGGGGCAAAGGGGGGTGATTGGCTTTCTCGGAGGCCTAATAGGAACCCTAAGGTTAATTCTTTGCAAAAGTTCTGAGCAGTCTATGTTATTATGCAATAATTTAAATAAAAATAATAAATCTAATACCTCTCTTCTTTTAGACAGTTCAGTCATGTTAAAGCGCTTAAGACGGGTCTCGTAGCTTATATGCCTGCCGACCAATCCTACAGAGTACGCCAAATGCCGAAGGTAACGTTTTTGTACCCGTTCTATCCTCAATGAGTGGGTAGCATAATGTGGCCGCCAGACAACACTACCATACTCTAGTGTACTTCTGACTAGACTGTTGTAAAGAATTTTCTTAGTTTTTATTTCTCTAAATTCCTTTGCGTTTCTTATAACAAATCCTAATATTCTTGATGCTTTAGTAATTGTTTGTTCTATATGTGGTATGAAAGTCAGACTGGTCGGAAAGATCGTTCGAAAATCATCGGTATGTCCCTTCGTACCGATGACCTTGGAACGATCAGAACGACCAAATTTACTAATTTGTCTAAAGGTCTTACGGCACACCTGAGTCTCGGACCTAAATCAGGTTGACGTTGAGGGATTGGTGTGAAACATACGCACCAACAGGAACACAATGCTATTAACATTTTGGGAGTTTCTTTCTATTCTATTCTTAATTAATGGCGTTGCGATACATTTACGTTACGCATTTTGCCAATGTCAAGTCAAAATGTAATTGAGTAATTGTACAACCAGGATCCAAGCCCGGATCATGGTGGTTCTTTTTTTCTCACTACCAAGTGAAAAAAGACAAGAACCATTTAAACGCCATTCAATAAATTAAAAAAAAATGGAAAAATCCATAAAAAGTCTGTTTTAAAAACTTTATCTTTGCGAGTGTGCTTTTGATATCTGGAATGACATAGCCTAGTCCCTTCCGATTCAAACCCCACTTAGGGAAGGGTGAGCCGACATCAAGTGACATTGCAAGATGTCCCACAACCCCTTCCGGTTTCGTTTGTGGATTCCGGCACGTCACGCAACTCAGGAAGTTGCGGGTAGCGGCGACATGTGTCCTTTGCGTCGTCTTCTACACTTTGATATACTCGTATAGATCAAGCCTGTGTATTTTTAAGCTATTAAGGTGAAAGGTAATTGTTTTCATTTTATTACTACAATATCAGATTTAGTTACAATAATTGGACGCTGAACAACGCCGATCCTACTAAAAAGCACCGGGTACTCTCCTAAGCCCTTGTGGCGGCCTTCAGAATCGGCGTATTTACGTAGGCCTCGTCACCGAACACTTCCTCGGGTTGGCCCGGCCCAATGGTGAGCTGGGCGAAGCGCCAGTAGGGGATTATACTAGGGTATTAGGCAACCCACAGAAGGGGGTACCTGTTTAATGAACCAAGGCACACGGGAGCCAACCTGTGTGCAGGTCATACCTTAAGGCCGGATAAGACTGGCAGTCGCAGCCACCTGTCTTTTCCCGCCCCTCCATCTATGCCGGAGTATATGAAAACGCGTTCCAACTGAATCTTTCTAGTACGATCCGATCACGAGCGCCGACGCTCCGTTACCGCCTCAGAATACTACTACACTACACACCCAAGCACTAGTGTTTCACTTTCACATCACCGCACCCGTCGAACAAGGATGCGTCGACCCGGTCTACACACTTCGCGCTATACCCGGTACAGATATGCACCGGGGCGCTTCTCCCCACGTCCTCCACGACATGACGCGCCCGAGCCGAGGGCCGAGCCTTTAGAGGCACCTTCGGGCGTGTCGCTCCCTTTCGATTCGGACGCCCTAGGGACGCTAGGCGGTCGAGAGACTCCCCATGGGGGAGATGCTCGGTCGCCCAGTAATCCCCTAGGAACGGCCGACCTACAGGCTTGAGGGGTGCTCAAGCCTGTAGGTCGGCCGTTCCTAGGTCTTAAAAAACCGATAAAGAAGTGAATGCCATCAGCGGCAAACTGCAGTAGTCATACAAAAAGAAAATCTAGTACATATTAGTTTTTGTTTGAAAAACTTGTTCTTACTCTTTTAGTCCGGATGAGTTGAACCAAGACCAATAGCAAACGCTACAAAGCGTTTCTGAAAATAACAAAGCCAATTCTAATATTTGACATGACAGTCGCCGTGCTACTCAGAAATACGTCAGGCACTTAGATCCTGATGTGATTATTATTATGGTCATATTATACTGAATACTAACAAAGGAAGAGCTTCTCACGGACATGCGTCCTCCATCCCAAAGGTAATACCGTTTAAGTGTTGCCTGCTAAAGAAGTAAGCCTGTTATAAATTACTGGCATTTATATTACTCAAGGGGCATAAATTTTCAAAAAGGTTGGGAATGTAACACTGCACGGCCCATACTGCCAGAGGCGGCTTTATGTGTAACCAAATTTTATCTAAAGCGTTTATGGATGTAGAGATATTTAGAGATTAGAAGATTATGAAGACTTTGAATCATGATTGGAACAGTAATGTCAATAATTCCTTTCCGTCCACTGTTGCACGTAAGTACCTCTTTAATCTTCCCTAATCGTTGAAAGAATAAACAACGTTTTCCTTGTTATATCAATAAGGAAAAATCAAATTCTAAATAAGACGTAATGCTCTGAGCCAAGTGCCGTAGAAACAGACGCGTGACTACCGTCACGTGCTATTCGACAGACGAATTTATGTTGCATGCGTAAATTGTGCGAATAATCAAACGAATATAAACGATTTAGCATTGTCAGACTCCTTAATGTCTTATCCTGGTGGGGGTTAGTATGTGTCAGAGTTCTTTTGACGGTTCTTCTTCTCTGTTGTTTCGCTCTTGGCAGAGCGGTCGTGGTCACGTTGAGGCGTTCACGTCGGTGGTAGAGGCAGACACAGCTCTCCGCACGATCTCCCGCCATCTCTCTCTGTTGGCAGACTGTCTGGCGCAGTCAGATACGCGGCATTGACGGTTCACCTGATGCTTATTAATCACCGCCGCCCATGGACATTTTCAACACCAGAGAAAAAGGAATACGTCTTTTTTGTGAAGATGTCCTGGTGGCATCGGTTCAAGAATACGACATGAAAACTGGCGATAGTTGGTTCCACAGACTTGTGGTCCGCTGTAGGAAATTGCACAAAAAACGCACGGTTGTGGACAACGAGGCATCAAGACTGTGGGGATGGATTTGACGCCGCGAGGAACGAAGGCGGAATGCAGTGGCAGGTATAATAGTCAAAACAACTCCTCAGAACACGCCCCGTGATACAAGTGATAGAAGATGCAGAGGGATGCCACATCTCTACGCTAGTTCTTTATGTATAATGATCATACCGAAGGTGAAAAGAATCTTTTTAGGCGGGGCTGATCTTTCGCTATCCAATCAATGACGATTTCAAATCCTGGCAAATAAGTAAAGTATTTAATTTCGTTTATTACTCACCTGGTACATTTTTCAACAAATTTTAAATAATTATAATAATAGGTAGCCCGTACCCGAAATTCTAAATTTGACCGACACCGTGTGATAGTTCTATACCCTTAGTTAGAGTATAACATCAGTCCAGGTTTGTAGGCTTTTGTTTTTTGTTTACTGGAGGCTTAGATATATCTAAGTTACCTGTAAGAGATCGCTCTTAGTGATAAGGTCGCCCTTTGATTTTAATTTCCCTCCTTTGTATTTGTCTTTGAATTGGTCGATGTAAAATAAAGAAAATTATATTCTATTCTATTCATATGGGGTTTGATAGGGTTTGATCTTCGATCCTGTCATTATTTTAACCCATGCTGCTAGATGCGACTTTACGTGTAAAAAATATTATTTAAAGCTCTGATTAACCCTTTTCGGAGTTTAACGTGATAGTAAAATATGTAATGAAGGTATTCACAAATTTATTAATCAATATCTAAAGAATACAGCCTCCTATCACAAAAAGAACACTCGATTAGTTTTATGACATCGTAAAGAAGTTGCTTCCAACCAAACGCGTAATATACTGGATATTACGCCTTTGGTAGTCCTGCCACTTTTAAACGACACCTGGCGAGCACGCGCCGCGAAGATTGCGACAAGAATTTTAATTAGTAGCATTGTCGCACAAACACAATAGCCGGCTGACAATGACGGAGATATAGAGGATAAACATTCTACGGTGCTCTTTTGGCTGGAAGTAACGCCTCTCTTATCGTGTGATGTAATCGGGTTCTTGAATTATAGCCGTTTTTTAATTAAAAATCTTGTTTGAACGTTCGTGATGGTCAGATGAAAGGACTTTTCGAAATAAATAACTACGTTGTTGGACAAACAAATCCAAATACAATAGTCCCGACAGAAACAATGTTTTAGGGTGAGGACAAAGGGCCGTATTTTTTTGAATTGTGAGTCGTGTTTTTTTATGTTGCATTCTGATTTAAACAAATTACTGTTTGTGTCACAGTGACACAAAATGAATTAAATTATTCCAAGAAAAACAAATCTTAATTATGAAAAGAAAAGTCCTGACTCACTGACTGACTGATCAACGCCCAGCCCTTGGGCCTAGATAGCTAAAATTTTGCACAGAGGTTCCTTTTATGATGTAAACATGAGATAAGGCCGGAATTATCGAAATCCAAGCCCGAAGGTGGTAAACTATGGAATGAAAGTGCGTATGTATTTTTTCATCATCATTGAAGATACGAACATGAAGATCAAGTGATAATAAATAAATAAATATTCGTTCTAGAGGTTTTAAAATTTCAACCCACATGTGGACGAAATAGGAGATGAAAGTTCGTATGGAAGTCCAAACAAATCTGTCTATTTGACCTAACATTTAGCTACTTATTTGAAATATAATTAGTAAAAATTTAAGAAGGTATTAAAAAAAATGCTAATTAGCTATTCCACGCGGACGCAGTCGCAAAAGCTTGTAAGTACCTATATATAAATTAATTTTACAAGACTTGTAAAAAAACTACGCTCATTTTACTCATTTAGCTCACCCTTAATAAGTTACTGGCACTATAGCTACCATTTCCTCGCCAGCCGGTTCAAGTTTCTTTCACGACTCTTTGTGATGAAACGTGAAGCATTTTCACGGATGTTTATGTGAGCAAGTAGATAATAAAATTTGTATACAGTCGATCCGTCAACACCTCTTTAAGAGGAGGGTTTCGATCGTCGGGCGGTGGCTCACTAGCCGGGCTTCTTCTCTTCGTCGCCTTGCGGTAATGACTCTCTCTTCGTTCCTCAGCTATGACCCCGACCTATAAGATGTAGTTCTTCGTAGTTAGTACACCTTGTGAGATGGGCAATATTTTTCCCTTCTCCCTTTCAGTCGCTTTACCTTTCCTTTCCCACACTGAGGAGAGAAAGGGATAAGGAACGAAAGGAGAAGAAGATCGAACGCCGAGGGAAAGGGGCAGTGAATCCTCATGGATACCAGTAGGATAGCCTTTAGGTTATGTTGGAATCCTACGCACTTAACACCACTTTTTCTTAATCCTAGAGGATATAGAACCTTAAAGGAAATTCCTTCAGAAAAGACGGACTAACATCATCATACTTGTCAATCGGAGTAGCAGGTAAAATAGGGGAATGGTTGGTTGGTAGCCGGTGATGGTGACACTTGTTGATGGTGGCGGTAGTCTTGGTCATAATAATTCTCTCCCCCTTCCTCTCTTTCTCACACTCTAAGAAATGAGTTGCCAAATTTCTTCGTATGCGTTCCTTAAAATTGTAGTCACGTATAAAGTCAGCATCAACGTAGATGGAGAAATACTCTTCAGAAAATTCCTTGCTAAAGACGATGTATGCAATATCTCGAGGTGATCGTAGAAACTTAACTATCAAACACTGAGGGAATAGCAACGAGTATCTTATCATTGGCGCCGCCCTTAACTCACCGAGACGCCATAGCGACGTCGCTAGCTACCCATCCAAGAAATTCGTATTGGAACGTATGACAGCCTGGCACCTGGCGTCGGTTTGGCAATGTAGCAAGTTTGGAAGCGTAGCCACAACCAACAGGTCACTTTGTGGATACTGGACAATTGGCACGCTGGCGATGAAATCGCTAATGAAATGTACACGAGCAAGAGCTCTCACTCACTCGAAGTTCAACCGGTCGCCAAGACAGAAGCACAGCGGCTTCAAAACATGCTACATAGCCAAACCGACGCCAAGTGCCAGCTGACAAATATCCCAATACGAATTTTTTGGATGGGTCAGACGCCACTTTGTTAAGTGAAAAAAAAAAGTTTTATACCAATAGATTTATATTGACAAAATTCAAAATCGTTCATGTTTATGGAATACAATATCAGGTTAATCCGACCGTAATTTGACGACAACTGAGTCACTGGCTACTAAATTTAGCAACCAATGCAGCCGGAGGTAGCCATGCCTACGTAGCTGGCGACGTAGTCATGGTACCGCGGTGAGTTAGAGCGATTCCTCGGCGGAGCGAGATCGCAGCGAGCACGCGGCGGCTCGCGGCGTGTACACAACGATATCGCCGCGAGTTATTAACCGCCGCGATTACGCTGCGTGCTGGCGGCGAGTACCTGCAGACTTCGCACAAATATTTGTTAGTAGCAATCTAACAAATAGGTAACTGTGCGAAGGATTATTATTAGGATTATTTTTAACACGTCTGCGATAAAGCACAAAATAGTCACTTTCAGCTGAGCGGCTACTCCACGTGGGAACCTCCCAAATTTTAGGACAATTCTTGTTTCTTCTATTCAATCGTCTTCGTGCCAGCTGTGATCTCGCTCCGCCGAAGAATCGCCGAATAAAATCGCTCGTCTGAAAGTGCTCTTAGGGACCCTAGCTATCAGAACACAAATAATGCTGATATTACTATCATCTTATCGACAGCCTTTTATAGTAAAGACTTAATAAATATTAAGTACTTTGAATTACGTAATTTGTATTTAGATTTGTTAGTTAATATGCATTGAGATGTGAATTATTCATTGAGTAACATCAATAATTATATTAATAAATATTATTTCATTGCTTCAATATACGTTAACTAATCTAGATCATTCCTAACAAGCCTGTTGTTGTGTATTACTCATTTTACTTAATTAATTAAAATAATAACCTTAAGTAGCGTGGAACGCTCACACTACTTATCTGAAAGTTAATTTATTTACGGGATTTGTGTTTAAGATACGTACTAGATAACGGGCTTACTAATTTAAGATGTTAATCATTTTTATAAATAAACTTAAAAACTACCAAACTCGTGAATTCGTTCCTACCAGGTTTCGAACCCGGGTCGTTTAGTGAGTTTATGGGAATTAGGCAAGGTTCTTTGGCCGCCACCACGAACGGAGTGTCTCATCGTCACAATAATAGCACAGTCTATAGAAGTTTTAATAGCGAGGTGCGGAACCCTCGCAGGTTTTCATTCTTTATATGTACCAGAAAAATTCTTAATAAAGCCATAAAATTATTTTAAGAAAGTAATGTGTTGCTGGGTTTTCGCGAAATTACAATTTCTTAAATCATCCTGCGACATAAATAAAAATCTGTGTCACGCACGATGTTCGTCCACGCTAATTTTCATACCATTGAACCGAACCGAAAATTTTGTAAATATGTTTTGCTGGGCCCAATTAAGACGATAGTTAAATTAATATCTTGATAAGTACCTATTGGTAATTTAGAGAAAAACACAGAGGAAATATGCTACAATGTATATTATGAGAGAGAGAGATGACACGAGAAAAGAGAATGAGAATGAGTTATGTACAAACTGACATACAAACATATAATATTTATAAATTTAAAAGTACCTATGTCAAAAAAGGTACCAGGGCGATATTAATTAGTTATAAAAAAGGTTTGGCCGAACAATAAGTAAAATTTTGATTCTAAATGAAATGTTTGCTATAGAACCTACAGGATTTAATTTAGTACACTTTATTTTTACTTTCTCGTATACGTAGTATAGAGGTCTTGTAATCGTCAAAAAATTCGACCTCGAGATTTTGACGGATTTACACGTTTTGGACATCCCTGAGTCCAAAAATATTTTTTTTTTTAATTATGTCTGTGTGTACGTCGTGTGTCTGTGCGTTAGCACGATAACTCGAGTATGCTTTAACTTATTGCAACCAAATTTAACATGCATGCATGTATGACAAAATATAAGGTTTCTATAAATTTTTCAGTCGTTTCTGGTACTTACACGAGAAAGTCAAGGGGAGACCACTCCAGATTTTTTTATAGATATGTTTTTATTTACTGATCACATGTCATCAACATGCTGCCTCCTGAAAGTGTAGGTACGGAGTTTCTCCCGAGTTCTTGTTGCAAGAACACGTGTTGAGAGACTCCATTTTAAACTCAACCTACCGTACAATTGTCGGTTACTTTAAGTACATTTTCGCTTGATATTGGCGCAATGCGTAATCTTTGTGTCGCGATCGCCATTCATATAAAAGAAGACGAAGTCTAAATGCGAAGGGCACTTACATAAAATGAATGATTCATAAAACTGACTAATTATCTACGTTTTTACTGTAAGTACGGAGCTCATCGTTAACGAGTTTAAAATACTTAAAGTGTGTCAAAGATTACTAAAATTATATTTTAATTAGGTTGCTTATTGTTCAACGTACTGGTGCCGAGTCTGTGTCGACGGAGTAGTGAACTTTTCATCGTGACGTGCATAATTTTACTTCCTTTAATTTATATATTTTTTAACAAAGCAATAAACGGAAATCGTTTAAAATTATTTATGTTCTTGTTAGTCACAATTTTCAAGCAGAATTTATGACTTAGCATATCAGTACTCACAATGTTTTAGGTAGTAAACCTATAAACACTAATAATAATAAAAAACAAGCAATGGGGCGCCATTTGCATGTTTTTGGAAGTGGTTGGAAATCGCTTATCGTTATCAACATAATATTAAAGGCGTTTTAATATTATGTTGATAACGATAAGCAATTAGACTCTAAGATACTGTTAGATATTTCTGAATATGGAAAAACTAATATCATTAAGATTTGGTACCTACAAGTAGATTCGGATTGGAGGGAAAGGTAGCCAGTGTAATTACTGGGCATGGAAGGCATATTATCAAAGCCCACAGGATGACAACGCACTTGCAGTGAATAAATGAATGAATTGAATGAATTTCGCCATGAATATAATAATAACCCCTTGTGTGTCGCGCGGCCTCCTGGAGGTCGCTGTCAAAAACGCCTGTGTGTCGGCCGGCCTCCTGGAGGTCGATCCCCCCCTCCACAGTTTTCCGATGATGAAAATGATGATGATGATTATTATTATTTGAAAATATAACTGTACTAATTATATTTTATTGTTAGCTTATTTTATAACGATTATAATGACAAAAACTCATATTTATAGTTTTATTACAAAATTTTTATTAGTATTTGCACGCACTAGCCTTAATGGCATTCACAAAGAAGAAGAAGATATGATAGGATTAGTAGGATACGTGGTAGTGAATAGAGTTGAGGTTGGCAAAGCAAGATTGACGTAGGTAATAATGAAGCAATCGCCCATGTGACGCTGGCGTTATACTTACTTGTTTGAAAATAATATTAATGCACCCACCTATTTCATTTTTTTTCAGCATAACACTTATTTCCTTACTGGACTAATGGATTAAATTTGATTTGGAGGAAGGTTCTAGAAAAGAACAGGAAAAAGTCTGTCAAAATTAAAAATATTTCAAATGTCAAGTTTAAAAGTGATTGGACATAATTATGAGTGAGCCTTGGACAAAATGGCGTCATAATTTAAACTACTCTAAAAAATTTTGAGCTCGTAATTAGAATCATACAATTTTCACAGTAATATAATATAACAATAATAAATATAACAAATATAAATACGCTCTCACCAATTTTCTAGCCCAAAGTAAGTATCATTAAGAACTTGTGTTATGGATACATGGATAATGGACATTTAATAATATAAATTATAAACAACCATATGACTCCAAAACAAATATTCGTGTTCGTCATATACAATATCTTTGCCGTTACCAGAATTTGAACGAACTGCTTGATGTATAGGCATCTATACTAACCACTCCACCACAACGGCGTCTTATTATTAAAGTATTTTATTTTAGAATGCGGCACAATGGTTCTTCCGTTGTGCCCACAGAAATAATAATAAAGATTTTAATTAAAATTTCATTAAATTTAAATTAAAGTATCTATCTTCGGCATTTACCTTTTTTTTTGTCGGTAAGGTTAAATGTATTTACACATCGTCCCTGCGGGGTGGTGCCAACCGCAGGGGATATGTGGGACTCGAGGTAAAGGCGTTCCCTCCATACCCACTAATCATCCTCCCCTGCCTGACCTCCAGTGCGCTATTGCGGGACGGCTCGGGATCTGCGCCGTGACCGAGACCGTCGAGACCGTCCCAACGCTGCCCGTCTAGGCACTCCTTGTGCAACAATTAGGCTTACGACTAACACCACCCCGTGTGGGCCGCTGGCCGACGCCGGCTTTATAGGCCGCCTCCTCAGCGACGGCTGCTCAACCTGGCGCGTCCTCCTGACGAGGACACCGGGAGCAACCATCGGACCGCACCCGAGCACCCGACCTCATCGGGCGCGGTCGTGGCCCTGAAAAGGGCCGTCCGGAACTAGCCGTGGTGGGAAAACAAAAACAACTCGACAATGGCATGTGACTTCGAATGCCAAGCGGATACACTTGGCATCAAAAGCCGCACACTCGCCGAGAAAGTTTCGCCACCACGTTACCAGGGTCCGCCACGAGGAGGCTTCCGGACGTGGACCCCATCTTCGGCATTTACCTAACATTTTAATATTATAATATCTAAAATAGTGCAATCAATTATTAATAAATTTATTAGTGAACAAACTTCATTGTCACAGTACTCGAGACTCGTAATGTGTTATGATTACGACAAGTAATGATGATAATCACGGGGAAAATGTTGGGTTATAAACATGAATGCGCTTGGATTCTTAACTTTGTCGCTTAGATTGAAGCAAAAGGGAAGATGCGTTACCCGACTAACATGCGTGTGCCTACAAAACTGAGACCAATGGCCCTACTACGTCTCAGCTGCATTGTTAGGTAAGCGAGATAAAACATGCAAGAGTCGTCGAGAGCGACACGTTCAGCATAGTTTGTCTATGGAGTTGACGAGACCTGCTTTTTGAAAGATGCGATAAGGAGGATACTGTATTTTCCATTTTGCTTTAATCTAACCTTTGCCACTTCTTCTTACTTCTTCCATCTATCTTAGTCATCGAGCATATAACCAAAGTGATGGTAATACGCGTCCTCTGTCTACGAAACGTTTGTGGAAAAAACACAAACTTGTTTCGCAGCCAGAGGGAAATTACCACTCCATTTGGTATATGCTCGATGTAGGTAGTAAACGAACACATAGAAAATTATAACAATAACGTAAAGATATTAGACGTGAAAATTATGCAACACGGTGGCATAAAGTTACAGAAACTCGGGTTTTTGCTGTCTTTGTTATTTATAACCTTGGCAGCATTTTAACTGTAGTATACGTAAGCGAATAAAGATTTATCGAGCATTCATTTCGATTAGCCATGCAGTTCAAATGTGATTTATAAACGTATGTAGAAAACTATTATGAACGTTTTTTTGGTCCATTGCATTTGGTAGATCGTCTTTCCTTGCTTAGTCATTCAACGTGTTTGGCTTGGATGAATAGTGGAATGTTTTGTGTATTAGCAATTAATTGTTTTTTTTTTACCAATTTCGTTTTATGATTTGCTGTGATGATTTTGAGTGGTCTGTTTAGTGAAGGATTGTGATTTTTTGGCTTAGTTCTTTTGTGCAGGCGACAGGCTGTCAACCTGTCCCTACTTTTAGGGAGTACTGTAATGGGGTCCACGTCCGGAAGCCTCCTCGTGGCGGACTCTGGTAACGTGGTTAGGAATCTTTCTCGGCGGGTGTGTGGCTTTTTATGTCAAGTGCGTCCGCTTGGCATTCGAAGTTACATGCCATCGTCGAGTTGTTTTTGTTTTCCCACCACGGCTAGTTCCGGACGGCCCTTTTCAGGGCCACGACTCGGGCGCGGTCCGATGGCTGCTCGCGGTGTCCTGTTCAGGAGTACGCGCCAGGTCGAGCAGCCGTCGAAGAGGAGGCGGCCCATAGGCCGGCGTTGGTGAGCGGCCCACAGGGGCTAGCGTTAGTCGGTAGCCCCTGGGCTGCTGGCCACCAATCGATGCACAAGGAGTGCCTAGACGGGCAGCGTTGGGACGGTCTCGGTGTAGTTGCGCTCACGTGCGCAGATCCCGAGCCGTCCCGCAATAGCGCACTGGAGGTCAGGCCGGGGAGGATGTTTAGTGGGTATGGAGGGAACGCCTTTACCTCGAGTCCCACATATCCCTGGCTGGCATCACCCCGCAGGGACGATGCGTAAATGCATTTGACCTCCCCGTCAACAAAAAAAGGGGCTTCTGTAATGCCCATACTGCCAGTTGTGGCTTTGAGTATAACTGAATGTTATCTAAATCTCTGACTGCCCGTTTTGGTATTACGACGTGATTGTGTAATTGTTTGTAATAGTGACATGGACAGAAAAACGTCATTCATTGTGGAGTACAATTAATCCTCAAACAGCAATTATTTGTTCGATTCAATTGCGATGGACTCTTTTATATCCTTGTTTGTAGAAGAATCGCACGTTTTTCAATAGAGCCATTAGACAAACTAAACGCACATGTCGTTCGCGTTTCCACTGAGCTACCTTATGCAATTGTAATAAGAGCTAGTTTGGCATTTTATGGCGTTTGATGTCGCTATTTTGCGAGTTGACAACTGTGTTGGTACATCGAAGTTTTTTATATCTAGCCTGCTTTTAATCACGGATGTAGATTCAATAAAAAGTAAATGACAATATTTACCTTTGAGATAATCTTCCACCGTGGTTCTATGTTAAAATCATACTATAGAAAAATAACTTATTATTATTTGGTTTTAAGTAATTTATTTTAATAAGTATATAATAAATGGAGCGTCGATGGCGTAGTGTGTATTGAGCGTTGTCTCCCACACAGGAGGCACCGGTTCAAACCCCGCCACGTACCAATGTTTTTTTTTTTAATTTTAATTCATATTCACGATGTTTTCATTCACCAGTGTCGATTAAACATCGACACTGGTGAATGAAAACATCGTGTGGAAACCTGCTAACACCTATGAAGAAATTCTTAGGCAGTGTGTGAAGTCGACCAACCCGCACTTGGGCAGCGTGGTTGACTAAGGCCTATTCGCCCTAATGTGAGGTAGGCTCTAGGCCCTCAGTGGAGACATTATATGAGCTGTTAATGAATGAATAATTAATCAATACTCTTATTGAAGTAGCCTGATTTTCCAGAACTAGCAGCAGCTGTTTCTGTGACGATGAAAGGAACAATTTTGGTATAATAGGCAAGAGTTCTTAAAAATTCATAATAATAATTAAAGGTTAAATTAATCGCTCAAATGACACACAAACAATGGGTTGCTTTATTTTGACCATTATTTTACAGCAATAATAATATTTTTAACAAATGCTAACTTAAACTTAATGAACAATGGGTACTTATATTGGACTGAGTATGTAGGTCAATGACATACCAAAAATCATGATTAATTATGTAGTTTTAGGAAAAAACTTAACAATAAATAAATGACATACGGCCTAATGTAATTACATACCTCCCTAATAGCCATGTGATGCCAGCAGAGTGGAATAGCATTACCCCATATCCTCCAATGTGTGTCGTAGAAGGCGACTAATGGGTCAGCAAAGGGGTATCAATTACCTTACTCTCCATCCACCAATCCACGTTGGGCAAGCGTTGTGGACGCCTTAACCTCTTACGATGACAAGGAGAGGCATTATTTCCCAGCAGTGAGACGAGTTATAAAGGCTGTTATAATGATAATGATAATTATCTACCTAATGCATTTTAAGAAGCGTCGGTGGCGTAGTGCGTAATGGCGTTGTCTCCCACCCGGGATGTATCGGTTCGAACCAAAGAAAAGATAAAGTACCTATGTCCTACATTGAAATCTAGAATTCAGTTAGTAAAGCATCACTACGAATATTTGTCACCCTTACTTTACAATAAAGTAAATAAAATATTGAATATTTACTCTACCCATATATAAGTGTAGGTCCATCTTGAGTGACTGGCTACTGGGACTTGATTATGATGAGGTTGAAATGATATTGAAATGAAGCAAACACACATACCTACATACACAGACATCCATATATTAGGCACTTTTTAATACTTTTTAAATAGTTGTTTTTTTTTCTTTTCTCATTTATGTATAAGATTAATATATTTATCTGAAACGCCTGTCAATATGGAGGTGGGCGCTAACAACTGCGACACAGTCCCTGACTACAGCAGTTGTTAACGTTTGAATGTACCGTAATTTAATAATGTTAATGGTTTCAAAATAAAGATTTATTATTATTATTATTATTAAAGATAATCAACCCACGTACCAATGTGTTTTAAAATTTTGAATTCATAACTATGTACCTACGTTTAATCGACGCTTTTACGATGAAGGAAAACATTGTGAATAAATCTGCACACACCTATGAAGAATTTCTTAAGTTGTGTATGAAGTCGACCAACCCGCAATAGGCTGGCGTGAATAGTCACGCCAGCCTATTGCGGGTTGGCCTAACTAAATAATGAATGTATTTTGAGACTCTTTTTATCACGCTTATATTAGTTTCACCTGTATGTTTGTTTCTTTGTTTGTATGTAGGTATGTAACTGACTCGTTTGGACTTATCAAAGACCGATGACATTACAATAATTCGATAAGAATATCCCATTATCCTGACCTGATTAGAATCGCCAGCACTAATAAATTAAACGTTTGGAATGTTAGTTCAGCTATACCTCACTAGATGGCGTTCGTTGTCATTAAGTAAGTACTTTCATCGGCGGTTATAATTCGCACTTCAGAAGGCGAATTCTTTGGAGGGTTCTCTAGCTTGTAATGCGATCCTTTCTACACGATTTCTAGTCGGAAGACTCTACACCTACTTATTAGAGTCTCTAGGGCGATCGGAAGGGTAAACATATTATTAAAACGACTGAAGTTTGGTTAACATGGCTTAAAGAGAAAATCCTATCGTTTCTACACCAATAATGCCTTTATAATTAAAAAAATAATACTTTAAAAAAACAAAAAAAAGACGCTTAAGTATATGTTAAATAAAAAACTAAAAAGTGAAAAATAACTTTTTAGTAAGTATAGACACTAAATGATGAACGAAAAGTATAATTACTATTTAGAGAAAAGCGTGGGGAGCTCAATTTAATTATACCGATGGAATATTTTCATGAACTAATGTAATTCGCATTACAAGCTAGAGGACCCTCCAAAGGATTCGCCGTCTGAATATCCCCTTGACCACACCAATATTAGCCAGTCATAAAATAATAATAACTAGGTGTATATGTCACAGCCAAAACTCATAACCGGTCAAAACCTCTTTTGACTGTAAAAATCAGACAAAAGTGGTTTTAACCAATGCCCTTAGTTAGAAACAGTTTTGACTGATTTTCGCAGTCAAAAGTGGTTTTGACCGATGCCATTAGTCAAAAACAGTTTTAACTGCAAAAAATAAAAACATTTTTATTTAAGCTAATGTTTACCTAGACTAATAATGATTTAGTCGAAAGATCGTATCGAATATTCAGTTCAGTAATAATTCAGTGAAAACACCCTAAAGTAGCTTCTGGTCGCTGTGTTCATGTCAACCTAACTCGCTCGTCGCTTCGCTCCTCGCTAACCTATTGTTCAATTGAACATTCGATGAAATGAAAATTATACCACCTGAATAATACATCAGTTCAATACTTTTTGATCAATAGCGCTATAGTAGATTTGACTGACATGACATTTTTAGTCAAAACCACTTTTAACCGATACAATTTGGTCACAAACACTATTACTCATATTTTATCAGTTAAAAGTTTTTTTGACCAGCGTCCTTAGTTAAAACCACTTTTGACTGCGAAAATCAGTCAAAACTGTTTTTAACTAAGGGCATTGGTCAAAACCACTTTTGTATGATTTTTGCAGTCAAAAGTGGTTTTGACCAGTTATGACTGTTAACTGTAACATATATATTTCTTTCGAACAGCTTGTGAAGTACCTACTATTAAATTGCATGAGGTCATCCATGACTATGGAGCATGCAACTGCGCCGAAATATCGGAATAATAACAAAACCGCGGTAAGTGGTACCGTAATCCAGTTTTATCACATTTTAATGTTAGTGACGACGTAAGCTTAAAACAATAAGCTTGTTACTATGCATTGTTTTTAAAAGCATCGCTTTAAAAAAATAAAAAATCGAGATTGGTCTCTCCTTCACTTTCTCGTATATCGGAAACGACTCAAAAGTTGATAGAAACCTCATACTCTCATGTCATACATGCATGTTAAATTTTGGTCACCCATCCGAGTACCGACCGCGCACTTGGTTGCTTAACTTTCGTGATCGTCGATTCAGAAGTTAATAGAAACCTTATATTTTGATGTCATACATGCATGTTAAATTTGGTTGCAATAAGTGAAAGCATACTCGAGTTATCGTGCTAACGCACAGACACACACACAGGCATAATTCCAAAAACGGTTTTTTGGACTCAGGGAGGTCCATAACGTGTAAATCCGTCAAAATCTCGAGGTCGAATTTTTTTACGATTACAAGACTTCCTCTATATTACGTATTCGAGAAAGTAAAAAGTACCTAACCTAACTTTTGCTAATGTTAAGTGGTTGGCAGACAAGCAAACGGTCTGCCTGGTAGTAAGCAGCCACCGTAGCCTATAGACGCTTGCACCACTGACGTGACACTCGCGCGCTGACAACCGTAGTCCCCTTCCCTACCCGTGGAGCTCTGGCGACCATACTCCCCAACAGAAACACAACACCACATAAATGTAATGTTATTTGAGTGTGGTCTTCGGCAAGGTGGAGGTGCTACCCTAGTTTGGGCTGCTCCAAATTCTAGCGGCTAGTAGTAATGCCCTACCTTGACTGTACTGGAAAAAATATAACAACAGACGTAGATTCGTCAAGAGATAATAAAATACTCTCATGGTAATACGTAATGCTGGCGTTCACGTATTATAAAAGTGCATACGTTGATACATAATACGAAGATTCATTGATATCGAATGACTTGATGTGATATTAATAATAATATACACCTTGCTGGCTCGTGAAAAATTAATTGAATTGAAAACAGACGTTTACATTTTTTTTACAACCTATATTTTTACTTGTGGTTTTGTTATATAATTATAATAATTATTTGCAATAAGTTTTATTTCTTTAGTTCTAGTTAATAAGCTGCCTTATTTAATATTGAGTGCAAAACTTCTTATCCTACTAATATTGGGATCGTATTTAACTCGTCAGCAGACTAACCTAACCTAAACCTTTGCAAATTAGTATTTTTAGTCGCACATTCTGGATTTCTTAGTTGCTCTGTTTATGATTTCCCCTAATATTATAAACGCGAAAGTTTTATAGATGTATATTTTATAGATGTATGGATGACTCTTTCACGCAAAAACTACGGAATAGATTTTAACCCCTATTGTGTCGCCGCCATTTTGTAAAATTTCGCGCATGTGTCAGTTGTGTCGCCGCCATTTTGTAAAATTTCGCGCATGTGTCAGTTACTTCCTAAGATTTTTTGTTACTAAAATCGTAATAAAATAAGCTAAAAGAATAAAATATAATAAGTATAGTTATATTTTGAAATAATAATAATCATCATCATCATTTTCATCATCGGAAAACAGTGGAGGGGGGGATCGACCTCCAGGAGGTCGGCCGACACACAGGCGTTATTGACAGCGACCTCCAGGAGGTCGTGCGACACACAAGGGGCTAATGAAACTTTACAATTATATAGCTCATGCATCAGATTAACATAAAGGCTATAATTTATACTGATACTGCGCAGACGAAGTCGCGGACGAAAGTTAGTCAATCAACAAATTTGAGTAGCAAAGGACCAGGTGGTTGTGACAAGATGAATGTTAGGGCCCTTACACATTGCAACTTTTTGCAGCCGTACAAACTCGATTCAGTATCGAAGCAGCATCGACACAATCGCAAATCGTAGTACCTTAATACGCACGTGTTACTAAAAGCAACGATTCAATTGCGATGCAGTCGCGATGCAAACGTTGTACTGCATAGATGTAAACGCGGTTCAAGATCGATACAAACGTGATGGTGGCAGCGCATTGCTGTTCTTTCCCTACTTTACCCAAGCGTCCGTATCGATAGTTAACAATGCACTAACAAAAGTTGTACATTGGTTTACTGTTAACAATTTATTATTAAATGAAAATAAAACTGAATTAATGAAGTTTTCTACGCACAATGTAAGGCAAGTAGATACCAATGTTCAATTAAATGGTATAGAATTGATTCCTACTCAGTCGGTGGTTTTCCTAGGCATAATGTTAGACAATAAATTGCAATGGGGTCCACACATTAAGAAAATATCAGGTAAACTGAGTTCTGCGGCATATGCAGTTAAAACTATTAGGCGGCTTACTGATGTCGATACGGCTAGAATTGTTTACTTCAGTTACTTCCATAGTATAATGTCTTATGGAATTATTCTTTGGGGTAACGCTGAAATTAATACTATTTTTATTTTGCAAAAAAGAGCCGTGAGAGCTATTTACCAACTAGGCCCTCGATTTTCACTCAGAGAAAAGTTTAAGGAGGTGAATATTCTAACCGTACCTTCACAATATATATTTGAAAATCTACTGTATGTACGAAAAAATATTACGCAATTTAGTGAAAGATGTGATACACATAATGTAAATACAAGGCAGAAGCATAATCTTGTTGGACACACTACCCGTCTCCACAAAATAAACAATTCTTTTATGGGGCAATGTATACGCTTTTATAACAAACTGCCAACTGATATAAGGGCACTACCTATTAACAAATTTAAAACATTAATAAAAACAAAGCTGATTAAAAAAGCTTATTATACAATTAATGATTATATTACTGATAAAAAAGCATGGGAGTGAATAAATTGCACATTAACGGTTTATTTAAATAAAAAATTGTAATCTTTGTAATGTTGATTGTTGTTGTTAAATTTTAATTTCATGTATTTCCTCACTATGACGATTTAAAAGCACTTAGTCTTAAGTCAATTTAAATAAAGAACTTTTTGATTTTGATTTTGATTTTGATACAAACGTGCGTGTCCATCGCTACTCACGCGCGTTTCCATCGTTACAAACACGGGTATATAACAACAGCTCATATAATGTCCCCACCGAGGGGCTCGAGCCTGCCCTACATTATCCAACGCTGGCCGAGTGCGGGTTGGTTGACTCCACACACAACCTAAGAATTTCTTCATAGGTGTGTGCAGTGCAGGTTTACTCACGATGTTTTCCTAAAAAAAGCGTCGATGAAACGTACATATGAATTAATAATTTGAAAACACATTGGTACGTGGTGGGGTTTGAACCGGTGCCCCCGAATGAGAGACAACGCACTTTTGCACCACGCTTCCACGCGTATGAATCGATACAAATATGCTGGTGTCGCGACGCAGTCGCGTGACTATCATCGTGTTTGTATCTCTACAAAAAGTCGCAAAGTGTAAAGGACCTTTAAATGTACAAGTTAACACACGTAACTTGACAAGAAGGTGAGCGACCTCTGTACCTTGACAATAGCAATAAACCTTTCTTTTGACGTTACAATGAGAAGTTCCTAATTGATGTTAAATACTTCGACGAGTTTGTAGTTCAAACTGGTTTTAAATGGCATACGTACCAGATAATTGTGTGTTATGTTCACTAGTGTAGCATTTTACTTATTACACAGTTCTTTCGTCGTTTTCATTTTACTTGTGAGGAACAGACTGGTAATAAAATTACAGGCTCGAGAGTAAAATACCTAATAACTGAACCAACCTTCAGTTATGTTATAATTTTTCTTAAACATATTCAGATGCCATCACCTAAGTGTTTCCACTAGACTCCAGATGATAGGATAGACTGGAACACGGCTGCATAGGAGAATCGTACATACATACAATCATGCTCATGATTCCAAAAGGCATTGAGTAGAGTCTTGGGTAACATTTAGTTATACAAGGCCAAATCTGGCATTATGGATCAACCAGTGCCTCAAAATAGGACAGGCTGCCAGTATGTTGCCTTTTTTGTTGACGAGGAGCTCAAATGCATTTACGCATCGTCCCTGCGGGGTGGTGCCAACTGCAGGGGATATGTGGGACTCGAGGTAAAGACGTTCCCTCCATACCTACTAAACATCCTCCCCGGCCTGACCTCCAGTGCGCTATTGCGGGACGGCTCGGTATCTGCGCACGTGAGCGCAACTACACCGAGACCATCCCATTGTATTATTAAATCTGTCACGTCCGGAAGCCTCCTCGTGGCGGACCCTGGTAACGTGGTGGGGAAACTTTCTCGGCGGGTACGTGGCTTTTGATGTCAAGGGTATAATCCCCTTGGCATTAGAAGTCACATGCCATCGTCGAGTTGTTTTTGTATTCCCACCACGGCTAGTTCCGGACGGCCCTTTTCAGGGCCACGACCGCGCCCAAAGTGCGCCGGGTGCGGTCCGACGGCTGCTCCCGGTGTCCTCGTCAGGAGGACGCGCCAGCGGCCTATAAGGCCGGCGTCAGTCGGTAGCCCCTGTGGGCTGCTGGCCACCAATTGGTGCACAAGGAGTGCCTAGACGGGCAGCGTTGAGACGGTCTCGGTGTAGTTGCGCTCGCGTGCGCAGATCCCGAGCCGTCCCGTAATAGCGCACTGGAGGTCAGGCCGGGGAGGATGTTTAGTGGGTATGGAGGGAACGCCTTTACGTCGAGTCCCACATATCCCCTGCAGTTGGCACCACCCCGCAGGGACGATGCGTAAATGCATTTGACCTCCCCGACAAAAAAAAAGGTGGGCCGTTATGAAGTCCTACCTAACCTCACTGTTTGAAGGCTCGGGGTCAAAATCATTTGGACCTTGAGCCTAGTCATCATTAACTTTTAAATAAGGCAAGGACAAGAGCTTCAAGCACATAAAAGACCGTAAGCCTGTTTGACGCGTCTGCTGCTCAAAAAATCGTAATTCTATTTCGGTCTGAAACAAAAAGTAGTATGCAATTACAAAGTGTGGATGTCATTGACCTCTCCTGCTTCTATGGCAGACATTAACCCTAATGGACTCACAAGTATTGGTTCTGGTTACAGGAATTTTTATTTGCGTTTAACGTTTTTTATAAAGGTAGTTTAGGTTAATTTATAACGTTCTGTTTAAAACAATTTTATTCCAATAAATGTAAGGAAAAAGGACTCCGTGCTTAGATTAAAGCAACAAAGGGTCTATGACAGTCTTTCTCAAAGTGGGCGATAACGCCCCCCTGTGGGCGTTGGAGGCCTAGAGGGGGGCGTTAAGGGACCCAGAAAAAAAAGGGGGGCGTTGGCGTGGTTCAGGGGGGCGATGGTGGATTTGTAATTTTATTTACTTAACATTTTAAATTTCACTAAACTTAAAACCTACCTATTACTCAATATCAGGCGTGGTTTAGGGTTATCAGATGATTAATTTGTAATTTCATTTACTTTATAATTCACTAAAATTAAAACCTACCTACTACTCAATATCAAATAATTAGTTTATATATTTGCCTTGTATGATGGTATAAAAACTAAAAAATATTTATTATAGATTTCGTAGAATAGCCCGTATGCCGTACGCAATCAAGTTGTAACAAGTTTTTGTTAAATAACGCTATTGGTGCAATCCGGTAGTAATCGTCTGGTGCATCGATACTTGTCCTAACTTGCTCAGTACTATTAAGCGTGGAAAGAGATAAACGAGTTTGTGCGCGTTTGTTTTATTCCTGTCGGTGCGTGCCGTATTTAAATCCTATATAAAAGCTCGGAATATCTCTTAAATTTTCATTAGTAGTTTCGTGCGCAATCTTTAATCGATCTTCTGAAACAGAGTACCTCGTCGAGTGCACGGAGCTCCGAGTGGATCGCAATAAAGAAAGACTGTGGTAATCTTCAACCTACACTTCCTAAAAAGGTCAACACTTTATTAACATATTTGTAAAAACAAAGTCATGTCGGAAGCAAAAAAGAAGAAACGGCAATACAGTGCAGAATATATTAAATATGGATTCATAGAAAATCCGACAAATTCATCTTTGCCTATGTGCCTTCTTTGTTCAAAAACATTTTCAAACGAAGCGATGAAGCCTTCAAGACTTCAAGATCATTTGAATAAAATGCATCCAGATAAGAAGGACAAAAATGTAGCCTATTTTCAAGACCTGGAAAAGAAGCATAATGCTCAGCCAAGTGTATCGAAACTTTTTTCGGTGGCTACTAAGCAAGACGATGACGGACTTCGAGCTTCATACAATATCTCTTTGTTAATTGCTCAAACAGGTAAACCACACACCATAGGAGAAACGTTAATTTTGCCGGCAATAAAAGAAGTTATAACTACTGTGCTTCATAAACCTGCTGCAGATATAATTCGAAAAATTCCTTTGAGCAATAGTTCTGTGCAAAGACGAATTGATGAAATGGCTGATAACATTGAAGAGTCATTGTGCAATCATCTGAAGACTAGTCAATTTTCAATTCAGTTGGATGAGTCCACTTTACCAACTAATGAAGCTTTGTTGCTGTCTTACGTGAGGTTTATTAAAGATGAAAAAATATGTCAAGAACTATTATTTGCTAGAAATTTAGAGACAGACACAAAAGGAGAAACCATATTTAAAACACTGGAAAAGTTTTGTGATGAAAAAGGAATTCCCTTGAAGAATATTATATCAGCTGCTACAGATGGTGCTCCAGCTATGACGGGGAGTCAAAAAGGTTTCATAGCGTACTTAAAAAACGAAATTCCAGATGTGCTTGCTGTACATTGCGTTATACATCGACAACATTTAGTTGCTAGAAATTTAAGTGAACGACTGTTTCAATAATTGCAATATGTCATCAGAGCAGTCAATAAAATCCGAAACAATTCTTTAAATGACAGATTATTTAATCAGCTTTGTGTTGCTAATGATGAAGATTTCAACAGATTGATTTTTCACACAGAAGTGCGTTGGCTATCAAAAGGAAATTGTCTGACTCGATTTTACAATCTGTTTGACTCTGTCATTGAGTTTTTGGAAAACAAAGACACAGAATTGCGCGACAAACTCATCACATCAAAGAATGATATCGCATACCTGACAGACCTTTATAAATTGCTTAATGATATGAATCTCCAACTTCAAGGCGATGACTTGAACTTAATAAAAACAAAAAATGTCGTCGCTGCTTTCGTAGCTAAGTTGCTCTTACACAAGAAGAATATCGGCAGACGTGAGTTCCATAATTTTCCCAATTTATCAGTATCCTGCAACAGCGACGACTTGCTTGTCTACTGCCAACATTTGGAAAATCTTCACAGCGATTTCATTGAAAGATTCCAGGATATTTTGAAATTGGAAATACCAGACTGGGTGTTAGATCCTTTTTCAAATGTCAACATAGGTATATCACCCCAACTGGAAGAAGAACTTATAGAACTGACAACGAATGATGAATTAAAAATCAAATTCAAAAGTGGTTACCACGAATTTTGGCTACAAAAATCAATCTCGCAGTTATATCCTGGATTGTGGTCGATCGTTCAACGATTTTTAATAGCATTCCCATCGTCATATTTGTGTGAACGTGGATTTAGCGCTGTGACAACGCTGCTTACTAAAAAGAGAAATCGTTTGCATGTTACCGAACGCGGCGACTTAAGACTGTTTTTGAGTAAAATCGAACCTGATATCAACAAACTTGTTAAAAATCATCAAATTCATCCATCTCATTAGATTCGTTATAAAATTAAAATTGATTACCTATCTACATTGTTTCTTTTAATTTGATTTTTAAATATATTCTTAATATTATAAAGTTGCGTTTTAATTGTTCTCACTGGTAAAAATGTCTAATTTAGAATTTAAACATCAGGACTGAATAATATAACACTATAACTAAATTAATTAAAGTAATGAAATGGTGGTTTTTAAGTTTTAGGAGTGTATAAAAACTAGGGGGCGCTGAAAAATTATTTATTTTCAAAGGGGGCGGTAAAAGAAATAAGTTTGATAATCTCTGGTCTATGATATTACCGTGGTCTCCGTGAGTATGTTACGACTGTGTTCACACAACCGCAATAAGTTAATTTGCGCTATTTTTTCAACTTTATTGGAGATTTGTCTTTAATCTGCGATTAATAAAGAGGTATTTTATAAGTGCAAAAAAGTATGTAAGTATATAAATTCCGCACAAGGTCAAGCATTATCATTTATGGTGGGTTTCAAAATTTATCTACCGACACTATTGTTGACTAGGAATAAGATTTGAACAGATATGCAATATTAAATGTGTCAAAATCTTATCGTTGGCAATCAAAACTATTGCTTAATTGAAACCCAGTATAAATATAGTTTCTGGAGAACTTCGAAATTAGAACCAAACGCTTTTTTGAAACATTGTTATTTTTTTAAAACAAATGAAAATGATCCTGTTGCGCAAGTAAAATATCAAATAATTCACCCTGACAACGATAAGTTTAAGAAACAACGTCCAAGCCATAGCCGATAGTGGGGACTGTCTACTACTCGAGCACATGTGCCAAATTACGCGCTCTGTTTTAAAAAATATATATTAAGTTAAGTACTAACATAGAAGATAAGTTTATTTTTGTTACTAACATAATAGACCTTTATGCAGTCTGATAAATAAACGTTTTTATTTTTATTTATTTATTTTAATAACCACTGCGTTTAAATGGTAAGAATATGAAAATAAAAGATCTTCGGGTTGGCAATAAAAAAAATGCTACATTTAAGGCATTCGTAGAAACATCCTCAATAGAAATAATAACTTATGTAAAAGCTAAAGGTATTGTAAAATATACTAACTTTTCTATATAATCTTAAATATGGATTCACAATAAGCCAGTGTCGAGTAAAGATAGTTATGCTACACTAAAATTGTACGGTAGATTGTATTGTCAATGGAGGTGTCTCAACACGTGTTTTTACAACGAGAACTTGGGAGAAACTCCGCGCCGCACCACCACATCTCACGACCGAGTCGTATACCACCTCACCGACGCACCACCAGCACCGACACACTACCAAACCACCAACTACCGAACAACAACGAACAAGTAAAATTTGTCACAATATTGTGACATTTTTGTCGTCTGGGCGAAAGAGAATGTCACAATACTGTGACACCTGGGCGTAGTTACGCCAAAGACAAGGGACACCGAAACACCTTACGCGCCGCACCACCACATCTCACGACCGAGTTGTATACCACCTCACCGACGCACCACCAGCACCGACACACTACCATCAGCCCCCTCTCTCCCCACTAGTCGCTCCCCTGGCGAACAGTGTCCCAGCCTGCTCGCTGGCGCTCACCGGGCCTTGGCGAATGCCATCTCACCCGGTGGGCTGACCGCGCCGAGGGCTGTGCCACTTACGCCAGGGTTGTAGCACCCAAAAAAAAAAAAAAAAAAAAAAAAAAAAAAAAAAAAAAAAAAAAAAAAAAGGGAGAAGAGGGGGCCCGCCGCCGCAAGGCGGCACATATTTCACCGGCAGGCGTAATGCCTGCCGAGAAGCTGCCCGGGCAATGGGCCATCGCCCGACGCCCGCACCGCCCTCCCCTAGGGGAAGGTCGAAGACCGACGTACGGGAGAAACTCCACACTTACGTTTGTCCATACTTAACAGTGACTGTGGATATCGACAGCTACCGATTTGTGAGAGTGTGCGTGTGTGAGCTTGTAAACAAACAGCCTTGTACAAAGAAATCATCAGACATCTTGAAATCCAAATTTTATTGGATATTGACTAGTGGATAATAAATCAAAATATTTCTCCACCAATAACATCACATCAGAATATTTACGTCAATGAAAACGTATACCTACTGCCATTAACACAATATTAGTTGTGGTTATCAAATAAAACATAACCAATGAATTTCATGGTTATACATCGACTCATTTAATTAACTTTCTTGAATAAATACTATTTATGCGTGCTAGAGAATATCGGAAGTTAGTGATGCAATAAAGTCATACTTGTGTCATTTGTTTGAGTATCCTTTTTATAACGTATATTTGATTTGTTTTTATAAAGTAGCTTTATATGTAGCTACAATAACCTTTTTACTTTAAATGTGTGGTTAGAATTATTTGTATTAGCTAATATTTTATTACTTGCGCTATAATTGCTAAAATGCAGTCTTGCTTGGTCTAGACTTGGATGGGGCCCTGTGGGGCCACTGATCCAACAAGTTTAGTTACTTTTTGCCTCGTTTACATCGTTAAAGCTGTTTTAAAAAGTTCTGATGATCATGTTTATTCATTATATAGAGTGGTTAGCAAACAAACTTAAGGCCTGTATGACAGGAATAATAGGGAATATGACTCAGCCATATTTTCACTTCAAAGCTATATGATAGAAACACGTGTCAAGCTCAGGAACATCACCTTGTTGATCAAGTTGTTGGTTAGTGGTTAGAAGTAGTTGTTGTATACAATCTGATACTTAAGATTAATGCAAACTATTTACTAGGTGGTGGTGGACCCATATGTAGGGTCGTCTGGGTAGGTACCACCGCCTTTCTTATTTGTGCCGTGAAGCAGTTCGCTGTGTTTCGGATTGAAGGGGTAGCTAGCCAGTGTAATTATTGGGCATGTAATGCATATCATCTTAATCCCCAGGATGGCAACGCACTTGCAGTGTTAAGTGAGTTACCTTTAATATTGCAAGTGTTTATAGGCAGTAACCACTTAACACCAGGTGGGCCGCAAGCTTGTTTGCCATCTCGTATTATAAATGCAATGGCGGCTTAGCGCATAGTGCAAGGTTGTGCACACAAGCGCAATATTTAGTGGAGCGACGAACGTCGGTCATGGCACTGAAAAGACTCTTTTTCCATATTTCCGTGCGTCTACTAGAAGGCATCTGGTTATTATTTACATGCAATCATCATCATCCCAGGGTCCTGTGCTGCTCGAATCCAGTGGTTTCTCGCGAAATTCATCTACCAATTCTGCGTCTCTCTGTACGCGGCTGCCACTCGAAGACCTTTCCGCCCAAACGGCCATCAGTCCTCACAATGTGTCCTGTCCTGTCCACTGGACTGCTTAACAATTACCTTTAAGTTTAACCTGGTTAAAATTAAAAAAACCTCTCTGCCTGCATTCGTTAACTGAATAAAAATTGTAATTGCTAAAATGAAATGCATCGTTTGTTCATTATTCTGTTATTGCCATCAGAGGGCGCAATATGGCCAATTAGTTCCATGGTGTTCCGTCCTCGGCTGTTCTGCATATTAAACTTCAAAAAGTGGACTGCCTGAACGCTCAATTTAATACAATTTCCGGCCGGCCATGATGTTTTTGTTCGCAGCACGCGGTCACGGCATTGTATCGATTAAAAAACTATCAAGCTGACTGGTATACCAACGTAGAAGTGAAGCGATGAATTACAATTCGCGCTCAATTTCATTTTTTTCCGGAGATGAACTGCCTTTAAAGATCCTGAACTAGGTAATTAAAGGCTTGGTCCATTGTGATAGGATCAATATCTCATCAATAATATCAAATGACTGGAGCACCTGACTATTCATATTTTATATCTAGAATTTTAATTAAAACAAAAATCTTGAACAAGTCTTCAGAAAGTGTCGAGCCATAAATAATAAATAAAACTTTATTTTCAGCTATTACATGGTAATATAACATGATTTGGGAGCCCTTCTGTAAAGTTTACATAAACCTGTATTAGAAGAGTCCCCTCTTGTCCGTGGCTTACGTTATGACAATGTAATAGATCTAATTAAGGTTATAGGTAATCTTATTTACTGTACTAAATAATGGATAAAATTACATTGTGAGCAGTTATAAATCATGCTGGTATACCAACGTAGAAAAAATATCTATAGCTACTAAAATAAAATTACATTAAATTAGACTGGGTTTCACGGTTACAACTTTTTAGCTAGTGTAACTACATGGTACCTACTATCATTAGGTGTAAGCGATAGATTGTAATTAGTTACTAAATATCAAATCTGGTAAAGGCTGCCAGACGTACCTTTATATATAACAAAATGTTACCTGAGCCTTTGCTCAACCCCTCATGGGATTACGAGCGTGATAGTATGTATGTTGTAGTGGGTGATAAATACTCATCGTCATCATAACAGCCTTTATAATTCGACCCACTGTTGCGACACAAGACCTCTCCCTTTCATACGAGTTTTAGGCAGTAGTCCACCACGTTTGCCCAAATGCGGATTGGTGGACGGAGTATAAGGTGATCAATACTCCTTTTCTGATCAATTAGTCGCCTTCTACGACACCCCTTGGAGGATATGGAGTGATGCTACTCTACTCTGCCGGCATCACATGGCGAGCCATCGATACCTCATTGTAATGCTGCCATGTAAAGACTTCTGATGACAATAATCTAAATATATATAACTCAAAGGTGACTGACTGACATGGTGATCTATCAACGCACAGCCCAAACCACTGGACGAATCGGGCTGAAATTTGGCATGCAGGTTGATGTTATGACGAAAGCATCCGCTAAGAAAGGATTTTTGGAAATTCCACCCCTAAGGGGGTGAAATGTCCACGCGGACAAAGTCGCGGGCGAAAGCTAGTAATAAATAAAATCAATCCGTCTGCTTTATACAAATCTAAGAGCGATCCGATAGCTGTATAGTAAGCCAATACGATATCAGGGCAAGAAAAATTCTATGAAATATGTCCGTCCAGCATCGGCCATCGGACCGGATAATGCGAAAGATAGGTGGGTATATGCCCCCGATATCTTATTGGCTTCCGATGACAACATCGTATCGGATAATATGGAAACGCTCTAAGACAGAAAGATATCGAAACAGCCATCATAATTTCCGCCAGCAGGCACGGTAAACAATGCGTTTTAATTAATCTGTAATAAACCCACAGCTTGAAAAAATGCCGCACAGCCCCCTGTCACGTGTTCAAAATTTACGGGACAAGTTAATAGCTGTCACGACATAAAAACTTTTCTAATTAATATGGTAAAAAACGCTTTCGGCCGGAATTGTACTGACAAATTTGGTTAGAAGCGGGTAGTTGGAAAACAAAATGTATTTTTTACTCGCCGTGCGATGGCTCCATTTGGACAGTTTCAATTTTAAGTGTTTTTGTTAAAAACAAAAAGGGTTATAACTGCCACGAGCAAACACAGTTTTGGGTACCTAGTATTTTTTCGTCACCAGAGTTAAAAGAGATATTTTTTTTAATTATCTCTAGCACAACAAGTTTTCCTTGTATTTTTACTCCACTTCCGCTTGTCGTCAGGTGGGATATATTTACGGATTTTTTTTTACTTTCTCGTACGTGTGTAGTGTAGAGGAAGTCCTGTAATCGTCAGAAAAATCGACCTCGAGATTTTGACGGATTTACATGTTTTGGACTTCCCTGAGTACAAAAATACCGTTTAACTTATTGCAACCAAATTTAACATGCGTGTATGACATCAAAATATAAGCTTTATATCCACTTTTGAGCAGTCGATCACGAAAGTTAAGCAACCAAGTGCGCGGTCGGTACTCGGATGGGTGACCAAAATTTAACATGCATGCATGACATCAAAATATGAGGCTTCTATCAACCTTTGAGTCGTTTCCGGTATGCGAGAAAGTCAAGGGGAGACCACTCCCGATTCCCGATTTTTAATAAGGGAACTAATAAAACGAGAAACTAAAAAATCCAGAATGAGCGACTAAAATACTAAATGGGCGACTAATCATTTGTCAGCCTTAGTATTTGCATAGGTTTAGGTTAGGTTAATCTGCTGACCAGTTAAATACGATCTCTTTTATAAAAAAGAGTGACTATTATAGAAAACAAAACAAAAATATAACAAAGAAAAGTTACTTGCATTCAATTGATTAGGTAATGTCAAGTTCTAGGTTAACAAGTACATAATTCCTCGGCACGAAAGCATCTTGACCTTCTGAAGGTCGTCCGTTTACTGCATCTTGCATTTTGCATATTGTAAGACCATTAAATAATGCTCTTTATTTGTTTGATAATAAGAAGTATGTTCGCTTGTCTTTGATTTTAGGCTTTTATTATAATCATTATGTTTTGTAAGCTTGTAGGTAAATAATTATTTTCATATCTAATGTGTCGTAGGTTAGATAAAAACACTGAAACCGAATTCAGCCGTAATTTCGGCGGTGAACTGTTGTGTGTGGCCCTACACGTACAGTTGGTTTCAATATTAGATCCGCAAATAAAAGTAAACTTACTGAAGTGTTTTTGCCGAGCAATTAATGTTGAATAACTAATTATTTTTAAATACAAAAAACCGCCTTCAAAACTAAAAACGAAGAAATAAAAAAAATATGTTTAAACAATGTACCTATATGTTTTTTTGAGGTCAGTCCCATATACAAGTGACTACGATTATTCCAAATATTGAGTTTGCCAAAAAACATTTAGATGTTTTTTAAACATAAAATTTCTTAGTTAGACAAACAAGTAATAAAATTATAACGATGTCATCGATGGCAATTAAATAGGCATTATTTGGGATAACTCAAAAACTAATCGTCAAAATGTCGATCGAATTTAAATGGGACCACATGACAAGCACTAGCTTCCAAAACTTAAAATAATCTTCAAAATCGAGACACCCAGTAAAGCATAAAAAAACATACAGTCGAATTGACAAACTCCTCCTTTTTTGAAGTCGGTTAAAAATAACAGCGGTTACTGGTTACAACATTCTGATAGGGCGATCTGTATCTGTGGATTAATTATTGAAACCGGCCGTCAGAAGTTATAATTGTGTTATGGCCGGTTTCAATATTCTATCAGCTGATTAAAGTAAGCTTTTAAGGTTACTTTTAATGAAGTTTGGTTGCCTAGCAATTGTTGTTAAATTACGCAAGGCGTACGAGTGATGTCCGCCTCAGAAAGGGGATAAGGACCATAGGGACAAGGAAGACAGACAAAGAATAACTTGTAGGAGAGATTAAGGTGCGCTGTGAAACCAGAGCCTCCGGCAACTAGCAGCGCACTCTCCCGTGATTCGGCCTGTATAACCGTAAGGTTGCGTCAGGCCATGGGAAGGTAGTGGGTTTGATCTTAAATACATTGGGAGCAGGGTAGGAGAAATAAGTTAATGTTGCTGTCTTTATCAAGTTTGGATAGGTATTATTTTTCTGATCACTTTCTAACACGCTCCGTTATTTTTCTGATCACATTCCAACACGCTCCATTATTTTTCTGATCACATTCTAACACGCTCCATTATTTTTCTGATCACATTCTTACACGCTCCGGAAATAACTTTTTCCTTAAATAACATGTAATATTCCAGAAGGATAGTAGGTATTGAACACGTCACTCCACCATCGTAATATTAATTACCTATTTGACGTAAGCCCCGTCAAAGGTTTGTAACTTTCCCTATCCCGGTTCCAGATAGGTAGGTACGACCTATTTCGCATCGCTATTGGTTTACTTACAAACTACATTTTCAAAACAAATAACATACACGCTATGAATATCTTATAAGACTTTTTAGTATTCAGTTTTGTAACTTTAGAATTAATTACCCCAAGAAGTGCTTACCTAGTAAGCTGTTGATATCTTTTGCATATTGATACAACCTTATATTGTATGACTTAAGGTTTAAAATAGACGAAAGTTTAGTCGTTGAAAGGCTGCTGTTTTATATCAGATGGCAAAAGACACGACGTATCCACTCAAGTCATTATGTTCCACTGATTATATTATGCTTATAAGTACTGTGAGCAGTGGAATAAAGATGACACTTCACCTTTAAATGGTTCTTTAAATTCCATGTTATTAAAACTTAATTTTGAATGAATATGGTACTCGAAATGCGCAACTCAATGTACTTGTTAGAATCATAATTGTAGCTAAGTAAACCGAGACTCATGATCGCTGCAAAGAATATAATACGTAATAATTTAATACTCACATCATAAAATTATAAGTGAGATGTTCCATAATATGTATTTAACGATTATAAGCACGGCATAAATTTTAATACATGCAAGATTAATTTTCCTAAGTATATTTCATTAAATATCAAATTGAACAAGACTTAGAAGGTCGAAAGGCAATTCATCTATGTAGCACAATTAAGAAATGGAGTAATCATGGGTTACTAAAAGACGCGTCAAGGATGAAGGTGCACCTTGTAGGTCAGGAAAGTGAGGGTGCACCTTGTAGGTCAGGAAAGTGAGGGTGACTCGTGCGGTACGATTATTATCTCTATTCTCCTTCTACTCCTTCAGACTCCTTCTACTTACCATCACGTGGAGTAGAATCAAATTTTTGTGTGATGAACACGAATATTGGTTCCGGAGTTGTGGTTGCTTAGTTATATTTTTTTTAATTTACTGCTTGAAGAGTTGAGCAAAGAATTGCGAACATAAAGTGGCAGTGGGCAGGGCACATTGCTAAGAGGACTGACGGTCATTGGGGCGGAAAGGTTCTTGAATGGTAGTCGCGTACCGGGATACGCAGCGTTGGTAGGCCCTCCACGAGGTGGACCGACGATCTGGTAAAGGTCGCGGGAAGCCGCTGGATGGGGGCAGCGCAGGACCGTTCGGGTTTAAGATCCACGGGGGAGGTTATGCCCAATAGTGGACGTTTCCCGGCTGATATGATGAAGTTTACTTTTTTTTTTTTTTTTTGAATACTATTGCAGATTGTCTCTGATGACATTTTCTGCGTCACCGGGTTTTAAGAAGGCGAAGACCTTGGGGGGTCCTCAAGCCTGTAGGTCGGACGTTCCTAGGGGATTACTGGGCGACCGAGCATCTCCCCCGTGGGGAGTCTCTCGACCGCCTAGCGTCCCTAGGGCGTCCGTGTCGGTAGGGAGCGACATGCCCGAGGGTGCCTCTAAAGGCTCGGACCTCGGCTCGGGCACATCGTGTCGTGGTGGAGGCGGGGAAAAGCGCCCCGGTACATGTCTGTACCGGGTATAGCGCGTCGTATGTAGACCGGGTCTACGCACCCTTGTTCGACGAGTGCGGTGTATGACAAAAGTGTGTCTAGTGCTTGAGTGTGCAGTGTTTGACTGAAAGTTACTCGAATGGATTGGAGTGGACGGAGCGTTTGCGCTCGAAATTGGATCGTCTGGGTCCAAGAGAATGTTTTTCGGACGGCGTTGTTTACGTGCGATATTCCTACTAGCGCAGTAATCGGAAGCTTGGACTACTAAAGGATTGGGATGGTGAGGAGCCTTATCGAAGTAGCGCCTGGACGCTTCCTTCATGAATCCGGCTATGCTGGGGAGATCGAAATCTTTATGGAGATCTACGTTGCGCACGTACCAGGGACAACCTGTTGCCATGCGCAAGAATCGGTTTTGGATAACCTGAAGTTTGTTAATGTTGGTATGAGCGGCGTGTGCAAAGACAACGCTAGCGTAGGTCATAATAGGGCGTACACAAGCTTTGTAAAGTGTTCTCTTATTTCTAAGGGACATTTTACTTCGCTTCCCTAGGAGATGGTATAAGCGACCTAGCACGAAGTAGGCCTTATCACGGACTTCCTTGATGTATGAAGTTTACTTATAAAATTAATCTCTCCGTTAGCTAGTATAATATAATAATACTTAATTTAGGCTAAATAATTGGTGTGAGTGTATTAGATTATTATTACTTTCTAGCATGTTTTTTTTCTCAAAACTATGATTTCGGTTATTAAAGAAACTACGGGCTAAATACAACTGAAGTTTATCGATTTGTGGTATTTATAACTACTGTATCTATAGGATCATCCTGCCTACTTACCAGGTTCGGCAGGTGTTTTATTATTGCTAGATATTATCGTTATTTTGTGTAGTTAGAAAATTATTTTTATAACTTCTGCCGTTCCACGTAACAATGTCGCGATACAAAGGCGGACGGTACCAGCCACGCTCCGGAAACTGCATTGTGACAAAGTTATCAACGATCGTACACGTCCAGTTACTGGGTCATGTTTATTTTGACGCCAGCCAACGGAACAAATCAATCGGACAGTGAAAAGTAACTGTAGTGCAAACAGAACGCTATGTGTTTTGAAAACGAGCAATAAGCGAATCGATATGTCGGTGTTCGGCTATTCGATTACTGCTCGAATTGATTGCGGGGCTGCTGTTGGTTTTTCTTGGCCGCAATTAATAGGGATTTTTCGAGATTTTTCCAATGGAATCAGTGAAGGTTGTACTGGTTGATTTCGAGAATAAAACAAGACTGGTCGCCTAGGATACATTTAACTTTTCTAATCCACTTGATCCAACATCGATATTATCAGATATTACAGACTAAATAGTTTCATTTCAGGTTTTATTTTTATAAAAGGTATTTTTATAATTATTTTGACATTACCATAAAATATAATGATGCAACATTATAAATATTTGATACACAACAAGAATAGAAATTTATTTATCGTTTTATGAATTTCACTATTTCTTTATTGCGAATTACAATTCACATTTCAAATACGGGTTTTATCGTCACAGCACATAGGGGTGACCGTTCACAAGCAAAATTCATTGCTTTGAATATTTGTACAAGTTACGATACCCACAGTTTTACATCAGGCAAGCCTAATGTATTTATGATACACAACACAGATTTTAACTTTTTATTGCCTCTTAATTTCACTATACAAATTTTAATGAAACTAAAATAAAAAGTAATATTACTGTAAGTCTATGTTTAAAGTTAAGTTTGTGTATATAATCATTTTGCTACCAGTCGCTAAATGCGATACCTCCGTCCGATATACCCTCCCGTTTTCGAACTCAAGGTTGAATCTTGAATCGCTCGTTGAGACTAGCGATAAGTGCAATAGGTATAAAATGTATATAACAAATGTGTTTTGAAATAAATTAACGCTCTCCTCTCGCTCTCGCGTTCGTTTTGGCAACACTCTTGTGTTGCCATCTCGCTCGCTCTCGCGCTCTCGCTCCGTCGTGCTTCGCAGCTCACCGCTCGCACTGTAAGTGCCCCATTTCGCGCTCGGTACGACCTTCACCGAGCGCGCAGCGTTCCGAATTCTTTGACTCACCGACAGTGCCTTTTTTAAGGCGCTTAAGTGGGTAAAAGTCTTCCTACCGCTTTTGGGCTAGGCAACTAGCCAGACGTCGACCGGTAACGTCACCGGGCCCTTCAGGTCTGACAATACCGAAGTCCCGAACCCATTGCACTTGGGATTAGCCCAAGGGAGACGGAATTCTACATTACTCACCACACTAGGTACACACACCTCCCTGTCGCCCGACAGGGAGGGTTGTCCTCTTACTCTCTCCCCCCTGCCTCGGCAGGGAGGCCCTCATCTGTTCTACGTCTGTGAAGATAGTGATCGGGCCGCGAGCCCGCCGCCATCCAACCAGTCTCCATCCTTCATTCATCCACTCACCCTCGACCCCACCATGGAGTCCCACATCGAGGCCTTTACTGCCCTCTTCACCTCACTCGGCTACGAGCCAAACCCTAAGCTTACCCAAGCTATCACCATCCTACTAAGCTCTACTCCACGAGCTTCTCCAATGTCGCCATCCCCGGAGCCCCCTCCTGCCGCCCCGGTCGCGGTCAAAAGGACGGCCTCCGAAAGGTTATCCTCTCCATCCACCTCCCCGTCAGGGTCCTCTGGGGAAGAAACGATAATCTCGGTCTCCTCCGACGGAGGATCAGAGGAAAGTTTCACCCCCGTCATTTCAAAGAAAAAGAAAAAGCCCAAAAACAAGAGGCGTGCCCTCTCACCCTCCGTCTCCGAGAGCCCAGCTGCTCAAGCGAGCCTATGTGCTCCAAAGAGCCCAGTCGCTCAGTCCGCCGCCCCGTCGTCGTCCCCTATGGACACGACCCCGGCTCCCACACTCACGTCAGGCAAGCCATCTACTGGCACCAAGCCGGTAAAGGTCAAGCCACCTCCTCCAATCTTCGTGCGCACAGCGCACGCCTTCCGTATACTGTCAGACTTGTGCAAACAGCATAACGTCTCATATACAAAGGCCCAAAACTCAGGTACGGCCATAAAAGTTTTCACTGCTAATGCAGACTCTTATAGGAGCCTTATAAGACTCCTAAACTCTAACAATTTACCATACCACACGTACGCGTTGCCGGAGGAGCGCAAAATCCGCGCAGTCCTCCGCAACATTCCCACAGAGTTTACGACGGACGAAATCCGATCGGATCTAGTCTCACAAGGTTACCCCGTAGAGGCTGTCCACAGAATGGGCAATCGCTTGGGGAAAATCTTTCCACTCTGTATGCTCACCCTGGCCCCTGGGGCCCGTGAGATTTTCCAAGCCAAAGACCTAGTCGTCTGCGGCTTATCAAAAATGGTAATTGAGGCGCCCCGCCCAAAGAGCCTGCCCGGGCAGTGTCACCGCTGCCAGTTATATGGCCATGCGGCGTCATTCTGCACGGCTCCTCCAAGGTGCGTAAAGTGCCTCATACCTCATCACACCAGTGAGTGCTCTCGCACCCCTGATTCCCCCACGCCACCAGCCTGCGTACTGTGCGGCCAAACAGGCCACACAGCAAATTACAAAGGCTGCCCAAGGGCCCCGCGCCCTCGCCTTATTAACAAGGGGCCCACCGCGACCCCCTCTCGCCCTGTCCGACCCCCTGCGCCGACCTTCACACAACCCGAATTCCCGGGTTTGCGTGGGGCCGCGCAGGCAACCCCCCCAACTGCGCCCCCCGCGTGGGGCCCAAAACGGGCTACACCGCCCCCCAAGGCGGCACCCGCCCAACCCCAAACCGACAAAGACGCCCTTGGCGGCCTCTTCTCTCCCAATATTAACTTAAAAGAGCTTTCCGCTCTCATTCAGAAATACAATCAATGCTCCTCTCCAATAGAACGCTTTGTTGTGCTCGCTGAGCACTCAAGCATAATCGAAGCCCTCGCTTAAGGGGTGGCGCTTCACGCCCCCCACCCTCCCGGCATAGGTACCGCGAGTCCGACCTGTCTTCACAGACGTTTCGTATTCAACTCTCGTTAGCAGGACCCCAATGGCCCTGCTGGCGGCGGCATCAGCGCCTTCGCCCCCCCCCCCTCAGTTGTGGAGCTACCTTCCGTATGCTCGGCAATAGGCCATGTCCGTTACGTTCGGCCCACTTTGGCGTCCGTCCGTTTGTTATTTTGGTGCTAATACCTAAGTGGTTTCACCTAGGGTAGCGCCGAAAAACACCCCCCCCCCACTTTGGGGGGGGCGTCTGCTCAGATTAAATTTCAGCCCCTCTGGCTACCCAGATTTTTCGCGTGGCCCTTCGCCACTGCGTCAAAATTCCCTCACACATATGCGCTCGGCCCCACTGGGGGTCCGCCCGCACTTCCACGCGTTACGCCCTAGTCTTATGACCTGGGCAGCGTGCGCAACTCTCTCTCTCTAGAGGGGGAGGCTGCTTCCGATAGCCTTATAGCTACTTAGCAATAGGCATATGGGGGTGTTTAGTCAGTAAGAGTCTGACATAACCCTAGGGGCCGGCCCTTAGGGTATCCATGAGGATTCACCTCCTCCTTCCCTCGTTAGTCCGGAAGGAAAAAAAAAAAAAAAAAAAAAACAAAAAAATTAAGTGAACTACCGATGAGACTTTTACTTCCTAAAGAAACAAGAAGAACCTTCCTTAACACAACACAACATAACAACATCACTTCAAATTCGTATACAGTCCACAACACATTTATTATTGTTTATTTCATATCGTATTAATGTTATATAATAGGTTGGGGAAAAAGTTTCTTCGCATTTTTTAAGAAAATTCAAAACATTTTTTAATATAGTTTATTTACATTTAACTAAAGTATGTAGGTACCATTTTGTTCGATAACTTTTTGCCATCTTGTAGGTAGGGACATGATCCCATTGTTATAGAAATTTTGGGACTTCTGGTCAAAATACCGCGACAAGTGGTTTTGGCAGTCCTCTCGTGATGTTAACCTGACACTGCCTAAAGAATTCTGAAGAGACCGAAACAGGTGGAAATCTGAAGGTGCAAGGTCAGGACTATACGGCGGATGCATTAACACCTCCCAGCCAAACTCTCTTAATTTTTGCTGAGTGGCTAAAGATGTGTGAGGTCTAGCGTTATCATTATGAAAAACCACACACCCTTCTGTTGATTAATTCCGGCCGCTTTCTCTCAACTTCTTGCTTTAATCTCATCAGTTGTTCGCAGTAGAGTTCAGAATCGATAGTCCTGCCTGGTGGTAACAGCTCATAATGAATAATGCCCTTCCAATCCCACCACACACACAGCATCACCTTGTTGCGAGTTAACCCGGGTTTCGCCACAGTCTGTGAAGCCTGACCGGCCTTTGACCCGACCTTTTTCGCACGTTCTTGTCGTACGTGATCCACTTTTCATCACCAGTTATCAGCTTCTTCAAAAATGGTTCGGTTTCATTACGTCGTAATAAAGAATCACAAATGAGTACTTTCTTCAGCTACGTCGTAACTACTGACATGCCGATCTTGCTCCACTTTTTCAAAAATGGCATCCATTTTATCTGTAATAGGGCGACCAGAGCGACGTGCATCTTTGACATCAAAATTTCCGTATTGAAAACGCTTAAACCAAATTTGTGCTACTCTCACAGACACTGCACTAGGTCCATAAACATCGCAAATTTTTTTCGCGGCTTGCGTTGCATTTTTACCTTTTTTGTAGTAAAATTTTAAAATGTATCGAATCTCTTCATTAGATTCACTCATCTTGGCGGTACGAAAAACAAATGAAAATCACACATTTTCCTAATAATAAACACCAAAACCAGCCAGATACAAATAGTATAGCCAAAGAGATTTTATTACAAGTTTATACATACTATAATGCGAAAAGACTTTTTCCCCAACCTAATATTTATTCTATTATTTTCTATTTATCTTTGTCCGTTGTGTTTCTAAGTTTTTTAAAACTCTTTCTCTTTTTATGATCCCACTGAAAATCATCGCCGACGCGTTTTATTGTCGCGGCATAAAGTTAAGTAATGACCATTTAGATGCTTAACTAACTACTATTTGTTTTTTATGTGTTTTTGAAGTTATACGTCTTTAGACGCGTTATGAAAAAATGATGAGAGTGAAATTTTAAGATGCGCGCGCATCACTGTAATACAAAAGGCAGAGGTTGTAGTGAAAGTCTGATAGATATAGTAATATGACATAATTGGTACTAAATAAAGATTCTTATTTTAAAATATTTATTATAAAATATCTAATGTGAAAAAAAAACAAATTTTATTTTGTTTTTTAAACAAAATCAAATCAAATATCTTTGCTATATGCAAAGAAGTATAGCTTCTCATGCGCGTAAATAAGTACACGCACCCATTTTTCATTTGTGTGTTATGTATCATTATTTTTATTTATTTATTTTGCACTTTATTGCACTATTTAACATAAAAATAACAAAGAAACAGTGATGCAGTTTGCAACGGCGCAATTAATGCTTCCAATATTTGAGTTTCTTTCTTTATTTCAAAATGCACGGTTACGGACGGTCCAGCTATAATCTCTACAAAATTTGTGTTGAAAGCAGGATATTGTACCAATGTGAAAGAAACACAGAGCTATGAACACTTGTATTTATTTTAGGTCTTCTATAAAAGGTTAAAGTTGTTTGCCCAAGACGCGAAACTGCACTATAATCTCTTTCTTATTTTTAATTTTATTAAATAAAACACCCACAAAAAAGTTGGAAAGGAAAGATGGTTTAAAGTTATTGAAGTTCTAGTAAGAAACTTTTCTGCACTGCAGCGGACAGGTAAAAAATCTACTGCCGTTCGCTAGCGGTAGTTATTTCAAATGCATTAAGAAGTGCAGTCTCATAGGACCAAAAGAAATGAAATCTAGTTTCTAGCCGAGATCTCTACCCGTTTCATAATAATCAACCGATATCTCTAGAGAGTTTATTTGAAATGCATACTTTATGAGTAATTTAAATAGGAATTTTATTCTTATTGGTTTAAGCAAACAGTTCTATATTTGAATTAGTATTCAATCTAGTGATGACACAGCACGTTCGAATCGTGTTATCTAAACTTATATTGTTTAACAAGTTGATTATTATGTCGATAATTTATCAAGATTTTTATATACTATTTGTTAGAGCTTCAACCGAACATGCGGCACAACGGATTGCCGCTCGAATTTGGTTAGTTGGTAGTACTTCTACCCTATATAAGACTGCAGACAAATCTATATATATAAAAATGAATACTGACTGACTGACTGACATATCAACGCACGGCCCAAACCGCTGGGTCTAGAGATTCCAAATTTGGAACGTAGGGTTCCTTATGAAGTCTAGAGGTGCACTAAGAAAGGATTTTAACTCTGGTATAAAATCAGATCCAGGAAATTATCGACCTGTATCGGTTTTGCCAGTTCTTTCCAAAATACTAGAAAAAGTAATTTACAAGAGACTTAATAACTACTTAACCAAAATAATTTTTTTGTACGACCAACAATACGGCTTCCGGTCAAAGTCTAATACTCTTAGTGCAACAATCGACTTAATTAGTACAATCAAATCAAAAATAGACCAAAAACAATTGGCATTGGGAGTATTCATCGACCTTAAAAAAGCCTTCGATACGGTTAGCCACCGATTGCTCATAAAAAAACTGGAGAGTGCTGGCATAGCTGGGACAGTACTTAAAATGATAAAGTCTTACTTAACAGACAGACATCAAGTTGTAAGGGTAGGAGATTATCAAAGCAGCCCTAAAGTAATAACTTGTGGAGTGCCACAAGGTTCTGTCCTCGGTCCGCTATTATTTCTAGTTTACGTGAACAATATTCACCAGGCGAACTTGAATGGTCATCTAACACTATACGCTGATGATACGTGTTTATTCTATTTCGGACAGTCCATTTCGGACAGTTGATGACATCCTCATACTTGCACAGAAAGATCTAAACAAGTTACATGAATGGTTCAGACACAATCTTTTAACTATAAATGCTACAAAAACCTCGTACATAATATTCAGTGCTAAAAATAAAAAAGTTCACACCCACGTAAAACTGAGCATTAACGGCGTAACACTCTGCCAAAGTAACCAAGAGAAATATCTTGGTATAACCCTTGATAAAAACTTGACGTGGAACGCTCACTTATTGGTATTACAAAATAAACTTTCATCTTTGATTGGCTCCTTACACAATATGGCACGATGTATACCTAGAGATGCTCGGCACTTGATTTATAATGCGCTAGTAAAACCCCATTTACTTTATCTCATAGAGATATGGGGTACTGCAGCCAAAAGTAATTTACAAAAAGTGCAAACAGTGCAAAATAAATTAATAAAGATTCTTTATAACTATGATTATTTAACGTCAACCAAGAAAATATACCAGGAGACTCAGCTACTCAATATCAAACAATTATATATACAATTCATGCATACTTATTTATAAGATCACTCACAAACTTATAGTGTTCACTACAAAGGGATCAACTTGTAAATACTCATCTCGGCGCGCGAACCATCTAGTATTACCTAAATTCCGAACTAACTACGGAAAAAAATCTTTAACTTTTGCGGGAGCACAGCATTATAACAGACTTCCAGCTGATGTGAGGGATGCAGGTTCACTTGTAATATTCAAGAAAAAAATATTAGCGCACATTAGATGTCAGACCGAACTTCTTTAACTTGGACCACCACCCATAGTGTAGACAACAAACTTGCAAATTTGTAAACTACCTCTATTCGCATTGTCGCAATCTGATAAAAAAAATTAACCTACCCTACAATATTGTGTTTAATTGTGAGTTAGAATATTTTTGTTATGTTTTGTGTGTGATATGTATGTTTTTAGTATTTGTATGATTTCATTTTTTTTACTGTGTTTTAATGTACTCATGTAAGTGGCATTATTGTCTTAATGAGTAAATAAAGTTCTATAAACCGAACTCTAAGGTGGTAAAAAGGGGGTGCAAAGTTTGTATGCAAATCCGTCATTTTTAAAGTAAAATCCATAAAAATTGGTACTTGGTATTTTAGTTACAAATCGCGGACGAATTCGCGGGCAAAAGCTAGTAACCCTATATTTTATAGTATTTCTATAGGTAACTAAGGTTGCCAGAACAGCATAGGCTAGGGAATAAGGTTAGGGTTGGCAGTGTGGGAGTTCACATTAGTGCTACAATAGTCTATAGCCTGCAGTGACTAACCATCAGGCAGGATATCCCTTCCTTTCGTGTCCATTCCCGGCGATATTGAGCCCGTCTCATCTAGTCATGACTCCGTGTCGTCATCCACCCAACGGTGTGGAAGATAGCCTCCTCCTCAGCTGTCGGCATCTTCGGCATATTCCTTGCCGAAGACGCCTCACGGCGATACCTTGCGGTCGCTGTTTAGCTCGCTATATCGATATTACCTCCGTGTAAAAGAAATGCATGCTAATAAACACGTTCGTCTCAGGTTGTAGGTATCTATTTCACTCTTGTGCCGCTTCTATCGTCGCAAGAATTGACCGGCTAGCTGTTTGATTGTTTTTTGGTGAATTTAATTATGGATAAGGAGGTGTTGATTGATTTAACTTTTAATATTCCTGCTTTGTGGGCTGGTTAGCTTTGCTGGCTGACATGAAATCATCGTCACTGTCGCTATCAAGATACAACATGTTCTTCAGGAGTAGGTAAAGTACGGCACAAATACAACACTAAGCAACTGAGCTGTCAGGTGCGACTGAATCGGCATGTTGGCACCGCCATCCATGTAGAAACAGCGAGTATCGACATCGAGGTATCGAGATATCGACCGCGACCGCGAGCAGCTTAGCAGACTCTATTGGCCTAGCGCGTCTCATCCAGTCGAGTGATTTGGACCCGGGGCCATTTCTTGACTGCTTTGATTTTCATCACGTCCGTCACTTTGGTTTTGTTCAGAATCCATTTGTTACGTTTCCGTTCGCACAGTGTAATACCTAACATTGCACTCTCCATATCTGTTTATGGTACCCTAAACTTCTCTGCAGATTTCTTGGTGAGGTCATGGTTTCTGAGCCACTATCAGTATAATGGTTATAAGAGACAGTAAGCGAAAGCATATGTATGTACAAAATACATGTATAATCATGTTCATGATGTCAAAAGAGGTTGAGCAGAGCTTTAAGTAACATTTGGTTACACATAGAGCTGCATTTGGCAGTATGGGACGTAACATAGTGACAGCTTGCAAGCCTGTCGCGTAAAGAAAAGGGGCATCAAATCCGAAAAGTAACAAACCACTAACAAACCCTCAGGAAACCAACAAATTAAAGCCAACAATCAGAACAGGTGCTACATTCTAAAGGTCTTAACACACTTATCAGCTCTGAAAGTGAACGCTTCTTTTTTACTATGAACGCCACGGAACAGTGACTACGATGCGGCAATGAACCGTAGTGCATCGCCTCCTTTAAGCCGACTTCCAAAAAGGAGGAGGTTCTATGTTAGCCTGTATTTTTTTTATCGTATGTTCACCGCCTTCTATCATACCTCTGTCATTTGTGGACCGATTTTCATTTTTTTTTTTTCATAGAGAGGCGATAAGTTTCTGCCCGCCTAGCATACCACCAAAACACGATATGATATAGCCATTTATCGCGTTGAACTGTCAAAAAATATTGGATATAACCGTAATCTTGAAAATTTATCGAAACTACGAACACGATTAAGCCTTATACATGTCCGCAGTTTCGATTCGGTTTTCGAAAATTTCAAGTTGGCTGTTATATCCAATAATTTTTGACAGTTCAACGCGATAAATGGCTATATCATATCATATCATATCGTGTTTCGGTGGTCATGCTAGGTGGGCTGAGCTAATAAGCGTTAAAACTGAAATCGTCTCAGCAGTCCCGGTATCGCAGTGTGTAAACGCTCTAATATTACAGTATCCAGTTTACGGAGATATAATATAGGTTATTCGATCTTCACAGACAGACTGGCTTTCACACAACATTGTAATGCGGTTCTCGTATTATGTGGGTCGTCAGCTATTTCTATTGTCTATTGGTAAGCACCGCTTATCCCACATTTTGCGGCTGCAGTTTGTTGCGATGTGCGTCGAAAACATACGTCACTAGAACTTTTTTGCCTTACAGCCGTTTTATACATTCAAACTATACTCTTTATAGCACTTGAAAACACAGTAAAAACTTTTTTTTCTCTTTATTTAGGGACTTCTATACATATGTACATGCCAGTCCTATAATAATCTTACCATATAGCTATACATTATAATGTTAAAGCACTTATCTGAAAAATACATAATTTCGTATACCCTAGACCTTAACTTAATACTATTTATAGCAATGAAGTAGAACCCTCGCCGATTCGGAAGTCGGTTCCGCCAGAATCTGATGGAATAGGCCGACGTCATACTGATTCAACCCTAGTTTAACAGTAAAAACTTACGTTATAATACACATTTTGCAAGGGCGGACTAATCTCTGAAAGAGATCTCTTCAAGTCGACCCATGAATGTTAGTGATGCTGTTAACAATTAAGCAGGTATCAAAATGCAAAATAAGGAAAAAAAAACAACTTGTTACCTTACGATTAATAAATGATGAAATGATAAACTTGCAAATATTATCAAGAGACTTGTGATAAGTAGTGTTTCTTAAGTCTGGGTCTTAAAACAGGTGATAGACGGATTATCTTGAATTACAATTGGGAGACTTTTCCAAAGTTGTGCAGCACGAAAGGAAAACGAGTGGAGGGGAAAGTTGGTGTTGCCAATAAGAAGCTCCAGAGTCGAACATGTCTTGAGAATCGTCTGTCACTTTCTATCACGCACAAAGTGATAGAGACGTAGGACGCTCAAGTCGGCGTTCATTCTTGAAACTTATTCTGTAATACGAACATCAGTAAGTCATGGGCGTCTCCCATTAAATCCACAGATAGAAATTGCCCTACCAGAGTTTTGTTTCCAAGTAACCGATGTTATTTTTATTAATTTACCAATAATTGCTGGCAACTAAACTTCAGTAAGCTTACTTTTACCAGTGGATAGATAGTAAGTATACTCCACGCAGGACCGTACTTGCGTCTTGTATAGCAAGGACAGTTGATTTTGCGTAAAAAAAAAACGCCACTTAAGTCCTCCGAGTTTTCGCGACGCTGTTTTTATCACGCCAACCCGATCGATCTTACTGTGCTGCCAACATCCAGTGGCTTCCCGCTACCTTTACCAGATCGTTAGTCTGTTAAAGGCCTACCAACGCTGCATCTCCCGGTACCTACGTAGTCGCCACTCAGGGAACTTTCCGCCCCAACGGCCGTCAGTTCTCCTCGCAATGTGCCTTGCCTCATGCCACTTAAGGTTCGCAATTCTTTAGGATATGTCGAAAAAAAAACTACAATTATGCATTAATTAATGGTTAGGTATAGCCTTAACATTTTTGAAAATTTCGTTTTAAACTGTATTTCATTTGTATAGTTTAAACAGCGCTGTGAACTGGCAGCATAACATGGAAAAGTCTACTTTGTTACCCATTAATTAGAGCGGTAATTGGTTTTTACATAGTTATTATAGATTTGAATTCAAATAGCTGAACTGGAGCGACATCAATTAATTTGTAATTAGTATTTTTTTAATTAGTAGATTAGTTTATACATGTTCTAGGTTAATGGATGCCAAACTTGTATTGTAATCACAGGAAAGGATTAGTACGATTATTTCACGATTTTAATGACTTTTGCTATTACTTTTTTTGGGAATACCAATTTTTGCTTCGGCAGACTTGTACAGCTTGATAGCTATAAATGTCTTATTAAAATATTTTGCCATAATAATTTATAATGTTGCATCTAGTGTCTCATGTCTGTGTTAAAATAAAAACTCTTTCTTTCTTCTTTCTAAGTTTGTTGCCATGCTAAGGATATGAACAGTATCAATGCATTACGACAGTACATGATAAGATTGACCTTAAAAAAAATAGTTCGTATATTTTATTCAATTTTTTTTAAACATAAAATATTTATTTCCCCTTCATGTCACTTGATGGTAGGTTACAATACGGTTGAAGATGAAATCATGCTTTACCCGAAACCGTTAACTACGGAGATGCTGTCTTATCATTAATCGTCAATAGCAAGAGCAATGTCTTTTCATACTGTTATAGGTTTTGACACCGAATCCCAGAAGTCTCAACGCGGCCCGTCAAGGCACTTCTTGCACCAATTGGTGGCCAGCAGCTACTCCTCCACCGACGGCTGCTCGACTTGGCGCGTCCTCCTGACGAGGACACCGGGAGCAGCCATTGGACCGGAATCGGGGGGACTTCGGGCATGGTCGTGGCCCTGAAAAGGGCCGTCCGGAACTAGCCGTGGTGGGAAAACAAAAACAACCCGATGATGGCATGTGACTTCGAATGCCAGGGACACTTGACATCAAAAGCCACACACTCGCTGAGAACGTTTCCCCACCACATTACCAGGGTCCGCCAAGAGGAGGTTTCCGAACGTGGGCCCCAGATGGTGGAGGCTTTCCTTGTCATACTAAATTCAACTCTCCGATCTGACCTAATCATCCAACAAATTGAAAAATGCATGGAAAATCATCCTAGTCGCACGCTAACATGAAGCCGGTTTAAGCATTGAATTTTCTAGATATGTGTCTGATAGCACAATGCATATCCCGTGTCGTGTTGTGAATGCCAATTAGTATAAACAGATCGTCGAGCAAACAATAGAGAATGGCGTGACTCAACTTATCCAGAGCACTGTGACATTACGTGACCGAGGTAAGTGCAGTTTTACATAAACTGTTTTAAGGACACATAATATCCTATTTAGTGATGCCCGATTGCGTCATATTAGTAAACAGATGCCTGATTGGTTGGTCACCTGGTTCGGATTTGCGCTGCTTCTTCCTATTGGCATTGGGCCAGTGAAGTTCTGGTGTGTTTCAACTTACTTGCTCCTTTGGTGCATTGAAAGGCTGGGAAAATGAACTTTGGCCCTTTTGTCACAAGAGCTGGCTTTTTTACTCTATTCTGTTCAAGTTCTTACATGACTCCTTGATTTATCAAACCAATAAACAAAAAATTCGTCGGAGCGTCGTCGGTGGCGTAGTGCGTAAGAGCGTCGTCTCCCACCCGGGAGGCACTGGTTCGATCCCCGCCACGTACCAATGTGTTTTCTGAATTCATAATGTACGTTTATTCGACGCTTTTACGGTGAAGGAAAACATCGTGAGGAAACCTGCACACACCTAGGAAGAAATTATTAGGTTGTGTGTGAAGTCGAGCAACACCCACTTGACCAGCGTGGTTGACTAAGGCCTAATCGCCCCTAATGTGGGGTAGGCTCGAGCCCCTCGGTGGGGACATTATATGAGCTGTTGATGATGAATTATTTCTTCCTGAATTTGTGGTAGGGCTTTTGACGGTTTAACAGAACTTGTTAAATCCATTTAAATAAAGAGCTTTTTCATTTCATTTCAAAAGACCTGGTTTTAAGTTCTGTACAGGATCGAGACGCGTATCTAAATCCCGCGGAATTTTATCAAATATGGCTAAACAGAAGGAGAAGCCAGGTTGGTAAAGGGGAGTGCCGGTACACCATTAGCCTCCTTAACCCTACTCCTGAGTCACAAGTCCCAGGCACTGCACCTGGTACCCCTCTCTGCAAAACATGGACTCTGCACCCGCACGGTGAATCCATGGAATGCTTTCGCCTCATTGTTGTACAAGCAGCCTATGGGATTTGTCAGCAAAGGGCCAACCATGTTCTTGCAAATAAAACATTATTATTGTTGTTATTACCGAAAGAGCGTTATCCATCTGGTCAACCCAAACATTCTCGGTTCACAATCTTCTCGCGCGTGAGATTTATCCCTGCAACAAAGTTGGCCTCAGGCACAAGGTTTATGGGATTTGTCAGCAAGGGGCCAACCATGTTCTTGCAAATAAAACATTATTATTGTTGTTATTACCGAAAGAGCGTTATCCATCTGGTCAACCCAAACATTCTCGGTTCACAATCTTCTCGCGCGTGAGATTTATCCCTGCAACAAAGTTGGCCTCAGGCACAAGGTTTTTTATTTTAAATCATCCAGCATCCACCAACTCTATTTGCTAGATGGGTCTAACTTTATTGCAGGTATAAAACTCACGCGCGAGAAGAAGAGAAGTAGGAAAATCCCCCAGGCTTTAACGGAGGATTTTCCTTTCTGCCGTTAGTGTGCTCTTGTTTTTTAGGGTTAACTAGTGTTACAACGTCAGTAATAATAAATCTATGGTTACTGCCGTATATAACGGGCCTTATTTATGTTCAAAATCTATGCTCTAGCTAGGCTAGTCTTTTGAACGATTCGCATATAAATTTTCACTATAAAGCTCAAAAAATAATTCCAACAAACTTAAGAGTAACGTAACGTAAATAAAGCTGCTAAGTCAATGAAACGCCGGTCGGAAGCTAACTGATTTATTGCGTTTCGTTACACCAACTATCGACAATACCTTGCACATCCCACCACCAAATTAAAGATAACCATATAAAAAAATCAGTAACATTAAAATAAATGATGTTTACATTTTAGACTCTTTTTGTTTCTCTTTATTCCTTCTATATGCCCTCCTTGTTCGCTCGGAGGCATCTGGTGGTAGAGAAGGTCGTGGCTCTAGCGGGGTCGACATTGTAGCGTCCTCTATCGCGTCCTCAAACTCGTCTTTTAGATCGGTCTCTGTGACAATCTGTTCGCTTTGAGCCCCATCCTCCTCTCCACTTACATTTTGTTGCCTGGCTTGTCCGTCAGACCCCTCAGTCGTTTCTCTCACCGACTGAGAGCTTGCTTGCGACAGAGAGTAACGGTTTCTAAGTGGGATAATTTGGTCATGATGTCTACGCCATTCCATAGCTTCTCCAACTTTAACTTTACAAGAAACTGGTCCTGTTATCTCTGTTACGTGACCTTTCGCCCACTTAGTTCCCATCTTGGAGTAGTCGCGAGCGAGCACCTCATCGCCCGGAGCGAGGGGGGTGTGGCGTCCGCCCGCCGCGGCAGCCTGTTTGTCTTGCTCCGTGCGGACCACAACCGCGCTGTCTGGGCGTAGTGCGTCCAAACGCCCACGAAGACGACGCCCAAAAAGCGCGACTGCGGGCGAGACACCCGTCGTTGCATGTTCGCAATTACGGTATTGGAATAAAAATCTGTACAAAGCGGTCATGATGTCAATTTTCTCAAAAATCGCGCGTTTAATTACCTTTTTTACTGTCTTAACAGCATTTTCCGCCTCGCCGTTACCTTGGGGTCTGTACGGCGCCGATGTGGTGTGTCTTATATTATTTTTTAAACAATACTGTTTAAATTCTTCAGAAAAGAACGGCGGGCCGTTGTCGGTCACTAGTTGTGAGGGGATACCAAATCTAGCGAAAATGGAGCGCAAAACGATAATAGTCGCACTCGCTGAAGTACCCGCCATAGCAACTGTCTCGATCCATTTCGAGTGTGCATCGACCACAATTAAAAATCTCTTACCCGCGTAATCGAAAAAATCGGCATGTACTCTCTGCCACGGGTGCAACGGGTACTCCCACGGGTGCAACGGGGCGCGCGCCGGCGCGTCTCGCACTGACCGACACGCGTCACACGCACGACACATTTCTTCAATATCTTTATCGATATTTGGCCAGTACACGTAATTTCGAGCAATATTTTTCATCTTATTCATCCCTAGATGTCCGCTATGAATTTCTTTAAGAATTTCTGATTGAAATTTTAAAGGGATCGTAACTCTGTACTTATAAATTATACAGCCGCGATCTGTATACAAGTGTTCTTTTCGTGCGAAAAAAACTTTTTCTTCCTCACAACTGGGCGACGACGGCCAACCATACATTAAATATCCAAACACCTTACACAGAACCGGGTCTTTCTGAGTCTCTTTTGCCACATCATAAAAGTTGATAGGTAAAGTTTCTTCAACATAATGTAAATAACCTACTCGAGCAACGGGTAGCCGCTCGTGTGGCAGTGGTAGTCGTGATAGGGTATCGGCCGGACCGTTATCCGCCGATTTCACAAATTCGATACTGAAGTCATAACTCGCCAATCGCGCTGCCCAACGCTGTAGCCGACTAGCCGCCGTCTGGGGAATGCCTTTTTTTTCACTAAAAATATAAGTAAGGGGCTTATGATCAGAACGTAGTATAAACCGTCTGCCATATAGGTACTGGTGGTGTTTTATAACACCGTAGTATATAGCTAATGCTTCTTTATCTAACTGACTATATTTTTGTTCAGTTTTATTCAAAGTGCGTGAAGCGCAACAAATAAGGCGTTCGCTGCCATCGTCATAGCGATGCGCCAAGACCGCCCCCACGCCGTAAGCACTACTATCCACTGACAACACGAGAGGCCGCCCCTCCTCATAATGGGCTAGCACTTTGTCACTCAACAATATATTTTTTGCACTCTGGAATGCGTTCGCACAATTTAGATCCCATTCCCATTGGATGTCTTTTTTTAAAAGCTGGTGTAGAGGGTGTAACAACGTACTTAAATTAGGTATGAATTTTCCGTAATAATTAAGTAAACCGAGGAAACTTTTTAACTGAGTGACATTCGTGGGCGTAGGTATCTTAGCGATCGCATCCAGTTTAGCCGGATCGGGGTGCAACCCGTGTTTATTTATGATAAAACCTAAATACTTGACACATTTTTGTAAAAACGCACATTTTTCAAATTTAACAGTGAGACCCATTTGACGTAAACGTTCGAGTACAGCCCGTAGATTGCGCATGTGTTCGTGCCTGTTTGTTCCCGTGACGCAAATATCATCCAAAAATACGACCGTGCCGGGAATCCCGCGTAATGTCTCCTCCATGAGTTTTTGAAATTGTTCCGGCACACACGACAAACCGTAGGGAGTTCTGCGATATGTGAAAGTACCTACATGCGTAGTGATCGTCGTGAACGGTTGTGAATCCGGTTCCAAAAATACTTGTTCGTAGGCATGTCGAAGATCAATTTTAGTAAATTCTTCTCCATTACTTAAATTTGCAAACAGTTCCTCTATACGCGGAAGGGGATAGTAATTCCGTTTCAACTTAGGATTAATTGTTATTTTATAATCCCCGCAAATTCTTATTTCACCATTGCTTTTCACCACTGGTACAATAGGCGTTCCATAATCCGAGTGCTCCACTCTGTAAATGGAACCGACGCGCTGCAGGCGCTCGAGCTCGCGCTCGACACGCTCGCGCAGCGCCAGCGGCACGGGCCGCGCGCGGTAGTAAACGCGGTCGCAGTTTTCAAGCTGTAGCCGTAACGTTTTTTTACAAGTGCCCAGACGGTCCATAAAAACTTCAGGAAACTCTTTACATAATTGGCTCACTAAATTGTCCTCTTCGACTAAGTTATTCACACTAATTTGAGTAATTTTTAATGCGCTTAACCAATCACGACCGAGTAAAGGTCTGCCCCCGCCTTTAATTATATACAAACGGACATTCTCTGCCGTCACGTCTTTAAATTTGATATCTACAAGAATAAATCCCAGAGGTTCTATCTTTGAGCCTGAATAACTACGCAATGTCAAGTTATCTGTTCTTAGCATACAGTCTTTAAATAACAATTCGTAACAGTCGGCATTAATAGCCGAAATACGGCTACCAGTATCTATTTCACACTCTAAAATCTCCGAATTCACTCGAACGTTTATATAAAAAGGTTTGTTACCTTGAGACGACGATACCACCATGTTGAAGAACTCATCATCTTCCGAACACTCATCAACAAAATTATGCCGCACATCACCCGATACAACCCCCGAACGGTCACGCACTTTATCGCACATCACACGTGTTAGATTTTAAATTATTTAATGAAGCTATTTTAATAAGTAATAAAGATTAGTAGCGTATGTGTGTATTACACCTAATATGTAGCGTCATGTACCGGCCCTTAGGAGGTTCGTGAAGTATATTTGTTAAAGTGTGAGGTGTGCGCGGGGCTGGCACGCCTTTTAGCGAAACGTATGACCATATTTGGTCCGAAAAAGGATATCTATGAATGGGGGAGGTGCTAGGGACGACGTCTTTTAAAAAGACGATGCGCCCTGCTCTGGGGCATTCTGAAACCAATCGTTACGCGAATAACTTCTTGATTGTAAAATAGTAATAAAAATACTGAGTTAATAATTTATAATGTTACTGTAAAATAGTGGAATAATACAGTGATTAAATACTCGTACTTACTGTAAAGAAATAGTGATTAAATACGCTGTTATCATTTATCTGACTTAAGTTTTACTTACTTACCCTTCTATCTCTTATATCAGAAGTGGGATACCTAAAGTAAAAACGCCCACCGGGATGCGTGGAAATGTAGAAGGACGAAAGAAAAAGCCTAAAGTTGGGCCATAGAAGCCGAGATTACGTCACGTCGAATCACCATGATAGCGAAGACAGGGTACAGCGGCGCGTTCACGACGGAGACACGAGAGCAGGCGGCGCACGAGAGCTGGTGACCAGCATATGAAGATGCAGAGCGACATGCGGACGCGAGCTGCGCGTTCGAGGACTCCGAGACGCGAGCTTCAAGAGACTGCGTTTCAAGGACAGGGGACCGTGTTCGAGCACGAAGGCGCAAGATGTTGCCTAGCAGCACGCAGACAGAAGCCTCATATTGTAAAATGCTAAGCCGTAAGAGATCTCTTCTTGGAGAGACGTCTAAATTGCACAAAGATATATGAGGCGAGTATATTTCTTTCATATTTGGCTACGTAGATAGGTATTAGGTCCGTGACAATTTGGTTTAATGGTTTAATACTTTATCTTCTTTGATACGTAATTACCTATAGATTTTTATTTTTCTCTCTTTTTGTTTACTTATTTTTTTTTTCTCGAAGCTTTTTAGTACAATATAGATATTTCGTAATAATTTCGTAATAAGTACTTACCTACCATTAGCATGAATGTATTTGTTGTATTTGTGTTTACTTATGTAGGTAGGTACTTACCTACTTGAAATATCCATTTATGTAAATAATTCATATAAGTACCTAGGTAGGTAAATTGTAATTTTTGTGTGTTGGTACTTAGGTACAAATACATATATATATATTTATATAATGTACTTAGTATATATTTGTATTGAGTAGTCGGGTTTGGTGACGCTTATGTTAGCGACAGCCTGGCAACCATCACTATTTTGGAGTACCTACTGTTCCCATACTGCCAGATGTGGCTTTGTGTGTAACCGAATGTTACCTAAACCTCTGCTTCACCCCTTTTGGGATTATGAGAGTTTTATAATATGTATTTATGTACTTGTACATCGCCCTCCATCTTCCCTCCAGCGGAATAACCTATATACCTTGCCTATCTTAAATTGCCCTTTTATGCAGATGATGCTAAGTGTCTATTTTTATACCTATAGGTAATTATATGGATGCTACGCAATAAAATAATATTCTAAACTACCTATTATAATTTCAATAAGATAAGAAGTGACTATTTATATTTTTTTTTTTATTTGTTTTTTTTTGTGTTTATTTATTTAGCAACAGCTTTAATAAATGCACAGTTTAAAGTTAGACTGGGTTGTTTTTAGATACCTATGTATCGAATATATAGGTATAGGTAGGTACTTAAACGCCCAAAGCCTATCAACTTAGTTGTTAATATAAATTGACACACCTAGGCACATTTTATGGTTAGGTATTATGACTAATGAAAGTAAATACTTACATAAATAATAAATAACATGTACCTACTTAATATATGATTAATAAAATATGTAAATGATAAAATAACTTAAAAATTATATACAAATAGAGCTATATTACTAGACGCCGTCGTGGTGGAGCGGGTAACGCTGCTTACGAATCGGCGGTCCGGGTTCGATTCCTGGCAGCATCGAATGTTTGTGTGGTGAACACAAACCTTTGTTCACGAGTCGTGGTTGTACATTATATATTTGTTTAGGTTTGTTTATAAAATATCTAGATTATTTTATATTACTTATATAAATTTGTTCGTTATCTGATATCCATTTATTCATTAAATAAGATTTAAATTATATTAATTTAAATTTAGACAATTGATGTTTCTGGACATTTGAATTATATGTTGGTATCACAGCAATAATCGACGTACTTTATTAAATTTACTAAATACTTATTTAAATCAAATCTATTAAAAAAGAAATGTTAAAAAAAGAGATAATGATACTCGAAAATGTGACAGTTTCAGATGAAGAAGTGGAGAATTCTGCGAGGGGCGAGCCAGGTGTACCATGGTAGCGGGGCGAGCCAGGTGTACCATGGGTGCGGGGCGAGCCAGGCGTACCATGGGTGCGGGGCGAGCCAGGTGTACCATGGGAGCGAGCGGGGCGAGCCAGGCGTACCATGGGTGCGGGGCGAGCCAGGCGTACCATGGGAGCGGGGCGGCTTGCAGAGCGCCACGCTGCGAGTCGCGTGTGGTGCTGGCTGATGCAGATACTATGCGGGGAGCCCGCGTAGAAGTGGACGCGGATATAAACCGAAGTAGTATTTCTAATATTATGTTTAATTAAGTTACACCTATCTAATATATTGAAAACTATAATGAATGAAAATAATAAGTACGCTTTGACAAGAACATTATTCGCGATTTTAACCGTGCTCAGAGAAACTAAAGAATAGGGAGTTGGTAAATTAATGCGCTCAAATTTATAATTGAATAGATGAACAGACAAGACATTTTGCTTTACCAAAGTTAATTGGCCACGCAAAGAAGTGGTATAAAGGGTTAAATTCTATTTTGCTGTCGTGGGCTGACTGGCAGGAGCGTCTGATTAGAGCTTTTCCATCCGAACAAACTACTGAAACTATGGGGTCCGGGGAAATGATAGACCGTAATTATGATAAAATTACCTTATTGAATACTTACTATTTCAAAAGCACTGTTGACTGTCTCATTCATGGGATCGAAGATAGAATGATTAAGTCAGGTGCGTCTTTTATGAGATTTAATGATCCAGAAGAAATGCTGATATAAAAATAAAAAGTATGCAGAGACAGATATGCTTAGTACTCATAAACAGGGGCCTACAGTAACTTCAAACAATGACATAATATGTTTTAATATAAGAAAACCGGGTAATTATAGGGCTTAATGTCGCGCTGGGACTGCCATTAGGTATTTATATTAATTGCAGGGAGAAGAGACAATTATATCAAGTTTATGTCTCAAACCAATAGTTAAATGTGACAATTGGTATCGCTTTAAACTTAAAACAACCGATTGTATTAGTTGTTATAAATAATTTTCAAACTATTTTACCAGATTCACAAATTAATTTACCAGATTCAAAATTTCATAAACAAATAAATTAAACAATTAAAATAGATAGTTATTTTGATTTTGGAAATGACTGTACGCTTATTAGCCAGGATTTTGTAGATCAACATTCTCTTCCGAAAATAACTAGCGAATACGAGGATTTGATGACAATGCATACACTCCTATAGCTAGAACGCGGATTGATTTATCCTTAGTAGAAGTGACTGCTGATATAGACACATAACATAGTAATATCTTGTTTACTAGTTGGCCGTAATTACACAGAACTATCGCATTTACTCGTTATCAAAAACAATGATAAATAAGATATTTTGTAATTCAAGATACCTCAAATATAGGTTAGTTTTGAGAATATGATCTGATACAATTATTAAGATTAATTACGTCGAATGCGTCAACGACCATAGAACAAATTGTGACATTTTGATCATTAGTACGTATAGGAATTTTAACGGCGTGAATTATGCGATTAATGCGATACGAGAAGGAGTTTATAATATGTGTAAAGGGATTTGCAAAATAGTAACTTATAACAGGCCCTTGAATTTCAATGTTGGAACGACACTAGCACGTGGAGTAATTATAAAGACTTCTACCCTCCAAAAGGCCCATTGTATTGGCACAAGATGGATTCATACCGTTTACTAGAGAAGAAATAAAATTAATCCTAATCTTACTGAAGACCAGGAAGAACTAATTGTTAAATTCGTTAATAAATACCGTGAATGTTTCGTACAAAATTTAGTGAATTATGATGTACAAGTTTGGCAGAAATGACAATGGAACTTAAAGACTCCTCCTCGGTCGTATATCGGCCATGTCGCATGAGTTATAAAGATATACTGAAGAGATCGCTCTTTTTAGCGATAAGACCGCCCTTTGTAAATTTTATGTTTTATTGTTGTAATTGTTATAATTTTCTTTTCTGGAATACAATAAAGTATATTCTATTCTACTGTAAGAGATATGGTAAAATAGTTGATGAACAATTACAGCGATTAGAAGAAGCATTTCGATTATCAAAAATATAACTTTTTACAAGAACAATTAGAATATTTAGGTTAGATCTGGTTGTTTGTGGAAAGATGAGCAAGAAACCTCTTTTAGTCTGCTAAAACAAGCATTGTCCAGAGACCCTTATTAGGTCTATATAATTCTAATAACGAGACTCTTTTACATGCTGATGCAAGTAAATATGGCCTAGGCGGCATATTATTAAGATATTTCTTACTACAGAAAAACAATGTTTCAGGATTAACAAAGCCTATTGTATACTTTAGCAAAAAAGATCACCCTAGTTGTAGAAAACTACCATACATACAAGCTTGAAACATTGGCTGTTATAGCTTCATACAACGCTTTCGAATAGACTTGTTAGGTGATAACATGGTATTGTATACTGATTTTGATGCATTGAGAGGAACTTTATTAACTCGTATTGCCCGATGGCGGATAGCAATGCTAAAGTATGATTTTGAAATTCAAAATACACCAGGTTCGACTAAGTCCCATGTAGATGCACTAATAAGCAGAAACTCATTACCTTGTGAATCGCATGAGGTGACCGATTCCCTACCCCATTAAGAATTACGCAAGAAGATTTGTTATTAAGTTAGCAACTAGTTGATTCCGAAACTCAACGCATAATCAAAAATTTTGGAAGACACAGAATATTCAGATATAAATTAATTAGTTTCAAGAACAATAAATTATTTCGCAAAGTGGGCAAGTCCGGTCCATATTTGTAAACTTAATCATGACGATATCGGACATTTTGGTATAGATTTGACTTTAAATAAGGTTAGTAAAGACTTTTGGTTTACGAAAATAAAACGGTTTATAAAAAAAAAAAAAAAAGTATGTAAAATCTTCAACAGAATGTGCCTATAATCTAGGCCTAGGGAAGGACTACTGAATCCGATTCACAAGGTTGATAGGTCTTTTGATACAGTTCATATTGACCAGTTAGGACCATTTGTGAAAATACAAGAGGATATTCATACCTTCTTGTCTTAGTATGGTATTACGAAGTTTTGTATACTAAAACCTCGGCGAAATCCAAATACTACATTGACTGTATGGAATTAGAAGACGTTTTTGCCACATTTGGTTACCCTAATCAAATATCTGATAAGAGAGTTCTTTCTTTCTCTTCGAGAGAGAGCATGAAAGATTCTGTGGTCAATGCAAAGTCCATCACATATTGAATGCTGTTGCCTCTGCCCGTGCCAATGGACAAATGGAGAGGCAAATTAGTAAAAATCTTAGAACCAGAGGCAAGCCATGATGGAAAAAGTCAAAAAGCCCTTCCCAAATTTACAGGCCCATTCAAGATTATTAAGTTCTTGAAAATGATCAATATCAAATATATAGTATACAGTATTCAGTATTCTTTATTGCATTTTCATGTTGTACATTCAGATGTTACATTTTTAAAGACACAAACATGAACTCTGCAAGGGCACAGCAATCATAAAATTAAAATAATATTTCAAAATAATTAATTTTAGTAAGACATAACATTAAAGTAGCTAATTAAAGATTGGTATTGTTATACATTATCAAATTTATTAATAGTCGAAAATTAAGTGAATTTTATTAAAATTTAATTAACATAATCTTATTTTTTTTGTAATATATAACAATTTAACTGTATATTGATCATGGAAATAAAAGAGGCTTTATTATTATTATACATCATCCAAAAACTCCTGTAGCGAATAATAACATTTATCATTATCAGTGAGATATCTTTTTTTTTTTTATAATAATACCGGATAGCAATTTATCTCAAAAGAGTTATTCTAGAGTCTGGGCGGCAGATAGAATGAAACCCTGGGTAACAGTTAGCAATGAGGTTAGTGCTGAATACTTAGTGAGTATAGTGATGTATAATGTGGTTTCTCTGTGCAGCGGTCTACACTTTACATGGATAATAATAACAATAGTGTCGTGTCGTACGTTACAAATAAGTAAATAGAAGCATAAATATTTCATGGATAGAATTTAATCTGTGTACTGAAAATATTTTTATGTATGTAGATTTTGTAGTTTAAAGTTTTTAATGGAATCGATCAAGTTATTTTTATAAGAGAAGTCAACTATGTAAATATGCTAAAAGATAGGTTACAGCGGACTATATTGTGATTTGTTTTTGATAAACTTTATCTAGAAGAGTGGAAAGTCTACTAAAAGAGAGGTTAAAGTAGACTGTTTTGATAAACTTTATCTAAAAAAGAGTGGAAGGTCTACTAAAAGAGAGGTTAAAGTAGACTGTGTTGATAAACTTTATCTAGAAAAGAGTGGAAAGTCTGCTAAAAGAGAGGTTAAAGTAGACAAGTCTGCTAAAAGAGAGGAAGTAGACTGTGTTGATAAAGTTTGTCTAGAAAAGAGTGGAAGTCTGCTAAAAGAGAGGTAAAAGCAGACAGTATTGTGATTTTTTTTGATAAAGTTTGTCAAGAAAATAGTGGAACTGTGTAAGGCTGCTAAAAGAGAGGTTAAAGCAGACTGCATTGTGATTTGTTTTGATAAAGTTTGTCAAGAAAAGAATTACGTACCTAAGCCTGCTAAAAGAGATATTAAAATAGACTGTATTGTGATTTGTTTTGATAAAGTTTGTCAAGAAAAGAATTATGTAGGTACTTAAGTCTGCTAAAAGAGAGATTAAAATAGAATTGTATTCTGATTCCTTTTGCAGAGTATAGGAAATGTAGATTCATCAAATGTAAATGCTTCTAAAATTTTAGAATTGTAGAGAAGGAGTACGCAATTAAGTTTGAGGACAAACTTGTTGTCAGGAAAGGCCGAATGTTAGATTTTAAATTATTTAATGAAGCTATTTTAATAAGTAATAAAGATTAGTAGCGTATGTGTGTATTACACCTAATATGTAGCGTCATGTACCGGCCCTTAGGAGGTTCGTGAAGTATATTTGTTAAAGTGTGAGGTGTGCGCGGGGCTGGCACGCCTTTTAGCGAAACGTATGACCATATTTGGTCCGAAAAAGGATATCTATGAATGGGGGAGGTGCTAGGGACGACGTCTTTTAAAAAGACGATGCGCCCTGCTCTGGGGCATTCTGAAACCAATCGTTACGCGAATAACTTCTTGATTGTAAAATAGTAATAAAAATACTGAGTTAATAATTTATAATGTTACTGTAAAATAGTGGAATAATACAGTGATTAAATACTCGTACTTACTGTAAAGAAATAGTGATTAAATACGCTGTTATCATTTATCTGACTTAAGTTTTACTTACTTACCCTTCTATCTCTTATACACGTAAATGACCGCGCTGGTTACAATTATCACAGTTGTAATTGACAAAACGACAACGGTTAGCCGGATGGCCCTTGCCGCACCGCCAGCATCCCGTGCCCCGGGCTCCGCCCCCTGCGCCTCGCGCGCTCGCGCCCGCGGCCGAGCCGCGCGCCCGCTGCCGCGCGCCGCCGCCGCCGCCGCCGCCGCCGCCGCCGCCGCGCGGCGCCAGGTCACGCGCCGCGTGCAGGCCCTCGCCGTTGCCGGCGCCGATGCTCCCCGCCGCGCTCGATCCGACACCGCCGCTCGTCTCGGCGTGTCGGTCCGCCGCTTCCAGAGCCAGAGCTAGCTCCACCGCTCTCTTGTAGTCTATAGATTTTTCCGCGAAGATACGAGATCGCATAACCTCGCTAGTGAGGCCCGACACGAACTGGTCTCTGAGGTCTTCTTCGAGTCGCGGGCCAAAGTTGCAGGTGACCGCGAGATGTTTAAGGGCTTGGAGATAATCCGATAAAGACTCCCCTGATCGCTGTCTTCTTTGCCGAAAAATATGCCTTTCGGCTATCTCCGAACGCTGTGGCTCGAGGTGGGCCGTTACGAGCTCCACTAATTGATCGTAAGTCTTATCTTCCGGGTTGGCCGGCGCACACAAATCACACATTAAACTGTAGGTTGCGTCGCCTACCACCGTAATCAACATCGACACTTTAAGTTCTGGCTTAATTTCGTTTAAAAGAATGAATTGGTTGACGCGTCGTACGTAAGCCGGCCATTGTTTTGAGGTTATGTCAAACGGTTCAATTTTGCCGATCGGCATTGTAATAACTCGATTTTATTCAATAAAAACACACACTCGCGACCCTTCGCGTAAAATATACACTATTTATTGCGAAATACGCGCAGGTTGTAACTTTAAAACAATATTAATAGCAACTCGTCGCCAGTGCTAAGTCAATGAAACGCCGGTCGGAAGCTAACTGATTTATTGCGTTTCGTTACACCAACTATCGACAATACCTTGCAAAAGCGAACACGGATAATAAATTATTTTAATTCACTAATTTATAATGTTTTACATTCCAAATGAAATTTCATGTTATTAACTAAAACCCTAACAACCTTTCCGTTTTTAATTAAATCTTGTTCACAACATGACACTCGTTATTCACACGGTTGGACAGACCTCTGCTTACTTTGCATAAATAAGGGTGCACCTCAAAATTAAAACCAGCCGCCCCGCAATCTCTACTGTTGCGATGTCACGTCGCATGGGAGGCGGTAGCTCATGTTATCAGTGGGTTGTGGACAGAAGCTTATGTGGGTTGACTTGTGCAAACAAACTTTGAGAGTTAGTTGGTTCTGTAACTCACCTACAAGGTGAACTATGAAATTCTACTGTTACCAAGTAACGATACAATGTTGACATATTGTTTATAGGATACCTATGTAGTAAGCAAAAGTGTAGAAAGATAGGTTATTGAAACCGGTCATAAGTGAAGATGGCAGACAATGAGTAAGCGCTTAGAATCTTTTGAAATGTGGTTGTATAGAAGAATTGGGAAGATATTGTGGACGGATAGAGTCCTCAATGAGAGAGTTTTGCGAATGGCGCAAAAGTGGAAATCTTATTTACTGTTAAAAAGTATAAGCTACAGTATCTTGCACATTAATGCGAAATGATAAATACGATTTGCTCCAATTGATATGGAAGGTAAGATCCAGGACAAACAATCACCTGGAAGGAGACGCACCTTGTGGCTCAAAAATCTATAGACTTGATTCAATCTGAGCACGAGGTCCCTTTTCCGCGCAGCTGTGTCCAAAGTTCGAAAAGCCTTAATGATAACCGACCTCCAGTCAGTCGAAGTCACGAACCCGTCAGTACAACCTTACTGGACTTTTCTCTGAAAATTGCAGTTCGCTCGCGACTTTTTCTGCGTGTATTTTTTTGCAATTAAATATACTATTTGTTACTCAGTGAAAAGGTAGCAATCTAGAGTTGAATGAATTTTAAATATTGGTCCAAAAGTTTTTGAGTCTATTCATTATAAACAAACAAATTTTTGCTGTTTATATTATTAGAGTAGATTTTAAAAACTCGGTTGAATCTAGATAATTAATGTGAGATATATTTAAGTATAGTTAAATATTTTTACTAGCCACTTTAATTATCACAATTCAAAGTCAATGTTGGCTCACGCACGTGAGTAATATATTCGGCAATGATGCAAACTTTACACTTCTGTTGCATATAAACGGATAAATGGCACGTCTGAATTGTAAATTATTAGAAATATCTTATTTCTGTATTTTAGCTTATTCACAAACATACATAGACTGCTAAAATCCATAACCCTTCCTTTTGATATCGCCGTAGTCAGCTAAAAATTACATAATATTGATATCTAATGCACGTAAGTATTTTTTACACAAATTCCTTATATGAAAACTAGCTTCCGCTCCCGACTTCGTCCGCGAGGACATTTGAGAAAATCCTTAGGGGCTTAGCAGGTCCTGCCTCACTAAGCGCGAGGCAGAACGTTTGCCACGTGAGGCGGGCCTCGCACGAGGCTGCTAGCTTGGTGAGGATCCGCCTAATCACGTAAAAACGGCTAAACGGATTTTGATAAAATTAAAACATAAAATACTTTTTATCCTGGTAGGTCCCCTAAGGTTTTTCCGAATGTCCACGCAGATGAAGTCGCGGGCCGAAGCTAGTTTGACATATTTATCATATGACAGCCACTGTTTATTTATCCCATTTTAGCTCTAAGCGGTTGATTTTCGAAAAAGTACGAAATATGTGTTTGCTTATTTGTTTTAATTTCCAACCATAAGCCTAAATAATAAATTTAATGAAGGACCTTCCAGATACAACATTTCTTCCCCCCTTTTGGCCGAAGGGGTCTTCGGGGGTGGAATTGTCAAAAACGCTGACACATGTAAATATTATTTTTCAATTGTCAGCCTAAATACAAAAGTTGAAAAGCCTAACTTCAAAAGACGGAGTTTCAAACAAACATTCATCCCCTACTTTCCCCCTTAGGTGTGGAATTTCCAAAAATCCTTTCGTAATGGATGCCTACGCTGTATAAGGTATCTATGTGCAAAATTTCAAGTCTCTGGGTTTAGCGGTTCGGGCTGTACGTTGACATCTCAGTCAGTCAGGACTTTGAATTTTATTTCATTTATATGTTTATAGGACTTTGACAAGTCGTATAAAATAGGACTATTAAATACCGTAACAATGTATTATTCTACTTCCGAAGCTGTCCGTACATTGAAAACTATTAAAAATATAATCTTACGTTATTTTTTTATTAATTATTTTTATTTTATTACGAAAACAAACTGCCTCAATTTAGTTTACCCAATATTATAAACTATAAAATACTAGGGATTCAATATTAGAAGGTAAGTACCATCACAGCAACTTCTAATAGAGTAACTCGAACAATATCCCGGTGCCGTCCGCTGTGGTCTGGCGCGGAGCCAACGCCACGTACCTTCAATTATTAAACTCTCGCCGTGTCATTTTCTCCTTGAAATATTAAAGGCACTGCTGTTAAAGTATTACGAACGATTTTAGAATTATTACTTAGTCCTGAAATAAATATGCTTAACAGAATATTTTAGTTGATTCCAAAATCCCTACTAAGGAATTCCAACCAGACTGTTACTTTTTTCACGAATAGCATCAGTAGATTTCTGGTTAAACTTCTTCTTCTTCGTCGTTTCACTCTTCAAAGAGCCGTCGTGTTCGTCACATCTGGCGTAGTGGCAAGCTTCACAATCCATCGTCATTCATCCCTCACTGCAGCCTCTTGTACATTCATGAAATCCATTAAGTGCACTTTTGACGTGATCAGTTCAACGCTTAACAATAATGCTTTTAATAATAATGTATATAACATTAGCAATATTGTTACTATGGGTATTTTTAATAAACTTATATGATGTTTTGATGTGTCCGATGGACCCGGTAACGAGTATGCATGTTACAAATTAGGATGCGAGTCCATGGGTTACACATAGGCACTTGAAATAATCAACTCTTCGCTTGGTCATAAAAAATAAACATTGAACCAGTTATTTCTTAGTGGGCAATTGGAATAGGCTAACATTTTTAATGTAAGTAATTAGCTTCTTACATTAACTGATTACGTTTAGACCCGGTTCAACCACCAAATTTCTACCCTCGTCCAGGTAAGCCGACGAAGTTTCGGCTTATTTTAGAATGTTTTGTTAAAATAAAATACAGAATCTTACTTTTAAATTTTGTTATTTCCTCTCCCAGCCTTTAAACTATTTTTACTCTATTGCGGTGAAGTCAAAAGGAAGGGTTATGTATAATTCTAGTAGTCTACTAGCTGTGCCCGCGACTTTGTTCGCGTGTTATGATGTGATATAGCCTTCTTCGATAAATGGACTGTCCAACACAAGAAGAATTTTTCAATTTGAATCAGTAGTTCCTGAGATTAGCGCATTCAAACTAACAAACTCTTGAGATTAATAATATTAGTATAGATTATGTATGTTTGTATTTACTTATGTTCCGTAAGCGCCTAAAATATTCATCCGATTGTGGTGAATAAGGTGTCAATCGATTCATTATATGGTCCTGGTAACAAAGGCTACATTTTAACCCACTTTAACAATAGGAGGACTAGATTTCATCTTTTAAACTCCAAAGTCAATAAATTTCATTCCTTTCTGTTTTTCCGTAGTTCGCTTACAGTTTATTTTTAATTTTTGCTTGTACTAAATAGTTAACCTACTAACAAAAGTTATGAACTACAAAGCGTTGATTATGGCACTTCGGCCAGGAAGTCGTAATTTCCAGTCGGTAATCCTTTTAATGCATTTAGCTTCGCTGATTGAAGAGTCTCGTCAAGTATCTTTACGTTAAATAAGTGTACCGGCACATTTTCCTCTAAAGAACCGGTTTGTCAAGGTCGATCTTGTTGGCAAATTGAATCGGATTGTGCGATGATGAGTTCTACTTATCCTTTATCTTTATCATAATAAACTATAAAAGCTAAATTACATCTATAAAACAGCTAATTACAACATAAATGATCCAATTGCGTGGGAGTAAATACTGCCCAAAATATATGCATGCGGCACTGTAATTTACGCATATCGATATATACAATTTTGTTGACCGGTTATGAAGTCTTGAAATCATTACCAACTTGTGAGCTTTCGCTGTTTTTTCATCGTCTCACCATTTCAAATTGTTATTCTTTTCATCGTCTCACCATTTCAAATTGTTATTCTTTTCATCGTCTCACCATTTCAAATTGTTATTCTTTTCATCGTCTCACCATTTCAAATTGTTATTCAGGAAAAATCAGTATTTATGTTACCAAAAGGATGGTAGGCCTATTACTTAGCAATGTCTTATTTTATGAAACAACTTTTTGATTTTGTTTTTTTATTTTATTTTCTTGCTCGAAAAACTGACTTTGTACAATATAACAAAATCAGCTTTCGACGTGGTTGTTCCACTAGGAGCTACTGACAATTTATCATCACACGCTACATTACATTCAATACAAGCCAGGTTAAGGTCCATTTGACTATTTCTATGTCACAGGGATAAGACAAAATTAGAGAATTGACCACTTAAGGATAAAATCACGAAGTATGTTATAATAAAAACACAATCCATAATCGGCTCTATCGATACTAGTGTGAATATTCGAATGGAGATAATTTATTATTGGTAGGATGAGGGCTTAGGTGGCTACTGGACTATAAAAATCTCGACCTCCGGCCCAGTTGCCTATTGCCTAAAAATGGTAGTGGTCAGGTCGGCCACTGGGTAGGTTAGGGTTATTTTTTTTATGACCAGGCGGAGTGCACCTTTCTACTCTGCCATGTAGGTTGCATAAAACACTAGAATCTCCCAAAAACAGTTCACTCCGCCTGGTCATAAAAAAAATAGCCCTAACTTACCCAGTGGCCGACCTTACCACTACCATTTTTAGGCAATAGGCAACTCAGCCGGAAGTCGGGATTTTATGGCCCAGTAGCCACCTATACCAGGATAAGGTTATTTTTTATGAACAAGCGGAGTGGATTCGTACTAACTAACAGATTCGATAAACCGTACTAAACTCATTAGGTCTTACGAAAATCTGCTTTCTCAACTCAAATCAATATTCCTTACGGGCTAAAACAAAAAGTATTTTACAGTAATATATTTTCTTTCTATTCTGAAGTTTTCGTGAGAGTTGAATATTATCTACCAATTAAATGGAATGTTTACAATCTTAAACAATCGCATCAAGCAGAAGCATAACTAATCAATTGGTTCCGGATGTTTTATTTAATTTTATTCACTCGTTACGCTCGCGTCCAATGTCAAGTAATTAATTTAAAGTAATGTTGCGTTTGCACAATCCTGCGATTAGAATGCGAGTCGTGGGGCGTGTAGGCACGTATCAGAGATACTAATACGCAAATCCTAATTTGCGTTTCTACGCAGACTTCAAGTGGGTTCATGAAAAGGAAATTTGTTGAATATTTCCTAAAGACTAAAAAGCTGCGTCCGCACTTTTACTTTATGATAAAACTTTTCTTAAACCTTTTTTGACGTGACAACGTCTTATAATTCGATAGAGCCGGCTGCACGCACGAAAAAACATGACGCATGCGGCGTTACCTCGCTCTGAGGCGTTCCATGTAAGGCCAGCAAAACAAATGAAATTAAATTTTTCTTTTGAAAAATGCTACCATTCCATCAGTATTTTCTTAAGACGTTGTCACGTTCAACTATCGTCAGTAAACCGACTTTACAGACAACCATTTTTTTTTTTAAATTATGAATATAAAATTGTTGCTTCACATAAAATAACTTCAGTACGGATGGAGCTTTGTAACTTCTATTCAGTTTTAGGACTACAGACAATGGTATAGTATTTATACCAGAGGCATTTTACGGTCGATTTTAAATCTATTAATATATCGAAAAATAATAGTACCTATATGGTAAGTTTGAAAGAAAAAATATTAAAATTAATAATATTTTGCATCATAACATGGCATATTATGATCAAACACGAGCGTCAACGAGAATTTACATAGGTAACTATTTTCCTCATATTTGTTGCTTAGATCAGTCGGCTATCTATTTTTACTTGTGATTTATATTGATATTGTGTCCGACATTATAAAACATATTTTTCATTTCATTATCAAGCCCAAGTAAAAAATGAATAACGATTGAATTTATATTTATTGTAAGTCAATTTGCCACAGCAATACAATATACGGATACAAGCAAGTGTAAACGAGGCGTAAGATATTTCTTTGAAGAATAAAAATTCCTTACGCGTATTTTGCACTAAATTTATATATCTTACAACGCTTTGTCACATATATGAAGATCCTTAAACATTTATATCAGGTAAAGTAAGCCTATACTTTGTCCATAAGTTATTTTTTCCCAAAATTACTTGACTAGTACCGGGAGTTGATGTACTACTTCTGTCTGATTTGATTATAGATCAGCAGAAATGTAAATCAAGCTCTTAACGACTTTATTATGAATGTGAATATACTGGCTGACTGATAATATTGGTGTGATCACGAGTTGGATACGTAGGAAGATTTTTATTTGTGGTAGGTAATGCATATTTTAAGTTGACCTTGCTGGAATAATTAAAGTTTTTTTTCCATTAGTGCCATCTAAATGTAAAAATAGCCAACTTATAACTCGATACAGAGTTTCTGTTTGCCGACGAAAGTTCGCTGAAAAGTCGGTAGTTGATTTTACAAATACCAATTACAAATACTCGCTAACATTTGGTTCTAAAAACAACCTTAACCTACCAATAATTACTAGGTAGGTAGGTATTAATAATCATTAGGTGGAATAATTTTATTTTTGCGTTTACAAACGCGTAAATATTAATACTAGAAAAATGCACTGAAAAAGCGGAAGATGCGGGTTCGAGTCCCGCCTGAGACAAGTCGATTTTTTTCAGTGCATTTTTCTAATCATTAGTTGGTAGTCACATATGTGGGGTCATCTGGGTAGGTACCACCGCCTTTCTTATTTATGCCGTGAAGCAGTTCGCTGTGTCTCAGATTGAAGAGGTAGATATATCCAGTGTAATTACTGAGCATGGGAGGCATATCATCTTAGTCCCCAGCGTGACAACGCACTTAAGCACGTTAAGTGATTGACCCTTAATATTCCAAGTGTCTTTAGGCGACGGTAACCATTGCACTTAACACCAGGTGGAGCGCAAGCTTGTACATACAGGCCTACCACCTGGTGATCATGGTTCGTGAGGCAAGGCGGTCTTGGAATGGACGCCCTGGGGCGAGAAACGGCCTAGAGGAAGACCACAGATGCGATAGAAGTATGACGTTAAGACTCAAGAAAACTGCAGGAATGAATTGGATGGAAGTAGCGCAGGAGCGAACAAGATGGCGTATTCTGTAGGAAGCCACACCAAAGTGGTCGATAACGGCTGAGAAGAGAAATACGAAGAGATCCCCTCAATAGTGTAGGTTTCTTTATGAAGCTTGCATCCACTTAATCAGCACTTATAAGTCAGTTATAAGACTAAGAACTTCCCTATTAAGTTTAAAAAAAGATCTTTTGATTCTAATATCGGTAATAACATCACAAGTGATACCTTTCCATTCAAACAAGGAGGCCTTATGTTTGTTTTTGCCATTTTAGTAGGCAACAAAAACCTACATGCATGACATCACGTTGATAAATATTTATTCTCCATAGTTGTCATTCTAGGTACGTAGGGCATTTTTTTAAAGTTCCATAGTTATGTAGAATGCGAAAACGATGATTCAATTGTGTGAGACGTGCGTTCACTAACGGCCACATTCACTTCAGTATTTTTTACCCGATTACGGCGAAGCAAAAAGGAAAGGTCATGATTTTAGCGCACTATCTGTGTACATATGTATGTGTGCATGTATTTACATATGTTCCACCGTAGCGCCTAAACTATTCACCTGATTTTGATGAATGAGGTATCATTCCAATCATTTTTATAGTTCAGGCAAGATAGACTTAATTTTAACCGAAATTAATAATAGGTAGAGTCGATTTTACCTTGCAAACCCCGATTTTAACCAATTTCATTCCATTCTTTTTTCCGTAGTCGAGTTACAGTGTTTAACACTATTTGCCTGTTTATCTAGTTTATTTAGGTGCTTTTGTCGCGAAGTGTCTGTCAGTCCCATCGAAATTTAATCTTTGTACATATAGCTTTGTACGGTCTTAATAATCGCACATTTTGTAAGATCATCAAATAATTAACTTAATATAAATTACGTGTCACGTTGTTTGTCCGCGATGGACTCCTAAACTACTTAACCGATTTTAATCAAATTTTTACACCGTGTGCAGTTTGATCCAACTTGAGAGATAGGATAGTTATTATCTTGATAAGTACTCAATTTTTTTTACTGCAGATACAATGTAATCGGTCAGTAGTATGAAATTACCACAGCAACGCGAGGCCGGGACAGCTAGTTCTATAATAATTTTATATTTAATTATTTGAGCCAATGCGCATTCGATCGCCTCGGCGTACACTCGTTAGGATAAATCATTGTCAAATCAAGAGCAATAAATAGTTTGTTATATCAGGACTTTATCATTGCCATCACTAAAGTTGTACAGCAGCAGTCGTACATCATTATGGTCCTTCGAGCTATTTGATCTAGCGCGCGGTAATCTAGGTTTTTGTGTGTTAATGATGGGACACTATATACACTATTTTTACGCAGCAATAGTTGCTTCCACTCATACATTTATAAATACTTATGTCTATAGATTGACAATGAACGACGGACGAAACCAAAAAATGTGTGATTATAATGCGCATCTGTGCACGAAAAATAGTACTACAGTCTGACAGTTGCTGTCTTTTCCACGTGACTGACAGGGCGACTTAAGCGGCCTGCGTGTTCCGGAAATGATGTCGTCTATCTATCTCGCTCTATTATACGTGTTAGTATGCTCTTTCTCTTTCGCATTGCCGAACTACACTCCAGGGTATTCCACTCCATAGGTGTCTAATACTTCTTTGATAGAGTAATAGTCGTTGCCTAGGAAGGTTGGTGGCACACACGGCAGGTCATAGAAATTTTATGCAGTGTTGTCGAAAACCAGATATACTGTACCGACCCCAAATAAAAAGGGAGCAGGGTATCAGGAAGATTTTTTTTTTCTTATTGCTGCACATTTGAAAAAACAATGGGTTTCAAAGATCACCGGCCTCAAACTGATATTATATAGCGGGGGTATTAATTATCAAAAATTCGTATATTATATGGGACTGGAAATATACATTGTACATACTATATTTTAGGCAAATGTTGAACTTTGGAACAAATTGTTCTAAGTCTAGTTTGGGATTAGAAAATGCAGTTTGGAGTCAGTCTTGATGAACTTTGAGGAATATTTTACGTTCCGAGCGGACTCGAAAACTCTCCAACTACCAGGCACGCCGGGTACGCTAGAGAAATTTTCTAAGTCGCTAAGACATGAATATTTCCCTCAAAGTCCAGATCTGAGGCCTTAGTACGAGTTTGTTAGTTTTCGAGCTCGATCAAACGTATCGTCTCTTTTCATACATTGCCCACTAGCGCCCCTAGCGTAAACTATCAGAAACAGTGGGCAAGGTATGAAGAAAGACGATACGTTTGATCGAGCTCGAAAACTATCAAAACTCATACTAAGGCCTCGGGTCAGGTCGGTTCGGTCGTGAGATTGGTGAAATGCTCTAAGGCCTGAGCACGCTCGAAAACTCTTTAAACTTTGACTTTTGTAACACAAAAGTCACATGTCAATCTGTGACTTTTTTGTTACATTGTTAAAATTTCACTCTCATCATTTATTCATAACGCGCCTAAAGAAGTATAATTCCAACATTTTTATTTGTTAAATATTTCAAATTTATTTAAAACCAAGTACTCGTCCTTGTATTAACACAATGAAAGTTAGTAATAAAATTCATAGAAGATGAAAATTATTTTAACGTTAAATTTTTTAATTAATTAAAATAACGTGAACCGTTACGGCTGCTACCTTTAGTTCAATATCAAGTTACATTTTATGTGTAAAACCAATATTAAGAATAATATGGCTAATGTTGGTTTAGCTTTATGTGGTTATTTCCTAGAGTCTGAAATAGGGATACTAATTAGTCACACAAATAGTGTACGGAGGAACGAATAAGGAGATTGTGTGTGTCTTCAAATTAGCAGTAACAGCGCTGCTTTGTAAATCCCTATAAATATAAACCACTTTTAAAAAATAGTAAACTTAATTTCAAAAAATAAAAAATAAAATATTATTATAATGTAAGTTAGGTCTGCAGCCGTTCATAGATCGACACTGATAGTTAGGTACGTTTAAAATTTAAACACTGCCCGAAATAACTATTCTACGCAGACGAAGTAGCAGGCAAAAGCTAGTTGTATATATGATTGCATGGGCCTGTGAAGTTTATTTGACGGTCTTTTATGTTTAAATAATAACATATGTTTTGTATTAAAATGTTATGGGCATCAGTTTTCATTTAGTTAATTTCTTTTAAAACACATACAAAATTATACTTCTAAATATTAAATTTTTACAATGTATAACATTAAAAAATATTATTATTATTCCCTTTATTTCTTTAAAACACATACAAAATTATACTTCTAAATATAATTTTTTTACAATGTATAACATAAAAAATATAACATTTAAAAATATAAAAATGCAGTTCCCCATCGGTAGCAAGATCAGGGTCCCGGCTACCGGCGGTCAAGGATCCAGAGACAGGAACTTCCTCACTATACGGGCCGTGTCCAGAAGTACTGCCTTCTGCATCCAACCACCTAACGCGATCCTCTTAAGGTGTTAATCGAGGCTCTTGGCTATCAGTCCATGTGCAATTATGACTATCGGAACAATTATTATTATTATTATGGCACCATTGAAATAGGAAAGTTACGTAGTTCTAGTAAGTACTTAAATTTCAATGTATAACATTTCAATTGGAATGCTATATTTATAACAAACCTCTTTTTTGCCAAAACATCATTATTATAATTTACATTTCATTAATTCATTTAGTTTTTTCTTTACGTATCTATTTGTACACGAAATATGCAACGCAACATATTACTGTATGACATAATGAAGCCCTTTTTGACAAGTTTGCATTTAATTTTAGAACAATGAACTGTCCGTGGCCAGTTTCTCGACCGGTTTTGGTCGAGCTCAGTCCACCTCACTTCGCATCCATATTAACCATGTTATTCGTGGAGTAAACGCAAAAATTGGGACTTTGCAGATACTTTTTTACTGTCTGGCAACCCTCCTTGAAATACAAAACATGATGTGTGACAGTAGATAGAAGATATAGATATATAATTATTGAGTTTCTCCCGAGTTCTTGTTGTAAAAACACGTGTTGATGACTCCATTTTTAACCTCAATCAACCGTACAATTTTTGTTACTTTAGTTACAATTTCACTTGACATTGGCAAAATGCGCACGCTTTGCGACGCGTCGCCATTAATTAAGAATAGAATAGAACAGAATATAATTACTGACGTATATCTATGATAGTAGTGAACTACCGGGATTGAATCTTGGTAAGAACAAAAAATGTTTGTACGATTAACGCGAACATGTTTTGTTCGCTGGTTATGGTCGATAGAGAAAGTTGCTAATCAGTTATTTAGTATCCGTAACACAAGTCTTTTTATTTAGCCCAAATTAAGTCTGTAATAACTTTATTATTTTTACAAATACAAATATTTTATTGTTGTATCACAATTAACTATGAAACAGATTGCGTCCGTATTGGATCTTACTTCTACGTCTCATCTGCTGCCTGACAGGAGTAATCCTTGTGCTAGTTCCTACACCAGAGTCTTGATGTCCAAGCTTACACATATAACATCCTCTCCATGGTCCAAATTGGATGTTTCTATGTTTAGTCTTATAGTCTATTCACACACATCAGGGTCGTGCCCGGGAATTTGTCGGGTGGAAACTCGGGCTATGAAGCTCCGTTGCCGGTCCGGACACTGACGTCTTTGAAGGAGTTCATATTATGAAAAGTACGCAAAGACATTTTTGACAACCACTGGCGGAACATGTCCCGTCCACGTCCTGGGCACAGCATCGATGTGTGTGGATCGAGCTTTAGGTCAGTTCACCTGGTAAGTTACCACCATTTTAGCAAAGTCTATTTCGCCGTTCCAATAGTGCTAGCAGCTGCTGCTGTCAAAAGATAGAAGACGTAAACAAGTCACATCAGAGGCAACAAATGGGGACTTGTAAAACTCTGATACGAGGCTGACCTATCACAGGTTGAGCACCCCAAGAAGAAGAAGCATTATTGTGTTCCGGTACCAATTGAAGTCACGGACTGTCTTACAGATTAAGGTACCTGGAAATCGAGCAATCCTATTCGTTCGCCACGTGATGCTGGCAGAGTAGAATAACGTCATCCCATATCCTCCAATGGGTGTCGTAGACGGCGACTAATGGTTCAGCAAAGCGGTATTGATCACCTTATACTCCGTCCACGAATCCGCATTGGGCAAGCGTGGTGGACTACTGCCTAAACCTTCTTCGACGACAAGGGTCCTCGGGGATCATTGGAGGATATGAGGTGATGTTTTTCTAATCTGCTGGCATCATCTCTCTCAAATCAAAAATAAATATTAGGTTGTCATTTAAATAAACAAGCCTTTCTTTTTAATATAAAAACCTTCGGGGTTCCTAATTCACTTTTCACAGCTGAACCTGACATACACAAACCCGAGTTTCCCTTAATGTAATGAATAAATGAATACCAATTTGGATATGTAGGTCCTTTAGTTATTTCAAACTAGAAATCCGTAGTCTAAACACGTTATTACTAATATTATGATACCGATTCGACCTTCCGACGACGGTTTGTAAAGTCGAATTTACTTATAAAAAGAGCATAGAATTTCTTATATAAGAAATAAGCCTGAAAGTTAAAGAAAACGTAAGTATTTTCGATACTACCGTTTTTTTCTTGAGGTGCTTAGAGGTTACCAGTCCGCCTGTAACTTATTTGTAAATCTGTAATATAATCTTACCCAATTAAAATAATAGTTATTCGATCTACCTATTCAGTTTTATGAATACCTTGGGTGGTCGGGCTCCATGAGCGCATAGAAATGCGTGTCTTTTCCAACGGATGCAGTTCGCAGTTCCTGTTAGTGAATGCCGGTGTTCGCCAGGGAACAATAATTACAAAATGTAATTACTTACAAAATGTTTATTTAGGAGTAATTGTTACATCAAATTTTTATAAGAAATAAAATGTCACTCACACCGCAATAAAAAGAAGAAATACAATTTTCACAAATAAATTTATATTATTATTTAATTTCTCATTTGGTTGTTCTATATTTCATTCATGTCATTATATTGTCCGGACTTTTAAAAATCAATCTTTAAAAATATAAAAATGTCATCATAAATTTTGTCAATAAAATTTACTCCTATACTTCAATAAGAGGAAGGGAAGACAGTTGGCCATATAGCAGTGCTATTAATAATTTTTATAGGGTCAGCAAGTCTTCGTCGAATCCTTGGACTTTATTACGATAACCGCTTCAGTCAGACTATGTTTTTGTTTATGTAAAGTTTTACGCAATGACTTAAAGTTATTATTTAATGGCTGTTTTCTTATTTTAAATTGGAAATCCATACAGGCGGCTGGCTGTAAAATGTAATGCCAAAATCTAAAGCATATTATATTGAAAAGACACAGAACCGACCTCGAATAAAATGGGAGCAGGGTTTGAGAAAGAAAAAATTCAGATTTTCTCCGATTTCTTCTCTGTATATCTCTTTTATTACTTTTCAATGCTTTTACCACTCAAACGATTGAAATGAGGGTTTTATTCCAGAAATCATACCGCGAGGATAAAAAGGCGTGGAAGTTTGTATTATTGATTCCCTATACATTATTATAATTGTAATTGTAATTATAATAATGTATATTAGAAATTATATTAATTAGAAATTATTATAATTTCTCAAATAAGGTATCATCTAGCCACTGGTATACAGTGTCGTGTTATAGTTCAGTTATCGTGCTCTGATGTAGCCTAGGACTTTTCTTATAGGATATAATCTATCTTTCCATTTTTTATCAAGTCCGTTCAGTGTTTTAGGCATGAAAAAGTAACAGAAAAGGTTACTTTTGCATTCATATTATTAGTATGAATTAACCAGATTCTTTCTTGAGTAATGTGTCCCACTGGTATTAGATTCCAAGTCCCGAGTTCAGTGCAAAGGTTGTTACGGTTAGCCACAGAAATAAGGTTACACTTTAGTACTTAGTCATAATAATGTGTTTCCTGCCCTGATGAATTTATTTGGAATTAATGATTTTGGCATAGTTTTATGAGAGTCGCCTATGTGACCCCAACTCTCCTTGAATGCTATTATGAAGGATTCAGAATTTCCCTCATCATCATCATTTCAGCCGAGAGACGCCTACTGCTGGACATATGCCTCCCCCAATAATCTCCAAACCGGTCGGTCTGCGCTGCCAACATCCAGCGGCTTCCCGCGAACTTTACCAGGTCGTCAGTCCACCTAAGAACGCTGCGGTTCCCGAATCTTCCTCTTTAGTATACTTATTATTATTATACTTATTATATTATTATTATACTATTATTATATTATACTTATTATTCCGTAGATGTACTACGGAATAATAAGTATCCATACATAAATAGTAGTGGCAATTATTACTGTTCAAGCGCTGAAGTTGTTATGACATGCTAATAAAATATTAATCAACTTCCCCGGCCGTCTAATTGATAATGTCATCTTCTCTGATGATCCTACCACGGTACTACGTAACGGGGAGAATGACACAAATTGATATAGTCCACAGGTAGAACAATCACAAGGCTTTTTCCATGGTTTCTGCTGAGATAATTTTGAGTGTGACATCTGTCCTCATTGATGGCTTTTGCTTGTTTGTTTACTGAAGGATTGTTCATTTATGGTTAACTAGGTAGTAGACCCATATGGAGGGTCGTCTGGGTGGGTAGGTACCACCGCCTTTCTTATTTTTGTCGTGAAGCAGTGCGTTGTGTGAAAATGAAGGGAAAAGTAGCCAGTGTAATTACTGGGCATGGAAGGCATATCATCATAGTCCACAGGATGGCAACGCACTTACCCCCTTAATATTGCAATAATTGTCTATAGGCGACGGTAATCATTCAACACCAGGTGGGCCGCAAGGTTTGTTTACCATCTCATGTATAAAAAAAATGGGTTTGTTACCCCTTTTAAGAGGCTGGCAACCTGTCAGTTTGGAGGCACTGCATGGCCTGTAAATATTAGCTAATGTTCTGCTCAACCCCTCTTGGGACTATGAGTGTGATCGTATGTAGGTATGTTTACTTTGGTTGATGTTGTACAACAAAAGAAAATTATTTTCTTTTCCATTCTATGTATGTTGTTTTAAACCCGGCATGAGCCCGGCTAACTTATCCCTTTTTTTGCTGTCGGGGAGGTCAAATGCATTTATGCATCGTCCCTGCGGGATGGTGCCAACCGCATGGGATATGTGGGACTCGAGGTAAAGGCGTTTCTCCCATAGCCACTAAACATCATCCCCGGCCTGACCTCCAGTGCGCTATTACGGGACGGCTCGGGATCTGCGCACGTGGGCGCAACTACACCGAGACCGTCCCAACGCTGCTCGTCTAGGCACTCCTTGTGCACCAATTGGTCGCCAGCAGCCCACAGGGGCTACCGACTAACACCAGCCCCTGTGGGCCGCTGGCCGATGCCGGCCTTATAGGCCGCGTCCTCACCGACGGCTGCTCGACCTGGCGCGTTCTCCTGACGAGGACACCGGGAGCAGACATCGGACCGCACTCGGGGGACTTCGGGCGCGGTCGTGGCCCTGAAAAGGGCTGTCCGGAACACCACGTTACCAGGGTCCGCCACGAGGAGGCTTCCGGACGTGAACCCCCGGCTAACTTATCCTAGTTTATCGCCATAAGAATAGTGTTAAAAGCTTCGTTGCATTCCGATGATTATATAGGGATAATATAGCCACTACATCAGTGGTTAACATCAAGCCGTTGAAGTTTAATAACTTCGGTCTCATCATTACATAACATCGGTTGAGAAGGTCATGAGAGATAAAGAAATATTGCTGATTGAGAAATTTGAATGGAACACCCAGACATGTTGTTTTATTTGAAGATCTATTTAGCTTTAAGTGTTTGTTGCTCTTAGCTTGTGTATTGTTTTAAACTTACGTTGTCACTAACATAAAAAAGTCATTAAACGGCTTGTCCGTGACCATGGCCCATGCATTTGCGCCGAAATATCGAAATAATAACAAAAATAAAGTGCGTGGTATAAATCCCTGTTTCTCACATTTATATAGCTTGTGTGCATACTGTATTTTGACGTACTGGTGTAAATAATTATTGATAAATCAATAAATAAATATTTGAACATATTTTTGACAAAACAGTACATTATATACAAACTTTATTCTTTTGGGAATAAAGTTTTGAGTTTAGGCTTATAACGCTTACCCCAAATACGAATCTGAACAGAACACGCAAATTATTTGTGATAACAGTTCTAACAAATATGAAGCGTGTTTAAAATTTTCCGATGATAATTTTATTTACGCTGCGGTATCCGCAACAATGTCTTGCTAGCTATTGCCAACAGTGTGGGCTAGATAGATACCACGGTACACTCGTCAAACACTTGTGCCAAATGATATTACATGCATTATGAAGTATCTACATAAGCGATAAGTCTTCATTGAAATATTTGAAGGTATAAATTGAATGTTATTTCTAAATTTGGAAAATCTCGAAAAATCTCGCTATAATATTTGAAACATTCCAATTTATGTCAAATGGTTTAAAAAGTAAGAGCGAATTAGTCGTGTTTTTACATACCTGTGTAGCTCAGACCCCACTTTTTGTGTCACATTTATATTATAATTAATGATTTTAAAATGCTCAGTTATCCGAAATATTTACCTAGTATTTTACAATGAAGGCGATAGTTAATAAGTAGCTCTATAGAGTTTAAATATCTGTAGATACCTTACCGTCCGGCGAAGTTTGTAAAAGCCAACACACTGTTGAAATGTTTGTTTACATTGCCAAACTGATTGCATCGACGTTCCGCTTATGAAAACACGCACGCATTTCTTAATTAAACTACACGGTCAACGATAAAATATACATGTCTATAAAAGCAACTTTTGCACGGCAGCGTAACATTTTTATGGTGCATAAACATTTAACGTCTCACAAAGACCCACCTCTTTTGTTCCAGCCATCCACGTCCCGAGCACATCTGCATTCATTCGTACCGATCCAGCATTAAAACGGATATCGCATAAAACATAGGCTTTAAATAGAAAAATATTTATTAAAATACTGATTTTATAATTACAACTTAAGATTAGTATATCACTTTAATTCAGGACTTCGTTTCCGTGGGGTATGACGTTGTCTTTCTCTGTCACGTCTCCGGCGGGCGTCGTTGGTTCCTTGGTGTCTTCGACGGGGTGAGTGGGATTCACGTCTTCCTTGCTAAAAGGAGTCTCGCTCTGAGTAATAGGAACCTCTCTGTCTTCTTCTTTCTTGTCGGTTGGCCCAGTGATAGGCGCGTTAACTATCAAGTATCCATCGCTGCTGAGTTCCGCAGTCACATCAGCTGCACTGGAGTTGGCAGGCAGCGAGTAAGTATGGAAGAACTGGCTTGCGAAAATGTCATGGTCATCCTGTTTCGCCTCATGAGACCCTTGCACGAAGATAAAGTCTCCTTTCACCTTCACCTTGAGGTCCTCCTTCTTGTAATCCTTGACATTGACAATAACTTGGAATTTGTTGTCGTCGGCTATTATTCTCGGGCCGATCTCGGTGAAGGTCGGGAAGAGCTTCCAGAGGGGAGCGAACAGGTTCCCGAACAGCGGAAAGCTGAACCAGGGCGCGTCATCGAAGTCCGCGTCAGTGATTGTCGTCACCGGCTTGGGATATGGCTTGTCTGTTGCCGGTAGTGCGGCTACCGATGCTAAGACGGCTGCAACAGCCAAGAGTCGGAAGGAGATCATTTTGTATGCGACGTGTGCACTCGTCAATATCGATATATGAACTGCGGTGGACGCTGGCGCAGAAGGCTATATAGAGGAGGTGGGGGCGGCGCGGTGCGTAAGCGCATCGCTGACCGCACTCGTTTCTAGAATATTTTACGTAGATGCGCAAGTAGGTCGAAAATGTTTGCTATTTCTCTCCGAAGAAAAGTAAGCACTTCATATTCATGATGGACGATGATAATTGCCGATGTGTATAAAAAATTGACTGTTCGAACAAATACAGATTGCTTACCTACTTCTAATGTACCTACCTGCTTCTAATTACATAATATATTATTTCAGATAGTACTGGTAATTTCAAAAGTCCCAATAAACATTATTAGAGAAAATTTACATAAATAAGGGAAGATTAATGTTGAATTATTCTACCGATACTGCTGCAAAGTAAAAGAAATGTAGATAATAGTATTTAAAAATACTTTATTAGCTAACGCAATTATTATTTTGATTTTTATTAACAGAATATTTAAATCCATAAGACTTATTCATAGCACCTATTATTTTGTAATAGGAGCTATGAAGACCATTTAACGGTGTTAAGAACTATATATATTCTTTTTTATACTTACAATTTTTTGGTGTCGGCCCTGTGCCTCATCTTTTATAGAAGTTACGAATACACCTGTCTTATCAAGCCCCAGTTTTTCCCAGTAAGCCAGTTGTTGAGGCTCCCTTCTGACTCGAAAGCCCTTACGACTCTCCCAAGAAGATGCCTGCTAACTAGAAATCCTATAGGGATGTTTGAATTACAGGTTATATAAAGCAGGATTTCCCAAACTTTGCGTCGCGACGCCCTGGGGCATCGCAGCATTATCCCTGGAGCGTCGTAGTCGATCTACTTAAGAGTAGAACAGCTCATTAGAGTCACCCGGCACCCACTCAGCACCGCCTCACCGCTCGGCGTCCACTCGTTGTCCACGGGTGGACGCCGCGTTATTACCAATAAAGGTCGCGCGGTCAACCAGTGGACCTCGCATCGTCAACCAGGGGAGCCCGCGCGGTCAACAAATGAACGTCACGTGGTCCAACGATTTGCACTAGGTCTACACGTGAGCGCAGCGAGTTGTCACCGAGTGGTCCACCCGACGTCCGCGCGTGGAGGGCTTACGACCGAGGCGATCTGGTGACGCTACGGAGTTGATGTAGTGAGCGCATGCCCATATAAGTCCATATAAATAATACGAACCGCACAAGGCAAGGCGGTGCTGTGTGGGTGCCGGGTGGCTCTAATGGGCTGTGACTTTAAATTGGCTGTCCACGCACGTGGTACGAGCGAGTCGAGCGAAAATGAACGTAGAGAAAGAGATGAGAGTGGCGAACTTGAGCCTCGTTTTGAGAAGCTATGCTCAGTAAATCAAGCACGTATTTTTCATTAGTAGCCAGCCAACGAAGTAGATTTAATATTTTTCTAGGTATTTATTTTCTAAAACTATAAATGTTATTTGAACTTTTTGACCGGGGGTGGTGCGGGGACGGAGGGAGTCGACAGTAAAAATAAGTTTGGGAAGGCCTGGATTAGAGGACTCACCAAGGACATCGCCTTTTAAAAATCCCAGTGACGATGAGAAGCCCATATTATTATGTGGCCAGCCAGCTGTAGTTATGTCAAAAAAATAAAAGACCTGAGCTGCCATGTGCCTTGGAATCTTGGAATGGTGTTTATGTCCTGTCGTTTGCCACGTATCCCTTATAATATTAAGAATAACTCGTCACTCATCATTAATGCTGCAATGAAAAAGAGGGCTACTCTACTACAAGCTCGTCGCTATTAGTTTCTTTCTGTGTTTATCGTACAATACCACCACCACAAATAACAGAATACATCAAAACGAAAATGCAAAATTTATTTATTTAGATAAATAAATTTTGCTGTCACCTGAATTACTACGTAAAGAAATATGGAGTTTCTTTACATAGTAATTTAGGCTTACATTTTCGTGACGATTTAAAGACATCATCACAATTCTTTTAATTTTGAGAGTAAATTACACCTTTACATGGGTAAATTTTAGGCACATTTTACTTCCATCCAGGATATTGTTAAGTTACAGTGAACTTGCAGTGCGATGTAACCGTGTGGTGCATTATTCTACACCACGGCGATTTAGGGTCATGTCATCATTTAAAGGAAACTTTAAATGAAAACCAAAATTATATAAAAAAAATTAGGCTTGCAATTTGTGAATTGATTCCTTTACACTTAAATGTAATCACGCTAGTAATCCCAAAAGTGGTTTAGAAGAGCTTTAGGTACATCTGGTTACATATAAAGCCACATCTGGTATTAGGCCATACGGTACGCCCAAAATAGTAACAGGATGCAACCTATCGCCTACACAGAAGGGGCTGCAAACTCAAAAGCAGCGGACCAAAAAACAATAGCCAACAACTAGGACAGATGGTACACTTAATTACTCAGCGATCCGGGCCCTTTGTTTTCGCCCAATTTTTGCAAAATAATACGCACAAAACGAACCGAACAGTAAGCAGTTTCCCGTCTGTAAGACAAATCAAAACCACTTTATTCTTTGACGACCTTCGAAGGTTAGCTTCTAGAGTTCTCCTCGTTCGTCAAATTATTTTTCATCCCGACTACGTTTATTGTGGCTTACTTGATGAACTCGACGTGAATCAGTCTTTCTGAAAACGTGACAATACAATAGAATAAAGCGTATGACGTGGCCTTATGAAAGAGCAGCCGCTTAACACAAGAAAAATGTAAGTACAGTGGACGACACGGGAAGTGTCGCAATTGGATTGCAAAACCGCCTTTGTCACGTCTTAGCAAAGTCTATTAAAACTGCCATATCGCTTATGCTGGTACCAAGTATTTAAGTAATTTGGCGCATCTTAAAAATTTGTATTCTGAATCGTAAAAATTATGTTATCTTTCTTTAATTGTCTGTTAATTCGATAATATTGATTTACATTCGAAGATTGTTTTTATGGTCACATAAAAATAGCAAAAATAATTTAACAATAACTTTACACGCAGCAAATGAGTTACAAGGCTTCCGTCCTATCCTAATAACTAGTTGTTTGGATGTTTGTCCGTCAATTACGCGATGACGGATCAATGAATTTAGATTATACCTGTAGCAAAACATTTTATATGAAGCTATTAACTATTAACACTTGCTCGACACTGATTTTGTGTCGGCGCCATATAAAATGTTCCGCCACAGGAACATCCGATTCTAGATTATGATCTACCTGTATATCAAACATCCAAATTCATTGATCCGCTATCGCGTGATTGACGTTATTAATCCAGGTTCGACACTCGTCAAATACGATAGACTTTTAGGAAATAGAATACTGGAATTAAACTTTATTCCAGTAATATGTTCCTGTAGGAGTTTACTGCTTCTGCCAGCGACTGGTAAAAGATATTCAAAAAGAATTTAATTAGTGTCTATTGATAACAAAACTTAAATTTTTGGTATTATACCTGCTCAGTATTACTGAAATGCGAAAACAGAAAAAGTTATTGCTGAGAAGATGGATTTGCTGCGTTTCTCTGCGGCTGCTTTTCCAGACTTGACTTGACTCCTCTTTTATCAGGACATTACGGTGACGCAACCAATGACTGCCACGAACAAAATGGTTCGTTGGTTGTGAAAATAAGATGACACCTCCTTAACATGTATACATTTTGTTGGTGGCAGCTCTCTGCACTGCAGCACTATGGAACTCCCGCACGGTAAATCCATGGAATGATAAAAGTATTCGCTTCGACTTTTAGCTAATTTAGGCGTTTCTACTTCATCTTGTTTCAGTATCAAAAGGAAGGTAAGTGATTCAATCAATTCACATTAGAAATATTTCGTCGCTCTTGTACCTATCTACCATCTTGTATGTATTCAATGCATGATCATTGTCAAGGCATTTCTTTGAAATCACAAGCGTTAACTGCGATGATTCTAACAAATCGTTTAATTGCTATTTTTAGATTTACAAAAACCGCATAAAAGTGCGTATCGGTCACGCATTGGCCGTTGCGTAGTCATTGTAAACTTTAGAATTGAATTGAAAACAAAAAGTAAAAAAACGAAGCTTGTTCGCTGTCGTTACGGAGGGAGTACTGCTGTCGTGCACGCCTTTACAAATTTTGTGCGCAATCCACTGACGTTCTTTCCATATGACTCGTCCTTAAGGACGGTCGCGTCGTGACAGCTCGACGGATTGATAAAAATAAAGATAAAGATAGTTTATTTGTCCGAAGCACGTGTACTTAGGTGTTAGGTTAATTGATAGTTGTCAACATGTCGTACCTTTGCGGTATACAAATTGTGAAATTAAAATGAATTTAATAAAATTATAAACATAGTAAGACTTAAAAGACCAAATTATTAACACCAAATATTATACACTGGTCATAATTACATGTCAAATAATAAATTTATTTAATAATTACATAGAAGAAGAGATTTTAAGTTAAAAAAAATTAAAAAATGGATTTTTTAAAATGTACCGACCGAAATTAACGTTGGTGTTTGTTGGTTTAGTTATTTGCAATGCTAAATGTTCGTATTTTCAATCCTTTAAGTTGTATTTTATTTTTAACATTTTTCTAGGCCATTTTTCAATAATTCGTAGCAGATGCTGGTAACATTTTTACTTTCTTGTACGCAGTATAGAGGAAATCTTGTAATCGTCAAAAAATTCTACCTCGAGATTTTGACGGATTTACACGTTTTGAACCTCCCTGAGTCCAAAAATACCGTTTTTGGAATTATGTCTGTGTGCGTGTCTGTGCGTTAGCACGATAACTCAACCATGCTTTAACTTATTGCAACCAAATTTAACATACGTGTATGTCATCAAAATATAAGGTTTCAATCAAATTTTGAGCGGTCGATCACGAAAGTTAAGCAAGAAGTGCGCGGTCGGTACTCGGATGGGAGACCAAAATTTTACATGTATGTATGACATCAAAATATAAGGTTTCTATCCACCTTTGAGTCGTTTCCGGTATACAAGAAAGTCAAGGGGAGACCACTCCCGATTTTTGGAATTATGTTTCTGTGTGTGTTTGCGTGTCTGTGCGTTAGCACGATAACTCGAGCATGCTTTAATTTATTGCAACCAAATTTAACATGCGTGTATGACACCAAAATATAAGGTTCTTATCAATTTTTGAGCCGTCGATCACAAAAGTTAAGGAACCAAGTGCGTGGTCGGTACTCGTATGGCTGATCAAAATTTAACATGCATGTATGACATCAAAATATAAGGTTTCTATCAACCTTTGTGTCATTATCGGTATACGAGAAAGTCAAGGGGAGACCACTCCCGATTTTTTTTATAGTTATCGAGGAAGTTCTAGGCCTTGGATCTCACTTGGCGGCACCTGATGAAGTTAAAGGTAATAGGAATTTGTTTGGAACAACATACCGGAACCGTCTTGCATTAGTAATAAAAACTGTATCGCAGTACTAACGCCCGTCTCCGGTGACAAAGGGCATCGTAACAAATATTGATAATAAATATTTTAGGTATGATATAAACCGTATGAACTATACAAACCACACTTGAACCAACCTATAATCGTACACAAATTATATACCTCAGGTAGAAGAGTACAGCCCCATATTTTGTAAAATTGGACCTGAGACTACTGAATTTGCAAATCTGAAAACTGCCGGCGAACCATACCACTGAAAGGTTAACAATTGTACCTAATATTTATTAATACGAGAAATATCTATGTCACACCATCAAGAAATTAAATTCACTACCAGCACACGTATTTGCCACCAATCCTGGGTCATTCAAAAGAGGCACGAAGAAGCACTTTGCAATTCGTCAAAGTGAGAATTGCTACTGAAAGAAAAGGCAGAGTGTCTATCTGTCTGAATTATTTTTCCTAGATAATGCGAACAACTGTGTTTTGCTATAAATTCATTCATGTATTATTATAATTGAGACCATTAAAGCAATCACGATTCTTGGTATATGAACCAGTAATTCTCGTGTTAACAACCAGTGAAACGTGCAGGAAACGCGTTATTCCCTCAATGATATTTTCCGTTAGACACTGTAAACACTGCGCCGAGACAGATTAAATATTTACTCTTAAGGTCAGGAACGAAGGAGCTGTCGATAATGAGCCTTAACGCATTGACTTACAGGTGGTTAAATCTAATATTGTCTTCGCGAGTGTGACGTCGATTGTACCCTGTGGTAAAGCAAGCGTGACACGGGGAAATGGTGAATGGAGAATTCTAGACGATGTTATTCGATTCTTCCAGTCAGTTAGTAATCGTAATTAATTAGGTTGCTCTGTTCTGGAGATCAGTTAAATTATTGTAGAATTATAAATTCACATACTGCTTTGTTGTGTAAGTAGTATAGTATTCTAACATAAGTATATTTTAATTTTAACGCGTGATGACTCTTGAAAAGTTTTATGTCTCTAGAAATTTAGCGCGATGCTGCGGCAACCCGAAGCGTACCGTGCCACACCGTCGGTAAACGCCGGCCTATTAACACTAACAAACTACGAGAACGTGACGTTGTATGCCAAGTTCGGTCTCTCAGACCCGTATCCACTTTAAGCACATGTTAACATGGAAGCGGGCGTATAACTGCGGGAGGGGCGTAAAAATTACTTTAAATTCGTAACTCAAGCGCGAGAAACGATAAGTTTGGAATTACAAAAAAATCGTCAATTTTTTCGCAACAGTGGGTCTGTCAGACCCTATCAGGCATGCCATGCTAAAAATAAGTATACTGCTATATTAGGCGGACCGCTATTTTAGATTAAGGCCCGTATTACAGAATAACACTCAGAAGTCAAACATGTCTTGAGAATCGTCTGTCACTTTCTATCACACACAAATTCTAACACGATAGAGACGTAGGACGCTCAAGTCGGCGTTCATTATTGAAACTCTTAATACGAACATTAGAGTAAATTCATTTTAATTTTCTTATTTTTCTCACCAAATTCTTTCATTGGATATCGAAATTATGGGAGTGGAAAAAAACTAACTAGTCTGCCATCTTGGGAAGTCCGCCCTATTCTAAGCTAAGCGTGAATTGTCACCCAAATTAAACGTGAATGCGAAATTACATCACAATCAGTTGAGGATACTGCTTTAAAATTCAGTTGCAGATTTGACCCGAATGTATGTAATATATATGTGGTTTAATAATATTTGCTGTTTCCGAATTTAATATCCTTGCTGGCAACACCAGCAGATATTTAAGCGGTAACTTGGCGGAATCGAGTCATTTTGTCTCCGGCTGCCTTCGTGTACGGTCGACCTGACGTGGTGTGACTCGACTCTGGGCATTCAGTTCGTAGCCACCGTCTAGAGCGGACGTGTCCTGCAGTTACATTCTAGTGTAAGTGATGTAAAATATTTATTACCTACTATTAGGAGTGCTTCTTATAATTGTGATTGTGATTAAAACAAAGTAACTGAGTATATGTTTTTCATTATTAACCTTCTTGGTAGATAAAACCCTACACGAACATACATACATACATTGCAAGTTAATAAAAAGATAGTAAAATCGATAGTTTTTTGTGTTCTGTATGTTTTTGAGTGTGTTAAGCAGGCTCAGGATGCACCATTCAGTGTAGCACCATACCGGCTATTATCGACGCCTTAATACTTTAAACGTGACTTGGAGATAGTGAGTTGCTCTGGCGTCACGCATTTTCGCACAGTTGACCCGCATAATATGTAGGTATATGTCACCGAAAGATAACAAGATAAAATTCCTAGGAAATTTATAAACTTTCGTAGGATTCTAAACAAGACATAAATTGTATTATTTTACGCTCGCATTTTCGCAAATTTATCAATTTGCAACGTCTCATGGTAAGATTATGAACTATAGGATATTCATTCGTAAGATTCTAAACAGTTCGACCAATCACAGAAAAGCTTTTAATTTTACGTTTTTTTAAAATACGGAAAATAACACACTGCTCTCTGATTGGTCGATGTTGCTTGAGCTTGTGTCCAGAGACTTAGGTATAACCAGAATTGCCAAAAAAAAACAAGTCTCACAGTTTTTTGTAACTGTGTTAAGACTATCAACACAGTTACAACATTAAAAACTTTACAAAAACACACGAGCAACGGGTTTGTTTATGTTCCGTGGTGAACAATGGCGGTGGAGAGGAAGGAGAAGGAACACGTGACTTATTCAACCAATGACGTTTGGTTATTGCTTAATTATTATTTAACGCGTGAGTTTATCAGTTTGCGAAAATGTGGGCGTAAAATAGTTTAGAATCCTACTACGAAAGTTTATAAATTTCCTAGAAAATTGCGGTTCTTGTTATTTTCCGGTGACATATATATTGTTTCGCACTTCCAACAGCATTGCAGTGGATCTGTAAACAGATTCTTCCTCGAAACAAAACCACTAGAGGGTAGGAAAAGTGCCCATATAATACTCAGATTTACGTACGTGATAGATTTGAGCACAATTTTCTTTTGTAAAACTGTTTTATATCTGACATCCATTATCGCTATCCTATACGTGATTTATGATTCTACGCGATAAAATGCAATAGCGTTTGCTGATTATTCAGAAGGCTGGTTATCGATTCTATAAATAATATTACATAATAGAAAAAAATATCAAGATTCCTTTATGTTATCTTCGCTTCTTAGGTTCGTGTTATAGAATAAGTTTCAAGAATGAACGCCGACTTGAGCGTCCTATGTCTCTATCACTTTGTGCGTGATAGAAAGTGACAGACGATTCTCAAGACATGTTTGACTTCTGAGTGTCATTCTGTAATACGGGCCTTAGACTTATGTCTGTTGGTGGACTATACAAAAACTGACAAATAACTAGTAATTAACCTCATTTGGTATACATATGTTTCGGTTAATCCTTTAATTTTTTTGGTATGCGTACAATGCTCGTGGTTTCAAGAGGAGTTGCGCCTCTTTTTTGCTTTAATCTAAGGGTTCCGCAGAGCTTGAGGCTTAGTTAACCTTTCATTACGTATAAAGCCACATCGTGCAGTATGGGCCGTCAACATAAAAGCATCAAATCCAAAAATTAACAATCCTTATGTTTAGTACATAACATAAAATTTATTTTAATTTGATTATAATAATTTAATTAATTATTATAATGAATTAATATATTTTATACTACTATTTTATATTTAACAGCTTCCGCCCGCGACTTCGTCCGCGTGGACATTTTACCCCCTTAGGGGTGGAATTTCCAAAAATCCTTTCTTAGCAGATGCCTACGTCATAACATCTACCTGCATGCCAAATTTCAGCTCGATCAGTCCAGTGGTTTGGGCTGGGCGTTGATAGATCACTATGTCAGTCAGTCACCTTTGAGTTTTCACAGACACAGATTTCTCCCGAAACCTATTTCAGGCACCAGTCCCTCACAAATTTAGATCTAACCTATTGTCACCTAGACTAGAATTACCTACCATTATGTACCTAAATTGTGATGGGCTGATAAATATTTTTTTAATGAATTTGAATTTTGAATTGAGTTATATTATATATTTAGATTTTCTTTTAACTGGTATAATTTTGTATTATATTTTTGCTATGGCAACATTGTTGTTCATTCCTTCCTCCAAAACCCGCTACTATGACAGGCGTTTTCCATAACTTTTCAATAAGTTTTAATTTTACAATATATAAAACTGCCTTGTCATTTTTGCAACACTTTCAGTAACTAAAGCCAACAATCAGGACCGATGTTACAGTCAAAGTCATCTTGGCAGTCCGAGCTTATGTGAAAGATAGTGAAATAATAACAAACATACATACACACATCCGCATTTATACTAATAGTAGGATTTATGTCTATTAAAATTTTTATTTGTCTATCCACAACATAAGTCCATAATGATAATTAATTTGGGTCAGAAAATTGGTAATGTATTATTATTATTAAATTATTAGTCGAATTAACATTAAGTTGGTCCACACTCGAAAGCATTGCCTATTTATCTACAAAACCATAGATATAGGAAACTGTAGATCGGCGATGTAAAAGAGAAAGAGCACACTAACGCGTATATTAGAGCGAGATAGATAGACGAGACCATTTCACGTACACGCAGGGGACCTAAGGAGGCCTGTCAGTCACGTGGAAAAGACAGCAACTGTCAGACGCATTACGCACGCATCGGTGTATTTTTTTGGTCTCACCTTAGTCGCTTCATTGCCAATCTATAAACATCAGTAATAATAAATCTATGACAAAAACTAACAAAAGGAATTGAGACATTACACCATGTCATATAACCTTAACCGTCCACGTTTATCTTTTTGATTAACGCTTATATGGGAACAAGACAATATTGCTAAATAGGTAATATTTTCTGCGCAAAAATAGTGCGTGATAAAGAACCACGTCACACGTGTTATTTCAAAAAATTAACTGATATAGTTATAGTCATACTTAGAATAATAAATAGGGTTGTGCGGAGTTAGAGGTAACATAGTACACATAAATTCCGTTTAGTTGCATAGTTTATAATTCGCCTACCAAGTCTCGAAAGGACTACTTCGCAAAACGACTACTTAGCTAAAGGACTACTTCGCGTAATGCCTAATTCGCTAATGGACCATTTCGCAGAATAGTTACGTAGCCAAAGTACTAATTCGCGAAAGGACTACTTGGCAAAATGGCCAATATTACCTATTATGAAATATTAACCAAATTACATCAAATTTCACTAACAGACCGTTATAATAAGGTAGGTAATTTATTAGATATTTTTGTTATTTTAAACAAAATTATGTATTTTTATTTTTAAAATATATTATAATACCTGGTTTTTGTTATCTAATAAAAACCGTAGGTACATACTTACATATTATTTTTGTGTAGACTTGCACCAAAATAAGCGCTTGCTCATAATTTCCTTGTTACATAATTGTATCATGTAGTTCGAATTATTTTAAACAAAGAAAGATCGGGTAGTTTTCGATTCTGATCAAGAATAAAAAAATATATCAATAAATATTACCAATGAATATAAATGGAGTTATTTAATTTAATTTAAAGTAATTTGGTAAACATTGTCCATTTCGCGAAGTAGTTCTTTCGCGAATCTGTACTTTGGCTAACTAGCTATTCTGTGAATTGGACCTTTAGCGAATTAGGCATTACGCGAAGTAGTCCTTTAACTAAGTAGTCCTTTCGAAACTTGGTAGGCATTTTGCGAATTAGGCATTAGGCGACTAAACGATAAATTCACATGTGGCAGTATTAGCCTTCAGTGCCTCAAAATAGAATCAGGTTGCCAGCCTGTCGCCTACATAAAAGGGACATCGACAAGCAACTAAATCTTCACGGCACTGCAAGGCCATACTGTCAGATGTGGCTTAATGTGTAATTAAAATGTTACCTAAGGCTCTGCTGAACCCGACTTGAGGCTACGAGCGTGATCTTACTATCGCAGGTATGTATTATTCAATGTTGAATTTCCTAATACATAACATATTTGCAACTATCAATCGATCATTCACTCTTTTGACATCCATCATGCTTTCCTTAAAGGGTCTTTTCGTTTTATTTATAATCGTAGAAACCACAGCCCGCGTACCATTCAGGGTAACCCCTGTTTTATCCCCGTAAGGACTGAATTTTGGAAAATCCTTTCTTATCGCCGCTTTATCGGATGCCACGTCATAATAACTATTTGCGTGCTTTTCAGTGCAATCCGTCCAGTGGTTTGAGCTGTGTATTGATTAATCAGTCGGTTGCCTTTTATCATAACAGCGTTTATAATTCGACCCACTGCTGGGACACAAGGCCTCTCCTCGTCATTGAAGGAGGTTTAGGCAGTAGTCCACCACGCTTGCCCAATGCGGATTGGTAGACGGAGTATTTGATGATCAATACCCCTTTGCTGATCCATTAGTCTCCTTCTACGACACCCATTGGATGATATGGAGTGATGCTATTCTACTCTGCCGGCATCACACGGCTATTATATCGGTATATCATACATATGTGGGCCACCCGCATTATAAGATTAAAATAAAAAAAAAACCGCCTTCAAACTAAAACGGGAGAAATAAAAATTTTGTTTATAAAATTCTAAATGTTTTTTGAGGTCGGTCCCAAATACAAGTGACAAAGTTTATTACAAATATTGAGGTTGGCACCGACCTCAAAAAAATTTAGATTTTTATACACAAAATTTTTATTTCTCCCGTTTTTAGTTTGAAGGCGGTTTTTTTTATTTAATTTTTTTTCTGCTTTTTAGTGTTTTAAGTATAGAAATTTTCAGGAAACTACCTCAAGCTCTTATAGACACACAAGTGATAAAATTACGATATCATCGATGTCAATTAAATAGGCATTATTAGGGATATCTCAAAAACTGCTTGTCAGATGTCGATAAAATTGAAATGGGACCCCATGACAACCACTAGCTTCCAAAGGTCATAAGAATTTTAAAAATCGGTCCACCCAGTAACGAGTTCCATTAAAAAAAAACATACAGTCGAATTGATAACCTCCTCCTTTTTTGAAGTCGGTTAAAAACTTAAGTGCCTTGTCATAATAATCGTTAATACACAATGGTGCCAACTACCTAGGTACATGCATAAGTATGTAGAACCGCTACCGCTGGCGTTGTTATGACATGGTACGAAACATTTAAACCGCTTCCAAAGCCAATCATTCAAAAGAGTCCTGAAGAAGCACCTTGCAGCTCGGCAAGGCGAGGATGGCTAGCGCGGCAGTTTATCTCTCGCACCAGCTATTTTCGGATTTGGACTCCACTTCTGCTTACCATCAGGTGGAATGGAGTCATTTGCTTGACCTTTTTATAATAATAATAAAAAAATCGAACATTTTAAATCTTATGTCTGAAGGAAAACAACATACCTCAGCAACATACAGTCGATTAAATAGCCTCCTGTTTTTTTGACGTCGATTAAGAATAATTATGGCAAGAAACATTACTCACTTTCTTACGTGAGACTTTGAGGTTTATCTATCACGTAGATTCTCAGAATGATGTAAAACAACATAATAATTACAACGTACGTGTTCAGCCGTAATGGTTTTACTGATAGACATGGTTAGTCGAGAAAAATGTGGAATGTGACTAATTATGTACTTAAAGACTGTCGCACAATATTTTCTTAAAATAATTTTGGGGCCCTTCATAAAATAATTTTATCCGGGTTAAAGGACTTTGTTTTGCAAAATGATGCTCTCAGTCATTTAGTTAAATAGCAGGTTATCTTTTTGATGCCAGTATTGTTTTTATTTATAGGATTATTAATTTTATTAATAACTTGTATCTGGCTCGTAGTACCAATTTGGCAATATTCTAATTCTCTATAACGAGATCTATGATAACATACCTACATATAATAGTCATATAATCACGCCATCACAATCACAAAAGGGGTCCACCAGAGCTTCAGGTAACAGACGGTTACACACAAAGTATCATCTGGCAGTATGAGCCATACAGTACCCCCAAAATAGTAAGAGGTTTTCTCTCAAATCATCTCAGTTGTCCAGGTGTATAATTACTCTAACTTAATTACAGGTCACGAATAGTTATTTGTTCAACGAGTGAGCAAAGTTACTTTTTGCTGCGAGTGCCGATATTAAATCACAAACCAACGAAGTAGGTAAAGTTGAATCACGAGCATAGCGAGTGATTAAAAAACTAGACTACTGAGCGCAGTGAGTGATTTAAAGTCACGAGACAAAAAAAATACTCACGTGTGAAACATACAACTTTTCACTTCTCCAGCGAGATAATTGTTATACGTGAGATAAACAAGGCAATACTTTAATACGTTTATTATCTTAAAAATAACCATTAAAAATTAAAATTAAGATTACAAAAATTTTGATTGAACGTTACAGTCTTGTTCAAAGCTCGCAGCAAAAATCGTTTTTCCTTCGAGATTTTACGAAGCAAAAGAGGTCTTTTGGTGCTGGAGAATTGAAAAATTTATTTATATATCAGTTATCCTCGTATACAATTACCTATACCCGGACCTCACCGATGATTGAGAGTGTAAGATCTGTCCTAGTTGTTGGTTTTTGTTGGTTGGTTTCCAGAAGATTTTGTTACTTTTTGTGATTGATGCCCTATTTATGTAGGCGACTGGCGGGCAATAGGTCCCTATTTTTGGGGCACTGCATACTGCCAGATGTGGCTTTTTGTGTGACTCTGCTCAACTCCTTTAGGGATTATAAGCGTCATTGTATGTATGTAAATCTCGTATAGCTACTAAATACATTAAATATTCAAATAAGGTGAGAGACACGAACTTCTGGCAGTATGCAGTACCCAAAATCTATTGCCCTACAACATTGTTTTTTACGGATTTTCGAATGTTCATAAGGCGTTAAAAGTAAGAGTGTAAATTTCGATAAAAAATAAGTATAAACTTTACTACTTAAACTAGTAATCAGTATGAAAACTTATAAGTTTTGGCCCGTATTACAGAATGACACATGACACTCTATTCTATTCTATTCTTAATTAATGGCATTCGCAAATCTTAAGATTATGCATTTTGCCAATGTCAAGTGAAAATTTAATTATAAGTTACTAAAGATTGTACGGTAGATTTTGGTTAAAAATGGAGTCTCTCAACACGTGTTTTTACAACAACAACTCGGGAGAAACTCCGTGATGACGACTCAGAAGTCACTCATGTCTTGAAAATCGTTTGTCACTTTCTGTCAAGCACAAAGCGACAGAGACGTACGACGCTCAAGTCGGCGATCATTCTTGAGACTCCTTCTATAATACGTGCCTTTAGTGTATTAAAAAAATGTTGAAAATAGGTCGTATTAAAAAAATACAATTGTGAAACTACTGAAGCTATTTTCATAAATTTTTATTCATATCGCAGATAATTTCAATATTCTTTTATTATCTCTATCTCTTATTATAGTTATATGAGAAAAAGTAGCAACTTGTTAAGAAAAAATCAACATTTTTCTCGGTTTCCTAGTGTAGCTAGAATGCATGCGTACTAATTACATAGAATATAGTAAACAATTAGAATCAAAAATTGACAGTCTTGAGGAGTCATTAAAATGTATGTTAAAAAACATACAGACTATTTCTCAAAAACAACTAAGTTATCAAATACTTGCTTCAAATGACATGGAAGATTTTTGTAATTATAATGCAGAGAGATTTGAATCTTTGAGTAAAAAACGAATATGTTCATGTCAAGATAAGGATATTTACAACAACGAAGGGCACCCTTCTAGTATATTATATGATACACAAGATCAAGTAGTTTCACTTGTCGATAACGAAACTTGTTCACAGAAAAATCTTGATGAAGCTGGGACACAAGTGAAGAATAGTAAACAACAAAACAATATCATTATGTTTAGTGATGAGTTAGGCAAACACATGGGTCAAACAATGTTTCAGTATATGGCACAGCCTGTTACTAATTTCTGTATGCCAGGTGCCAATTACATTCAAATATTGCAGAGGGTGATCTGTGGTACTTACAGTCCTGATAGTACAATACTTATTTTTATTGGTAGACGTGGAAATGCTAATTCCAAGATTATGGAAAAGTATTTTGAAGACCTCTCCAAATTAAATGTAAAAAAAATAATTCTATTTACCCTGCCTTACAGTAGGTCATTGACTCATGCAGAAAATGACTATAGATATAAATGCAATATGAAATTGCATTTAATGACAAATTATGATAAAAAATTTGACATTGTTGATTTTAATGGTTTTATTAAGAATTTTTTTTTGACAAAGGATAAATATTTTCTTTGTAATAATTACAAAAAACAAATAGCAAAATCGCTATGTTACTTTATTTTTAATCAAGCCAAAACATTGGCTATAACTTCTGCCTCTATTGGGCAGTCAAATTTGACATTAAGTAATGACAATTTAGAATATGCATCATATTCTTTAAATTAAATATTGAGACAAAAGAGACTAACTCTGGCAGTACTAAATATAATGAAATATTAGACTCAAATTTTGAGGTTTTAGATAAATTATCCTCCCCACTTGTAATGAATAAAAATTCTAAAAATAATTTTATCAACCTTGTCCACCAAAATATTCAAGGGATGTCAGGCAAAAATTTAGAATTGGAGCTATTTATGAATTGTAATAATATTGATATATTGTGTGTTACAGAACACTGGCTAAAAAGCCATCAGCTCATGTTTAATTTTAGTAATCACCATGTTGTCAGCTCGTACAGCAGAAAAAACATATTACATGGTGGTTCAATAATAATTACTAAAAAGAATATTATATGTAAGGAAAGAAATGACCTCGTAAGTATGTCTGTTGAGCGAGTTACTGAAATAGCTTGTATAGAGTTTGAACAATTCATTGTTATTAGTGTATACAAACCACCATGTGCCCCTTTTGAACAATTTTTAAAAATTATGGAAGATGTCCTATTTAAAATCAGTAAATGTCGTAAAATAATTGTTATCTGTGGAGACTTTAATATTAACATATTAGAGACAAACTCAATCACTTGTAATTTTTTAAATTTATTTAAGTCCTATGATTTGGACTACGTTTTTTATGAACCCACAAGAATTACTGAAACAAGTGCAACTTGCATTGACAATATTTTTACTAACCGAAAACCTAGCCAAAAGTCAATTATTAATATGTTGCACTCTGATCATTGTGGTCAATTAGCATCGTTTCCTAGAAAAAAAGTTAAAGTGCAAAGAACGAAAATAAGTTTTATTCCTATAAATGCAGGCCGAATTGAAAAATTTAAATCGAAATTAATTGTGAAGCTACCATGTTTGCCTTATAATGATTGTCCGGATAAGCTATACAGTTCTTTATTTAATTTAATAAATGATGAATTTACCAACACTTTTGTGCCAAAAGTAAAGACGATCTGTGATCATCTAACCTTTAGTGAATGGGCAACGCCTGGTATCTACAATAGCAGGAATAAGTTGTACAATTTGTATGGTCAAAAATCATTTAATTTTGATCCAGTATTTGTTAATTATGTAAGAGACTACTCCAAAGTTTTCAAAAGAGCCTGTTCCACTGCCAAGTCAGTTTACTTAAAAAACAAAATTAAGAATTCTACAAATAAGATTATAGAAACCTGGAATATTATTAACAGTGAAACTGGTAGGAGTCAAACACGCTTCCGTAATATTAACTTAAAGATTAATAATGTAAATGTTAAAGCTGATTTGGAAGTAGCGATGGAATTTGAAAGGTTTTTCTCGGATGTTCCCATACAGACTACTAAATCACTTCAGTCGTCTTCCACCTCAGCTGAACAGCTGCTTAAACAAAATGTATCATCATGTGATAGTAACTTTGAATTTACAGCTGTTAATTATAAAGATATTATAAATACGTTTAAAACTCTAGACCTGAAAAAATCTATGGATCTTTGGGGACTGTCAGTCAGGACAATCTCATCCATTATAACTATAATAGCTCCTTATTTAGTAGTCGTATTTAACAATTGTATTGACTCTGGTGTATTTCCTGACTTGATGAAACATAGTAAAATTATACCGTTATTTAAATCTGGCGAAACCTCAGATCCCACCAATTTTCGGCCTGTTTCTATTCTACCGACTTTAAGTAAGATCTTTGAAAGACTAATGCTCAATCAACTATTAAAGCATTTCAATAAATACAACATATTTCATCAAAAGCAATTCGGGTTCACTCGGGGTCGCTCCACCATTGATGCGGGAGTTGAGTTGTTAAAGGAGGTATTTGCTGCTTGGGAAGAATCACGCGACGCCCTTGGGGTTTTCTGTGATTTATCTAAAGCTTTCGACTGTGTTAATCATGATACTCTGGTCAGGAAATTACACCATTACGGCGTTAGGAACAAGGCTCTCAACCTTATGACTTCATACCTGAGCAATAGAATACAGAAAGTTGATATAAATGGTAAAAGATCTCCAGGTTCTCTAGTCACAATAGGTGTTCCGCAGGGCTCAATTCTTGGTCCATTTCTCTTTCTAGTGTACATAAATGACTTGCCTTACTACATAAGGGACAATCATGACATTGTGTTGTTTGCGGATGACACTTCTTTGATTTTCAAAATAAATAGAAAATTAGATAATTATGACGAAGTGAACAATGCACTTGCGAAAGTAGTTAATTGGTTTGATATTAATAACTTGTTGCTGAATGAAAAAAAAACCAAATTAGTTAAGTTTACTACACCGAATGTGAGATGTGTAGAAACTAATGTACAAATAAATGGAGTAGAATTGAAACCTGTAGAAACAACAACTTTCTTAGGAGTAATGTTAGACTCTAAATTGCAATGGGGTCCACATATTGTAAAACTTTCGGGTAAACTAAGTTCTGCGGCATATGCAGTTAAAACTATTAGGCGGCTAACTGATATAGATACTGCTAGAATGGTTTATTTCAGTTATTTTCACAGCATAATGTCTTATGGAATTCTTCTCTGGGGGAGTGCTGCAGATATTAATACCATCTTTGTTCTGCAAAAACGGGCTGTTAGAGCAATCTATCAACTAGGTCCGCGTGACTCCCTCAGAGAAAGGTTCAAGGAGATAAATATTCTAACTGTGTCATCACAATATATACTGGAAAACTTACTATATGTAAAGAAAAATATTATGAATTTTTCCGAGAAATGTCATACGCACAATGTAAATACTAGGAAGAAACACGATTTGGTTGTATATAAAACTCGTCTCCACAGAATAAGCAATTCCTTTATGGGCCAATGTATACGTTTTTACAATAAGCTTCCGAAGAATATTAGAGACTTGCCTATTAATAAATTTAAAAAAACTGTTAAATCTAAATTATATAAAAAAGCTTATTACAAGTTAAATGATTATTTAAATGATCCAAATGCGTGGGAGTAAAATCTGCCCAAATTTACGCATTTAAAATTGTAATTTATTCATATTGATATATCTATAGACATGTAATGATGTTTTGAAATCATTACGAAATTGTAAGCTGCGGAGTTTCTTTCGCCATTTCTTCTCCGTCTCAGCATAATAATAATTATTTAAGTAAAATAATTATTTCGTCGAAATGGTGGTAGGGCTTTTGACGATTTAAAAGTACTTAGCAAAGTCCATTTAAATAAAGAGCTTTTTCATTTCATTTCATTTCATTTCATTTCATTTCATTTCATTTCATTTCATTTCATTTCATTTCATTTCATTTCATTTCATTGCAGGCGCGGGATACTCCGCTCACTATGATCAAGGTCACCAGCAGTTATCGTCGCCTTAATCTACCGGATCGTTACAAAGAACACACGATGCAATACGCGTATCTATGTCCTATAAGCATAGATTTATAATCACTGACGTTTAATAACGTAAAGGCTTCTTTGGCATCAAAAATAATAAGTTTAGTTGTCAGCCTCCCAGTCACGCACTTCTGACAATGATCATGAATATTTGCTTATCAAACTTGGAAATTGCTTGCCAAGTTTCAGATTAACATTTCAGTATTACTATTACGAAGTTGTGACCCAGTGGGCCCAACAAACACAATGCCTAAATTAAATGAAGACTCCGGGCCGCGTCAGGTTTATACAACGATTAATTGGGAAGATCTCACTATGGCTATTGTTTCCACTATAAATAAACCTACTAATTGACAACATGGCAATTTTTTATCATAATATGGATGGAATAGACATAATTAAAAAGACTGAACAGATATTTATTTCTTCAGATTTTATTTTTTTCTTAGCATTTTAATTTTGTTACTAGGTGGTAGACCTAGAGATAGTTTTCTGAAAATTTCTATAGTTAAAACACTAAAAAACAAAAAAAAACAATTCTTTTTAAATAAAAAGAAACCACCTTCAAAACTTAAAACGGAGAAATAAAAATTTGGTTTCTAAAATTTCATGTTTTTTTGAGGTTGGTACCAACCTCATTATTTGGAATAAACGTGGTCACTTGTATTTGGGACCGAATTCAAAAAACATTTAGATTTTTATGAATAAAATTTTTATTTCTGTTTCTAGTTTTAAAGGCGGTTTCTTTTTATTTAAATATAATTTATTGCTACATTTAGTTTTTTTTTCAATCTTTAATTTAGCTAGACGACCAAAGCCTCAAATAGTTGCGTAATTATCATAACTTGTTTTTGTTTAATGATTCGATAGCGCCGCGGTCGTGCGTTCTTCGTATCGATCACGAATGCTTAGCTAACAAGGACGCGGTTGGCACTCGGATGGGTGACCGAATTTTTTTCTACCCTGTTTTCCTCCGTGCTTCGTCAGTACGTTCACCTGGATGTCTTGGGTGTTGTTGAATGATAGCAGGCGTCCCCAAGGAGGGTAGGTGTCAAGCACACGGCTGTAAACATCTAATACCATAACCAATAGCAGATTGTCGATACTAAGACACTGCATCGACCCCAAAATAAATTTGTAATGAGTCTACCCCACATTAGGGGCCTTAGTCAACCACGCTGGTCAAGTGCGGGTTGGCCGACTTCACACACAACCTAAAAATTTCTTCATAGGTGTGTGTAGGTTTCCTTCACCTTAGCGATTTAGGACCCGGTACACAAATTACTTTTAAAGCGTGCATTAACATATGAATGCAAAATTTGAAAACTATTGGTAGGTATGTGGCGGGGTTCGAACCGGTGCCTTCCGAGTGGGAGACAACGCCGTCACGCACTACGCCACCGACGCTTTTTGCATCAAACCCAAGTAAATTGGGCCGAAAAAGAAGTTTTTAACATGTAGAATAGAATAGAACAATCTTTATTGAACACCAGTAAAAAATAAATTCAGTTAAAAATTAACTAATGTACAATAGGCGGACTTATTGCTAAAATGAGCGATCTCTTCAAGACAACCTTTGGAAAGACTATAATTGATATGGGAAGTTATCGTTGTACCGTCTAATATATACAATTTATAAATATTATTAATAAAGGATTATTTAATAAGTAGGTATTTTATTTTAAGTTATTTTTTAAAAACTTGTGTGTGCGATTGTGATTTAAGGTTGTTCAATAGTTTTGAAAATGTACCATAACAAAAGTTATAAAAAACAAAATTACTCATTTTAAATCACGACATCATATCTTTTGTTAAACTAAAACAATGTTAATTCATAATCATAAATTGCCTATAAATTTATAAAATATTATTCTGTCATAATAAATGCTACTTAGAAAATGATTATATTTCATTTGTATTGTTGATTGCTTATTGTATATGAACAATAAACATATCGACTTAAATAAATAATTAAAACTACACACAATTACTAAAATATTAACACTTTATTACTTACTTATTTCGTTTTACGTTACGTTTTTGTCGATTTTTTAAAGTATAATCATTTTAAATATATAGAACACGTCTCCATTGCATAAGTCTAATGAGCTATATAATATGTTTGCGAATGTAGGTATGTGTGTATTCCATATCGTCGCAGAGGTGAATTATCACACCTGCTAACAATATTTTTTTATGAATTTGACTTTTATAATGAAGAAGAAATAAAATTCAGTTTATATACTGACTCAAGCAGTAAGCTTTCATAGTTTTAGACGTACGAGTATAGGAAGTTTCAAAAACAACAATTATAACATACCAAGATCATAACATAATACACCAACGAACATTTAAATGGCCGCTCATTATCGCGCCAAGAAGTAACTTCTGTAAGTACAGTCACGAGTAATAATATATATACATTGTCACATTTTCTAAAACAACCTAGAAAGAAGTGTACGACAATTTGTTCTAAATTATCTAACCATTAAACTGTGTCAAAATTAGGTACACATTTATTCCACATTAATATAATCGAAACAAAATCAGAAATAAATTCACACTTCCAAAATAATATTTAACTATCCATGACAATTTCTGTAATATGTATACTATTGTACACATGTAATAGAAACTGTCATGGATACATTAAAATTATATCGGAAGTGTATACCTACTTTTTCCCGTTTTTGTTACTTTACTCGTTATTTTAGTAGAATTCAGTGATGATTGAAAGCAAAAATTGTACACGTGTAATAGAAACTGTCATGGATACATTAAAATGATATCGGAAGTGTATACCTACTTTTTCCCGTTTTTGTTACTTTACTCGTTATTTTAGTAGAATTCAGTGATGATTGAAAGCAAAAATTGTACACGTGTAATAGAAACTGTCATGGATACATTAAAATTATATCGGAAGTGTATACCTACTTTTTCCCGTTTTTGTTACTTTACTCGTTATTTTAGTAGAATTCAGTGATGATTGAAAGCAAAAATTGTACACGTGTAATAGAAACTGTCATGGATACATTAAAATGATATCGGAAGTGTATACCTACTTTTTCCCGTTTTTGTTACTTTACTCGTTAATTTGTACACGTGTAATAGAAATTATCATGGATACATTAAAATGATATTGGAAGTGTATACCTACTTATTCCCATTTTTTTAAAAGCTTTTATTTAACTAGCAATGTTTGTTACTTGTATGTACGTTTGGGTGAAATCTTGCAACTGATTTTTAAAGCAGTTATCCTCAAACGATTGTGACGAAATTTTGCATACAAGTTAGGTTTGGATGACAATGCATGCTTAGCTAAGTGGTGTCATTCTAAATCCAATATGGCGGACTACTTATTTTTTATGTACTGCCACAATATGGGTATCAAATGAAAAAATTTGCTGAGTAAAATACGAATACAGTAACTAAAAATTAAGGAATAAATTTCTTTAAAAGAAAAATATTAGGTAAGTACATACCTACTACCTAACTATCACTTATCCTTATCCGGGCTACTGCAATATTTCCGTAGGAATCTAACAGCACATTAGCTTTAAGGCGGTATACGGAAATAAGTATAAGAAGTCTACGGGCGAGCCGTTATGCGACGCATTGCCACTCGCTGATGGCTACCTACCCTCTTTACTTCAAATATTAACTTTTTTCTTTTGTAACATATCCTAATGACGAAATTAATAGAAAACTCTAGAAATAAGTATTTCTATTTATTTGTTTTGATTAAAAGTAATTAATAATATTTAATAGTACTTAATTGTTTACATATTTTCGAATTTGTACTGTGTACATATTTTTGATTTGCTTGGTGGGTACATAATTATGTAACTAAAAGTTAATATTACTTTTTGATTACAACTTTAGCCAATAATTATGTAAATGCTAAAGTGTATCAAAATAAACTACACATTTTTATAAAATTATTATAAACAACAGGTTTATAATAATTTTATAAAAATGTGCAGTTTATTTTGATACACTTTAGCATTTACATAATTATTGGCTAAAGTTTAGTATGCTTATTTTTGCGATTTAATTTAGTTACATGAATATAAACTTTAAAGATGTGTCTATGTTATTACTCATGACTGTTCTTCTCAAAAGCTTCATATTCTATCTATACCAAAACTAAAAAAATATATTTTATGGTATAGACGTAAAATGGTAACAGACAGTCAAAAAGAGTTACTTTTACACTTATAATACTAGATAGCATATATTTACGAGTAGGCAAACCTGACTAAGAGCTTACTCACATCACTAGTCACGAATTTGAGTAATAAAAGGAAATCTTATTCGAATTACTAATAATTTCCACCGCAATTCTGAAATAGCTTCAATTGGTTCGAATTTTAGACTCAAAATCTAAAATCAATGTTTTCTTTTGAATGTTAGTTGTATAGGTACTATTAGAACTGGTTTTTCCGAAGCAATGTTTATTGAGTGTTTTACTGTCTTCAAGTGGTTGCGACTGATTCTACATTTGCTTTCAGCGCTTGCGTAAGACCTACATAATGGTAGAGAACATTGTTATCACTGTATTTTCCTGCAACGAGAATTGATAGGATAAGATTATTTATTTTAGAAACGTTACACAACATACATTGTGGTTGCATAATGCGGACAAACTTTAATAATGTACTTCACGTTAAGTCAAGATTCTTCTAACTGATTAAGGCAATTAGCTGCTACATCCACAAGTAAATAATATTTACGACGTTTTTTATTTATAAAATTAGTATCTCAGGACTTTTCTTGAAGATAATATAAAAATAAGTTTTGTGAAATAAAATGTAAAAAACTCATGTATGTATTTATATAATGTTGTCTAAACTTCTTGGAAAACTTCACTTATTATATTATGACAGTAGATACAGTGATACTAACATAAAATAATTATGATTAGGTATTAATGTCCAGTTGTAATATGAGACAGTCGGCCGAAGTTGAAAAGGAAGTAGAAAATCATTGTTCTCTTGAACAAAGATGGCCTTAATTAGAATTCGACAGACATTACCGCGATTAGACAAGATTAATGTAATTCGGTAATGACCCGTGACGATAGTGGAAAAGATATTAATAGTGGCCAGAATGGCGTTATAAAGGTAGCAACACACTTATCAATCACCTCTTTTACTATGAAAAAGACGCGAAGCGCTTCGGTCCGTAGCCGATTCCTAGTCACTGTTTTTGTAGTGTTCATAGTGAAAAATTACTAAAGTCAAAGTGAAAATTTCTTTATTCATTTAGGTACAGACAATAGCACGTTGGGTTACCACAGACTGTCAAATTTTCCCAATCGATTATGCACTTTATATTGAATACTCTTAGGTTGAAAATCGTTTGGAGAAATTTGACAGTTTTGTATAGCCCGACGTGCTGTTGACTGTACAATTTGTATACTTATGAAAGTCAATTTTAATGCCATCGGTTCAAGAGTCTACCAGGAGGCCTTGTTCTAAGAAGAACCGGCAAGACACTCAACAAGTTTTATCCTCTTAATAAGTTTTAAAAACTAAGAAATACGCCATAAGATGTTTTAAGTATGCCTTTAATATGTTATCTTGTTTCCATCTCTTCGGTTTACTAATTGACTTTTTATGCAGGTGGGTTTTTCAGTTTTTTTTATATCTTTTAAGTTATTTAATATAATACGATTATGGTATACATTTTGAAAATCCTTATGATAAGCTCTTTAATTTGATATCCATTATTGATGAATTCTAAAGAAGATATTTTTTTTCTTCTAATATTAGCACGTCATAGCCGCTGTATTGTTTGTTTTTTATCACCACTTACTTAAGAGCACGTATGCTGTTAAGAGAAATCTAACAATACCTTAATTATAGAAATCCGTCCAGTCGCTTCAAAGTCATGACGTAATAAAGAATATTACAAACAAACATACAAGATTCGCACGAAAACCAACCCTTTTCTTGCATTCGGGTAAAAATAGGCGTTCCCTTCCCGAACTGACAAGTGTGTTACAACCTTAATTCAGCTAGCTAGATGTAACACGGAGTTTTATTGAAAATGGAAAGGCCCACTAATCGCTCATGAAAACTTAAAGAAAACTTTAACTAAAACGTTTATTTTTTGTTGCTATTAATGATTTGCCTAAAAAGGGTCGAATTCATATCGATACAATTTATAGGGGCCATTTCTGATATTGACCTTTTTTGACGGGGAGGTCAAATACACTTACAAATCGTCCCTGCGGGGTGGTGCCAACCGCAGGGGATATGTGGGACTCGAGGTAAAGGCGTTCCCTCCATACCCACTAAACATCCTCCCTGGCCTGACCTTCAGTGCGCTATTACGGGACGGCTCGGGATCTGCGCACATTAGCGCAACTAGACCGTCCCAACGCTGCACGTCTAGGCACTCCTTGCACCAATTGCTGGCCAGCAGCCACTCTTCCACCGACGGCTGCTCGACCTGGCGCGCCCTCCTGACGACGACACGGGGGACAACCATCGGACCGCACCCGGAGGACTTTGGGCGCGGTCGTGGCCCTAAAAAGGGCCGTCCGAAACTAGCCGTGGTGGGAAAACAAAAACAACTCGATGATAGCATGTGCCTTCGAATGCCAAGGGGACACACTTGACATCAAAAGCCACACACCCGCCGAGAAAATTTCCCCACCACCACCACGTTACCAGGGTCCGACATGAGGAGGCTTCTGAACGTGGACCCCATCTCTGATATTGACGTACCTAAAAAAAGAATCATTGAAATCGAGTCATAATACTCATAATTGACGGAGTTATCAGGTAACAAACTCATAAAAAACAGTCGAATAAAGAACTTCCTCTTTTTTTGAAGTCGGTTAACAAATAATATAACGTCTCAGCCCTCGTTACAAATGTCTTCCATTCATGAATGAATGGTATGGTTTTAATGGTAAGTTTATGACCTATGAAGTTCATTAAAACTTGAAGAAAACCTAGTTATTTAAAATAATAAGTTCATAAAATAATTTGTCATAGTTTTTTTGTTGACTATTAGACCTACTAACCAAAATTTGACTATTGCATGTTAGGTAATGCAGAGTTCAATAAAAAAATTACATTATTTTTGTGTTCGTGGATGATATCATTTTTTAATCCCCAATGAAATTATCATTTCAACCTCATCTCTCAATGAAAAAAGAATCATCAAAATCGATACAAAAATAATGGAGTAATCGCGGAACATACATACAAAAAAAAACATACGGTCGAATAGAGAACCTCCTCCTTTTTTGAAGTCGGTTAAAAAATGCAAAATAGTCCTAGGATCATGAAGATAGAATTAAGAATGGAGTCATTACTCAAATGAAAAAAGTGAGGGCAAAAATTTTGACAACCCTTGACATTTCTTGACATTTTCTAGAGAGACTCTGTCTCTTTCTAGTAGGGTGCCTATAGCACAAATTAATCACGGACAATCTTGGACTTCGTTAAGTTAATAAAATTAATTAGTACTCAAAGTTTAAAGTAATTTTGAATTTACCATGACAAAGAATTAACATTCATAATAATTACTTTAAACTTTTTTTCCTGGGTGCCCTTTAGCACGGTAATGTTATCTATTTTAGGCTCCTAGGAAAAAAATCAGCAGCCGAATTTCGGGGATTTATCGCTTCTGTGACTCTAGGTTTTAAGAGGCATTTTTATAGTTTAGTATACTGTAGCTTATCTCATGTCATGTCAACTCATAAATATTATTTTATTCTTTTTTTTCAGCCGAGGTCTTGTTGTAAAAACACGTGTTGAGAGACTCCAATTTTAACTCAATCTTTCGTACAACTGTCTGTTACTATAAGTAAATTTACACTTAACATTGGCGAAATATGAAAATGAAAAAGCTCTCAATTTAAATGGACTTTGTTAAGTACTTTTAAATCGTCAAAAGCCCTACCACCATTTCGGGACGAAATATTATTATTATGCTGAGATGGAGCAGAAATGGCGAAAGACTCCGGCGAAGAACTCCACAGCTTACAATTTTGTAATGATTTCAAAACATCGATTCAAACTGGAAACATAACAAAATTAATTGAAATCATTTGAACAATGTAAGAGTAAATTTAGCACGTATACCAACTTGAAAATATGTTTACCGAATCTCTCGGTATTCTTATTACATATACATATTTTAGTTAGATACATACAATATAAAAGATTATTCCTTATACCAAATATTTTTCATACTAATATGAATACGAAAGATTGTATGTACTTCGGGAAATTTGTCCAAACGCCCAAAAACAGCAGAACGAGTTTAGATGAATGAAACCTGAATTTAAATACTGTCTTTAGACGAATTTTAATTCCTCTCTGTTGCAATTTTGAAGGAAACGAGGATAAAGTTGCGGGCTGAGGCTAGTGAAATATATTATCAAGCAAAAATTTTACTAACCATTTCAGGAATGTCCGTGTTTTTGAAAAAAGGGCATGCAGTTTGACGTAAGCAGTTGCCTATGTAATCAGTGCCTTGAAAGTGCAGGCTACATATTTTTGAACTTTCATAAAATATTGTTTTTAAAGGCACATTAGACAACCACATTTGCCGTCGCCTGGGTATTTCGGAAATCTAAAAAGAAAAGAAAATTTTATGTATACAGGCACTTTTAACTTGTAATTAGCATATTAAAAACTATCATTTGATAGCCTTGAATAGCACAGTCACAATTTTATTAATGCTGTGTCAAATTTACTAACCCAAATTCGAGTGAAGTTTGAGGTCACTGTGCATATTGCACTCTGCGTTACATGTTAGTAGATGCAAATGTGAAAGATAAAATACACTATTACACTGGTAAAGTACAATCAATCATTTTGAATATGTTTCTCAATTAAAATAATGTACATTGCACAAATTACATGTTTTGTTTGTAAATAAAGGTTCCCAACCAAAAATGGGTAGAACGATTTATGTATTATATTATACATAATCTATAAACTATATAAATAATCTATATATATCTATATAACAGCTATTTCAAAGACTTAAATATATATATATATCGGTCGGAAAAAGGTTATTATTTTATAAAAATCCTAGTCACCCTAGTCAATTTGTTTACACATATTTGAATAAGTAATTTATGTATGAAAATTAATTAAATTCAGATAGTATGAAAGCCGAGTATCAGAAATTACTTTCCCCTATGGAGTTTCGCCCAATAACGATAATCATATGGAATTACATGTGAAAAAACAATTTTACTTAGGTGAACAATAATATGCAATTATAACACTTACAAGTGAAATTTCACACTGCATCCTGGATACCACTCACTTCTGCAACCTCGAACTATACAGCGATGCACCATTTTGCACTATTTATAGTTATTAAAATGTAAAAAGCCGTACCAAAATCGCTAGTCGATACCTATCAATATGTCATGTTGAGATTTCGGGACATCAACGTGATTGACGTATGAAGACAAAGCTGTCATTATATAAATCCCTTAATTTCCCATAAGTTATGGAAAAAACACAATGATACACCAGTTGATTGAAATACAAACCTAAACGTTAAAAGTCAATATATTATATTTATTTCTTTCATTGATAATAAATACTGATAATTGAATACAATATGTTAAGTTTTTAGCTACTTTTCTACTTTTGTTTTAGAAAGATGGCGAAATACTGGGAAAATCTTGTTTCTATGTAGTCGTGTTTAGAAAGAGATGACGACAATTTCTAGAACTTAGACAAAGAATTTGTCTAAGTTCTAGAAAGAGAAATGTGAAATTTGAAATGTCAAGTATTGTCAAAATTTTTGCCCTCACTTTGTTAATTTGACTAATGACTCCATTCTTAGTAAGCTCCTTGCCTAGGATTAAAAAAAAGACCCCATGCCTAGTTATGCAAAAATATTTTGACAAGACATAGACAATATTTTGTCAGCTGTCATTACTAATACATAATTATTACTTTTGTTAATCGAATTTTACATAAGTATTTGTATAACGATTGTTTGAGCCGGAATAAAACGCTGTTTTTGTTAAAATGCGGGGATTTAAAATTATAGTTCTTATTCTGTAATATTCTCATAAATATCCTCTTTCATCTCATATAACTTGTGTCTTGGGTGGTGGCAGCACTCAATACAATCTTACCTCAAAATATTGCGCACGTTAGCAATTCAACTCCGCAGTACCTCATTTAGTCAACCAGAAGATGACGCTCATTAACTAGATATGCCTGCCAAATGCAAATTCTTTGTACGCCGTATCCAGAGACATCAGCTTAAATCGTCAGGAAGGAAAAGATAAGCGCTAACAAACACAGTATAGACTAAAGTGAATTTAAGCTACGCATTAATGCCATAAGCTTTTTTAACCGACTTCAAAGAAAGGAGGAGGTTCTCAATTCGACTACATGTTAGGTACCTCATAACTTTTTACTGGGTGTCCCGATTTTGATAATTTTTTAACCCAGTTCGAGCTGCTCCAAAATCCAGCGGCAAGTCTGCTATGCCCTCATCATAACAGCCATAATGTGTGTGTGTTAGGTACCTCATAACTTTTTACTCATCATATCAGCCTTTATAATTTGTCCCACTGCTGGGACACAAGGCCTCTCCTTGTCATCGAAGGAGGTTTAGGCAGTAGTCCACCGCGCTTGCCCAATGCGGATTGGCGGACGGAGTATAAGGTGATCAATACCACTTTGCTAATTTATTAGTCGCCTTCTACGACACCCATTGGAGGATATGGGCTGATGCTATTCTACTCTGCCTGCATCATATGCCCTACCTCGACTAAAAATTCAGTTGAGGTTCAGGCGAGTTCAGGTTCAAAATTAACTTTAAGTAACTTACTATTATTCAGACAACTGCCTAACTAACTACGCATTGTTGTAACGATATAATAAATAAATTCGGTATCTACACGTTTCGCTATAAAGTTAATTTTCCTCCCAAACTTTAACTATTGTAGTTGTTATTTAGGAAGGTCAGAGTTAACAGTGCGAAATGTTAAGCGCTGATAACGTTAAACTATGGAGATTAGGCAGGTTAGCGTATGAGTAAATGCAAAAACAACATTGTTCACAGGTAGTAAGAGCCATTTTGCTACTGCAATATTTAGGTGTTGTTGATTCCATCTGGTAATATATTAAATTTCCCATTAGGGAAGAATTAAGACTAGTTTACACGATGGTGTTTGAATTATATCTTTGGAGTTAGGAAAGGTTTATTATTATAGAATTAAATGAAAACCACCAATGATGTATTATTAGTTAGATACGTTATGCGCTTACAAAACATGAAAAAATACACATATGCACACTCCCATTATTTTACTTACATTTCGCTACATTGGCGAAAAATTAATAGAGATGGCCATAATTAATCCAATTGGAAGAAAAAAGACAGCTAGTATTCGTCATTGCGTTTGTGTCCTTGTCATTCATATAGCCGGACGTATATGTTTGTCCTTTTCTTTGCTGTGACATTAAATATGGCGTCATGTATTTGTATTAAACCAAATTTACTTATGACAAGTGACTCCATGAGCTTCATTTATTTTGTTTGCGTTAAGTGCGTTTTCGCATGTCACAAGACGACATTTTGTTGCATAAATACGGTTAGCGGCAACTGGAACGCACATGCGTAGTGTCTACTGTTTTAAGAGCGACTAAGGCCCACAGGCAACACTTGTTGTCTGTTGTGATGGTCCATTACGGCGTGCTCATGACGTTTCTACCTTTTAAAAGCTTTTTGACACGCTCTGACCGTGGGAAGCACGGCCAGATGTGCAGAAAAGAGAGAAATAAAAGATAGGTTAAATTTAACACTATTTATTAACTCAGGGCGTGAGTGGGGTTTCGCACTGGGGTTCTCGCACTTTAGAAAGAGAGACTTAGCTTCAGCGGTTAGCGCAGGAAGCGGCAGGAACCAGGCACGTCGACTACCAGCGTGGTCGGCGTGGGTTCAGCTTCGGCCGGTAGGGTGGCACGAAGCACAGCAGCGGAGCAGCAGGGTAGGCGGCTGCCCGTAGATAGGATCCCCTAGTTCGGGGATCGCGTAAGTACTAGATACAGATGTCTATTGAATATTAACTGTAGCTGGAGAAAATGGAAGAAGAGACCCAGTTTCTCCGAGCTACAGTTTATATAGTAGAATTGATCTGGAACTTTCCCAAAAATTTGTAGTGGGAGTTCCGTTTAATGAATAATGCAGCCATAACCAAAGGATGGTTTATATAGAGTACCTGTATCTATGGTTACTGCAGTAAAACATGTAAACAAAAATAATTTAAAATTTTTATTAGATTATTCTACAGGCAGAAAATACAAGTTAAAATATATTAGTTATTTAATTAATTTATGGCACAAATTAGTTGGGCCAAAAGGCTTGTATACAAAGTTCGAGATATTTTTAAAATGGAGGGTAGTCAGAATCATTATTATAAATAATAGAATTTAGAAGCGGGTATCGGCGTCAGCCGACATGAGAACTGTCATTAGTAAACAGATCAAAACAAGTTTATGAAATAATAACAATTGCTGTGTTTATATTTGTTTTAAAAAACAAGTTAAAGTTAACATTAGTATAGAATATTTAATTATTATAGTTGATAGCCACGTGATGCCCTGCTTTGTATGGATTTTTTATTAAAAATCGACGTAAGTATATTGAAAGACGGTTTAAACCGTGACATTTTATTTAACTTGCAATGCATGTTTCTTTGTTCGGGTGGAATCTTGCTACTCGATTTTGAAGCAGATACCTGCAACCGATTGAGCTGTGTATACACGTTTAGTTTGGATGACAATACATGATAAGCTGTGTGACGTAAGTCCAATATGGCGGAACATCCAAGATGGCGGAATAGTTATTTTTAATGTATTTCTACAATATGATCAAATAAAAGGGCTTATTGAGAGTAACTCGAAAAATAATGTGACGTCATTCCAAATCCAATATGGCGGAACATCCAAGATGGCGGAATAGTTATTTTTTATGCACTTCTGCAATATGGGTATCAAATGAAAGCTCTTGCCGAGAATAATTAGAAATAACTAAAAAGTAAAAAACTGATGAAAAGTAAAAAAAAGCTTTTATTTAAATGCTCTAAAAAGAAGAAAATAGAATTGTCGTTTAAAAATTTAACTATAAACTTATACACAATTTACATGATCATAAAAACTTGTAGCGAGGTTTGCGTCAGTACCTACAAGTATTTAATTAAACTGTTTAATTAGGTACTAGTTTATTTACACAAGTAAATCGCGCGACAAGCTTTTATGATCATAATTAAATTGTGTATAATGAGCTTATAAGTTTATGGTTAAAATTTTAAAGGAAAATTTTATTTTCTTCTTTTTAGAGCATTTAAATACAAACTTTTTTTAAAAAAGTTTTTTTTTATATATATATATTATATTTTTATATATATTTATCATTGGGTACCACCAATTTGCTTTAGCCCAAATCAACCACAGAGGGACTGGATATCTTATTATTAACTGTTGGCGTAGTGCGTAAGAGCGTCGTCTCCCACTCGGGAGGTACGGTTCGATCCCCGCCACGTACCAATGTGTTTTCAAATTTTGAATTCATATGTACGTTTAATCGACGCTTTTACGGTAAAGGAAAAGCATCGTGAGGAAACCTGCACACACAAAGGAATTCTTAGGTTGTGTGTGAAGTCCACCAACCCGCACTTGGCCAGCGTGGTTGACTAAGGTCTAATCGCCCCTAATGTGGGGTAGGCTCGAGCCCCACGGTGGGGACATTATATGACCTGTTGATGATGATGAACTATCAGAACACAATAATAACGCTGTTAACATTATTATTATGGCGACAAATTTTGATAAGATGGTGCTAGCTAGCCAGGTGCACTATAAAAAAGTCGTACCACCAAACAGAGTACATTTGACGTCGTGGTAGAGTGGTCATGGTCAGGCTTATTTTCACTCACCACTGGCGAGATGAGACACAAAAACTTCCCTATCAAGGATGAAAGAAATCGCTATACAGCTCGTTTCGAGATCTCTGTGCTCTCTCCAAAATTTTATGAAACATTTTTCAAGGTTGCTTCTCAAAACTTCCTCATACGTACTACACCTAAACCGGCGTAGTCAGAAGGAATACAATTAAACTCAATTTCCATTCAAACAAAGGCATGGCTCACAGTCGAAATTAGTAACCTAAAATCGTATGCAAATGAAGACACAAACATGACTAAGTCACACCGAAATAAACAAAGAAGTAATTATTACTCGTTAAGAGTTCAATAACGTAGGTATACGACTGATGATAGCTTCATGCTTCTCAGAAAATATTATTCCTCGCCATAAAATGAAAATATATCTACTTACCTACATAAAATATTTAATCGACTTCTTTTTCGGTATCTTTTTTTGTTGACATTTAAATGTACCTTAATGGCACATACATAGAATGTTCACTTCGTAAAAATTCTCACAATGTCTATTTCCCATAATGTCCCTTTCGCCCTTTTATCCTTCTTACAACAATTTTTAGCTGACTGTCACATTTAATTCAGCAGCATACATAGGTTTGACTTTACGTACAATTTGTATTGGAATTGCCTGGGAATGGGTTGGAATTCTGGTAGAGAGAAATGTTTGTATAATGGATACGAAAGAATGTGCATAATTCATGATTGTTTTTATTTTTTTTAGTGTCTAAATTATTATGTACGCAATTATTTTGTCCGTTACTGCACTGTAGTAACTCGCACTCTCTGGATGTAACTTACGAATAACTCGCACGTGCAAGTCGGAAAAAACAGTGTTGCAACAAATAATGTTGAAATAACTCGGATGCGAGCTAGCATCCGAGTTACTTCAACATTATTTGTTTTCACTCGTCTGCTCGCTTGCCTGCAATTTGCACATGGTAACTGCTTGGTCATCACTCGCATAGTTTTTTATCTGCCTGTGCCTAGGAGCGTTTATCGAATTCCAAATGTCTGCAGAAAGATTGTCTTCTGATAATAATATTTCATTCATGAAACTCTACGCAAAACAAGAAAACCGATTACAAAGAAACAGAGATATGAGAAAAGCATCTTTGGCACACATTGCAAGATAAATGTATTTAGGTACCTAACTTAGAAAATAAAAAAACTTACGATTTACAAATTGCAAGCAGCTATTAAGTGTCATGCAGATAGCTAAGGTGAGTCGAGCCACAGGCCTACGAGTAGACAAGCCGAGTATCTCTCTACTGGCTAGACAGCAGCTCGCATTGTGTAAACCAGCCATAAGTTGACGATAAATAGAGAACAGTGTGAAGTTATTCTAATCTGTGTGTGCCGGTGTGTCCCGGCCACGCGTTGATATAGTAATTTCATAATACTGACCTATAACATTGTATCTGCAGTAAAAAAATATGACTACTTATCAAGATAAAAACTATCCTATCTCTCAAGTTGGATCAAACTGCACACGGTTGATTAAAATCGGTTAAGTAGTTTGGGAGTCCATCGCGGACAAACAACGTGACACGTAATTTATATATATTAAGATTAATATTATAAAATTGTTTTCCTTTATTTCATTCTGCACCTACGAGTAATTTATGCTAGTATGTTGAGTAAAAAAGTTTTTTTAGTTTCAATACTGTTTAAAAAATATGCCTTCTATTCTCTGTTGTTTCAAATAGTAACTCCCAGTATCTAATAGCTATTATAGGCCAAAGTAAAGCACAAACTGTACATAAACATCGATTCTCGGGCTTCGCCAGTAGGCACCTATATATGGAATTAAGCCAATAAAATGTTCAAGAATTTTCTTTGCGCCCATACAATTTGCTTTCGTTTCAAAGACCTCGTTAGGTTTTTAAGTATTTAAGAAATTCCTTTGATGAGAGGTCACTCTATCAAATTGCTGAAACTAATAACAAGACTCGGCGAGTAAATCGCACAGTCATTACGAGGGCAAACAAACTGTTATAGGGAAAGAGCTCTTATTAAGAGGGCGATAGATGCTAAAATGTGTACCTACCTTTTTCTCGTCTGTACCTTAGAGATCTTTTATGTCAAAGAGCCACTAAAAATCGTTTGTGATGTGAAGCAAATTCAGGTTGAGAAATACGCAATATTAAGATTAATTAAATATCTTTATGTAGATGTTAGTTGTTCTATAACAAGTAGAGCCAGTCTAGTTTATACCAAAGCTAGTCTCTTGGCATTATTATCACTAACTGTTAAAAAAAGCTCAAAAGCCTTACCTCTGTTTTTGACGAAATAATTTAAATAATTATTATTATGCTGAGATGGAGAAGAAATGACGAAAAAAACTGAAATGTTGGAACACAATATTACTTCTTCTTCTTCCTCTATATGAATGGCGATCGCGACACATAAAGATTACGCATTGCGCCAATATCAAGTGAAAATTTACTCAAAGTAATCGACAATCTCAACACGTGTTTTTGCAACAAGAACTCGAGAGAAACTCAAAAAATACTATTTACATTGTAGTTTTGGTAACAGACGTCGATGACATTGTGGGAGGTATCCTATGGGGCTTAAAAAAGCTTGTAGTAGAGCTTTTTTTCTCTCTCTACCACCAGCCGAACCTCGGGCAAATTTATTTTCTTCATATTTAAGGACCACAAGGAAAAGAAAAATCAAATTTTAATATTTGATTTTAACGTGAAAACAACTTTGGCGTTCCATTGTGATAAAGAAGCCTCGCATCTCCTGTACATTGTGCTATAGCAATAATGAAATTGTATACTTTTGCTACCAATAAAAATGGTTCACTTTAATCCATAAACATGCATACAAACAAGCACGCTCATACATGAAGCCACATTTGGCAGTACCTAATGGGCCCTAACATACCCAATAATAGTGACAACTCAATCATTTAAATTAAAAAAAATGTGATTACTTTATATATTTTTTTGTTTATAGGTATTTTATTACTGAAAATATTGGTAGTGACTGAAGGAAGACACGCAGTATAATTCCCTAAAATAAGTTAAAGCGAGAATTAACACGATTTTACTACCTTATAATTGCCTCTCCTTTCGACAGGGCACCGTACATGGTCACAGGCGGTTATTCCGCTATTAGTTCCTCTTTTTAGTTATAGAAAGTTTAAAAGTCGTATTTGTCCCTAATTATTATTAAAAAAATTGGTTGTCTGTAAAGTCGGTTTACTGACGATAGTTGAACGTGACAACGTCTTAAGGAAAAACTGATGGAATGGTAGCATTTTTCAAAAGAAAAATTTAATTTCATTTGTTTTGCCGGCCTTACATGGAACGCCTCAGAGCGAGGTAACGCCGCATGCGTCATGTTTTTTCGTGCGTGCAGCCGGCTCTATCGAATTATAAGACGTTGTCACGTCAAAACCTTTTTGACATTATTAATAATAAAGAAGGAAAAATTACTTGTTGTTGTAATTTATATATTGTTCAGTTGAAATGCTAAATTCGAAGCAAAAAAGCGGTTAGTCCCTATATCGCCCCAAAATATTATAGCTCTAACCGATATAATAAGAGATTTAACCCTACGATACAAGTGTGTGAGGCGGCACCGTACGTGACGTGGACGTAAATGCCCTTGCTAAAATCAATTATGATTTGTTTACAGGAACGATATCGTAGAAAATAAGTATTGAAATACAGCACAAAATTTGCAATATCCATAAGGAAATATATGTACCAGTCTGATACAAAATAAATAAGTACAGAAACCGATATTCTGGTGTTATTGTGATGTGTAAGCGACAGGCTGGTAACTTGTGACTTTTTTGGAGGATTCTGAGCGTGATTATATAATAATAATAATAATAATAAATTTATTTATTTATCACCACTAACATTTTTTTTTTATACATGATATAATCTAGTCACTAATTTGTCCATATGCTTGTTTGTGGAGACTGGTGATCTATGGTAAGTAAAAAGATACTTGTGTTACAGACCACCAGGCCTCCACCTTCTGAAGTTTTACAATATAATAGTAATTATGGCTAGTACATATGCCATTCCACGACTAGACATATATATGTATATATATATTTACGTATATGTAGGTATGTATGTTAATGTGTGTTCTACATCATAAGTTATTAGACTAAATAGTTGCAGAAGCAATACCAGAATCTTACAGACAGTAAATAATTATAGAATTTAAGTAAGAAAATCTAGAGTGTATATCAGATTTTTCTGGAACCTACCAGAAAAATCTGACATACAATCACCTGCACGTGAAAGTCAATGGCTGTTACTAAGAAGCTGGCGACATTTGTAGTCATTTTACACATTAGACCTCTTTTTTACAAAAGACCCTTTTTAATAAATTGGCCAGGTAACATCGTCAGCGTGATTCAGGACAGAACGTGATTTCGTCCGCCGTCATTCCAAGCCTCCCGCTGTAAACTAATCGACTTCATCCATCTTCTGACTAATGTAGCGCAAATCGTATACCTAAACACAGAAATATTTTATCAACAAATGGGTCTGACTATAAATCTTGTGATAAAAAAAGGTTTCTGAATTTTCTGCGGCGTGAAAATGTTTCTAATACAAACAAAATATAGTTGTCTATCCTTTCGTGTCTTAATATTAGAGCCATTTATATTTTATTTTAGGCTGCGAACCTCTTGGCCTTTATTTCACCGATGATAAGGTCGAAGTGAGCTTCACCCGGCTGGAATCATCAGTCACTGAGGACTGCCTACTTGACAATAATCGTTGGAACACAATTGCTGTTAGTGCTATTGTTAAGAAAGATTTTAATGAGATTGTGGTAGCTAGAGAGACCAGCTTCAAAGAAGCCCTACCACATAATCAAATAAGGCTCAAATTTGCTTTACCCCCCTGGGAATCTGACCACCAGACCAAGGAAAAGATCAGCCAGCCTTCATACGTCCAACTTCTTCTAGCGGGTTAGCATGGTGTGACAAATTTTAACAGCAGAAGTTTTGTATTCGTGTTTTCAGTTATTTTTACAACTGCTATCGTCCGATATCAATAGAGATCATTAGCTTATTCTGAGGAATGAAGGAAAAATATTGTTGTTAAATTGCTCACCCATACGAAAACCAAAAACGTTTGAAACGGATGAAGATTATCAACATAAAAGCTTTAATTTTATTGTATGAAGCCTCATTGTACTTTTAATTAATACAAGTCTGTATAATCGAAGGTGGATCACCACTAATTATTGGTAGGTTCGGGATATTTGTTTACGACCAAGCGGAGTGGAATCATTGTCACCCGAATTGTGACGCCATTATTGTTGTTATGATCATGCAGCGCTACTTCCGGTTATAATTGGAACTAAAATTTTCAAAGGTATCGACAATAGGTCCGTTTGTTTTTGAGCGCTACCTTAGTACGCCGCTTTGACGAACGCGAAGTGTTCATTCAAAGTGTTCTGCATTTCAGCCAAATTGTAATCCGACTGAACGTGAGGTAGCCGCATTGCATAACGGCCACGTTTTACAATCCGGCGCGCCTTTTTGTAACATGGCGTGTTATTTGATATGGCTGCGACATATAATAATAATAATGTACTTTACACCTGCCGAATCGTGCGCAATTTTTTACACAGACGTAATAACCAGCAATCCAACAATCAATAATAATAAGAGAGAGAGAGAGAGAGAGAGAGAGATTGTTGACATGTGGGACATCGATTCAGCAATTATTGTTCCGATAGTCATATCTGCACATGGACTGATAGCCAAGAGCCTCGATAAACACCTTAAGAGGCTCGCGTTAGGTGGTTGGATCAAGAGTCAGATGTAGAAGTCAGTACTTCTGGACTCGGCCCGTATAGTGAGGAGGTTCCTGTCTCTAGATCCTTAACCATCGGTAGCCGGGATTTCTTGGGCGAGAAAAGAGAACCGTATCACATTCTCGTTTGTTTTCGTTCGGCCTCACTGCGATATAGGAAGTGATTTCCATTGCATGTGTGTGCTTTGCATGTATTGTTTTATTAATCTGAGCTTTGAACCAGGGCCTGCATAAATAATTATTATTATCTACACTCATGCTTTAAATCTTCTATTTAAAACATTGATTTTGCTTCTAATTTTTATATAACTAAACATATGTTAGTTATGATCGAAATTTATAGCAATTCGTTCAGGTTTAAGTCCCGTCTCAGCACTTATCCACGACAGGATTATTTCCCATATTTTTCGTTTTCTATTTAATTTGGTATCCTCTATAAAACGTTCTAAAACAGCTTATTGCCAACATTAAAACAACCAATATCCTAAGTAATCTTGACATCCAAACGGATGATACTTACAATTATAATCTTAGGTTGTACTAAATTTTATAATATTACTCCTGCGCATTTTCGATCCTATAAACTGCTGTGAATTACTGTAAATACCAAAGCCGTTGCACTGTCAAAGTCATCCATTTCGCATAACGGTCGAGAACGCAAGTGACAAGGTCGCCTGAGTGTAGATACCTTCTCGTTTCTCGGGTGCGTCTGGAGGGCCTATAAAACGACACTATAATTTTGAAAGTAAAGCTTATAATAACCATGGTAACATAAATACATCAAAATGTCAAAAATTATAAAAAAATAAAAATTATTAAAAAGAGGTTTGTTCGGCAACACTTGCCACTATATCGTTTTGCAAACCACACGTCTCTCATATCACGCCAAAATGTGCGAAAAAGTGTATAGGTACACCAGTACCCGTAGTGTAAGTTTTTTAGTATAAAAAACGCAACTTCTTAGTAGCGTTAAGAGCTCAATTTGTATAGGCAACGCGAACAGCGCCCCTAGCGGAGAGAAGCGTAAATCATGGTTCCCATACAAATTGAGCTCTTAACGCAACTACAATCGGTGCGTTTTGTATACTAAAAAACTTACACTACGGGTACAGGTTAAGGTATACACATTGACATACTTTTGAGATTAAAATACTATGAATGTCATGAACGTTGATGAATGACACGTGCGCACACATAGCCTAATCAATCTCAATTTCGTAAATAACGACGCTGAATCCTTTATTAGCATATAAAAGCTAAACCTTTTCTCATGTCCGTAAAATTACCATGAAAATAATAAAAGCATAGACACGTTTTTCCATTTATCCCCGTGACGTATGAGGCTTACGTTAGATTTCAGCGTGAATCACTGCCGATTATTTTTTAATGTACCAGTATGTATACAGCATTACGTATATTTATGGCATCGTTAGATCATGCATATCCTGCTGGGTAATAATGTTACAACGACACGTAGGAAAATGCTTTTTTATTTATTTATTGACGTGACAACGTCTTATAATTCGAAGGAGCCGGCTGCACGCACGAATAAACATGACTCATGCGGCGTTACCTCGCTCTGAGGCGTTCCATGTAAGGCCGGCAAAACAAATGAAATTAAATTTTTCTTTTGAAAAATGCTACCATTCCATCAGTATTTTCTTAAGACGTTGTCACGTTCAACTATCGTCAGTAAACCGACTTTACAGACAAACAATATTTTTATTAACTTTTGACCAAGTTCGATTAGCACGGAGTATTGTTGCTGCCTTTGAGACGGTTCAGTAAAATATCAACTTGCCATTCTTGAATTGGTTGAACGCAAATGCAGGAAACTTAGGTGATGGCAGGCTGGTGCAAACAAAACTGCATCTTGGGTCATCGATGCAGAATAGACTGGCTATCGATATTTTTTGATTGTACTTCGTGAGGTCGGGGGTCTTCTAGACGGTCTGCGGGGTACTACACGTAACTTGTGAAAATTCCGCCTATAAGTACCAAGTGGTTTTCAACGTCATTTGTATACGCACCGCCAAAGAGTGGAATTCCTTGCCGGCGTTCCATAGTAATTATACCTACCGCTAAAGGATTTGGCTTGGATTTGGCATCAAATTCATATTATTTATTGCAATTCATGTGGTTACAAAGGTGGTATAACAAGGAAACCGGTACCAAAACATGAACCCTGCTAGGGTATCGCAACATTAAATATTAGAATTACGGCGGCAGAAGGCACGTTAAGATGGTGGATCTTAACGTGCCTTCTGAAAATCGGGTTGAAAAATGTTCGGTCACCCATCCGAGTGCCGACCGCGCACTTGATAGCTTAACTTTCTTGATCGTTACTAAGAACGCAGGATCGCGGCCCCATCGAACCCCTCTAAACTATTTAGCCTTCACTAATAATCACTAAGACACTATTCAAGTTTTTGTTCTACTGAAAATCCAGCGTTATGCGTGACGTGCTGCTTACTGTTCACATCCATGACATTAATACTCTTACTTACAATATTCCATTACAACAACCTAGGTGTAATAATCATATTTCAAGCCATGTTTATGATGCCGCGTAGGATGAAAGTTATAAATATTCCAAGTGTTTACGAGTTTTCAATTCAATGTCAGCACCAATAAATAATGTTTTACTTTGGCATCTTTTCGTTAGGTACCTGAAAATCCTGAAACTCGCTGTTTAATTTATATATCAATGCTACTATTTGAAAGGCATTCAGTAGTCAAGTTAAACTGTACTCTAGTATTATTCCTTCCCATCCATGACCTAAATTTTTCAATATCTAAACAGTAAGTATCTCCCAACTTTGTAACTTTAGCACTAGCTTAAGGCATTCTCTGATGCATCTGCTCAGCGGGTTCCATAGTAATAATAGAGGCAATGTAGATTTTAAACAATACCCAGGAACCAGTCAGAGAAATATTGACCTTACACCACTCGTATCAGAGTTTCTTTTAAATAACTTTAAACGGGCTCTAAAAGATGGTTCTGAGATTACTTTTACGAGAAGGGATTCGAATGAATTTTATCTTTATGTGTAAGTTGACGATCTAGTTAAGGCTATGGGGATCACTTGGAGTGCAATTCCTAGCTTAATAATGCAATTTTGGAAACATTGTATTTTCCGAATGGTCGCCCCGAATAGTTCTAGTAAGTCTCTGATATCTTATCATGTAGTCTTTATTATCACTAATTGTAAAGAAACTAGTATAGTTTCATTAGTAGCAACAATCATTTGCAATTATTTGTCACATTATAAAAATGCGTAGGTAGAATCTACCCGGACTGTTGATGATTTAGAGTGCGAAATCTTTCCTTATGTTACTCTGATAGCTTTTGTATGTAGGTTGTTACTTTTTGGGTTTGGGCCCTGCATGCCCCTTACTGCCAGGTGTGGCTTTGTGTGTTACCAAATGTTTTGTTATGGGATTATGAGCGTGATTGTATATGGGGAATCTACTAGCAACAAATCAGGAAGAACTACTAGTACTTTGAAGTTATAATTTTTTCAAATTAGCAAAATGTGACAGTTGAGGTGGTTCCCGTGTGAGGTGGTTTTTTGGAAAGCTTGTATATGATATTTGATCTCAAATAATCATTTACTTAAAATCATAACGAAATTATAACAATTACAAACAAGTAGTCAAAACGAGAACTTCCAAATTCATGTAACAAATAACATTTTATTTGGTACCTACATTTTTACATACAATCGCTCTATCCTGCTGCTCTTTCAACTGACCTAAACAGGAATGGTATTACTTCCTAAGCGTATTTCATTCATATCTTGACCGTAGTTTCCTATTTTATATTCCCTTTTTGTCAAAAATTTACCCAAAAAATATATCAATTACTAAAACTACAGTCACCTTTTCGAAACAACAGTATGAAAAGAGAAATATGATACGTAGCGCAACGTAGTAAGAGCTGTTTTAAAAAAATATTTCTTCCTTAAACAATTTTACAAGTAAAATTTAGTTTTATCGCATCGTAGTAAAGGTTACTTCATAAAAATGTCTTCCAACATTTCAATGAAACTTCAAATAATAATACATAATTTCATGTATACTTAATCAGGCAATATAAATCCGTAATAATAAAAGAGTAATAAAAACAACAAGCGTAATTAATTTAAGGCCAGGGCAATGCAATATTCTTTGTTACTGTATTTTACATTTGCGTTCTTAAACAAAAAGAAGGAAAAAAATTAAAGTAATTCACGAAATTAATACTAGCGTAAAAATTACTCCCGTATGTAAGCATATATCCTCGTAGTCTATATAACTCTACATGATTATGAGTAAAATGGAAAATTTTAAGTATAATATGATATATGTTATACATTAGTTATACAGAGTGTAAAAACATGAACAGTCAAACGAAAACCGTGTATTCTATACATCAAAATAATTGCTGGAAAATGATTTTTATTTTTTGGTGTTAAAAAATATTGCAAATTGTACTACGGAACGTAAAGCGCTCAACTCGCACGCAACTCCCAAAACCGTGATATTTTTGCCAGACGGGCGGGCGGCTCCGTTCGTCTGTGTCCGTGCACATCGAGTGAGCTACATTAAACGCTCACGCTTTGAAGCCATTTTTTGTTACGAAATACTAAAAAAAAATCTAATGTTTCTTTGGACAATAATTAAGAAATAATGTTTAGAATATGTTTTCATAACAAAATTTTAAAAAAAATTATGTTTTTGACCTTCAATAAAATCGTAACTATCAATTTCCCAGGTATAGTCTAAAGGAAGAAAAATGTTATGATGGTGAGCAGAATACATGGTTTTCTTTTGACTGTTCATGTCTTTTACACCCGTTATATTATATAAAGTATGTAATACAAAAAATATATACTAGGTAGATTTCAGCCGTGAAACATTTTGCTGTGTTTCGGATTGAAGGGAAAGGTAGCCAGTGTAATTACTGGGCATGGAAGGCATTTCATCTGAGGCCTCGAATATAGGTACATTATATCTATTCATGGTATCCATGGTCTAGATCGGGCGTAGGCGTGAAGAACAAAAAATAGTTATAGCTGTTCGATACCACCGCCTGTGCCTATTTATATTAACCTACACAAAAATTCTGGTATTATCTTTTTTATTGCCTTTTAAATATTATTTTCCATTTATATTAAATAGTTAAGCTTTTCTTCTAATAATAGGCGCTATCTACGTTCAAATAAGGTTATTAAAAAATTAAGCTTGAGATAGTGCGATTATTTTATTTTAAATTGCAAAGAAAATCTGCTAGGCTATTAGTTTTGTCTGTTAATTCGTTATTCATGATTCGATTTCGAATAAAATTTTTTCGTTGAAAAGACGGGATAATAAATAAAAATGTAGGTAGAAAAGTTTCAGGGCTGGTACATAAAAGAATTAATGTAATGACTTATTGAATTTCCTTGAGGACCTCCTAAAGAAGCTTATCTGTCGGCCGCGTTTGCTCCAACTATAATAGCTCTTGAGCCGATTTCAAAATGAACCTTATAACCAGTTGAATTTAAAATATAATAGCCTGAATCTCGAAGAAGATAATATCGTGACCAGACTAGATTTATATTTCCTTGTGATATTTGCTTACGGTATTGTGTACCTATTCAGATTTATAAAGTTGTATACAAGTAAAGTATTATTTTTCAAAATAATAATTTGACCCTTTGCCATATTTTTGAATCACGCGATAAATCCAATGATAAATTGAATAGTCAGAATATCAGTCTGAATTAGGTCTGAATACTTCTCTGTATACTAAATAATTTATGGTACGCTTGACATTTCCTTATTTGTCAATTTTGGCAGATCAACGATCAACACAGCAGACAAATTCAGCATTTTTGCTCTCATAATCTAATTTATTGAACGTGCAATGGATGATAGTGATTCCAATCTTGACATAGAATTTAAGCGCTACTTACAAATTATGCGCCCGTACTTGGCACAGCTCCTAGATCAAGATGTAATTGAAATTTGTAAGTCTTGGATTCAGAGACTATCGAATAGTAGCGGTAATGAAAAAATCCTTCGCAATAAGTATGTTTTTTCATTGTGTTATCAGTTAGCTAAAGGAATATTAAGGGAACCTTTTCTAAAATACCCTGAGACTAAACCTTTAGAGCCAATATCTGAAGAACTGGATAGTGACAGTTCTACTAGTGAAAATGATTATTTTATTGTTGATTACGAAGAAGATACCAAAGTTATCTATAATAACAGCACAAAACCTATGTCTGACACTGATTACATTTCTCAAGACACTATAAATGGTGAAAAAAGTAAAGACTGTGTCAAAACAAATGATATTGATGATAATGAAGAAAATAAAAATAAATTTATTAAACCATCTCTTTCATATTACAACTCTCCTCTCATCAAAGACGTTGGCTACAAGCCCAAAATGCAATGCAATGAATACAGATACAGAGCGAATAATCTTGTAATGAAGTTAAGAGAAATTAAAACACAAAATATGATGTTACATAATGAACTGCAAATTCTTAGGGAAGAGTGTAAAATAAAGAACGATTATGATAACGGGAGGATTATTAAAGTTGATTGCAGTACATGCTGTTATGACCATGACAGGTGCGTTTCACTAACTAGTCTAACGAATAAAGTATTTGAGGCACAGGATTCTAAACAAGTATTGGTTCAAACTATGTACAATTTATGAGAGAAAATAAATAGATACGATGAAGAGAAAAAACGTGAAATTGAAGAAATTGTAAATAACTACAAAGCGGATATTACAAATGCAACGAAAGAAATATATGAAAAAAAACTAGAAGAGATCAAACAATATTATGAAAATTTATCTGAAACTTTAAAAAGTCAATTTGATCAGGAGAAACAGACAGTAATATCTTCTAAAGATGAGACAATACAAGAAAAGGAAAAGCTTATAAGTGCCAAAGAAATTGAAATAGCGCGACTAAAAGCTTTAATTGAAGATCAAAAGAACCAATTGCAAGACGTAATAAATAAATTCTTAGGCAAATCAAACGAAGAGTATAATGCTGAAAACGTGAGAATTAAGGCGCAGGAACTAGAAAAACGCTTGAATAAAGTAGAAAAGTCCAAAGCTAAATTTGCTAGGGTGTACGAGAATAAATTAGCGGAATTACAAAGAGAAAAACATTTAACAGATTGCTCATTACAACTTCAATTGGTTAGACAAAGAGCACAAGTGGTAAATGAGCTAACTGACGAAAGCCAGACTGAATTAAATACAGCGTTGAATAAGCTTGAAAATAAGTATAGAGAAATAGTTGCCAACATGCAATCGACAGCTATACAGAGGAGGGTACAAGATCAGCTGACGTTGGAATCCATTTTGCACGCAGCGTCTGGAATTCGAAACGAGAGTTACCCTAATTATTCGCAAAGTACAAACCGCAGCCAACTCTCCGGCAAAACTATGCAAAATCAAAACAGAAATGGAAATCAAGTAGATCGAAGCTTCGACAGTGAAATATCGGCTCTATTGCATGGGAATAAAGTCGACAGTTTAATTAAAGGCAATAAATCTTTAGACGAAGGTAGCGTGATGGCCGGATATTGTCTTGATGGAGAAAGGATGGGAGAACTATTCGAGAGGGTGTATATTCCACAAAGGGATATCGGAGATGGGCCCCCAAGGAAGTAGTATTTATAGCTGTCTAACTATTAAAAGCCTGTAACTATTTGTACATTCTCTTCAAAGTAACTGCGTCTCGTGTTTATATTTGCAAATTGTTTTTGAATACTAAAACCAATGTTATCTAAAAGAAAGCACTAGTTACTTTTATAAATAAAATTTTACTGTTTTTTTTAGTATTCACCTTATTATTATTTTCTTCATCTTCCTACAGTGAATTAGTATTTCACTGAGAGCAAAATTTATGTAAATCAGGTTTTAGAAACTCAAACACTTGAATAATGAAACTTAATGTTATCTCTGTCATGATCAGGCAATTTCATAACAAACTAGGTTCATTTCAATAGAACTTCCTATACATATAATATTCACAGTAAAACCAGGTACCATGTAGACATAACTTTAGATACATAATGCACATTGCTCAATTGAAATTAACACTTGCATTTGAATGAGATTGTTGGAAGATTAAACGGAAATATTATTTTTGTCTTGTACTTAACCGCCATGTGATGACGGCAGAGTAGTATAGCATCACCCCATATCCGCCACTGGGTGTCGAATTAAGCGACTAAGGGGTGTTAATCACCTTATACTCCGTCCACCAATCCGCTTTGGGCAAACGTGGTGGGCTACGGCCTAAACCTCCTTCGATGACAAGGAGAGGCCTTGTGTCGGCAATGGGTCGAATTATAAAGGCTGTTATGATGATTATTATTATTTTTGTCCATTAACTGTTGAGTGCCATTACAACAAAAGCAACTACATTAATATTATTATAAACTGATACTAATTTACTATTATTTGAAAAATAATGTTATTGTGTAATGGAATTATTTTTGTGTTTACAAACGCGTAAATATTTTAAAACTAGAAAATACATTGAAAAAAATACCGACCTGGCCCAGGCGGGAGTCGCAGCAAAGTGATTCTGCGTCTCGTACATTTGAAACCCTACCTACCGGATTCAATATAAAACCATGTCAAGCATAGAATCGTTCGCTTGCTCAGTTTTCAAAACAAGTACTCTCACCAAAAAAACAACTTCGCAGCCTTACTTAACAAAACAACATTAACGTCTTTAATACATAACACCAATTGACAATAATGATACTAGTTTTTATTTAAGCACCTTATACTAGCTATTGTCTGCAATAACTCGTAGTTGAGTTTTTTGTGAAAAAAAAATATATTTGAATCTACTCGTCTATGCTCAATGTATTTGGTGCATCAAAAAAGGCTACAGTCTATTTGCTTGCTCTTTTCTAATCTGCTTAGCCTTTTTTTCCTTATTTTAACTTACTTACAGTACTTAATTTTAAACTGCTTACACTCTTACTCTGCTTACACTGCTTACACACAATTATATCATGCAATAAGTATATATTAAAGTATGTTGTCTGCAATTTCAAAATCTGACTTACTGAGATTTTTTTCAATATTTTGTATGTATTATTTTTCAAGAAATTTCCTTGTTGTACAACAAAGCCCCTTAAAATCAAACAATTTACTATCGGCTAGAACTGAAACCAAATCTAAGAAGCTGCAACAGTCACAACTAACAAATTTATTTTAACTTAGGGCAAATTGAAACGGTCGTTTCTGGTGAACGACAAGCGGGTGAACTGGATAGACATGTGAACATATAGCTACTAAATTGGAACCAATAAGCCATTGAAATTGGTTTGGAGAGAAGAGATGTTTACAACCGTGTTTTAAAACAGAAGCCTATAAAGATAAATATTATTGTAATTCTGATGAGAATAAACATATCAAACTCGTCTTACATTGATCCAAGTTCCTGCGTAACTTCCTCCGCGTGCTGCTGAACAATACCCTGTAAACACCCTGTAAACAAATGTCTAATGATTTCATGAGACTTGTTGGATAATTTTAAGATATTTTTAAAGATGAGACTTGTAAAACTTAAAGACGCTTGCAATATCAGAACTACTCTGAAATTATTTTCTTTGAATTGGTTAATATACCAGTACACAAAAGATATATTCCTCTTTTTCTTCATAATAATGTTCAACAACCGCCATCAACATCCCTGTGTGTTTTAATATTTTTTTGCCAACAGGACTATCTGTGCTAAAGTAGATAATTTTATTTAACAACAGTCTTCTGTAAGGTAAGGTCTCTTAAGCTGGTGTTTCTAAATTGAGCAGTCAATATGCTGTGCTTATTTTCACTTTTAAATAAAAGGCAAGTAAATTCATACTAGTAAATTAAATTAATCATCATGTGGAAGTTTCCTTTAATATTTCGGAGTACAGAAAGTGTCTAGTAGCTTTTACAAAAACAAATTAAATTAGAAAGTTAACTTACATCCTAACTTAAAATGAATTTCGTTTTCCTTTGAAATGGGAAATGTAACAAGATGAAAATTAATTGTTAGATCAGCTCAGCCCTTTCAATTTCCGATAAAGAATAATGTCTGTTGCTGAGAAAATTCATTAAAACTACTCAAAACTATTGATAGATCCTTCAGCATAGTCTCAATACAATTTACTTGTGATTGAAACTGTTAATATTTTTATAATAGTAAAATACGTACATAGCGGACTACCCACACTAAATTGGGTAACTAATCCTGGGCAAGTTACCTCTACCTTACAGAAGACCGTTGCCAAAATGCACTAAGATTGATTTATAATAATAAAAATAATAATAACATTAACATCATCACAAAGACACACTTGGCGATGCCAGTGGCTCTGTAATATACTCCCAGAGTAACCTGCGAAACTTTTAGTGGAAAGAAACATAATAATGATAATAACTTTTATTTTGGCAACACTAACACACACATAACACAACTACATAGTGCGCCTAATACATCAAAAGCCCAGCATTACCATTAGTGAGCGTGTGTGTATCGCAGCTGTCAAGAATGGTCACAGTTCAGTGTAATATCTGCCATGCTACAGTTGAAAATCAATGATTAGTTCGTGGGTAACCACGAAGAAATCATTGATTTTCAACTGTAACCCTGATCACATGTCTCCTTAATGATCTAACTCCTCGTAAGTCCATAATTAACAACAAATTAATAAATTATTTAAAAACTAAATAAAACATTTAAATCAAAGTACATAGATATATACATATAATTGCTTGTTAATCGATGCCAAGGATAAATCTTAATATAATATAATAATATATATTATAATATAAATTACGTGTCACGTTGTCTGTCCGCGATGGTTTCCTAAACTACTAAACCGATTCTAATCAAACTTGTACACCGTGTGCAGTTTGATCCAACTTGAGAGATAGGATAGTTTTTATCTTGATAAGGAGTCATATTTTTTTTACTGCAGATACAATGTTATAGGTCAGTAGTATGAAATTACAATACCAACGCATGGCCGGGACAGCTAGTAATAATAATAAATTACAAATCAAAAACAAAGGTACGATTAACCTCTACTACTAGTAATCTAAATTTTGCTTGGCAAGAAGATGTAACTTCAGCTGTGATATGAAAGTGTGATAAAAAATTATAAGTACCTATATTTACATGTATGCTCTGCGGCTGCGTAGTCAACAGAAAGGCAACAACCCACATCCCGTGAATCAGCAGCAAACCTTTTGATACGTACATATCAATATTTTTATACCATATTTTTATATCCATTCGTGCTGGATCTGAATTCTGCCTCCCCGCTACTTCCTTACCAGGATTACTCCCAAGCGTATAACAGTATCGCTGTCAAGGTTTGCAACCCGACACAAAAACCTTTTTCATTATTTAGTGACCTGATTGTACAAAGTTTTAATTGCGACCGAATACTCCATGATATCATAAATGCTTTCAAAAGACGGAACGATTTTGTTCGGGACGGTTGTACAAAAAACTTACGTCCAAAATATAAAAGCAAATACCTATCGCTTATAATTATCATTTGTCAATCCTCAGACGTCCATACAAAAGGAGAAAGATATAAATCACCAGAAAATGCCTAACACAAACAGACAGCTCCGTAACTTCTTAACTCGAGTGTTTTTCATTGGAAATCAATTAATGTCTAAGCGATTGACGAAAGACATTCCATCGCGGATGTAAGTCAATTATTACAAAAGGGAAATGATTGAAAAGGGTTCGGGGTCCAATCATTTGGAACGAGAAATTGAGGTCATGACTGACAGATGGGCTCTTAGGATGGACTAGATTTTATACTGTTCTTTTTTGGACGAGACATAATACGTTTTGTATTTTAGAAATCTTTTTTGTAGACTCTTTTTGTTTAAAACAGCCTGAAGCGTTTAATATAGGGATTAAGGGCGTCGGACCTATAAATAACAAAAAAAGGAATAAACGTGTTTGAACCGCATTTCTATATAAAACAGTTACCTACCTAGTAGTAAAGAGAAGTTCTTGAAAAGAAAAATCTCCTCTTCATCGTCATCGAGAATATATACCTAAACGATAGATCAATAGATGCTCTATTTACATAAACATAATTGCTTTCGCAAACGTAATTGCAAATATTTTTCATTGTTTACAACTTTTCGGTGTATCGGATCAGAATTGAATTTCCGTGTCCATGGAGATAAGAGATACCTACCGAGTTATCATTAAGCAGAGAAATAACATAAAAAAAAATTCGCCAAACGCATGTCAGAAGTCATCAACATCATCTGAAATAATATCATAATCAGGTGAAATATAATTTAATTACAGACAAAAATCTTGCAAAGAGTGTAGTTTCAAAAAATAATAATAATAAGAACCTAAAACAACAATTGAATTAAAGAAATTGCAAGTTTAGGTACAAGATAATAAAACGCCAATTTCATAGGATAGGACCTAATATGAATTCAAAATTTGAAAACACATTGGTACGTGGCGGGGATCGAACCAGTGCCTCCCGGGCGGGAGACGACGCTCTTACGCACTATGCCACCGACGCTTGTCACAGGCTACTTGAGTAGCACTTAATCAGCAGATTCGGTCGTTAATTGGAAATCCATTAATTCGTCGATGCCACTCGAAGCGATTTTTATAGCTTATTCCTCTTGTAATCCGTTCTAGTCGTGATCTTTTATGTTCATTGAAAATTGTGCTCTGATTTAATAACAAAATACTAACTATAATATTGCAATATTATAATTAACGTAAACGTCTTAAACGTTAAAATTACCATGACAAACACCTGCTCGTATGTCCCTGCTAGGATTCGTACTCAGGCCGCCTACAAAAACAGCATGAAAATTTTCGAAATTTCCTATACAGTTTTTTGTTGATATTTATTTTAAATTTTTTCGTCATAAAAAACTCTTTTTTTTTAATTAAAAATCTCGTATAACTCTCGTCCACGATAATCTCCAAAACCACTGAAACCGTTTTTAATATTGTTTTTAAATCAACTTGATCCAAGTTGGCCAAGCAAAACACAAGGGGCTAGTTTGTATCTCGATTATTGACCTCAACATTTTCTTAGTACTATTAGAAGTTTAATAAAGGACAATATTTGGAATTACCACAAGACCGCGCGGAAGGATCAGCTAGTAATTTTATAAAATTAAAGGTACAATACATTTTAGCACAACCAAAATCAGAAGTAGCTAAAAAATTATGCACTCTGGTTAAACTGACCGAACATTGATTCCTTTTCTTATGTAAGGACATATATATTTTTTTTTTATTAAGTTTGTTAAGTTTATTGTAATATAGCATTTTTTTGTAATAGGGTAGATACAATGGGGCTGCCATAACCATGGTTAAAAGCCCCAAATTAAATAAAGAATAAAAAAAAAATTAAAGGTGGTTAAAATACTCTATACTTACAGTTGTTCCATTGACTGTTAAAGCTACTATTAAGGAATATGGTCTACACGATTGTGGTTATATAATAGCACTTACAAACAGATTAGGGATAGGAAAATCGCATTGCTATCCCGTCATTGCTACTAAAAGTACTTTAATGTTTGTTAACCATATTAACATTTTCAATTTTATGCCAATTTTGACTCGAGAGTATTGTTTAGTCGAAGTTATCAAAACCGCTTCCCATTTTAAAGGGATATGAAGGGCTTGTAATTATTTTTTATTACTTTTTGATAACTTGCTAATGACTTAAAATAAATGCAATTAACAAATATGAGATTAGTTGTAGAATGTAATTACTATTTTCTAACAAAGATAATAATTGTTGTTCTGTGCTAGTCGATAAATATCTTTCATTTCAGATAGAGATTTTTTTTAAACCAATTTTGCAATCAGCCATGTGTATCAATCCCCAACCAAGAAATAATAAATGCAATGAACGATAAGCAAACCAAAGTACAAAAATAATTGAGGTTTTTTTTATTATTTATTATACCAAAACTCTAATCTAGTTTGTCAACATGAAATGAAATTATTGAAATACAAAAAAGTACCTATGGGCCATGCAGTGTCTCCAAATAATGACAGATTGCCAGCCTGCCGTCTGCATAAAAGGGCACCAAACCCGAAAAGTAAAAATCTCTATCAGTAAACAATCTAGCAATAGCCAACAACCAGGACAGATGTCTCATTAAACGTACGCATTTTGCCAATGTCAAGTGAAAATGTAACTAAAGTAACAAAAATTGTACGGTTGATTTAGGTTAAAAATGGGAGTCTCTCAACACGTGTTTAGACACGTGGGTAGACAAGTTAACAAATTCCAAAAATCTATATTGTGTTAGTAGCATTGAAACTTAACTTAGCCTGTATAGATGCTCGACATGTGAACAGTCCCCACTTTCAGCAATGGCCGACAGAACCTTATTGCGGGTGTTGCGTACTCATCGTCAAAGTGAGCCGGCTTTTTTAACTGTCGACCTCTGCGTATACGAAGATGCTAGATGCACTACAGTATAGTGGCAGCCCTAATAACGCCCTGAAGGCATTATTGTATTGTACGTGCAGGGCGTCTTTTGAGTATAGTTGACCCACAGACTGCTCAAGTAAAATGATGTGAAGGCATTAAAAGCGTGATTTTAACTGGAATGGAGCAGTGAGCAAATCTGCGAGTCAGCACGCTCGCCCTAATCCTGCGTTCACTTTAAAAGTCACATTCATCCTTTTGACTTTAAGCTTAGTGTAGAGATTTTAAACACTACGCAACAGACATCCTCGACTTGCCGACCATTGCTTCTCCACGCAACGTTGTCGAAAGTTTGCCTTCTGTAAATTATATTTATTTAGTCACATTCTCTGCCTAAACTTGTAATAGAAGGGCTAGCTAAGCAAACACGTTTTCATGTTTCTCGACGCAAATTGAAAACCGCGGCAAACAAAATGAGCGGTTAGAGTTTACATCAAAGGACCGTCGCGTTCCCCACAGCCACAACCATCAACAGATGACCGATATTTTACGTTGAAACTTTAACGAAATTATGGAGTTTAATATTTATGTCTCTATTAATTTTCTTAGCACAAGTTATTCATCCCACTTTATAGTAAACGGAAGTGGAATTAAAATGGAATGATAGTTAGGCCGAGAGGTAATATTATAGGTACGCTCCACTCAACCACCCAACTTCACGTTGTCGACCTACAAAGTGTATCTTCACACATATTTTGAATCACCTATGTAGGATTGTAAAAAGAATAACACGCGTGGTGGCAGAGATTTCCAAGTAAAGTACATGAATTAAAAAAAATAATCGTAGTTGTCGTAAATAGAGAAATAGAAACTATCATCAGGTCATCACAACAGCCTTTATAATCTGACCCACTACTGGTACACAAGGCTTGTCATCGAAGAGGTTTAGGCAGTAGTCCACCACGCTTGCCCAGTGTGGATTGTTGGACAGAGTGATCAATGCCCCTTTGCTGATCCATTACTACGACACCCATTGGAGGATATGGAGTGATGCTATTCTACTCTGCCGGCATCACCCGGCGTCCGGCTTTTAAATATTATTTACCTATATATTAATCTCAGCTATCAATAGGTACACATAACTATTAATTTGAAAAAGGGCCATCCGCCATATTGGATTTAGAATTACGTCACTAAGCTAAGCATACATTGTCATCACTTAGCTAAGCATACATGATCATTGTCATCCAAACTAAACGTGTATGCAAAATTTCAGCTCAATCGGTTAAAGAAATCTGCTTCTTACATACATACATTATACGCGGACAACTTACATACATACATTATACGAACATTACAAGTTAAAAAATCGGGAGTGGTCTCCCCTTGACTTTCTCGTATACCGGAAACGACTCAAAAGTTGATAGAAACCTTATATTTTGATGTCATTCATGCATGTTAAATTTTGGTCACCCATCCGAGTACCGACCGCGCACTTGGTTGCTTAACTTTCGTGATAGACGTCTCAAAAGTTGATAGAAACCTGATACTTTGATGTTATACATGCATGTTAAATTGGATTGCAATAAGTTAAAGCATACTCGAGTTAACGTGCTAACGCACAGACACACACACAGACATAATTCCAAAAACGGTATTTTTTGACTCAGGGAGGTCCAAAACTTTTAAATCCGTTAAAATCCCGAGGTCGAATTTTTTCACGATTACAAGACTTCCTCTATACTATGACAAGACTTCATATGTATACGAGTAAAAAAAAGTAAAAAAGTAAAAAAAAATCCTTTAGGCCTCCCTGACACCAACGCTCCTTGGGAATAAGTAGTGTAATAAATTTTAATGAGTTGATTTGGAGACTTTATTAGAAGGAATAAGAAGAAAGATTTGTAGATTAAAATATTTAATAGGCAATTCTTGTCAACTCGCTACCGCTTGTTACTAAGCGTCCCCAGCGGCCAGAGTTTGATTGATATTTGCGGACCAAAAAAGCGTCGATAACATTCATCAGTTAGGGTTCCCGACCACAGAAAGGTCCACATCATCCATCTGTGATTTTTGTGTTCAACATGCAGCCCTAACACATGTCAGGGGCCGGACGTAGCGGACATTTAGATGGGTTTTTAATTAGTTTGAAATCTAGACAAGAGATCGTTGCCTACTTTATTCTTTATGTGGGGCTTATCAGAGTGCTGCGTAGGAAAATGTGCTTCAATGATATCATCACTCATCATCATCCTTTATAAATACAGCCTTTATAAATCGACCCACTGCTGGTATTGGTCTCCGTTTGCAGGTTTCTTGAAATGAAGGCCAAATGCTTGTTGACGTAGAGTGTGGACTGTATTATGAAAGAAAGTCACAGCTATTTCTCGATGTTCTTTATTCCAATTGTCGACTACTTGACTAGACTACTAGACTACGCTATGTACAAAAATGGCCCTACTCTTATTCTAAGTGACGGCTTGCAACTAGCGGCTGCCTAACGAAGCGCATCAGACGAGTCGCCTGCGCGCGGGTGTCCCGCTGCCCCGCGCGCGGGGCCGACGCCAAATTAATGCCGGCTCCGCCATTGGTCGGCGCTTCCGTATTGCAGGCGATGTGATTGGTCGCGGTGGCTGTGGCTCGGCACGGCGGTCATCTACAGCTGGGATACAAGGCCTATCCTTGTCATCGAAGGAGGTTTAGGCAGTAGTCCACCATGCTTGCCCAATGCGGATTGGTGGACGGAGTATCAGGTGATCAATACTCCTTTGCTGATCCATTAGCCGCCTTCTACGACACCCGTTGGAGGATAAGGTGTGATGCTATTCTACTCTGCCGGCATCACAGGGCAAATTTCTTCACACTGCAAATTTCTTCAATGATATAATGAACGCTTTCACACATACGCTCGAGTTTTTACTTATGTATTAGTTATTTATTAGTTTTCCGGACAGACAAAATATAGGTACCTACGGTCATTCCAGAGCTTCGTCTTCACTGTTTATTGGGCCTGAGGGTGCTATAAATAAAAACGCACAAGAAAGTATTCATCTCTCGCGCTAGCTATCTCTGCAATTGGATTCCGGTACTGCTTAGCATCAGGTGGAATGGTGGAATGGAGTTATTTGCTAAACCTTTCAATAAAAAATCAATTCCGAAATCTATAACCTCGTTAATTATGCAGACTAATTATTCTCAAGTGACACACAACGGTGACGAACGACCAACGGGAGAACACAATTCACGATTTGCGACGACATTAATCTAGAATTAAAGTACTCTACAGGGATTTGGTGTAAGCCTGGTGTAAGCACGAATAGTGTTGATATTCTTTTTCATTGCAGATAATCTTCGACGCCATTTTAGGATAATTCACACGGACATTCAGCGTCAGAAGTATAACACTTTAAGGCCAAGCGCGCACTACGATTTTAGTTCTTGCGAAACGATTTTAGAATCGCGCTGCAAATTATCGCAGAAAGTACAGTGCACGCACTGCGATAAAAAAATACAAAGTCATTGCTCAGTCTATGATGGATTCAGTACAAGTTGCTTGTCTCTATTTACTACTTCGGAGAGAAAGAAAAAATAATTGTCAATACTGGACTCATTCTTTTACAGCGGATAGATTTATTAAAGGTTTCTTTTATCAGAAACACAACACAAAAGTTCAATGGCCATTATTGAATGAAAATACAATCAGTTTATTCCACCAAGGTGGTTTTTCTTGTATTGAGATTATTAAATGTTCCACATCTAGCCTCGTTTCGTATTGGTACTCCAGTGGAGATGAGGGCGCCGACATGTTTATTCTCGAAAGAACGGAACACGAATGGGCGCCGGCCATTCCGAGTGTGCGATTTTTCTGTCGCAGTGCGCGCGGATCCATACAAATCCATACGCTGCAGTTTACTTCCGCGATAATCGCATCGCGAGCAATCGCGACAAATTGTGACAAATCACAATTTTAAAATCGCTACGATTTATTACTCGCATGTGCGCGCACTGCCGTACTACCTCATACGTTGCATTGCTGCGTCAAAATTATCGCGCTACAAAAAATCGTAGTGCGCGCTTGGCCTAATAGTTGAGGGCGCAACAGGTGGACTTCGTTCTATAAAAACGGAGATTGATCCCCGGTCGCAATTAGACTACCGACGTGAACCCACTCTTAGCACAAATGTATAAGCTTAGTGGAGGGGTTAATATATTATTAATGTGTTAGCAGCAAATTAATATTATTCTCTTTTTTTATAAAAACTGCGGTCAATAGAGAAAGTCAATAAAATAATGAGGATTGGCCATATTAAATGCCAATTAACTGCCGAAACACAATAAGACTGCGATTCCACCAGAGATGTGCGAGGAAAATTTGTCGCACGAGGATGTGTAGCTGTACTGTGGTAATGTGTGGGGATTTCCATCAGACATGTGCAGGGAAAATGTCTCATACGATGCCTCATAATTATGTACCTTACTTCCAACAAACACCCCAAACCCTTTTCCACAAAAGCTGTGCTGAGCAAGCCTAGCAAAATGGAATGATTCTATTGGTTCTCCTCAAATACATCCTAACGCATCCTCGCACATCTCTTGTGGAAACGCAGCCTAATGCTGTCATATAAGGTGGTGGTAGCTATCTAGGTGAGTTTCAAACCATCTCTATCACCAACCAAACCGAACACAAGTTTGAATTTCGCTGGGGATCGAATCGAACCCGAGAGCTCTGGGTCCAAGTCCGGTGAGTTACCCGCTAAACCACGAAGGCAGTAAATTCCATAAGTACTATTGTCACGGAAGTAAGTGGAGATGCGGAACGAGGAAAATGGGAGCGTTTGTCGGGGGTACTTAATCCGAGACCTCCTCGTGGTGCACCCTGGGCAACATATGGTGAAACTGAACTGAACAAGGAAGGCCCTTGTCATCTCCCTCCTAGCCGTGTGGAAAATGAAACTAAATTGTCAGCTAATATAAACTATATTTCAGTACAACTCAAAAGAATAATATAGTTGGGTGTGGGTACTTGATAACAGTTCACAATAGTTCACAATCCGATTCGCAAAAGGACCTCCAAATCAAAACAACCACTGCCCTGAATCGAGAGAAGAGTAGTTTCCTCGCAGACTGTGTGACGTCACTGTGGGTAGCCACAGCCAGGTAGTGTGTAGGTGCCCACTTGCTAGCCTCACTCAGTGAGTCGACTACCGGTAGCGGTGAACCCTGAAACGGTATAAAACCGGCCATTTTACGACTATCCTGATTCCGTAGTTTGACTGCGACATCAGTGATCAGCAAGCGGTGCGACGAAAAGCATGTATGTACAAGGCAATGATTGGCACAATATAGTGATCAATGATGTGGCAGCAAACAGAAGTTATAAAAAATACATACTAAAATATTAAATTATATAGGCAAAATAGGGTGACATTCAGTAAAACTAAAAAATATGTTGCTAGACGACATAATGACAATTATGTGACAAGGTTTAATAAGTAAGTATACAAATCATATTGTATACCTATGCTGTCTGTTATTTCCATACCTACGATGGATACAAATAAAATAGAACATAAGTAAATATCACAAAAGATTAGAAGAATTTTGCAGGTAGGTACTAAAAATTTAACTATAGTTTTTTTTCTTTTTTAACAACCAACTTTACTAACACATACTTATTTATTAAACATTTCATACTTTGATGCGAAGTGATACATTATGAAAGCGATTAGGCTATTTTACTGATTATTACGGCATTCGTTAAGCATAATATAAATGTTTCATAGCGTTATTAAGGAAATGAACCTTTATAAAGGCGTTTACTATAGGTAAAACACAACCAGCATAAATCTAATTTAACACCTACAAAAATATTTACGTACATACATTGCTAACTAAATTAAGTACTTAAACCTAATAACACTAATTACTATTCTACTCGTGTCTAACTACATGCATAAGCTTATAAATACTTTGCAACACTTACCCAGTATGGGGAATCACAACACTTGATAATTAGTTTTGTTTTTATTCAAAAGTAAATATTTGTTTGTGCTACAATTAGTTGTTAGAACCGTTACTTTTGTGCACGGCCGCTCCGAGCGATTTTTCGTCCGCCCTCGTACTGCGCGGGACAATAGTGCTCCCGACCGACAAATGACCTTAAGCATAGATAATGTTCTTCCGTGAAGAATCCGTTTAGAAACGTGTAACGTCTTCTTTTATATTTATTGTTTTTTTTTTATGAATATAGGTTGATTAAAATTAATTACTGTAGTTTAGTTTTAGTTTTAGATATATTTAAGAGAATCGTTACATACCCCCCTTCTTTACTTACGATTTTACGTGTAAAATCGTCTCTAAAATCTATCACTAGGTTAATTTAAAATCTTTTAAATGCCATGTTCCTAGTTTATTCCCTACCATATCCTCCAATTCATATACAAGGTTAGATCTTTTTCCAATAATACGACACTTGATAAATTTCGGTGCTAATGTTTTTGAGAATCTGTTATATTTATCACTCTGGTAGAAGGTACGCTTCCAGATGACGTCTCCAACATTGAAGTCTGCGTTTTTTCGGCGTAAGTTATATCTAGTACTGTTTCTAGAATGTGCCTTAATAAGTAACGCTTGAACTTTGTCGAATGTTTTTCGGAGGCAACCTACGTTTTCTGTGTAAGCATCTCGTGGTGAAAATATAATATGGTCTTCCAGGTCTGAGTCAACATAATGAGAGCCACAAGTCACTAGTTCACGTCCGAATACCAGGAAGGAAGGTGTGTAGCCTGTTACTTCGTTAACCGCAGTGTTTAACGCAAATTGTATTTTAGGGATGTTAGTGTCCCAAGATCTATGATCATTATCAACGAATGTAGATATAGCTGTGATAATGGTTTTGTTATATCGTTCCACTGTGTTAACTTGTGGTGTGTATAGGGGCGTGTAGAAAACGTTTGGAATATTATAAAATGAGAATAGGCTTTTCATAGTATTACTAATAAATTGTCTTCCGTTATCCATCAATACAGTACTGGGAACTCCATGTGTAAGAAAAACATTCTCCTCTAAAATTCTAGAAATAATTTCTGCTGTTGCTCGGCGAATAGGAAATAGCAAACAATATTTTGAAAAACAGCAGTTAATGACCAGTAAAAAGGTATTCTGTTTTCTTGTAACCGGTAACGGACCTACTAGGTCAACACTTATCATTTGAAAAGGTCGACAACATTCCTTAGGTCTGCCCATTACACCAAGGGTAGTGTGATTAGAGTGTTTGTATGAATGACAAGTATCACAATTGTTAACAAAATTAGTTACATCGTGGTGCATGCCCGGCCAAAAGTATTTTAAGGATAAGCGTTTAAACGTTTTAAGGATACCGAAGTGTCCCGTTGTGGGTTCACAGTGGTTTTGGGATATAATATGATGACGGTGTTCTTGTGGTATAACCTCTTTCCATTCGAACTCCCTAGTAAGTGGATTATTAGTTTTGATTTGTCGGTATAGTTTGTTGCACTGAATTCGATATTTTTGTGACACAGTGGAAGGGTTTTGACAATCGTCAAAAATTTTGAGATACCAAGAATCAGCGGTATCAACAGAAGGTACTTTTGGAAGGTCTGAAGTAATAGTAGCTATAGGTACAGAGCGTGATAGGCTGTCAGGTACAACATTTTCGACACCTTTACGATGCTTAATATTAAAGTTGAATGCAGAGAGACGTACACCCCAGCGGGCTAGTCTCCCAGTAGGATTATTAAGATTTAAAAACCATTTTAACGATGAATGGTCAGTGTATACTGTAAACGTGAGTCCATTATCGAGGTAGCATCGCCAGTGTTCAAGGGACGTGAGAACTGCTAGAGCTTCGCGTTCGGTGGCACTGTAATTGCGTTCTTGTTTCGATAAGGATTTGCTCATATAGGCAATTACTTTTTCCTCACCTTGAAGAGTCTGTGTAAGTACAGCACCTATCCCATGATCACTAGCGTCAGTGTGAACTTCAAAAGGTTTAGTATAGTCGGGGCAAGCTAGTATAGGCGCGGTTACTAGATGATTTTTAAGTTTTAGGAAGGCTATATTTGCTTCATCGGACCATGAAAAAGGGACAGATTTTTTTCCTTGAGACGTTAATTTGTTGAGAGGTGTAGCCAAACTACTGAAATTTGGGATGAACCTTCTATACCAAGAGGCTGTACCGATGAAGCGACGAACTTCTTTACGATTTGTAGGAGCTGGGTAATCGATTATGCTTTTTACTTTGTCAGGATCTGCATGTAACCCGTTAGCATCTACGACATAACCCAAGTATTTTAATTGCTTTCTAAAAAACTGACATTTCTTAAAGTTTATAGTTAAGTTAGCTACTTTAAGTTTTTCTAAAACTTTCGATAATAGTAAAATATGCTGATCAAAGTTTTCAGACACGACGATGACGTCATCAACATACACAAATACTCTATGCTCAAATTCCGGCCCATAGAACAGAAGATCTACCAATCTTTGTTGTGTGGCTGGGGCATTGGTTAAACCAAACGGCATAGACTTAAACTGATATGTACCGCGGGACGGAATGTAAAAAGCAGTCTTACATCTATCCTCTTTCTTTATTAAAATTTGCCAAAAACTTTTAGATAAGTCGATGCTGCTTAGGTACTTAGCATCCCTGAGATTATCTAGGATCTCAGTTATGTAGGGTAGACTATATGCGTCTTTTTTCGTGATCGAATTGAGCTTCCGGCTATCTAAACAAAATCTGAGTTCACCGTTTTTTTTTGGAGTAAGTAAAACCGGCGAAGACCATGGGCTTTCACATGGTTCAACTACGTCGTCCTTTAACATTTCATCGAGCTGCTCTACTAAGAGACGTTGTTTTTCCGGAGACATTCGATAATAGCGTTGACGTATAGGCTCAGAATCTCCAGTGTCGATAGTATGTGTAATTAGTGACGTACGCCCTAGCCCACGCTCTTCATAAGAGATATCACTAAATTGAGATATAAGGTAGTCTGCTTCGTGCTGTTGATCTTTAGTGAGGTGTTCGTAAGAATGAAGTAAATCCGGTTCATTAATGGTATTATTTATAAGTGATGTTTCCGAATCTCTAAAAAATGAAATAGCATCTAAGTGTTTGGGAAACAGGCCAAATATGCGCCAGAAATCTATGCCTAGTATCAACGAATTTTTAATTTCCGGAACAATGAAAGCATCAATAGTATTAGTTTTATTTTGAAATTGGAACGGTAAACTGATAACTCCTATGCAGTTGAGTTTTTCTCCACCTGCAGCTTCAAATTGGGTTTGCGAGCTATCCGAAATTTTGAATCCCAGTTGCAGTAGTTTTTCATGAGTACCGTTACCTAATATAGTCACACAGGAACCAGTGTCTAGAAGACCCGTGAGTTCCCTGTTTAAGATTTTAATATTAATGTAAGGACGGGTTCTGTCTATGTTTTGTTTACTATTATCGATTGAACAACCGAATTGAAGTCAAAAAAAATTTTAATGAACTTAAGCCAATTCTTCCAATCTTCATCCCGGCTACTACAATCGATCAACGCTAGTTTTTTGAGTCTTCAATTTTAAGAGTAGGGTTACAGTTAGGGCATTCTGGATAGCGTACGTCCTTTTTGCCACATTTAAAACAGATAAGGAATCGTTCTTGTTTACAGCTACCCAATGAGTGAGTGTTAGATCTACATCGAGGACAAAATATAGACCTCGCATCTATAGATAACGCTGCAGCATTGGTATCTCTATTTTTACCGTATAATTTCGGATATTCATTAGCACTTTCTCTATTATTATTCAGATTAGTTTGGTAATTTTGTGAATTGTTGAACCGATAATTATAAGCATTATTATCTCTTTGAGTGTAGATAGATTTGTGTCTATAAGCGAATTCAGGTGCTAATGTATTGTTTCCTATTTTAGGAGGTTCATGGAATAAGGAAAATCTAGCGTTAATATTTTCATAATTACGACACACTGACTTAAGATCATCAATTGATTTAATAGGAGGTGATGCAGCTAAAGCATTTACATAACATGGGCGTATGTTGTGCATGAGGATTTCCAATTTATCTTCCTCTGTCATCGGCTTATTCAGACGCGCGAACATACTGTGCATAATTGAGAGATAAATGGTGATATTTTCTCGTTCACCTTGCGTGCGAGATCTAATTTCATTTGCAAGTTTATAGTCGTAGTCACTGCTACTGAAATCTTCCTTGAGAAGTTTGCGCAAATCGTTCCAAGAATTTATTTTATCTTTGTTATAACGGTACCAGTGCAAAGCGTCATCTGTAAATATTTCGTATACCATTGAAACTATTTTATCAAAAGGAATACCACGAGACTGTACAAATTCTTCTACCTTTATAATGAAGGAATGTACGCAGGTTTGACCGGAGTACTTTAACTTAGCAATGTCTGAAAACAGACTACGTTCACATGTTACTGATATAGAGGGTTCTGAAGTATTATCTGAGGGTGAGGCAGTACTTTTGGTAGAAGTATTGGGTTTAAGAGAACATAACTCCTTATATTGCGAATTGAAATTGGAAGTACATAATTTATAGATGTCTTGAGTCTGGGGACTATTAACAATTCGGTTTATTCTATGATAAATATGATGTAATAGTGTTTCGGTTCTATTATACGTGTTTTTATCAAATTTTGTTTTCAAGGTAATGATATTATTTTGGGACTTCAAAAGTGATTCTTTTACTTCCTTTAAATCATCACTTGTTTCTAAATGTGACTCTAGAATATCTTCGGCTGGTAATAACTGCGAAAGTTTAATAATTTGTTTACGTAGTTCTTGCACAGAATCACCAGCACCGCCTCTTAGTTCGACTTCATATTGAAGTTCAGACTTTTGTAGAGAAAGATATTTTATGGGGTAAGTCATTTTTATTTTTAATCCGTTGGGTATGTGTTGCAAGTATAATATATAACACCAGGCAATATCTACTTAGTGCAAGAATTATTACAATCATAGATTAACACAGGAATGCGTGGTAATTATGAGACCAAACAGAATTGTAAATATGATATTGTCAAAGCTAGTCACATTACGACCACGCATTAATTTTGTTAAGTTTAGTAAAATAACAATTGCAAGAAAGGGTTAAGCCGACACCAAAGATAACTATGCAATGCGTAAGAAATCCAATTGCAGAATCGGTTGTGAATATATCCTATTGCTAGGCGCCAATGTCATCTCCCTCCTAGCCGTGTGGAAAATGAAACTAAATTGTCAGCTAATATAAACTATATTTCAGTACAACTCAAAAGAATAATATAGTTGGGTGTGGGTACTTGATAACAGTTCACAATAGTTCACAATCCGATTCGCAAAAGGACCTCCAAATCAAAACAACCACTGCCCTGAATCGAGAGAAGAGTAGTTACCTCGCAGACTGTGTGACGTCACTGTGGGTAGCCACAGCCAGGTAGTGTGTAGGTGCCCACTTGCTAGCCTCACTCAGTGAGTCGACTACCGGTAGCGGTGAACCCTGAAACGGTATAAAACCGGCCATTTTACGACTATCCTGATTCCGTAGTTTGACTGCGACATCAGTGATCAGCAAGCGGTGCGACGAAAAGCATGTATGTACAAGGCAATGATTGGCACAATATAGTGATCAATGATGTGGCAGCAAACAGAAGTTATAAAAAATACATACTAAAATATTAAATTATATAGGCAAAATAGGGTGACATTCAGTAAAACTAAAAAATATGTTGCTAGACGACATAATGACAATTATGTGACAAGGTTTAATAAGTAAGTATACAAATCATATTGTATACCTATGCTGTCTGTTATTTCCATACCTACGATGGATACAAATAAAATAGAACATAAGTAAATATCACAAAAGATTAGAAGAATTTTGCAGGTAGGTACTAAAAATTTAACTATAGTTTTTTTTCTTTTTTAACAACCAACTTTACTAACACATACTTATTTATTAAACATTTCATACTTTGATGCGAAGTGATACATTATGAAAGCGATTAGGCTATTTTACTGATTATTACGGCATTCGTTAAGCATAATATAAATGTTTCATAGCGTTATTAAGGAAATGAACCTTTATAAAGGCGTTTACTATAGGTAAAACACAACCAGCATAAATCTAATTTAACACCTACAAAAATATTTACGTACATACATTGCTAACTAAATTAAGTACTTAAACCTAATAACACTAATTACTATTCTACTCGTGTCTAACTACATGCATAAGCTTATAAATACTTTGCAACACTTACCCAGTATGGGGAATCACAACACTTGATAATTAGTTTTGTTTTTATTCAAAAGTAAATATTTGTTTGTGCTACAATTGTTGTTAGAACCGTTACTTTTGTGCACGGCCGCTCCGAGCGATTTTTCGTCCGCCCTCGTACTGCGCGGGACAATAGTGCTCCCGACCGACAAATGACCTTAAGCATAGATAATGTTCTTCCGTGAAGAATCCGTTTAGAAACGTGTAACGTCTTCTTTTATATTTATTGTTTTTTTTTTATGAATATAGGTTGATTAAAATTAATTACTGTAGTTTAGTTTTAGTTTTAGATATATTTAAGAGAATCGTTACACCCTTTTCTAGACCAGCGGACCTTTAGGTCGTGGGTTGACCGGTTGATAGGCTGTTGGGCTGCCTTGAGTAGAACCTAGTGGTCGCTCACACGCTCCTGATACGCTTCTGCTCTCAGAGGTGGCGGTTGTATGCGACCTTCTAGTTTGATTGTCCGTGGAGATGGCCCTTTCGAAGCTAGCGTCTGGTCTACACATTACATTACCAGACCCATTGAGCCTTTCCCTCGTGGAATGGCTGCGGCTTGAAGTAGGGGGACAGATGGCTGAAACACAAATGGCTTAAACTACTGAGAGTCTCATTCAAGCCGCCCGTAGCACCAATGTGGGGTCCTTTTCAGGGCCAGCGGAGCCTTGTGCTCAGTAGAGGCTGATTTTCAAGGTCTGGTATTAATGCTGGATAGCGGACGCGATTGAACGACGAACCGGTTAAGCCCCAAAGGTCATGCGGGCACAGATGATTTCCCGGTCAAGTTAAAAGTACTGTTAATCACTGATCATGTATGAGGATTGTGAGGAGAGTCGGAGAGGAGTTTTTACTTGGTGGTAGACCCATATGTAGGGTCGTCTGGGTTGATACCAACTGCCTTTCTTATTTCTGCCGTGAATTAGTTCGCTGTGTTTCGGATTGAAGGGAAAGGTAGCGAGTGTAGAAGTAGAGGAAGCGAAAAAAAATCTAAGGAACGATCCTTAGATTTTTTTGACACAGACGACTGTGTTGTGTCGCAAGTGATCTCTGCTTAGTTCTATGGCAGAAAGGCGTGACTGTATATGTATCGTCGCGATAACACACGACTTCTTGATAGTCTCTAATGTTACATTTGAAATAAAACTCACTAGAAGATTCGTACACGTTAAACCGAGAGAAGTTTTCCCCGTAATCTTATTGGTGAGGCGTATAAGATGTTTTATTGTTACTCACTCGTCGATAAACCCGAAGGAAATAACTATATCGCTACTATTCGGAAACACTGTGGATACGCCGCGGAAAATCGTAAAACGTCTCGCGTTAAAACGATTAGACGGGTTATCTCACGGCGTCGGGCCATAACATTGGCGTAGAGAGAAGAATCTTTACGCTCGGACTTTTTTTATGTCAGTTGGTTGGCAGATAAGCAAATAGCCTGCCTGATGGTAATCAGTCACGCGCGCGCTGACAACCCTAATCCCCTTCCCTAACCTCGTGGAGTTCTGGCAACCTTACAACCCCACAAATATTTTTAAAATTAAGAACATACACTGAAAAAAAACTACTGTGCCCTAGCGGCGCGTTTCTGTGTGGAACATGGTCGTTGTACAAAGACGCGTGCCCTGTCTGCTCAGTCGTTTTGTTACACTAGAGCCTGTCCAAAAACATCGGCAACACGTTAGGCTCCGACATTATAATCTTTACAGAGCCCTGACCGGCTGACCGCACGACTGGGGCGCTTTCTATATCAAGTCCCATAAACTACGCAGCAGATTTCCATGCCGTTTTCACCAATAGATCAAGAGGAAGGTCAGGAAGTATAATTCTTTAGGGTTAAAGTACTCTAAGTACTAAGCCGGGGCGGTTCGCCAGTTTATAATAAAATGTTCATGTAATTATTGATTAAAATTTATCGCCAGCTGCATGGCCCGACACTAATCCGGCCCGCGGAGCTATTTACTGTAACTAGTCGTAGTAACGAGGTATAGGGTACGTTTATGTTGAGACAAATAGATACTAACGGAAACCCCCTCTTATTAGAGGTATCTAATTCATTTGATATTCAGGATATACCAATTTACCGCCCAGTTTCACAAGGATTATGCGGCATTACGTTTTTTTGGAATTCTTACATCGAGTTTCCAAGGCTTTCATTTTCTTTTCGATTCAATTTGGAAGTTTCGTTTTAAGAAGTTTACATCGAGTGATAAAGTTCACTTTTTTCTTTTATTTTAAAATGATAATTTCTCGCGAAACAAATTTCTGAATAAATTTTAATAATAAAATGTATTTTTTCTGTATTGGGAAATAATAGGAAATAAAAAAAATCACCTGTATACTGGTTTTCTAACGTTTTCATATGCATATTTTAAATAATGTTGAAGAAAATGTACATAATCTCAGTAAGTAACAATCTATGTTATCATTAACTGTAGGAACATAATAAAATTGTTAATACCAATGATTTATTTATATACAAACACGAGGCACATATGCTCATACTATGTATTAAATGGTAATTAGTGAAGCGGATTTCAAATGTTTCAAACATGTACCACCATAAACCAAAGCCAGCCCAAATAACTATAATACTTACCTATTTATAGTTTTAAAAAAATATTTATCTAAAAATATATTAATAGATAATAATATATTTCCACGCTCACACCAATTATCTAGCCCAAATAAAGTAGCATTAGGAACTTTTGTGTTAAAAGTTGTTGGAAACTTTGTTAGCGCGAATCAGGTTCCCATACTAATTCGTCGCGCTTACTTGTATGAGGAAATTACTTGCATTCAAAGGTGCTTGCATTGAAGCATAGCGCCATCTATGAGGAGGCAGCCGAGTTACTTGGCCGCCATATAAATATATTTTTTTCTCTTCTGGGGATCGCACTCATCCCTTATGTATCAAAACCAGTAAGCGAAACATAAGACTATCTAAACTGCCTCCGTGGTATAGTGACTCGCCCACCGGAATCAGATCCAGAGGTCCTGGATTCGATCCCCAGTGGAGTACAAATTTGTACTCGGTTTGGTTGGTGGGACAACTTTTTCAAGTCCGCCTGACTGGCAGGCTATACCATCTTATCAAAATCTGTCGCCATCATTAATTTATAATAACTGACGTTTATAGATTGGCAATGAATCGACAAGGGCGACACCAAAAAAATGCAACAATGTTTGAGTATGCGTGAAAAACAATACAGTACTGCAGTCTGACAGTTGCTGTCTTTTCCACATGACTGATAGGCCGACTTAGGCCGCCTGCGTGTACGTAAAATGTGCAAGCAAATAATCTTAATTTTAATTATTGTCTTTGATAATAGAATCTATTGTTTATAGCAACGGGCACTGGCCCGGAGCTCTCGCCTTACCGTGCCGAAGCTAAGGTGTACTTTGCTGTTGCTCACGAATAAATATATACTTATAAGAAAAAAAAACTGGTGTTTTCCTGCTTCTACTGTGCCGACAGTCTCGTCTATCTCGCTCTAATATATACGTTATTATGCTCTTTCTCTTTTAAATTGCTGATCTACAGTTCCCTATATCTATGATCGCCTAATATTAGGGGTTTAAGTATGAAATTGCCGTTTTGTATGGAGAATTGAACGAAAATTCATTTTTCCATACTAATATATTTGCGATTTTTAAAGGAACCACAAATCTAAATTTTATGTAATTTTGTGGATATATTAAGACAACATTAAGCTATAGGATACATAGACAAAAAAATTGCGAATTGATATCTGTAAAAGAATATTCATATTTTTATAACGGAGACGGGCACCTCTTAGGACGAGCTGTTTTTGAAGATGTATTTCTAGTGAAAAAAAAAATAAGAATAAATTTTTATACCTAAATATAAGTCCTTGTAATGAAGTTTAAAATAAAAAAAGAATAATGGACATAGCTATTCTATTAAAGGAATTATACAATGAATACTGAGGAAAAAAATCGGCAATTTCATTCTTTAACCCCTATTACTAACGTTAACAGTATTATTATGTTCTTCTTGTAGCCAGATCCTCTCTGACTGATGGGGTCATGTAAAGCTCGATTCCATCCTCGACCTTATCGCCACTTACCATTAGGATGAGTTTCCCTGTCAAGAATAAAAAAAATGTAAGCAGTTAAGTAACTAAACATTACGAAGAAGATTTATCATTGTCCTAAATACAAAGGATTAGGAAATACTAAGCACTCAAGGTTCCTCTAACAATTCAACTTTCCCTTTGAATGTAAGAAGAAAAACTTTATTATAAATGCTTTATCCTTCAAATACAATATCTTGAAGACAAACAAATCCTATTTCGTAATCCGTCTTTGACTAATCCCCGATTAAATTATGAATTATCAAATTTAACTTCAGTAATGAGTTCGAAACTCGATCTTGCCAAACACAATGTTCAGGCAAACAAATCAAATTTCAATAGGGTGACAGTCAAGCTATTCGAACACTACGAATAGTAATAAATTATTGTTTGCTCCAAATAATTGTTTCTTTTGTAGAAGCTATTGAAAGTGTTTATTTTAAAAAAAATCGGGAGTGGTCTCCTCTTGACTTTCTCGTATACCGGAAACGACTCAAAAGTTGATAGAAACCTTATATTTTGATGCCATACATGCATGTTAAATTTTGGTCACCCAATCAAGTACCGACCGCGCACTTGGTTGCTTAAATTTCGTGATCGACGTCTCAAAAGTTGATAGAAACTTTATATTTTGATGTCATACATGCATGTTTAATTTGGTTGCAATAAGTTAAAGCATACTTGAGTTATCGTGCTAACGCACAGACACACACACAGACATAATTCCGAAATAAAATATTTTGGACTCAGGGAGGTCCCAAACCTGTAAATCCGTCAAAATCTCGAAGTCAAATTTTTTGACGATTACAAGACTTCCTCTATACTACGTATACGAGAAAGTAAAAATTTGGCATAATCGCTACTTCTTACCCTACTACAGCAAAACTTAATGGAAGAGTTATTATTTTAGTAATCTATGTATAAATGTATGTATTTACCTACGTTGGTTTGTATCTCTATAGCGCATTAACTATTCATTCGATTTTCATGAAAAGGTGTCAATCGTCGTCTTTATGTTCAGGGTAACAAAGACTACATTTTAACCGACTTTAACAATTAGGAGGACTCCATTTTACCTTGTAAAGCCCGATTTAAACTGATTTCATTCCTTTCTTTTTTGAAAGTTTATGATTTTAAAAGTCAATTTGTGTATGTATATATATGTTTGTATTTACGTATGTTCGTTCTTTATTTTTAAGTTATTCATTCGATTTTGATAATTAAGGAGTCAATCGATTCTTTATTAAATTCCGGGTAACATAGGCTACATTTTAACCGACTTTAACAAATAAGAGTACTCGATTTTACGTCACTTAGGCCGAGAACTTTTGAAAGAAAGAGAGAAAGGAATAATTTATTGAGACAATACAACAAACAAACAGAAATGTCATATATAAAAATTATTTCTCAAATGGTCCCAGCTCAGCATATTGCTAGCCTCATGACTAGCGCTGGTCTTCCGCTGAAACCAATCTCAACAATATTTTGAAAATTTGGAAATTTTCGGTCAAGAATTAAAACAAAAATGTTGAAATGACGGCTAGTCGAGGCGAAAGGATTTCTGCCAATTACAAAATAGCAGTGGAAGTAGAGATGACAAATGGTGATAGTTGGTAAGCAGTCTTTGTATCCTAAATACGTTTGCAATAGCAAACACCAGTCATTCGCTAGGAAAATGTAGCATAATAGACATAATAGAAGTATCGGTGGCGTAGTGCGTAAGAGCGTCGTCTCCCGCACGGGAGGGACTGGTTCCATCACCGCCACGTACCAATGTGTTTTCAAATTTTCAATTCGCTTTTACGGTGAAGGAAAACATCGTGAGGAAACCTGCACACACCTATGAAGAAATTCTTAGGTTGTGTGTGAAGTCGACCAACCCGCACTTGGCCAGCGTGGTTGACTGAGGCCTAATCGCCCCTAATGTGGGGTAGGCTCGAGCCCCTCGGTGGGGACATTATATGAGCTGTTTATGGGACATAATAGAATAGGATAATAGACATGATCATGATCTTCGGACAGTTTGATTGGTTCCACCTACACCTAATCGTTAGTTGCCGTCACATAAAATTTATACAAAGACATTTATACATGTGAAAGTTAAAAAATTCTTCCGTTGAAACTCCCGGTCAACATAATCAAAAATACATCTAACTCATACTAACTTACAGTATGTTTTGACTTGACCACAGCAGTGGTACTCCGCATTCGGAAACGTAAATGTAAGGGAACCTATCTGCCAGCAGCAAGACGGACATTGGAAATTGTGGTTGTTGGCTGAGTTGCGGTCAGGACACAGCCTACGAAACTACAGTAGGGCAGTTGTTGTCATTTTCTGAGTTTAGTTGAAAATTCACAGCGAAACCACGTACTGTACCACGTGCAAAAAAGATATACCGCAAACCATTTAGGGTTTTTCAGTAATTATTGAATATTTCTTTACTATTTTTAAAAATACCGTTTTTTGTCTATTTATGAGTAGTAATAAAGCAAAACCAAGTAAAGAAATTAACATTAAAATTTTCTTTAACAAAGGACAATTCAAAGTATTTATTTACAAACTAAAACTTATTATCGCCTTCGGTCTAACTTCCACTATAAAAAAGTAATTAAAAACCTCTCATAAATTAATACTAGAAAAATGCACTGAAAAAAAACTCTCATAAATTGTTGCATTCGTTAATAAATAATTTGAAATAAATACAAATGTTCTAGAAATATTTTACTTTATAATAAAATTACTACATAAAGTATTTAGTTATTTAGATGACGTAACGAACCACTTGGGGTCTGTGGGCATGTCTGTTTGCTCTCTCGGCGACGCGATTACTAACCCACTGTCACCAAGTTGTATGGTAACGTAGCAACTCCAGCCCGCCTAAGATGACCACCGAAACACGATAATTATGACATAGCCATTTATCGCGTTGAACTGTCAAAAAATATTGGATTCGCGAACATTTATAAGGCTTATACATGTTCGTCGCAGTTTCAATAAATTTTCAAGATTGCTGTTACATCCAATAATTTTTGACAGTTCAACGCGATAAATGGTTATATCATATCGTGTTTCGGTGGTCATGTTAGGCAGGACAAGCGACGAAATGTCTCGCTAAAAAAGTTACAGAGAATTTTAGCTTTGAAATTTAAGCCGCATGTGCACCGGCTGCTAGCTATAGCATATTTTTTATTACACTTACACTATCTTTAAATAGGAACTATCATGAGAACACCAGTAAAAAATATAATGGGAGGTCTTGTCGCCAGGTACGACATCAAATGGGATCAAAGGTCGTCAAATGAGGGGTCATTTATTATACCATTATAATAAATGACCCGTCATTTAGTTGTTGATGTAACAAGTTATGTTAAATATTACGGACACAAGGACTAAAATACAATAATTATTTCTAAAACAAAAGGTACGACAAATGAATGATAAAGGATAATGCAGAGTTGCTGAAGAGTGGGAATGGTATGCTGATGTGATGAGATGAGGCTCCAAACTTTAATTTCACAAGCGACGTAAAGCAATCTGTGGTAAAAGCTTATATTGCAAAAAAGGGAAGATACGTTACCCGAGCAACGCGCGTGTGCCTACAAAACTGAGACCAATGGCCCTACTACTGGTGACACAAAAAAAACAATAAGAAAAATAGCGTTCAAAAAATGCGTTCCTGTGTATACTTACAGTGCACAGATCGCTTAAGACGCACTAACAGGACACAAGGAATAACTTTACACGTGTCAGTAATATTTTCAAGAAGATTCCTATTAGAAAATACATATTATTCGCACATTTTGAGTAAACGAAACAAAAAATACAATATATGGACGAGAGACAGAGACACGTCGAGCTGCTTTATTAGGAGAGCGAGATAAAAAATGCAAGAGTCTCTATCTCACTTTCTCGGTCGGCTCTATTCGGCACCTTAACGATGCTGTACGCGACCTTCATTAACAGAGTGTGAGTGATTGTTTGTCTATGTAGTTGACGAGGCCTACTTTTTGAAATATGCTATTAGAAGGATGCCGTATGCCTTTGCTTTAATATAATCGAGTACAAGGTACTAAATGTTGAATATAAAATTAGAAACAAATTCGATATTACACGGTATTTAGTGCATATACCGATAGCAGATCACCTTGATCAGGTATCAAATAAAAATAAAACAACTGAAAATCATCAATATTTTCGTACCTACCGTACTTAAGCTAATCCTGGATAATTATTTATAATAATATAAACGATTTTACACTTAACGATGCTGAAATTTTAAACGTTCTAATATTTCTAATTATCAGAAGTTCTAAACAATTTTCTTTGGAATGTTGAGAATCCCTGAAAGCGGATTTCAGGGATTCTTAACATTTTTAAACGAGTCACGGGGATTCTCAACCTTTGATCTGCAATTGGCACAGAGAAAGAAGTCTACATTTACAGACTGCAGCTGCGTATTCTATGCACGTTCGCAACACGCCAGTTAAACTGGCCGAACATAAACTGTGTTCTAAGCATGTAAGATCCCGGAACATCGAATGGAAATGAGGGCTACGAATGGTTTTGCGGGATTTAGGTGGCTATTGAAAACATTCGTTAGTTACATCTGTATGAGGAGAAATGTTTGTGCTGTAGGATGCAAGTTTGTTTTGGAAATATCGTGATACGTTTAAGGTAGGTTACGCCCGGTCGTAGTCACGAGCTAACCGTTGAATGAAAAAGGTAAGTAAAGGTATGTAATGTCGCGTATTAGGTATTTAAAATAAACAAAATCAGCAATTAATTTTGAAGAAACAAAAGCAGTAAACTGAAAAGGCGTTGAGACAATGTTTTTATCTAATCGAAGATTACGAATTACGATTATGACAAGTCCGCATAACTTATATATTGTCCTAGTCGTTGACTTTTGTTTGTTTTTTTACTGAAAGATTGCTACTTTTTGGGTTTGGCGCCTATTTTGTGTAGGCGACAAGTTGCCCTGTTACTATTTGAGGTGTACTGTATGGCCCGTACTGCCAAATGTAGCTTTATGTGTAACCAATGAAACCAAAAGCTATGCTCACCCCCTTTTGGGATAATGAGCGTGATTACAAGTATGTATGTATAAATCCTTTTATTACTTACTTTATGGGTAGGTATCATGGTATTACGGTAGTATCATCAATGTTAGGTGATTATAAGAATAATATTTACTATAATTAATAGCAATATTGATAGAAGAGCGCGTCGTAAATAACCTAAACCATCAGCAAAGTTTATGCGATAGTGAATTGCTGTCGTTATTTTGAAAGTATTAATAGATCAAATACGACGGGCAATTAAACCTGAAGTTCCTTAACTATTAGTTATGGCTTGGCTGACAGCGGTAAGCCCGTCTTATATAAGTCATATCTTCTCCTTTCTTAGTTTTCTTTTTCGAGGATCTGCTGCAAGTAAACATTTGATAGGATCCTAGTACATGTGGCACATGCTGAGGCAGGGAAACCCTTAGGCTTGGCATTTGTTTGTCAAAAATCATTGTTTGTTATAGTTTTTATTATTTATAATTATATATTTTCTTAATTTATTTTCTTTCTTTCTATATTAACTATCGTTTATTTTCTTTTTTTAACCAATAGTCCATACTACGTATACTTTCTCGTATACGTAGCATAGAGGAAGTCTTGTAATCGCAATGTAATCGTCAAAAGATTCAATTTTGACGGATTTACACTTTTGGATCTCCCTGAGTCCAAAAATACCGTTTTTGGAATTATATCTGTGTGTGTGTCTGTGCGTTAGTACTATAACTCGAGTATGCTTTAACTTATTGCAACCAAATTTAACATGCATGTATGACATTAAAATATAAGGTTTCTATCAACTTTTTAATCGTTTCCAGTATACGAGAAATTCAAGGGGAGACCACTCACGTTTTTTTTTTTAAGAATAATCTTGAAAAAATATTTATGTCAGCTTCTTTAGAACGAAACAAAAGAAAGGTAAAATATTTTTTGATGGCGAGCATTGTCAGGCAGGGGGCTGAAAAGGATGTTTTCATCCAGAAAAATAACTTTTTGACCAGCAAAACTACGATTTGCTAGTTGTAAAAGTTCCTTTGACGGGGTCAGTTTACCCCTCAATGGGTAAAGCAACAAACGCCTCGTTTTCATCTCAGTCCCCATACTTAATAGAGCGTCACCGCGAGCGTAAAACACTCGGAAAACACGCAAAAAGCATTAAACTGTTGATTTGTCTTAACAAGATGCTACTTATAAGTTTCACGAGCTGGTAGACTCATATGTTGGGCCGTCTGGGTAGGTACCACCGCCTTTATCATTTCTGTCGTGAAGCAGTTTGCTGTGTTTCGGATTGAAGGGGAAGGTAGCCAATATAACTACTGAGCATGGAAGGCATATCATCTTAGTCCCTAGGATGGCAACGCACTTGCAGTGTTATAAGTGATTACAATACGGTGTGAGTGTGAGTGACAATAGGGCGGTCTCCGCAAATCGACGACTGTTGCGCCTGTTTTGCGTCAGAAGGTGTGACGGAAACCACTTAACACCAGATGGGCCGCAAGCTTGTTTGCCATCCCGTAATATAAAAATACGTTAATATAAATATCTAAAATATGAATAAGTATAATGAAAGTAGCTCCAGTAGTGTCCGAGTGATTTCACTATTGAATTTTTTTAAGGCCTGTTTTCAAGATGTTTTAAAACTCTACAATGTTAAATTATAAAATATTCTAATACTAATTTCTTGTAGGTCCTTAAGCATATTTTTTCAAAATGAATGCTCGTATTGTTACATGTACTAAAATCGTTCGAAAGTCCTACCCTTAGTCGTCGCCTTAACAAGAATCGAACTTGAGACGATTGCTTTCACAATGTTTGCTTCCGACAATGGAAACGCTAAATAAATTTGCTGCGCAATTCTCGTGATACACAGCTTTTGTGATCAACGAATCATTAAAAGTAAGCATTTTATTAATGTAAAATATCTTTAATATCATATCACGCTTTGAAAACGGAAAAAAACCTTAAGTAATTTTTCATACTGTCCAATATCACACATTATATTTCTTGCTTGAAATTGCTACTAATTTTTTTTTTAGTTTTTTGGAAAATGATTTGGAAAAGAGACCATTGAACATTGCCCATTGAACGACGTTTCCAATTTACCTACACGTACCTATATCATTTCAATGACATTCATTGTTTACATACCGCAATGCGATATGTATGTGCACACTCGCAAGCAATTAAAAGTTAGTTTTTGAATACACTTTGCATTAATAAGTAGACCGTTATTGCATAAAGACGGTATTAGCTAGGCAAGCGTGCTTCATATAATCCTTACCATCAAATGAAGCACAAATTTATACTCTCCATCTAACCTCATTCCGGTGGGTGAACCACTAGAACGGAGGCTTCTAAGTCTTAACGAAAGTCTAAGTATTTAGTTTGTGAACTCTCACGTACACGTGTAGGCGAAATATGACCCCAGTCTCAACAAATCCAATTTCCAGTCCATCTACACAGGTATTGTAATATCGAAGTCAATTATCCAATTGTTTCCCCTCGCGTAAATAACGCCCTCGTTGAGGAGATCGGGTTATAGGACCAGTCATGATACAGCTTAGAACTCTTAATTGAAAAAAATGCACATTTTATTTTGTATTTTGTCTAAATAAAATAACATCACAAAATATAAATAATAAAATTATCGAAATTTTTTTGATAATATTAATAAATCAATATAAATTATCTCATGGTAGAGCTATCTCTTGAAATAGGGTAACGGGAGCTTGTTTCCTTCCAGATGACAATAATATCATTGGATTTGGAGTTATTCTATATGGGTGACTTGAATGAATGTTTTGAGTACGCAAATTGTAAAGGTGTAATGTAAACTTGATCATAGTGCAATCACCATAATGTAAATAAGGATTTTTTTACATAGAATTATTGATCACTCCTCAGGACAAACATGAAAATGACTATTTATTTCATTTTGCGTGATTTTATTAGTGTGTTTTTACAAAACTAATATAATTACATAGTTCCACACTCAAACAAATTATTTAGTCCAAAGTAAGAGTTAAGATTTGTGTTATGGCTACATAGTAGATAATTTATAAATACCTATAGGTACGTAATAATTTAGACGTTTTTTTATAAACAAATCGAAATAAATAAATAAACGATGATAGTTCAACTTGTGAACAAAATGTTCATGTTCACCACACAAATATTTGCCCCTACTAGGGGCTAACAATACTACTAATTGATATGTAGTCAGCGTTACTGACCACTCCACCACGTTGACGTGACGTTATATAAGCCATCGTTAGTTAATCTTTGTTTAGATGGCAGTTTTTCTGAATAATTAAATTGTTCTTGAATGAAATATGTACGAGAAATGTGACATAACAATACTGTGTATTATACAGTTTTTCCTATTTCCCCTGACAAATTATGCTGCTATATGTAGAGCATCTCGTCTACGTTGCATTTGTTTATTAGAATGAGTTCGAAACACGACTCGTTAGAAAGATCTAGAAAACCTTAGTATACCGGTATATACATCGGAATTTATTCCATAAGGCGTTAGGTTAAAGTCTAATTTACTTCACTCATAGCAACGAATACGTTTTAACGCAATCATGTGTAATGGATTGTTTTAGATTTTTTAGTAAGTATGCGAAGGAATTTCGCCCTTATTTCTAAGATTTTTAGTTCACATTAACTCAACTACAACGTGAAAAATATCAAAGTATTCGTAATTTTGCTAGCTGTATTTGGAAGGTTAATAAGGATTGTAGCGTCTACATGTTCAATTGTTCATTTATATTGCCGTTCAAACTATCGAATTTTAAACGATTTATTACGTAAAATTTAACGCATCTGACACATCATCAAACGTGACAAACGCGAATAATATTATCCTCTCACCTCATATTATGTCATAATAAAAAAATGATGTTACTCGTCGAATATGACTCTACTGTGATGACAGATTGTTGGCAGAAATAAGCAATTACACGAGAATTTATTATCATCCATCTGGTAAACCCGGTCTGCTGAGATTGTTCACTGAAGGTGTGCTGAACTCTTTGGCTGAATTTTAAAACACGAAGTGCTTTTGATATATTTTGACGTTGTCAATTGATCTTATGAATTACAAATTTTACTTTCAACATCTATTATCAGTTTTATTATTTATTTAATTTAACTGCTTGCAATAAAGTGGGCAGAACCTTCAAAAACACCCGCTTGCTACCAGCTGACCAGATGTTGGCTATGATCTCAGGATCGTTCTTCTCCTTTGTCGTCGAGTTCGTCCAATCGTCGCGATGCAGTAATTTATGGTGATTACCCTTACAGGTTAAGCACTTGATCTTCGATTTGCACCTGTCGCGACGAAGAGGCTTTCAGGCATCTGAAGCATAGTCGGCGCTTGCAGATCCACTCCCAGCGTTGATTGACGTCTTCACCTCTGAATTTGTCACAGAAGGTTTGGTTACTTATATGGTTTGAATGACCCTTTCAAGTAGGCGACAGGTTGGCTACCTGCCTCTATTTTGAGTAACTTCATGGCCTCGACTGCCACATGTGGCTTCATTACTCGGATTGCTGAGATAATTTTGAGGTGAAACATCTGTCCTGGTCGTTGCCTTTAGTTGGTTTGTTTACTTAAGGATTGTTAATTTTTGGGTTTGGTGCCCCTTTTGTGTAGGTGACAGGCTAGCAACCTGTCACTACTTTGCTATTTTGGGGGTACTGTATAACCCATACTGCCAGACGTGGCTTTGTGTGTAGCCGAATGTTACCTGAAGCTCTGTTTAACCACATTTGGGAATGTGAACATGGTTATATGTTTATCTACTTTTAATGTTGTAAATAAACCCAAATATAGGTACTACAATACTAGACGAATTATAATGTTTGTCACCTATATCTATTCATCTACTAAATATATACATATATAAAAAAATAGTTTTCTGGTTACAATGTTAACGCCGAGGCTTCCCAGTAAGTAATCAGAGATACTTGTGTTGGTCTACTAAATCTATGTATAGTGCTTCCCCCATAATAATATAACTGCAAAATTTATCTAGAACTCTATAATCGTGGAATAAGGTTGACATATTTATTGAAATGTCTACATATTTTTTTATAGACTGAACTATTGGCATCTCGTAACATAAAAAAAAAAAAAAAAATCTTTACAGTAATTATTTAAATGGATGACTCATTTAAAATGATAACGATCCTAAACTAATAATTAGCTTACTCATGTAGATACAGATGGTTTGCGACAAATAAATACTTATTAAATTAACATTTCGTTTAAATTATATTCGTTCTGTGTATTTTTATGCTTCAAAATAAATATTATGTTAAATTTTATTCATCGTTCTAATTAATTTTTTCGATATACAAGGTGTTTGGTACATGGGGTATGAAGCCGGCACGTACCCATGCTAACATAGTCATATAAATACTATGGTGATATCAAAAACTTTAAATTTTAAAAATTAATTTTGAATTCTCCATTAAAAAAAGTTCGATCAAAAAAACAAAATGTATGGAAAATATTTTTTTTTTACAGAGAAATGCCAGTGCATTCCTCTGTAAATCGACTTGCCTCAGGCGGGACTCGAACCCGCATCTTCCGCAATCCGGGCGGCTGCGTTGACCAATTACGACACCGAGACACTGCTTTTCGCTGTCAAAATTTTTCAGTGCTTGGTGCTTATGTTTTTATGGTAAACATTGTTTCATCAAATCTTTGAAATTTGCACTTCAAAGTGCATCAGTGCATTTCTCTAGTATTAATATTTACGCGTTTGTAAACGCAATAATAAAATTATTCCAATATTTTTACAATTTAGAATTTTTAATGTCACCATAGTATTTGTATGAATATGTTAGCATAGGTAGGTGCCGGCTTCATACCCCATATATCAAACACCTTGAATGTAATGTTATCATACCATCATCATTTCAGCCAAGAGACGCCACTGTTGGACATTGGCCTCCCCCAAGGATCTTCATGGAGATTCTTGGGGGAGGCCTATAATACCAATATTTTAATATTTTTTAAGTAAAAATGCATACATACATACGTTCATGCTCGTAATCCCATGAGGGGTTGAGCAGAGCGTTAGGTAACATTCTGTTATACATATAGTCATAGCTAGCAGTGTGGGCCATGCAGTGCCTCCAAATAGTGACAGGTTGCCAGCCTGTCGCTTACATAAAAGTGGCACCAAACCCAAAAAGTAACAATCCTTCAGTAGGTAAACAATCTATCTCAAAAGCGAACAACTTGGACAGATGTTACACTCAGAATCATCTGAGCAGTCAGGTTTAATATACTTTTTCATAAAGCTTTTTCTTTAAATATACTATTCCATATTTATTGCCTATGGCAACGTGGCCTCTTCTACCCTTCAGTCACCCTTAGTTCACCATGTAAATTAAAGTTTTATTATAATTTATCAAGTTGCTTCTAAATTGTGCAGCAATACGTAACTAAATAGAGTTTATACTCTTGTTTTTAAAATAATAACTGATATTGCATAAATATTACAACTTACTTAAAAATATTGTAACTTATAATTAATATGTAAGAGCGGAATCGCACTCATAGACATTTTATCGGAAAAATAAATTATAAAATACTGTCTCGTTCATTGATTTATAATTACATACTGACGTTTATAGATCGGCAATGAATCGATTAAAATAGCCCATGTATGAGTAATGCGCATGTGTGCGTGAAAAATAGTACTGCAATCTGACAGTTGCTGTCTTGTCTACGTGACTGGGAGGTTGACTTGGGCCGCCTGCGTGTACGTGAAAATTATAGACGAGACCATTTCACTTTGAAAAGGTCTCGTCTATCTATCTCGCTCCAATATACGCGTTAGTATGCTCTTTCTCGTACACATTTCCAATCTATATATAATTTCCTATATCTATGATCTCGTCCGAAAAGTTTTTTTTTGTGGTACTAGAAAGTGATTTCACTTAATAACACAGGAACTAGGTTTGCTATTATTCGATTGAAATAAAAAGACTCCCTAAGTAATTTACATTTAAAGAAAGTGAGTTCCTTTTGTAAAATAAACAAATAACACTTTCAAGCCAATCGATGTGGTTTAATAAAAGCAAAAGTTTAAAAATGGAATTGATGCTGCTAACGGTATACGCACACAAGCACGGTTGTTGACCTCCGTGTGCGCAGGAGTTGTCAACGTGCGGCTTGTGTTACACAAACTTACATCATAGGGTTGAACTTGACAAGAAATGTGGGAGAAAACAGTTATTAAATTAGACGTAATTGTGTAGAACAAATTTAAAAATAGTCAATATTAAACTGCAATATACAAAAAAATGCAAATTAATTTAAATTTACGAATTCAAATCAATTAATTTAAAAGGTACCGTTTGCAAGACGCAAACGCAAATTTAGAAACTATGTTTGTTGGAAAGGCAGCTTAGTAATCGCAGATCATAGTATAAATACAACGAAAGGTTTTCTACACAAACCAACAACGAATGATCATATTTATCACACATACATTTCTCCCTACCAGAAGACGAACCCGGACCGCTTAATGTGTAGTCAGCATTACTGACCACTCCACTACGATGACGTCAAAAGTTTGTAACCCCATATTATAGTTTGTCAGATATGTTTTTCATAAAATAATTAAAGTTTTGTATGTGTTACAATCAAAAAAAAAATCCTCTGCTATCACGCGTGACATGTTCCATTCTTCTTGCAATCCTGGGTTATTCAAATGAGGCGTGAAGAAGCATCCTGAAGATCAGCGAGTATGCCAAGTGCGTTGTAATCCTGGGTTATTCAAATGAGGCGTGAAGAAGGTTCCTGCAGGTCAGCGAGTATGGCGAGTGCGTTGCAATCCTGGGTTATTCAAATGAGGCGTGAAGAAGCATACTCCAGGTCAGCGAGTGTGGCAAGTGCATTGCAATCCTGGGTTATTCAAATGAGGCGTGAAGAAGCATCCTGCGAGTCAGCGAGTGTGGCAAGTGCATTGCAATCCTGGGTTATTCAAATGAGGCGTGAAGAAGCAGCCTGAAGGTCAGCGATTTTGGCAAATGCGGCGCATAAAATTATCACTTGTACTATCTACCTTTGCATCTGGACTGGAGTCCCGATGCAAAGAAAGATAGTGCAAGTAAATAGTGGAAGCAGAAGTAGACTTCTGCTTACCACAAAGATTATGGTTACCATCAAGCGACTTTTGTTTAAATAAAATAGTTCACTAACATACAACCTACTCTTTTTCACTGAACCTAAAGAAACAATTCCTTCTCTCAAAGTAAAAGGTGAAATTCGTAAGACATTATAAAGAAAGATATTTATGTGCGATTCAGGTCAAACTGAATGATATTTTGGTAGCGTTTCACTGCTTCCTTAAAATGTTAAACGGTCGTCGACCGACATAATTAGTCGCCGATTAAAACTGTATGCGCAATATTATTGTAATGCGTTTGACTTATCTCAGCCAACTATCTAGGTTAAATATATGAAACACATTGGAAATTAGGGTCAAAAATCAATCAAGAAAGTCTTAAAGGTTTTCTTTTAATCGACAATCTGTTATTATTTCATTACCACTTGCGTAAGGATTCGTGACAACTTACCTAGTAAAAAAGAAAAATCCTTTCTAGCATTTACTAGGAACAAGCGGCACAGAGTTTTAAAAAAATAGTGTGGCGTTTAAAAATAATAAAATGAGTCACAACACCTACAACTTTCTTCGATAACAAGTGCTGGTGATAGCAAAAATTCCATAAAGAAATTGCCTAGATATTCCTCGCGGACCTAACTTTAAAGCGTGTTTTCCTTAATACGAAGAAATTATCAATTCTGAGAATGAACATAACACCAGTGAGAGCATTAAGTAAAACAAACAAACATGACAACAAAACCGAGCGTGGATCTACGCATGAGTCATGTTTACCAAACAGACGACATACTTTCACGGTGTAAACAGTTACGCGCACCTGCCGCTGCAACCATCATCAATGAACGAGCCGGTACATTCTCGAACACTCGCCCCACCGACCGACACTATATATAAGACTCGCACTCGCCTGCGCTCGCCAGATTACAACATTACGAGCGAAACAAACGATAACGCAGCGAAAAGAAAGCTAACCAACCAAAATGTTCAAATACGCAGTATTTGCCGCGCTCTTTGCCATAGCAACCTCCAACGAAGTACGCCGGCACAGAGATAAAGATCCCTTTGCGGCTCTGGAACACCAGTTCACACACACACTTGCTTACCATTACCTTTGGCCATGGAACCAGCTAGTCAAAGTAGCGGCTGCCCTAGACGCCGAAGCTTTTCTACAGGAACCTCAAATTATATCAGATGCCAACAAATTTGAAATCAACATGAATGTAAAGAGGTTTAAGCCTGACGAACTACGGATTAAAGTCAAGGACCGGTACATCATAGTTGAAGGAAACCACAAGGAAACGAGTGACGATACAAGGCTTTGGGGGAACCACTTCATGCAGCGTTTCGCGTTGCCTCTTGGAAGTAAGCAGGAGGAGGTAGCTGCTATTTTGAAAGCGAATGGCGTGTTGAGCATTTCTGCGCCGAAACACCCGTTGCCTCCACCGTTGCCCGAAAGAGAAGTGCCGATAGTAGTGCTCTTACCAGAGGAAGAGAAGCCGGAGAAGGTGCCAGAGAACACGTTAGAGACAACAGAGAAGACTGAAACTATCACAGAAAAGAATGAACCAGTCGTGACAACTTCAACTCCGCTTGAACAAGTGGAATTGACTGAAGCAACAGTACACGTCGGTAAGATTAGGAAGAAGGAATTGAAGAATACGACTAAAACTTCAAAAGACAATGAGGTGACGAAAGGAGGAGAAGGTAACGGCTTGGACTTCGGATTGATTGAAACCGAAGAGTGAATGTGATAATGCGTGATTGAACTATAAGACTGAGCGAGCTTTGAGCGGACATCGTGTAGTGGAACAGCGTCGGACGTAGCGTCAGTTCCAAACGGGTGTGTTGTTGAAGATATTTTATTTAATAATAAAATATTATTTGTTTTAATAATAAAATCGTTATTTATTGTAAGTAATACGCTTTTCATTTTCTTTCATAATGTCTGGTAATCTTGCCGAGAACTCCGACAAGTTATAAAAAGTATTACTTAGCTTTTTATTAGACTATATCTTTTTATATGGAGCATTATATGAAAGCTTTGATGCATGAACTTTATTATAATTACGTTTAAAACTCTAATTCAGAATAAATAATCCTAAGCAGTCTTCAAAAAGTATCTAAGTGGTTAATTTGAATATTCGTGAAAGTTTGTTATACTTAACATACAAGCACATTTACTTAAATATACATAGCGGACTATATCGGTCATAAGATAAATCTTGAACTCCCATTATGAAAACTGACAGACAGCGTCTGTTTCACAATGTCCGTGTAAGCATATAATAGCATTTACTTGACAAATAATCCATACAAAACTGTCACTCCGAAATTGTGAAATAGGGCCTAAAAGTATATTTTTTATTAATATCTTATAACTTATTATAATTTATTAATCATCCAAAAATACTTTATATAACAAAATACAAACGTTAATATAATTAACCTTAATTATAACTACGTCTGTAATATATATATGTATATAATTAACCTTAATTATAAAGAGTCTGTCTGTACATATATCGCATTATTAATTGGTAAATCGTATTTTCATGAAAATTCTCGGAATGTATATGACATTTTATTAATTCATTTTAGTTTTTTAATACTTATGAAGGAAGTTAAGAGTAAAATATACATACAAACATGCTCATATTTCCAAAAGGGGTTGAGCAGAGCTATAAGTAACATCTGGTTATAGGTACATAAAGCCACACTTGGCATTATATTAGTAAAATGTTTAAATAAAAATGATACTTTATGAAGAAAATCTAATTCTAAGAAGAAAAGCTTACCTATTATCCCAATTACAAATAAACAGCTGCCAGATATGTTTATGGTGATGAAATGGAAATAGTTTATGGTGATGAAATGAAAATAAACTACTTACAATATTAGGTATTAAGGTATAGAGAAAAACTTAAAACTTGCACGGAACAACACATTTGAAACTTGAAATTATATGCAAACTTTATGAGTTTAACCAAATACAATTTCAAGTTTTAAATGTGTTTTTTTTTTTTAATTTAAGTTGAGATACTTTTTTTAACAATTTTTTTATGAGTCGTTTCGCTTACGTTATTGTATGGTTTTAACCTATTTTGCTGGATCAAAAGCATCTACTCTATGTCCTTTTCTAAGTGAGTACATATCCATTTTGCCGGCATTAAGCATTGAAGTACTGACGGTCACAGGAAAACCTGCATATAAATAGGCTATATCTACACAAAAGTTAAAGGTAACTCGCTTTCTTGAGATAATAATATTCTAACCTACTAGGTTAAAAATTTTGAATATAATAATCTTTGTACACCATAACAAAAAAAACAAATATTATAGAAATATTGTAATGTGGGTGGTCTTATCGCTTCGAATGGGCAGGAAAGATTAAAATTATACAGGAAACTGTTGGTGTATCGTCAAATACTTATGGGATTTTAATCGACTCAAATAAAATAAATGGAAACACCTCCAATACACAAGATAATAACTAAATACACATTAAATAAATCTACACATATAGTACAGTCAACAGCACGTCGGGCTATACAAAACTGTCAAATTTCTCCAAATGATTTTCAACCTAAAGCTACTCAATATAAAGTGCATAATAGATTGGGGAAATTTGACAGTTTGTGGTAAGCCAACGTGCTGTTGTCTGTACATACAATGAAAACATCATGATTTTTTTATTATTTATGGGCAATGCATTGCGTAATAGTGCTGCTGGATCTGCGAAAAATTTAGCGTAAAACTATAAGAAGATGATGCAAATAACTCAGACGTAGACAATCTCTTTCTGTGAGTTCTTGAAGCGATTTCTTTCTAATATTTTGTCAGTTAACCACCTCAATGGTCTAGTCTGGCATTAAATCAAGAAGTTCCAGGTTTGATCCTTTAGAGGTACATATTTGTGATCAATTTAGTTGATGATAGGTTATGTCCGCCTGGTTTGCTACGACTCATCCATACCATCTTACCAAAAGTCATTATTCTGTTCCGATAATTAGTGATGACATGGCCGTCTCTCAGTAGAGGGAGGAAGTCAATGGCATCGCGGTCGTGCGATCTAAATAACCATGAGCTAAGCTACCAAATATGCGGTCGGTACTCGGATGGTTGACCGAAAATTTTTGAACTCGATTTTCCGCTGTTCTTCAGAAGGCACATTAAGCTGGTCTTTGCAGCTGTTGAAAGATTGTCAGAGACCAGAAATGGCGACGTGTATAAACTCTGATACCTATTTAACCACCCGAAGAAGATGAAGACGTAGCTGAGGGTTCTGCCTGAAATTTGCTTCCATTTTCTACCTTAATGTCTTAATTACCATCACGCAAGATGAAAACCAAAAGCTTTACTTACAAGTTAAAGTAAGGTACTTAACATAATTATTTAAATATTATCACTTGTTATAGTTAATTAAAATACTTCAAAATATTCTCGAAATTACCGTGAATTTTCAAATTAGCAATTAAAATTAATTGTTATGTGAACAAGTGCAAAGCGCAAACGAAATATAGCGATATGTCGGTACATAACAATGACTCATTTAATTACCAAAACACAAATTAACACAAGGACGATCGTTGTCGTAATAATGACAGGGTCATAAGGGTGAGAATCCTTTGACGTTTGCTTGAGCGGAGCCTTAGAGCAGAGCGGAGTGGTTTTACTTTGTTCATGAGATATTTGCATTTGCACACGTCTTCGCTTACGTTTTACTCGTATAGATTTTGTCAAAAAGTAATAAAGTCTCAATAAAAGTGCACTTTTTAAATTAGGTGTATTTTTTTTGTCTCGTGCATGTGGCAACTCTGATATTTTACAGATTGCATTTACGATTAATAAAATGTTATCATTGTAAAAACTTATGACAAAATTGGAGAAAATTGCAGGGACTACATAGGTCACACTAAAAGTTTCCGGAACTGGCCACTTACGTAAACAATATTTAAAAAGTAATTACAACATTTGAAAATGGAGCTCTTTGGCTGTAGAATGCAATTTGTTTCATCTGATTGTCAATTGTTTTTACATTGTGGCATCATTTTGAAAATTGCGTGTCTACATTGACATGGATTTAACTGGGATTTTTTTTGTGGTGTGATTTTCTACGATTTTAAGTATAATTTGACAGCTCAATAGAGCATTGCTCGGCTTCAATCTGCTTTTGGCGATGAAGCACCATGCAAGATGACTATTTATAGCTGGTTTGCACATTTTAAGCGCGGTTGTATCAATCTCAGTGACGAATCTCGTGATGGTCGTCCACCACTGTGAACAACAAAAATATCGATGCTGTGCGTTCACAATTGGTTTAATCGATTGAAAAAGTGCATTCACGCAAAATATTTTGAGAAACAATAAATTAATTTTCGGCATTTTTTTCTTATTCATTCCAGAAACTTTTAGTGCGGCCCCACGTATGAACGGCATTCGTTACAGGAACGTAATGACATGACTCTGGACGATATGTTGTTTCAGCAAGATGACGTCACCAGCCCCGCCAGTCCGCCACTAAAACAATTAATTGCAGGAACGAATTATTCTGAATATCGTGTAATTTAACGAAATTTCACGAAAAGAGTAATGGCCTACCAGTCAGAGCCGTGGTTGCCATAGGCCGGTTATTCAATTCCAGAGAATATATGTCTTCTTTACAATGCAATATTAATAACACAACTTACTCATAAAATAGGTTAGAAGCCGGGGAACTAAGTAAGAACTTAGCCTGTAGTGCAAACCTTCCTGGAGGATTACTCGTCGGCGATCATCTCCATAGAACTCTCTACACCTGTTCAAGTCTCTAGCTAGGGCGTTCGAGTCAAAAGTATTCTCTTGGATTTGCGCGAGCACTACATATTATTATTAAGTAGTGTTTGAATTAAAGTAGTTATTTGAATTAAAATTGCGTGTATTTACGTTTTACATTTTGTTAATATCCCCCAACGAAGTTTCGCGTTACAATTTTCAGCATTGGTGGTCCCGTGCACACGAACCGTAAAATTTTTTAGTAAATCCTTAAATAGTAGTTTTATTTAACATCATCAATGCTCTCTTAAAAAATGTTCATAGATTGTTGCCTACTATAAACTGTGGCGACCACTCTTCGCACTTCTGCCCGTCATCCGCTCCCTAATAAACTCCGCTGCCGTGAAAACGCATCCTAAGAAGTAATTGTTCATTTTCCATCTGTTCACACGTTGTCGGTGAGAAAACATGAGACGTAAATGTTTGAATCGCATCGGCTACAACAGCTACTGTAGTAAAATCGCTCTTAACAATCCTGAATAAGATCTAAATTGCAACTCATTCGCTGAAATTGCTGGCTGTAGCTGCTTCACAATGTGTGTTTTAATTAGCGGGGACGTACGATTCCTCAATTGCTGTAGAGTAAGAAGTGTACTTTATTTGTAACTGAGACATGTTTAGGTAGGATATAGGTATTCTTTCTTATACATTGCCTTTTTTTAAGGAGAGGTTTAATGCATTTACTCAGAGGTAGAGACGCTCCCCCCCAATACCCATTAAACATCGTCTCCGGGCATTCTGTCAAAAGCACACTACGATAGCGACCCGGGATAGCGATGCTTTCGCTTTTCACCGGGAAGCCTGTGCCAGCCCTTTCAGGCCCAACCAGTGCATCAAATACCGGACAGTGGACCGCCGGTCTTGAAGACAAGTATCTCTTAAAATATTATTTTGGTATATTATAGAGACATCAAGTATGAAGGGACAACGGCGCATGACAAACCAAAAACAGTGAAACTTCATCAAACAATTTTCACTCTTGGAAAGCGTTGAGAAAGCAGAAACTATTATAAAGGAGTACCTACTCACGTCGATTGGTTTACAATAAATAAAAAAATCGGGAGTGGTCTCCTCTTGACTTTCTCGTATACCGGAAACAACTCAAAGGTTGATAGAAAACTTATATTTTGATGTCATACATGCATGTTAAATTTTGGTCACCCATCCGAGTACCGACCGCGCACTTGGTTGCTTAACTTTCGTGATCGACGGCTCAAAATTTGACAGAAACCTTATATTTTGATGTCATACACGTATGTTAAATTTGCCTGCAATATGATAAAGCATGATCGAGTTATCGTGCTAACGCACAGAGACACACACACAGACACACCGACATACAGACACTTACACAGACACAATTCCAAATAGAATATTTTTGGACTCAGGGAGGTCCAAAACGTGTAAATCCGTTAAAATCTCGAGGTCGAATATTTTGACGATTACAAGACTTCCTCTATACTACGTATACGAGAAAGAGAAAAATCTAAGAAAATTTAAACTAAAGCAAACTCACTTCTAAGGTCCTTAACGGCCCGGTTTCAGTGTTCCACAAATAAAAGTAAGTTCACTAAAGTTTTGTTGCCTAGCAATTATTGTTAAATTACTAAAAATACCAGCGGCAAAAAAACTCTGGTTGGACTATCATTATCTGTGGATAGAAGATATTAAAGCCTGGTTACTAGAGGTTACTTGAAAGTCCACACGCGTTTCGCCAGATTGCGGGATATTTTAACTTGAATAATTTTATTAATTGGCCATGTGATGCTGGCAGAGTAGAATAGCATCACCCCATATCCTCCAATGGTTTGTCGTAGAAGGCGACTAATGGATCAGCAAAGGGGTATTGATCACCTTATACTCTGTCTACCAATCCGCATTGGGCAAGCGTGGTGGACTACTGCCTAAACCTCCTTCGATAACAAGGAGAGGCCTTGTGTCCTAGCAGTGGGTCGAATTACAAAGGCTGTTATGATGTGATGATTATGAACTTTATTAATACAATATCAAAGGAAAAATTAGGCGAAGCTCACGAAAATTCCGCTTCGCAAATGTTATGCTAAATCATCAATCTTCATAGAGGCACACCTCAAAATGGAAAAAGAACGAAGAAGAAGTCTTAAATTCTAGTGCTTAGACGACGCGTTTTCGCGTTGTGTGGCCTATCCTTTAAAGCGGCTCCCCTCGCTCTCATCGAGGCCACATTAATAGACTGATGACACGTACAATTAGATAATAGCCCACTACCTCCGGGGACGACACTCCTGCGAATCAATGTCACGTGAAATCCTTCGACGACCTTCAAAGTGGAACTTTGATTCAGGCCACTGTCTCGAAAGGTAGTCTCGAAAGTTACAAGGCCTCATGTAAATGTCAAATGAACAACTGTTTGATAGCGTAGTCTGGTAGGCACTTTTATCGCATCTGTGGTCTAGTGGATAGCCCACCGGAATTAAATCCAGAGGTACAAGGTGGGATCCCAGGGGAGTACATATTTTTGCTTGGGTTCTTAAGTCCACCTGGCTAGCCTAACAGCATTATTTGATAGTTAACATTAAATGATAACCAGTCCAGTATAGTGGTTGAGGTTTCCACCTTCAGCGTTATAATCACGGTTATTTTCATCTCATTTCATGGTACAAATGAGATGAAAATAACCGTTTGCCGATGAACGGATCTCCGAAAAGTCCTTAGACGGTTCTGCAAATACTAAGCATAATGATCCTCAACTCTGTTTGATAAATAACTTGCCTGAGCTGGGGATGGAACCGACTAAAAAACATGTATATATGTCGCGAGTATCGATTAAACTTAATTTGGGCTAACTATCTTTGGGATATTGTAGAATGAAACAATTTTATTGATATTTTTCGGATGTTTCATCCATAGTTGTGTTTTCATCAGAACAACTTAATTGTCTTAAATCTTTGTCATTTCATAATGAAAAACGTTTTTATGTCACATTTGAGAAACTGGAATATTAATAAAATAATTAACTACTCACAACATAGTTTAAAACATTAAATTATCGCAACAATGTTTTAAGAAACGAATAGCGATAATATCGATTATATTAAGCTATAAAACAAATTAGCAATTTCGAGAGATCATTGTGTTCTGAGGAAAGAGACATTAAAACGAACATTGTATATCGTAAGTGCAAAAGTGATTAGAACTATAATTTCGTTATGGATCCAATAACCTATTAATATTACAAAGAGGTAAATTTTGTGAGATTGATTGTTGACATATTTTTAAATTCTTTATGTTAAATTCTTTCAGCAATATTTAGAATGGACTTTCAGGTTGGACATGGATACTTTTTATCCTGGTATCCCAACAGGAAAGGGATAGGCGCGGGTAAAACGTGCGGGTTGCTGGTATGAGATAAAGTTAATGTTGAATCTCAGCATATTGAAGCGTGATAGTTAATATTTAAGTTTTCACTCAAATATAGGTATTAACTATCACGCTTCTTCAAGCCTCTTTTGAATGACTCAGGATGGTAAGAAGGAGGGAACTTAACCTTGAGTAAACAAACAAAGGCCAGGATAGGTGTCTGTTAAACACCTTAGCAGTCCTACAAAACCCTGTAGTTCGACGATGTTCGATGCAAACATTATTGTCATTGTACTAAGAGTTCAAAAATTTTACAAGCGGACTACATTTCATGTTTTTCCACAGTAGCAGCAATATAATACAATTTAATATTAATGAATCCATTGAATTTAAAACTTTTTGCAAGCGCTTTATTTATTTATGATTCAGTTAACCCTATAAAAATAAAATAAAAATAAAATTTTAAAAGTAGAAAAAAGCAATGTACAGTCTTGCATGTTGTAGTTGAGCGTAATTGTGTATAAAAAAGTCTGAACTCTTACGGCAAACCGTTCATCCGAAGAACGGTTTTCCGTAAGAGTATTGCTCGGGATGACTTTAATTGAATTAAATTCCTGTTCACATAAAAATGCGAACTACAAAAAACATTTGAAGGTTGCCTTTCCGACCTGATAAGTGTGCTGTGACCTTTAATATTAGACTAGATCTAAGTAATCCCCGGTTTTCGTACTACTATAAGACCTCAATTTATCACAACAGCCATTTTAATTCGACCCACTGCTGAGACAGGCCTCTTCTTGTTATCGAAGGAGATTTAGGCAGTAGTCCACCACGCTTGCCCAATGTGGATTGTTGTACGGAGTATAGGGTGATCAATACCCCTTTGCTGGTCCATTAGTCGCCTTCTACGACGGTTTACCCTTGATTGGTATAACAACTTTTAGTCGAAAATCGTTTCAGCTAATTTTAGTTACAATAAAGTCATTTCGCATAATTATTCATTTGACCGAATATTTAATTGGTAGAATTTTATTAAGCATAATTATTTCTTTGACATAATGTCATTTCACCGAATTTTTAAATGCACTAATTTTTAACTAGACTAATGTTTAACTAGACTAATAATGATTTGGTCGAAAGATCGTATCGAATATTCAGTTCAGTAATTTAGTGAAAATTAAATAATTCAGTGAAAACGCCCTAAAGTCGCTTCTGGCACTCGCCGGCCGCTGCCGCGGCAGGCTCGCTTCGCTCGCTCGGCTCGTGCGCTGTGTTCATGTTAACCTATCTCGCTCGTCGCTTCGCTCTTTGCTAACCTATTGTTCGATCGAACATTAGATGAAATGAAAATTATACCACCTGAACAATACATCAATTGAACATTATACTTTTTGATCAATAGCGCAAATGTTGTTATCGCAAATGAACATTCGATGAAATGAAAATTATGTTAATTGATATTATACAAAGTGATTATTTTCTTAAACGTTGTTCGAAGAAGTGATTTTCGACTAAACGTTGTTTATATTATTGCTATTATATTCTGCCGCTATCACACGGCTAATAGGTCAATTATTTGATGTTTATTAATAACTCGTAATATATGTAATATATGTGAAGATTTTAAATACTGTTGATTAACTTTAATTGTATTGTTGATATTGGACTGCAAGTCTTGCAGCAAACAAATAAATAAAACTTAAAAACATTATTATGTGCTAGACCACTTTTCTGTATATAACCTAAAAACTACAAGTTTCATTACATAAATTATCTTAATAACTAAAACAAAACAACTTTAGCATAATTATTTTATGTACAAATTTTTGGGTTACCTAGACTTTTTCAATGAATAAGAACCGTCTGCATCATAAAACCTCTTTTTACTGGGCATGTAATCATCAATGTGTGGAGATTTTCCGTATTCATAGGGATGACCGTGATCAGGTTGACCGTATCCGTGATATGGTTGTCCATATCCGTGATACGACTCTCCATATCCGTGATGGTCGAATCCATGATCGTGATGATAAGGTTCAGGTTCTATGTATTCAACTTTTGCTTTCTTATGCTTTAAATAGTGAATGAACCATATTGCAAAATTCCATCCTTTGACAAGTAGTACGTAGAACATAATACCATAGATGATCTTCAGTACAAACAATTTAGTAGCGGCCACGTAGAAAAAGTGCACTGAAAAGAACAAGAATATAGATTTTAGTTTAAATATATATCTATAAAACATTTTTTTCCTAACTTAGGTACCCCGGAACTTGGGAGAACGTGAAAAATTAAGTCTAGTCTATCGTTTCATAAAATTTCAAATAAAAATCTGTTAAAAAATCGATAAATACTTAATAGTTGCAGTATAATTTTATTTTCTTTAATTTATAAATTATAAAACTATAAAAATAATCCGTTGCGGCATGCGACGAGACTCTACAAACTCCTCTAAAATCCTATTAAAAATGTATATGGATATTTTCCTAACTTTTCAAATCACGCTAGTAAATAAAATTAAGACATAACTGATAGGTGTTAATGAAGAAAACTACCTAAATTGTTAACTAGGAGTGCTAAAAGTTTTTATGTATCAAAATCTGTCGTTCAGTGAATCGGATAGATCTATAGAGATGGAAACTTTTTGTTTCTCTACTTTACTTTAAAAAGATGACAATAATTGATCCATTTCATCACTATCTAATTACAAACTAAGAACCTTGGTAGATGGAGTATGCTTTGACCCATTACAACATCATTAATTATTAATAATTTATGATCGTGCAAAGCACATACATAAATTACTAGCTTATGACACCTCTCATAGCAATAAAGCGTACATTCAAAATCAACTTTCAGTCGTGTTCTGTAGATATATTTTGCATTGACAAGTTTGCTAGGTTTTTTTTTTTCATTTATTCGGGATAGTAAACTGTTTTACATTAAATGTTACTAACAAGTAACTATCATGCATATAATAATTTTGTTAATGTGTGATCAATTATCCACAAATTAGTTCACTATACATTATTCACACCAATTAACCAGAAATTATTTCGCTATATAGCCATGTGATGCCGGCAGAGTAGAATAGCATCACCCCATATCCTCTAATAATTCAGACTCGTATTTTAAAATACTTCGGACACGTCTTGAGACGTAATGCACAGTCTATTGAGCACCTCGTCGTGCAAGGCAGAGTGGAAGGCACTAGACCTCGAGGAAGGTCACCCATGCGATGGACCGATCAAATTAAGGCTGCAGTGGGCGGTCCCTTGCATGAGTGTACCAGGAATACCACAAACAGAGAAAGATGGCGGGACATCGTGAGGCGAGCAACATCAGCCCCCAAACCACCTACATGTTGACCACGATCACTTTGTCAAGAGTGACAGAGAAGAAGATATCTTCCAATGGGTGTCGTAGAAGGCGACTAACGGATGAGCAAAGTGGTATCGATCACCTCATACTCCGTCAACCAATCCGCATTGGGCAAGCGGGCAAGCGTGGTGGACTACTGCCAAAGCCTCCTTCGATGATAAGGAGAGGCCTTGTATCCCAGCAGCGGGATGAATTATAAAGGCTGTTATACATTAGTAATTTATGTCAAATTTTTAAGAAGTTGTTAAGAGAGGTAAGTCACAGCAGTTGGCGCACCCGAGCTGAATCAGTACAGAAGAATCAATACATATGACTTCGAGCACATTCTAGCTTAGGTAATAAAGATGCTGAACTGTTTATAGTAAGTACATGTTATATGCTTGTGCTGCACATCCACCTTACAGAAGACCGCAGCCAAATAACTTTACACTTGATGTTATTTTTAATTTGCTTGTTTGTACAGTATACATATCTTCTAAAATTTATTTCTTATTTAAAATTAAACTTTTAAGTAATTTTAAATAAGAAATAAATTTTAGAAGATCAAAAGTTAAAGTTTGTTAGAAAAAAAATGTATTATTTATTAATTTAATTTTTATGTACGTACAGTTTGAATTTTTCAAGTGGGCATGGATGGCCAAATCCGAAGCTATGCGGAAAAGCGAAAAGTAATTTGGCCCGATTTTGATAAAAAATAAAACTGCATCATTGGATTATTGAAAAGTCAATATTCCTAGTAAGGTAATTAGTTCAGGTATAATGATAACGTAAGAAAAATAAAAAAGTATTTTTTAATAATAAGAGGACACTGGCCACCGGCTGACATGGCTGACATACATTACATGTCAGCCAGTGCCGGTTGATTGTAAATACAATTAATAATTTAGATTTTTATATTATTTTGAGTCTACACTACGCAGTTTTGTGTTTCTATCGGTTCACGAGGGGGTTAGTAGGCAGCATGGGAGTGCTATATCGGTGTTTATTGGCTACAATAACTGCTTGCGATCTGGAAGGACGGTTACTTCTAAAGAAAATTTTAGGACCTTCTTGTTAAAAGTTCTGTCCATTGCTGCGTAGAAACGGGCTCGTGTGTAGGTGACCTTTTCTTGTTATGTAAGTACACACCTATTTCCCCTGTCGTCTAAATAAGTCCAATAGCCAATCTGCACTTCCGTGCGGATATACGGGCGGTCCAAACTTATTACCAAAATGTCCGTACTGGGAATTGAGGTAATCGGTGTTTTTGTATTGTAGCCAAGCGTTTGGGGCGTATTTGGAGATGGCCAGGGCCCAAGCCATGATCACGAGGGCTTTAATACCAGCGATAACCAATCCTATGCCAAGGAACAGTTTGTACAAGCCGACTTTGGTTGCTAATAGTATCCATAAGTTGGCTGCAACAAAGAAATGGGATTCTGTTAACTTCTGGTGGAAACATACTGTGCAAGATAGTTGCATTATTAATTAGAAATTGAGAATATTTTTAAATTGACATTTACTTATTAGGTTTATCGTTTATTTCTCAACTGCTCCGCCGATGAATTCTTTTTTATTGAAATTACGAAAGTGAGTGAGAGAGAACAGAAAATCTGCACCTGCCTGCTGGTTTTCTTCTTAGATCTATTGCTTTGGACTCTATCCATGAAACTTCAAAGAAAGAAGTAGAAGAGTATATCTATCTTCAAAGGAAGCGCTAAATGATGCGAATCGAAGTGCGAGAATTGGAGCTAGGTCTCCTCCTAGCTGGAGTTCCTCAGCTTGATTGGAGAGATTGACGAAAGTAAAAGAACTTTAATAATATCCTAGCTTCCTTTTCGCCTGTGACATACATATTATAGATGACGCTCTTCGCACCAAGAAGGGTTGAACAGCAACATTCCGTTTATTCAAACTTCCATTCGGCATCATGGACCATGCAGTGCGTCCAAATCATTATTTGTCGCATAAAAGAGGCACCAAACCAATATTCACTAAAGACTATGGTCGTCTGGGTAGGTACCACCGGCTTTCTTATTTCTGCCGTGAAGCAGTTCCCTGTGTGTTCAGATTGAAGGGAGAGGTAGACATTGTGAGCCGGATTGCAACGCACTTGCAGTGTTAAGTGATTTACCCTTAATATTTCAAGTGTCTATAGGTGACGGTGACCACTTTACACCAGGTGGGCCGCAAGCTTGTTTACCATCTCGTGATATAAAAAAAATTATGTTGAGATATTATGGGCAGATGTTACACTCAATATCCTCTCAGTAGTCCATGTATTAAATATTAAACTAATCATAATTTTCCACCGGCACCGCTGGCTTTCAGTGAGCCCAAGCCTCACCGAGATGAGTTTTTAATAACTCTACATCTGATATAATATTTCATTTTGTACGCAGGGAATCCAAAGAAAAGCTGATATAAGGAATTGCGCTGCAGAAATTCTTAATTTGAAGCAAAATAACTTTACCCTTTACTGGAGTTATGAATATAGCTGTATGAGTTTATCTTTGCTTGTGATGGCGATAGTAATCTAATGCTTTGGTAACATTTAGTATCGAAAATTCTTTGCAAAAGATCTAATTAAGGCGTTTCTCAATCAGATCGTTTGCAAAGAATAAAAATAATGCCGCAAATAGAGAACATTACTCAATTGCTTTTGAATTGATACAAGTGATGTGTTCGTTTCAGTTGATAATAGGTACATTTATGAGGAGCTTAACGCCCTAACAGCACCACTGTCAGAACCCAATAATGCTGGTATCATTATTATTACGGCGAAAGTCTTTGATAAGATGGTGGTAAATAAAAATATGCTTTTATACGATAAAATCGGACTAAAGTGTCTCACCACATAGGTATTTTACTATCTGCAGACACTACTTTGTCTTTAAAAACGTTCCATAACTATTCGATCTCACAAACCACATACATACTATCAAATCTATTACGTAAAGTCCTCTTTCGCTTTTTTCCCTAGCAACCTTTTCTACATTTATCCGTTACAAAATACTTTTATACCATTTGGTGCAACTGGTGGATAGTTTCCATGTGGTTCAGGCAGTCACAGCATGTATTGAATAAGCTATTTAATCGGCATATTACAAAAAATAATAGCAGACACCTCGAAACATTCTATAATCCTGCATCTTACTACTCAGATTTAGTCTACAGCCCCAAAATCAGCTTTTCGAATATTTATCAACAAAAACGGTTTTTTATATAAAATTCTTCAAAAAAAATCAATGGTCTTTGTAATAAACTAACTAAGTAAAGGACATTTAATCGAAGTCACATGCTTCGGTCTTACATTATCGGTGACGTAAGATACATATTATTTTGGACTTTTGCTATTTATATTAGGGCAAGGAACACATACCATTTAAACGTTTCATGACATTTTAACGTAAGGGACTAACTTAATGCTTGTTACTTACTCCAGTTTACTGTAAGTGACAATGAAATGATTTTCTAAAGCAGCATACTTTCAAATTTTCTAAATAAAAAAATGTGCTAACGTCTTTTACCTCAAATATTTTGAATAACTAATCATTTTTTGCCCACTCAAAATAAGGTAAGGGCCAATTTTAACGATAGAATAATTCTAAGTATAGCATTCATTCGCGGAAAATTCTGAATCCGAATATATATATAACTCATTTTAGCCAAAATGTCCCTTACGCTAAGTGATACTTCTGATTTCGATATTTCATAATGCACTATATTTTAATTGTTTTGTTTGTATTTTAATTATTTTAATGACATTGATTTCTAATATTACCTATTTTGAATTTCACTTTATTTTATTTTTTATTATTGCCTATTTTTATATCAATATTAACGTTTTACTGTAGTCTATATTGTGACCCACAAATATTGTATAAAAATTAGTCGATTGAAATAGAATTGCATGAATAAATTAGCAAAATTAATTGTTTAATAATAATGAATGAAATTGCACTAGATTGTGTACTAACAAAAATGAGCCAATGGAAGCTTTAATAAATACGATTATTATCTTCTGATCGTTACGGTAAAGGTCTCACTGAGTGCGGACACATTGTAAACCCAACAAATTCAGACAGTGTTCTCGCGAATATATTAAAATATGTATTAGAAAATATTGCCTTGCATTTTAGCTTGATGTACTAAAAAATATTATTTCGCATTTTTTATTCAGTCTTGGCCGCAGTCCTTCATCACTCTCCGTTGTTATTAGAGTCTTATCAAAGTCAAGCCGCACGTAAATCTAGTCTACAACGACGGCTTAAATTAACGTAATAAATTCAATGGAAATGGAATTTTTCAATTTACCCCTTTTCACATTCCAATCCAACATTCTTGGTTGGGTATAATTACTTTTTTTAATTCCAAACGTTCAGTAACATTCTTCAGTGTATAATTGATAGTTTCCTTTCTTTTCCTTGTCGGGTTAATGGAGAAAATGACGGACGAGAACTCGGTGAAGTTTAATAAAAAAAAATACACTTGCAGACTAAGTATGTTAAATTAAGATAAGTTTTTTTTATTATTTCTATGATTATTTTAATTTAAATTTTGTCATGTTTCATTAGGGCAAGAATATAATTGTTGGTTGTAGGATACAAAGCCAAAATTGCAAAAATCAAAAGCATGGAAAATGGAAGTAAAAATTATGAAAAAATTGTGAACTCATAAACGGGAATAAAACGACTTTTACCACTTTTTATTGGAAGTATATAGCTATCAATAAAACCATATTCGTCTTTCGATAATGTGTCATGTAATAACAAAAAAGAAACAATCATAGAAAACCATGGAAACATTATTAAAAAGTATTTAAACGAATAAAAAAAACTACTAAGGGTAGTCAATATTTTTAATTATAACTAGATGACCCGGTGTACTTCGTATCACCTATTCACGAAGTACTAAACGTCTTTGCACCTATCCTAACGACATTAAAACTCTTCCATCGCTAAAATGGCGGAACGTTAAATGTTTGACAGGAAAGTAGGCAGAACAGTTTATATGGGAAAATGAAATTGTTGTTTTTACTGCCTTCCTCGCAATTTTTCCATATTTTCTCACCTTTTAAACCTTCCCTGGACTACGACAAACATTTCAAGATAAGATAAATCCGTTCAGCCGTTCTCGAGTTTTAGCGAGACTAACGAACAGCAATTCATTTTTATATATATAGATTACTGGAAAAAGTACAAATGGCATAGACATTTTGTCATATGCCATTTGTATAAACTGGGAATATAGTTTAACTTCTGCCCGACAGACAGAGGGACTTGTCTTCGATTTCTTATTTTTTTGTTAAGCATAGCGCCGAAATACTTCGTTAACTAGTACACGATTCTACTGCTGAGCAAAAGCCTCACCCCCCCAAACCTATCCAGTGATACCTTCCTGAAAGCTTCCCAGTTTTTTTTCCCCTGACCCCCACCGCTGCTTTCCCTTTCTTGCAGGGGGCGAAAGGGGCGAAAGAGCAGCGAAAAGAGTTAGAAGAACCTTCCAGACAAACGAGGGTAGGAGGGGGTGAATCCTACGGCTTCCCAGTCTTTTTCGAACCCCTTTAAAAAGGCCAACTTTTTTTTATCATTGATGTTATACCTAATATAAATAAAATTAGAAAAATTATAAATGAACGACAATTATATTATAAAAACCACAGTTCGAGCACGAAACTATCGATAAAGAAAGCTTTACAGTAAAATTCGACAAATCCACAAAAGTCGATTAATTTGACAAATAATATTCGTAAAGAAGGAAAGGGAAAGATGCGTTTGTTGAACAATATTTAGTCCGTTGCCAACTACTTGTTTGCACGGCTGATAAAGCCCTCTGGACACCTTTGTATTTTAGGTATTGTTAATTCTCATTGCACCTAATAATGATATTGGTGTAAAATAAATAATGTTATATTCAATCCAATGATACTTACTCAATAGAGCGTATTTAGCTTTGCCTCGTGCTTCTACTTCACTGCTGTCACCAGTAGCGTCTACTATACTCACGTATAGCAATACAATTATTAGATATAAACACGTCATTGTACTATAAAGCTTTTTTAAAACACAATATTTCTTCAAAATCTTGCGATATTCTAGCACTGAATCCGAAATTGAAAATAAGAACTTCAAAATTTAAATTTGTTTTTCCTTTCTTTTCACTCGAATGCTAGCCGAAGGTAAAATGGCAGATGAGATTTAAGGCAAGCGCTTGCCAAAGTGTAAATTAAAGTGTTAAATAGTCCGAGAAAGTGTTATTGTCGCTAAATTGTTTAACTAAACAAATTTTCACGCAAAACAAACTTGTGGAGAGTTGTTTAACGAGCATTGTGTAATAACGTCCTAGTATGTATTGTACTGCCTACAGGAACTATATCGAAAGTTGATTTTGTCTGTTCTTATTCAAGGTTCGGCATAAGTAAATTGATTCTTTTTACAATTGGGTAAGACAAAATTTAATGGGACATTATACAAAATATATGAACTCTTGGATATTAAATTAAATACAAATAATTTAAAAAAAAAATTTGATTATCTCTATTAAAAAGTATATCATTTTATGTTCACTTTTGAGATCGCAATCCGAAAATAATAGTGTATATTCTATGTAGTGTAATACATGAGTGTAGATAAAATTGTTTGATATTCTTATTTTAATTTAATATCCAAGAGCTCATACTGAGTATACTGTCCCGTTAAAAAAACAACTTGTAATACATTGACCATTAAAACATGAGTTCAATTCATTATGCTACAGTTATTTTTCTTTAAAAATAACAAACTTATGGCAAAGTGGAAAGGCCAATTGATCTTACCCATACCGAAAATTTTACTCCGCCCGATTATTTGCAAAAAGCCACTGAGATAGCCACAGAACATAAATCTCTTTCTATGTTCTGTGGAACAAACAAACAAAGATAATAGAGAATCTAAAGTAATAACTTTTGAAAGTAAATATTCGATACCTTATATAGTCAGATTATTCTTTAAAGCACACAAGTTCATGTTAAATACCAAAAGAAAACAATAACTAAGACAATCTACAATTGGTGGTCTTACCGCTATGCAAGCGATCTCTTCCAAATAATATTTAGATGGGCAGGAAAGACGTAGAATAATATATGAGGGCAGTTGTTAACTATCAATTATTGTTGGTTATACATAAGTGCTTACCATTTTATAAAAAAGTACCTTTTTTTGTTGACGGGGAGGTCAAATGCGTTTACGCATCGTCACTGCGGGGTGGTGCCGACCGCAGGGGATATGTGGGAGTCGAGGTAAAGGCATTCCCTCCATACCCACTAAACATCCTCCACGGCCTGACCTCCAGTGCGCTATTGCGGGACGGCTCGGGATCTGCGCACGTGAGTGCAACTACACCGAGACCGTCCCAACGCTGCTCGTCTAGGCACTCCCTGCACCAATTGGTGGCCAGCAGCCACTCCTCCACCGACGGCTGCTCGACCTGGCGCGTCCTCCTGACGAGGACACCGGGAGCAGCCATCGGACCGCACCCGAGGGACTTCGGGAGCGGTCGTGACCCTGAAAAGGGCGTCCGGAACTGGCCGTGGTGGGAAAAAAAACAACTCGACGATGGCATGTGACTTCTAATGCCAAGGGGACACACTTGACATCAAAAGCCACACACCCGCCCAGAAAGTTTCCCCACCACGTTACCAGGGTCCGCCACGAGGAGGCTCTCGAACGTGGAGCCCATGATAAAAAGTACCTACATAATATATAGGTACTTATACTTACTTTACAAAATGTAGAGTTATTTGACTACGATCTTAAATTTCATAATACCTTTTAAGATACATTTCGGCAATTCATTCGAAACAAAACGAATCGCCGAAATGTAGAGACGCGCATAACTCCAGAACGACTGCACCAAATTGGATAATTAGTTTTTTGTTGTGTTTGTTACCAACAGGATAAAAGACAATTTTCAAAAAAAATGTACTGAATGACGTAAAATATTTTTTTTTGTTTCCATTATTTTTAATCGCAATAAAGGCAACTCATATATGACGCCATTGCCTACTATGATTAATAAAATAGGTGTCACTATTGATAGATTGAGACTCATTAATTTGCTCTTAGATTAATATACGGAAGATTATGTCTCATTTTTTCCACTGTAATACTTTAAATCGAAGACTGGAACACCGAATCACTGTATTCCTAAAGAACGCTAAAACTATCAGGTATCTCAATCCCGAATGCACACGATATCGAAACACTTTATTACTAAAGAACGCTGAACCTAATATTTCTGAAAAGAATGCACGCTATCCTGAATCATTTTCGACCTGAACACGATGTAACAGTGTATTACAATATTTAAACAGTTGCTAGGTAATAGGGTCACCTTGTTGTAAATACAAACACAAAAACAGATACCTAATTAATTAAAAATATAATATTTTTCCAAGTCTTATCCTTGTCGTATTTAAATACTTGAGATTTATAAAACTTTAAGGTATTTTCTCTTATTTTTGGTTTGGTTAATTATTTGGTTCGGGTTGTTTTGTAATAATAAGAATATTTTATAAATTAGTGTGAAAAATTATTTATTTATTTATTAAACGTAAAAAATAGTACAAAAAATCTAATAGAAGTTTTGTAGTCATGTCATGACCAGCAGTGGCGTAGTGTGCCTTGGAGGTATCAAATGAGTGGTAAAGATTTCTCACTAACTTAAACTAAAACTAATTTATACTAAATCAGACTAAAAAGTTTCTATACTATAAAGTTATTTTTTACTTTTTAGTCCGATTTAATGTAAAAGCGTGTTTTTTAGTTTTTTTTTTAAACTATTATTTTATTATCCACTTTTTAGTGCGAATTATAACCACCGATCTAATCAGTATAATGGGATATTCTTATCGAATTATTGTAATGTCATCGGTCTTTGATAATTCTATTTAAGTGTAAATGAAATCTGACCGTTTAAAGTGGGTCAAAATCAAGCCCAAACAAGTCAGTTACATAATAGGGGTTAAAGTATGAAATTGCCGATTTTTTTCTCATTATTCATTAGTGTATAATTCCTTTAATACAATAGCTATTTCCATTATTCTTTTTTTATTCGAAACTTCATTCAAGGACTTATATTTATGTATAAAATTTTATTCTTATTTTTATTTTTTTCACTAGAAATACATCTTCAAAAACAGCTCGTCCTAAGAGGTGCCCATCTCCGTTATAAAAATAAGAATATTATTTTACAGGTATCAATTATCAATTTTTTTCTTTAAGTATCCTATAGTTTAATGTTGTCTAAATATATCTACAAAATAATACAAAATTTTGATTTGAGGTTTCTTTAAAAATCGCTAATATGTTTGTATGGAAAAATGAATTTTCGTTAAATTCTCCATATAAAACGGCAATTTCATATTTAAACCCCTAATACAAACATACAGGTGATACTAATATAGGTAAGCTTGTTAAAAAGAGATGTCTTTTTTGACTTTTGTCATTTCTGAAGTGAAAACTTTGATTTTGATATGTTTTTTCTTTCCGGGAAGCAAGAAATTAAGTGACATTATTATTTTTTCAAAATCTCATCAAAAAATATATGCGAAAAGAGACAATAATACATAAAAAAAATTACACTTAAACTCACGAAAAATGCGGTTGAACATCTAATGCGTATACATTGCTCATGCTTTCTGCAAGGCTATACGCCCATAGTCTATACGATCTTGCTCAAAAAAGGCCAATGTTTATATGACGCCAAAATTCTCCTCTTTCACAAAAAAAGTTAAGTATGAATACATACGCGACGTACGATTAAATTAGTCACTTCCCCGACATGTAAATTAAGCATTTAACGGGGGAGGTTTACGAAAAACAAATATCGAAATAGAATAGCCAGCTGTAGACAATGTATCGCGATCGAAATTATCAGTATCAATGCTTGTACCAATATGCAATATAATGAATACATAAAAGTGTATTACGTACGATCTTCCTCAACACCATCTATGGACAGATTTAGGAACTAAATTCTAAGTTTATCGTGGTCTTATTATTTCTTGCTCCATAAACGTAATATTGGCATAAAACTTTACTTGAATAGGTATTTGCAAATTTTATAGTTCTGTATAACACAAAATAGACTGTACTCAAAAATATAAGTGAGATAGCACCAAACTTAGCTTAGTCATTAATAATTTCAAAATCCAAAAACGTTTTAATAACGTAGGTACCTACTTAAGGTTATTAACTTTTAACTATTCAGTTCTTCAGCTAATTTCGCGAGATTGCTCGGCACATGTGCGGCAATCATCGTTAAATTTGGAAATAATGAGCCGTTCCAGTTTACGAGTCAGACAACGTCTTCCCTTTGATTAGGGTTGAGCGATAATCGATAGATTTGGAATCGATATTTCGAGGGCCAATTTATTTATTTGTTGATTGATTTGAAAAAAATAAAATACGTAAAATACAGATGATATTTTCGGTTCTAACTCAGAGCAGTCAATTTGGGAAACAGCTTGTCTGTCATGAAATTCTTATTTTTCCTCCCAATTTATTTGGGTTCAGTGCAGTAGATTTTTATGGCCGTGTGTGTCACCAACCCACCTTGGGGACGACTGCTATCCTGGCTGCTGAGCTTAGGAACACCAGCTTAACGTGCCTTCCGAAAAATCAAGTTGAAAAATTTTCGGTCACCCATCTGAGTACCAACCGCACACCTGGTAGCTTAGCGTACGTGATCGTGATCGAAGAACGCAAGACCGCAGCCCCATCGACCTCCTCACGAAACTATCAAGAAACTATGGGCCAGAGTAACATAAGTTTTGAGCATAATGTAGTAAGCAGATCGATCGTTTTAATGGAACGATAAATAATAGGTAACATTATTTTTTACCGATTTCGAATGATCTTATTCCTAGTGTTGCGCTCGATATAGTATTAACTTATTACGTTTCCTTATAATGAATGTAAAATCATTTTTAAAATCAGTTGGGAATAAATCAGCAAAGCAAACACACGTTATTTCATTTATCGTAAAAGTGACAAGCAATTATCAACCTTAACACCCCAACATAATGGTCAAAATCGAACCGGATTGTACGCGATAGTGAATATAACATCCAGTGACAAGTTAACAAAGGAGTGACGAGTGAACAATAGCGAACCGCATACCTGACGACGGTCACAATTGTAAAGGTGGAGACTCACGAGCGGATTTATAACATTAGTAAAATATTTCATTACGAACTATTATAAAATTAAAAGTACTGATTATTTAAATTAAAATGAGTTTGAATTTTGAAGAAATACTTAGTTTATTGGAAGAAAAAGCTAGTACACTACAGAGAACTCAGGTAAATTTAAAGAAATGTCCGAAACAAAGATTAACGAAAGGATATATCGAAGTAAGGCTAAAATCTATAGAAGAAGACTGGCAATCATTCAAATCTTATCACCAAGCACTAGTTAAATGCACACCCAAAGAAAGGCGTGGAGAAATGTCATATTTTTTGAATGAAGACTATTACCAAGTAGAAGATTTATATTTGACTTTAACGGGAGATTTAAAGGACATGTTAATGACTTTCGGAACAATAAGAGAAGCAAGTAATACACCGGAATCAATAACCACACCTCAAGTGAAGTTACCCAATATAAATCTTCCAACATTTGCCGGAAATTACGAAGATTGGCCAACCTTCAACGACTTATTCACTTCGCTCGTACACTGCAATACAACACTTACAAAGGTACAAAAATTACATTATTTGAAGTCAACAGTTGCTGGAGAAGCTGAAGCACTACTTAAGCATATTAAGGTTACAGACAATAGCTACGAACAAGCGTGGGCTATACTGAAGCAAAGATACGGTAGTAAGAGATTAATAGTGAATTCGGTACTTAAAAGATTTTTCGGCCAAAGGAAGATCACTACGCCAACTGCTAACCAAATCAAAGGTTTACTTGACACGACAACAGAATGTCTCAACAGCCTCAAAAACTTAGAAGTATCTACAGATTCGTGGGATCCTATGATTATTTACATGGTCATTCAAAGGTTGGATGTGGAAACACATAAGGCTTGGGAAGACTATGTTTACAGCCCCGATTCAGAGAAATTACCTACTTGGCAAGAACTGAAGAATTTTTTGGAGGGAAAATTCCGTACGTTAGAGTTGATAACACCGATTTCCACCACTAGAGAAAGTAGGCCTACCATGAAAGAAAGATCATTCCATATCTCTGCCCCAGTAACCACTAAAACCTGTGTAATGTGCAACGAAAGTCATACACTTTGTCACTGCAAGGAATTTACGAAGTTGAATCCTAAGGAGAGAAGCGAGTTTGTAAGAGACAAGCAGTTATGCTACAATTGTTTGATTCCTGGTCATGCTGCTATGAGATGTCGCCTCAAAATGTCCTGTAAATTATGCAACAGACGACACCACTCATTATTACACCAGAAGAATTATGCGAATCAATCAGACAATCTACAAACTCACCACAGTCAACTAGAAAATACAATCGAAGGAGAAGATATTGAAAATCAACAAGACGTCGCAATATCGTCACACATCGTGACTAAGAAGTCCACAGCATTGCTCGCAACTGCATTGATACCTGTAAGGGATAGTGAAGGACAAATAACAGTATTGCGCGGTTTGATCGATCAAGGTTCACAAGCAAGTTTTATAAGCGAAAGAGCGACACAGACAATGAAAGTCAAAAGAACACAAGTACGTGGAACCATCACTGGAGTTGGTACAACACAAGCCGAAGTTAATCAAGTGATAGAAATTCAACTTCGATCAAGATATGAAGAAGACTTCCAACTTACGGTGAAAACTTATGTTATGCCTACGCACTTGACGAACAAGTTACCATCGAAATCGTTTGGGTACACGAAACACACTTGGCCGCAATTAGACAACCTGTTCTTAGCAGATCCTAGTTTCAATCAGCCAGGAAGAGTCGATTTACTCTTAGGAGTAGACGTGTATGCCCAAATAATAAAGAACAACCTCATCCGAGGACCTCCAGGCTCACCATGTGCACAAGAAACAAGCTTGGGATGGATACTCTTTGGTGAGATACAAGGTCGTACCTTAGAAGAATCAATTATGGTCATGCATCATCAAGTAGATTTTGAAGATTTACTGCACAAGTTATGGGAAATAGAGGAAGATAACAAACCCATACTTACTCAAGAAGAAGAAATCTGCCAAAAACTGTATGACAGGACAACACAAAGAAATGAAGAAGGTAGATATATTGTAAAATTACCCTTCAAAGTTGAACCCCCTAAAGTAATTGACGGGAAAACAAAAGAAATCGCAAGGAAGAGACTATTGCAATTAGAAAGACGTCTAGACAAGGACAGTAATTTAAGAGTAGAATACAACAAAGTCATGCAAGAATACATTACCTTACAACACATGGAAGAAATACCTGAAAGAGAAATCGGAAACAAATCAGTTTACCTTTCACATCACGCAGTAGTCAAGGATTCCAGTGACACTACGAAAACAAGAGTGGTATTTAATGCCTCTTCACCTGGAATAAACAACAAAACCCTCAATGAAGATTTAATGGTCGGTCCACAACTGCAAGAAGACTTGCGATCATTATTCATAAGATGGCGTTTAAAGAAAATTGCCTTTGTATCTGACATACAGAAGATGTATCGACAAATACTGGTCACTAAAGAAGATGCGGATTACCAGAGAATATTGTGGCGAGACAATCCAGACTTACCAATGAAAGATTATCGATTACTTAGGCTAACATTTGGTACAGCTTCTGCACCTTACCTCGCGGTAAGGACACTGCAACAGACAGCTGTAGATGAAGGCAGAGCGCATCCTGAGGAAAGTAGAATAATATTTTCAGACTTTTTCATGGATGACCTAATGTCTGGACATGATACAGAAGAGAAAGCTATAGAAGTAGCACATAATATATCCACAATATTAGAAAGGGGAGGATTTATTCTTCAAAAATGGTATTCAAACAGTGCTAAATTTAGTAATGAATTTAGTCCTCAAATAACTTCACAAACGAAGGTTGACATAAGCTCCGGGAAGATAGTTCGAGCACTAGGTTTATCCTGGAATTTAGATGAAGACCAACTACAGTACAATACAACCTTACCTGAACCATCTGATGTAATCACGAAGAGATGTATACTGTCCGAGATTCAGCATGTATTCGATCCACTTGGATGGCTAACTCCTACATTACTCACTGCGAAACTAATTCTACAAAAATTATGGCTTAAGGGTATAACCTGGGATGAAGAATTACAACCTGATATCAAGGAACAATGGTCAGATATTAGGAATAGCTTAAAGGAACTCATGAGTATTAAAATAAATAGATGGTTGTATACAACAAGTGACACATTATATAATGTCACCATTCATGGCTTTTGCGACGCATCAACAATAGCCTACGGAGCTGCTGCATACATAAGAGTTCAGACAGGAGATGGACAATATAAAACAGGATTGATTGCAGCTCGGTCACGTGTTGCTCCTGTAAAACCAATAACTTTGCCAAGACTGGAACTGTGTGGAGCCGTTCTACTGTCAAAACTTCTGAAACAAATAAGTAAAGCTACACACATACCTAAAACACAAATATATTGTTGGACTGATTCAACAATAGTCCTGTCATGGCTTCGTGGAGATCCTGGAAAATGGAAAACATTTGTTAGAAATCGCGTTGTAACTGTTCTTGATAATATTGGCGACAAATGGTACCATGTCAAATCACAAGAAAATCCAGCAGATACAGCGTCCCGAGGTATGCTGTTGGAAGACTTAAAGTTAAATGATTTATGGTGGTATGGACCACTTTGGCTCAAAAGTTATGATATACCGATGCACGATGCTGACAAATATGAAGACACGTTCGAAGACCTGAAAAAGGAAGAAGTTATTAATGTTAACATTAGTACAAAGGAAATAGAAATGACAGAGAAAACATTACTTACCCAATTTGATGAATTTGAAAGCTTAAATGAATTGATAAAAACTATTGTCTACTGTAAGAGATTTTTATTTTATAAGAAGAATATACAAACCAGAAGTACTTTTACAACAGAAGAATTGAATGAAGCATTGGAGGATTGTGTAAAAATTGTACAAAGGGAAGAATTTAAGGGAGAATTAATTAGATTAAAGCAAGGAAAGTCGATAGATAGTAAAAGCAAGTTAAAACATTTAAATCCCTTTATTGACATCAAAAATATCTTGAGAGTTGGAGGTCGTCTTCGCCACGCTGATGTACCTGAAACAGTGAAACATCCAATGATTATAAGCAATAGTAATAAATTAGCACAGTTAATTGTAGCAGATGCACATAAAAGAACATTACATGGTGGAGTACAATTAACAATTAACTATATACGGTCTCGTTTCTGGATTATCAGATTAAAGAACTTAGTTTCGACTACTATACATAAGTGCTTTATATGTGCAAGACTAAGAGCTAAGTCAATTAATCAAATCATGGGTGACTTACCTGCGGCACGAGTAAAGCCTGCACGTCCCTTTTATAATTCTGGAGTGGATTTCGCTGGTCCTCTTCAAATTCTAAGATCAAAGGGTCGCGGTAGTAAAAGTGAAAAAGGCTATATTTGTATCTTTATATGCCTGGCGACCAAAGCAGTACATCTCGAGTTAGTGGGAGATTTATCTACAGATGCTTTCCTTGGGGCATTTAAGCGTTTTGTTGCCAGAAGAGGTCGCTGCGGACACGTATGGAGCGATAGAGGTACGAACTTCATTGGCGCGAGCAAAGAACTTCAGACTTTGTGGCACGATACAAAGATTGAAATGCCTGAAAATCTTATCAATCTGTTAGTTGAGGATGGCACTCAGTGGCATTTCAACCCACCTTATAGCCCAAATTTTGGAGGTTTATGGGAGGCCGGAGTGAAATCCATTAAACATCATCTCAGAAGAATTGTAACCACTCAGCTATCATTTGAAGAAATGTCTACCACGTTATGCCAAATTGAAGCCTGCCTAAATTCTAGGCCACTATGTCCAATCGACCACGCAGACACTGATAATTTAAACATCTTAACTCCGGGACATTTTCTTATCGGCGAAACTCCAATAAATGTTCCTGAACCTGATTTACGCGATGTTAATTGGAACCGTTTATCGAGATGGCAACACCAACAGAAAGTCGTTCAAGACTTTTGGCATAAATGGCAGACCGAATACCTGACCCGTTTGCAACAGAGACCCAAATGGCTTAAATTTGAACGAGAATTTAAAGTTGGAGATATTGTTCTGGTCAAAGTAGACAATCTTCCTCCAGGTAAATGGGCAATGGGTCGTATTATCGAAAAACATCCCGGATCAGATAATATGTGTCGAGTTTATAGTTTAAAATGTGCGGGCAAAATAATTAAAAGACCTATAAGTAAATTATGTGCATTACCTTTTAATAATTAATTTGCATATTACAAGTGTAAACATATCGTAATAATGAGATTATGTAAAAAAAAAAAATAAGTTGTTATTATTCAAAAATATAGTTAAAATTATCTCTCAAACATTTATTGTAATACAGTGTAGCACCAGCTTAACTTCAATATTTTTTTGCATAGATGTTTGTTTCAATTGAATGTTTCTTGACTAACCCTCACTACTTGTACTAAATATTGTTAAAAATAGGGTATTCAGTAAATAATTGTTAAACATAGGAAATTATTATTAAGTAAGTAACTTAAATTGCTAGTTTAAATGTTTGTAAGTGAAATATAATTGAGTTGTAAAAACAGTTTGTTTTTCGGGGGGCGGCATGTTGCGCTCGATATAGTATTAACTTATTACGTTTCCTTATAATGAATGTAAAATCATTTTTAAAATCAGTTGGGAATAAATCAGCAAAGCAAACACACGTTATTTCATTTATCGTAAAAGTGACAAGCAATTATCAACCTTAACACCCCAACACCTAGCACAAGCGCATTAGCTTAGTTGGAGACGGAGGGGTTAACAAGATTATTATTAAACTGTTAGCAACACCTTAATTCTTCTTATCTTTTATTGATCCACTAGATTTTTTAACAATTATTCTGTACATCCAGAGTCCTACAACTTCTGGGCGCTTGCTATTGTCTGGTACAAACTAAACCCCTTTTATTTACATGTAGTAGCTTGTTAATAGCTTTTAGTTTGTTTTATCCGTATTTATCGATTAGTAATGCTGTTAACTTTCCTAAGAAAGAAAATAAATAAATATTTTTTATCGATAAAGCTTTTTCCCATGCCTATTAGCTTCATACCCTGTAACGTCATTTGGTTTAGTTGGCAGGTGAACTTACAATATATTCTGCGTGATTAGGAAAATCAAACTAGGAGTAAAACCTCTTGTAATAACACTATTTGATCTGACATTACTGGATATAGGCACATCAGTTGGTCTGAGATAGGCACCGTTTAAGAACATATTAAATGTCGTTACTGTGATAGAAATTTAAGATTAGGTATTCTAAAAATATCCCGCCTTATATTTAAAGGTTTTTCATGAATTAATTATGCCTCTCATCGGTACGAACCATGCGGAATGAAGTCACACGTCTCATATGAGTGGGGATTTTTCAGTGGGGATTTCAGGAGTAATCTTAAATTAGAATTGAATAAATTAGAAAAGAAATATCGAAAGTGTCAAGCATGGCTTAATTGTTTAAAATAGTAATGATGTTATTGTTGCTTACTACAATCGTCATAATTTGCAATTCCAGTTCCCAATTTTATTTCAGGTCAGGGTGATATGTTAACATACATGAATTAATTACAATAGGAGAAAGTAATTACTTAATATTATTTCAAAAAACAGATAAAAGTAAGAAATATGAACGTAAAGGAAGTAGGTAATACTTAATTGTTTTTTTTAAATACATAAAAGCAGGTTCATAGTCCCAAGAGGCGTTGGGCAGAGCCTTAGGTAACAATATGTTACACATAAAGCCCCATCTGGCAGTATGGGCTATATAGTGCCTCCAAATAGTAACAGGCTGTCAGCTAATAATTCAGTAAGCAAATAAACGAACAAACCAACGACCAGGACAGATGTTACACACAAAATCATCTCCGCAGTCCGGGTTAATTCTTTTCAAAAAGTAGGAAAAAGCAATAAATTGCAAATCGACCCCTATCTTGAGAGTTACTGAAATTTACTAGAATCACATACGCGGGCGGCACTCATCCGTAAGACCGACTTGTGTGTGTATGTCGTATGGCAGTCAAAATATGTATGAAATGATGGGTTGCGGACGCCAACCCGCGTGACTTATTAGAGCCCTTAGAATTCAGTCAAATCATTCTGTTACCAGTGTAATATATAACCGTCATTTACCACGAAATACATTTAAGGAGCTCGGTCAATAGTTACTCATCACTGTCGACCCTAAGGTTAATATTCCGGCTTTGTACATATTTAGGACTTAATTGCTAAAGTCAATTAGGCACTTACCATATAAAATATATTATCGTTTACTAGGCAGCCACTCATCTCTCTGGCAATAAAACTGTTGCTTTTACGCGTGTTTCGTTTTACCTTTGGGCAGGATGATAAAGCTACAACAGCTTTATGAATTAACTACGGCTTCCATTTTCTTCAAAGGTCACGCGAGGTGGGAATTAATGAACAAATATTTGCAAAAATTACCACTTGACATTCTATTAAGACTACAAACCAAAAAAATATAGTCGAATTCAGAACCTCCTCCTTTTTTTGAAGTCGGTTAATAAACAGCAATGACTCGTCAACATAATTGTTCGTGTTCATCACACAAACATTTGGGGATTCGAACCCGGACCGCCCGATGTGTATGCAGCGTTACGAACCACTCCACCACAACGGCATCATAAACACTATTCGCACACCATCGTCACATTCTTTACGCGTTTAATGGTCTATGCTAGATCGAGGAGGTGGAAGCTCCCAAGTGTGCGGTCGGTACTCGGATGCGTGACCGAAAATTTTACAACAACTTTGACAGTAGGTACCGACTACTGTCGAAAGTTAAGGCTGTCGAAAGTTAAGTTGTGCCCAAGGAGATGGTAATTTAATAAGATTACTATTCAGAATTAAAATAATTACTACTGATCAAACCGAACACAAAATTGCACTCTTCTGGGGCTCGTGCCCAGAACCTCAGGATCTGATACCGAACTAATGAATAGAGATGGTTAATTTAACATTTAGTACAACAAAATAGTGTTTTATTGTTCTCGATATCACCGGCATCAGATTATCGATCCCTTATCAAAATCGGCTCGATAACATCGGATAAGTAAGACGTCTGAATTTTTTGACGTGATAACGCCTTATAAATCAATGAACGCCGGCTGCACGCACTAAAAAATGTCACGTTCCACCTGAGCCGAGCGTGCCGAGCGAGCGTGCCGAGCGAGAGGGCGGAACAAGCGATAGAGAGGCACGATCAGCCTAAGCGTTGGGCTTGTGTATGACGTTATCACGTAAAATTATCGTCCGAAACAGACTTTACACACAACCAATTTTTTTATTGATTTCCACTCAACATGCAAATTACACATTTGTACTAAGAATTGTGACATAAAACTCCATATGCTTCTTTTTGCGACAGAAAAAAGGGTTCACCGCTCGTATGCCATAATGTGACGAAATTTATCGCAATACGTATTCGTTGCCATTCCCCTCCAACATCCATCATTTGTAGGTATGGCCTGTATTGAGATGTCTGGTACAATTCTCGACTCTGCAGTAAAACGGATGGGCGGCTGCAATTGTCCGACATGACGTTTCCTTTCCGAATGATTTATTATCCGAATGAATTGCTACATTCTTTTTCTCCGAAAGAGATCTGTTGAATAAATTCCGGATAATAGGGCTTGAATAGTTGGGCAGTTTCCGTAGAGGCCACAAATTTCTTGCGTAAGTTTGTAGGACTCGCAAATCCGGTAATGTAATTGTTGGACATGGCAATTCAAATAATTCTTCTTTTTTCCCAACATAATTTCACGCACTGCTGAGCATAGGTCTCCTCGTTGGGACGCCACTCAACTCGTTCTTGTGCCTTTCGCATCCTTCCCTGTCGCTCTCTTAATATCTTAGGCGTCCTAATTGGCAACGATCGTGCGATGATACGATGTTTCGATCGCTTCGATTTCTCGCACGTTGAGTTCAAAATACAATATTTCTACTGTGTATCCTAATTGAATCCAGCAAGTTGCTTAATAATCGTTGTATAGCCTCTTATAGAGTGTATAAACACCTCTGATAAGCCAACGCATGATTACTTTCAACGGTTCTTAATTGGCAAATGATTGTTCGATAGCACGATGCGTCAATTCAACATAAAGGATTTCTTCAGAGTGCCCTGATTGAGCTCGCAGGTGATCAAGCGAGCAAAGAAACTTTACTTTCGTCGCACACGATTCTTGCCAATTAGGATGACCGAAGCCTCAGTCCGTCTAGTCGGCGTACGTCCAGTACTCCTTCTGTCCAAAAAATATAGATATTCCTCATAATAGCGATAGGTTACCAACCTGTCGCCTACATAATAGGTAACTAACGGCCGTATTTACTTATCCAAGAGTCGAGAAACCTCAAAGTAATGTTTTGTAAAAAGTAAGTAAGTTTGTGAATACGGGTGTAAGCCTTCAATGAATCAATCAACAAAAGCTTACTACACTCTAAATCAGTTGATTTAGATTTTAATCTGTCGTGGCAGTCGTGGTTTTGTTGATTTTAGTACCAAAGTGGTAGTATCAATAGTGCGATTACTCTGTACAATTCATCGTTGCGATCGAAAACCGATCGAAACGATGAATACGATAAGACGCTAGTGTACGTCAAGATCGTTAACGATTTACTTAATCGCAGACGATCGGAAATCGCAACAAAATCATGCAATCGTGTATATCGTAAAGATGAATCGACAGTCGACAGGTAGCGTCGGTGGCGTAGTGCGTAAGAGCGTCGTCTCCTACCCGGAAGGCACTGGTTCAATTCCCGTCACGTACCAATGTGTTTTCAAATTTTGAATTCATAATATATGTACGTTTAATCGACGCTTTTACGGTGAAGGAAAACATCGTGAGGAAACCTGCACACACCTAAAAAGAAATTCTTAGTTTGGGTGTGAAGTCGACCAATCCGCACTTGACCAGCGTGGTTGATTAAGGCCTAATCGCCCCTAATGTGGGGTAGGCTTGAGCCCCTCGGTGGGGACATTATATGAGCTGTTGATGATGAATCGACAGTGTGTGGCTCTTTGCGATCGATCGTTACGATTTTCGTCAGATTGATCAAAACGAAGAATCGCACCGTATATGGAGCCCTTAACAATGATTGCTTCAGTGTGTCATAACAAAGCCAGTCCCTGTGAAGCTCACATCCACCTCCCACCTTCGCATGACTTACAAACCATGATCTGAAATGAAGACCATGAATGTACTCATCAATTTAAAGAAAAAAAATTATTCCCCAATATTATTATCCAACAGAAATGTAATAAAACTTCCTTAAACCGCAAGTAAAATACGAATAAAAGAAACTCATAAATTACTTTTAAAAGGCAATAAATAGTAATATAAAAGCTCTCACGTTTTAAATGTGGATCTACAAGAAATATTCATTCGGAGGACAAAATGACTTTTTCTTTTCCTCTGATGCGTCGAATTTAGTCTTTAAGTCCGGGTAATTAAGTAAAATGCCATGTCTCTGAAACTGTATTTTTTAATTACACGACCCGAGCTTAAGCAGAGAAATAAGTAATTCGGCAAAAATACGATGAGAGAGTAATAAGTAATTTAGCCAAAACAAGAGACTTTTTCCAAAGAATGTCAAAGTACTATAAGAAAAAAGTTGAATACTTCAAGTCTTAATAAGTGCAATAGACAAAATACTAATGTCTCACTCATCAAATGTTGAAGATATAATTATCGTCGACAATGTGACGTATTAACTCTACGAGCCCTAACTTCACAAACTCTACGCCATAGTAAAAATGTGTGGTTTGGCTGTTTTGTTGCTCCAAGAACTATTTAATAATGAACAGTGATAAAATTTTTCCCCTTACGCCCGTGTGACGATAGTTACGCTCATTTGGCGGTAGCAAAACCGCCAAGCCACATATTTTGACTACGGTGTAGAGGTTCTGAAGTTAGGGCTTGTAGAGTTAAGGCATGAGTTAAAGCTTGGGTCTACATGCGATCTGATAACTTTTTGGCAATGCGAGCCATATGGTATCATATTGGCAACATCTCACATGAAAATATAATGTAAGAAACAGACATATTACTGAGAAAACACCATGGAGTGTCAATTGTGAGAGATGGCGTTATTGTTCGGAGAAACGCTTTGAAGCGTTTGTCACTATGTGGCACTACGCATTGGCTTTCAGTAAAGCAAAAAAGCCGGCATCTAGGACAGATGTTACTCTCTAGAACATGTAACAAAAAGGGTATTTTGCAGTAAACATTGGTGCGTATCCCACGCATATGATTGTATGAAATTTTACGTCGCACCTATGCACATCGAATAACGTTATGTCACAATAAAATCAGTTGCCTTTACCAACCATGATACAAAGCAGTATTATTATTCTTAGCATGAATAGTTTATATTTTCATTTCCTACGCTGACGTGACTATAAATATTACGTGTTTTTGTGGAAAGGAGGCGTATTCCAGGTGTGTTATTCGTAAACTTTGTTTTTATGTGTAATAAGATTTCATGGTGAATTAATCCTTTAATTATTTATTTTCTACCTCAAATTTTACTATTTTTTATGTGCCCGATATTCAGTTTTGGACAGGATCACGATTGTTTGCTTTGGCTCGGCTTTGTAAATCACTGCCGAGATGCTATAAGCCTTACGTCTTCTTTGGAGAATGGAATGCATCTGACATTCCATTTGTCAAAACTTAATATAGCTGTTTACGTGTCAGAAGTTAGGCAACGCATATTTATTATTTAAGGCTGTAAGATATATTTACGAGAACTCTCGTGCGTGGAAGATTAATGTTTCGTACTATATAGTCTTTAACAGCGCAAAATTTTAGTCAAACATATTAAAAAGTGACGAAAAGTCTTTTTTATAGTAGATATTATCGCGGGCACACATGCTTGAGCATAAAAATCACTTGAGCACTCGTAGTAAAAAACTATAGCAAATCAGTTTACGCGTCTAAAATGAGGAACTCAGCATCCCTCCATTTCCATTAGGCGCGATGTGGATGTCATCCAAAAATTGAGCAAACACACGATCGCTCGCGCATACCCATTTACTTTCATTGTACGCAGCGATTTCTGACACGTCACGCAACACACGAGCGGTTTGGAGTGATGGATTTGGAAATCCAAAATTTTTTGTAAATTTATTCAAGCCACGTGTGATTCTAAACACACTGAATAATTTTAGCTTATTTTTAGTGTGATGGTTTGGCGTGTAGTGGTTCAAGCCACTCGCCACTCGTTTTGAATTACCTAAGCACGGAAGTTCGCCACTGTACATTGAGAAACGGTGAAGCATAAGGGTGATTTTCCAGAGATGTGATACTTATGCAACGTTGCTATGGATCCATTCAAGAATACGGCCTGTCTGGTGGTGAACAGTCACCGTAGCCTATAGACGCTCTCAACACTGATGTAACACTCGCGCTACCAACCTTAATTCCCTTCCCTACCCCGTGGAGCTATGGCAGTCTTACTCACCAACAGAAACACAATACCACAAAAATGTAGTGTTATTTGACTGTGGTCTTCTGTAAGGTGGAGGTACTCTCTTAGTTTGGGCCCTCCAAATTCGAGCAGCTAATTGAGGAACTGCTTCTATATAACATTGTTAACAGTAAATATAAGATTGTAAAACTTGTGGCCTACATGTAGTCATAAGGTGTAGTCATTAGCCCTGAGACGCATGTAGGCCACAGACATTAGGAAAGTTGTAATAGACCCTAATTCCGACAAAACCATTAAAAAACTGACAAAATAACAAAAATCTCTGAAAAAAAAAAAATCCGCTGTGCCCTACCTATCTCAAAATTATTATTATAAACCTACAGAAACAACGCACACCTAAGTAAAGTGAAAGTAGTTTATTGGAATCGGCTTCTAATCGTTAGAATGAAATGAAATATAAGTTAGGTACATTATATACTGGGTGTAAAAGACATGAACAGTCAAACGAGAACCACGTATTCTATACATCAAAAAAAGACATATTTCAAAAAAAATATTGCTGGGAAATGATTTTTATTTTTTGATGTTAACAAAAATTGCAAATTGTACCGCGCAATGTAAAGGGCTCAACTCGCACGCAATTCGCAAAACCGCGATAATTTTGCCAGACGGCGGCCCCATTCGTTAGTGTCCGTGAGCATCGAGTGAGCTACATTTAACGCTAACGTTTTGAAGCCATTTTTTGTTATGAAATACTAAAAAAAATGATGATGTTTCTTTGGACAATAATTAAGAAATAACGCATAGAATACATTTTCATAAAAAAAAGAAAAAAAATTTTGACTTTGACCTTCAATAAAATCGTAACTATCAATTTCCCAGGTATAGTCTAAAGGAAGAAAAATGTTATGATGGTGAGCAGAATACATGGTTCTCGTTTGACTGTTCATGTCTTTTACACCCTGTATACAAAAAAAATACCAAAAAATTTTTTAAAATATCCATTTTAGTTTAAAAATTATTTAAGATAGGGATAACTTAAATAATGTTACAACGAAAATGTAATTTTTATGTAATGGTAATAAAATTTGTACAAAAACGCTAGGTACGATATAAACAATAATCTACAAGGGCATCACACAACGACCAATTTTAAAATAAAAATGAAGTCGGTTAGTGACTGAAATTGATTAATTTGCATAATATCATTAAAGAACTACTTAACTTATTTTTGTAATACGTTATATATTTTTAATTATATATCTATTGTTGTTATATTGCGTAGTAGTGTCTAAGCCTCTTTAGCTAAAAGTTGGTCCCGCGAGCCGGGTATGTTAACCAAAATTATGACAAGTTCATAATTCCGTGTGGTCTGGAAAACTAAGTAACATTTTAATGAGCGAATAAATTTTGCAGTAAATCCCAAGTACGCAGAGGTTCACATAACTTAAGAGTTGCTTTCTGTTTAAAGTTTGGTTTAAATTTCTCAAAGCTAAGTTGAGGAGGTGGAATTAAGACGAGGATTTTTATACTTGTTCTTTGTTAGTTTCAGAACTGCTGTAAGATTACGTCTTGGGCCTGTAGTAACAAAAGTAACAATAAAATAATGAAATTCAAAAGCTTAAATCCTAAATAATATTATAAATGCACAAGTGACTTTTTTGTTGGTTACACCTTCACACCTAAACCACGAAACCGATTTTAAAAGTTCTTTCACCAAAAAATGCTTTTAATATTCCTACGAAATTAACATAAAGTAATTATAATTTAATATGACGCCGTCGTGGTGGAGTAGTCAGTATAGCTGCCTACACATCAAGCGGTCCGGGTTCGAATCCCAGTAGCGGCAAATATTTGTGTGACGTACACGAATATTCGTTTGCGAGTCATGGTTGTTTATATATTTATTGAAGTTTATATATAAAAATATCTAAAATTATCATGTATATTAAAAAAAGTCCCTTATCTAGTATCAATAACACAAGTTCTTAATTATACTTACTTTGGACTAGATAATTGGTGTGAGCGTGGAAGTATATTATTATTATTTAATCATTAATTGACGTCCGCGCTGACAATTTAGTTTACAATCGAGATCCCTTTGACACTTTATTAGACGTGCTCTGCAATTTTGTTTGATTTTACAAGAAAAACTTTGGTATATTTTCTCAAAGGTAAACATGAAGTATATGAGAATCATCAGCATCAATCATCAGTAGAGTATACGCCAGAGCAAAACGGGGTTGCGGAGCATGCAAACCGTACTATTGTAGAGAAAGCTAGGAGTATGCTTCAAGAGGCAGCATTAGAGACAAAATATAGGGCAAAGGCCGTAGTTTTTGTTGTCTATTTGAATAATAGATTACCGACGATCGCAATAAAGAGAAAGACGCCAGAGGAAGCGTGGACGGGGAAAAAGCAAGTCTTTGAAATGAAGGACCTTGGCAGAGCTGAGTTAATGTTGGGCGTGCATATAACTCAGAACGAAGGTATCAAGTTGGACCAAGAGCGATACATAGAGAAGATCCTTCGCCTTTTGGGATGGAGGACTGCAAACCAGTCACCACACCAGCGGTAGCAGGACAACCTGAAAACGAACTGGATGAATGTGTGCCTTATCGATCACTAATTTGGTTGCCTTAGACACTGTAAACTCAACTTCAATTATGTTTAAAAGTAAATAAATTAATTGTGTGTGTCAGCTCCGACGCACGACTGGAGTTTACTCCGAGACAGGTGAGATGGCTCACCTGCTGTCATCCGTGTTTTGACAGTTAGAAAGTTGCGCGACATAGGATGCGCACCAATTATGACTTTGACCTTCAAAAACGTAACGAGGTCATTCATCGATAGATTTTACTCCTCACATTTTTCTCATACCGGACCCCTTATATATGCAAATCGATTCTTAAGGAGTAAACTCCAAAAATTAAGGTAAAACTAGGGTGAAACGAAGTTTAGATAAGTAATCAGTGAATGATAAATAAGAGCTTAAAAAAAAGGAAAATTTGTATGGATGAATGGATTGACGGATGTGTGTTTGTTACTCTCTCACGCAAAACCTAATGAATGGATTTTAATGAAACTTTACCATAATATAGGCTATGATTTATTATAGTAATCCTGCGCAAACGAAGTCGCGGCCAGAAGCTAGTATATAATAATATGAAGATCAACCGCGATAGTGAGTTAAAAATACTGTAGTTAAAAGCAGATCGGTGCTGGTAAATGAAAAAAACTACAACATAAGTAAATAGTTCTTGAAAATCAACAAGAAACAACCCTACTTTCCCACAAACAGTCTACAAGTTCTTAAGAAAGAAAAGAAATTTTACTACCATAAAAACAAGTTGTAAAAGCACTCGATTATAATGAAATTAGTTCCCGGCTTAGTGTGCAGCAGTTAACCGGCAAGTACTAACTTAGTTTTCAGAAGTTAGTACGAGCAAACTCAATTACTAAGTAAATCTCAAGTTAAAAACAAAACAAAATAAAAAACATACACTTGAGATTTATGTTTTGCTTCCGACGTGAGAAAAAGAGCTTGCTTATTTAAATATATCTAGTACACACATACATACTATTAATACAAAATATTTATTAAGTAACTCTAAAAATAAATATATTTATTAAGTAACTATAAATATAGTAAGTCATCCCGTGACCACGAACGCTGAAAAGTGTTACGAAACGTCGGGCAATAATACCATCATGTAAAATCTAATTACACGCGAGTTAAATCCGTAAAAGTTGTTTTATTTATAACTCTAAATACTTATATACAGCAACAGTTAAGCCAATTAGTCTTTCAAACCATACTTATAGAGTTGATATAATTTCGCCCTTCCATGAAAAAAACTCGGCTACATCGTGTTTTGGTGGAATAGTAATATAACCAAAGCCTAATAAATTATTATAAGCAATCATGACTGGAAGCGTCGATGGTAGCGATGATAGCGAAGAAATCATATTATCGTCGTGGGCACCCACTGGATGCGGCAGCGCGTTACCGATCGGGTTGAAGTAAAGATCCTTGGGGTAGGTACCCTAAGTCCAATAGTGGCCGCCTCTGGGCTGAATACTTACAGTTGGCCGTGAATTATGAAGAAGTCTGACTTAACTCTATTTACTGATAGTTCCAGACTTTTATTTGTAAAGCCGCCAGCTGAGCCCTTCTCATTTAAATTGATTTAAGTAGTTTGTATCTCGAAACTTGCCTAGTTAATTTCTTTGTGAAAAATAGTAAAAGTTCGCTTTATTATTTATTGAGGGTCTGCTGAGACGAGAGAACTGTTTTAATTGAGCTTCTTTTATTTGATTTTCATTTGTAATTGGAGTACTTTAAATTAATGTTCCTAATGAAACTATTTTTAAGGGCATTGCCTTAAAAATAGTTTCATTAGGAACATCTTTGGGAGAGGTTAATATCGTAGGTAATACCATGCTTTTAGGACTTGGACTATTTCCAATGAAAATAACAATTTGAACCTAATAATGTCATAGCGCCGTCATATATATAACTCAAAGGTGACTGACTGACTGACTGACATAATGATCTATAAACGCACAGCCTAAACTACTGGACGGATCGGGCTGAAATTTGGCATGCAGGTAGATGTTATGACGTAGGCATCCGCTAAGAAAGGATTTTTAGAAATTCCACCCTTATGGGGGTAAAATGTCCACGCGGACGAAGTCGCGGGCGGAAGCTAGTGACTCTATAAGATTCCGTTTTTCCTTTTGAGGTACGGAACCCTAAAAATCAGCTGGTGTATAGAACAGCTGATTTTCTTCGCAATATCATTTGTTTGTATGTAATTTAGGAATGCCCGTGCACCTTAAATTATCCGGGATGGTAAAAAAGTAATCGTGTATTAATATGTAATTTCAATGAATAAGTAAAATGAGTGACTTTATTATATAAAGTGTAGCAGTCTTGCTACAATCAGGGAAGATAATAATGAAAACACACAATTACCTTGTTAATTTGATGTATTCCATAAGTACAATATTCACAATGATACTTCTGCTCCGTATGCCCGTTACACTAACGAGAGGTCTTGTCGGGTTGGCGGTTGAAACCAGAATGCCGGCGCCGTTGCCCGGCGGCCATTACGCAACCATCCACTTTTTTCTGTCCCTGCCGATTCACGCAAAGGAATCTAGCTCCGTACAGCCAATTCAAACAATTAATTTTTCGTTTAATAGTTTAACCCTAACACTCGACCATCCTGACCAGGTGCATGTCCTCATGCACACGCGCGGGAAAGTCCGTTGCTAATCAGCCTAACACTCGGCGTTCTGGTTTCACTTCCAACATAAATCATACTTTTCAGTTTATTAACAAAAATAACAATTAAGTATTGCATTAATCTCATAAAAAAAACAAGGAAAATTAAACATAAAAATTCATCGCTTGCTTTTAAGTCTGATAAATAATATACTGTTATAAATTCTCCATTATAATAGTATATTACACTAATTTCATTTGATTGCAATAAATATCTTGACTTATCATCAATCAAACAAAACAAACTCCAATCACTCGTTTTCTCAAGTCTGACAAATAATATACTGTTATAAAATCTCAATTATAAGAGTATATTACACAAATTTCATTTGATTTGCAATAAATATCTTAACTCATCACCAATCAAACAAAACAAACTCATATTTCTCGTTTCTTCAAGTCTGACAAATAATATACTGTTATAAAATCTCAATTATAAGAGTATATTATACAAATTTCATTTGATTTGCAATAAATATCTTAACTCATCACCAATCAAACAAAACAAACTCATATTTCTCGTTTCCTCAAGTCTGACAAATAATATACTGTTATAAAATCTCAATTATAAGAGTATATCACACAAATTTCATTTGATTTGCAATAAATATCTTAACTCATCACCAATCAAACAAAACAAACTCATATTTCTCGTTTCCTCAAGTCTGACAAATAATATACTGTTATAAAATCTCAATTATAAGAGTATATTACACAAATTTCATTTGATTTGCAATAAATATCTTTACTCATCACCAACCAAACAAAACATAACCACTTCCAATACAACCACTCCTATTGATGTACTGTTGTGAACCTTCTATCATAAGAGTACATCAACATTCCCAAGCCATCCTGTGGTCCTGAATTCATTTTCACAACCAATTAGATAGGAATAAGTATCATTATTTTCGTTCCTTTCAAAATTCAAAACTTATAAATATAATCATAAACTTTCCATATCATTCGTGGAATAATCAGGAATTTCATTTCTACCCTTCTTTTCTTTGTTTCATACTTATTATAGCTTAATTAAATACTGTTTATACAATCTACGTCTTTCAAATATCGTAAATAAAATTATTATTAAGAACAATTGTTACAAGTTTAAGTATTTCCTTTATCAAATATTACTTAATTATAAAATCAATGATTTATATGCAATCTTCTTAACACAACTTAACACATTTTAACACAACTTAACAACTCATCTTAACAGATCTTAACTTAATCAACACAATCATCATCAGTATCTTTCTCATCAGATTCTACATCACCATTATTCACTTATTATATAGCTACGTAAACCCAAGGCGACATTCGATCAGTGGCAACTCTTATATCTCCTGGATAGTGACATAAAATCATACCACGTCAATCACAGCCAGGACCAGTGGTGAGATCAACCTTTCCGGGCCATAAGGCCGGTACCAAAATAAACAACTACAACTAAGTTGGTTTATTTTCCTCCTTATCCTCTACAGTAACTCCATGTCATCACCCAACACAATCTCTAGAGGGTGACCGACTCCACATGTTTTCCACAAGGCTCTCCATACGATTCTTCATACGACACCGTAAGAATCTCCACAAGACTCTCTATAAGACTCTCTATAAGACTCTCTATAAGACTCTCTATAAGACTCTCCATAAGACTACATAAACTCTACATAAGACTCAATCGCTAACGACCACAGCTACCTGTCCCTAGGGTACCTTTCTCAACCTACCATAAGTGTATACTGTAGAATTGTCCATAAAAATTCAATGAAACAAATGTTTAGGCACTTATAACCTATAAGAGCATAAATTCTTTGTTAAATTACTTCCATACGACTAAAGTAATCAACCAAATTAACCAAGCACTCCTTTACCTTCACGTCATTATAGTCTGAAGCAACAGTCGGTTAACTAGGCACACATAACCTAGTAGCTTCCTAGGCTTCATAGGCACACAACCTATAAGCATCCTAATGTTACAGGCACACTCACCCAGCATCATCCTAATGTTACTAGGTACGCTCACCCAGTAGCATCCTAATGTTACTAGGCACGCTCACCCAGCAGCATCCTAATGGTACTAGGCACGCTCACCAAGCAGCATCCTAATGTTACTAGGCACGCTCACCCAGCAGCATCCTAATGATACTAGGCACGCTCACCCAGTAGCATCCTAATGTTACTAGGCACGCTCACCCAGCAGCATCCTAATGTTACTAGGCACGCTCACCCGGTAGCATCCTAATGTTACTAGGCACGCTCAGCGCTCAGCAGCATCCTAATGTTACTAGGCACGCTCACCCAGTAGCATCCTAATGTTACTAGGCACGCTCACCCAGCAGCATCCTAATTTTACTAGGCACGCTCACCCAGTAGCCTCCTAATGTTACTAGGCACGCTCACCCAGCAGCATCCTAATGTTACTAGGCACGCTCACCCAGTAGCCTCCTAATGTTACTAGGCACGCTCACCCAGCAGCATCCTAATGTTACTAGGCACGCTCACCCAGTAGCATTAGTCACTATGCTTCCATCCGCTCGTGACTACCTGTGATACTGTCACACTGTGACCTGCCATCACATTAGCAACTTTACCGCTCACTATTCTATTCACTTGACTAATATCAGTCATATACAAGTCACTTGTCAATACTATAGTATTGCACACATGCAGTTTGATCCGTCATGTCTAATCATAAGACCCAACTTTTGACTTCATTAGTTATTGATCACACCACGACGAAAATTGGGTAGGTACTCCGCGAACCGGACATTCTGCGAACTGGACATTTTACGAATTGGACATTCTACGTCTATTCTCCAATAGGGTTGGACTAGCAAAAGTTGGTAGTCTAGGTCTAATCTAATCACGTTCGTCTAGGAATAATCTATAAATAGAGACGCCACAGTACAGGACGGTTGGGGTCCACCAACCTTATCACTAACTCGTTAGTATTTACACGCGCTGAAGGTAAAACGTTAATAAAATAATAAGAAATAATAGTAAAGTCATTCACAAGTTCACAATCTGTTGGCAGCTTGGTGTAGACAGAATCGAAGTTTCAAGACTCGGACCTCAGTTGCGCAACACTTATTTAAAAACAACCCTATTCCAAACCACGGTAAACAAAAATAAAAACCAAGGTAAAATAAGATGCAGTTATAGTAGTACAAAATCAGCTACCTATTTAAAATGATACGGAGTAACAAAATAATTAGAACTAAGACAAAACGGTCGTCTAATTATTAGTTCCTTTACGTAGGGTACACATAAAATTTGCAAAGCGCTATCCATTATTTCTTTTGATTACCCATACCGTAACTAAATGAATCAAATTATTAATTCAACACTTATACTTCTAAATTTCCACGCAACCAGTATTGGGCACAATGTAATTAACTAACGATTAACAATTTTATTACGACTACAAAATGTAATTGCATTATAACTACCCAAATACATTTTTAACTTCTTTTAAAGCTGTGGGGATTTTAAATAAGAAAATCCACGAATTCAAAAAGAACAATACTAACAGCAATAGAGTACCTAATTTAAGTTTTTTTTTTGTAATGTATTTGGCTTGGCTTCTAGGCACCTAATTTAAGTTGCGTACTAATGCCACAGAGTAATAAATAAGCCCTATAGGATATACTAATGCGGTCAAAATTAAGAATTACTTTGTAATAGAATTTACGATAATTGGAATTACTTTAAACTGATTACTGACATTTACTGCACATAACACTTTTACACAAAATAAAATTTTAACTACTCACCAAGTTATTAAATATTCTGATGTGAGTTTAAAGATTGTATACGGTTAGCTAGCCTGGTGTTTCAGGTTCTCAGAACGTATCAAACGGAGTCATTCCCGCTGACGATCAATTTCTAGTTCATATACACGTAACCTTTGACTGCGGCTACGATGCCCACAAGTCGATCTTCTACTATAGCTGCGACTCGGTCTAATCGTATTTCCCCTCGGCTGTGCATCACCATGTTCGGGTGTAGTCAAACGGCGTCGAGAAGTAACTTCATTGCCACGTAGGATTTTCTGAAACTCAAAACAGCGGTTGTTATCATATTCTAGAATGATCTTCACTGTTAATTGCTTGTATCATGGAAACGGTGCTTTGTAGCTAAAAAATAACAAAATTTACTCCCCCGTAGACCCAACAGTATCCCCGAGGAATACAATGGCATAAAATTTTATTTGGATATGTAGGTATTTCAAAATTATCCATTTAAATGTAAAAATAGAATGCACTGTGCGTGTGTGTCATTTAGGAGTCTTGATTTCGAATAGAGATATTTGATGTTAATGCTAAGTATAACTAGATTTCTTAATATTTTCAGGTAGACATGAAAAATTGTTGATACTGAGAATAAAATATCTATTGTAATGCTATAACATTCGTTTTAAAAGAGGAAAATGAGGTAAAGATACCTCAGTCCCAAAATAATGAAATAAATAAATTATTAGTAATTATCACTAGTCTATAAAATAATTATAATCCAATTTTATCAACGCCATCGCGTATCTTTTCGTTTAAATATTGTTTTAAGTACATAAATCGCTTTATCCTTTACTTGTTTTCACATTCATTTTGAATTTAAAGAAAAACAAAAAGAAGAAAAAATAGTATATTGTAGGGCGGGGATTCATTACACTTCTGATATGTAGCAGTCTTGCTACAATCAGGGAAGATAATAATGAAAACACACAATTACCTTGTTAATTTGATGTATTCCATAAGTACAATATTCACAATGATACTTCTGCTCCGTATGCCCGTTACACTAACGAGAGGTCTTGTCGGGTTGGCGGTTGAAACCAGAATGCCGGCGCCGTTGCCCGGCGGCCATTACGCAACCATCCACTTTTTTCTGTCCCTGCCGATTCACGCAAAGGAATCTAGCTCCGTACAGCCAATTCAAACAATTAATTTTTCGTTTAATAGTTTAACCCTAACAAAAGGTTACCAAAATAACTAAACAAGGCATCATGAAAAGTTTCCGAGAAAGAAGCCCCGATATTGTTTTTATTGTCATTGTACAACCTTGACAAAAATGGAATGCTGCCAATTTGTATGTAAATGACACCCGCCTGAACACCTTTTGTCGGAGACGGATAAACTCACACAAAACGGTGGCTTGTTAAAACAAAATAAGAAATTTTGTTTCGACATGAATAAGATATTAGAAAACGGCACAGAAAAAGATGTTGTATTTTAATGTGAGGACTGTCGGTGAGAGAAGTGGTATTTAATTTCCAATAAAAAGCACAATAGAACTATACTGTAAACAAAATTATTTAGAATGTTTGCTTGAGATTTGATAAGAGTGGATTGTATTTTACGGTTGAGAATTGAAGCAACCCGTTCGGAAATAGGGAAACAAACTGCCTGCGGCAAAAACAAAGGATATAGACAGGTTATTACTCAGATCATATATGATCTGAGGGTTATTATGAAATAGGAAAGGGTACACAATACCTTTGATAAATTCCGAGATCTTAACCCTAATTAGGCTATCTTAGCTAACCTTCTGGTGAACCCTATTTAAGCTCACCATCCGCCGAACCGACAGGTAATAGAAAAAAAGTTCTTTTTTTATAAGATAGATACTTGATAGACCTTTTGATGTTTACTATAGTTATTTAAAAGGCTTATCAATAAAAATACATTGTATAAATCCACTTTATATATTACCTTATAAAAATATTGCAAATTTACTAGGACCTCCAAAAAATAGGAACACCTTTTCATAAAATATTTTTTCGTGTCAAAACCTTTTAAAAAAAACCGGCCAAGTGCGAGTCGGACTCGCACACCGAGGGTTCCGCCGTACAAACGTAGCATTCCCTAGCGTGTGACGGAAATTCGTCTAAGGTGTCGGTATAAACTGCTGTATCTTTTGATTGCGTTAACTTAGAAGTTTGATTTTTTCACTGCTTAAAGGGACAAACCTAGGTATTTGGTATAAATTTCAATTTGATACCTTTATTCGTTCGTGAGAAATAAGGTAGTAAGTTTCATTTTATTAAAATATTTTTATTATATTATATAACTAAAAAAATGTGATTTTCGCAATTTTTCCTATATTTGCATTATATGACAATGCTTCATGCCAAACTTCAAGATTCTGAGTTTACGGGAAGTATCCTGTAGGTTTTGATTCGTTTGCGAGTGTCGGAAATTTGACTAAGGTGTCGGTATAAACTGCTGTATCTTTTGATCGCGTTAATTAAGAAGTTTGATTTTTTCACTGCTTAAAGGGACAATAGACCTAGGTATTTGGTATAAATTTCAATTCGATACCTTTATTCGTTCGTGAGAAATAAGGTAGTAAGTTTCATTTTATTAAAATATTTTTATTATATTATATAACTAAAAAAATGTGATTTTCGCAATTTTTCCTATATTTGCATTATATGACAATGCTTCATGCCAAATTTCAAGATTCTAAGTTTACGGGAAGTATCCTGTAGGTTATGATTCCTTTGCGAGTGTCGGAAATTTGTTGCAAATATCGACATAATCGGCTGTATCTTTTGATTGGCTTGGCTTAGAAGTTTGATATTTTCACAGCTTAAAGGGGCAATAGACCTGAGTATTTCGTGTGAATTTCAGCTTGATACGTTCACGCTTTCTTGACATAAAGGGTCTTGACAGACAGACAGACAGACGGACAACAAAGTGATCCTATAAGGGTTCCGTTTTTTCCTTTTGAGGTACGGAACCCTAAAAAAGACATAGTATTAAGTATTTTGACGTTACATAGCATATTAAAATACGAAATTGTAATTATAATATAAATTAACCTACTTTTTGCGTTAGTACAAAATATATACTGGCACTAAAATTGACGGTAAAGCTAACCATCCGTCGCAACGACGGGCAACAGCTATGTATCTCAAAAACCATAACACTTACCTTTTCGGCGAATATGCCACGGCAACGACCTCACCAGCAACTAAGTTGACTAGCCTAACCACGGCATTCAGACGCATCGTTAAAAAGATACAGCTATATTCAATATTATATGTCGAAGAATCTGAATACAAGCAACGCCATCTAGTTTTAGTTTTAAGAGTTACGATTGTAACGGTTGATTTTTTGAGGACGTGTGATGATGCAGGATGGCCGTGACGGCGCTATGACATTATTAGGTTCAATTGTAATTGAATTTGTTATTTTCATTAGAAATAGTCCACGAGGGATTGCGAGTGACGTCAGCGCCGCACGAGCTATCGTACGATGCGACGTAATAGTGGTGGGGCGCGCCTTTGTTGCAGCGGTGAGCGCTCGACAGAGCTCAGTCTAGTTCGAGGCGTCGCTGAGTGCGGACGTGTCTATGGTTGTATTAGGAATGCTTGTGGAAGCTATGTCCGACGGTTGTGTGATAATAGTTAGAGAGAAGTGAAGGCGAGTGCCGGTGCAATGTAGAATGTGCGCTAGGTAAACCTACACACTGGGTCACAAGTCCCAGGCACTACTCTGGTTCTCCTCTTTGTGATGTGTGTTGATAAATTGACTCGGCATTCGTATGTGAGATAATGATTCGGCCAAATCCTTGACGATATCCCCGACATCAGAAGTGGGATGTGTTGAAATAATTTTGGAGTCTATCCTTTTTTTAATTAATGAGGGTAGTGCAAAAATTCTTATTGCATTGGATGTACCGCGTGGCCGATTGCGGTCTACGGGAGAGAAAATTTCATTATTTTTGGGCTACGATGCACCGTTTTAGAGATATTTAAGTTTTTATCTCGTGGTCCAGAAAAATTGAAAAATGTGTAGAGTAGAATGAAAAAGAAAATGAAAAAGCTTTTTATTTGAATGAATTTAGCTAAGTGCTTTTGGAACGTCAAAAGCCTCTCACGATTGGTCGTTCGTACGGTTTTTTTTTACGATTCGTACCCAGCATGCCCAGTTGCCCACTTTGGACGAGTACGGTCGCGCCGCCCGCCGCCGTCTGTTGCATTGGATAGCTTTGGTGAGTGTTTAAATCATGATTTTAAGTTTAGAGCTGCTTATTTAAAAGAAAGTGTTGTGTAGTGTTGAGCGTAGTGAATTATTTGTTTCGAATTTAATCTAATTAGATTGAGGGTAAACGAAATTATTGTTGTTCAATAGAATCGTAACTGTTAATTTTAACTGCATTGGTTTGTAATTCAAATTACTCAATTGTGGATAGATTTTATGTCTACCCGACATAAAGAAATTAATAATTGGACGTCTGAAATTCTATTCTAGGCTTAGGCGTGATGTTGCCTATTTGCGCAATATAATTTGTTAGGCAGTTTAATTTGAAATAACTAGTTTTGTGCCACTGTAACTGCGGCTTATTTTATCTTGGTGAGAAATAGGGTTGACCGTGTTCGTGCTATGCTGGATTGTATTGTTCCCTTGGAATTAAGTGCTTACTTAGAAGTACCGCTGGATGTGCCGATGACGGCAAAAGTAAGTAAATTTAAACAAAATGGAAATTTATGTGTGTTAATAACTCCAATGTAGATCAAGAGGCTATGGCCTGTGAATAACATCTTTTGTGCTGTGACGGTTAAGCATACCATTTTTTTAATTATTAAGAGTGTATGATCCTTTGAATTACTATGTGTCACTTGTTTTATTTGCATTGCTTTATGGAGTAACCGAATGGAGGCTACTCGTGATGAAGCCGGATGGAGGCTTGTAACCGGATGGAGGTTACGTGTAGTTATGATAACCGGATGGAGGTTATCGGTATGGCGACCGGATGGAGGTTGCCATACGTGACCGGATGGAGGTCGTTGTGTGGTATGGTAACTGGATGGAAGTTGCCATACGTGACCGGATAGAGGTCGTTGTGTGGTATGGTAACTGGATGGAAGTTGCCATACGTGACCGGATAGAGGTCGTTGTGTGGTATGGTAACTGGATGGAAGTTGCCATACGTGACCGGATAGAGGTCGTTGTGTGGTATGGTAACTGGATGGAAGTTGCCATACGTGACCGGATAGAGGTCGTTGTGTGGTATGGTAACTGGATAGAAGTTGCCATACGTGACTGGTTGGAGGTCGCTGTCGGAAAGCTCTGCAAGTTACTAAATAGATTCATTGATGATATGAAGGAAATGGAATGTTTAACAGCCACATTATAGTTCACCTTATTTAAAAATTGTTTAAGTAGTTGTTAACTGAGACTGTATTCATTACTCTCTGTGGTCAGGAATGACCGAGACGTACGTTGTTACTGTTCGAGAAATTTTCACTTGTTTCAGACCCTTCACACGAGGGCAGTGGATGGAGTGGATGGCCGTGTCGAAGAATCTGAATACAAGCAACGCCATCTAGTTTTAGTTTTAAGAGTTACGATTGTAACGGTTGATTTTTTGAGGACGTGTGATGATGCAGGATGGCCGTGACGGCGCTATGACATTATTAGGTTCAATTGTAATTGAATTTGTTATTTTCATTAGAAATAGTCCACGAGGGATTGCGAGTGACGTCAGCGCCGCACGAGCTATCGTACGATGCGACGTAATAGTGGTGGGGCGCGCCTTTGTTGCAGCGGTGCGCGCTCGACAGAGCTCAGTCTAGTTCGAGGCGTCGCTGAGTGCGGACGTGTCTATGGTTGTATTAGGAATGCTTGTGGAAGCTATGTCCGACGGTTGTGTGATAATAGTTAGAGAGAAGTGAAGGCGAGTGCCGGTGCAATGTAGAATGTGCGCTAGGTAAACCTACACACTGGGTCACAAGTCCAAGGCACTACTCTGGTTCTCCTCTTTGTGATGTGTGTTGATAAATTGACTCGGCATTCGTATGTGAGATAATGATTCGGCTAAATCCTGACGTTATCCCCGACATATATTTAAAAAGAGGTAGATAGGTTACCTTCATACTAATTCAAAGTCAAAAATGGTCCGAAATGTCATCATGTTACACGGTCAAATTAACTCTGCACCTAAAGTCTACGATTTCATGTTGTCGTATGTGGCGACTTAACATGGTCGTATTGTAAATTGTGAGTAAGACAACATGATATCTAGCAATAGAGTAAACGAGAAAGATATATGCTCGGGAGTGCTAAACAGCTTACTTTTAGGGTGCCACTATTTGCAAGCAAGTAACCTATCTACCTCTTTTGAAATATAATATCGTTGGCTATACTTATTACTTTACGCTAGAGTTAAAGGACGTGGCTGGACAGTCGGTATGGCAAAAGTCCTGTGTGCGGTGTTTGTAGCACAATACTTCGGACCCGATTCCTGAAACTTCGACTCTGATTGATGATCATCACGGAAATTTTAACTTTTTAAGACGAATCTATACTTTCGTTGCGCTGTTCTATTGCAGTACTGACGTATGACTGATGACTTATGCGCTTCAGCCATCTTTCTGCGGTGAGCAGCAAGCATTTGGCCGAAGGCGCGGCTCGGATACCCACTCGCACGTATGTGCAAAGGCAAGAGCAGGACATAAAATAAAAATCTGCTATTTAACTTGACCTTCATCAACTTAACACCGCAGTGACGCTGCCTAGACATCGGGCGGTCCGGGTTCGAGTCCTTGTAGTGGCAAATGTTAGTGTGATGAACACGATCATTTGTTCATGAGTCATGGTTGTTTATATATTTATTTAAGTTTATTTATAAAAATATCTAGATTATTAAGTATATTTGTCCGTTATCTAGTATCCATAACACAAGTTCTTAAAGATACTTAATTTGGACTAGATAATTGGTGTGAGCGTAGAAGTATATTATATTATAAAATTTGGCTTTAGTACCGTAAGTACTTTGCAAAAGAAAATTACTATACCACACCTGCTTCCATAGTAATTTGATTGTAAAGAATCGACGTCTCTCAAGGGTAGATGAGTTCAATATGCTTAAGAGCTGAATTTGTCAAAGACATAAAACCAATGAATTACTTTTTGTGAAAATCGAATACTGAAAACAGCCTGAATCAATAACAATAACTTCTTCAACTGCTTTTGTTTCCGAGGATACCATTTAATATATTTGAAAAGAGGAATGGTACTCCCATTCCGCATTTTACTCGTAACAAGATCTTCACTCGGCCTCGAGTTTGTCTTCGTAAACACATCCATCTATTTCTGAAGTGCTTGTTGTTTATTTAACACACAAAATAATTGAAGGTGTCGCTGACTTTATTCTACTTATTTCAAAAATAGCCTTCTTTTGTACTCTCATTATGAAGGAAATATCTACAAAAAAGCCACCCATTTGGAAAAATAAACGTCGGCCAGTTTTATTTCTCTCCACGCTTTACGTCACTTAGAAATAAAAGAATGTTCGCGACAGCCGCGATAATTGTGTAAATACCCTCATAGTTCGTCCATGAAGTATAAAAATGCTCAAAACATAATCTAAGGTACGATTTACACTAACCTGCGAGTATTGGACCATGTTCTATTAATTGAAAAAAAGATTCTTTTTACCACGCTAATATTAGTTTTTTTACCTGTATGTTTGTATGTCACTGACTCGTTTGTTCATCATTCATAATTCGCACTACAAAATGGATATTAAAATACTTAATAGTAAAAAACTAAAAAACCGCCCTTTTATATCAAATCGGACTAAAAAGTCTAAAATTACTTTTTAGTATAGAAACTAAATGATGAATGAAAAGTATAATTTATGTGGAAACTTGTAATTGGCCTTTTTTAGTTTATAAGTTGGTTTATTTCTATAACTAGATGTAAGATTCCCAAATATTATAAAATAAAAAATAAAATAATTGTACCGATCGAATATTTTCAAGAACTAATGTTATGGAGCACCCCACGCTTTTCTCTAAATAATAATTATACTTTTCGTTCATCATTTAGTTTCTATACTAAGAAGTAATTTTTCCATTTTTAGTCCGATTGAAAATATAGGCGTGTTTTTAGTTTTTTTAAACTATTATTTTTTTATGTTAAATCAGACTTCCACATAGCAGAAAAATGTGAAACTAGGGTGTGCGCCGAGGAGAGACAGAATATTTGACGCTGCGCGAGGTTGCCTGATATTGTGCTTAAACCATTACTGTTGCCCTTTTTAAGTTGGTACTGGCAGTTAACAGACACATGACTTGCGCGCTATTTAAAAATAATAGACTGGAATATGCCAAACCCAAACAAATCATCCAAAATACTGAGTTCTTGTGGGTAGCGCACACTACATGAGTGTGCGCTACCCACAAGAACTCAGTATTACGCCTTGTTCATCTCGGGTATGCTCGTGCATCATCGCGAAGGTTAGCGCTGAAATAGTAGCCACAGTTTTTCGGTGGCACCGTAAGCCAGCACGCGTAGTCCTTAAAAGGAAGGGAGATCGTGGGATTAAGGAAAAAAGCTCCTCAGAGAACTCGCTATGTTATAAAGGGTAGAACTCGCTCAATGAGCCAACCTTGCGACGCAATTGGGGAGGCTCAAGATGGTTGGTTACGTCTTCGGCGACGGTGCAACCTATGCAAAGCATCGACTAAGTACTTGGTGGAGCCAGTATTCGTTACCGGACCATACTTGCGTCTTATTATCGATTATGAGCCGAATATTATATTTAAAGGCTGTACTAATACACTCATACATTCCTTTACTCAATATATATAATTATGAATAATTTGTTTTCGACTGGGGTTATATGACTAGATTTAGTACATGATTTGCGGCTTCCGGGCATACTGATTACACTTGATGATATTCAAACGTTGATTGGATATCTGGACACAGCTCAACATTGCATTTTCAGTAGTTGCGGCCGCTTACGTAAAGTGATCGGTTCTGTATTGGTACTGGTCAGTCATAGATCATACAAAAAAGCAGAGAGTCATTACACCTCAAAGAATCCTAACAAATCCTTCCTACTGTATGTATGTGTGTTTGTTACTCATTCACGCAAAAACTACTGAACGGATTTTAATGAAACTTTACAGTAATATATCACATACATCAGAATAGCATATAGGCTATAAGTTATCCAAAATTAATGCGAGCGAAGCCGCGGGCAGCCACTAGTATTATAAATGCGAAAGTGAGTTTGTTTGAAACGCTGTCATGCCTAAACCACTGAGCCGATTTTGATGAAAATTAGTACGAAGATAGCTTGAGACCCTAGGAATGACATAGGATACTTTTGGCGGGATAACAGCATAATAAAATAAAAGCGAGTTTCATAATAAAAAGCTTACTATTTCTTGCTTCTGCTTCTCTACTTTTATAAACATAGCTCAAGCGCGTTATTGACTGTAACGCCTACCTACGTACTCATAGATATTCTCATTATGTTTGTTTCTTCATTATAATCTAAGAAGAGCAATAGTTGGCTTAAATAGAGCATAGCACACCAGCGCAGCATAGCTCAATGTATATTTATTATCATCCTTTAGACGGAATCTTAAAACTGCCACTGGCACTGACAAATTTCGACAGCGAAAAGCAGTGTCTCGGTGGCGTAATTGGTCAACGCAGCCGCCCGGATTCCGGTTCGAGTCCCGCCTGAGGCAAGTCGATTTTTTTCAGTGCATTTTTCTAGTAATAATATTTACGCGTTTGTAAACGCAAAAATAAAATTATTCCGGAATCTTAAAGCATATTCAAAATATTAAAATATGTTTCAACCTTCTTCTCTGAGCGATAATCTGCGACAGCACAACCCAAACCAACATTGCTAACAAGCAGGAGGCATTGGAAGTGACAATATGCCGAACAGATTAGATTATACTAAATTAAGCAGAGCAGTTAAATACGGGAACCCGAACTGGATAATGACCCGCTGATGATCCCGCATCACGCTCGTGAATGAATAATGTATGATGCGGTGTGGCTGGGGCAGTTGCGGAAACGAATATGACAATTATTGTTACACTGTTGACTCTGTTCGCGGAAACTCTGTGATTTTCTGAATAACATTGAATAATTTTCCGAATGATAGAAGATAGAAGGTTTTTTTTGACTGGTTTTACTATTTTTTATTTCATTCTTTTTTTAATTACTCGCGTAGGTACCCTAATTCCGATAGATAACTACTTAATTACACTTTTCTTAAATATTATGAAAGATAGAGAGCGGATGACCTTGAAACACTTGAACAGATTTTCATGAATTTTAGCTATTAACCATCTTGATGACGTCAGCTTTAAGAAAAACGCATCACAATCAGTCCATTTGCTTAGTAGTTATGATGCCACAGACAAATACAATGACACCCTTCTTTTTGCGTCGAAGACTTAAAATGTTTACGTATCTGAGATACATAATTACACAGTAGGTCTGCGATGAAGAGATTAAAGCAATGAATGTTCGTTTGACGGTGTTTGCGAGACTACAGCAGTCGCAGAAGGATATTATGACGGCCCATCCTCATCTATTACTCTCAGCGGGGCTTACGTGGATGATTAAAGCTGCACTATTTAGCCGGCAAAAGTCGTACGCTCTGGGGCTTGCGGCTTAAGTCACCTGCAGCGTAACTGAATCACCACTTAGAGGGTTGAAGCCGTGTGGCATTAGTCACTCGTGTAAACGCCGTTTAATTACTAAGATCGCTTAGAGGAGATCGCAATTAAAGAAACATAGAAAAATAAATAAATAATTTAATCTCTTACAACTACATTAAACTAGACGTTCTTATTAAATAACCAACCAATGGAACTTCCCACTTCAGCTATGCTTGGTAGGCTGTTGTGACCATGTAGATGCTCGTGTTCCGGGGGTCCGTAACTGTACCCTACTGTGTTGTACTCCTGAGGGGGTCCGTAGGCAGCTTGAGGGGTCTTAGTAGACTTGTTGAGGAAATATTTGACAAGGAGACCAGCGATGTAGAAGAGTTTTTGGAAGAACGCCATGAAGAAGAAAAATGTGGCGACCTTGATGATGGCTACCTTCGATAGCGCCAGGAGAAGCAGCATGACTGGAAAGATACAAGTTTAATCTTTAACATATGCATATCATACTCCTAATCCGAAAAGGGGTGAACAGATCTTAATATTATAAAAGTAATGTTTCAAAATAGTTCTTCCTAAAAAGTCTCGAAACCTCCACTGAATCAACAAACGCCAACAACCAGATATGTTGTCCCGCACACTGTAAAAAAAATCTTATCTAAAAGGGTGCGGGTTCTAATACAAAATGTTGCATACGTTTCGCGAACCTTCCCGTGATCGTCAGATTTTTCTGTTAGAAATTTCTTATAATGTGCGGCCGCATATATACTTGGTGGATAATAGTGGTTATAACTGTTACATAATTTATGTTATTAAAACATTAGCAGGAGGTTAAAATACGAGCCTTGGCGAGTTTTTTAATATCATCACGCGAGTGTTTGACTATCAAATTAGGTGCATTTACTTAAGTACACTACTTTATCTACACTCATACACACCGAACATACATTCAAATAAAACAAAAATAAACTAATATCACGTTTACCGAAAAAGCGTATTATTTTTTTAATTTTCCAGTCCATTAAGTCTTCTTCATAGCATTTCTATACTTTTTTTTCTGGCAAAAAACTATTTCTTATCTCAATGACTTTTAACAAAATATCTGGCGGTGTCGAATTTTCTTATGTAGCCTTTGCTTTCCCGTAGGAAAAAAATAAAAAAGTGTCGACTAGTTAATTCCATTTGGCTGTATGAAATACTTTTGCCATAAGTTTGTTATTTTTTTTAGGAAAAATAACTGTATAATAATGAGTTAAACCAAAATAAAAGCTTCTAGGTTAAACCCAGAAAGAGCACAGAAAGAGGTCCTTCCATATTCTGTGGTTGAACCGGTGTTTTATGGTCATGATGATACAGGCTGCTTTTTTTAATTTTAATTTTGATTGTCTTTGATATCATAAATCTTAATATATATAAATAACGTGTCACGTTGTTTGACCGCGATGGACTCCTAAACTACTTAACTGATTTCAATCAAATTTGTACACCGTTTGCAGTTTGATCAAACTTGAAAGATAGGATATTTTTTATCTTGATAAGTAGTAATATTTTTTTTTACTGCAGATACAATGTTATAGGTCAGTAGTATGAAATTACCACAGCAACGCGTGGCCGGGACAGCTAGTAGAATATAAGGTTTAACATGAGTGTAGATAAAAATCATATCAGATTTAGTGTTTAATAAAGTTCTTTTTTCCCGACTACGGCGAAGCAAAAAGGAAAGGTAATGATTTTAGCAGTCTATGTATGTATGTTTGTATTTACGTATGTACCTCCGTAGAGCCTTAACCATTCGTCTGATTTTGATGAATAAGGTGTCAATCGATTTGTTATTATAGTCCGAACAGCAAAGGCTACATTTTAACAGACTTTAATAATAGGAGGAGTCGATTTTTCCTTGTAACTCTAATTTTAAATCGATTAAAAAACTTCAAAGGAATGAACCCATCATTCCTTTAAAGTTTTTACACAAACTCTTGTTGCGGTTGCTAGACAACGAGAAAGTTATTAGATACATATTTTCTCGTTGCTTAGCAACCTCATCAGATTTAAAACACTATGGAGTAGGTATATTAATTCCGTTGTCGTTTTTTAAACTATTTTGCTTGTTCAGTATTAAAAATTTAAAAGAAAGGCTATTTTGAGTTCAATTGTAACAATGATCCCCTAAAATACGACAAGAGAACGAAGATTTATCTACTACATTTGAATAATACCAGTAAAGTTATTTGGGAGTTTACTCGTGCCAATGCATTTACGCAACATATTAATAAATTGGCTAGAAGAACAATTAAGTATCCGAATAAGTTTTGGCAGCCTAAAAAATCAATACCTTAAATGTTATTTGATCATTATTACCAATGATACATTTTCTTAATTTCAACAAAGTACATCAAAGTTAACAGCAATTAAAACCTAATTAACTTACCCCACAGTCTCGCTGGACTCTTTTTCTTTTTTGCCCTCGCTTCCTCCACCAATCCAGTGTCTACATTATCCAAGCAAAAACAAAACGCTAACAACATCAAAATAACAATTAACTTCTTGAACATTTTACGCCGGTGTTTCCCCAACGAATTCCTTGAGCAACTGTCTATTTTCCCGCGCCGCTTGACAGCTTGTTCTTTTTTCGAAAATTAATATTTATTTTAAATTCATCGCGCGGTGCAATCAGCTAGAGCGACAGTTAATAAATAAGACTTTGTTGGCTCGGAACACGTGTAAATTTGTTTTTAAGAAGAAAGTCCTCTTTTGTTTCCGTCTGCTAAGTAAATTGGTCCCGCTTTTTCCATCTCCGTGACTAATGTACATGTTGGGAAACGATTATTGTGTCCTTTGTTGGTGTAACGTTCCGTACTAAGTGCTTCTCTTTAAAATTTTACGACCCAAATTTTCACTAGCTGACATGAAAGCTATTTACATTTAAATGATAAGACGCGTACGGCTCTCTGAGTTCAGTAGCTTAGTAGCTAAGGCCTGTTTACATCTGCGTCCTTTTAGCCGCATTTTAAGAAAATATAATAAGTATATTTTTTTATTTATTTAACTCATAAACAAATAATTTAAGACATCGGTAAGTACTCTGTATTTCGCAATATAATTTAAATCATTTGTTAGTTTCATTCTTATTCTTATGCAAGGGGCTGAGGCTGTGTCTCAGAGCACTTCGACCCTATGGGATCTTTTGTGCTTCCCCTTTCCTTATCACCCATCCCCGCCAACATCGAAAACATTTTATACGAGTTTTACAATGTTGGCGGGAATAATGTCTATAAAGTCCTCTGGTTTAGGGTAACCTAGATCCAGGACCTTTAGTCACAAACGTGCGAGACGTCGTCGCGAGCGCACGTACCGGTTCTTGCATACTCAATCGCTTAAGTTTTTCTACATCTACCCCCTAATTGAGAATGGAAGAAACTATATCTAGTGATGACGATAAAAGTGATGAAGAGATCTTGAAGGAATGTGAAATGGAATTGCAAGAAATGGAGCAGAGAAAGAACGAAAAACGTCCCCGTGAGAGTGAAGAAAGTAGTGAAGAGGGATTTATAACAGTCAATAGAAGGGCAAAAAGATTAATTAGAAGTACCTCAAAAGAGAATGTAGAATGTAATACCTTAGAGGGCATAACAGAATTTAGAAGCGAAGAGAGGTATGAAGTCTGTCTATTTTCACCACAAGTATTGTTTAAACAAATGGCTTTAGCCAAGTTTTTGAAAAATGAAAATATTAGCAACGTAATTCATATTAAATATAAAAGTCCGTACCGAGTGTTCATTAAATTCAACGACAAGAAGCAAGCTGAGAAACTTATGTCGAATCCAAAATTTGCAGGTATGGATATAAGGGCCCAACTTACAAATTATAGTACCTACTCTTATGGCATAATAAGGGGAGTGGATTTGGATATTACTGAAAAGGAACTTTTAGATAACATAAAAGCTTCGTCGGAATTAGTGTCTGCTAAAAGAATGCAACGTATGAATTATGAAGGCAAGTGGGTAGAAAGTGAATCTTTTCGACTTTGTTTTAAAAGCTCTTCCCCCCCCCACAAGTGATTGATGCATATGGGTATAAGTTTGTTGTTGAAAAATATGTATTTCCAGTTACACAATGTTCAAGATGTTGGAAATATGGACATATCAAAAAGTTTTGTTCGCTGAATAAAGAAATATGCCCAAAATGTGGTAAAAACCACGCTAATTGTGAGACCGAGGTGTTTTCTTGTTCAAATTGTAAAGGGCCTCATATGGCATTAGATAAAATTTGTCCACTTTTTATAAAAGAAAAAACTATTCGTAAAATTATGAGTGATGAAAGTGTGACATATAAAAAGGCCTTAGAAATGTATTTGTTAAATGAGAAGGAAAAGACGTCTACTGTTAGACAGGAAGAAGTTGTAAGGTTAGTCACCGATACTCAAGATAATCCATTTCCAGCTTTGACTAGTACAAACAGAAGCTATAGCAGTGTTATACAGACTAATGCAGTAGTACACCAATCAAATATTACTCAGCAACAAGAGAATAAATCTTATTCAAGAGCATCTCAGAAAATTAGTTCTGGTAAAAGCAACAAGAAAGGAAAAATCCGGAATGAAGCGGAATACAATTTAGAACAGAATGTGGTTGTGGATAGTGATACCGGGCCTTGTAACGAAGAAGAAAATGCCAAGGAATATGCAGATAGAAGGAGAGAAAACAAAATTGATATTTGGAATTTATTGTTCAAATTGAAAAATATTTTTTTATCAGAGAACAGCTCGGAGACTAAAATTATGCTGTTTTTAAAAGCAATATTTGAAGAATGTAGGTGTATAACTTATTTGTGTTCTGGTGGAAGTTTTGTTGAACGTTTGTATAATCTTTTTGATGGGTGTAAGTCGTAAAATTAATATATTCCAGTGGAACGCACAAAGTTTGAGACCAAAACTAACCGATTTTAGTGCACTATTGTTTAAGGAAAGTATACATATAGCGATAGTTTGTGAGACATGGCTAGACGAAGAGATGCCTTTATATATAAATGGATATAATATTTATCGTAAGGACCGATACGACTCTTATGGGGGAGTGGCGATGATAGTACACAAGAGTTTACGTTCACAGGCTTACCCCATCAGTGGTATCAACCTGGGTATAGAGGTAGTACATGTCAAGATATATGATTGTAAGTATTTAGAAAATATATTTGCTATTTATTGTCCATCATCTGTTCGCACAAATCAAGAAGATTGGGATAAAATATTTGGGCTCGTGAATAGGAAAACTTTGATAGCGGGGGATTTCAATGGGCACCATACAAATTGGTCTTATAAATGTGATCAAAGAGGATGGCATTTATTAGACGCGTCTTTGGAACACGGTTTTGCTTCAATTAACAACGGAGACGAAACTAGAGTTAAATTAGTCAATAATGTGCTGCAGAAGTCATCCCCTGATGTCTGGTTTGCTTCCACTGATATAGCTGTACATTTTGAATGGCAGGTGTTGAACGAAAGTTTAGGTAGTGATCATTTAATTACTAAAGCTACGATGAATGTAAATGTGGACTTAGAATATATTAGCAGGCGTAATTATAAAAAAGCTGATTTTGAAAACTATAAAACCGAACTTTTAAACGTATTTTTTACTTTTGATGTTAACAGTTGCCCCGATAGAAATGTCCAGGAATATTATGATTTTTTGTTAGACCAGATTAACTATGCAGCTAATAAACATATACCTAATATTAAGATATGTACTAACCCCTCTAGAAACTTTAGACCGAAAGAATATTGGAATGCTAGCTTATCTAAATTGGTTGCCGAACGCAGATTAGCATTGAGAAACTTTAGGAAAAACCCCACACCATCTAACTTAAAAACATTAGAAGATAAAATCACAGAAACTAGGAGTAAAATTCAACAAGCAAAGAAATGCAGTTGGAGGAATTTTTGTAGTGGCATCAATGAATGTACAAATGTATCAGATATGTGGCGCAAAATGAGATGGTATAAAGGTTATCGGCAGACCAAGTTTTCCATTGCGGACGATAAAAAGCGAGAACTACTTCACTCTCTAACGCCTGACTCAGTCATGGAGGGTCCTCCTAGGTTAGAATCTAATAATAATTTACTCGATAAACCTCTCTCTATGCAGGAACTAGAGGCATGTATTAAAAAGAAAGACACATCTCCAGGCAACGATGGAGTTACCTACTCTATGATATATAACCTGCCATTAGCCGGCAAACAGTTTTTGTTAGACTTGTATAACGTGATATATAGAATAGGGGTTATTACACATCAATGGCGCATTATATTGGTGGTACCCATACCAAAACCAGGCAATGGCCAGGAAACTAAAATAAGACCTATATCGTTACTATCCTGTATTTGCAAAATATTTCACAAAATGATAGGTAATAGACTAGAGTGGTTTGTTGAGCGATTTCATTTATTATCACCAAAAACTTGCGGTTTCAGGAGAGCCCAGTCTTGTGTTGATGGCTTGAGTAGGTTAGTAACTTACATTCAGTTGGGATTTTCTAAAAATATTCCAACCGTTTCATGTTTTCTTGATATAGAGAACGCCTATAATAATGTGCTAGTGAATAAAGTTGTTCAAGTACTAGACGAATTAGGAGTTGGAAACAATATCTGTAGATACCTATGGTGTTTCCTCAGCAACAGACATCTTATGATTAAAAAGGAGAAAGACGGGGAAATAAATGAGGTGAGATACACAAGTAGGGGCCTTGCTCAGGGCGACCCTATATCCCCATTGTTGTTCAATATTGCAACTATTTCGATATGTCGTCAAATTTCTGGTGTTATAGTGTCACAATATGCTGATGATTATGTTTTATACACTAGTCATAAAGATTTGCACCGCAGTCAAACAGATTTACAAACAGCACTAGATACAATGATTTTGTTATTAGATAATATAGGGTTGCAACTATCTGCAAAAAAATCTAAATTATGCATATTTAGTAGAGGACGTAGGATGGCGCATCTTAGTATTAATATTAATGGTTGCGATTTAATATGTAATGATGTAGTTAAATACCTCGGTATATGGCTTGACAGGTCGTTACGATGGGGTAAGCACACGAATGAGATATTGGAAAAGGCAATGAAGTATCTAAACCTACTCAAAGTATTGTCGGGTTCTGGCTGGGGTCTTCATCCAAATCACTTACGTACGTTGTACATTTCGTTAATACGCAGTAGACTTGATTTTGGATGCTTTCTTTACGGTAATGCTGCTAAAACACATTTATTTAAATTAGATAGGTTGCAGAATCAAGCGTTGAGGATAATGGGAGGCTTTGTGAGGAGCTCGCCCATACATGTAATGGAGTCCGAGATGGCACTATCGCCCCTATACTTGAGAAGACTATATCTAGCGTACAAATTTTGCATTAGAAGTATGTCCTGGGCAGACAATATAACTATAGATTTGCTTAAGAATCTTTGTGACAGCGCTAACGACAGATATTGGGAGAAAATAAAAAAACCCTTACTGATGATTGTTTTTAAAGACTGCAAGAATTGTAATATTCATAGCGAAAACTTAATTGGAATGTTTAGTTTAAATATTTGGACGAGTTCTATTAGAATAAATGAAATTATGTGTACAAATTTAGATTGTATAAAAGGAGGCAAAAAGAACCAAAATGAGTGGATTCATTTTGACATAGTTGAAGAATTGCATAATAAATATCCGGACTATCACAGAGTGTATACAGATGGATCCAAAAGTAATAATGGAATGGGGGCTGCGTACTACGACCCCATAAGAGATGTATCGGCTATGTATAAGTTGGAAAACGGAGTATCTATTATGTCGATGGAGCTCATTGCAATATTAGAAGCACTTAAATATATCGAACGACTGGATACGAGGGAAAGAAAATTTGTCATCCTCTCTGACAGCAGAAGTGCTTTACAACACTTGGCTCGGTGCGTCTCTGGACATAGCAGAGGCATACCGATAGCCTACTCAGTGTTAGAGCTAATATATATGTTGACTAATATACCAGGTATGAACCTTAAATTGCAATGGGTTCCATCTCACTTAGGATTAAGAGGTAACGAAGAGGTTGACAGGTTAGCTAAATTAGCATGTGTGCAAGGATCAATTTTTTCAATCCTGCCTTTTTACACCGAAGTCTTAACTAAATTTAAAAATATATGTTATGACATGTTCAAAGAATATTTCAATAAAACAAGTTTAGAAAAGGGTATTTGGTATAAAACACTTCAATGTCAACCTCCTCGGATACCATGGTTCTATAATTTTAATTTAAATAGATATTATATCGTCGTCCTTAATAGATTGCGGTCTGGTCATTTCCCTGGCTGTCGAGGATCGCATCTATACGCACGGGATGAGACGCGCGGGAGGAGGCAGCGAGCGGGGCGCCGCCATCGGCGCGGTGGCAGCGCTCTGGGGAGTCACCTTGAGAACCTGACCACGCTCGGACCTCGCTTACGGTCGTCTCCAACCGCAAATTGATCGCGCGTGCACTTAACATTTCATTTGTAAAACGGCAATAAATCAGCCCTATCACAAGTAATACAGTCCACTTTTATTTAACACCCGAAGGAACCTTTACATTGGTCCTTTATGGGTTTGTCGTTTTACATTTTTGAAAGTTTTAACTACAATCGCGCGTAAAAAATTCAAAAGCTCTTCAAGTTGGTCTTCAGCGGCAAGATTTCTTCGAGGGCCTTATTCATCCTCATCGTATGAAGAATCGGCACATCGCAACCAGCTAAGCTCAAGAAAAATATTGATAAGAAGTCGGTTTGCAAGTTGGACTTTGGACCCTACGATTGTTCGAGACCTCATCGTGACATCTTACATCCATAAGTGGACGGTTTGGGTATTTTGTGAGTTCGTTCCAATTTTTTCCCTCTTTTTCCTTCCTTATTTCTATTAAATTCATTCTTAGTAGATCAATCTGAGAGTGCATTTCCATTAAAATTATTTGTAAGGCAGTGTAATTTAAACTACTTGGTTTCCTTTTGGAACTTATTATTCTTATAGTGCTTATAAAATTAGTGGCGATTTTGCTACCGAGTGCACAATATTGTGTTTACGTATTAACAGACTGCACGGCGCTGACGCATCGCACAGCTGTTTCTTTTGTTCTCGCTAGTCCCGTTCAAACGGTTTACTACGCTTGCGCAATCTTTCAACTATTATAAGTTTTGTATCAGATTTATTTAATTAATTATAAAATATTCGTTATAGAATTTTAATTTCAATTTTTACTTTTTTGGATCTACCTTCAGTATGGCCGATGATAAAAAAGAAAAAGAACGGTTAGTTAAAAAACGTAGCGGTCTTAAATCGAAACTTACTATTTTTAATAATTATTTAACTTTGCTTAAAAGCTCTTCTGAACTTAGCCGCGTGCAAATCTTAGATTTAGAAAGCCGTTTCAGTAAATTTGATGCTATATACCCAACTTTTGATAATTTGCAGTCTGACATTGAGATGCTTTCGGAGAATCCTACCGACGAGACCGAGGAGCGCGAGCAGTTTGAAGATCAATACCACTCGCTGGCGGCTGCAGCGCGACATCTGCTCGCGCGTAGCCAGCAGCTCAACCTTCGGGATGGTTCCGTATCGTGCTACGAGGATGTACAGGCGAGTCATTTCAAATCCAATTGCGTTAGATTGCCAAAAATTGACTTACCCGTTTTCCATGGTCACTATCAGGACTGGCTTAAGTACAGGGATACTTTCATTTCTCTCATTCATTCAAGGCAAGATATGGATAATATCAATAAGTTACACTACCTTCATGCTTCGCTAAAGGGCACCGCTTTACAAGTTATTGACAATTTAGATTTCAAGGCCGATAATTACGAAGCTGCTTGGAATTTATTGTGCAATAGGTATAATAATAAAAGACTGCTTGTGAATAACCATGTTCAAGCCTTATTTAATATCGAGCGAATGCAAAAAGAGTCTTGTTCATCTATTCGTCATCTGATAGATGTAACAAATAAAAATTTGCGTGCCTTATCATCGCTAGGCCAACCCACTGAGCATTGGGATACTTTGGTAATCCATATGATGACAGAGTAATTAGACCCTGTCACTCAAAGGGTATGGGAAGAGTTTAGAAATACATTAAGTGACCCACCTTCTTTAAATACTTTAATTGATTTTATTAGCAACAGAGCAGATTTATTGGAAACATTACAGGAAAAAGGTAAAGTGCACAAAGATATTTACAAACCAAATACAAACTTTCTTATAGACACACAAAGCAATAAAACAAATACTTACAATAATAAAAAAATTAACTTAAATAATCAAAATGTAAAATCAAAATTTAACAATAATATGTACAAAAATAAATCTTTTAAATGCCCTCTTTGCGCTGAAACTCATTTCCTATTTAACTGTGAAACATTCAGATCACTTGCAATTGAAGATAGAATTCAAAAGGCCAAAGAAACAAAGGTGTGTCTTAATTGTCTTCGTCCTGGTCACGTCGAAAATAAATGCAGTCTCGTACCTTGTAGATACTGCAAAAAGTTGCATAATACACTTTTGCATTTACATGAGCCAAGACCAAGTCCTGTGCCCACCATTCCAATTAATAGCGTTGCTAATTTCGCTAATGATTGTAATGACACTATACAGCATACTACTCCTCCACATGTATTACTGTCCACAGCGCTCGTGCAAGTGCTCGACGCATGCGGCGCCGTGCACACGGCCCGCGTGTTACTTGACAACGGCAGCACGGCGAATTTCGTTACGGAGTCTTTGTGTGGTAAGCTGGGTCTGTCCCGCCGCGGTGCCAACTCCACGGTGACAGGTATCAATAACCATATTTCTCAAAGTACACAGTCTTGTAGCCTTACTATTATATCAACCAATGATGATTATAAACTTACTGTTGACTGTCTTATTTTACCGCAAATAACTAAATCTTTGCCTTCTACGTATATCAATATACAACACATTCCTTTGCCTAACGGAATCAGTCTTGCCGATCCTAGTTTTAACATTCCATCGGTCATAGACATTTTATTAGGCGCCGAAGTATTTTGGTCGGTCTTAGGTAATAACCAAATTAACTTAGGTAAAAATCAGCCTAAGTTATACGAAACGAAACTGGGTTGGTTGGTGTCTGGGCATGTTGCCCGTCTTAAGCGCCCTTTCAATGGTTCCGTTTGTAATTTTCTAAACGAAGAACCCAATCCAGACTTAACTCGTTTCTGGGAACTGGACTCGGTAGCAGCAAGGCACATCTTGTCATCTGAAGAACGTGCCTGTGAAGAAAGCTTCCTGTTAACTACCACCAGGAAAAACGACGGCCGCTTCGTTGTAGACATGCCACTGAAGGAAGACCCCTCAGTCTTAGGCGACTCCTATCAACAGGCCAAATGTCGATTTCTTTCTTTAGAGCGTAGATTTTTAAGGGATCCTACCTTTAAAAATATGTATTTTGAATTTATGCTCGAGTATGAGCGTTTAGGTCACATGACCGAAAATAAGGAACCAACTAACTTTAATGAACAAAGCAGTCATAGTTATTTTTTACCTCACCACGGCGTCCTCCGTGAGTCGAGTAGCACTACAAAACTTCGAACAGTATTTGACGCATCAGCCAAAACCACATCGGGGTTTTCTTTAAATAATATTCTGATGGTTGGCCCTACTGTACAGGATGACCTTTATTCCATTTTATTACGCTTTCGACAACACAAATATGTCGTCACGGGTGATGTTGAAAAAATGTATAGGGCGATTGAAGTTAACCCTATTCAACGCCCTCTTCAACAAATAATTTTTCGCTTTGATAGTACCAAACCTTTAAAAACTTACACTCTTAATACAGTAACGTATGGCACAGCTTGTGCCCCATATTTAGCCACAAAGTGTTTAGTAAGTTTGGCAACAAGTGCATCAGATGATGACGTAAAAAAGGCTATTCAAAGGGACTTTTATGTCGACGACTACTTAGGTGGATCTTCTTCCATAGAGGATACTGTGAGAATTTGCAAAGGTATAATTTCTACTTTAGAAACTGCCAAATTCAACCTGAGAAAGTTTAAATCAAATAATAAAGCAATTTTAGATCAAATCTCCTTGTCTCCGAACCGTCCCTGTAACCGAAATAATCTTTTAAATTTTTCAGATATTGATTTAAATTCGCAGTCTAAGACTCTTGGATTAAATTGGATTTGTGACAGCGATGTTTTGTCATTCTCTATTAATGTTATGATACGTAAAACAGTAACTAAACGACACATACTTTCTGTGATCAGTCAAATTTTTGACCCCTTAGGCTTAGTTGGCCCATGTGTAATTGAGGCCAAGTTAATTATGCAACGATTATGGATTGATCAATGCACTTGGGATGAAGAAGTATCACAAAACATAAAAGACTCATGGTTAAATTTTGCAAATACTTTACCGTTTCTCAACCAATTAAAAATTCCTCGATGGGTTCTTAGTAATAATGCAATCACACATGAAGTGCACGTCTTTTCGGATGCTTCAGAACGAGCATATGGAGTGTGTGTGTATATTCGTTCGATTGATAGTAGCGGTTTGATTAGTGTACGTCTGCTGACATCAAAAAACAGAGTCGCTCCCATTAAGCCGACAACTATTCCCCGCCTCGAGCTTTGTGGGGCTTTATTGGCATCAAGACTGTGTACTAAAGTATTGATATCTTTATCTATACCCATAACAAAATGTAGATTCTGGTGTGATTCTACCATAGTTTTGGGATGGTTAAAAACTCCAACTAGTGAACTTAAGAGTTTTGTCAGAAACCGTGTTCATGAGATACAAGAAAGCACAGAGGGTCACACGTGGAGTTACGTACCATCGGCGGACAATCCGGCGGATCTTGTTTCCCGTGGGCTGAAGGCCGATCTAATCAGCAGTTCTAGCTTGTGGTGGGAAGGTCCCACTTATTTGTTAAAAGACGAAACTCATTGGCCTAAAACGCCTAATGCAAGCGTGAAACATGATCTACCCGAATTAGTTGCTTGTTCTGTAGCGCGCGTAGATGAACCTAATGGCTTTGTAGATGTAGTTAGTCGCTTCATTAACAAAAAATCAAATTTCATTTCTTTGCAAAGATCAGTGGCATACTTATTAAGATTTCTTAATAATTGTAAAAATAAAAATAATAAATTAACAGGGCATCTTTCGGTTCAGGAATTACAAAATTCATTAAATTTAATAATTCGCAAGGCTCAATTGGAAATGTTTCCTGATGAGTATGTCATTCTGAAAACAGGTAAAAAATTGTCTAGCAAAAATCGACTCCTTTCATTGTCTCCATTTTTAGACTCGAATGAGATTATACGAGTGGGTGGCAGGCTCGATAACTCTCCCTATACCTATGATGTTAAGCATCCTATCTTGCTATGTAGCAAACATAATTTAACAATAATAATTTTTAATCATTACCATATAAAACATATTCATGCTGGCCCCCAACTCTTATTAGTTCAAATCAGACAAACATTTTGGCTGTTGGGTGGCCGCAATTTAGCTAAAAAATGTGTAAACAAATGTATTCGGTGCTGTAGGTATAAAGCTAAAACTATTCAGCCTATCATGGGTCAGTTACCTACATCACGTACTGAATTAGAATTCCCCTTTTTACATTGTTCTGTGGATTATGCTGGGCCAGTATTGATAGCCGACAGAAAGGGAAGAGGTTGCAAACTTCTTAAGTCATTCTTGGCGATTTTCATTTGCAATTCGGTTAAAGCCTTACATATCGAGCTCGTTACTGCACTATCTAGTGAAGCGTACATAGCCGCTCTTAATCGTTTTGTTTCTCGGCGTGGTAAACCCCAAAGCATCACGTCAGACAATGGCACTAACTTCGTAGGCACTTATAACGAGCTTTCAAGGTTCTTGGTGCAGTCCGATCTTGAAGGTCTTGTAGCTCAGGAGGGCATCGAATTTAAATTTATCCCAGCATATACTCCCCACTTCAACGGCCTAGCTGAGGCAGCCGTTCGCTCCACGAAACATCATCTTAAGCGGTTATTAGATACAACGCACCTTACATATGAGGAAATGGCCACTTGCCTCACTCAAATTGAAGCTATTTTGAATTCTCGGCCTCTAACACAAATGTCATCAGATCCTTCCGACTTGTCTCCTCTTACTCCCGCTCATTTTTTAATTGGACGGTCACTTGTATCCATTCCACATCCACCGATCATGGATCACAACATCGCTCGACTCGACCGATACAAGAAAATCGAGCATATAAAGCAACATTTTTGGCATCGCTTCTCCACCGAGTATATTAACCAGTTGCAGCAGAAGCTGAAGTGGAAGTCTGGTGGAAATGACCTCAAGCTGGGCTCGCTTGTTATCGTCAAAGATAACACTCTTCCTCCACTTCTGTGGTCTTTGGGAAGAGTCATAAATGTCTACACAGGCACAGATGGTGTTGTCAGGGTTGCTGAGTTGAAGACAAAGAGAGGCACCATTCGTAGGGCATTTAATAACATCTGCCCTCTTCCAGAACTTTGAAGCCTTCACCAGCCTTCAACCCGGGGAGCATGTCGAGGATCGCATCTATACGCACGGGATGAGACGCGCGGGAGGAGGCAGCGAGCGGGGCGCCGCCATCGGCGCGGTGGCAGCGCTCTGGGGAGTCACCTTGAGAACCTGACCACGCTCGGACCTCGCTTACGGTCGTCTCCAACCGCAAATTGATCGCGCGTGCACTTAACATTTCATTTGTAAAACGGCAATAAATCAGCCCTATCACAAGTAATACAGTCCACTTTTATTTAACACCCGAAGGAACCTTTACACTGGCAATAAGTTTGCTTTTATGATGAAGAAGGTTGACTCTCCCAATTGCAATCTATGTGGCAAGACTGATGATGTACAACACATTCTTGTAGAATGTTTGAAATTTAAAAATGAAAGAGAGTTTATGATGCGAAAGTTTCGTATTAATAAGTACGATACAGGAGCATTTTTAAGCATTCTTGCAGAACCCACTAGCGAAGCTGCAAAATTTATAGTGGATATGGTGTCGCATCATTAACTCTCATAAAAAATTAGGTTAAGTTGTATGTGTACATAGATTAAGATTCGATGGAGCTGACATGTCACTTCGTGACCAAAGCACCTAAATAAAATAGATTAAAAAAAAAAAAAAAAAAAGGACCTTTAGTCGCCTATTGGCTAGTGTATCGCAGTCACATAGTATGTGCTCCATGCTTTCTTCCTCCTCACCACACATTCTACAGATAGGGTCTTCAGCTTTGCGTATTGTACACAGGTGTCTTTTAGTGGGAAAGTGGCCAGTGAGAGCACCTGTGAGGCAGCGGATTTGGGTCCTGCTGATTCTGCCTATTCTTTTAAGGTAGCCTATGTGTGAGGATCCTAAAAAAATCTTTGTTAGTTTACCAGCGCAATGAAAACAGCCAAATTTTGATGCACTGGTTATTTTTCACAACATTCAATGTTCACGCCCATTGACTCGTCATTCAATGACGAGTCAATGGGCGTGAACGTAACGTAAGTATACCTAGGTGATGATTTTGTGGTATGATTATCGTTGAGAGTTTTAGTTTGAAGGCCAGAAGCTCCAGAGATTTTTATGCTATTATGAAAAGGAAGAGAATCAAAAGCCTTTCTGCGAGTAAAAACGTTTTTCCTCTTCTTTTAATTAAATGGCGTTCGCGACACGACATATTACGCATTTCGCCAATGTCAAGTGAAAATGTACTTATAGTAACAGTCGCTTGTACGGTAGATTGAGTTCAAAATGAGTCTCTCAATGCGTGTTTTTACAGCAGTACAACAAAATATTGGGGGAAAAAAATTGTAGCCGAGTAAAAACGTTATAAAAGCAAAATGACATTTGTCATGATAGGCTGCCATGACGTTTCGTCGTAAATGTCAATTTCATACAAACATTCCTCTTTCAAAGCTTCAGATTGAATAGATGGACCACTGGAATAAGCCCTCAGGAGTATATAATGAATAATCAAGAAACATACGAGTACCCACAGGAAGTACGTTGACTATAAAGATGAAACGTAAAAGCTGTAACTTCTTCGACGCTATTGTGAACGGACCCTAAATACCTTTGAAGATATGAACCTAGGGTAGTTTCAACTTTGAGATTTCAATCGCTCAAATCTCTGAATGGATTCCATCAAAGGACCTTTTTAATGGATTAGAAAAAGCAAAGAAAGATTTTGTAAAATGAAAGCAGAGCGTCTTCAGACTTAATGGAGGCCTTTACGATACTTTCCGTATCAAATAGCTTATAATAAAAGCCTTTGACTACCTATTAAATTTACCAATTACTTACTAATAAACAAATTGATGCGACGGTGGCGTAGTGCGTAAGGGCGTTGTCTCCTACACGGGAGGCACCGGTTAGAACACCGCCACGTACCAATGTGTTTTCAAATTTTGAATTCATATGTACGTTTAATCGACGCTTTTACGGTGAAGGAAAACATCGTGAGGAAACCTGCACACACTGTCACTGTGTGAAGTCGATCAATCTGCACTTGGTCAGCTTGGTTCACTAAGGCCTAATCGCCCCTAATGTGGGGTAGGCTCGAGCCCCTCGGTGGGGACATTATGTATGAGCTGTTGATGATGAAATAAATTGATATTTTAAAAAAAACTCCTGCTGTAAAGAGTTTCTCGAGATCGGCGCAACTACTTTCAAAAGGAGGAGTACAGGGAAATGTGTAGTGAAAAGGAAGTGTGTATATTTTGCTCCATGATGATAATCTTCTGATATAAGAAGAAACTATCTTTATCTTCGACATCAGATAAGACCCTACTTCAGCTAAATTAGACATTTGCTTTTAAAACATCATTTTTACTTTCTCGCATACGTAGTAGGTATCGAGGAAGTATTGTAATAGTCAAAAAATTGGAGCTCGAGATTTTGAGGGATTTACACGTTTTGGACTTCCCCGAGTCCAAAACTACCGTTTTTGGAATTATGTATGTGTGTGTGTGTGTGTCTGTGCGTTAGCACGAGAACTCGAGTATGCTTTGACTTATTACAACCAAATTTAACATGCATGTATGACATCAAAATATAAGGTTTCTTTCAACTTTTGCTTTTTCAACGATCACGAAAGTTAAGCAACCAAGTGCGCGGTTAGTACTCGGATGGGTGACCAAAATTTAACATGCATGTATGACATCAAACTATAAGGTTTCTATCAACTTTTGAGTCGTTTCCGGTATACGAGAAAGCCAAGGGGAGACCACTTCCGATTTTTTTATATAAGTATATTTGTTTGATAGCACTAGAACGTTCTAAAAATGTACCATACGTTCATAAAATTTTTAAAAATTAATTTTAAAACTAATTATTTGTTATATTTCATAAGATAATTTTTATACAAGTTAATGATAATAGTATTATGGTCTCACACCGATATACAACAGGTGCTTACAACTGCTATGATGTAACTTAGTTATTTAAGCAGCCAAGTTGAAACTAGCCACAAGTTTTAGAACGTGCGAGAGCTGCACTCAGCTAAATGCTTTCCTAGAATGTTGTTCCCGCGAAAGCTGCTTACCACTAGTAATTGTTTAAGGTTACCTGGCTTTTATTAGAACCTTTGTCCCTGGAATAATTATTTCAACAGAAATAAGTATATTACTGTTGAAATAATAAATCCAGGCTTAAATCCATTTCATAATAAAGGCTTTCGACTGCCATCTGGCAACATCCGGTATCACCAACGTGCCTTGGAAAGCACAGAAGAAAACCGAGTTGAAAAAAGTATGATAATCCACCTGAGTTCAAGAGTCAAGTGACCAGTTGCTGCCACTTAGCTGACGACTGGTGTTCCGGATGGCTGCGACTTTAGGTAGGGAGACAAACGCTTTGGACACATGCCTTAAACTGCGCTGGGTTCCCTCCAAGCCACACTCGGTACCACTGTGGGGACCCGCGAAAAGGGCCTCTTCAGAGCAAGCAGACCCTTGTACTCGGTGGGGGCTGGTCTGCAAAACCATGCATCGGTCCGGAAAGGGTGGGCATAGATAGCTTCCCGGCGAAAGCGAAAGCTTCGCAATCCCGGGCCGCTGTTGTAGTGAGCCTTGGCAGGATACCCGGAGAGGATGTTTCGTGGGTAATGGGAGGGGGGAACACCTTAATCTGAGTCCCACATACGATATCCCACATATGATGTGTAAATACCTCTCCGTAAAAATGGCGAATCTGTATCAGGTTAACTACACGATAAAAAGAAAGAGAAGGGCCTCAGCTTCTTGCAAACTCTCCGTTATAAAGTCCATCTGCAATATTCAATGAGAAAATAATTGTTGTGATTGAATTTGAGGTTTTCCCTAAGGACTAATACATGCGTGTCTTCAAGAAAGGCTTGAATAAGGTTCTACTAGGTCGGCAACACTGCGGTGACCGCTTATCTTATGCTAGTTTAGTATTTAAAAAATGGATTCAAAGAAACCACTGCGCAGTTTACCCATGCTCTATTCAGTATGAAAACGATATCGTTGATACCCATCGCATCTCTAAACACCCAGTCTTAAATATTTAGTAGGCATTAGATAAGCTAACGTGTGAATTAAATATAACGGGTCCCTGGTGAACTGAGCAATTATTCCGGTAACGAGGTAACTAAGGAGAAATGCGATATTGTAACGACTGCCTGTCTACTGAGTGCGAAGTTGCATGGTCATCGTAATTTTGAAAGTGTTCGTTGGACACATAACACTTTATTGGACACTGGATAATAATGAGAACACTCGATATTCAGTTGAAAGAGCAATCGACAGAATAATGAAAGGCAGGATTTTTCTGCTACTTTAAGCTTATGTAACGCTAAAGTATCAAATAAAGGAATCCTCAGTATATTAGTCTAACTCGCAAATAGCGGAATTGTATTTTCAATTTCTAAATTATATAAAATTTCTTTAGGTACTACATTTTTCAAACATTTCAACAAGTTTCATTTCATTTCTTCTTTAGGTACTTCTCAATATTCCACCGCCCCTCAAACTAGTCCCAATTTTATTTAGCACTAGCGTCTCGTGGCTTCATCTGTGTGGATTGAAGATAATCCCACGGGCTCACGGCATCTCTTATCGCGGTTTTCCTTTGTAGTGTTTTGATAATTATATGTTCATGAAGCTAGAGATTAACTCGGACAATGGTCGCTCAGTTCTATCTATGGCACGACAATCACATTGTGTTAATTTATTTACGGAATAAAGAAAATCTTTTTGGAGAAGCTTTGGGCCTTTATCTTGTCAAGAATTGGATTAATCATAACAGCCTTTATAATACGACCCACTGCTGGGACGCAATTTTGCGAAGAACATTATCATCACCATTTCAGCCGAGAGACACCCGACGATTACGACTGCTGGACATAAGCCTCCCATAGAATGCTCAAAATTATCAGTCAAGTCAAGCTACCCACATGAAGTGACTTCCCGCGACCTTTACTAGATCGTTGGTCCACCTTGGGGGCTGCCAACTCTACGTCTCGAGGCTCGCAGTCGCCACTCAAGAACCTTTCCATTTCAGCTGCCATCAGTCATTGGCGCAATGTGCCCTGTCCACTGCTATTTAAGGTTTGTAGTTCTTTGGACTTCATCGGTTACCTCAACGGCCTGCACAGAGATTTCGGGAAGGGGGTATGTAGGGTTAAAAATGAACTTACTAATTTTAGCAAAAGGTACCTTTTGAACGACTTTTTTCTCATTTGATGTCTGATGCTACCTCATGAATTTGTAATACCTATGAGCTAAAGTTAACACACAGTTAAATTACGACCCAAACTGAAGCAAACGTCACTTGAAATAAAATAGAAGACACGAATTTGTCGGAGGAATTAAAACATATATAAGGATTGAAAAATCTGCCTTTAGTAGGGATCATGAGCTTTGTGCATGTATAGTGTGCACGTCACCGTGACCTTTATTCTTAGTTCCTTCAAATAACAATGTTCCTCCTGTAAAGCCTATATTAAATTCGTTAATATCTCAGACATGCCTAATAATATTGACAGACAAGGCTTGTCAAAGCTCCTAGTTAATTGTACGCATTCCCACAATGATATACACGTGTACCTTTAAGATACGAATTTGGGGATAAGACGCGACGATTTAATTAGGTTAAGGTATATCACGGTGTTACACGCCTGAGCACTTATGTAGCAAACACCCACGAGATAGGTTACAACCTTCGCGCTGATGTTCATCAAATGGAGACGATTTATGAAATTTAAGTTTCACTAAGATATGATAGTTAAATTCAGCGAGAAACAGAATTGTCGTGATAACATACGCCGGCGTTTACGTCAAAACTGGAAATAGGTCGCTTGCGGATTAGACAACCGCCTAAGGCCCTTCAGTGATCCAGGATTTCTGTATAATTTTCTTGAGCACATAAACAATTATGTTGTTTGTAATAACGCCTCATAATTTTTGAAACTTCGAATTTTTATTATTATTATTTATTAAAAAATCATATCTATTAGTTATTAAAAAATCATTTTGTTCCGGATTGCAAACGTTGGGATTGATACCAAATCAATCATTGGAATTTTATGTTACATCATTTGATAGCGTGACTCATAATGCTTAAATAATAAAGGTGCGGAACTGACAATAGAGGGTACATATTATTACGTACATCAGATGGCAGCAAACAACAGGCCCGCCTAATCTTAGGTGGGATTACAGGGCACTATGCCACAAACCACATGCCCAAACATCAAAGATCTCGGTGTCACGCTTGACACCGAATTACATCTTGATAAACATTAAACATATTATCAGAAAAGCCTACAAAATAAACAGTTTTATTATGCAGACATGCTCCAATTACTCTCACCGTTATACTTACCTTCATATCTTTAAGAGCATTGCCAGGTCTCAACATAGTACATGTACATGTACGCAGTATCCATTTTAGACCCGTTTTATAGCAAATACATAGATGCTATCGAATCAGTACAGAAAAAGATCCTACGAGCTGTTAATTATAGGTGTCATACAAGTTTTTATGTAATAAATTTAATTTAATCAATCTTAAAGATATATATTACGACGTAGACTACTAAGGAATGTTTTTGTATGACATTATTCAAGGAAAATATGACTATACAGCTTTAAATATTAAGTTGAACTATTCAGTAGGTACCATTTAGGACACATTGTCGCAAGGAACATTAATTGTTCGCTCACCTGTGTACAAGATAGTTCAAACATACAATCAGGTAGATACCGAAAAGAAATTATTTAGACAGGTACACTCATTTCAATTTAGGCAACATGCGCCGCTGGCCGCGCACAGTCTCTTCAACCAGTCGTGACTACGTATTATGTCGATTATATCGGCGCCAAAAAATGCGCTTTCAAAGACGCCAAAAAAATAATGAATTAATAATTATTAATCCTGTTAACCCCGACAATTAAGCTAATGTGCTTGTAATTGGAGTGCTCACGTTAGTAGTCTAACAGCGGCCGGGGATCGATCACCGTTCACACAGAAACCGAATCCACCTGCGAGAGAAATTTGCTTCCGAGGTTTTAGTTTTTTATTGAGAAAGTAAGTACCTAAACTAAGACTGGAGTCAACCCAAGACCCCAAGGTTACGTACAAGGAATCGCTACTATTACATATTCTCGCTCGTGACTAGAGAATAGAAATAAAGCCATCGTATAGGTACCTCAGCGCTCAATATTTGCCCAGCTTCGTCTCGTTACTTTGCGGCGGAGCACGCTCGCTTTGTCCCCTCTCGAGGTTTCACACCTTATGAACACTAACACTGTTTACTTCACACGTTATATTCCACTTGAGAGCAACTTTGTAGTTTGAGCATTTATAGGTAACGAAGCCACATCCTCTGCACTTGGTGTTATGCACAAACGACTTAAAATCGCTGTTCCGTAGAGAATTAGGATCTAAAGAACTTTCGTGTGAACATTACTTTGTGCACATAACGGATTAAATTATTAGAGGCATCGCACAGCTGTAAAAGACATGAACAGTCAAACGGGAACCATGTATTTTATACATCGAAACATTTCAAAAAATTATTGCTGGGTAATGATTTTTATCTTCTGGTGTTAAAAAAAATGCAAATTTACCGCCTAATGTAAAGCGCACGCAACTCGCAAAACCGCGATAATTTTGCCAGACGTGTCGCGACGGAATGTGTCCGTCCGCATCGAGTGAGCTAAAGGGAAAAAAATGTTATGATGGTGAGCAGAATAGATGGTTCTCGTTTGACTGTTCATGTCTTTTACAACTAGTATATTAGGTTGGGGAAAAAGTCTTTTCGCATTATAGTATGTATAAACTTGTAATAAAATCTCTTTGGCTATACTATTTGTATCTGGCTGGTTTTGGTATCATTGAAAGTTTAAATTTTAAAGAACATAATTCCAAATTCAAATTATAAAAATGTGTGATTTTCATTTGTTTTTCGTACCGCCAAGATGAGTGAATCTAATGAAGAAATTCGATACATTTTAAAATTTTACTACAAAAAAGGTAAAAATGCAACGCAAGCCGCGAAAAAAATTTGCGATGTTTATGGACCTAGTGCAGTGTCTGTGAGAGTAGCACAAATTTGGTTTAAGCGTTTTCAATCCGGAAATTTTGATGTCAAAGATGCACGTCGCTCTGGTCGCCCTATTACAGATAAAATGGATGCCATTTTTGAAAAAGTGGAGCAAGATCGGCATGTCAGTAGTTACGACGTAGCTGAAGAACTGGGAATTGACCACAAAACAGTTTTGGCGCATTTAAAAAAAACTGGGTACACAAAAAAGCTCGACATTTGGGTACCTCACGAGCTCACTGAAAGAAACCTAATGAACCATGTACTCATTTGTGATTCTTTATTACGACGTAATGAAACCGAACCATTTTTGAAGAAGCTGATAACTGGTGATGAAAAGTGGATCACGTACGACAAGAACGTGCGAAAAAGGTCGTGGTCAAAGGCCGTTCAGGCTTCACAGACTGTGGCGAAACCCGGGTTAACTCGCAACAAGGTGATGCTGTGTGTGTGGTGGGATTGGAAGGGCATTATTCATTATGAGCTGTTACCACCAGGTAGGACCATCGATTCTGAACTCCACTGCGAACAACTGATGAGATTAAAGCAAGAAGTTGAGAGAAAGCGGCCGGAATTAATCAACAGAAGGGGTGTGGTTTTTCATCATGATAACGCTAGACATCTTTAGCCACTCAGCAAAAATTAAGAGAGTTTGGCTGGGAGGTGTTAATGCATCCGCCATATAGTCCTGACCTTGCACCTTCAGATTTCCACCTGTTTCGGTCTCTTCAGAATTCTTTAGGCAGTGTCAGGTTAACATCACGAGAGGACTGCCAAAACCACTTGTCGCGGTATTTTGACCAGAAGTCCCAAAATTTCTATAGCAATGGGATCATGTCCCTACCTACAAGATGGCAAAAAGTTATCGAACAAAATGGTACCTACATACTTTAGTTAAATGTAAATAAACTATATTAAAAAATGTTTTGAATTTTCTTAAAAAATGCGAAGAAACTTTTTCCCCTACCTATTATTTCATAGCCAGAGATAATATCTATAATAAATTTATTTGAACAAACATTTCTTCCTGCTAAGATTCGATCCTAGACGGTTTGATGTGCAGGTTTAAGCCCGACCTGGGGACTACAATAAAAAAACCAACATCTAACTATATAATAAAATCTATCATATAGGCTTTTATTTGAACCTCAAAGGAAACTACTTTTCATAGAAACGCAACTGGACGTGAGGGGTATTTCCACTTTTATGTTTGGACAGTGAACCTGTAAGTCGGTTGAGCTGCTTCGGAGGATTTCGAACGCAAACACCGTGACACGCGATTTTTATATATTAGATTTTCTGCTCGGCTATTTGTACTACTGTCCGTGCCTGCATCACCGATAAAAGCTTCGGGCTACTAAAAGCGAGGCACTTTATACTAAATTGTTTTTAAATAATAATGTCACGTTAATAACTTCGACCCAAATTCAATTTCATCCTTATGATATTGCAATTTAGGCCATGGCTGGCTCAAATTATCTCTGTTTTCACATTAGGACAATAATAAAGTATCATTAATCAGCAATCTAAGCGGACGAATAGCTTTTGCTCTGTTCACTTGAATCTTAAGGATAATTTAATTCACGACAAGATGCGTAGACTCAGACGGTCAAAAGTGGACGTTCAGTACATCGTAGCCTTTTTTGGTACCGTTCTGGTCCTAACTCATATATTAAAAAGTCTAGCTTAAATGCAAAGATGTGCGAGAGATAATACTAGTACATGCTCTGCATTGCGATGTGATGCCGGCAAGGAAGAATAGCATCACCCCATATCCTCCAATGAGAATCGTAGAAGGCGACTAATGGATCAGCAAAAGGTTATTGATAATGATCACCTTATACTCCGTCCACCAATCCGCATTGGGCAAGCGTGGTGAACTACTGCCTAAACCTCCTTTGATTACAAGGAGAGACCTCGAGTCCCAGCAGTGGGGTCGAATTATAAAGGCTGTTATGATGATGTGTTGCATTAGCCATCCTCGCCTTGTCGATCAGTAAAGAATGATCCTGGATTGGAGAAGAAGGACAGTGAACATGTGGTGGCAGAGAATTCTGACTCTTGTTTGTGCAAAGTTCCGAAAGTTCCTGAACATGGTGTAAGTTCTTTTTCACTGGTCGTATTATCCACAAGTTCTAACGCCCTTTGAAATATATGCAACAGAGAGACATCTCGCGGTAAAGACTAGTTGTCTAGAAATCTAAAAGGATCGCCTATATAACCTTAGCGACCCACCAAAGCCTTTGCTATCGTTTAAAAGCCATCTGCTCAGCAACAAAATCTAAAAAATGGTCTGAAACCAAGCAATGGCAATGAAAGGCAAGAATTCAAACGCTAGTAGTTCAAATCTGGAGACAATGAAATTTTTTCATTATTAACAATCCATTATGATGATAATGGATTGTTAATAATAGAAAAGTTTTATTGTCTAGCTTCGTTATGGCGTTTACATAGTCAAAGTGAAAACTGCAAAACATTTTAGATGACTCTGTAATAGAATAAACGTACCAACAAAACGCTTACGAGCAATATTTCCAATCCATCAACTACGTTTTCTGAAATAACCATCGACATTTTCTGAAACTACCGCCGGAACAAACGATACAATGTTGTGTTTTATGTGCAACAAAAAGTATAGGCTAATTGGAAGCGACCTGCTATTGTCAAAGGGAAACCGTATACTACAGTGCTTCTGTTCAAACAAGGATTACCGGGAGGAGGGTAGTTCTAACAATTTGGCTGGCGTTTCAAGGTGATTAACAACGAGCGGGTTCAGTATGTTTCTTTCAATAAATATTTTGCAATAATCATTGACTCATTAACTCCTTAACAATAATTTATACATAAAAAAAATGTACAACTAACTTAAGTAGAGTTAAATATTTTAATTTCATTCATTCATTTATTTATTTCAATTCAAAGGTATAAAAAATTCATAGGGCAAGTACAAGTGACACCCTTCTAGCACACAGCAAACATGATGTGGCAATTATTGCTTTTTTACTTATAAATAAAAATTAAATGTAATGAATGTTCATATTATTACAATAATTAATTATATTGCAAATTACTTATCGCATACACTAACTATAGTAAAACCAACTTAAACATTATTAGGACTGATATAAATTGAGATCATATTATCACTTAATTTACTATCTATGCAATCTCATTGTAATTGATACCAAATTAAACAGAAAACGAAAAACATGGAAAAAAATCCTGTCATGGATAAGAAGTGCTGAGACATAACAAAACCCTCCAAAAAAACAATATTTCAGTCTCATTGTAAATTACATTTATGTAATTTAATTAGTCCTTGGCTACATACATAAATATAATTACAGACGTAATCTTAAAAGTAGATAAGCAGACCTTGGTAATATTTGGTTGCACATAAAGCCACGTCTAGCAGTGTGATAAAAGGGACTTCACACTACAAAAAGTAGGTAACTAAACCTTCAGTGAACCAACAAACAAAAGCCAGGACAGATGGTACACTCTAAAGGTCTAGCACACTTATAAGATCGAAACCGTATCGCCTCGTTGTACTATGAAAAAGGGGCAATACGCTACGATCTAAAGCCGTTTCGTAGCCGATGCTCCGTAGCGTTCATAGTAAAAAATAATAGTTAAAAAAAAACTTTTAAAAAACACGCTTTCATGTTAAATCGGACTAAAAGTGTAATGATAACTTCAAACTAAATGATGAACGAAAATTATAATTATTATTTAGAGAAAAGCGTGGGGTGCTCAATAACATTACTTCTTGAAAATATTCGATCGGTACAGTTAAATTAAGCACCCCACGCTTTCATCTAAATAATTATACTTTTCGTTTGTCATTTAGTTTCCATACCAAAGAGGTATTTTTCACTTTTTAGTCCGATTTAACATAAAGGAGTGTTTTTTTTTAATCTATTATTTTATTTTCAACTTTTTAGTGCGAATTATAACCGGTGAAAGTAATTATATCATTAAAAAAACTCATAACACCGCCAACTTAACAATGACAACGCCATCTAGTGACGTATAACTGAACTAACATTCCAAACGTTCAATTTATTAGTCCTGGCGATTCATCAGGATAATGGGATAATTCTTATCGAATTATTGAAATGTCAACACTCTTTGATAAGTCTATAAAGTTCAAAGTGGGTCAAAATTGCGTGCAAAGGACGACTCCTTTACGACGGTACAAGCAAACATACAGGTAAAGCTTTTAAGCGTGTTAAAAAGAGATGTTCCCTTTCCGAACTGATAAGTGTGCTACGAGCTTTATACGTCTCAGCAATTCGAGCAAATCAATATTTACGAACTGTTTCAAATATATTGTTTCCAATTAAACGAAGTGCACTAAAGAGTTGGACGCATCATTTTCAGCAATCTCCATTACAGTAATACGAAATAGTCCATCAAAGTATTGTAACTTTTATACGCGATACAAAATTGCAGCCATTCAGATTTCAATATTTTGCTTTTATTGCTCTACTCGACGATCGGAACCTGCTGCGCGTCGATCGTTGATACCGTTTTACGAGGGGCAACGTTCAGTAAAATGTTGGAATCATAATATAAATCAGTTATAATCAAAATTCTAATGATGGATAAAGCGAAATAAGCACAAAGCCTAAAGACTAATTACGCTTTTACTCTGGCATGAATCTAATCTTTAATGCGACAGTTACCCGAGGGCATAGTAGGAACCAATGATAAAACTATCAGATTCAGAAATGATTTTTAGAATTGGCAGTGAACTTACAAAGGGCAGTTTCTGCGTCGTACTCGTATCTTATTCCGCACTACACTTCTGCCAAGTGCGAATTGCGCCTGAAAATGTACCTGCGCAGCTTTGCATGAGTCCGTAGAAATTAGCACTCCATGACATTGGCACATGAGTAAATTTACTCATGTGCCAATGTCATGGAATGCTAATTGGACACTGGACACTAAATTGAGCGGTCTTCTTCACACCGAACATTTGTTTAAAACTCTCCGATAGTACTAGAGCGTTAACATTCCTCGGTGGAGAAAATAATTGCGGATGATTGTGATCTTCGTGCACACACGAATAGTCGCTCAATAATCTAGTTCCTAGCAAAAGACATATTTGCCTACGTAATTCTAGGAACCGATATAGATTAAATCTAGATTTTATTTGACGTCGCTCACAATTATACGCCTCATAAGAAATTCAGAAATTCAATAAGCTCATGGTTCCTTTGCTAAATTAGATAAGGAATTGCTAAAATACAATACCTATGACAATTTGTTTCAAGTATCCATGACCCACCTATTAATGTTTGACCTAAAATTTGATATACTGGCAGAGATAAATGACTAAGTATCTATATAAGCTAATATTCTTTACTCAGTATTAGGGATGATTCTAAAAATATCTCGCACCATCAACTTCCATCATCCATCAACTTTTATATAAGCAATGTTGGAGCGGTAATTTTTCCCCGATTCATTTTTATCTAAGAAGCGTCGCCTTCACTAGTTCAATCTATCCATCTTTTTTGGCGTTCAGTTCTTTTGTAAGAGAAAATATAGTTGTTACCTTAATAATAGATTTGTTTTCTTATATAAGGTAAATGTGGTTTCATTAATGGAGTAATTGTAAATATTTTTTTAATGTGTTTACCCTTTTAACATAATTTTATTGTGTAAAACGGATTGGTGTATTTTTCACCAGAGCTGTGTTGTGCACGTGTGAGGAAAAAAACTGCCAAAAAAAAAACTATCCTATAGTTGCGCTGAGCATATAAAAGTGATCTGATCTCTGATGAAAATGCAGCCAGTCCGCTAAGTTCCAGCGCACATTGAGCCACTGGTGACGGCCTGTAGACGCGACCACAAGCTGCGGACGAGTTTCTCCATACATTTTGTATAGCATTAGCACACACCGAGCGTTCGATGGCCGCGACCGAACCACAAGCTGCGGGAGTTGACCGCGCTCGCTGCTTGTGGCCGCCTTTTTTTGTTCGATTCGAATTCTTTTTTCTCACGCATTAGGCCACAGTCGCCGGCTTCTCCTCGCTCCCGCGTCTCATCTAATGTCTAGTCTAGCAACGTTATCTGGACGACTTTTTAATTCTTCGAAAAGCAGTTTGTGCTGTCCATTTTTATTGCACGAAGTTAAAATTGGATGAACCTAGTTACGCCAATGAATTCGACGTCGACGATTCTGAATTAGGCGACGTTTTCGTCTTTGTATAATAAGCAACAACAACGAAATCAAGAGAGCGTCCATTTTTGACAAACACACGTCTGCCACTGTCGAGTATCGAACAGCAAGTGGCAGCCACGGTGGCCGCATCCAGCCATCAGTGGCTGCCACTGGGTTGCGGAGTTTAGTGGTCTGACTGAACCACTGGTGGTCGCGCTTAGTGGCGGCGACTGGTGGCCATAATGTGCGGGGGCTCTAAATATATTTTTTTATCGATAACTGGGAACGCTTCACGTTTCTTGGGCATTGAATTAATATAAGGCCGAACGTCAACGGAATCGCTAACTGGAGGAACTTGTTGACGGTTACTGCCAGAACACAATAATTGGAGTTATTTTTATGGCAGCAAACTGAGATAATCAGATGGTGGAAGCAGTCGCAAAACAAGCTTAAACCACCAATCAAATAGATTTATCCCTTGTTAATCGATCCAGGGACTGGCTAAATTAAGATTTTTAGACTATATCAATTAGATCAACCTATCTGACGTCATAATACAATCATAAAAACCATGCGTGATAAAATTATTTTTCTCTTTTTGAATTTACAAATTCCGACTAAGTAACAGACAACTTATTTTTCATATAGAAGAACCTGTGAATGTTTGTAGGTAATAATAATTTCGTACACCCGACAAATACACACATGACTTGCTTCGCTCCGCACGCTTCGAACTTCACAGAAATGAAATTAATAAATATTTTATGTAATCAAAAGTACTTCTACAGAAGGATTTATTTGCGGTTCGAGTGGTGACTGGTGGCGCGCAATAAAAGACGCATGGCTGCGCACATATTAAATTGGCTAAATGCAAAGCAGAATAAAAATTTCCGATCCGCTGCTGTTCTGAAGGATTCAGGCTTGGGCCAAGGAACGAGATAACAGAGGTCTTGTGAAAATCATGGCATTTAGGTATTTTGCTAAAAATAAATACTTAGAGTGCTATGAAAATACTTTGTTCTCTGACCTATGTAGAATTAGTTGACGTGCACCAGATGGTCAAGAACGTGCGTGGAGAGGAAGGGAAGAGCGGTTCCTGCCCATCACCACAACAGAAACCGCAAGTCTTCATGGAAGCTCCATATTGGTATGGAGTATAATAAGTTCCGATGCTCGTACAGAATCCGATACCGTTGACAAACGAGTAACAGCGACTAGGTACATCGGAAAGATCCTGCAGGAACATATTGTGCCCTTTAAGGGATTTATTGGGTAAGACCAGATTCTTTTATTGACTGACAATGCTGGTCCACACATGAAACGATACGTGGAAGAATAACTTTATGACGTTCGAATCCAAAATTTGCAATAGCCTGCTCAAAGCCTAGATTTAATTCCTATTGAGCACATCGGAGACATCCTAAAAATGAGGATAAAGACTTCACCCAACCCAGAACAAATACTCAGCGAGTTCCGAAGTGCAGTGTTGGAACAGCTTTGCCCAAGTGGATGTACGTAACATCATTCAAAGCATACCAGAACGCATGCAGGCTATTATCAGGGCACGAGGAGGAGATGCCCGATATTAAAATGCATAAAGGACAAAGACATTGGAAAGACATTTAACTATGTTATTCTTTTTACAGAGTGTTAATTTTCGTGTAAATGAGTAATTGTGAATAAACGTTAATTTCTTAACAAAAACTTTATTAAAGATATTAAAAACCACATTAAAAAATTAGGTAACACAACAGGTAAATGAACTGTTCTACATTTATTTAAGTAATTAAATATATTAAGCATTAACCATATCGAAAACTTAGCTTGACCAAGTTTCCGTGCCGGTGAGTGTATTTTGAAATCAAGATGGCGAAGGCGATTTTCGTAAAATGTCCGTACCTTGCGATCAGGATGTAGGCGAAAAAAGTGTACTTAAGAGTTTTCCGTCACAAGGTCATGTCCCTTCTTTAGTGTAGACGGTTCTCCATAGCGCGTATGCTATTGGCTTGGCCCAGTCATAACTTTGTTATAACACTCACGCATTTTTTTCGTCCTCTGTGGTAGGGTTTTTTACGACTTGAAAAGTACTTGGCAAAGTTCATTTATATAAAGAACTTAAATTTTGAATATTATTCTGAAATAAAATTAATAGCGATAACATGTTGTTGATAGGTTCAAGCGGAGTGGTGTTATTATAACGGGTATTCTTAAAATTCGTCAGATTGATCAAAAGTTCGACCATATTTCATAAAAATTAAGAACTTTGACAGTGCCAGTGACCAAAGCCTTTAGCCTTTACCCTATCAAATTGAATGGCTCTATTTATCCTAGCCCAATGTGTTTGGGATCTTAGGAGTACCAATAAAGGCTGTATTAGCTTGAATTTTACATCGTTTAAAAAACAAATTCAAAACAAAAATCACATTTTGAATTCGTAAACGCAATGCGCTCTTAATTTGTACCACGTTCAACTGTAGGCGGCATATAAAATTGTCGCTTGAAAGGAATACCTACTGATTAATATAAAAAAAATATCGATACACTCGTTGGTAAATTGGCTAAGGAACATTGTTGTTATGTTTTAATCAAGTTTGAGATGAGAACCTTTAATTTTTTTTATTCTTGACAGGAAAGGAAGGTTCATTCATGTCACCTGATGGCAAGTGACTATAAGACTGATAGTGGAATCGAGTTTCACCTGGAACCCTCAACCACAAAGGCACTGGCTTTCTTACGATTAATTGTCGGAACAATTATTATTATGGCCACAAATAAGAAAAAAAATCAATATCAGGAGATTCAGGAGTTTGCTATCCGTTGTTCAGTTCAGAGCGCTTTGAAAGTTAAACAGTCATCATTATCCTCATTTCAGCCCAGAGACGCCCACTATTGGACAAAGACTCCAGGATCTTCAGCCCTCGTTACTGCACTGTCCGCATCCAGCGGCTTCTCACAACATCACAATGAGCGTTTACAAGTGATCACGGACGACATGACCTCTCCCCAACAAGGTTCACGCACAGCAGAACAATTTGAAAGAGTTGGCGCAACCTGTTATATGCTGATTTTTTGAAATTTGTTAAAAATATAAATAGAAATTTCGATAAGATGTTCTATTTACGAATACTGTATTAAATGTAACATTTTCTCTTACAACTATTAGCAAGAATGTTATCCAGAATTATTATAATTTTTATGTTTGTACAATAAAGAGTCTTGAAACAATGACGCTGAAAAAGTACTGATTTTCAGTCAAAACGCGTAAAAGCTCAGATCGTCAGTTCACCTTGTGGAGAGGCTACCAACGCTGCGTCTCCCGGTAAGCGGACTCGAGGACTTTTCCGCCCTTACGGCCGTCAATCGGCCTTTCCTTCTGCCACTATGTCTGTGACTTTAGTTTTCCTGTGGCTATCGTGAACTTAGATATGATCATGGTGAGAAACTCTCCAATGCCCTTTGAGTAACTCTGAGACTTATTAATAAGACCCATTTAACTAAACTTGTAGTAGTAAATTGCCTTAAATCTGTTGGCAGGAGTGTTTAGTCTGCTATCATACTCACCATGCAACCGGTGTCACACAACCTCCTTATTTCTGTGCACACAACCCAACTAAGAGCTCTAATGCGCCACTCCATTTTCCGTACTTTGCTCTACTCTTTGTACAGTCGACCAAATTGAATCATGACCCACCTTAAGATCATTTTCCTACAGTCACTCTATACAAAGTAGGATGAAATTCGCTTGAACGTACATTTCTAAGTAACCAACCTGTTATCAATTTGTTAGACACTGACAGTGTCAAATAAATATGGCTTTTATAATTTGTTCAGACTACTACTTGACATCTGACACATAACGTCATTTTATTTTTAAAAATATAATAGTTATTCCATTTTCTCAGTAGTGAAAAGAGTTTAGATTATGAACGACATCTTATTTAAAATATCAATTGAGACTTTAGTGCAGTGATAAGAAAGATTAAAATTGCATAGATCTCTGACCCGTAATGACGCATTTTTATTCATATTTAAAACGTACTAAGTGCAACACGCATGATAGCGAAGAAAACCTAACTAAATTTATGATTCTAAAGGAATGATCGGCCAAGTGGGTCATGATTCAGTTGGTTCGACTGTACATTTACGCGCCCCACGATTTTATTTTTTTGTCTGAGCAATGCCCTAGCGAGATTGACGCGGAGAGTGTTGTGATGAATGATAGCTAGGACCTACAAAATTATTTTTTACCTTTTAGTTTTTTAAGTCGTCTATTTAGATCAATTGATTAGCCTCATATTTGGGGTGAGCACAATAAATCATCAGGAGGGTCAGTTATCCTGTAGATGGCAGCAAGACTTCCTCGCAGGAAACATCACCAGTCTCTGGCGACGTGTAAACGCCGTCTATGATAATGCCCAACAGCAATTAACCATTTTAAAAAACTGTCACTCAAACGCAAGCCTGTTTACTTACCTCAAGCTAGTCTCCTGAACTCCCTTTATTCTGTGACCTGAGTATATCCGTCTCTCTAATTGGACACTTCACAGTTCACGCGGCCAAGAAATTTTTCTTGGCCGCGTGAACCGCAATAAAATAAACCGAAATAATACGACCCCTGATACATCCCGCACTTGACCTGATTATCCTAACAGCTCACCTCGAGACGGTCGTGATAGTGCCCAAGTAAGGTGATGGTACCGTCGAAGCGAAAATCCTTGTCTGCTCCAGTAATGAGCGATAAGGTTCACAGCGAACAAGTGTTTTGGAATTGGTCGCGTCTGTGCTATAGAGCTTGGTATATCTTAGAAGACTATACGAATATTTATCTGCATTTGGAAAAGTTTTGATTTTGGAAAGATAGGAAAAAAACAAAACATCTACTACATGTGACAGAAATGACGCACGCCCTAACTTCTAATCCCCGAATCGACCTCAAAATTGATTACAACGAAAAACAATTTACCCTAAATTTTGTAATCACTTAGGTGGTAGGCCCCTTCCGACACGGACGCCCAAGGGACGCTAGGCGGTCGAGAGATTCCCCACGGGGGATGCTCGGTCGCCCAGTAATCCCCTAGGAACGTTCGACCTACAGGCTTGAGGACCCCCCAAGGTCTTCGCCTTCTTAAAAACCCGGTAACGCAGAAAATGTCATCAGACACAATCTGCAATAGAATTCAAAAAAAAAAGGTGGTAGGCCTTAGATAGGGTCGTCTGGGTAAGTACCACCGCTTTTTCTAATTCAGCCGTGAAACAGTTTGCTGTGTTTCGGATCGAAGGGAAAGGCAGCCAGTGTAATTACCGGGCATTGAAGGCATTTCATCTTAGGCCTCAGGATGACAACGCACCTGTAACACTCTACACTTGGATAAGAAACGAACCAATCACAGAGCCCTATTCAATGCCATTGCGTTGAATAGAGCTCTGTGATTGGTTAGTTTCTTATCCAAGTGTCGAGTGATCTCATAGTAATGTTTGTGAATACGGGTGTTGGTAATACCTACCAACAAGGTTAAATTTCGGTACTGCTCAGGTAATCGCCTCGTGTACAAAGCGAACTAGAAGTTTGGCGCGAGGTGTACCTAACGCAGCGTCTGTCAACCGAAGTAAAGTCGCGCTTACTGCAGTACTTTGGACACGTCTCTAGGCGGCATAACTACTCCATAGAGCGGTTGGTAATGCAAGGAAAGGTGGAGGAACCAGATCGCGCGGCAGGTCGCCTATGCGCTGGACTGACCAAGTAAAATCCGCAGTGGTTAGCCGCGTGAGAGAGATGGTAGGAGATCACGCGGAGAGCTGTGTCTGCCTCACCGACGTGAACGCCTCAACGTGACCACGACCGCTCTGCCAAGAGGAAAGGACAGCGAAAAAGAAGAGAAGTATCTAAGGCTCTGCTCAACCGCTCATGGGATCGTATTGACGTAGGTATGTATGTATTTTCTTTTTTGGAGATGAAATTGTTGGAGGTTGTATTAGGCTAGTTAATTAATACAGGTATAGGTAATCTGGTTACAATGCATGTCAATTTTAGAAAGTGTAAAATCTGTTTGTTTGATTGTCAATAAAAATGTCATCCGACTAAAACGTTGTTTTGGGAGTTCCACTGTTATTCAATATGTGAATAGTTATTCCTATTAGAAATGCGTTTCATTGAAATTGCATTTAAGGCATTATCCCTGTAGTACGATGCAACTGCAGGGGTATGTGGGACTAAGAGGAAAAGGCGTTCCCCCACAACCTACTAAACTTCAGCGACCAGGGATCGCGAATTTCCGCCACTTTCACCGGAAAATATACGAGTGTTATTTTTACCTTCGCCTTTCTAGTGCTATGTATGTCTATGTAAAAACTCTCGTTTCCACCTCATAAGAACTCACAAGCGATATTGTATTATATAAACAAAGAATGTAAGAACAAATTTGGGCCTTCATTTTTGCTCGAAGATCAAAGTGTAGAAGCTTTTTATTTTGAAAGCGGCCACTTATAATGACCTACATTGGCACGCTTTACTTAGACACCTTATAAACCTGGACTGATGAGATGATTTAAGGTTGTAGCGCACTTAATAACTTGGAAGGGAACGCCTCCTTTTTACTTTCTCGTATACGTAGTATAGAGGAAGTCTTGTAATCGTCATAAAATTCGACCTCGAGATTTTGACGGATTTACACGTTTTGGACCTCCCTGAGTCCAAAAATATTTTTTTTGGAATTATGTCTGTGTGTCTGTGCGTTAGCACGATAACTGGAGCATGCTTTAACTTATTGCAACCAAATTTAACATACGTGAATAACATCAAAATATAAGGTTTCTATCAAATTTTGAGCCGCCGATCACGAAAGTTAAGCAACCAAGTGCGCGGTCGGGACTCAGATGGGTGACCAAAATTTAACATGCATGTGTGACATCAAAATATAAGGTTTCTGTCAACCTTTGAGTCGTTTCCGGTATACGAGAAAGTCAAGGGGAGACGACTCCCGATTTTTACTTTCTCGTATACGTAGTATAGAGGAAGTCTGTAATCGTAAAAAAATTCGGCCTCGAGATTTTGACGGATTTACACGTTTTGAACCTGAGTCCAAAAATATTTTTTTTGGAATTATGTCTGTGTGTGAGTCTGTGTGTCTGTGCGTTAGCACGATAACTCGAGTATGCTTTAACTTATTGCATGTATAATATTAAAATATAAGGTTCAACTTTTGATTCGTCGATCACGAAACTTAAGCAACCAAGTGCGTGGTCGGTAATCAATGGCTGACCAAAATTTAACATGCATTTATGACATCAAAATATAAAGTCTCTATCAACTTTTGAGTCGCTTCCGGTATACGAGAATGTCAAGGGGAGACCACTCCCGATTTTTTGATTATCTTTCTGACGGCCTTTATTATGTTTTTACCCAGTCATCTTCCCTATTTCCTTTTCATAACCAGCAGACAGCGATAAAAACTATCGTTAAAAAAGATTTAAAATGACTGTGGATTCTTCCCGAACGCCTACCAACTGAATTTCATTCACAAAGGAATTATAATGCTTTCTTTGAAATCGTTTGGCAGTGGCGTCCATTTTATTGACGGGAAAGACGAGGACCGTATAATTTTAGAGTGGCTTAATTGTGAAAAAGTTAGTGAGGCAAAAGTTTTTAATAGCCTTGCTGAATGGAAAGATATACGACCTGCATCCTGCAGGGGGTAAATCGCCTAGTTTATAAAGAACAACTTTTTTTGACGTCATAACGTCTTATAAATCGGTGAAAGAAGGATGCACGCACGAAAAAGCATGACTCATTGTCACGTTCCGCCTGAGCCGAGCGTGCAAGGGAGAGCGCGGAACAAGCGATAGAGAGGCACGATCGGCCTAAGCGTACGGCTTGTGTATGACGTTATCACGTAAAATTATCGTCCGTAAACCGACTTTACATACAACCAATTTTTATTTTAAAAATATAGCTACTGCAATGTGGCCTTGGCCTTATCTATTGTTACGCACTGTTTTGGCCACCCACCTATACTTGTATAGAGGAAGGAACACGTGCACCTCCTTAGTAGCAGTCCATTTCTTGATTTTGCGTCATACAAATGATGATGATTAAAAAGTTATCTTCAATTAAGAGTAGAACCACCATTCTGCTCAAGTGGCATGCCAACCCACAGCTCCTGGGGATACAAATTACTCGATTTGATTAGTAATACGGATTTTTAAAACTGTAACAGTACTGTATCATTTCTTCAGTTCTTTTCTATTCTATTCATAATTAATGGCGTCGCGATAGGTACATTAAACGTACACATTTTGTCAATGTCAAGTGAAAATGTAACTAAAGTAACAAAAATTGTACGGTTCATTTGGGTTAAAAATGGAGTCTCTCAACACGTGTTTTTACAACAAGAACTCGGGAGAAACTGATTTCTTCAGTTAGTGATAAGGTAAATTATGCCTCAGTAATTGAGTGGTTGAGAAGAGACTCGCTACTACCCTTAACATATCTGAGAAAAAAGGCGACGCTTTTTATAACTGTGAAGGAACCGTTGAAAAACTGTGTTTCAGCCACTTAACAACGGGTGCTTATCCGAAGTAATTTATCACATCAAGTCGCGCAATATAAATGAATAATAAGCTACAACAACATGTTAATTAAGCTCAATGTTAAACAAACGTACATATATTACGCGGATTTAATAACTAAGCATCGAGATCCTATCCTGTGCTTTATTAAACCACCACAGTGGTAACAACGCAAATTATCTGAGTTATGATAACTAACGTGGTTAATTACTGTATAACAGGATAAATCCCACAGTTGGAAACTGTTGTAAAGCCTCAATTTAGCTATTGTTTAGTTGACATCTGTTGAGTTAGATTAGACAGATTTAGCAATGGCGTTATTTGATTTTATGACAAGGTACAGTCGAACCAACTGAATCATGACCCACTTGGCCGATCATTCCTTTAGAATCATAAATTTAGTTAGGTTTTCTTCGCTATCATGCGTGTTGCACTTAGTACGTTTTAAATATGAATAAAAATGCGTCATTACGGGTCAGAAATCTATGCAATTTTAATCTTTCTTATCACTGCACTAAAGTCTCAATTGGAATTTTAAATAAGATGTCGTTCGTAATCTAAACTCTTTTCACTACTGAGAAAATGGAATAACTATTATATTTTTAAAAATAAAATGACGTTATGTGTCAGATGTCAAGTACTAGTCTGAACAAATTTTAAAAACCCATATTTATTTGAAACTGTCAGTGTCTAACAAATTGATAACAGGTTCGTTACTTAGAAATGTACGTTCAAGCGAATGTCATCCTACTTTGTATAGAGTGACTGTAGGAAAATGATCTTAAGGTGGGTCATGGTTCAATTTGGTCTAATTTGGTCGACTGTACATACACATCACATGAGTAGATAAACGGGACAGAGTAAAAGCTTCTTACCGTGCAGATTGTCATCTATTTTGGTAGGATTGTCACAATAGGTCAAGAAAAATGAAACAAAGCATTTGTTAAATAGTTTTGTTATTCAGTATCATAGAAACTTTACAAATTACTTACTCTAATAATTTTCTTTTTATAATTTTTGTTTTTTAATAAATTTATTGTTTCTTTTAATGGTGTGGTTAGTATAGTTTTTTCAAATAATCTAACGGGAAACACTCGCATGGCATATCAAATTTACAATCTTTTATATGTTTAAGTATTTCGTTGTCAACATTGACAATATTTATTTTAAGATCGAAATATTCGCGAAACTTTTGCTCGAGCAACTCAACAAATGCGATAAAATTATCAGGAGGTATAAATAAAAAGCTAAAAACACACTGTGTAGTCTACGAAAGGTAATTCTCAAAAAAGTAATAATCAAATATTTACTTGTCTATTGTAGATACTCCTTGGGATAGTTAAAGTATGGCATATTTTTATTTTTTCTAGTATTATTCATACAATAAACAACCATTATTCTGAAATGAAATGAATGAAATGAAATGAAAAAGCTCTTTATTTAAATGGACTTTGCTAAGTACTTTTAAATCGTCAAAAGCCCTACCACCATTTCGACGAAATAATTATTTTACTTAAATAATTATTAGTATGCTGAGACGGAGAAGAAATGGCGAAAGAAACTCCGCAGCTTACAATTTTGAATGAATGAATGAATGAATGAATAAACGTTTATTTGGCAAAAAAAAACACAATTAAAAAGTAACAAAAAAAGAAATACACGTAAAGTTTTTTAGCCAAATAGGTCCCCGCTCAGCTTATGCCGAGACACAGAGTGCTTCGACGCTGGTATTCTGCGGATACCTTGATAATTAAGACTACACATACCATAATACATATACAAAATAGCGGTAGGCAATGCGCAAACAGTAAGGCTCTTTTGGGTGTCAGTGTTAGTGAATTAAAAAAAAATACACAAAAAAATATTTAATATAAGGTAGAGTAGAGATTACTATTTAGATAATGTATAAAATATAAGTAAATAAATATAAAAATGTTATGACGATGCGTTACTCGGCTTTTTGAGCGTCCAGTAAATATTTTCTATATTTAATTTCGTAATGATTTCAAAACATCATTACATGTCCATAGATATATCAATATGAATGAATAAATTACAATTTTAAATGCGTAAATTTGGGCAGATTTTACTCCCACGCATTTGGATCATTTAAATAATCATTTAACTTGTAATAAGCTTTTTTATATAATTTAGATTTTACAGCTTTTTTAAATTTATTAATAGGCAAGTCTCTAATATTCTTCGGAAGCTTATTGTAAAAACGTATACATTGGCCCATAAAGGAATTGCTTATTCTGTGGAGACGAGTTTTATATACAACTTAATTTCTATTATATTCAATATAAAATACCATTTTGACATTAAATTATTCAAAACTGTCAACTGACAAAACAAAGAACGTGCGTCGCAAGTCGCGCTAACCCTGAAATTGTGTCAACTGGCTGTGCGAGTGTAAACTGTTTTTTTCCAGTCTCGACGCGTGCTTGACAAGCGGCCAGTGGTCACGCACACATGCCCCGCGTGCTTGTAGTAGTGCAACCGATTTGTGCGGTTGTATGAAGCTTATTCTCTGTTTCGTTTATTTGGTTCATGCGGTTTTTACTCAGGAAAAGAGGTACTGTTCCGTAGCGTTCATAGTAAGAAAAGATAATAGAAAAATGCACAGAAAACAATCGACTTGCCTCAGGCGGGAACCCTCATCTTCCGCAATCCAGGCGGCTGCGTTGACCATTACGCCACCGAGACACTACTGCTTTCGCTGTCGAAATTTGTCAGTGCTTAGTGCTTATGTTTTTATGGTAAACATTGCCGCCTGAGGCAAGTCAATTTTTTTCAGTGCATTTTTTCTAGTAATATTTACGCGTTTGTAAACGCAAAAATGAAATTATTCCATAAGATAAGATAAGATAAATCTTTATTTGTTAAAATATGTTTACAATAGATTACAATAGTATTGAGTCTAGTGCACTATTCAACCTGCAAGCAGGCATGCAAGTTGTAAACGTAGGTGACATTTATTTAAATTTATATAATGTCAACTATAATTTTTAAGATCATAATAACATTGACTATAATAAAAACATATTTAATTTTTTGTATTTTAAATATTCTGTAAGATGATTAAAATGTATTTATAGTCAGCCATTTATTGTCATCGGGTAAATGATTAATAATATAATACCCACACATATTGTAGACATTCATTTTGTATACGTGTTTATAAAAAGTAGAGTAAAAAAAGGCGTTCTCTCTCCGAGTTGATTAATGTGCTTCGATCTTTCTGTTGGCCATATCACACGAAGAACAACAACCTAAGGCGATATTGTCTATTGTTGAAAATGAGCAATGAACAAGCTGATCATGGCTTCCGTTGAAACTCGGCATAGATCGGCGATTATCGTGACGCTTCGATATATATAATTTTTTGTAGTCTATAGCTTCTTACTTACATCATAACTTAAGTCCAAATAAAATTTTGTCTTAAATTAATTTCATAAACATATTCAAAAATTACTATTGTGTTCGCGCTCCATCTCCTCCATATCTGTACATAATAAAAGCTACTTCAAATTCTCACTAAATAAAATAGTGGCATTTGTTTCGTAAGATCGTAGTTCATTTAAGCGTGAATCACGCTGGATTGAGCCTACACACAACGAATACTTCTTTGATGTAGACCCTTCAAGGGAAAATCGCCTCGAAACCGAACGGTCTGTTAGCAATTTGACGCTAAAATTGTTTGGGGGTAGTGTACGAAATATTAAATTCGTTATGACCTCCACCGTGGCGGCACGTAAAAGTTCGGCCGAGCGTGAACATGTCAAGTCTTGGTTATAGGGCCTGGCCCTCGGTTGCTGATAGCAGATCGTTTTATGAGGCATAAACAACTTCCAATTCACGTCTCAAATTGAAATGCTGGTAGACCGTAGATCCATCACAAAGAGACGCAGGTCGTCGTATTTTGTGCGTCGTATTGGGCACCCAAACGAAGTATTGTTTTGTTTATGTACGATTTTTGCTTTTTATTGGCGTGGCTTTATTAATCACGCAAATATCTGAAATTTTCCAATCCCGCAAATACAAATAAATAAAATAAAATAATAAATAAATAAAATAAATTATACATATTGATAATTTGCTAAAGGATTGCATTCCCTAGGTAACATCTGTTCCGATTGTTGGTTCCCTGAAGGTTTTATAGGAGATTATGGGTAGTTGAAACACTAATTTTACTGAAGAAATTGTTGTGTACGTTCTTCTCGTCACTAAGAACGTATACGTCCGTTGCCTAGCACTGCTCGACAGAAAGTGTAGTTCATACTAGTGAAAAATTACTAAAGAAAAGATGGCGCCTCAACCACAGACAAAGTCATCGTAGACGTAAAGCCATAGACATGACCATAAAGAATGATTACACCAAACTAATAGTTAATAGATTATTTTTTGCAAATTGTAAAATAGAAATCAACAGGATTGGTTTCTTTTGGGTTTGATGCCCATTTTTGTGTAGGCTAGCAGCCTGCCACTATTTTGGGGGTACTTTATTGCGTAGACTGCCAGATGTGGTTTCAATAACTCAACCCCTTTTGTGATTAAGAACGTGATTATAATGTATGTACGATTATAAATGTATGTATGATTACAAATATAATATGATTATAAAAGCGTTTGAAGCACGCTAGCTAGTCTAGCAAAATGTCGCACTAATTTTTTTCTTCTTCTCTTAATTAATAACTTCGTAGTAATAACGCATAAAGCTAATGTCAAGTGTAAGAAGTGTGTCTGTTATAATAAATTGTATGGTAGATTGAGTTAAAATTGAAGTTTTATTACAACAAACAAACAAACACGTTTGAACGGTGATAAATGTTACTAAAGCATCAAAAGAAATCCAAAATATGATATGTGTAGTGTAATTCAAGCAAATTAACCATATCGCCGCCCTACAACGAAAACCAATTAAATCGAAATTTTGACGAACGTACTTAACTTATGAATGCCAAACTACTTAAAATTTTGTGTTCTTTCGTCTGCGAAAACCCATTAATCGCTAAGTCTTATAGTTTTGCTTCTAGCCAATAAGATAACCAATTATTATAAGCATTTCCAATTTAAAGTAAGAGAATATGGTATTTATCACAATTTGTCTTTCTTAAAATTTTTGATATCGTATAAGTAGAATCAAAACAGTGACGAATCTAAAAATTTATGCTAAAGGTATTCTCTTGAAAAAAAGGCAGCAAATATCATTCCTCAACACGGCCGTGCTTTTGCGGGCAGGAAACGTATCTACATCTAACATTCCCCAAACAATTTCGACCATAAACAGAAAAAGCGCTCTCGCATTTTTCACCGGATTCCCGCACAAAGACGAACGGACACCTTAAGCGAAATATATCTGCGGACGCACTTTCCGGCAACATTGACGGGTTTGAGGTACGTGATGTCATTGTGCACTGTCACAGCTACAATATAAAGAGGGACCAGAAGGTAATACGTTAGTGGTCACAGGCCAATTCACAGGCAGACGAACACCGAAATATATGTATAGTTTTTAAACTTAAGAGTAGTGAAGCGAACGAAAGGTGAATAAAATAATATATTACAAGGAAAACTATTAAAAAATACAAACTATTGATAACTATAAGAACACACACGTTACCCTGAGACACTGCCATAATGATCTGACAAAAATACTTATAATTTTGAAACATTTATTGAAAACCAAAAAAAAATCTGGTTGCAAGGTTCTTTTGGTCTGAATCTCATTTGAAATTAATCACTTGAAAACTTTCGCGTTGCATGATTAATACAAGTAAAAACGGGAATTACCGCGATTAAATTACCTTTTAATGCCTGACGTTTCAGCTGGGTTACATCGACCGTGGTCACACGCGGATTTAAAAGGTGGTTTAATCGCGTTAATTCCCGTTTATAACACGTTTATATTAGTTTCACCTGTATATTTGTTTGTTTGTTTGTATGCATGTATGTAACTGACTCGTTTAGACTCGATTTTGACCCACTTTAAACGGTCAGATTTCATTTAAACTTTATAGACTTATCAAAGACCGATGACATTTACAATAATTCGATTAGAATATCCCATTGTCTTGATTTGAATCGCCAGGATTAATAAGCGTGCGGAGCTCAATTTAATTGTACCGATCGATTATTTTCAAGAACCAGTATAATTCAGCACCTTTCTCTAAATAGCAATTATACTTTTCGTTCATCATTTAGTTTCTATACTTACTAAAAACTTATTTTTCACTTTTTAGTTTTTTATTTAACACTAGCTTCTTTATTTTAGAAAAGAAATTATTCGAATTTTTCTCGCCGTAAAAACCATCCTTGAACTTCAACGAACATTTTAAAAAAAGAATTGGCCAAATTGATCAGGCGTTGTTGAGTTATGCGCTTACCAACACATTTAGCGATTCATTTTTATATTATAGATAAAAGCGTGTTTTTTTTTTGCAGTTTTTTAAACTATTATTTTTTACTCGTATTAATCATTTGAAATTAATTAGTGAGGATAATTGCGAAGGTGGATGGAAACACAAGGATTCTTAAAGCCACTTTTTTGTTGACAGACAAGCATACGGCCTGCCTGGTAGTAAGTTACGGTAGCCTATAGACGCTTGTAACATTGAAGTGACACTCGCGCTGCCAGCCCTAGTCCCCTACCCGTACCCCGTGTCTACCTACTACTCCCAAACCCGTGTAATTCTGGCGACCATACTCACCAACAGAAATACAACACCATAAAATGTACCTAATGTTATTGCTGTGATCTTCTGTATGGTGGAGGTACTTCCGATCAGACGTTTCAAATTCGAGCGGCTGGTCCGCTGTACCCTACCTTGTCTGCCGCTCCTTTTCGATCCAAGCCCTGCAGAGACTCTAGTCTCTGATGAACGGATCGAAATTATCTGCCTGCCGACGTTAATACGTGAAGTCAAGTCAACCTAGTTCTTCACTATCCAAACCAGATAAATTTTCGTGAACTATCTTACGAATTGTGAATCCGCATTTTTTGTAACGTCAACGTAAACCCCCGACGCGTCTCCCGTGGACCCCTGGGGTCAATCCTCAAGATGACTGTGTACGGGAATTTCGCCTTACATACTTTCTTCGAACATACATACATAATCACACTGGTAAGCCCAAAAAGGGTTGAGCAGAGCTCTAGGTAACATTTAGTTACACATAAAACCACATTTGACAGTATGGGCCATGCAGTGCCTCCAATAGTGACTGCACAGTCTATTGAAGTTCTTGCAGTACTCTGACGAGCACGTCTGAACAAGGCAATTTTTAGGGTGACGCGGGACGAGAGCGGCGCGGTAGCAAGACCGAGCTGAATACACTCGCTCGGGACACGGTGGTTCATTGTTATGTCTACAGCACGCCGTCTAGGCGACGAACCGCTGTATGTTTTTACGCTGTGGTGACAGGTTGCCAGCCTGTCGCCTACACAAATGGGACACCTAACCCAAAAAGTGACAATCCTTTAGCCAACAAACAAATACCAACAGTAAGCACAGATATTCCACTCCACAGCATCTTAGCAATTCTTTCTTAGAAAATTAACACATAACTGTATTAATCATCTTCTTACCCTAGAACCGATTTATTTGTGGCTGGCTCAATATGTCAGGCCAATAAATTTATTTTCTTTCTTTCTTTCTTTTCTTCTTTTATGCTGGTATAGATTTTAGCCTAGTTTTATGCCTACCCTGTTGTGAGTGACCTATTGCGATGCATCTGCACGGGTTTCAGAATAGCCCCCCATCCACTAGCGTTTATTCCGTATGGCTTATCCTCATGGATAAACTGTAGATAATCATTGTAGGGACAAATAAAACCATTGAGGCCACTAACTAATGTCATCTCTACATGCTTTTATTCGACTTACTACATTTATAACTTAGTCAAGGCTGTGGGACAAAAAACATTGTAACACCGTCATTCTTTCGCGCTTAACCCATCCACAAGAATTAATTCCTTTTTAAGATTGGACATTCCGGCAGAAATGGGGGGCTAATATTCCTCAGGCGCTTTTACGGCATCTACGGGATGAGTTAAGATAGGATAAGATAAGGATAATCCTATTCATGACCGAGAATTTATCGTACAACAACAACACAGAAATTAATCACCAGTTATAATTAAGTTTATGTAGGCGTGATACCTTACACTTATCATCCATACATGAATCAAATAACTCTATGGCAGGCGTAAATTAAATTTTAGTACTAATTAAATTTTCACGCTTAATCAATAGAGCCCGTAGAATTAATTCACGACCTTCTACGGTTACGTATGGATACTGTCGACAACACATTAGGAAGTACACGTTGAAACCAGAGTCGTCTTTACAAGCTTTTTATTGTCTTTTTTTAGGTAACAAGGATGTCAAACTTCCTTAGGCATATCGGCGACGAAGAGGTGATCAACCATCTTGAGCCTCTTCAATCGCGTCGCTATATTATGTCATTGAACGCGTTACCACGGAGAGTGCTCTGAGGAGTATTTTTGGCATGATCCTAACATCACCCTTCCTTTTAAAAACTACGCATGGTGACTTACATTGCCACCGACAAATTGTGGTTACCATTCCAACGCGAACTAAGAAATTTGGCAACACTATCTATCACACACAATTGGCACAATCAAGAAATGGAATTCGCTGCCTTCATACGTGTTCCCTCCTTCCTACAATCCGGGGTCATTCAAAAGAGGCGTGAAGAAGCACCTTGCAGGTCTGCAAGGCAAGGGTTTCTAACGCAGCGGTTTATATCTCGCACTAGCTATCTTCGCATTTTAGACTCCATTTCTCTTTGCTATCAGGTGGAATAGAGACATTTGCTAGACATTTTTATAAACAAGGCGCGCTATTCTATAAAACTTCACTTCTCAATTCGATGCCCCCTTCGAATTTACTCGTCATAAGAATCGTTTCGAATAACTAATAATATCTGTTCGCCTTAACTAAAATAATCCAATTGCAAATCATGGTTAGATAGGAAACGTTAGTTTAATTTTCCCCGGCATCATAAATCGTTGTATTTATATACATAAGTGGCCTGAACATAAATGGGAGCTGAATTCTCGATCTAAAAGACATTTAGGAAAAGCAATTCTAACTAAATTCAGAAAATTAAAAGCACTTTAAAAGTAAACACAAACAACATCACAGAATGGAATTTTAAATTGCACTCAACGATTCTGTGGCCAATATCAATATCGCACGATTGCCAACCAACCGCGGGAGTCGAGCGCGCAAACTTATAAAGAACTTTAAAAATATGAGTACAAAGTTCGCTATTATTTAATAAATTCGATGCAAAGTTAACAAGGACCCTCGACGGGTTCACTCGACTACAAACTACCTATTATTATAAACTTACATATTTTCAAAAGTTTCCGAGCAGTTCAGCTTAGTAGTCAAAACAGTGGCGTGGATGCTATTTCTTGCGTTACTCGATGAAGGTAAATCTCTACGAAAGGACAACACAAAGGAGTTGTGGACCACCCCAAAATCGTAGCCAGAAGGATGGGTTATGATTTGGCGAGTTTCCTACGCCATATCGAAAAACTATTCACAGAAACACGTTTCCTGGGCGACATTTCATATAAATATAGATTTGCAGAATATTTGTTTCCCGTAAGATTTATTAGCTCGATAGTTCGTTTCCTTGGTAGTCTATTTAATTATGTCTAATAATAATAATAGAATATTCCACGTTCACGCGAATTATCTAACCCAAAGTAAGTATCATTAAGAACATGTGTCATGGATGTCGTGGCCCGATTGTATATTTGTCCAGATCATGAAATGTGCGGCATATCTTGAATGCTACTGGACCATAAAAATTTCGACCACTGGTCAAGTAGCCCATTGTCTAAAACTGGCAGTGGTCAGGCGTGATCACTAGATTCAAGGTTTTTTTAAGACCAAGCGGAGTGGACTGTTTGTGGGAGAGTCTAATCTACGTATCTGTGTGATCGGTAGGTAGACGATATGCCCAAGCATTTCATGATCTGGCCAATTAGACGATCGGGCCACTACATGGATACTAGATAACGAACCTTTTTAATATACATAATAATTTTTGGATAGTTTTATAAACAAACTTAAGTATATAAACAACCACGACTCGCAAACAAATATTCGTGTTCGTTACTCACACAAATATTTGCCGCTACCAGCATTCGAAACCGGACCGCTTGATGTCTATTCAGCTATACTGACCACTCCACCAAGACGGATGTTTGTATTTACGTATGTAGCGCCTAAACTATTTATCCGATTTCGATGAATAAGGTCGATCGATTTTTTTATTATAGGTAGTCCGGGTAACATAGGCTACAACACTTTAACCGACTTTAACTAATTATATATTCAATAGGAAGTCTATTTTACCTTGTTAATTCCCTTTTCTGTTGATTTCATTCCCTTTTCAGTTTTTAAACTTTTTGTTTATTTAATATAAAATACCTTTAAACAGGTCGATGGCACCGCGACCGTGCGTTCTTCGTCATCACGAAAGTTAAGCTGTCAAGTGTACGGTCGGTACTCGGATGGATCACTGAAAGTTTTTCAAATCGATTTTCCTCTGGGCTTCGGAAGACATGTTTAGCTGGTGGACTCGGGTGTTGTCTAAAGATAGCAGTCGTCCCCAAGAAGTTTTGGTGTCAGACACACGGCCGTAAAAATGTAATGCTTATACTTTTAGCAGTATTTTCGATATCAAGGCATACTGCACCGACCACAAATATATCGGGAGCAGGGTAGGAGAATGAATATACTAGACCTTAAGATAGGACATAAGCTACCTTTTTAACTGACTTAAAAAAAGCAGGAGGTTCTCAATTCGACTGTATTTTTTACTTTCTCGTATACGTAGACAGGAAGTCTTGTAATCGTCAAAAAATTCGACCTCGAGATTTTGACGGATTTACACGTTTTGGACCTCCCTGAGTCCAAAAACCCGTTTTTGGAATTATGTTTGTGTGTGTGTGTGTCTGTGCGTTAGCACGATAACTCGAGTATGCTTTAACTTATTGTAACCAAATTTAACATGCATGTAAAACATCAAAATATAAGATTTCTATCAACTTTTGAGGCGTCGATCACGAAAGTTAAGCAACCAAGTGTCGCGGTCTTTACTCGGATGAGTGACCAAAATTTAACATGCATGTATGACATCAAAATATAAGGTTTCTATCAAATTTTGAGTCGTTACAGGTATACGAGAAAATCAAGGGGAGACCACTCCCGATTTTTTTTGTTTGTTACCTCATAACTCTTTACTGGGTGTAAGTACTGATTTTGAAGATTCTTTCAGCTTTTGGAAGCTGGTGCTTGTCATGTAGTCCCATTTAAGTTTGATCGACATTTGACGAGTAACTTTTGAGTTATCCCTAATAATGCCAATTTAATTGACGTCGATGATATCGTAATAGTTCTATTCCTTATTACTTTCTCCTATACGTAGTATAGAGGAAGTGTTGTAATCGTCAAAATATTCGACCTCGAGATTTTGACGTTTTGGACCTCCCTGGATCCAAATATACCGTTTTTGGAATTATGTCTGTGTGTGTGTCTGTGTGTCTGGGTGTGTCTGTGCGTTAGCACGATAACTCGAGCATGTTTCAACTTATTGCAACCAAATTTAACATACGTGTATAACATAAAAATATAAGGTTTCTATCAACTTTTGAGCCGTCGATCATGAAAGTTAAGCAACCAAGTGCGCGGTCGGTAGTCGAATGGGTGACCAAAATACCAAAATACCTTTGAGTCGTTTCTTTGGGTGACCAAAATACCTTTGAGTCGTTACCGGTATACGAGAAAGTCAAGGGGAGACCACTCCCGATTTTTTGTTTAAAAGATCTTGAGATAGTTTCCTTAAAATACTAAAAAGCTAAAAATATTTTTTATATAAAAAATTATCCGAACCAAAGGCCTCATTGGCCACACTTTTACACAGAAACAACACAGATGCTACAGAATTGTGATCAAAAACCTACATCACACCACCCCAAAGTCAGCTATAATTGAGGAAATAGAAAAAACCGGCAACAAGGTCAGAGGAGAAGTTATCTGTGCGATATCCAGACTAAATAAGAAGCCATTAAACATGTTCTTTGTAAACATAGAACCCAGTCCTAACAACCCAGAAGTAAGAAACATAGAATTTATATATCACACAAGAGTTAAAATCGAAGATCCCAAAAAATCTACTGAAATCCCTCAGTGTACCAGGTGCCAACAATACGGACACACTAAAAACAATTGTATGCGTCCTTATAGGTGTGTTAAATGTGCTGAAGGACACAAAACAACAGATTGTCCAAAAAGGGATCGGAACACGCCAGCCACCTGCACTCTATGCTATGGCGAGCATCCAGCTAATTACAAAGGATGCCAAGTATATAAAGAAATAAAAACACGAAAAATGGCACAAACAGTGAAAAGAAAAGTACCAGAAGTCACAAAAGTGCATTCAAAATCATCCATTCCAACATTCTGTCCACAAATAGACAAATTCCCACCACTACAACCCAGCCGCTATATTAGACAACAATCAATAAATAGCCAGGGAAAAAGAGCTCCGCATATATCCGAGAATATATCCAACACTATGAATAGTGGATACTGGAATAGAAAAACAGAGAACATACAATCTCAGCCAACAAGCTCACTTGAGCAAATTATAATAAAACAGTCTGAAAAGATAGATATCCTAATACATCAAATGGGGAGCCTAATGGGCCTCCTAACGACGCTCATAGCCCAGCAGGAAAAGAGAAATTCTTAAGAATTGCTACATGGAACATAAATGGCTTGACTTCAAATAAGCAAGAAGTCGAACTATTCCTAAACCACAATAATATAGACATACTTTTGATCTCAGAAACACATTTGACCGACCAAAGAGTGATTAAAATAAGAGGATACAATATCTACTATGCAAACCACCCAGATGGAACATCACATGCTGGGGCTGCTGTAATAGTTAAAGAAAATATAAAGCATCACATCCTCCCAAACTTTGTGAAACCATATATACAGGCTTCTGTCATATCAATAGATGACTGGCAGGGCTCATTGAGCGTGAGTGCAGTCTATTGTCCTCCACGCCATCGAATAGACGAGCAGATGTTTAGAGAGTTTTTCCAAATACTTGGCAGTAGATACATAACAGGTGGAGATTGGAATTCTATAAACACTTTTTGGGGTTCTCGACTAACGACGACAAGAGGCCTAGAACTAAGAAAAGCCATTGAAAACAATACTTTCCATGTACTGTCTACAGGAGAACCAACATACTGGCCAACTGACCCCAACAAAATTCCAGATCTCTTAGACTTCTTTATCACTAAAGGATTGTCAGGAATTTACACTAAAGTGGAATCATGTTTGGATGGTTCCTCAGATCACACACCCGTGATATGTACACTAAGTAGCACTGTAATCTGGAGAGAACCACGTGAAAATCTGTATAATCATAAAACTGACTGGGAAGCCTTTCGAGATTACATAGATGATAACACAAACCTGTGCATACCGCTCAAGGTGGAAGAGGATGTTGAAAATACTGCATGGTATACCACCAACCTAATACAAAAAGCAGCCTGGCTATCAACACCTTATATAGAAGTAAATCACCATGTTCAGGATGTTACTTTAGAAATAAGAAGGATGATAAATACAAAGAGAAGACTGAGACGACAATGGCATACTAGCAGGAACCGACAAGACAAGACTGCTCTTAATAAGGCTCAAAAAGACTTGAAGGAATTGCTTAGGGATAACGAGAACAGCACCATACAAAACAAGCTAAAAACTCTAACTCCATACAAAGCAGACAACTATTCACTCTGGAAAATGACCAAATCATTAAAAAAGAGGCCAATAGAACACATGCCTCCATTAAAGCAACCGAATGGTAATATGTCACGAACGTCTGAAGACAAGGCAGAATTATTTGCCAACTTCCTAAAGAACGTGTTTAAACCCAATGAACCTGACACTATGCACCCCGAAGACGAGATTGATGCATTCTTACACAGCGACCAACAAATGTCATTACCGCTGAAGCCAGTCACACCGGCAGAAGTTAGAAGAACTGTAAATCAACTAAACAACAAAAAAGCACCAGGATTTGATTTAATAACAGCAGAAGTCCTAAAGCAGCTACCGAGAAAAGGAATAGTTCTTCTGACAATTCTCTTCAATGCAATACTGAGACTGCAATATTTCCCGCAGTTATGGAAAGTGTCCATTGTTAACATGGTCCCTAAACCAGGGAAACCTCCCACTGAAGTTGCTTCATACAGACCCATAAGCCTTCTACCCGTATTATCTAAAGTTTTCGAGAAACTAATATTAGTTCGCCTTCGCCCTGTTCTCGAAGAACAAAAAGTAATACCAGATCACCAGTTTGGTTTCCGTGCCAACCATGGAACAACAGAACAGATACACCGTGTAGCTCACACAATAAGGCAAACGCTAGAGAGGAAAGAGTATTGTTCGGCTGTGTTCATTGATATACAACAGGCCTTCGATCGCGTATGGCATAAGGGACTCTTGTATAAGTTAAAGCTACACCTACCAAATACTGCATATTTGCTGCTCAAATCATATCTGCAACACAGATTATTCCAGGTACAATGTGGAGATAGCCTCTCGTCCATCTGCCAAATTGAAGCAGGGGTGCCACAGGGCTCAGTATTGGGCCCTGTCTTATACACAATCTTTACTGCTGATCTTCCTACATCAGAAGAAGTGGTGACTGCAACCTACGCAGACGATACTGCTCTACTCTCTTGCAATAAAGACCCTAATACTGCGTCGATAAATCTACAACATCACCTGAACAGAGTCGAAAGATGGTTGAAGAAGTGGAGAATCAGAGCTAGCGCTGCAAAATCTGCCCACATAACTTTCACATTAAAGAGAGGAGACTGCCCTTCTGTTTCACTTAACGGAACTGCTTTGCCACATTCTACAACGGTCAAATACCTTGGGATGCATCTGGACAGAAGGCTTACTTGGCGAGATCACATAAAGGCCAAAAGAGAGCAAGCAGATAAAAAATTTAAAAACTTGTATTGGTTAGTGGGTAGACAGTCCTCACTGAGTTTGGAAAATAAACTGCTGATCTACAAATGCATCATAAAACCGGTGTGGACGTACGGTATACAGCTCTGGGGATCGGCAAGTCAATCAAACCTGGAAATACTCCAACGATTCCAGAACAAAGTATTAATGAGTTTGTGTAATGCACCATGGTACACACGTAACACAGAAGTTCATAAGTACCTTGAAGTCTCATCGATCAGGGAAGAAATAGAAAGGTCTACTGCAGCCTACAAGCAGAGGCTCAGTCTGCATAGGAACCATCTGGCCTCATCACTTTCAATGGCAAATGACTGCATTTTCCGACTCAAAAGAGCACGATTAGCCTCTGTGTAATCGTGTTATGCGAAGGGAGATGACACATCATAGGATGTGCAAACTCCGTAAAGACATTAAAATAATTTTCTCTCATCTGATTAAAGCCAAAAGGCTGATTGCAGATCTAAAAAAAAAAAAAAAAAAAAAAAAAAAAAATATATAAAAAACCTTCAAAACTAAAAAGGGAGGTTTAATTTTTTTTTATAAAAGCTAAATGTTTTTTGGACCTAGGTGCCAACCACAGATGGTGCCAACCTTAATATTTAGAATAAACGTTCTCACTTGTATTTGGGACCGATCACAATTAAACTTTTATATTTTTATAAACAAAATTTTTGTTTCTCCGTTCTTTGTTATTAAGGCGGTGTTTTACTTAAAAAAAATTCGTAAAATAAAGGAGTTGAATTAAGGAAAAAAGTGTGTATCGTCATTAACGAAGACTAGCGATCACCCGCGACTTCCCTCGCGTTAATGTCGGTTTTACCGCCAAAAAGTATTCTAAAATTCTCCTTCCAAATTTTATCTAAATCAGTCCAGTGTTTTCGGAGCCTATTCAATGCAAACAAACCATAAAAGCTTTCCTCTATAATATTAAAGATAAAACCATGAAACTTTGAATTTACGCCCTTGATAAAATATCGTGAGGGTATGGAAGGTCATATAGAAATCTAACGCCCAAAAAATGCTGCCTAAAATAACTATTCCACGCGGACGAAGTCGCAATCAAAAGCTACCACTACATATTTATACGACATAGGATTATGACTTGAACTTTAATTGATTAGGTAGACGCACGCCTGCGCCTGTTATAGGTACCATAACATACAATTTTTGTTTGTCATTTTTTCATTAATAGCCTGCAGATTTAATGGTTATGTTGTCAACGGTAACACTGCATTACTCCAAGAAACTTCATAGGTCACATAAAAAATAACATGAAAAAGCTTTTATGACATCTTCAATGAACGCGTCAGTCTCCATAGAAAACCTTTCGAAATGCCTGTTTATGGTGTTTTTTATAGGATACAATTCAGAGTGCGCCAGTATTGCACGGCGTAATTCCATTGGCTCCCATCCAGGAATAGTGCAGATTAACTTCATTTTGTGTCTATTTTTACAATAATTAAAGACTTTTCGAGTCCAAAATATATGCTTTTGCTGGACAGAGTTTTTTTTATTTACTGAATAATAATCGCTTTAAACTTAGAGTTATATTAAAAGGATTATAATACCACGACACGCTGTTATGGTACTTGTCGTGTTAAAACAACAATGGATATTTAATTCACTAGGTGATCATCACTTTCATCTGTCAAAAATAGGCCGGCAGACCATCACTATTTTTTTTTGTTTTTATTCACTATTGCTGATATGATATTGTTGGATCTCTCTGTATTCTAAAGTTCGGTTCAGTAAAAAGGGGTTCAATATTTATCGCATAGACGCATAGACGTTTTCATGCATTTTCATGAAAGCTTAAACCACTGTTTGATGTCAAAATATATGGTAACGTTAACGATTTGGTTTTGGTTTCTATGAAAGTAAATAAAACGATAACGACCCCGCGTAGTTGTTTGGAAACCGTAATAAATGACAGTACACAAAAAAGGCTTAAAAATATTTTTTTTTTTTGCGAATTGTACGATCACAAATTTTGTATTTTAAGAAGCAAGTAAAAACGGAATTTCGTTTGATATTTTCGCTGAAGCGGTACTTGAGTGCAGTCTTCCGCAATGTGGAGATAACTTTCCCAGGCTACATAGTATAAGTTTGAGCTTTATTTATAAGTGTTGAAACATAATAATATTTGCCTAAATAATACGATAAATAATCATCCATTTTGACGAATTTTAAAAATACATCCCTCATTGTAATCTCTGTTATCCGATAGTCCGCGAAACGCTTTGTAGCTGACGCAGCAAAATGTATTGGCAAAAAACGATCGAGCGAAGTTCGGGGTCCTATCTCAAAAGTTCGTGCGATTTCCGACGTTGCTTTTTTGTTTTCCGAGGTTATTGTTTTAGTCACGTCATGGCTTATATGAAACGTTTACATATGTCTGCAAGAACGTGACTGGGCCCTATGTGGGCTTGTATTATTATTTTTTGTATTGTCATGTGGGGAATTAAGTTAGGAATACAGTTGACAGTACACGTTTAGTCTGTTCTTATGCTATGAGTTTTGCCTATTAATCTAGTTTGGTTAAGCCTTCAAATAGCTTGGGGTCTGAGAAAATATTGAGGTCAATACACTAGGAGGATGTTACTTTGTTTCTTTATTGTAATGCTGAAGGAACTAGTCGCAATATTATAATGCAAATAAATAATGGTTTTCACGTGTTTATAATTTTGAGTACTTTTCTCATTCACCGTCGTGGTGGTGTCCAGTAGAAAATTTCAGTGTGATGAATTCGAACATTTGTTTACGAGTCATGGTCTAATAAATAATCAATATCCATAATACAAGTCTTTAGTGATACTTCAGATAATAAATTGAGTCGCTGGTTCAGATCTGGTTCGAAGGACCACTTGCATGTTCAGTAAATGAAACGCGCAGTATTGTATCAAATAGTGTTTATTAAATATTTTTAAAACATTATCTAAAATTTGACGCAGGAACCCAAACAAGTGCTGTAATAAGACTGTAATAGAGAGCCAATGTCAACACACAAGAACTAACAAAAAGTGTTGCCACTAAATTTAAAAACGTTGCGATTGCTTAAAAGTTGTAGTATATAGATGCATTTTATAATATGACGAATGAATGGCTTAAATTGTGACATTTAATAATATATTGTTAAATTGTATACCTGTTCTAAATGTTGTTGTTCTAAATGCATTTAATTAATTAAGGATAATGTTTTTATGTTTGTGACAATTTGTTCTGATTTCATGATATAGGTATGTGATTTGATATAAATTATTCTAAAGACATTTGCATGCCTGCTATAATAAAGGTATTATACTGATGATCAACTATAACCTGTTCTGACCATCAATATGTACATAGTATAAAAGCAAATAAAGATTACAAAAACTAAATTTAATTTGGTCTAGATAATTGGTGTGAGCGCATTGAGTGTAACATGTATACCCATGTGTGAGCGGGGAAATATGTCTCTGAGTATATTACTAATATAGACGGCAAGGAAACCCTTGGTTTCATCCCACCTGTTCGGGTCACATAAGGACCTCGAGAAAAGTAGTGTTTGTTTATATCATAATCTAATTTTTCTGGGACAAGGGGGCAATATAGGGTAACGCGCAATTTTTTAACAAACATCACGTGAGACCCTAAATTAAAAAACCTACACAACAAAAGATAAAAAATTGTAAATTGTGTATTTTTATAAAGTACAAAATCTTGAAAATAGGCCTTTCCAAATTAAAAAAGTGACATAGCTCAGAAACTACTGGAGTTTAGTCACCTTGTAAATATTATTTAAATATACATATGAGAAAAAAAAGTAGCATCTTGTTAAGAAAAATCAATAGATTTTTCGTTTTCTGAGTGTGTTATGCACTAGCAGGATCCGCCATTCATTATGGCCAACGTCGCCGAAAAGCCTTTTCAGCGATTAAAGGCCGAGATCATCTTGATACGAGAATGACAAACTAGATAAGAAATTAATACTTAAAATAATGTCCAGAGTCAACAAAACTGTCAAGATGGTTTTATCGTTGACTCCGACATTACGGTGTGGCTACCATTCCAACGCGAACTAAGAAATTTGGGAACTCGTTTCTTTGTCACACATTCAACAAATGGAATTCACTGCCAACACACGTGTTTTCTCCTTCCTAAAATCCTGGGTCATTCAAAAGAGGCGTGAAGAAGCACCTTGCAGGTCGGTAAGGCGAGGGTGGCTAGCGCAGCAGTTTATCTCTCGCACTAGCTATCTTCACATTTGGCCCCACTTCTGCTTACCATCAGGTGGAATGGAGTCATTTGCTTGACCTTTTTAGAAAAAAAAAACATATTTCTCTACAAGTCCGCGTGGCCTAGCACCCTCTTAATAAAATCTATCACAATAGTAGTAATGTGAACAGCATTATTGTGCTCCAACAATTAAGGATAAGAAAGCCAGTCCCTCTGTGGTTCATGTTTCAGATGACGCTCGATTACATCTTCGGCCTAATCGTCAGGTACCTTCAGTTAAAATAAAGGCAAAGAAATTCCCTGTCAAAGAAATGCCTAATGATAAGGTAAAAATCTTATTGCTAGCTATACAAATGTTAAATTTTTGGTGGTATGTGCAAAATAACTTTAGAGGTATAGTATGTGGTAAAATAAATATCGCTGAGGTGTTGTGAATTTAAAATCCAGTGTCCAGTAATAACAGCACGCATAATTCACAACACAAATATAGTCACAATAGAAAGCTAAGTTATAGAAGAGAGAAAGAAGGAGAACAGAACACACAAGCAGACGGTTATTAATACAGTAAAATAGTTAATACTAAAATAATAGTCACACGAAACATAAAAGCATAAATGTGGGTCACAGATTCTGAACATAGAGTTAAACAGGGGAAAATTCTGACTGGGTGCGGCCGGCGCGGTCCACCGAGTTGATCGTGCGCAGCTCCTAATGTACATAAATGTGGATGTAGGCACACAAATGCATAATTCTACAGTCTTTGTAGAGGACAGCGCGCCGCGATCGGTCTACCAGTCACTAACTGCAATACCTCCGTCCGATATACCCTCCCGTTTTTGGAACTCAAGGTTGAATCTTGGAATCGATCGTTGAGACTAGCGATAAGTGCAATAGGTATAAATGTATATAACCAATGTGTTTTGAAATAAATTAAGTGAACTACCGATGAGACTTTTACTTCCTAAAGAAACAAGAAGAACCTTCCTTAACACAACACAACCTAACATCACTTCACAACAATTCTCATACAGTCCACAACAGTCTTCATACTATTAAAAACGTTGGAATTATTCTAAATAATACAATCTTGAAATAATTTAACAAAATAAATAGAAAATAAATCATTACAGAATAGAGACATATTCCCATGCGATCCTTTGGTGTCTAAGATTACAATTTAATTGAAACACGATATCCAGAGCAGTTCCTAATATCCCTGGATTTGTCATTATTTTCCTTTGTTCTACATTATTTGCCGCGATTTAAACCTTGGCAATATATTTTTGACTTTAAAGATCACTTAACCTTTAGTATGTAAGTAAGTTATCCGTCAAAATTTGCAAGCCGTTTTTCGACCACTTTTTGGTATTCGAATGAGCTGAAATTTTGCATACACGGCTAATTTAGATGACAATGCATGCTAAGCTAAATGACGTCATTCTAAATAAAATATGGCGGACGGCCCAAGATGGCGGACTAGTTATTTTTTGTGCACTTGTATGATATGGGTATCAAAAGTAGATAAACAGCGATAGAATCGGCAAAAAGATAAAGAATAATTAAACGATTATCGAAGTAAATCTCGTGACAAACATTCTAAATTTAAAGTTAATTTTATTTTGCTTCTTTTTAGAGCCTATTTTTTAACGTTTTTTATAAAAAAAAAAATAATTTTTACGGTTAATTTTTACTATGAAAAAGAGGCGATGCAATACGATCCGTAAACGTTTCGTAGCCGCTATTCCGTAGCGTTCAAAGTAAAACAGAGGCGTTTCCTTTCCAAGCTGATAAGTGTCCTGCAACCTTTAGGCTGGTTTTAGAGTCGCGCTGATCGTCAGCGCTGGCAGATCAGCGTGTAGTTCGGCAGCGCGTAGCTGTCGTGTGAACTCGTTTAAGTGTTAGGCTGACCGTTGCGGAGTACAGACATGACCAATCCAATGAGTGTAAAAGTTGCTGCCGTGTATTTGTTAGGGAAAAAGAAAAGCCTTCAACAACAACGGAGAAAATAGTTCAAGTTCATCCACTTATTGGTTAAATAGATTACAGTGGGTGTTTTTGTGACATTATTTATCCAACTAAGGGATGACAAAACCAACTTTCGCATGTCATTAAGAAGTTTCGACAAGTTACTGGCGAAGTTACAGGATAAGTTACTACGTTGCAGGTATAGGCGTTTACCCATTCACCAGCTGAATTTCTTCAATCACACGCCCGGTATCAATATTGCGATTCATTTTTGCACTCGTCTGTATTCATCGGCGCGTGCGTTTCTGTGACACAGTAACGATAACTGAGCTCCGCGCGCTCAGCGGCGCTGACGAGCGGCGCGTAGGTCGCGTATGGCTCGGCGCCGACGGTCGTCAGCGCTGAGCGGTTGGCGTTATTCTAAAACGCTCCTTAGGCAACCACATATATTAGCCTTTCAGCGCTGACGATCAGCGACCGTAATTAATCTACCTACAGTACCTAAGTACCCACTTACGTTCATAAACCAATAATAATTCATAAACTAAGAAATTTTTATTTATTTTCAATTTTCATCAGCTATTACTGTTGATTTCTTTTTTAATTTAAACGAATTTAATACCTACTTAAGTATGTTGTAATTTAATATTAATTTAATACAATTTCCCAAGAAAAGTTAATGAAATCCTGATTTAGATTTAGAATTTATTTTTTGTAGATTTAGAAAGTTTCTCGATACAATTACTTACGTTACGAATCCTTTACACAACATGTAAAATAAATAACCAACACCCTGAATACAGGTGGTTTAGAATCGGCTTCCGAGTTGATTTAAAAAAAAAATATTTAAAAATAACGATTTTTTTAAAAAAAAAATAAAAAAAAAACAAAATGTACCCAGAATTCAAAATATTTTCTAAGTAAGTACTTCTGTTTTTTTTTTTTTTTTAAAATCGTTTTTAAAAAAAGTCAAATCAACTCAGAAGCCCATCCCTAACCACCTGTATTCAGGGTGTTGGTAATTTAATTTTACATGTTGTATATTCGTGCTTGACAGTGATTTGCTCGTGGGTGCCCTGAGAAAACAATAAGCTGAACTGTCACCTATTCCACCCGTAGTAGCGTAGTACACGCACACATGCATATTTTATATTTTTAATAGACGTTAGATTTTTATTTATTTTATCTACCTGCTTTATGTGTTTGTATGTTATTAACAAACCTGAGAAGGAAACAAATGAAGTTTATTATTATTTCATCTTATATAATCACACTACTGAACGGATATGGTCGAAATTTGGCACAGAACTAGATTATAATCTGGAATAGCACTTAAGCTCCATCTCTACATATTAATAATTATTAACTCCCGAAATGGTGGCAGGACTTTTGAAGATTTAAAAGTACTTAGCAAAGTCCATTTAAATAAAGAGATTTTTCATTTCATTGCAACTTAATTTCATTTCATTGCTACTCTTTAATCCTAAAATGAGCGGTTCCCGTAGGATAGATTTGACACATCAATCTTTCCACACCATTAAAGTTGCGGGCAACAGCTAGTACAGAATAAACTTGTCAATCTAAAAAAATGTACCTCATGCGACTGTGCAGTTAGTCTAAATTAAATAGACTATTTGGCTCAAAAACACACGTAGAGTTTTAAAAAATAATTGTTATGATTGTCACTCAACTACATTGCAGCACTAGTCCAAACTGAAGCTAAATGCCTTTTTTATCTGAGCGAATTAGTTGTGTATATAGAGAAATGGCAGATAAAAAAGCACATGTACCTATTATTGTAGAATAAAACGAAATTGTTTGCCTCTAACTAAATTAAAAAAATAATTTTCAAGTGCAAATGTCAAAGTGTGACTTCCGTTTCTTCTGCGATGTTTTGTAAAACCGTGAGGAATTTTCTCCCAAGTTCTTGTTCTAAAACACGTGTTGAGAGACTCCATTTTTAACCTCAATCAACCGTACAATTATTTTTCTTACTTTAGTTAGATTTTCACTTGACATTGGCAAAATGAGTACGCTTAATGCGACGCGACGCCATTAATTAAGAATAGAAGAACCGTGAGTAATAAATGCTGTGTTAAAGCTGCTAAAAATAAGTGTTTCAATTAGTATATTTCCAATATCACCGCCAGAAAACCCCAACCTTAACGTATATTGCTATGTCTAATAGCTTCCTTTATACTTTGCTTTCATTATGCGAACAGCTAAGGAGTGGAACTCCTTGCCGAGGTCTGTTTTCCCGGATCAGTATAATCTGGACATTTTTAAGGCCCGAGTGAACAAGCATCTTCTAGGCGAGCGTGTACCACCTTAGGACTCATCGCTTTCCATCAGGCGTTACTGTGGTCAAACGCCCTGCCTATAGAACAAAAAAGATGCATTATTTGCATATCGGGCTGCTGTGATATTCTAGAGTTCAGCATCTGTCCTGGTTGTCAGCTTTTATTAGTTGGTTCACTGAATGCTTAGTAATTTTTGTGATTGAAAGAAAGAAGAAAGAGAATAGTACATTGTTCATCGCGGGAAGAAAGTGACAGATTACCAACTCCTCGTTGGTAATCTGCACTTTCTTTGTTTTGTGTGTTGTTGTGTTATTGTTGTTCACAATACTCCCGAGTTGGGAATCGAACTTTCTCCCTCAAACATAGTGCTTTATATTACTACACCTGTGAGGAACATTCAAAGACTTTTTAAATTTAAATAAGCAGTATATATTATAAAGAGATTATTACATTTGTATGGGACTAATGCAAAAATATAAGGCGCGCATTGCTGGAGCAAGTTATGACTAAATTAATTAAAGATTATGTAATAATTTGTATAGTTACTTAAATTGTACAGTTTTGTTAGGAAGATTTATATTAGTATTCGACATTTGAATGGAATCCTCAATATAAACTTCCGCGTGCGACGTTGCACGATTTCCAACCACCGTGGCGTTTGATTGTTGTTAAGTCTGCACCGGAGTCTGCGACACTAGTTGCAGATGTTCTGCGAAGGCAATGTCTGTATTTACACCGCCTGGACGTGGCGTGGAAATAGATTTTGATACAACTTTTCCTCCCGCTAAACACGTTAGAAATGGATTTTCATACAACTTTTCCTCCCGCGTATTTAGGTCGAAGAAAAGATCAACTTTCTCTATAAAATACCTACATTTAAAGACTTTCACAGAACATGATAATGATGGGGTTTGCTGCCCCATTATGTAATGTGCATATCTAGGCGAAAGACTGTCAACATGTCACTATTGTCATACGAATGCTATGTCAGGCGAGTGCTCTGTGCTCTGAGGTACTTTTTGCCTAAATCTATCATCTCCCTTCCTCTTAAGGACTACACATGCTGTTTTACCACCATTTCAACGCGAAATAAGGAATTTAGCAAATCATTTCTGTGTCCCACAATCTTCCTTCTCACAATCCTGGGTCATTCGAAAAAGTCCTGAAGAAGCACCTTTTAGGTCGGCAAGGCGAGAGTGGCTACCGCGGCGGTTTATCTCTCGCACCAGCTATCTTCGCATGTGGACTCCACTTCTGCTTACCATCAGGTGGAATGGAGTCATTTACTGAACCTTTTTATAAAAAAAAGAGGCACCGCATCGCTCATACTGCCAAATGTGACTTGTGTCACTAAATGTTTCCGAAAGCTTTACTCAAAGCTTTTGGTTTTATGAGCGCGATAATGTATGTATTATTATTACTGACATGATGTGCGTTACAAAGGTTTCGACATAAAAACTCATAATATGGTTAACCTTATACCTACATAATAGTCCGGTATCAAATTTCATCCTTACCATTTATCTTTGAGTACACTTGACGCTACAATGACATGAACATTACGAAGCACTTTTCGCACAGCATTACATCATAAGTGACTGCCATAAGTCCTGGACTCCAACAAATGCTAGTGATGTGGAACATTCGATAGATATTCTACTAGACAGAATATTTAAAAGATCGATAGTATAAACTGCATATAGTCTAAATCCTTATTTTTCTCTGTGCGTGAGTTTCAGATTTCAAATAATTTCATTCGGCAAATAAGTATATATTGGTTTATACTATCTATCTTTTAAAGATTCTATCTAGTAGAATATCTATCGAATGAATCTTCCTCATTACACATAGTACTTTACAAATAACACACTGAGGTTTATCTGATATTATAGTGATTGCAAGTACCTAATAACGAAATATCACCATTATTATTACAGCGAACCTCTCTTAATAAATTACAATGCCCACTTCAGGTGTTTCCAGTGATGTAAATCAAGTCATCAACTATACCTTGTATGGGACAAACTAATTATGCGTCTTCCGGTGTGTGATTACTCGAGAACTTTTTCTAGAAATCGAGGCTGGTTATTTTGTGGAATCAAAAATTGAGAACTAAATAACAAGCAAAAATTTATATTGCCAGGAAATACCAGCTCCAAAGGCGAATAGATAGTTTAGTTCGATAAAAACTGGCACAATGTTTCCATCGATACTCAATCAAACCACATCACTGGCTAATGCATCAACAGTTTTTGTACATACTCATAAAATATATGGCTAAGTTTTTGTTGAGAATCCACTAACGAACACACGTTTGTGAGTAGAGTAAAAAAAGCGACCGCGCCAGAATTTTAGCTCGAGGAAACTGACCGAAGGAAACTTTTGGCTTATACGTTGAAGAAGGCAGAGTTTTTTGACGCAAGCTCCAGCCGTGAGGATAAACTTGAATAATATTATATAACAGATAAACACAAAAGCAAAAACACAACTTAAATAACAAAACTACATAGAATATAATGGAGTATACCTACTTCTATTTTATACAATATGTGGCACTAAGAATAAATGCACTAATAAAAAGGGGCAGGGAAATTATCTATATACTTTGGACTTTTTGAAGTTGTTGCAATCAGGTTGTATTGCAAAATCAAGGTGCCTCCCTCGCAGACTTCCAAGCCTGACCCTGTCTCCTAGAAGAGTTCCGGAAACTCATAGGCAGACATCAAATATGACACTACACTAAGATCCATATTAATATGAACATCAAACATTCTTTATTTCAAAGTGCCACCCTTTAATTCAAAAATCTCCGGCAAGATAATATATGAGTAGATATCCTATTTATAATCGAACAACTTTATTAGTGGGAATCTGAAACAGGCACTAAACGAAATAATTCTCATCAAACTTAACAAACCTAAAAAGAACTTAATGCGTAGGTAGAAAGGGCGAACTTTCCGCAAATCAGAAGCAATAGTTAAGTTGTCAAATTATAAATGAAATTGTTTGGTCTGGTCACCTTTGTAGCAACTTTGGGCCACGAAGGGTCCAGAGGTGTGACGTTTTTACTTGTCTTGAATTCGATATTTTTTGGTAAACTTCTTGACGTCTCGATAAATACGTCAAAATATATGTGTAACTATTACTTTGGGGACAACGGAAAATTTATGAAATTAAGAAGTTAGACCAATCATAATTTAATACTAGAAACGTAACATATTGTTGTTTGTCAGATCAGGAGATTAAACCTGACTGAATCTATGGAGCTTCGTCTTATTGTAGCTGATTGGTCTCGAAGGTTTTATAACATGGTAACTAAACTTGTTTGTAGATACCATTTTATTATCTTGAAGTGAAAAGCCCTCATCCCAACTGGAAAGTGGAAGAAGCCTCACCCAGACCCAGTTCTGGGAACGTAGAAGCAATGTTATCATATCGACAGACTTTAATGACATGGCGATAGCCTGCTCGCTGGACTTAAAATGCAAACTGCTATGTATGCTAAATTTCCACTGGACCACGGAGACAGCTAAATCATTAAGTGGTGTGTGAGGTAAAAGATATCTAGTGGATTACGGTGGATGAATCAGGTGATCTAAATTCGATTTGTTCCATTATCAGTTTCAATAATCTGTCTCCTTGTGGCAGTTAATACCTATTTCCTTGTCGTCTAAATACAATGACATATTGACATGAGCTTAAATACATCATTAACGATGACAACAGATCCAATAAAGCACACTGGCGCAGGAATTGATGAACGATCGGGGAATACAGCAATTAACAACGTCATACCTTAATTATACGTCGTCGCATATACAATTATGATCAATGATAATTTATAAGACAGTGATAATAATATGTGGAGCATGTGTTGCTTGATGTTATATCGCCTATAGATATCCGTTCGCAGCCGAAAGCTGTAGTAGACGTTTAGCATTGTTACATGTAGTAGGTCTAACTTTACCAGTTTTTGTAGATTAAGGCTGGTATTATAGAATGAGTCTCAAGAATCAACGCCATACTGAGCGCCGTACATCTCTGTCACTTTGTGCTTGATAGAAGGTGACAAAAGATTCCCTAGAAATGATTGAATTCTGAGTGTGATTTTGTAATACGGGCCTTGGGGTCCATTCCGATTACCGCTACAATCATAACATTGATGTTGGTAATTAAGGACTTGCCACGAGTTTGTTGGTGATGAAGATGTCACAGTTACACCTAACTACGCAATACTCAAATATTACATAAATTGAAGGTCGTACACACACAATAACAGGAGTTTAGTTACAACAGCAACAAAAAGAAACGTCCTTCTTGCATATTGATTGGATAATATATAGAGGCGTTGGATAGGATATTGTGAGCGAATTTAGGAGGATCAAGCCAAAAGAGCATTTGAAGGTTGGTCGACTGGGTATGAAATATTCAATATCATCCTCCCAGAAGTATTTTGGACCTAACTAAGCACAAATTTGCTTGAACGAGAACGAATGAAATACTTTGACATCGGAGATCCACTGGACTCTCTGAGTCAGCGAAGTAAATAAATGTTTCTACATAAAATAAAACATTTAGCCAAACCAGACCTAATGGATTCCATTAAGTACCTATTGAATATCATCTATTGGGATATTCGACAAACGTTCTTCAGTTAATTCTTTTAATATATCGTCCCTAAATTATATTTATTTAAGGACGTTGTATGAAAAGAAATAATAGCTGTTTGGTGTCCTCTTTATTCCATTCGTCTACGGCACACCTGAGCCGAGATTCTAAGAGGCACCCTTACCCACTACCCACCGCTCTGGAGTCGAACGTCCGCTGCTCATGTATGTTATGAAGTCTTACTCTAAAGGTTACAACTCGCCGAGGAACTGAATGGCGGGAGAGTATTGTAAGTTGTTTCGTCTATGGTTCCAACACTTTTAGTATGGTCCAGGAGTGAGACACGTTTTCGTCACTATTTTTATATTGGTAATGGTATATAAATATGGTAGGTATATAAAAGGCACTAATTTAATTAGTGCCTTGATATAATTTTAGTATATAGGTACGTATTAATAGAGGTACTATTTATGGCCCAAGCTAAGGTCCAGAGCGAGACCCTTGTAATAAGAATTAATGTGTTCGCTAGGACACGGACAATAATGTAATGAGTCAAAAAGCGCGAAAATGAACCAAACCTCATGATAATTTTGAATTTGATTTAATTTACTTTTTAAAATATTGTCATTAATAATGTAGATGGTATCTACTTTAACATGACAATGTTATAGTACCACGTTACAGTATTAAACAAGCGAATTCAGCTACAACCTTTACATTTACTGCTTGTTAAGCAATGAAATTCAAATATCATTTAAAGCAAAAAATTACGCCACAGCTAGTTGCTTCATAATCCTCTCGAGGCACTTTTGAAACGGATCCAATTGTAAAGAAATTTCTCGACTCCAGCCAGTTTCGAAGCTGGCGACTCATAAGTACAGTCATATAGAAAATCTGCAACGGATCGCGCTACGTAACTTTTCTACCAGACTGTCACAAACGATTTCCGCCAAATCTTACTCTGAGGCATTCTGATTGACTAAGGACTTAGTAATGGGTTTTAGCGATTTTGTGATAAAATATGGGTGTTAAACAAGTTATACGCAGAAGGTTAAGGGCCAGCACAGATTGGAGACTCTTCCGCGATGGGCTAATAAAATTTCCGAACGATCAGAAAAATGTCTGCTGTGTACTAGCCGCAAACTACACGACGAGTGAAAATCACAACATTGGTTTGTAAAAGGCGCAGGAAGCCGCTGGATGCAGGAAGCAGCGGAACGATTGGTTGGAGATTGAGTTAGGCCACGGAGTACTAAAACGGTGGAGATAGGCCTAACCCAAAGACTATACCTTTGGCATCCATCAGGCTGTCTATCGGCTGAAATTACGATGAATATGAATGTAAATGGAAGTGTTTAGTTGCGACCGTTTCAAAAGGGTGAAATTAACAGATAGTTTTAGGCTTGTAGTAGTCGTAAGTTGTCATTTTAAAATTAAGGTTAAAATTTTGTTAATTTCTATAACAATAGCAGAGATTTCTATCTGAAAACCTTTCATTCATGAAGGTACAAAGGGTAAGCAAAACCGATATACAGAGTGTAAAAGAATTGATAGTATTTCTTTGGACAATAATTAAGAAATAATGTTTAGAATATGTTTTCATAAAAATAAAAAAATTACTTTGACCTTCAGTAAAATCGTAACTATCAATTTCCCAGGTATAGTATAAAGGAAATAAAATGTTATGATGATGAGCAGAATACATGGTTCTCGTTTGACTGCTCAGGTCTTTTACACCCTGTATAGATAGATAGATAGACTGCGAGAGAGATGATATGGCAAAAAAGGAGATGACGGCTGATCAAGAAGTATGGATGAAAAAACATATCACGCCGAGCCCATACAAAATCGAGAACCGGGCCGACAGAAGATCCCTTCAAACAATGATGGTGGACTTGATACAGAAAGCGCCCAGGTACGCCACCAAGGGCACTGTAAAAATAACAAGTATGGCGCCTAATACCTCGCGAACTCACCCAATCGACGGGTGCAGTCAGTGCGCCTGGAAACTCAAGGCTAGGACACTGCAGCAGCGGCCGAAGCGCGCTTTCAGGGCGAGCGTCTAGGCGCTCGCTCCTTTGTATATCAAGTCCCTAGGCGATCGTGTTGATCGCGTCGTTTCTCGACTACTTTTCCACGGCGATAAAGACGTCATTCAAATTTTAAAAGATGATAATATAATATAGGCACTAATTTTAGCTTTATTGCGATTCTTACAAGTGCTCTCAAAAGTTTATTACTTAATCCCTCTTTGATCTTGTTTAATAAAATATTCTTTAAGACGATAAACCGCTATCTGTTTCACAGCCGAACCCCCCACGGTTTGAGGGGACAAAAAAATTAATAACACTCTGCAAATCCAACTTTTGTCTGCGAAAAACGTGCTCGGAGCTTTCGTTAAAAATATTAAACACGGTCTGAGGACTATACGTTCTTTTGAGAGGAATTTCATAAACGTGTCTCGTATTAGGCTTCTATACTTACTTGTATTCTTTCCAAAGGCTTTAGTATAAGATTTAAGCAGCGCAAGAATACGAGAATGTTGAAAAAATCTGTTGGAATTTAATTTAGTTACAGTTTAAATTAGTTTTTCAATTCAATTTAGTTTAGTTTAATTCAGTTAATACAGTTCAGGAGGTTCAGAATATTAAAAGAAACGATTATGAACACCCTCGCCATAACACACCGTGTAACCACGGCGTGAAAACATAAAGTTGTTCGACGCCTTCGAAGTTGAGAAAATTCCTTTTTTTGTCAAGACATACAATGGATCAGCGTGTACGAAACGAGTCAGCACGGGTTCCTGGTTACAAGCCCAAGTCATAGAAGCCTAGACTATAAAAAACAGCCTATGGACTCTACCATAATCGTGGCATCCATTGTCTTATGGTAGTTTGGTGACGTCACCGTGCCCCTCTCGGACTGCGTTTCCTTCCCGATTGCCCTGTAAAGACGTGCCCGTGGGCTGACGCAAAATAAAATAAAAAACCACCTTCAAAACTACAAATGGAGATATATATATTTTTTTTATTCTAAATGTTTTTTAGGTCGGTCCCAAATACAAGTGACTATGTTTACTCCAAATATTGAGGTTGGCACCAGCTTCGGTTATCGCGTCAAAAAGCATCCTATTTCATTTCCAGGGTCTTATCTTCTCAAATTTCATCAGAATCGGTTAGGTACTCATACTTTCACTTATTGGTTAGGATAAGTAGGCAAGTAGGGCTTCTGTCTATCTATTTATAGATCTATGTTTAACCGCGCTGTTTTGTATAGGCAATGCAGTAAATCGAGAAAAACTTGCATGCCAGCGGCATCATGCATGCAAAAGTCGGAGGCAAGGCATTTGAAGTGATTACAACATTCACTCGACCCTCCCGTAGCCCGCGAGTATCCCAGTTGTGGCTGTTCACGCTTATACTAAATTTACTGACCCAGAAGGTCACTTTTGAAATACAAAAAACATGAGAAGTAGTAGGTTTATCTTACAATAAACAGTACAATTGTATAAAGTTATTACGAATCAATTTGATTGTACATAGGTACTCATTTACCGGACCATATAACATTACGTCTTCCAAGTCACGACGAATTCGCAATACTCATGTTCATAAGCTTTTTGTAACCAGACTGTGCAGGACCAGGGGGGCTATTCGCTAACTTTTTTTGACAGTTGAAAGTGATCATCACTGAGTGAATTACACATCCATTGCTGTTTTTACACGACAAGTGCCATAATAGCGTGTCGTGTAAAACAGCAATGAATATGTAATTCACTCAGTGATGATCACTTTCAACTGTCAAAATAAGTTACCGAATAGGCCTACAGAGCGGGCGAACGTGATCCACTAAGACAAATAGTAAACTCTTATAATGATATTTTCATAGATTAAGATTCATTCAATTTATCTCGTGGGCAGCTCAGATCAAATTTAATTGAAAAACTTAAAATAAATAAGCAACTAATTTGAGGTTACTTTATTGTCTCCCTTTGTATACATATTAATGGATATAATTTTGATCTATATAATAGTCTATTTATAACTATTCAATGAAATTCCTGTGCTTATTCTCGCTGTTTTTGTATTATTCTGTAAATAACGTTGTTGGTTACATAATTAGCAATTGTTTTGAAGATTTGTTAAAAACTTAAGCATTATTATGTAATTGTTTGTTATTCCAATAAAGAGGATGAAAAAACTTCATTTTTCTCCTACCCTGCTCCCAAAATATTTGGGGTCTGTTCAGTATGTCTTGATATCGACAATAAAATTAGGTTTTGGCATTACATTTTTACGTCCGTGTGCCTGTCACCAACCCTTCTTGGGGACGACTGCTTTCTTTCAACAGCACCCAGGACCACCAGCTTAGCCGACGAAGAACGGTCACCCATCCTGGGTGACGACCGCGTACTTGGTAGCTTAGCTTTCGTGATTCTGACGAAGAACTTACGACCGCAGTGCCGTCGATCCTATCTAGAGAAACTTGTTATAGTTATATGTACGATGAATTTGGGATTGATCCATTAACCAGTGTAAGGATAGCCACTCCCTTAGTGACTGAGGGTATGCGGGTGAATCTCACTTCCAATGTCGGCATTAATATCACATAAGACTAAGTGTCGGTGGCGTAGTGTGTAATGGCGCGATCTCCCACCCGGGAGGCACCGGGAACCACCAGGAAAAGTTTTTAGAAGAGTTCATGCTCATGTGGTGATAAAAGTGGATCTACCGACATTCATATACAGATGGAGAATATGAATGAAATAACAACAAGAATTACAGGGTAATCAGAGAATCTGAAAAGACTTTTCGTTCGTATAACGATTGCAAAAGTTAAACAACATTCACTCCGATCAGATAATATTGTTTAAATGGCGAAATAAAAGTGATAGCGAAGTCTTTGATTCGATGTAATACTCGCTCAGCTATTATTCCCAGCTGTTATCTGTGATAGCAGTCATAAAAATAAATGTTAGCACCTTTAAAAGTATTTTCAACTTGTAGCATAACTCAGTTTTTAGAATAAATGTTCACTCTGATGATTACTGGTTCATGCATGTACATCAAGTTACCTCAAATTGTCTGGACTTTGAAGTATATGTCTATATAATAACGCCATCGTCGTATAAGTGTTCACGTGAATTTGACACATGCAAATTTCCACGCGAACGAAGAATGTAAGTGTATTATAATATAAAATTTCCACGAAGAACGAACCACGAACGAAGAATATAATTATATCTGTAAGAATGTATTAAGTGTTCCCGTGGGTCCACGAAGTTACGGTCAAAAGCTAGCAAAAAACAACCTTGAGTTACAAGCCATGCATGGAAAGGAGGAATGGAAAAGCTAAGCATTCTCGCGCGCACGCCTACTGTCATTTGAACGCTTCCACCACGCTGTGTCGTACGATCATGTAAACTCGTCTAATGTTGCACCGTAGCACGGCTACGTTTCCGTAGCACATATTTTTACCGTAACACTTTTGTAGCAGACACTTATAAAATTATTTATTAAGCAAACCTTCTGCTTCTTCATTTTCATTTATTTCACACTGTGCTCGCACTTCACGTCCTGCTGCAGCTTACATTATTTCTTTGGGTTCCGTACGTTTCATACGATAAACCTCCACAGCTGTTATTGTCTCTATAAGCAAGTTTGCAATGAACATAGCAACTGGTTGTTTTGTGGCCGTATTATGGTTATTTATTATCAATAATTTGGATTCCTGATTATTTTTTGAAAAATAAGTAGCGCCTAGCCAAGACTACTGTGGCTGCTTACCTTATGCTGTATGGAGAACTGCATTACTAATTGATATAAAAGTTGACTTGAGATCGATTACCTGGACTGTAGGCAGGCATGAATTTTTTAATACGTAATTAAAAATCTCCATTAAAGTACCTAAGTAAATAAATACACATATAATAATAATAATAATTGAGCTTCTCCCGAGTTCTTGTTGTAAAAATACATGCTGACCATTTTAAACTCAATCTACCGTACAATTGTCGGTTACTATAATAAAATTTTCACTTGACATTCGCGCAATGCGTAATCTTTTTGTGTCGCGATCGCCATTCTATTAAAAGAAGAAGAAAATAATAATAATTTAATAAATTATAAATATTTACACACGTACCTACCTTCTTAAAATATATTAAGGTAATTAAGCGTCCTCTCTTCCATTTCAATTGCAGGGCCCTTACAGGGTCTATAATGTTCTAATATTTTAAGACAACACCTTGTAACATCCATTATCGATGCAATAAAGTATTGAGTATTGAATCCTCAAATGCCGTAAAAAGATGACTAAAAAAATATACTACTGACAAATACAAGTCACACTTTTAAAGAACTGAGGATAAGAGAGTTTGAAAGTATCTACAACATGTAAACTAAATAACCAACACCCTGAATACAGGTGGTTTGGGGTCGGCTTCCGAGTTGATTTCAATAATTCTTTTTTGAAAAAAACGATTTTAAAAAAATAAAAACGTTTAAAACAAAATATTGAAATCAACTCTGAAGCCGATCCCAAACCACCTGTATTCAGGTTGTTGGTTATTTAGTTTACATGTTGTATAATGACCAAAAAAACTGAAAGGGCTTAAGTTGGTGAGAACAAGTTGTGAGAAGTTACATAATTATAATTAATTTGGGCTAGATAATTGCTGGAAATATATACTAATATTCTTAATTTGTTAAGGAAAGAAATAATAAATTTCATTCTCGAATTTTTACGGCTGTACAGGCGATTAAATATTATTGTATAAAAAACTTGGAACCGAGTCATTTTGTCCAAGTTAAGTGTCGGTATCATTTTAGTCAAATAGTAGAAGTTTCAATGGTATAACTTGAAATATGTTAAGGTAATTATCATTTGCCTTTTGATAACGATTAAAGTTATTGGTGTGGTAGAGAGGCGATACGACTTAATAGACGAAACTTACAACTAATAAATATGAAGTACATTTTATACATATTTTAAAGAAAATATCAATAAATGACTCCATATTTATTTATTTGCGGCACAATTTCAAACAACATATATAAAAATTACTTAAAATTAATACAGATTATATATCTGTGCCCAATGACAAACGCGCATAGCATAACTTACCAAAGAAAGGTTACTGATAATAATAAAAAAATCGGGAGTGGTCTCCCCTTGACTTTCTCGTATACCGGAAACGACTCAAAAGTTGATAAAAACCTTATATTTTGATGTCATACATGCATGTTAAATTTGGTTGCAATAAGTTAAAGCATACTCGAGTTGTCGTGCTAACCCACAGACACACACACTGGCTGATAATTCCAAAAACAGTATTTTTGGATTTAAGGAGGTGCAAAACATGTAAATCCGTCAAAATGTCGAGGTCGAATTTTTTGACGATTACAAGATTTCCTCTATACTACATACTACGTACGCATACGAGAAAGTGATAAAGAAGAAAAAAAACTTAATTACTAAATGAAAAAACCCCGCACAAGCACTAGCCACCCTTGCCTTGCTGACCTGCAAGGTGTTAATTATCAAGATATAGGTTTATTGCTAATTCGGTCGGGTCTTAAATATAAAATAAAATTATCTATGTAAAATCTATTTTTATATCGTCAAGCTTTTGTTTTCAAATTTCCAAAAAGCTAGAACTTTATTTCTTGTCGAGTCATCATCATCAACAGCTCATATAATGTCCGCGCCAAGGGGCTCGAGCCTACCCCACATTAGGGGCGATTAGGCCTTAGTCAACCACGCTGGCCAAGTGCGGGTTGGTCGACTTCACACACTACCTAAGAGTTTCTACATAGGTGTGTGCAGGTTTCCTCACGGTGTTTTCCTTCACCGTAAAAGCATCGATTAAACGTACATATAAATAAAAAATTTGAAAACATGTTGGTAGTGGCGGGGTTCGAACCGATACCTACCGGGTGTGAGAGACGCTCTTAAGCACTACGCCACCGACGCTTTGAAAAAAAAATCAAAATTAAATGACGGAGTTCCATGCGAAAATTAATGTGGTATACAGTACGGAACTCTTCCAATAAACTACTAAACCACTCAACGCAAAGTTTCAGTTAAAGCACGTTATCGTTACACCGTTACGGCGTTCTAAGACTTATCTGCTCCCATTAAAGTCTATTTTATTTCTGTTTACGTCCATATTGCGGATGGATGTAGCCAGATGCCTCATAATGGCTCTGCAAGGTTCGTTGGATAAGCTGATGCGATTCTGTTTTGTTTTAAAATAGGAAAATACATAAAATGTGCATTAAAAAGCCGGACAAGTGCGAGTCGTACTCGCCTACCGAGGGTTCCGTACAAATTTGTATTTTTTGCAGCATAAACAACCATCTTTTTTGTGTTAACTTAGAAGTTTGATTTTTCACAGCTTTAAGAGACTGTAGAGATAAAGGGTCTACTGCAACCACGGAAATAATAATAAAGAGGATAGAAGTGCCTTAGTCGCGTGACCTTGTTGCCGCACTTGTGTCTCGTAGTACACAAGCGCGCAAACGACTTGTAACTGTGGCTCAGTGCTGGTAGAACCGTCGTCGGATTACACTAATAAGGGGATTACATTTCATTGGATTGTATATTTTAATTTAATAATGCTGTTTTTATCAAAATACATCTTGAGTAAATCTTTCATTATGAAATATTGGGTTAGGTATACGTTGTTAACATAAAACTTCATGTCCATTGCTGCTCATTGCTTTAAAAACGCAGAGCGCTTTAAAGTATACGCAGCAATTTAATGTGATTTTGATTTTCGATATCCCTTCTCTCGCACAAGGGTTCAGGTACAGACACGATACGGACAGCCATGATTATGTTCCCTTATACTTGCATAGCACAGCCATAATGCCGACGGCGACGCGACCAACGAAGAGCGACGTTGTTAAGTGTAAGTGTGACTTACGGTGATACTTTGGCCGCACCTGCGCCTATCGTCCCGAAGTAATGCGTGGCGACAAACAATTTTAGATCTTTTTTAAAATGAAATTAGTATTGACATTCTTTTATTTTACACGAAAAAGTCGAAATACCCCGATGCCGTTACATCATAACTTTTGCTGGGTGTACCGATATTGATGATTCTTTTTACATTCGGAATCTGGTGCTTGTCATTTGGATGACATCTGAAGAGTAGTTTTTGAGATATCCCTAATAATGTCTATTTAATTGATATCAATGATATCTTTCTCATTATATTACTTGTTTATACAAAACATCTCACGATAGTTTCCTGAAAATTTCTATACTCACAACACTAAAAAGCAAAAAATAAATTATTTTTAAATAAAACAAAACCGCCTTCGAAACTGAAATAGAAAAAATATTTTTAGAGGTCGGTGCCAACCTCAATTTTGGAATAAACTTGTCTTTGTGACCGCACAATAAAACTTTTTTTTCATGAAACATCAAACTTTTTTTTCTCCGTTATAAGTTTCGATTGAACCCAGGACCTCTAGTTCTGAAACAGATGGGCGAGCGACTAAACTACAGATACGTACGATAAAGCGTCGGTGGCGTAGTGCGTAAGAGCGCCGTCTCCCACTCGGGAGGCACTGGTTCGATCCCCGCCACGTACCAATGTGTTTTCAAATTTTGAATTCATAATTGTACGTTTAATCGACACCGGTGTTTTCCTCACGATGTTTTCCTTCACGTTTTACGGTGAAGGAAAACATCGTGAGGAAACCTGCACACACTTATGAAGAAATTCTTAGGTTGTGTGTGAAGTCGGCTGACCGCTTGGCCAGCGTGGTTGACTAAGGCCTAATCGCCCCTAATGTGGGGTAGACTCGAGCCCCTCGGTGGGAACATTATATGAGCTGTTGATGATGATGTTGACGTACGATATCTGAACACTTTGATCTTAGCCAAAAAGCCGAGAAGCGATTAATATATCTGACGAGACAAATATCTTAGGATCTTGACGAGACAAATATCTTAGGATCTTGACGAGACAAATATCTCAGGATTGAAAAATCCGCCCATAATCACCTCTTGATTGTAATTTTTTGCAAATCTTGTTGCTGTTATTCTGCTGTCTTTCCTTTAATAAAATATTTTTAGAAAAAAAATAGGAAAACCGACTTCAATGCGTACAAATTTAAACTAAAAAGTAAGAAATAAATAATATTTTTATGAAGTTGTTGAAAAGAGCGTCATAGAAAACCAAGGAAAGTATTGATACACATTTATAATTCTTTATTTATAATTCATACTCCGATATATTTGGAGCCGGTGCCAGCTAGCCAAGGAGGATAGTATTTGCAATTTTCGAACTTCACGGAGCGGCGGATTATTTCTCATCTTTATTATGCATTCATTATTATGTATAGTTAATGGATTAATCAAGTTCGTATCTATTAGGTAAGTTTATTTTCCTTAGGCTGGCACCGACTCCAAATATATCGGAGTATGAATTATAAATAAAGAATTATAAACGTGTATCAATACTTTCCTTGGTTTTCTATGACGCTCTTTTCAACTACTTCATAAAAATATTATTTATTTCTTACTTTTTAGTTTAAATTTGTACGCATTGAAGTCGGTTGTCCTATTTTTTTGCTAAAAATATTTTATTTTATTATTTTTAGTGGAAATAAAGTATATTTTATTGAAAACGGATAGGCCTACTAGGCGCTCATTAAAACTTAATGGAAACTTTAATTAAAACGTTTTTTTTGTTATTACTGATTTGTTCAAAAAGGGTCGAATTTATATCGATACAATTTATACGGGCCATCTCTGATCTTGACGTACCTAAAAAAGAATCATTAAAATCGAGTCGTAATACTCATAATTGACGGAGTAATCAGGTAACAAACACAAAAAAACAGTCGGATAGAGAACTTCCTCTTTTTTATGTCGGTTAACAAATAATATCACGTCTCAGACCTATAGCTCATTACAAATGCCTACCATTCATTCAGAGTGAATGGTATAGTTTTAATGGTAAGTTAATGAACTATGAAGCATTAAAACTTGAGGAGAAACTAGTTATTTAATTTCAGTTCATAAAATAGTTTGTCATAGTTTATGTGTTGACTATTGAACGTACTAACCAAAATTTCACTATTGCATATTAGGTAATGGCAAGTTCAAAAAAAAAATTGTCATTATTTTTGTGTTCGTGGACGATATCATTATTTCATCCCCAATGAAATTATCATTTTAACAAAAAAGTACTGAACCAATTTCGGTATAATTTATACGGGAGTACCTTTGAAGTATGACCTTCCTAACGAAAAAAGAATCATCAAAATCGATTCATAATTGACGGGGAACATACATACACAAAAAAAAAAACATACAGTCGAATAGAGAACCTCCTCCTTTTTTTGTTTGAAGTCGGTTAAAAACCCACGAGGAATAGATATCTTCATACTACAATATCTGCTTGCATCCATAAACAAAACCTGGGAACGCGAAACAACAATACGGGGGTACTTTAAAAAAATTACGCCGATTGAAATTCCGAACGGAGCGTAAATCGCTCTTTTCCAAAAGCCAATCGGGCCACCTAGAAACATTGTGAGAGCGTGAAGGTTGCGTCCATATGTGTGCCGTGGAAAATATGTGTGGCACAAACGTGTTCCCATTCCGGCTGATGCTCACTGTTCCAATATAGGCCTGGATACCATCGATAAACATCTTGGAACGCGACGCGTGATCCGAATGACGGATCCCGTTGTCAAGTGTGTTTCACTTGGCACCTTTAACTTGTATTTTGTCAACCGACTTAAAAAAGGAGGAGGTTATCAATTCGACTGTTTTTTTGTGTATTTTATGCCATAGTATTGTCGTCTCGGGATCGTGGGTGAGGATGACCTATTATTGTGTGTGTGTATCTAATCTCAGACCAAATAAAAAAGCCCCGGCCACACACACGGGGATATTAGAGTTATAACTTGAGTTACAAAAATTACTATATTGATTTCATAATTTGATTTTTAATACAAAGAATAATGGGCAACTTTATATGAGCTCTGGGCCCAAGAGTGTAGCACTTTCTAGCACACTACAAAATAAAAGTTTCGGATACTCTCAGCATTCCATTATAGGGCATCAAGACTGTATCCCATCAAATTAAAAAGTTGCAAAGGTTTCTAGAATCTCTAATAATTGCTTTTTATTATTTTTAGTAAATGTAATAACAAAATGTTGATACTATTTAGGTCTTATTATAAAGTAAGGTCAGAAAGTGCTACAATACTGGGCCCATTCTGCCCATTGTTTCTTTACTAATTTTAGGATATATTTAGTATATTTTTAGGTGGTAGACCCTTAAGCAGAGTCATCTGGATAGGTACTTACTCACGGCTATAGAAATCTAAAAATGCCAAATCTTATTAGCAGTATTATCGATATCAAGACATACTTACAGGTATCGACCTATTGGTGTAGTATGTTTGATATCGACGTGATCGATAGGCGACTGCTTGTGAACGCTTAGCTTTACCCGCACGCTGTCAAGCCTAACGAATGGTTGCACCAAGCTATTTACAAAATCGTAAAAAATTAACCTATTATTTAAAAAATTAACAACCAATTCCTATGAATCATGTTGACATTTACGTTACTTTTACGCAATTGTAAAATGTGAAACTTAATAAAGCTCTACAAAACTTTAAATCACAGTAATTAACTATTATAACAATTAGAATATCAGTTTTATAACCCACAAAGGAACGCCAATAATAAAAAAAACTGGTTGATGTGATAGTGTTCCAAGGCCTCATGGCGAAAGCTCCGATGGGCGGCTATAAATTCGTAACTAAGATGTCGGGGCCGCCGATGGGCGCTCGAAGACAAATTTATGGCAGCACCTAGGTTAAGACACAGTTTTAGAGGTTGCAAAGAATGGGTTAATCTATCAAATTGTAACCTTACGCTATACCCTAGGTATTTCAATCCTGTTGTTTACCTCACGGATTCCTGAACTTCTCACTGGTGAATTCATTGTATCTTCTACTCAAAACAGTGAAAATGTTTTAATAGTTGTGATAAGCCTTTTTCATTAACAAAAATTACAATATTAATCCCAGCTGTGCTTTTCTACAAAAAACTCACTTCGATGCCCACTTATAGTTGCAATGCCAAGCTGGCGAAAAAAGCACATTAATTTTTAATCAAATCTTAAACTTACATGATTCTCTGAATTAGATCTTATACTTAGGCCTGAGTTCACCAACACGTAAAACAAGCGACTAAATTAAATTTTAATTTAATTAAATTTAAACGTCAATTTAGATCTCGACGGTTAAATTTTAATCGTTTGTTTTATACGGCTATTTTATCGTATAGGAGAAATCGACAAGATAACGATAAAATAGCCGTGTGATGCCGGCAGAGTAGAATAGCATCACCCCATATCCTACACTGGGTATCGTAGAATGCTACTAATGGATCAGCAAAGAGGTATTGATCACCTTATCCGTCCACAAATCCATTGGGCAAGCGTGGTAGACTACTGCCCAAACCTCCTTCGATGACAAGGAGAGACCTTGTGTCCCAGCAGTGGGTCGAATTATAAAGTTTTAAAAGAATTATAAAGGCTGTTGTGATAATACGATAAAATGTCCAAAAGTCGGTTAAATAATAATAATCGCCGATTTAAATGTTGGTGTACTCCAGCCTTAACGTTAACACTGTGGTTTATTTAGATTCAAGTTTACCCCACAAAACTTGTAGTTTATGTCCGTCCTTTGTTTAGAATAGACGAAGGTCTAAGGCTAAGCCATACTGCCAATCCTTGAGTCCTTGTTTTTCTGATCACCGACAAAACTAGCTATTTTCTTAATTGGACAGGTGAAATGGAAGTGACATCGAAGTGAGAAATGAGTTTTCTTATTAGCACTACTAGTAACAGCACAAGATTGATACCTTAATATTGCAAGGATTTTTTAAGAAGATGTAAACCTGCGGTCCTGTAAGGAAATTTCTGTTTGCTGCCTATCCCATGTATCTCTCAAGTTTGACGAACACATTTCATCAAGATATCCGTATGAGATCTAGTTTACTTTCGAAAATAAGATTAAAAATGGATGAGCTCACTTGAACCCTCGAGAACATCGTCGATAGCTCTCCTTCTTGGATAGGGTATATAAAAATAAAATTTATAAACTAACATATTGATAACGGATTTTGAAATCAAATGTATTATAATGTAATACTTGTGTACATATTCAGAAGTTTTATTTTATATTCTCTTTGACAGGCAAAGTTATTTCATCTCACATTAACAAAGATTTATATAATGGATGTTATTATGATTTAATTTCGACGGCGAAAGTAGTGTCCCGGTAGCGTAGTAGTTAACGCAGCCGCTCGGATTGCGGGGGATGCTGGGTTCGATTCCCGCCTGGGGCAGGTCGATTTTTTTCAGTGCATTTTCTAGTTTTAAAAACATTTACACGTTTGTAAACGCAAAAATAATTAGATATTATTACGTATTTTAGTTTCTAATGTGGTATGGGTCGTAGTAGACAGAAATGAAAGGTTATTTCTATTATTATTATTTTGTATAAATTATGTATAATTATATACATTTTGACCTTAATGAATAAAGACATCATGATTTTGAGTTCGAATCATAAACGCCTTATAAGAATTGTTTATAAACTGTACAGTTAACTAATTATTCAACAACATTACATTGTACTCTATATGTTTGATTCCTTTACGAGTTTCATAATAAAAGTTCGATTTTTATATAGATAAGTAGTAATTTTTACCAATTATCGAACGATCGTCACGCGTTAAACTAGACTATTGTACTTGATTGGTTTACACAGCAAATCAGTATGACAACATTTCAAAATTTGTACATTTTTGTGTATTAAAAAAGTCTCGAAAATAGGTCATAACAAAATAAATAAAATTACATAGGTAACTCTAATGTTACCGGGTCTATTTTCAAACAAAATAATTATTTTGTAGATAATGTCATTATTATTTTAATAATATGAGAAAAAAGGAGACGTAGTTAAGAAAAATTAATAGCTTTTTCGTTTTCTGTGTGTTTCTAACCGACATCAAAATCAAAAAAAGGAGGTTATCAATTCGACCTGTATGTATGTAATATTATCAGAATTGCGTAGTAAGTTAATCTGTACGAGCTTCTAAGCACGGACGCCTTTCGTCAGTGTATGTTTCTATGTTTGTGACATCTCAAAAATATAAGTACCCAACTTATATTTTTGAGATGTCACTGTCAGCAGAAAATCTTTCCTAGTTAGACTAGGCTTGCTTAGGGCCAACTTAGGGATCTGTGCAAGTTTACAACATAAAACTTTTATTTCTTCTTTTACATTAGTTTTGATGTCGTTGATCTAAGTCGCTTGTTCCCAACGAGTCACACTGTAACCTGTAACACTGTGACTCGTTGGGACAACTTTGTAAAATAATTCCCAACCAGTCACACTGTAACACGTTGGGACAATTCATATAAGAGGTTACTTATTATTATAAAAGATTATTTAACCCAATTATGTATTAAGATTATGATTGAATAGTATGCTAAATATCTATTTAATCCTGCAAAGTCATGGTAGCCTGGTACTTCATTAAAAAAGATGTCCCAACGTGTTACAGTGTGACTGGTTTGGGAATTATTTTACAAAGTTGTCCCAACGAGTCACAGTGTTACAGGTTACAATGTGACTCGTTGGGAACAAGCGATCTAAGTGTGCTATACAACACTTTTCGTCACTTAAATATCAACTTGATACCTCTATGCGTCCCAGAGAAAAGGTGCCTTGACAGACAAACAGACAGACAACGAAGTGATCCTTGAGTTCCAAATTTCCTATTGAGGTACGGAAACCTAAAATTGTACGCAAAATTCTCGCAGTGTAATCCAGATTTGATCACCTCTTAATGTGTCCAACGACTTAGAAACTGTTATCTCCATTGAATTCATTCGATTTGCGCCTCAATTACCGCTTACATAAAACTGACATTCTAGTCAAAGGTCCACTAGTGTCTTTACTGTTCGCTTCGTGACCTTAGAGACAAATCTTCCTAAGTCTGATAAGCCTTAGGTGCGATTCCCATTGAAATATTTGAAAAATATTATTGAAGGCGGAGAATTTTCAACTTTATCTTTTAGTCCTCCAATGTGAGCGCTGCAAATATTTTCAAAAGTATTCAAGGATGTTATCATCTCCAGTTGCACTGTAAGAACGGTAGCTAACGCTCATTGTGGTGATTAATGATGATGAATACTATAAATATTCATCATCATTCATCACATCACATATATATAATTAATAAGCTCGTAAAAATTAAATATGTTCAATGTAATTTAAGACACAGTCGATTTACTGCTTAAGAGGGGGTATAAAGCAAAATTACCAATCTTTGATTTGATTTTTACACCCCAAAATAAGCCACAAGCCACCCCATTTTTTTAAAATAGAATTAACATTATATTTGAGAGATTTTAGTCTGGGAAAAAACATATAATGAAATATTTTTAAGCATGGAAAAATATCACGAACTTACCTTTAATTTCCAGCTTAAATCAGTTTATTTTCAATGCTATGCATATTACTGCGTCAATATTTTAATACATAATATAAAACTATATTACAAAGCAGCCCTACTAGGGATTTTAAAAAATAATGAATACTTTACGACTTATTTTCATAAAACCAATTTGTCGCTTATTACGTTCTTATTCCGCGCAAAACGCATCAGTCTATCGCGCTTCACCCGTGGTAACGGGCATGTTTTGTTTCATCAATCAGTCTTGACTGCTCCGTTGAGACGAGTGGGCTGTGTTTCTGTGTTCCGCCACCGGCTCGAGAAAATACTTCGACAAAAATATGGGAAATAAAAATAAAATGCGAAAACACTCTAAGAAAGTGCTTAGAAATTTAAAAATTCAACTCATGAATAATTGTCGGAGGTATGTACATTGCTTTTATTATATTATATAAGTAGTTTAACCAAAAAATATCGCAATTTGACGTTTTAGCTCACGGCACAATGTAACAATGTCGGCGCGGGTAGCAGTAAACGCAAAAAAATAGATGCTTTTGACTACTCGGTGCAAAGTTTCAATTGTGTAGTGTGTGTAAAGTATTTTTAACCAACTACCAAAAAGGAGGAGATATTCGTCTGTATGTATTTTTTTATGTATGTACACGTACAGTCAGTTTCAGAAGTAGATGATCACTTTAGTACCATGTCATAGCAACGCCAGCGTTTGTGCAGTAATAGTTGCTACAATTATGTATGAAATATTATTATGACAAGGTACTACAGTGTTCATCTACTTTTGATGGTGACCCGTACACCGATATCTCTGTCATTTGTGGACCGATTTTCAAAATTCTTTTTTTATTCGATAGTGTATACTCCTGAGGTCCCATTGTCACCAAGTCAGGATCTGATGATGGGAAGCCAGGGAAATCGAGGGCAACCCTCAAATTTTATACGCATATATAACGTTTTTCATATTTTTCCTAAACCTATTCTATTATTTGCACCGGGTAGTCATCATTTCATGTTTATGAGCTGATGATGGAAGGTAAATATCTGTTCACCGATATCTCTGCCATTTGTGGACCGTTTCTCAAATTTCTTTTTTTATTCGATAGTGTATGTATACTCCTGAGGTAGTCCCGTTCTCACCAAGCCAGGATCTGATGATGAGAAGGTAGAGAAATCGAGGGCAACCCTCGGAAAAGAACAGAAAGAGAGGGTTATTCATATTTTTTATAAAGCTATTCTAGTATTTGCGTCTGGTTGTCATCTCGTGTTGATGAGCTGATGATGTATGGTAAAACTCCTAAACTATTAGGAGTTGGTTAGTGATAATTTAAGTATTAGAGGTACCTAAATACCGATAGTTGTATTCTTTTAGGTTTTTCAGGTGAGCTGATGATGGAATCATTGATGAGACTTCGTGAATGTGTAGCGACTATGCCCACAATATATTGTATTTTAGCCCAGAATGAGGAACTTTTTACTTTGACCACCAGATCTTTACTGCAAAATTTCCATGCATGTATAATACAAAAAAAATGTACCTGTCATAAAATGTAAACATTTTTTTATGTAACCAAAGATCTTATATGTTAAAATACACTGATTTTGATAAAAATCCACAGAAAAATGTAATAAAGAATAATGGCCAATTTTACGAACATTGTCTTAGCTTTGGACAATCCAAAGTGGTATCTTGTCAACTCTTGTCATAAATAACAAGAATGTGATATAGCATACCACTTGGTTTGAGCATGTCACATCAGATTGACATTAACATAATCAAAACTGAAAGTAACATTATATTTTATGAATAAATGATTTAATTACCAATAATTATTTTTTTGAAGAATGTGCATACCTGGTAATTATTCTGAGCGATTAGCATGATTTTATAAAAAAAAAATATAATTGATGTAAATAAAACTTTATTTATATACTTTGTTATAACCTTGCAGGGTTCATGTGTTGAGCTATATTTTACTTGTAAGTACCTACCTCATATCTTTGTAAACACACACAATGAATAAATTATTTGAATCTGAATTTATTATATTTATTTACCATCAGCGAAAAGTATTAAAAATCCACATGTCAAAGTATAGGTAATGGATAGATAGTCCGACTCGTGCTTAGCCAATTTTATCTAGTTTTTCGCGTATACTATGTGCGATCACAAAAAAGAAAAATCATGAAGCGAGTGCCATCTTGCGGCTGCGAACTGCGATGTGCAAGAGGGGAAGGGTGAAACGCGCGGGTGAATTCTGATATTTTTCTTGGTTTATGCCCGCTCTTAATATTGGAGCGTACCTACATCTTTAGACACTACCTTTTCTTAGTGAAGAAAATTTATAGAATTATTTTCTAAAAATACTACCAAAACTTTACATAAAAATAAAATTACTTATTGTAAGCTTAGATCTAAGAAGCAGTATCGTCGAGGTAATAACTAGTTTTGTGCTGTGTCAAATTTACAAACAGTTATTCAATTAATTTTGACTTTAACAGTGATCCAATGAGCTGTTTGCAACTTTAATAATTAAATTGGGTAATAGGCGTAACTATGCGTCGGAGAGTTGAAGGCGGCTACGGTGACTCTTTACTACCACGGAGTACTAAACGAAAGTCTTTGCTTAACCATATTTTTATGCCTGTTTACCACCCTTCTAAACATTAAAAGCTACGTATCATTCCATACTATTTAAGTAAATAAAAAGCAAATTTAACTTCAAAACGAAAAGAGAGGAAAAATAATTGTATGGTTGGTCTTACAAAATCTAAAAGTATAAATTCAAATTTTTTTTTAGGGTTGTGCCAGCCTGTTTTCAGTGGAAAAGCTTTATAGCTACCCTGACTGGGAATAGGGTCCACTTGCAGGATTATGTAGGAGTCACAAGTTAAACCATGTATACCCACTAAAAACCACTGGTATATAATACTTTATCCGCATGTTGACTCTGGCCGTTTGAGGAATCCGCGCGGGCTGTGCCAGCCTTAACATTAGTAACTTTTGTATATTTACACCATAACTTTTGTACATTTTTGTATATTTAAACTAAAAATAAATCTATAAATACTAAAAAAAAATGTGAAATTCTGACAATAATTAACTCATCTCTGCAGCATTTGACACCTAGCTAAGCCTAAACCTAAGGTACAGTGACTGCAAAAACATCACTTGTAAGAAAAAGTATTTATGGTATGAGTTTGGCAAATTGGCAAGAGAATTTCGTGATATGACTATAAATTCATTTAAGAAAATTAAAGCAAGTACTTATAGAGAAATGCTACCATAATGTTGACGATTTTTTTTAAAAATAATCTTGTTGATAGTAGATAATTTATTTTATTAATCGATTATTATTATTTTGACATTCACTATTATACATATGATTTAATTTGACAATTGTAAAAGGTAATGAGAATAATTTTTATCCTAGTGTAAATAATATTGGAGACATTTATAAAACTTTAATTTTCTACGCCTCCTAAGGCAGAACATGTCGAGCAACAATGTTTAATATAAGATCTTCCCTGTACACATGTTCCAACCAATAAATATCTTTGTCTTTATCTGAAGATTTTTCTTTCATTTTGGAAAACAATGTGAAAACTTGTAGTTGGCTCTAATTTATTAATTTTCTGTTATCTTTATTTTGTATTAGCTGTAAGTTTTCCTTTAAAGTGTAAAATAAAATAAAATATTACCTACGTGCATGTGTCGAATCGATAACCTCATTTATCTGAAGTCGGTTAAACATAATCTAGCTCAAGTGACCGCAGCGCACTATTCACATTCTATAGGAGTGAGCCCTAACTTAACCGTCTGTACGGTTAAGTTAGGGCTCACTCCTATAGGCCAAGATAATTGCGTGTTTGCGAGTTAGGGTCGTGTGGACCGCGTTTTGATAATGCTGTACTTGCAGACCGATTAAATTGTCTGTGGTGCCGACTCTACGGCTGTCACCTCGCGATAATGCCAGTGGAGAGAGTTAACCCTCCGAAATAGAGGTGTATTACAGCGATTAGCTAAGGCTCGGTGTTAGCGGTTATCTAGTTGCTAGTTATTCTTAATCTTCAGCTTAATTAATATGTTAATGTTATTGTTGTGAAACGTAACTTTAAATTAGGTGTACAGTTTGCGAGATGAGAAATTAAATTTTGATGAATCTTAAAGTAACTCAATATTACTAAGCTTGAGTATTGAATATTGTTGAGTTAACTAGACAGATTCGCTTAGCAACATTTAATACTGCAAAAGCAGTTGGCAAAACGACAGATAGATATAACAAATAATAAAGAGTGTTTTCTTAAGAGCTTGACAACTTTAAATAACATTACAAGACAGAAATATTGTTGGAATTATCTATTTATTATTATCTATAATCTGGTATAATGAGGTCTATCATCCGGCATATGTTGGCCGCGGCTACAAGTTATATAGCTCATTCGATAAGTCCCATTTTTCACTGATTTTTCCGATAAAACTGGTTGTATGGCGCCAATGGTGACTTAAAAATTGGCTTTTAATGCTTCAAGGTTTGCTGGTTTGTCGGCATTAAACCAATGACTTATCATAGCCCCATAAAAAGTAATCAAGGTAATGAGCGAGGGGGCCAGTTAACAGGACCACTTCTGGAAATAAAGCTGCCACCAGCCCAGTGTTAGCCCAGTCAGCAAAAATGCGACGTAAACGATGGTCATTTGGCTTTAATTCTTGCACGAACTGTATTTTATTGGCACGTAAGCCAAGATCCTTACGTAAAATTTTCCACGTAAACGAAAGACAATGGCTAAGAAGTTGAGAACGGCAACGAATCGAGATTTCGGCGTCTTCTTTAACTTCGTCTTCTACAGCAGCAATATTCTCTTCGGTTCGCACATTCCTTTGACTTGTTGATGGTTTTGAATCGAGAACAGTAAAATTAATGCGAAAACGATAAATAACTGCACGAATTGCTTGCTCACTAGGCCGATTATGTTGACCGAAAAATCGACGAAGTGCTCTAAAAACTTTGTGAACAGTTTTTTTTTTTTTCAAAGTAAATTCTAACAGTTTGGAAGCGTTGTTCTGGCGTTAAATGATTTATGGTGGATTGCCAAACCTTACTGAACAGAAATGTCAACACAGTTTGTTATTCTCTACTATCAAACCATAGAAGTTAATTTAGTGAACACAATAATGAAATTTTTATCTAGGTACCTCTAACTAACAAAGGTAGGCATATTTTTTTATCATTCTTAATCGACGTTATTTGCACATGTATTGTTTTATGTTATTAGTATTGTATGGCATTTCTTATTTTTTTTATACAGTATTCCACGCACATAAAACTATGACAAAACCAATGTGGTGACATTCCACTGACCCACAAATAAAAGTTGAAATTATTCATATGGATAAACAATTTATTTACATGGGGACTGTTTTTTTTCACTATTCTAAGATAACTACCGAACCGATTCATGTAAATTGTTCACGGGACCATTTATAATAAAGTATACCCTTATGAACAAAAAAAAAATACCAAATCAGTCCAGGCGTTTACACTAACTTTGATGTATTTGATGTGTGTGTCGTGTCAATGACTTCATAATCTCTAAAAGAAAAGAATCAACCTCAAAAAATGTTTGATCAACATTCAGCGTTATTATTCTACTAGAATTATTCGCAGCTATTCTGCAAGTAGAACCAGAAATGTTTTTTATCAAAAATATTGTGGGCTTCTTAAACGGAAAATGGGATTACGAAGTCCCAAAATGTAATTAGCGAATAAAGTTGGTGCTAATATATTTTAAGCCCTTAAAATATTGAGAGACTTCCCAATAACAAGGGTAATACCGACACCGGCATCAAAAAAGGGTTTAAATCCAATCAAAAATTGCTCCGACTAAAATTCCTTTTAGAGGAGCTTTTACGTTTAATTCGGTGACTGATTCTGGATTCGGAATCGTTGAATTTTTGTATTAATAAAAAACATAATGTTGCAGTAAAATTTGCGATGGAGGTAGGCACTCGTACTGGGATAGGTCTCGGTGTAGTTGCGCTCACGTGCGCAGATCCCGAGCCGTCAGGGCACTGAAGGTCAGGCCAGGGAGAGCGCACTGAAGGTCAGGCCAGGGAGAATGTTTAGTGGGTATGGAACTATGAGGGCACGTCTTTATCTTGAGTCCCACATATCTCCTGCGGTTGGCACCACCCCGCAGGGACGATGCGTAAATGCATTTGACCTCCCCGTCAACAAAAATAGGCGATAGCCTGGTAACCTGTCACTGCATGACCAATACTGCCTGCTTTATGTTAAATCTCTACTCTACTCTGCTCAACCTCTTAAGATGTGCGTGATTTTGTATGACTGTTTTGATATTGGAGGCCATATTAGGTATATAATTAGGTAGACAATAATTATCATAACTGCACGTGTCCCAAAATAGGAAAAATATCACCTACTAAATACCTAGGAGTTATCATTGACCAAAGGTTATCATGGCACCCTCATCTCGAAGAAATTAATAGCCGAATGCGAAAAATGATATGGGTTTTCAAGTCACTCAGATATATTGCCACCAACAAATTACTGAGACAGGTATACATTGCTCTAGCTCAATCTGTTTTGACTTATTGCATACCAGTATGGGGCGGTGCTTCTAAGACAAAATTTCTTGAGTTGGAAAGGGGCCAGCGGTTATTGTTAAAAGTTATGTATTGTAAACCTTACAGTTATTCAACGGAAAAATTATTTTCCGTCTGTTAATTGCCAAGTGTTAGAAAGCTTTATACAACATGTAAATTAAATAACCAACACCCTGAATACAGGTGGTTTGGGATCGGCTTCTGAGTTGATTTCAATATTTTTTTTTTAAGAACAACGTTTTTTTTTTAAAGAAAAAAAAAAGTACCCAAAAAACGTTGTACAATATTTTCTGGGTACTTTTTGTTTTTTTTTTTTAATAGTTTTTTTTAATAAAAATAATATTGAAATCAACTCAGAAGCCGATCCCAAACCACTTGTATTCAGGGTGTTGGTTATTTAATTTACATGTTGTATACTGCACTCAATATCTTTTAAGGCATAAAACTGTGTCTTTCAATCCAAATCGTGATAACAGAAGAAGACATGTTATCAACAAACCTATCACTAAAACTGTCTTTGCAAGACAACAATAACTATTTGGGGTACTGCATGACTTATACTGCCAGATGTGGCGTTGTGTGTAACCGAATGTTACCTGAAGCTCTTCTCGACCCCTTTTCGGATTATGACCGAGATTATAATACGTATGTATGTAAAAACTATATGAAAACAAAATAGCTGCGTTGTCATGTTACAAAATCGAATGATCAATCCAATGATCATAACTCGTTTCACGAAGGATATATTATATTCGTACCCGTGGTGACGTAAACAAATAACGCGTTCCGACTGTTTTATTTGGTGGCAGTAAGCCGAAGTCATTGAAGCTGGAAAATGGGTATGCTTCATCTAAATAGCTTTCGATATATTTCATCGATATAATTTTCGTGACAGATTTTTTATTGCCTACTAATGGGCTTGACTATTGATTGTGTTGTGTTTCTGTAATCTTGTGATATCAATTTTTTAATTAGTATACTGGGTGTAAAAGACATGAACAGTCAAACGAGAACCATGTATTCTATACATCAAAATAAGACATATTTCAAAAAAAAATATTGCTGGGAAATGATTTTTATTTTTTGGTGTTAAAAAATATTGCAAATTGTACTTAAACTCGCAAAACCGCGATAATTTTGCCAGACGGCGGGCGGCCCCGTTCGTTAGTGTCCGTGCGCATCGAGTGAGCTACATTGAACGCTAACGTTTTGAAGCCATTTTTTGTTATGAAATACTAAAAAAAATGATAATGTTTCTTTGGACAATAATTAAGAAATAACGTATAGAATACGATTTCATAAAAAAATTAAAAAAATAATTTTGACTTTGACCTTCAATAAAATCGTAACTATCAATTTCCCAGGTATAGTCTAAAGGAAAAAAAAATGTTATGATGGTGAGCAGAATACATTGTTCTCGTTTGACTGTTCATGTCTTTTACATCCTGTATATGTATTTGAATAAAATGGGCTTCAACACACGACCAAACATTATGTTTGGCATAGATTCTTTTAAAAAGAAATGATTCCAAGAATGTGCAACCTCCTTTTAAACATCGCAGCATAGGGTTAAAGTAATAAAATTGCCTGCTTAGAAATTTTATTTGTGTTTTACATAGCCTAAATATTTTTTTTTATTTTGATACAGTAATATATATCATTAGCGCGTTCAACCAAACAAACAAACTCGTCAGCTTCTTAACATTACTGTTCACGGTGTACTAAATATAGTCTTACCACTAGTAGTGACCGCCCGCGGTTTCGCTCCCGTTAACGTTTTCAATTTGAATCAGTAATTCCCGAGATTATCATGTTCAACCAACCAAACGAACAAACTCTTTAGCTTTATAATATTATGGATTGTTGACTTTTAAAGCTAGATATTTAGGCTGTATCTGACACCGTAACCTCTATGCCTATAGACAGTAAATACCATTATTTTCGTTCCTGACAGCTGTATTACGGCAGTCGGAATAGAATTTCATTATTCCCGGCGCGTTCATAAAAATAATGTGTTACGTTGTTATTGTGTTGGACTATGAGACGTGAACAAACGGACGAATTTATTTTAGTAGTTCTACTGTGAAAAGGTAACTGACAGTTTGACACGTTCGTACGTAAGTATATTGATTTGTGATATTATGTGGCATTTGCCAGTTTTTGTATTGTAGCTACCTATTATAATGAAAGTTGATGATAGGGCTTAGGTGGCTACTGGACCATAAAAATCTCGACCTGAAAATGGTAGTGGTCAGGTCGGCCACTAGTCGGGTAGGTTAGGGTTATTTTTTATGACCAGGCGGAGTGCACTGTTTTTGGGAGATTCTAGTGTTTAATGCAACCTACATGGCAGAGTAGAAAAGTGCACTCCGCCTGGTCATAAAAAAAAATAACCCTAACCTACCCAGTGGCCGACCTGACCACTACCATTTTTAGGGAATAGGCAACTCGGCCGGAGGTCGAGATTTTTATGGCCCAGTAGCCACCTAAGCCATCTTAAGATCTATGTTGGAGTTATGAGTCGGCTTGGGTTGGAGTTATGAGTCATCATAGTGGTCGTTTTGTACCATTTGTTTTCTATTTTGTAAGTAGGATTGGAACCAGCGATAGGCTGGACCATAAATGCCTGAACCGTATAATTTGGAAAGTAGAATTTTATTAGATACTTTTTCATACGCTTTTGTCATATCGAGCATCAAGCCCAATCTATAGTAATAATAAAGCTGAAGAGTTTGATTGTTTGTTTGGTTGAACCCTAAGATGTCAGCAACTACTAATTCAAATTGAAAAATTCTTTTTTGTTGAATAGTTCGTTTATCAAGGTAGGCTATAACATCACGGTACGTTCAATAGGAGCTGAGCATCAATGAAGAATTTTGCAAAAACGGGGAAAAAATATTCCTTTTCAAAGCTTTTACTGCGTGCGCTGCGTAAACGGTTAAAGTTACGGAAAATAACGTATGACGGAATTGTTCTCCTTTAAAATTCCTAAAAAAAAGTCCGCGACGGCATATGTCTAGCTTTTAAGGTTGCGGCTCACTATAGCCTTCCTTTTTGGTAGTCAAATTTGTTTTAAGATAATGCATTATCTGCGATGGTGTTTTTGTATGCATGATATGATATGCATGATTATGATATTTTGATAAGGAATAACTTATCAAAATAATATTTATCACAAGTATTTAATTTCGAACAAAACTTTTCCAGACTTCATTTGATTTCAATGAATAACTTAAGAGATATCATAGTTTAAATAAACGGGAAATAATAATTTTTGATTTTCAGAGCTTTCGTTGCGTGCGCTGCGTAAACGGTTAAAATTACCCAAAAATCATGTAAGACGGAATTATTCCCCTTTATAAGTTATAAAAAAAAAGTTCCAGACAGCATTTATCTATCTTTTAAGGTTGACTCAATTAATTTATTTTTTGGTAATAAAATTTGTTCTAAAATAATATAATATTACAATCATCACAACAGCCTTTATAATTCGACCCACTGCTGGGACACAAGGCCTCTCCATTTCATCGAATGAAGGCAGTAGTCCACCACGCTTGCCCAATGCGGATTGGTGGGCGGAGTATATGGTGATCAATACCCCTTTGCTGATCCATTAGTCGCCTTCTACGACACCCATTGGAGGATATGGGGTGATGATATTCTATTCTGCCGGCATTACACGGCTAATATTAATTAATAATATTAATATATTTCCACGCTCACGCCAATTATCTAGCCCAAAGTAAGTATCATTAAGAACTTGTGTTATGGATACTAGACAACGGACATTTTTTTTTTAATATACATAATATATTTAGATATTTTTATAAATAAACTTGAATAAATATATAAACAACCATGACTCGTCAACAAATACTCATGTTCTTCACACAAATATTTGCCGTTACCAGGACTCGAACCCGGACCGCTTGATGTGTAGGCAGCTATACTGACCACACCACCAAGACGGCGTCAAATAATGCATCGTATGCGAAGGTATTTTTGTAAACATATTATTCCTTATCAAAATTAATACATTATTCATCATAAGTATTTTATTTTCTACAAAATTGTTCAACACATAATTAGATTTCAATTAATATCTTGAGAGATATCATAATTTTAAAATAACTCGGCAGCAAAATAATGATCAAGTACTACGCTAAATATTTTAAAGATGAGAAGTTGTTGTTTTTTTGTTTGGTTGAACGCGCTTATCTCAGAAACTACTGATCCCGGTAGATTCGGACGCCTTAGCGACTCTAATAGGTTCAGGGACTCCTCCGAGGGAGATGCTCACCGGTCAGGGATCCTCTCTGGAGTGATTCGACCTTAAAGCTTGAGGACTCTAGGTCTTCTCTCTAGGTCTTCTCCTTTACTAAAAACCCCGGTGACTCAGAGAAGGTCATCAGAGATATCCTGCAAAAATAGTAAAAAAAACAAGTAGTGGTGGGAAAAAATCAAGCAATTTTATTTCAGACTATTAAATTGTTGTCCATTTTTAGTTAGTACCTAACAATATTTTATTTTAATATAAGTTAGTAAATTAGAACAAAGTAATTTTATCACTACGGTATTATTACGGTGAAGGAAACATCGTGAGCAAACCTGCACACACCTATGAAGAAATTCTTAGATTGTGTGTAAAGTCGACCTACTTGTCCAGCGTCACAATATAGAGAAGAAGTAGGTGTGTGTCTGCCAAGAAGCTAATATTTTATGAATCTATCTTCGTGATGTCTGCGGCTTCAACAGTCAACTTTACTTCCACTATTTGTCAAGTAAAGAGAGATTACATGAACCCAAATGTATGTGGATTGTCGTTACTCACAGTAGCTGTGAGTTCTGTGGAGTGATTGTATGTGAATTATAGTAATTTGCAGAAACAAATAAACCTCTTCAAACAAATATTATCTAGCCTTAAGAATTCTTAATCTGTTCCTTCAAGCACTGTATTAAAGCAGCAATAGTATATTAATGTAGGTAACCTATTTTTCATTTTGTCCACTAATATTATTTTCCACTGTATATTATTCACATAAGCACTTGGATTTAGTAGTTTAATATTTAAAAAGACCTCACTAAATATTTTCATTTCAATAAAACTTTTATCAGCTGTTTCAAAAACATCCAGCTACCAGTGTTGCCATAGCAAAACAAAAATCAGATAGGTAGAAGATATAAAGTATAATTCGAGTCCAGAACTGTACTCAATTCCGGAAGCAGCGTTTAAAAAATGTGTGTTGATGATTGGATTATTCGTTGGTGTATGAGTATCGTTTCTGAAGGAGCATACTTTGAAGGTGATAAAATAATTTTGGATGAATAACTAACAATTTTATAATATATCACAGATTAATGAACAAATCGTGATAGGTATTAGTGGTCGTAATCTCAAAAAATTTAAAAATATAGAGTACGCATTTTTGATAAGCTTTGTTATAATGAATTAAATAAATGTTATTAAAGCATTTAAACAAACATAATTGATAATGTTGCTCAAAAGATCTATCTTTTGAGATACATGCCTACTTTGATATCTATACCTACTACTCGTAATAATAAAGCTGAAGAGTATGTTTGTTTGTTTGTTTGGTCAAACCCTAAGATCTCAGCAACTTTTTTTTTGACGGGGAGATCAAATGCGTTTACGCATCGTCCCTGCGGGGTGGTGCCAACCGCAGAGGATATGTGGGACTCGAGGTAAAGGCGTTCCCTCCATACCACTAAACATCCTCCCCGGCCTGACCTCCAATGCGCTGACGAGGACACCGAGAGCAGCCATCGTACCGCACCTGGGGGACTTCGGGCGCGGTCGTGGCCCTGAAAAGGGCCGTCTGGAACTAGCCGTAGTGGGAAAAAAACAACTCGACGATGGCATGTGACTTCGAATGTCAAGGGGATTGACATCACAACATTGACTCTTTCCAAATCAATACTATAAAAACTGTAAAGGGAGGATAAAACTTGTTGAGTTTCTTGCCGGTTCTTCTCAGAACAAGGCCTCCTGGTAGACTCTCGAACCGATGGCATCAAAATTGACTTTCATAAGTGTACAAATTGTACCTAAATGAATAAAGTAATTTTGACTTTGACTTTGACATCAAAAGCCACACCCGCCGAGAAAGTTTCCCCACCACGTTACCAGGGTCCGCCACGAGGAGACTTCCGGACGTGGACCCAAAGATCTCAGCAACGACTAATTCAATTTGAAAAATTCTTTTTGTGTTAGATAGTCCATTTATCGAGGAAGGCTATAGGCTATATAACATCACGCTACGACAAATAGGAGCTGAGCATCAATGAAGAATGTTGCAAAAACGGGAAAAAAATCCTTTTCAAAGCTTTCGCTGCGTGCGCTGCGTAAACGGTTAAAGTTACGGAAAAATAATGACGGACGGAATTTTTCTCTTTTAAAATTTCTAAAAAAAGTCCGCGACAGCATATCCTGTCTATCTTTTAATGTTGGTTTACTATAACCTTTCTTTTTGGTAATCAACTTTGTTCTAAAATAATGCCTTATCTGCGATGGTGTTTTGTATGCATGATATTATTCCTTATCAAAATAAATACATTATTTATCATCATCATCAACAACAGCTCATATAATGTTCCCACCGAGGGGCTCGAGCCTACCACACATTAGGGGCGATTAAGCCTTAGTCAACCACGCTGGCCAAGTGCGGGTTGGTCGACTTCACACACAACCTTATTTTAAATTCAATTTTATTTTAATTTCATTATTTATCTTTAAAGTGACGCTTGAAATAGTCAAAGAATGTTGAGTTATATACGCTCAATATTCTGTGACTATTTCAAGCGTCTACCAGTTGCCGTTATCAATATCGAGCGACGCTGAGCAAAAAAATCACGTTTGTTATATGGGCGAGCCTCCTTAAATAGTTAGTTTTATTCTGTTTATTACTAATTGTTGTTAACCCGGCGTCAAAGACGCTGGGTCATATTGAGCCGAGCTTATTTCAAACAGCTATATTTCGAATTTTGCGTACTTTATGAAAATGAAAATGAAAAAGCTCTTTGTTTAAATGGACTTTGCTAAGTAATTTTAAATTGTCAAAAGCCCTACCACCATTTAGGGACGAATAATTATTATTATACTGAGATGGAGAAGAAATGGCGAAAAAAAACTCTACAGCTTACAATTTCGTAATGATTTCAAAACATCAACAAGTTAATAAATAATTATCAATATACCTAATTCAAGTTACATTTTAACATGCTAAATTTTGGGTAGTTATTACTCCCACGCATTTGGATTATTTATCTTATGAAAAGCTTTTCTATATAATTTAATTAATCATATTATTGAACTTAACAATTTAAATTTTGATACCCACCACCATTTTGTGTTATTGTTAGATAGGTACTTACAGATATTCCTTTCAATTTACACAATATTATTCACGAAGACAAAATTTTAATTCCTATTATTGCATGTGTCATACAATTGTCTATCTAAATATTACAACTAACTATAAGACCTACGTTTACATCAATCAAGAAAACAGGAGATGATCAGGCCCCGTTGGCGGCACCTGTTCACAGGCATGACGCAAGAATCAGCGATCGCTTCGCTCAACCATATTTTAGGGTACGTAACTACCCGACGCAAGACGACACCGCCACAAGACCTTTTTAGTGAGAATGACATACACATGCTTCTTGATTATTAACGAAAACAAATTTAAACTAAAGTTATGCTCCCGAGTCAACTATATGACCAATTATAGATCATATGCATAATTAATAAACATATTTAAGATGCATGGACCTCGAGCAAATTCACCCCCATGTGTTAGAATCATTTATGTAATCAGACACCTTATAGTATGCTTTAGTTAGTTAGTATACAGTTTAGTTTTAATAGCAGTTTTGAATTTATTAATAGGTAGGCTTCGAATATTATTTGGGAGTTTGTTATAAAAGAATTGCTTATTCTGTGGAGACGAGTAGCATGTACCACAAGATTATGTTTGTTCCTCGTATTAACAATATGAATGTCACACTTTTCAGAAAAAAATGTTATGTTTTTCCGTACGTACATTAAATTTTCAAATATATATTGTAATGCCACTGTTAGAATATTGCCACTCTTTGAACTTTTCCCTAAGTGAACCTATGGTTTCGAACATTCTAGTAGCTAGAGATACAGTCTGCCTCCACTCGTATTGCTAGTGAACTCGGTGCGATTACGTCTGCACGGGATGATACACATGCGTCAAGTGAAATCGGGTCAATATGACTCAGCGTCATTAACGGCGTTGTTTTTTCGTAACATATTTTTATATGTATTTTCTTAATAATTTAATTATTTTTCTGTTTGTAATTTACAATAATGTCACTCACAAGTAACTCTGGGAGCATTTTGGAGATGTTAGAAGAGTCGGACTCCAACAATGAAAGAAATGACGCTTTCTCATAAGAAAATGACGAAGATCATGTATAGGAATGCAGTCAGAGTAGGGGAACGGTACAAGATGCAAGCGATAAAATGACAATATACATTGCAAGCTCGGATTCGTCTGATGATGTCGGTCTTTTGACGTAACGCATACCAGATTTATTTCATGTCTTGATCATAGCATTTCACACTGCAATAATTGTAGCAGTTCCATGGTTAGGTATGAAGAAAGCTTCTGAAAGAAAGATTCTGTTAAATAATATTATTTTTTTCCAATTAATATTCTGTTAAATAATATTTTTTTGCAATTAGGTATGAAGAAAGCTAAAGACTAATTAGAAGTAAAATGTATGTTCCTAAGTTGATTTGATCCTCTGGGTATTGAAAATTGTTTTATTTTTTGTTAATAATAATAGAAGTTTATTGCATTTTTTTTTAGATAAACGTATGTTGTATTATTTTCACAATTGTTTAGCATGTGTTTTGACAATTCGGATTTTTTAAAAGGGTATTTTTTGTTATTTTATCGCGTTAATAATAACACATGATATTACATAAATAATTAAATCCGGCTCTTATTAGTCATTAACTGTTAGAAAAAAAGTCGGACAAAATTCAGGTCACCATGACCCGGTGTCATTGTCCGCGTCATTATTTTCACGTCTTTGGCGCCGGGTTAATGCGGCTACAGAATACGCCATCTGTCAAATTTTCAACTGTCTATCTCGGTTCATGAGATATAGCCTGGCGACAAACGGACGGACGGACACACAGACAGCGAAGTCTTAGTAATAGGGTCCCGTTTTATCCTTTGGGTACGGAACCTAATAAGGGGAACTACCTACTGATTCAAATTTAAAAAAAAAATATGTTTTTGTTAGATAGTCTATTTATCGAGGAAAACATAGGCCAGGGCTTTCTATACTTAGGAATTTGCAAATTGTTTGCGACTCACCTCCCCCTTGTTACAGTTACAGCCAAGTTTTAAATTTTTGTAGGTACTTAACCTACAAAATCTTACTACAAACTTAGCTTTTTTGGAATTATTTTTGAGTCAACGAACGCGCACATATTTTTAAAATTAGAAAATAGACTGTAAAGTTTAAAATATAAGTACCAAGCACTAACAAATTTCGACGGCGAAAGCAATGTCCCGGTATTGTAGTGGTTGACGCAGACGCCCGGATTGCGGAAGATGCTGGGTTCAATTTCCGCCCTGGACAATCGTTTTTTTTTTTCAGAGTAAATTTAAAAACATAGCTTCTCAAAACCGGGCAGAAGTCTTGAAATCGCAACTTTCATCTCTTTCTCTACATTTATTTTCGCTTGACTAGCTCGCATAGCTACTTAGCTAGACAGCCATTATATGTGGATCCTCTCACGAGGCGCCTGGCATAATGCCGCGACACCCCAGGGCGTCGCGACGCACAGTTTGGGAAACCCTTTGAACTCCTATTATAGTCCTAGCGTAATGTTATGCACGTATAGCCTATATACCTCCATAACATCACGCTATGACTAATAGGAGTTGAGCATCAATGAAAAATGTTGCAAAAACGCGTAATCAACGCGAACGAAGTCGCGGGCACAGCTAGTCATAACATAATATTATAATGTTAAGGCATTATATTCTAAACTTCGTAAGCGGAATCATAAACAACGTTATCACTACACTTAAATAAACTGCCTACAAGAGGTATAATCATTCCGTTATCGTAAGGGTCCAGTTACGTTACGTTCGCCACAATGTGCCGTGTTTGGTTTTATTCAATATTCATCTTTGCATTGACGATAGTCACTCGTTCTGATTCAGTGTTAAATAAGTGTTCACCCAGTGGTTCCCTCTGCACTTTGACTTCGGAAAACACATCACCGCATAAATTCTCTCACCATGATCGGCAAAGATCCTCTCCGCCTGTAGATCGTCGAATTCATTCTTACAATGGGCACGGTGTCATTCACCACATACCATTTCAACATTTTAATCACCCTACATATCAATATCCTAATCCCAGACCTTACCACTATTTCAATCACAGACCCCACCACTTTTTTCATCACAGGCCCTTTATTCATCCATGGAGTCACCCATTACCTTTCCATCACTTACAAGAACGTCATAGGCATTTTCGCCACCACCGCCCTTATCATTTTAATTATAAACAATGGCCAAAACAAACAAATCAAACTGAAACCGACAAAGTTACTGAAGCAGAAGTAGATTCGACTGAAAATGGAATCCCAACAACCACGAAAGTCACAAATACAGAAGAAACCACCACCGAAAACATAAATACAGAAGGACCCACCACCGAAGACATAAATATTCACCACAGACCATTTCAACATTTTAATCACCCTACATATCAACATCCTAATCCCAGACCTTACCACTATTTCAATCACAGACCCCACCACTTTTTTCATCACAGGCCCTTAATTCATCCATGGAGTCACCCATTACCTTTCCATCACTTACGAGTGCGTCATAGGCATTTTCACCACCACCACCCTTATCATTTTAATTATAATCAATGGACAAAACCTTCCATAGTCACGCCTTCAATACCGTCCCCTGTTACCGATACTACGCCTCAAATAACAATAGCCAATAGTCCTCCTTATATCCCAAATGTATCTGCCGGAAATCCGGACTTTACAGCAACCGAAGAAATTTCAACATCTACCGTTACTGAACCAACAATTACTAGTTCTACGCAGTATAAGCCAGCTCCTCCAACACCAGATATAACAACGGTTGAAACTACGCACAGCACAGAAATCGAAAAGAAGGATAGTAAAGAACAAAAATCTACAACTGATCAAATTGATACCGACAAAGCTACTGAATCAGAAGTAGTTTCGACTGAAAATGGAATCCCAACAACCACAAAAATCACAAATACAGAAGAACCCAGCACCAAAGACATAAATACAGAAGGACCCACCACCGAAGACATAAATATTCACCACAGACCATTTCAACATTTTAATCACCCTACATATCAACATCCTAATCCCAGACCTTACCACTATTTTAATTACAGACGCCACCACTTTTTTCATCACAGGCCCTTTATTCGTCCATGGTGTCACCCAATACCTTTCCATCACTTACGAGAACGTCATAGGCATTTTCACCACCACCGCCCTAGTCATTTTAATAATAATCAATGGACAAAACATTCCACATTCACGCCTAAAATACCATCCCCTGTTACCGAGTCTACGCCTCAAACAAGAATAAACAACACTCCCCGTTATATCCCAAATGTATCTGCCAGAAATCCGGACTTCACAACAACCGAAGAAACTTTAACATCTACCGTTACTGAACCAGCAATTACTAGTTCTACGCAGTATAAGCCAGCTCCTCCAACACCAGATATAACAACGATTGAAACTACGGACAGCACAGAACTCGAAAAGAAGGATATTAAAGAACAAAAATCTACAACTGATCAAACTGAAACCGACAAAGTTACTGAAGCAGAAGTAGATTCGACTGAAAATGGAATCTCAACAACCACGAAAGTCACAAATACAGAAGAACACACCACCGAAGACATAAATACAGAAGGACATACCACCGAAGACATATATACAGAAGGACCCACCACCGAAGACATAAATACAGAAGGACCCACAACCGAAGACACAAATACAGAAGAATCCACCACCGAAGACATAAATACAGAAGGACCCACCAACGAAGACATAAATACAGAAGGACCAACCACCGAAGACACAAATACAGAAGAATCCACCACCGAAGACATAAATACAGAAGGACCCACCAACGAAGACATAAATACAGAAGGACCAACCACCGAAGATACAAATACAGAAGGAACCACCACTGAAGACATAAATACAGAAGGACGCACCACCGAAGACATAAATACAGAAGGACCCACCACAGAAGACACAAATACAGAAGAACCCACCACCGAAGACATAAATACAGTAGAACCGACCACCGAAGACATAAATACAGAAGAACCCACCACCAAAGACATAAGTACAGAAGAACCCACCACCGAAGTCACAAATACAGAAGAACCCACCACCAAAGACATAAATACAGAAGGACCCACCAACGAAGACATAAATACAGAAGGACCCACCACCGAAGACACAAATACAGAAGGACCAACCACCGAAGACATAAGTACAGAAGGAACCACCACCGAAGACATAAATACACAAGGACCGACTACCGAACACACAAATACAGAAGGACCCACCACAGAAGACACAAATACAGAAGAACCCACCACCGAAGACATAAATACAGAAGGACCCACCACCGAAGACATAAGTACAGAAGAACCCACCACCGAAGACATAAATACAGAAGGACCCACCACCAAAGACATAAGTACAGAAGAACCCACTACCGAAGACACAAATACAGAAGAACCCACCACCAAAGACATAAATACAGAAGGACCCACCACCGAAGACACAAATACAGAAGAACCCACCACCGAAGACATAAATACAGAAGAACCCACCACCGAAGACATAAATACAGAAGGACCCACCACCGAAGACACAAATACAGAAGGACCAACCACCGAAGACATAAATACAGAAGGACCGACTACCGAAGACACAAATACAGAAGGACCCACCACAGAAGACACAAATACAGAAAGACCCACCACAGAAGACACAAATACAGAAGGACCCACCACCGAAGATACAAATACAGAAGGACCCACCACCGAAGACACAAATACAGAGGAATCCACTACCAAACACATAAATACAGAAGGACCCACCACCGAAAACACAAATACAGAAGAACCCACCACCGAAGACATAAATACAGAAAGACCCACCACCGAAGACACAAATACGGAAGAACCCACCACTGAAGACACAAATACAGAAGAACCCACCACCGAAGACACAAATACAGAAGAACCCACCATCGAAGACATAAATACAGAAGGACCCACCACCAAAGACATAAATACCGTAGACATGAATACAGAAAGACCCACCACCGAAGACACAAATACAGAAGGACCCACCACCGAAGACATAAATACAGAAGGACCGACAACCGAAGACACAAATACAGAAGAACCCACCACCGTAGACATAATTACAGAAAGACCCACCACCGAAGACACAAATACAGAAGAACCCACCACCGAAGACACAAATACAGAAGAACCCACCATCGAAGACATAAATACAGAAGGACCCACCACTGAAGATACAAATACAGAAGAACCCACCACCAATGACATAAATACCGTAGACACAAATACAGAAAGACCCACCACCGAAGACAAAAATACAGAAGAACCCACCACCGAAGACACATATACAGAAGGACCCACCACCGAAGACATAAATACAGAAGGACCGACCACCGAAGACACAAATACAGAAGAACCCACCACCGAAGACATAAATACAGAAAGACCCACCACCAAAGACATAAATACTGAAGACATAAGTACAGAAGGACCCACCACCGAAGACACAAATACAGAGGAATCCACCACCAAAGACATAAATACAGAAGGACCCACCACCGAAGACACAAATACAGAAGAACCCACCACCGAAGACATAAATACAGAAAGACCCACCACCGAAGACACAAATACGGAAGAACCCACCACCGAAGACACAAATACGGAAGAACCCACCACCGAAGACACAAATACAGAAGAACCCACCACCGAAGACATAAATACAGAAGAACCCACCACCAAAGATACAAATACAGAAGAACCCACCACCGAAGACATAAATACAGAAGGACCCACCACCGAAGATACAAATACAGAAGAACCCACCACCGAAGACATAAATACAGAAGGACCCACCACCGAAGCCACAAATACAGAAGAACCCACCACCGAAGACATAAATACAGAAGGACCCACCACCGAAGACATAAATACAGAAGGACCCACCAACGAAGTTTTAAGAATAGATCCGTTATTCGAAGAACTGTCAACTAATGTTGGAAAGATGTGCGATAAAGTAAGATTATATTGCAACAACAAAACCATTCATATGTTTTTTCCCAATAATTTATATACAATTAATATTCCCTTGGAAGACTACGACAAGGAAGCTTTTGATATTAAAACACAACACCGAGTGTTGTCTATTGTTGGTGTGAATCGAAAGAAAACCGAAGAGTATTCTGAACTGATTATACTAGAAAAAGTAGTGAATACCAAGTCAGCGCTCTGGTTATATGAAAATAACAAGTTGGTAATAATATTCTTTATCCTTAAAAAAACCGATAAATCCTGTGACTCATTCATAGACAACTCAGTGCAACAAATTCTATCAATTTACCCTTAACATATTTTTGTGTCACTTGAGCTACAATATCTTTTGTAATTATTTTAATTTGTAGCTTATAAATGCAGAATTATAACGAATTCATTTAGAAAATATCTATTACATTGTGTTATCGCTTGACCTCAGATATGACAAGTTAAAATCAAAATTGCCTACTTTATCAACTTCCACAATTGTTATTAACGTTGTGTATAAAAATGGTAATTAAGACCAATAATATTCATAAGCCTGAAATAATACATAATAATCATATGTTTCAAAGCTAGTTTTAAGCTAAAAAAAACATTGGTTGTCAGTAAAGTCGGTTTACTGACGATAGTTGAACGTGACAACGTCTTAAGAAAATACTGATGGAATGGTAGCATTTTTCAAAAGAAAAATTTAATTTCATTTGTTTAATAGATTTCGCATTATAGTATGTATAAACTTGTCATAAAATCTCTTTGGCTATACTATTTGTATCTGGCTGGTTTTGGTATCATTGAAAGTTTAAATTTTAAAGAACATAATTCCAAATTCAAAACTCAGAGCGAGGTAACGCCGCATACGTCATCTTTTTTCGTTCGTGCAGCCGGCTCTATCGAATTATAAGACGTTGTCACGTCAAAAATATAGTAGTTTTATATAGCTTTAAATATAGTAAGTACCTACATTAATAAATTGCATAGTGAATACTTTTATGAATAAACGTAAAAACTTTTTTTTATTTTATTTTATTAATTATCTGTAGATATACATAATGGTTCTTTATAACTAAGACCCGTCAACCCGTACAACAATATTCTTTTCAACACCACTGTTCGTAATTGGTATGTAACTACACCAATTTTAGTTTCACAGTGTATCATATTACCAACTTATAATATCTTTCGAATTTCAAATTCGATTACCGCACAGTTTGGTAATCAAAAGTTAATAGTTTCGTAAAGAAAAGTCACGCTTTTATTTATAAGAAAAAAAAATAGGAACCAAAGAGAATTTATATGCAAAATGCTGAAACATTTTTGTAAATTAAATAAGTTTGGCGTTTTAACACTCTGTTTAAAGATTATACAATTATAAAAACCTTATTTAAAATTACAACTATGAAATAGAAGTCATACATAAATATTAAAAGAATATATTTATTTTGTAAAAATTATATAATTTACTGTTTTGGCTGTATAAGCGTCGGTACCTTAGTCTTTCGCGCACAAAGCCGTCAATGAAAAAGTTAAAGCGCGCCATTTTTAATTTTCAGTACTATTTTGCAAGTAGATATTTTGCATTATGTATTAATTACTCGCAATGGTGTTGAAAAACGTCGTATAACACTCGTGAGCAGTTAAAAATTACATTCTCGGCTGAATATTAAGCACTCGCTGCGATCGTGCTCAATGTCAGCCTCGAACGTAATTTTCAACATTACTCACTTGTATTATAATGTACTATTAAACTTGAGCAGAACAATAGTTAAGAGTAAGCGAATTCCAAATCCTAAATAATACTATACTAGTACTATTATCAGGGCCCGATCTAGCCATTTCACCGCTTTGGGAAAAATCCGGAGATTCGAAATTGTCCCCCCCCTCTACATCGGGTCCTGACTATTATAATAAAATGCGAAAATTTGTTTGAATATTACGCTTTCACGCCTAAACCACTGAACTGATTTTTTATAAAAAATAATTTTATATATACTTAAACCTGTATGGATCAAAAAGTTGGGTATGACAGCAGATGGATGAAGATCCCTACTTCGCTACTAATATTATAAATGCGAATCGAATATCTGTTATTGCAAAAGAAAGGCTTGAAGGGGTTGAAATTAGGGATGAATTTCTGGCAGTTCGCCATTGTTGAAGATAAAACCATGAAACTTTGAATTTTGGCAATTGACAAGAAATAAATACACAAAACCAAACAAAGTCATACTTTCACCCCTCCGATTTTGATGAAATTAGGTACAAAAATATACTAGATACTAGCTGTCCCGGCCACGCGTTTCTGTGTTAATTTCATACTACTGTCCTATAACATTCGATTTGTTAAGTAGTTTAGGAGTCCATCGCGGACAAACAACGTGACACGTAATTTATATAATATATTATGAACCCTTTTAGTAAAACAAATGGCTTGAAGGGGTTGAAATAAGGGGTGAAAGTTTCCATAGGAGTTCCTCATTATCACATCACATTATTACATAAGCTACCTTTTTTTCTAAAAAAAAAGGCTTGAAGGGGTTGAATTATGGGATGAAAGTTTGTATGGGAGTTCGTCATCATCAAAGACAAAACAAAAAAAACTTCGAATTTGGGCACTTGATAAGATCAAAAACTCTAGAACAAATATTTAGAAATTCCTAAATATTTGTTCTAGAGTTTTTGAAACTATGACCCGTGTGGGCATGAAAAAGTGGGATGAAAGGTCGTATCGAAGTCCAAACAAAGTCAAGATTTCACGCCTTCCATTTTGATGAAATTTGGTAAGTACAAAAATATTCTAGATATTTAGATAAGATTCTCTACCTTTCTCTATAAAACAAAAGGTTTGAAGGGGTTGAAATAAGAGATAAAAGTTTCAATGGGAGTTAGTCATCATCGAAGATACACCATGAAACTTAAAATTTAGGCACTTGGTAAGAAAGAAAGAAATATTTGTTTTAGCATTTTTGACATTTTTACGTGCGTAGGGATGAAACAGAAGTTGAAAGGTTTTAAGGAAAACCCAACAAAGTCTAAAACATGCTCTTCAAAATAATTACTCCGCGGACTAAGTCGCGGGCAAAAGTTAGTCGACTATACAGGGTGTAAAAGACATGAGCAGTCAAACGAGAACCATGTATTCTGCTCACCGTCATAACATTTTTCTTCCTTTAGACTATACCTGGGAAATTGATAGTTACGATTTTATTGAAGGTCAAAGTCATAATTTTCTTTTTCATTTTTTTATGAAAACGTATTCTATACGTTATTTCTTAATTATTGTCCAAAGAAGTATTATAATTTTTTTTAGTATTTCATAACAAAAAATGGCTTCAAAACGTTAGCGTTCAATGTAGTTCACTCGATGCGCACGGACACTAACCAACGGGGCCGCCGTCAAGCAAAATTATCGCGGTTTTGCGAGTTGCGTGCGAGTTGAGCCTTTTTGAAAAATTTGCAATTTTTTGTAACACCAAAAAATAAAAATCATTTCCCAGCAATATTTTTTTTGAAATATGTCTTATTTTGATGTATAGAATACGTGGTTTTCGTTTGACTGCTCATGTCTTTTACACCCAGTATGTGGCTGGACGAGAACGCTACGATGGTTGTGTAGACTACTAAGAATGGACAAAGAGAGGAATGAGTGCATTAGAGGAAGTTTGAAAGTAGCACTAGTGGCAGAAAAACTGAGAGGTGACAGATTGGCATGGTATGGGGAAGAGATGATGAGCATGTAACAAAGAAAGAGACATCCACATTAATGAGAATGAATGTGGATAAAGAGGAAGAGGAAGACCAAAAGAAAGATGGATAACTGTTACTAACTGTTACCTCGTTGTATACTTTATTTTAGTTAGAGTTATGTAAATTCATCAAAAAATATCCACAGTTTTTCACCAAAAAAGTGATATACCAAGACGATATCCCTCGAGACAACACAATAAATTGATATTACCGCAATTAAAACTACAAAGCAATAGTTAGCTTCCAATAAGTTTACTAAATGAAACTAATGACCGGAAATTCTCAAAATATTTGAAAACTTTTTTGACAAATAAAGCATATATAATCTAAACGAGTATTTTAATGACAAATTTCAAAATTGTACGTTTTTAATAAAATTCTGTGACATAATTTTTCTTAAAAACAATAATGATCCTAATATTGACTTAACCTTTCAACTGTGGAAGATTTTTGAACTGTCAGATGAGTGATTGATGTCAACTGTGATGGCGGATTTCAGCCACGTCACAGGCAAGGGTTTTTTATGGTTCGAATTTTAAAAAAACTGTAATAACTCCAGTTCTACTAAGAATTAAGGCTTTCTTTTCTTGATTTTTGTTCTTAAATTATTTCTCTACCTATTTCTTTAAATCTATTCAACCGTAATATAATATTTTTATTGTTATGTTATATATTACATAAGGTAATCTGTGTATTTGAAATTCTACGTATATAAGAAAATGATAGGAAATGTTAAATAATAAGTAGCATTTAATTTCATCATCATAACATAATGTAACAAGTCTGTTACAAACAATAAATATAAATATAATAAATAAAAAACGCGATAACTTCAAATACCCTCACTTTTGAACGCAAATTTTAACCATAGATTGTTTGGTTTTTTTTTCTCTAAACACTGTTGCAATGAATGTGTATCATACATCCAAGTTCTTAATAAACACATTCCCGACCTTATCGCATTAACAAAGCTAATGAATTGTTTGAGATAAGCCACGTAATACGACACCTCTTAAGTGGCGGAAATCCGCCATCTCACAGATAGGGTTAGATTTTTAAATGGCGTTAAGTGGCGGAAATCCGCCACTTCACAGATGAGCGAAAACCTAGACTTGAACAAATCAACGAACTTACTTTGCACTATACCTAATCGTAAAACATGAAATTAATTTTATCTCTATTGACTTAGATAAAATTAATAACAATTGACATTTAAACTTAGACCTATGATTATTTTTATCTTTTGTAAATGACAGTCATTTCTTTTTTTCATAATTAATATAGTTCTTTAATACTGACCGCATCTAAAATTTATTATATACTAGATGACCCGGTTTACTTCGTATCACCTACCCACGGAGTACCTACTAAACGTCTTTGCGCCTATCTCATTAAAATTCTCCCTTCGCTAAAATGGCTGAAAATTTTAATGCGTTATATCAGGCATTACCATTTTCGTACAGGCTGATGTTCGGGATATTTTCGGTATAGTGTCGGGTCAATTTGGCTCTTGGATCGGTGGCCTGAAAGACAGGTGTGTATGATGTCACGTAAAGCTCTTCTTAAAAGTTTTCAACTGAGGTTTTCAATCTCGGCCATATGTATGTGTGAAATAGCACAATAAAGACTTTTTTCTATTTATATCCCAAACCTGTGTCCCAAACATTGACAACCATCAAAATAATTAGGTAGGTCAATACAATGACAAAATTTTCTGAATGAACCAACAATGACAACCATATTAAAATTTAAATACCCCTTAGATTAAGAAATACGCGATAATCTGAGTAACGTGGATATATGTTGTTAATTCAAAACTCTTAATTTAATACGTGCTTCAATTCGAATGGACCCAAGTCTACCGTACCGAAGGGACGAACATCAAATGTTTGACAGGAAAGTAGGCAGAACAGTTTTGTATGGGAAAATTAAAATGTTGTTTTTACTATCTTCCTCACAATTTCTCTATATTTTCTCACCGTTTAAACTTTCCCTGGACTACGACAAACATTTCAAGACCAAGATAAGATAAATCCCACGCCCACTTATTGTAAAACTTTCGGATAATCTGCGGCATACGCAGTTAAAACTATTAGGCGGCTAACCGATGTAGATACGGCTAGAATAGTTTATTTTAGTTATTTTCATAGCATAATGTCATATGGAATTCTTCTCTGGGGGGGGGGGGGGGGGGGTGCTGCAGATATTAATACCATCTTTGTTCTGCAAAAACGGGCTGTTAGAGCAATTTATCAACTGGGTCCGCGTGACTCCCTCAGAGAAAAGTTCAAGGTGATATATACTGAAAAACTTAATATATGTAAAGAAAAATATTATGAATTTTTCCGAGAAATGTCATACGCACAATGTAAATACTAGGAGGAAACACGATTTGGTTGTATATAAAACTCGTCTCCACAGAATAAGCAATTCCTTTGTGGGCCAATGTATACGTTTTTACAATAAGCTTCCGAAGAATATTAGAGACTTACCTATTAATAAATTAAAAAAAAAACTGTAAAATCTAAATTGTACAAAAAAGATTATTACAAGATAAATGATTATTTACATGATCCAAATGCGTGGGAGTAAAATCTGCCCAAAATTTACGCATTTAAAATTGTAATTTATTCATATTGACATGTCTATGGACATGTAATGATGTTTTGAAATCGTTACGAAATTGTAAGCTGCAGAGTTTCTTTCGCCATTTCTTCTCCGTCTCAGCATACTAATAATTAATATATTTAAGTAAAATAATTATTTCGTCTAAATGGTGGTAGGGCTTTTGACGATTTAAAAGTAGTTAGCAAAGTCCATTTAAATAAAGAGCTTTTTCATTCATTCATTCATTCACATCATTCCCGTCAACATCGTGAAACTCATACAAAATGTTTGCGATGTTGGCGGGGACGGTTGATAAGGAAAGGGGAAGCGCAAAAGATCCCATATAGTTGAAGTGCTCTGAGACACGGCCCCTTGCATAAGAATAAGAAGAATATTTATCAAAATTAGATGAATAGTTTAGGTGCTACGGAGGAACATACGTAGGTATATACAAACAAACATACATACAATGACTGCGAAAATCAGAAGTTTTCCTTATGGCTATGCTGTAGTCGTGTAAATATGGGGGCCCTGTGCTAAGTCGTATGCTAAAACAGACGTTTATCATATGACTTAATACGAGGCTCAAAATCGCCCATAGGTGAGTTATCTTTTAGCACAAACTAAATTATATAAAGGTATTGAATTGAAACTGCAGTAGAGTTCAAATATTTATTTGTTACAATAACTACTATATTATATGTATAATAATGCATCATCAAATTGCTGTAAACTTTATTATGTCACCGTTGAGATTAGGGCGTACAATGCCGTAAAATTTTCTTCACAATTAATTACAACAAGTTTCTTTCAGTACACGAAAGCTAACATAATGAATTTAATAAGTAGATTTTACTGGAAAACAATATGATCATTGTGTTTTCCAGCAATATACACTTTAATTATTTGAAGGACGAGAGGAAACAGGCAAATTAATAATTTCTGAGGTCACTGGTGTGTGACAGGAATCTTTATCAGAAGGTTTGATAGGCAATTCTATAACGATTTCTTCATTGTTCACGTAGGCATTGCCTTCTTTTACATCAGCTAATAGCGGAATAAAACGGATGTCTTTGTACATTCTGTCAGGAGTATCAGCTGTCACATACATCACTATGTTTCGTATGCTTACTTGTGTGTTTTGTACCGTAGCACCAGTTACAGGCAATACGACTCTATACATGCCATCATTTATAGTTTCATCAGCACCCCCATTGCCATTGCTACTGCAGTAGTTGAGTATCTGTTTGTCATAATCGATGAAGTTCCTCGCAAATTCATCGAAAGCCTCTTCATGGTAATTCACTTTCCGCTTCACGTTAATTTCGGATCTGTCTCTAATACGATAAAATCCATTGACAAAGCAAAACAGACTAATGAAACAAATGAACCGGTACATCTTGGTGTTAGCAAAGAACTGTGGATCATTAATTAGTTATGTATTATATTTGTTCGTATCTTACGTTCTGAGATAACCTATAGGCCAGTAGCGCGATAAACAGTTAACGGAATTTTGGTTTTATATAATATTTTACACGATTAAATATCAAAATACGCCTATAAAAACAACACGTTAATGAAAACGAAAAAAAAGCCCAAAGATCAAAGCTATTTATTTGTCAAAACATGTGTAGATAAGTGAACGGTAATAACCAACTTTGTTCTAAGAAGACTATCGTTTGTATTCATATAATAAGCTGACGCAAGTCGTTTTAACCGACTTAAAAAAGGTTGAGGTTCTCAATTCGCCTGTATTTTTTTATGTTTGTTACATCATAAGTCTCATAACTCTTTTCTTATACAACATGTAAACTAAATAACCAACACCCTGAATACAGGTGGTTTGGATAATTTTTTTTTTGAAAAAAACGATTTTTTTTTTTTGAAAAAACAAAAAAGAAAGAAAAAAGTACCCAGAAAATGTTGAACAATATTTTCTGGGTACTTTTTGTTTATTTTTTTTTATTTAAAATTATTGAAATCAACTCGGAAGCCGCTCCCAAACTACCTGTATTCAGGGTGTTGGTTATTTAGTTTACATGTTGTATTCTACTACTATGGCAAACAAGTGGGTGTACTGATTTCGAAGATTCTTTCAACGTCTGAAAGCAGGTGCTTGTCAAGTCCCATTTCAATTTGATCGACATCTGACGAGTAGTTTTTGAGTTATTCCTAATAATGCCTATTTAATATCGATAATATCGCAATAGTTCTATTACTTCTTTGTCTAAAAACGGAGAAATTATAAATAACTTTAAAAAAAAGTCGAATCGACTTCAAAAAGTATAAAAATATCACAATTAAAATGTGTGCTAGGTACCTCCTGTACTGTTTGAAGTCGGTGCCAAGCCATGCCAATAGTTCAGCACAACGAGCCTCTCATCACCCAAGCTGGCGCGTTCAGTCGCAATCGCGGGATGGTTTGATCAAAGAATATGATGTGGCAGGCGGACCTATAGAATACTTAGTTGGCTTGGCACCGACTTTAAATATTTTTTACTAAATGTTTTTTTTAATTCGTTATTATGATTCGATTAACATAGGATGACTTAAACAAGACGTGTTTGAGAAGTTTCCTTGTGACGGATTTTAAATTCCTTTGAAGTTTGTACACAAAATCTTGTTGTGGTGGCTAAGCCTGGGCTAAGCAATGTGAAATGGCGAAAAATGGAACTACGACTATCATTATGGAATAATTTTATTTTTGCGTTTACAAACGCGTAAATATTAATACTAGAAAAATACACTGAAAAAAATCGACTAGCCTGAAAAAAATCGACTGAAAAAAATCGACTTGCCTCAGGTCTGAGAGGCCTGAGGCAAGTCGATTTTTTTCAGTGCATTTTTCTAGTACGACTGTCATGTCAAAACGATTCCTACGGAATCGAGTGCCGTCATAAAATAATTCCGTAGTCGGGTGTTTTAAACTTTTTGCTTGATACAATTTAATGTTCATGTCAAGACAAGATAACGTAACAAGGAAACAAACAAACACACATTCGTATTTTTAATACCTTTTAGTTATGTTTGCTATCTGAACATTTTAAAATACATAACATTTTAACCGCATCCATAATCTAGTGCTTCTTGAGTGGAATTAGATCCAGAGGTTCCTGGTTCGATCCCTGGGAAGTAGAAGTTTGAGCTCGGTTTGGTGGCTGGTAGAGCTTTATTGCGGTTGAGGTTTCCTCACCATCATGTGGGATGATGTTGTGTTCTTTAAGGATAGTGTGTGCTAAGTAATTAAAATGAGGTTGAATCTAGCCCCGCAGTCTACATAGTTCTTACATTCTACAAGTGACGGCATGGCACGTCAAAGGAGTTTATCGTAGCCAAATTGGACCTTATTTGAGTTAATTTAGCACTGACATTCTTCATCTACAATAGGCGAGACCGCGGGCTTTCGGCGATTTTGATATTGATGGAGTTCAAGTGTCTGCCAAGAATAAAAAAATACAAGTAGGTAACTGATGTAATAGATTTCTACCTACTGCTTTATTACTTTTTATGATTAATCTCGATTATTTGCACGCGACGACAACCATATTAGTTTACTAGTTCCATAGCCCATACTGCCAAGTCTTGGGCGGTGCTGAGAACAGCATTAGTATAACCTTCTATATTATCAAATTCATCAAGTGTAGAAAATGAAACGAATTGCTAGATTCTGTAGGCGTTCCAGCTTGTTAAGTAGCTCCTCTGTTGCATCTAAATAGCAGACGTCAGCATAGTCGAGAATTGGAAGTAGGAGAGCTTGAGCAAGCATAACTTTAGTCAACTTAGCGGCATGTGGGCATGCCATAAATAAAACCCTTCTATTTAACTGAAAATAGTTTATTTTTATAATAATATGTAACATACTTTTTTACTTTCTCGTATACGTAGTATAGAGGAAGACAGTCTTGTAATCGTCAAAAAATTCGACCTCGAGATTTTGACGTATTTACACGTTTTGGACCTCCCCGAGTCCAAAAATATTATTTTTGGAATTGTGTCTGTGTGTGTGTGTGTGTCTGAGCGTTAGCACGATAACTCGAGTATGCTTTAACTTATTGCAACGAAATTTAACATACGTGTATGACATCAAAATATAAGGTTTCCATAAAATTTTGAGCCATCGATCACGAAAGTTAAGCAAGCAAGTGCGCGGTCGGTACTCGGATGGGTGACCAAAATTAAACAGCATGTATGACATCAAAATATAACGTTTCTATCAACATTTGAGTCGTTTCCGGTATACGAGAAAGTCAAGGGGAGACCACTCTCGATTTTTTTATTGAAAGTAGGTACCTACCTACTTAAATATTGAATTATTCGCTTTTCACATTTATTTCAATTTAGGTACAAGGTGTACACTTATGAACGTCAACATTTTAATTATGCACGCCGTGAAAATGATACTATATTTCCTTCGTTTGGCGGTCATACATTTTATCTTCACTGCGCTGCGTGCGCCGCGGGCGCAGAGTGATACGCCTTAAATTTTAGAACGGCAATCATTTAAATCTATATATTTGTATTATCAGAACTTACAGAAGACAAAACCATACATTGTATTTATTTATTTACTGAACACTTAACTGCATTGCGCATAATTAAGCACAGTTAGGTGGTAAGTGAATTATAATTCGAAACGATTATTGAGCCTGACGTGCACATACAGCACATATTAGTTGGTACCTAGTAGAGAAGAAGATTGTTGTTAAAAAGATAAATGTATACTTTTCATTTGTTGAATTATTTTATTTATGTGGATTGTATTGAATTATACATACTTACCCGGTATGGTGGATTATGTTCTTTTTTCTATGAAAAGGTCAAGCAAATGACTCTATTCCACCTGATGGTAAGCAGAAGTAGAGTCCACATGCGAAGATAGCTGGTGCGAGAGATAAACTGCCGCGCTAGCCACCTTCGCCTTGCTGGCCTGCAAGGTGCTTCTTCACGCCTCTTTTGAATGACCCAGGATTGTAGGAAGGAGGGAACACGTGTGCTGGCAGTGAATTCCATTTCTTGATTGTGCGACAAAGAAACGAGATGCCAAATTTCTTAGTTCGCGTTGGAATGGTAGCCACAGTTTGTCGGTGACAACATAGGCCAGCACGCGTAGTCCTTACAAGGAAGGGAGATGGTGGGATTAGGGAAAAAAGTTCCTCAGAGCACTCGCCGTGGCACAGACGGTAGAAAGCGCTTAATGACGCAACATTGCGACGCAATTGGAGACGCTCAAGATGTTTAGTCACCTCTTCGTCGCCAATGATGTGGGCCGCGCGACGCTGCAACCTATCCAAAGCATGTAGGTACCTACATATGTCGCAGGCGGATCGTATAAGACGCCGTATTACAAAACGGCGCGGCGGATTGTAGTGTGTGAGAATTTGTTAACCTATTAAAACTGTTTGTCGATAAATCCGTAGTAGATTCTATCAATATTAGTCTGTATAATCAAATGGAGATCGCTTATTATTGGTAGGTTATTTTTATTTTTTGGTGTTAAAAAAAACTGCAAATTGTAACACGCAATGTGGGCACAACTCGCAAAACCGCGATAATTTTGCCAGACGGCGGCCCCGTTCGTTAGTGTCCGTGCGCATCGAGTGAGCTACATTGAACGCTAACGTTTTGAAGCCATTTTCTGTTATGAAATACTAAAAAAAATGATAATATTTTTTTTGAACAATAATTAAGAAATAACGTATAGAATACGTTTTCATAAATAAATGAAAAAAAAATTATGACTTTGACATTCAATAAAATCGTAACTATCAATTTCCCAGATATAGTCTAAAGGAAGAAAAATGTTATGATGGTGAGCAGAATACATGGTTCTCGTTTGACTGTTCATGTCTTTTACACCCTGTATACTACGTATACGAGAAAGTAAAAATAGTTTAGTCTTAGATAGTCTATTTATCGAGGAAAACCTAGGCCAGGGCTTACTAATCTTAGGAATTTGCAAACTATTTGCGACTCACCTGTTAGTTACAGCCAAGTTTTTGATTTTGTAGGTACTTAAACCTACAAAATCAAAAACTTAGCTTTTAAGGAATTATTTTTGCGTCAACAAACGCGCACATATTTTTACTGTCTCGTATAGGAAGTCTTGTAATCGTAAAAAAATTCGACGTCGAGATTTTGACGGATTTACTCGTTTTGGACCTCCCTGAGTCCAAAATTTTTTTTTTTTTGGAATTATGTCTGTCTGTGTGTCTGTGCGTTAGCACGGTAACTCGAGCATGCTTTAACTTATTGCAACCAAATTTAACATGCGTGTATGACATCAAAATATAAGGTTTCTATTGAGCCGTTGATCACGAAAGTTAAGCAACCAAGTGCGCGGTCGGTACTTGGATGGGTGACCAAAATTTAAAATGCATGTATGACATCAAAATATAAGGTTTCCATCAAACTTTAACTCGTTTCCGGTATACGAGAAAGTCAAGGGGAGGCCACTCGCAATTTTTTAAATTAGAAAATAGGCTGTAAAGTTTATTATAAAAACATAAGTCCAATCACTGACAAATTTCGTCGGCAAAGGCAATGTCCCGGTAGTGTAGTGGTTGACGCAGCCGCACGGATTACGGAAGATACTGGGTTCAATTTCCGCCCTGGACAATCGATGTTTTTCAGTGTAATTTTAAAATCATAGCTTCTCAAAACCGGGCTCAAGTCTTGAAAACGCGACTTTCATCTCTTTCTCTACATTTATTTTCGCTTGACTAGCTCGCATAGCTACTTAGCTAGACAGCCATTATATGTGGATCCTCTCACGACGCCCCTGGAATAATGCCGCGACACCCCAGGGCGTCGCGACGCACAGTTTGGGAAACCCTAATACTCAACTCTTATTAGTCATAGCGTGATGTTATGCAGGTATAGCCTATATACCTCCATAACATCACGCTATGACTAATAAGAGTTGAGCATCAATGAAAAATGTTGTAAAAACGGGTAATCAACTCGAATGAAGTCGCGGGCACAGCTAGTCATAACATAATGTAAAGGCATTATATCCTGAACTTTTTTTTTATTATTTATTTATTTTCACATAATAATACAAACAGTTGTAAAACTTAACTTCTGTCAAACTGTGAAACAGTTTGTCGGCAGTAGCTCTCGTGGACATTACCATTAACAAAATAACATTTGACATATTAAGTTCTTCGATACTTAGCTTATAATATTAATAATAATAATAATTTATTTAAATCAGACATAATTTAGGTACAGTCCATATAATGTTAGTTCAAGTTAGTAACAATAATCATCATAGAGCTATATTAGTAGTGTTAGTTATTAATAATTTGTCATTGCAAACCTATCGCCAGTTCAATCATATGTCGCTGGATAGGGCAATCAGGCCTGGAAGCGAGCAGCATCTGAATGCTATTGCCACTGCTGCGCAAGCGGTGCAGCAAGGAGGCCGCTTTTTTACGGATGTCAGCATGAAAATCGTCAGTTCTTACCTCCGCAAACATCTCTGAAGCACTGCACCACTGCGGCAGCCCCAACAACATCCTGAGCACATTATTATACTGTACTCGCAATACATTATAAGTTCGTTTCGTATAGCTCACCCATAGGCCGCTAGTGTAAAAGGACTGACAGAATGCCTTAAATAATGTCACTTTCACATTCGTAATGCAACGAGCAAACCTACGGGTAAGCTTAACTATATTATAATTATTTAATTAACTAATAAAATATACAAGACAATACACACACAAAACACTCGCACATACCACACACACACTTACCCTCTCCTATACATTGACATACTCGCTTAGGATACAGTATTACCCACTTACATAAATTAATATTCACGCAAAATATATATTATAGGTATACAAACATACATTTACGTCAGTCTCAACCGTGATTGTACGGTGCAACCGTGCATTTCCCACAGCGTCATCAAATATTGTATTTCATTGTTCCCACCATTTCAAATCTAGTTCACGTTTTCACCCATACCGCGGCGGACGCGTACTCATTAGCATTATCATATTAACTCTGCCATTGCCGGTCCCAAGCCCGGATGAGAAAAGAGGAGGGTTGGCTGAAAACGACAAGGGACATCCTAAGAATATCAAGGAGTAAGTCAGCCGTAAAATTTGTCAACGCCGAGCCACAGGCGGCGGTAAATAACCTAGTACGGCTATCCCAAGCCAAGAGGACCTAAATTTCCTCTAAACAGTGGGACGATAGCACCTTGGGAAAGCACTATTAGTATATCCCCAACCCTTTTTTATTTCATGAAAATGTCGAATCAAGAGAATGCTTTGTCATGCGACCCGGCTAACCCCCGGCGCTCTCTGGTACCCGGGCCAGAGAGTGTGAAATTGGCTACCGATGACTCTGCAAGAGTGAGTAACCAGGCTCTTGTTGCAGTAAATGCTACTGGAAAGAAAACGTTAGTACAACAAGCATTGCACCCTGGTCTATTTTTCAATAGAACTAGGAGTTCCTCACTTGGGTCTAAACCCTCTACATCTAACAATTCAGAGCAGTTAAATGCCCTTACTACCCAAGAAACAGAAACAGAAAGCAGTACAAATAGACACATTGAAAAAGACTGCCAGGATAGAACTATACAATACACAGGACAGACAAATGCTAAGGACTATCCGTCATCAAACAATGAATGGCAAAAAGACAAAATACCACAAAGAAGACAAAAAAGAAAGGAAACAAGCCCAGCGCAAAACATCATCTTTAAAAAGCAAAAGAATACGTCAATGTTTGCAGTCCCCACATTTAACCAATTTGAAATATTGGAAAATGAAAGCAACCACATCCCAGTCAAAGAATACACGCCTAAACCAGAGCCTATCTTCGTTACTGGTGTACTAGAAATTACCTCGCTGAAGGAACAATTAAACAAGTTTCTAGATAAAAATCAGTACACACTGACCACACTACGATCAGGCCATATTATAAAGCTGATGCCGGCTGACATACCAACTTATAAAATTATAAGGCAAAACTTTGTTACAAACAATATTTCACATTACACCTACCAACTAAAAAGCGAAAGAGCTTACAGAGTAGTTTTGAGAGGACTGCATGCCTCGGAAGACAAAACACAAATAAAAAAAGAATTAACTGAAAAAGGACATGAAATAAGACAAATAGTGAATGCTCAACATAGAGCTACAAAAGAAGCACTGCCAGTATTCTTCATAGACTTGGAACCCCAGCAAAACAACAAAGACATCTTTAACATAAAGTATCTATGCCAATGCAAAATTAGTTTTGAAACCGCATACAAAAAGAAAGAGATACTGCAGTGTAAGAGGTGCCAGAGATTTGGACACTCTAAAAACCAATGCTTTCGACCATACCGTTGTGTTAAATGTGGTATGGACCATCCTACCTCAACATGCAATAAAAAACCTGATACTGAAGCCACCTGTGCCAATTGTCAGGAAAAACACCCGGCAAGTTATAAAGGTTGCCTAAAATATAAACATTACAAGGAAAAGATACTCAAAATTAAACCTACAAACAAAGAGCAAACAAACAAACCAGAAAGAAACGATAGAGAAACAATGACAAAACAAATACCAACCACCAAACCCAAGTTACATAAAACCTACGCAGATATAGTACAAAACAGTAAAAAGGAAAAAGAAGAAGAAGTTACTACAAAAGACTTAACAGACATACTAGAGAACATGTTTGCTAAACTACAAACAGTCATGATTAACATGATAGACAAAATGATGGACCGCATGGTCCAGCTGGTTACAAGCCTGGCAACTAAATGAATTGTAACATTAGAATAGTGACATGGAACGCCAACGGCTTGACGGAACGACGTCAAGAACTCCTCGCTTTTCTAAATACAGAAAAAATAGACATTGCGCTGATTTCTGAAACAAGATTTACAGCAAGATCTCATATAGAATTCGACCAATATTGTATATATACGACTAATAATAATAATAATAATAATAAACACTTTTATTGCACACAAAATAGAAAAATACACAATACAAAATGGACAAAAAGAAATAGTACAAACTAGGCGGCCTTATTGCTAACAAGCAATCTCTTCCAGGCAACCTTGGAAGAAAGGAAAAGAGTGGAAAGTAAATAGGGTATGAGTGCAGGAAAGTGAAAGGAATAGTCTTACAATCTAATACAAAATAAAATTATCATAAAATTATAATACAAACAATTAAAAATAAGAAAAACAGTAAAGATAGTATAAGGACAGCTAAGGATAGGAAACAAGGAAGTGACTCCAAACTTGACTTTTAAACGAATTCAATGTGCGAGCACACCTAATACTCACGGGTAGAGCATTCCATAGCCGAACTGCATGCACGGAAAAGGAATAAGAAAGGAAATCGGAACTGTGGGAAGGTATATCAAGAGTGAGGTCAGAATTAGAGCGTAAAGTACGACTAGAAATAAAAGAGCGGAAGGAAAATCTTGAGCGTAAATATGGTGGGCAGGTAGGAAGGAAAAGAACAGTATATAAAAGGGAAAGAACGTGTAAGTCCCTGCGCCGACGAATTGGGAGCCATTGAAGTTGAGAACGATAGGAAGAGACATGGTCAAATTTACGCAAATTAAAAATAAATCTGATGCAAAGATTCTGCAGGCGCTCCAGCTTATCAAGAAGCTCCTCCGAAAGATCCGTATAAGAAACATCAGCGTAGTCTACGATAGATAGTAACAGCGTTTGTGCTAAAGTAATTTTGGTAGTGATCGGCAGAAAGTTCCGTAAACGATTGAGTGAGCCATACGCAGCAAAAACCTTCCTTCGAACAGCTTCAACTTGTTGACGCCACGTTAAACATTGGTCAAAGACTACACCTAAATTTTTGACGCTTTTGGAAAAAGGAATAATGGCACCACCGAAGTTTACCGCTGGCAGTAAGCTATAATCAATTCTAGACACAAAGTAGTGACTGCCAATAATTATTGTTTGGGATTTTACAGGGTTAATTTGAAGACCATACGATTTACTCCAGTTGCCTATAGCAACAAGATTATCGTTAGTTAGACTAATAGCGTTAGGAAGATCAGCCAATGGAGCCTGAACATAGATCTGCAAGTCGTCGGCATACAAGTGATAGGAACAAGAAAGCGATTTAGTAATGGAATTGATAAATATTGAGAAAAGAAGAGGAGACAGGACGCCACCCTGAGGAACGCCGGCAGCAATATCGCACCACTCAGAGAAGGTATCTCCAATGCGTATGCGCTGCCGTCGCCCTAGCAGGTAACTTTGAAACCAATCAACTACAGCAGGAGATATGCCCAGAGAACTCATAATACTAAGCAAGACATCAAAATCCACAGAATTAAATGCGTTACTGAAGTCTAATAGTGTCAACAAAGTTAAGTGGCGGTTTTCCATACCTTGGCGTATGTCATCAGCGATTTTAGTCAAAGCAGTAGTCGTACTATGACCCACACGGAAGCCGGACTGCAAAGGATTTAGGAGATTATTTGTGTTCAGGAATGCAATGAGTTGACGGTAAACTAATTTTTCAAGGACCTTGGAGAGAAAAGGGAGAATTGAGATAGGACGATATTCGGAGAATGCTACAGGATTGGATTTCTTAGGAAGTGGGGTAACAAATGAGTCTTTCCACGCGGAGGGAAAGACGCATGAATTCACTGAAATATTAAGGAGATGAGAGATAATAGGAGTAAGGATGTCTAAAATGGGAAGGATCATATCAGGACTGACTGAATCACTGCCTACAGCACCGGAGCTTATGGACAGAATAGTTCTCTCGACATCACTGTCTGTAAATTGATTAAAAGAGAAACGCGTGTAATCAGGTATTGGTATATTAGAAAGATTATTTATAGTTTCGTTTTTGTATTCACCATGAAACGGCGAAGAAGAGGTAAAATGTGAATTAAGACCATTAATGTCAAGACTATTAGCATTACTAATTGTCTGAGATTTACCAATACCAAGAGACTTGAGGAATTTCCAAACTTTAGCTGGATCCTCATTTTCGACAGACTTATGGATGTGGCGTCTTTGAGCGTCCCTTATCACTGTGTTACAACGATTTCTAGCACGATTATACCTAATCTGATTTTTTACAGAAGGTGCAAGTTTGTACCTCGCTTTCAGTTTATCCCTTTTGGACATTAGTTCACGAATATCATTAGTTAACCAAGGTGCAGGAAGATGCTTAATTTTAACTGGTCGAATAGGGGCATGCACATCGTATAGCTCAATCAAAGTAGAGTTGAAACGTTCCAACTTTTCATCAATCGAGTCGCAGCTAAATACAGACGACCAATCCAAGTCAGCTGCGTCCCCCCGGAGTCTGTCCAAATCCATCCGAGCAAAACTTCGCCGGTATAAAACACGTTTTTTTTCCTTCGGAGGGCGAACTCGATATGATAAGAAAACTAGATCATGATATGAGAAAGCGTCTGCAGGAAACTGACCATGTCTACTAACCAAATCGGGAGAAGAAACTATCATGAGGTCTAGAAGAGACGGGGTACAATTGGGAAAATGATGCGTTTCTTGTAGAGGAAGAATATAAAGATTACAAGAGTTTATTAAAGAGATTAATTTTTGTGAACGAAAGTCGTTTTTGACCAAACAAGTATTAAAGTCGCCCATAATAATTGTATGGTCAAAGGAAGGAGAAGTATTTTCAAGAAGTTGCTCAAAGGAGTCGAAGTAATTCACTCTTAGCGACGGACTATAGTAAACACCTAGAAGAATTTTAGTATGAGAAAGAGAAATATCAAGGAAAAGATATTCGGCGCTATAGGGAGGAGGTGGCTGAGGTGAATGACTAAGAATTGAATAAGTTATATTCGAACGAAGATAAACGGCCACCCCTCCATGAGATGAACTTACACGATCGTTCCGTATTAAATTAAAACCAGGGAGAGAAACAGAAGTAGATGGAAGTTGAGAATTTAGAAATGTTTCCGATATCAGAATGGCATGAATATGTCGGCTTTCGAAAGAAGCAAGCAAGTCCGGGTAGTGAGCTGGAACACTTTGAGCATTAATATGCACCACATTGAAGTTCCTGGGAAATTCTGAAAAAGAATCCTCTAAAAGCTCACAAAGGGGCTTATTGAGGCTATGAAAAAAAATTCAAAAAATTCAAAATATTTATTAGCCCATCACAATTTTGGTAGGTAATTCTAGTCTAGGTGGCAATAGGTTAGATCTAAATTTGTGAGGGACTGGTGCCTGAAATAGGTTTCGGGAGAAATCTGTGCTACAGGTCACCAGGCCCCACCCTTAGACAAGAAACAGTTGAAATAGCCCAGTTTGCAAAAAATTACATAACATAAAAATACTCTAATAAATCTAGTTAAGGCTAATTTAACGAAAAACAGAGAGCAGTGTGTTGTTATTCTACAGAGATGGGTATTAAAAACTGTGTATGTGTGTTAGAATGAGTGCGTGTGAGTGTGATATTTTGTGTGAGTAAACTTTGCATTGTCTATGTGTATGTGTATGTGTGAGTTTTGTGTGTACTTGGGTTTTATTTAGAGTGATCTATAGGTGGTATATGAGTGTATTGAGTGTAGTAAGTTTGAGTGAGCAGTTACTTTAAGGGACGGATGATTTTCTCGGTCGCGTCATAATCAAGATTCTTTAAATATTCAGAGATTACATGTTTACAGCTAGCCTTAGTCAGAGGGTATATTTGAAGGATAGCGTTTAATTTATTATAGAGATAAGGGCCCATAAAGGAGAAAAAGTTCTGTGCTAGGCTAGATTTTAGACATGGCAAGGTGCAGATTGAATCCTTCCGTCGCTTGCCCTTACGCAGCTCAGGATTAAAAGGTAACTGCGAGTGTTTTTTAAGGATAATTCTGAGCACGAATGTCTGCCTTACTGTGAGTATGTCCCAATGTTTGTACAGTTCAACTGTTGGAAAACGGTATGGAAGACCAGCCGCAACCTTCAGAACAGCGCGCTGGGCTATGAAAGCTGGAGTCAGAAGAAGAAGAGGAGCAAGAAAGAAAGAGATCGCTGTCGTTCAGTGAGATATCCATACAAATAGTAAGAAACAGAAAATAATAATAATTAAAAAAAAAAAAAAAAAAATTTAAAGAAAAAATAAAAAAATAGTAATATAAAAAACAATATTAAATGTAAATAAATCCGCAAACTACAAACTAAATTTACAATTTCAATGAAAAATTTACCTAATTTGTTTTCAGCAATATACACAAGTACACACAGACAAAGAAAAATTAAATAACTGCACAACAAGTTTAAAGAATGTTTAAAAAACACAGTGTTACACATTATTATAAATATAAGAAATTAAATAGATACCAGATACGCAAATATCCAGTGATTGTCACAGATAATATCACACATACTAAATATTCAAATAAATCAGACAAAACGTGACGTTTAAATAAAATGACATTGACAAAACAAGTTTGAGAAATTAAGAAACTAAAAAGGAGGTTAACTTACAATATTATTGTTACTACTTACGAAATCCAGTTAACAAAAATACAAAACTCGATCTATATAATGAGCGAATCACAACGAGTCACCATGATAAACAAAGTATATGAAGCATAATCGACCATAATAGATATCTAGATAACCTAAGTAAGTATAAACAGGAAAGGATTGAGAATTCACGTAAATAGAAACTGAGAATTAAATATAGAACTCTGAACTAATTATTTCCTCTTTGTAGGCACCACTCTCTTACTCCTGGCACCAGCAGACGAGGACGCCTGCAACTCCTTTGCAGTGTTCACATTGGCCAGAGTTGGCTTGACAGAGCCTGTTGAAGCTGTGGGACTAAGTGTCTCAACATCAGCGATTGAGGAGATGATATGCCGCTTGCCGTCTACATCAAGAGCAAATATTCGACCCTCGCGTGTCCAGCATTTGGAAACCCCTAGGTGCTCTCTGGCTGCCACGAAGATCCTATGGCGAAACTTCGTTAAGAACTCGGACACAGTCACTCCAGTGCCCTTGAAATCCGTTTTTGTATACCAAAGCTGATCACGTACCTCTTCAGAGTGAAATTTGACCAGCAAAGGCCTCGGCCTGTCCAGCCTTGGACGACCCAGCCGCACCGACCTGGCAACCTCTGCTAGTCCAAGCTCCATTTTGAGATGTTTGGCAGCTAATTCCAGGACAATCTTTTTTGTGTCTTCGTCTTTCTGTTCCGGCACTCCATGAAGTAACAGCATATTGCGTCGACTGCGAGTCTCAATACGGTCACACTCACTCGATAGAGCAACCATCTGCTGCTCAATAGTTTTAAATGTGGCCATAACAAAAGTACGGAAGCTGTCGAAATCAGATGTAAGTGCAGCAATTGTGTCCGGTGGTGAACTGTTCTTTCTAAGTTCACTTTCAAATGCCGTCATTCTGTCTGCAAAGATCTTCGAAAGTGTCTCCAGAGTTCCTTTCAATTCTTCCATATTAGTGAAAGCTTTTGATTGTGCAGTGAAAAATGTGTAACAATGTAACTTGATTTAAAGAAGAGAGAAGGCAAGGACTTTATCTGCAGGTACTTGTGCACTTATTACATAGCAGCTTAGTAAAAAGACTGGAGTAAAACAAAACCAAAATATAATTTTAAATCAAAAATTTCTGGGAGCAATTCAAATGTTGCGTTTCTTATTTCACTTCCTACCCCCAAAAAAAAAAAAACTAACTAAGACTAACCACCCATCAGGAAACAGTCATGGTGGTACAGCAGTAATAATTAAGAAAAACATAAAGCACTACCTTTTAGAGGAATACTGTACTGAAAAAATTCAAGCAACTTCTGTTAAAATAGTTACAAACCACAAAATAGAAACAACGCTCTCTGCGGTGTACTGCCCTCCACGACATACAATAACCGATTTTGACTTCAAAACTTACTTTGCTACTCTAGGCCCTAGATATATATGTGGAGGGGACTGGAATGCGAAACACACCTTCTGGGGGTCCCGTCTGATATCACCTAGAGGTAGACAGCTACTGAGAACAGTACAAAGTATTGGCTTGGAATGCGTATCGCAAGGAAAACCTACGTACTGGCCAGCAGACCAAAATAAAGTGCCGGACTTACTCGACTTATTCTTTACAAAAAATATCAGCCGTAACTATATGACCACTGAGTCTTGCATCGATCTATCCTCAGATCACACACCTGTTATACTTAACGTCCATTCAACGATAGTGCTCTCGCAACCATCATTGAGCGGCTTCGATGGCGCAGCGAACGCGGGCCAGCGGAAACAGCCTCCTGGTCGTTGTCGCAGAACGGATGGACAATCCATTCTTGAGGCATTGGCAGTCACTACATGGGCCAGTGCCTCACTATATAAGACCACCTTAATTATGTACCTACTAACATTAGATTTTTAAGTTAAAATTGTTACTAACACGTTATGGGTTTAAAGGACCTGAAATAAATGTTTTATATATATTAAAACTATATAACAGAAGTACTGATTGGAATACATTTAAAGAAAAAATATCAACAGAAATTAAATTGGTGAGCCGTCTACAAACAACACAACACATTGAGGAAGAGATAGAAGACTTTACCAGAATCATTTGCAACGCAGCACAGAATTCAACAAAACTGAGACAGAGATCATTTCCAACACTTAACGAATACCCAAAGACAATAAAAGATAAGATACTAGAACGTAGAAATCTTAGAAAACTTTGGCAAAGAACAAGATATCCCAGAGACAAAACTGCTTTTAACAAATCTTCCAACGAGCTAAAACTCCTAATTAAAACTTTTAAAAATGACAACTTACAAGCATTCTTGTCAAAACTATCTCCAACCACTGACACGAATTACTCGCTGTGGAAGGCTACAAAGAAATTTAAACGACCTCATATACAAATTCCACCGATTAAAACCAGCGATGGAAGATGGGCCAGATCGGATGAGGAAAAAGCCAAGATTTTCGCTGAGCATCTTAGCCAAGTATTCCAGCCATTTCCGCAGGTAACCCCAGATCACAATTTTGAAATGGGAAACCACACTGACAATGTTGAACAATTGATCCAGCCCTTAAAACCTACAATCCCTAAGGAAGTTCTGCTAGAAATACAAAACCTTCAGGAAGGCAAATCCCCTGGCTACGATTTGGTGGACGCAACACTCTTAAAAAAACTTCCGAAAAAAGGCATTATGGCGATTGTTAAAATTTTTAATGCCTGTCTACGTCTTTCTCACTTTCCAGCTCAATGGAAGATTGCGCAAGTAGTCATGATACCCAAAACAGGAAAGCCTCCACAAGAAACTACCTCCTACAGACCCATCAGTCTGCTGTCAATTACTGGCAAGTTGTTCGAAAAGATAATATCAAACAGAATGCATGAACACCTGAAAGATATAATACCAAGTCATCAGTTTGGTTTCAGAAAACACCATGGAACCATAGAACAAGTACATCGTATTGTTGACATCATAAGTGGATCTTTGGAAAAAAAGCAATATTGCTCGGCGGTCTTTCTGGATATAAGTCAAGCTTTCGACAAAGTCTGGCACGAAGGACTGCTTTACAAAACAAAAAAGATTCTCCCAAACTCACTTTACCTCTTAATACGCTCATACTTACACAAACGATGTTTTGAGGTAAAATATAAAGATGCTGTTTCGGACTTGCATGAAATCAAATCGGGAGTACCTCAAGGTAGCATACTAGGCCCTATGCTATATAACATCTTCACAGCTGATCTCCCAACTATGAACAACACGACAGTAGCAACGTACGCAGATGATACAGCGATACTGTCTATGAATGAAAACCCAACGGCAGCAACTCAACAGCTACAAACTCATTTAAATGAATTGGAGAAATGGCTTAAAACCTGGAGAATCAAGGCAAATCAAAATAAATCCACGCATGTAACGTTTACTCTAAGAAGGGATACCTGCCCTCCTGTGAAACTCAATAATCAATTAATCCCACAGGAAGAACATGCTAAATACCTGGGCATGCACTTAGACAGAAGACTTACATGGCAAAGGCACATATGGACCAAACGAAGGCAACTGGACACAAAACTGCGCAACATGAATTGGATAATGGGGCGACAATCACAATTGAGTACTGACAGCAAACTTATAATTTACAAAGCTATCTTGCAGCCTGTGTGGACGTACGGTATTCAGTTGTGGGGTACAGCTTGCAATAGCAATATAGAAATACTCGAAAGGTTCCAGTCAAAAGTATTACGACTTGTCTTTAACATCCCTCAGTACATCAGTAATAAATACATTTACAACGACCTGAAGATGAAAACTGTAAAGGAGGAAATAACTCAGTACAGCACAAAGTACCAGAAAAGACTGACGTCACATACCAACAAACTAGCCCAAATTCTAAGCGGTGATGGTGCTACCAAGTACCTTCGTTTGAAAAGACACAGTGTCCCAACTCTTACGACCCGATTTCTCAACAAAGAGTAAGAGCCATCCACACTAAAAGGATCAGCTCTACATGCCTTAATGACTACTTACCGATGAGTGTAAAACCATCACACAGACTCAAGGCTTATTGTTGTTGATAACAGATTGCCATGACGCAGAAAATACAAAAAAAAAAAAAAAAAAAAAATATTATCAGTATCAATAAATTAGTGTATCTCAGCAATTAGCATCTTTTATTCTCAACATCATCTAAAGGTGTCCCGGACAGTGATCATAACCAAAAAATAAAAGTATCCAATCAAGATTGGTTATTTTTAATTTTATATTTCATATTCTCTTACTTGATAGATACTGTGAATAAATATATTATATACTCATTACATAGAACATACCTAATAAATATTAAATTAAAATAGTGTGTATTCCTACAATGTTCAAACTGATTTTAATCAAGCTTCCACCCGCGACACCGTATGCACAGTATCATTATAAATTGTAACCTATATGTTATTATGATGTATGAGCTATACTATTGTAGTTTTATTAAAAATCCATTCAGTAGTTTTAGCGTGAAAGAGTAACAAACACACGTCTAGACATCCGTCCATACATCCATACAAACCCCACGTCTATAATATTAGTAGGATAGTAGGATTTACGTACAATAACTTGACAATGGCATCTAATATTATTTACCTATACATTATTTATCTACTACAAATAGCTACAGCAGAACACAGACTTGTATTTGACGGACATAACGACAAGTAATGCTTTCGCAATGTACTTTTTAAGTGACTTCTACTCATGATATTTTTGAGTAGGTTGTACGGTAGATCGTTTACGAGAGTCGGCATTTACCAACGCCTTTCTCGTCTTCCTTAATAGTTATTAGTTCTGGGAACAATAAGTCGCGGCCTCCTAGGTTGCCTGGTTGCGTACTTCGTAAGCGGAATCATAAACAACGTTATCACTACTCTTAAATAAACTGTCTGCTAGACGTATAATCATTCCGTTATCGTAAGCGTCCAGTTACGTTCGCCACAATGTGCCGTGTTTGGTTTTATTCAATATTCATTTTTGCACTGACGATAGTCACTCGTTCTGATTCAGTGTTAAATAAGTGTTCACCCAGTGGTTCCCTCTGCACTTTGACTTTGGAAAACACATCACCGCATAAATTCTCTCACCATATTCGGCAAAGATGCGCTCCGACTGATGTAGATCGTCGAATTCATTCTTACAAAGGGCACGGCTTCATTCACCACAGACATTCTAATCCCAGATCTTACCACAATTTCAATCACAGACCCTACCACTTTTTTCATCACAGGCCCTGTATTCATCCATGGAATAACCCATTCCATCGCTTACAAGAACGTCATAGGCATCACTACCATCGCCCTTGTCATTCTTATTATAATCAATGGCCAAAACCTTCCACAGTCACAACTTCAATACCGTCCCCTGTTACCGAGACTAGGCCTCAAACAACAATAACCAATACTCCTCCTTATATTCCGAATGTATCTACCGGAAATCCGGACTTCACAACAACTGAAGAAACTTCAAAATCTACCGTTACTGAACCAGCAATTACTAGTTCTACGCAGTATAAGCCAGCTCCTCCAACACCAGATATAACAACGATTGAAACTACAGATGGCACAGAAATCGAAAAGAAGGATAATAACGAACTAGAATCTACAACTGTTCAAACTGAAACCAACAAAGTTACTGAAGCAAAAGTAGATTCGACTGAAAATGGAATACTAACAACCACAGAAGACACAAATACAAAAAAACCCACCACCAAAGACACAAATACAGAAGAACCCACCACCGAAGACATAAATACAGAAGGACCTACCACCGAAGATATAAATACAGAAGGACCCACCACCGAAGCTTTAAGAATAGATCCGTTATTCGAAGAAATGTCTACTTATGTTGAAAAGATGTGCGATAAAGTAAGATTATATTGCAACAACAAAACCAGTCATATGTTTTCCGATTATACACATACAATTAATATTCCCTTGGAAGACTACGACGAGGAAGCTTTTGAGATTAAAACACAACACCGAGTGTTGTCTATTGTTGGTGTGAATCGAGAGAAAACCGAAGAGTATTCTGAACTGATTATACTGGAAAGAGCAGTGAATACCAAGAAAGCATTGTGGTCCTATAAAAATAACAGGTTGGAAATAGTTTTTTCATTCAGAGAAACTGATAATTCCTGTGACTCATTTATAGACAACTCAGTTCAAAAAATTCCAAAGGAATTTATACCAATTTACTATTAACATATTTATTTTTGTCTCTTGAGCTGTTGTACGTATATTATCTCTTGTATTTATTTTAACTTAGGTAGGTTATAAATGCAGAATTATAACGAATAGGTTTTATTTAGAAAATATCTGTTATATATTGTGTTATCGGTTGACCTCAGATATGATAAGTTGAAATCAATATTCTCCACTTTATCAACTTCCATTTGTTATTAACGTCGTGAATAAAAATGGTAATTGAGACTAATAATACTCGTATTCATAAGCCATATATAATAATTTTATGTGTTTTTAAGCAAATTTTAAGCAAAATATAGGAACATAATTAACAAATTGTATAGTGAATACTTTTATGAATAAACGTAAAAACATATTTTTTTATTTTATTAATTATCTGTAGATATACATAATGGTTCTTTATAACTAAGCAACCCGTACAACAATATTCTTTAAACTTGAATAGAACAATAGTTAGGTTATCGAATTCAAAATCCTAACTAATATCACAATATAATAATACTGTACTAGTACTATTATTATAAAATGCGAAAGTTTTTTTAAATGTTACCTACGCTTTCACGCCTAAACCACTGAACTGATTTTTATTAAAAACATAATTTGACATATCGATACCGGAAGTATCACTTAACGTAAGGGACAAAACACGATTTTTCAGGAGAGCCAAAAATAATTTTGTTTTACAGAAATCTTTTTGTAACTTTTTACGGTTTAATCCGATTTTCTTGGGGTTTATGGCAAAGTTTCTTAGATTTTTCGTGTTTTCTTATTATATAAGTCAAATTTTAAAAGGCGGCGCGGTGCCCCTTGTTTGTGTATTTTCGGCAGCCCATACAGCTTTGGCGGTTTGGTGCAGGTAGGAATAAGGTAATTAACGTCAAGTTCTAATTTGTCGGAGTGTTTTTTCACAAGATCACTGGTTACGGCCTTTTTAATATCATTTAAATTAAGTTTTATAATAAATTGCAGGTTTAAATTAAAACCTTATTTTGTAGATTTTTTAACTGTAAAACCGCTTGGGTCAAATGTAAGGCTCCGCGCAAATGACCCACCAACCACCAGCGCCGGTGGCGGCCACTCTACGTACCACCTCTTTTGATAACGTGCAATCGAAGGTGGTTGGTAGCCGCGACGAGTGTTCAGTGCCGCACGTGTCCTTTAGTACCACGCAACCTTCTCACTTCAGAATGCGTACAAATAAAAATTATATTTGGAAAGTACCAGAAAATTATTTTGATAAATAAGCGTCACAAGAAATCTGTTCTTGAGTTTTTATTGATTGAAATAATAATTGAAAATAAAAGCCAACATCTGTAATTGGATTAACGTTATTTGCTACGGCAGTCTTTAATATTTTTTCCTATTAAACATATTTTTTCCTCCTACAAAACGTTGGCAACACTGACTGTTTTGCTGACAGTGCGTTCGCCGCGTTCGAAGCCTGCGGGTAAATGTGCGAGGCCATCAGTAAATGCGGCCGATGCGATGCGTGCGGCGCGGCTAAATGTGCGACCACCGTTCTACTGGTAGAATATCGGAAGGAGTTTCCATAGATTAATATAATTGAGAGCAGCGCAGGCGAATGATGATGACTAATTACCCAATGATTAATACACGCAGAAAGGCAAAACAGGAAGCCTTGTTTGACCTATTATAATAAATATATTTTTATTACTTCTGAGAAAATAAAGACCACAATCATCCACAACAAATCAATTATAAAAGCTACATTCTAATTACGACAGGTCTCGTGCCGGAGTTCAGATATCTTAACAAAACAAGACGTTTTTATTCCTTTGGTAATATATATATAAAAAAAAATTCGTAATTACTACAGCGTATAACTTGATCCTGAATTACGTTTCGCCCAAAAACCCATAGTCGGTTCCATAAATATTAGTATGAATAAGCGAATGGCAATAACTAATTATTGATAAGTTAAGGTCATTTTTTATGACCAAGTAGAAGCGAGTTTTTGAAGCGGGTATTTGTAAAACCGACTATGGACTAATCAGAGAAATGTAATTTCGGAGTAAATTATAAAATCGTAATTGTACATTATGTCGTGTTTCGATCGTATACTTAATTGGCCAGATCATGAAATGCTTGGGCATGTCGTCTACCTATCGATCACACAGATACGTAGATTAGACTCTCCCACAAACAGGCCACTTCGCTTAGTCATAAAAAAATAACCTTAAACCTAATGATCTCTCCTGACCACTACCATTTTTAGTTAATGGGCTATTCGACCAGTGGTCGAGATTTTTATGGTCCAGTAGCATTTCATGACATGCGGCACATTTCATGATCTGGCCAATTTACGATCGGGCCACGATACATACATAATAATCCCAAAGGGGTCGAGCAGAAGCTTCATACAAACCCACATCTGGCAGTATGGGCACACACACACACACACACACACACACACACACAGATAATTCCAATAACGGTATATTTGGACTCAGGGAGGTCCAAAACGTGTAAGCCCGTCAAAATCTGGTAGTCGAATTTTTCGACGATCACAAGACTTCCTCTATACTATGTATATGAGAAAGTAAAAATCAGATTTTACAAAACTTTAGCGGGAATTTTATCCGGACCGTCCGGGATACAAATCATTGCATCGGTCTGGCATCGATGCCAACCACTACCACATTACCAAGCTCTCTTGGATAAAGCGCAAATGCTACTAGGCTGTAGACAGAGGACGCCTCCAGAAGGGCTTAGGAGTGGAAAAATAAGGAGAATTAAAAAAAAGACAACGAGAAGCAACAACTGTCGTCCATTCTTTCACAAGCGAATCAGATAGGTAAATGAAGAGTTTCTTCCGAATTCTTGCTGTAAAAACACGTGTTGAGACTCCATTTTTAACCTCAATCTACCGTACAATTGTCTGTTACTTAAAAGTACATTTTCACTGAAAATTTTACGCGAACGCCATTTAAATAAAGAAGAATCTCAGTTATATGAAGATGGTACGAAATAATAAGATTCAGTTTACGAACATATACTCAGCCGTGTGGAATTTGAATCGCTTAAGTCGCGTAAGGCCCCTGGAGCCTAAAACGTGGATTGGCCAACATTTGCCATTCGATACGGACGCCAATATATCAAAAAGACTAAATTGACGACTCGAAAACTTTGTCCAAGCTAACCAGTACAGGGTTGACCAAGAAGTAAGTGTAATATAAACACAACCTTAGCCGTTCCCGAGACAGCGAACGAATCTGTGGACTATTGTGCTCGATAACAATGCAAGACAATTCGGACTCACTCAAGAGATTATTACTTGCCCCCATAGGCTCGGGGCTAAATAATATTTTTCTTACGTTTTACAAAAACTGTAATAGTAATACCGTGCACCCGTCTTTTAAGTCCGCCTGGGTAGCTACTTTATCACCAGTCCTACCACCAACCAAACCGAACACGTACTTCCCTGGGGATCAAACCAGGAGCCTCTATCTCTATTCCTGTGTTCTAATTCCTGTGGTAAATAAATCGCCAATGACGCGCACGCTACACACACACAATGGGGTGGCGGGTTTCATAGATTTATTCTCAGACAGTAAGTGTGTACTAATAAAAATCAAAAAATCAAAGTAGGGATTTTTCCTGTGATAAATGCACCTATTGTGACAAATAAATAAAGATATCTTTGCGTATCTGCCTACCCCTATGGAAGACCCCCGTGACCTGACTTTTTGTATGTAGGAATGTGAACCATTATTGTGGAGCGTGTAAATAGATCCAGTCCAAAGGAGAGTAATTTTTTAAGAAAGTCACTGTACGCAAAGTATGTCTGCGGCTTTGTGGACAACACTCATCGGAAAAAAACATAAGTTGATAGCACCAACACAACACAGGTACCACTTACTTGGTGTATCCCCGAGCTGGTATTCGTCCAGGGTCCAACAGCCGACAGTTACTAGTGTCAAGTACTTCTTCTATTAAATAAATGGCGATCGCGACACATAAAGATTACGCATTGCGCCAATATCAAGTGAAAATGTACTTAAAAGTAACCGACAATTGTACGGTAGATTGAGTTTAAAATGGAGTCTCTCAACACGTGTTTTTGCAACAAGAACTCGGGAGAAACTCCAACAAGTACTCAAAATGAAGTTGGACACGAACTTCACTCATTATAACATATACGTAACATAAGGATGGAATGACTATCAACCAATAACGTCGACTTAAAGGTTGTTAAGAAGTGGCAAGTGGCGCCCTCTCTCCGCGCGTATGGACATAACCCTTACCCTATTGTGGTACCCAGTGTGTCACTTTATGTACGACAGATGACGCTAATCACAATATGCATACGATAAGTATTAAAATTGCACAACCACATTAGATCAGAAAGACGGTTATGTATTTAATAAAAGTTACTAGGCCGCCTCGTTTCAAATATTTTTTTCTTCATGTTTAGGGAAGAGGCTCAATGCAAAAACTTGCCGTCAGTATAAGTAGATTGCTTAGCAAAATAGTATGTAAAACACAGACGGAATGTATTTCAACTCCGACTGCTAAAAGTTAACACGATTGCAATGAAACTGCCAACCGTGAGGTCTGATTGCAGTCGGTATGCATGGCGCGTGCAGTTCCATCGACAGTACGATGATTGAAAGCTTTGGTGACTTGACTGAGTAACTGTATTTAAAATCCCGAATTGGATTTTTGAGTTAGAGTACACTGTTGAAATGCAGTCCTTCTTTCAAGAGTTTTAAAATCATTGTTTTTTAGATTGTATAAAGGTGGTCAGGAACGGCGTAAGTCGCAATTAATCATAGTAAAAGCAAAGTCACTTCTTGCTTGGTACCGAACAAAATGTCTAAAAAACATCACTTAATAATAAGAAATGTTCAAAGAGGAAAATCCTCGTTAATAATTAAAATGCGAAAGTTGAAATGAGGAAAATCTCATTGTTAAGCTAAATAATATTTTATTTTATTTGCCTGTGCTTTAGTCAGCGTTAGACTAAAGCGGAAAAAGAATGGACCTTTAGAGAAAAGAGTAGCGTATTATTCAATTTGAAGCAAAACATTTATTTTTTTATATTTATTTTAAACCGTAACAATTATTATAAAAATTAATATAGCCGCCTCCAAGTCTAGTGGTTCGTCCACCAAAATTAAACCCAGAGGTCCCGCGTTCAATCCAGTACGTCTCCTATAGTTTTCATACCATAAAATCACACCAAATTTAGATGCTCTTTTCTGTGCAGTGCGAATAATTAGAGAATAAAATCATATCTATAATAATAATATATTTTCACACTCACACCAATTATCTAGCCCGAAGTAAGTATCATTAAGAACTTGTGTTACGGATACTAGATAACGGACATTTTTTTTTTTAATATACATAATAATTTTAGATATTTTTATAAATAAACTTAAATAAATATATAAACAACCATGACTCGCAAACAAACATTCGTGTTCGTCACACAAACATTTGCCGCTACCAGGATTCGAACCTGGACCGCTACAATAAGCTACAATTTGTGGTATTACCTCCGCAGAGTTATGAAAAAGTATTTATGAGATGGCTTTCTTAAGCGGGTTCCCATCGTCCAAATGAAGACCTCCAGGGTCCAATACTACTGCAATCAAATAGCAATGGTTTTTGTAGTGTTATTGGTTCCGCCGGCGAAGAAGCTAGCTGATAAGATAAGATCTGGGTTGGTAACCCGCTATTGACTTCGAAGTTTTGCGAGAGAATGGAAGGTTACCCTGACCGCTTATCATCTTATGCTTCTATGTAAAACGCATAAGTATTTGTGAAACCAACTATGGCTAGTGGTAAGTAGCCATGTTCATAATGAGGTTATTTTTTTGTATAAACATGTGTAGCTAAAATAACCCCCCTTGAATTTAAGAAGTCGATTTCAAATGCAAAGATATAGCGAGAGATATCCTAAGCGCTGGCCATCTGGATTATCATTCAGTGTCTGAGTTTTGTGCCTACTTATTTCCTTAACCAATTAATTAATATTTCACTCACGGCGTATTTAATTATAATATTGCCATATTCTCAATGAGGAAGTACCACTCAACTTTTGTATTTTAAATAAGGATTACTCACTTTTGTCTAGATGAATAAACCTACAATTTTAATTTAAAATGCGGTTCATATACAAAACAATCGTGACACACAAAAAATAAACGGAAAATGCTAAGAATTCACATTAAGGATGTAGATCCGAGTACACGACAGCTTAACTTTGGTGATCGATCGATCGTTACGAAGAACGCAAATCCCGGCGCTCCATAAGTTATTTTAAAGTGACAGTCTCCTGGACTATATATTTAAATGTAGGCTTCTTATATTTTCTTGGCCACTGCAATTCTTCTTAGCTTACAAATACATTTACGACTATATTAAGATTATGTTGCTTTATTCCTTTTTTTATATAAAGTCTGTAATATTTCCCGACTTAAAATGTAGCTTTAGATGTAGTACTTACCTATTTATTATTTTAAGTCTACAAATATTGTTATTACATTCCTCAGATCAATAAATTTATTGCTCAGAATTACATTCCTACAAAACCACTCATAATTCCAAATGGGCTAAGCAGAGCCTAAGGTAACATTTGGTTAAACGTAAAGCCACATCTGGCAGTATGGGCTATGGAACTAGTAGATAAACTAAAATAGTGACAGGTTACCTGTACCAGTAGTGTAAGTTTTTTTAGTACCTATAAAAATATTTTTAGCTAAAAAATACGAAAACCGACTTCAAGACGTACAAATTTAAACTAAAAAGTAAGAAATAAATTATATTTATATTAAGTAGTTGAAAAGAGCGTCATAGAAAACCAAGGAAAGTATTGATACACATTTATAATTCTTTATTTATAATTCATACTCCGTTAAATTTGGAGTCGGTGCCAGCCTAAGCAAAATAAACTTAGGTAGGTACTTACCAATAGATACGAACTTGATTAATCCATTAACTATACATAATATGAATACATAATAATTATGTATACTTAGTTAGTATAGAAAACCAAGGCAAGTATTGACACACATTTATAATTCTTTATTTATAATTCATACTCCGATAACTATCCATATTTGGAGCCGGTGCCAGCTAGCCAAGTAGGATAGTGGTAGCCTTTGCAACAAATTTTCGAACTTCACGGCGCGGCGGATTATTTCTCATCTTTTGAAAATTATGATTATGCAACACTAGTTGCAGATGTTCTGCGAAACACCGGCCAACCAATGACGGACCAATGGCCTGTAGTTATGTCGCGGCGCGCGGTCTGCTGCCGAGCTACGCAGCCACGCGCGCAACGGCGGCGGCGGCGCCGTCGCATTAGAAATATTTTATTTATTTTTATTATTTTCATACAACTTTTCCTCCCGCTAAACACGTTAGAAATGGAATTTCATACAATTTTCCCTCCCGCATATTTAGGCCGAAGAAAAGATCAACTTTCTCTTTTCAATTTGAGGGAATAATAGCTACTGTTCCGATCAGGTGTAGTATAAAAAAAATTTAGTTTGCTCTTATTTAAGTTTATAAACCACAACACCGACAAATTTTGCTATTCTTGAACTTTTTTGCTATTCACAAGCTATCTATTCATGTTTTTGGTTAAGGTCTGAAACAATTACCTACATCAAAAAAATTGCTAGGGTAACGTTTCAAAAATTACTGCAGCAAAATCTGTTTTTCCCGAATAACTTTAAAACTATAATTCAAACCAATGTTTCTATTCGTGAACAAATTAGTCCTGATGATGAACTAATTATCTGTTATAGTCTCACCTCTCTAAAGGTCAACATTGTGCTGTGGTAATGCAAACTCTTCTTAGAACCAATTTGGTTACCTTTCACTTATCTAAACATGTTTTGACAAATAAATATCTTTTATCTTTGGGTTTTTTTGTTAGTTCTTATTAACGTGTTGTTTTTATTGGTCTATTTTGATAGTAAATCGTATAAAATAATTATATGAACACAGAATTCTGTGAACTGTTTATCGCGTTACTGGCCTATAGGTTATCTCAGAACGTAAGATACCTACCTAAGAACAAATATAACACAACTAATTAATGATCCACAGTTATTTGCTAAGACCAAGATGTATCGGTTCATTTGTTTGGTTAGTCTGTTTTGCTTTGTCAATGGATTATATCCTATTAGATATAGATCCGAAATGAACGTGAATCAGAAAGTGAAATATCATAAAGAGGTTTTCGATGAATTGGCGAGGTACTTAATCGATTATGACAGACAGATACTCAACTACTGCAGCAGAAATGGCAATGGGGGTGCTGTTGAAACTATAAATGATGGCATGTATAGAGTCGTATTGCCTGTAACTGGTGCTACGGTACAAAACACAGAAGTAAGCATACGAAACATAGTGATGTATGTGACAGCTGATACTCCTGACAGAATGTACAACGAAATCCGTTTTATTCCGCTATTAGCTGATGTAAAAGAAGGAAATGTCTACGTGAACAGTGAAGAAATCGTTATAGAATTGCCTATGAAACCTTCTGATAAAGATCCCTGTCACACACTAGTGACCTCAGAAATTATTAATTTGCCTGTTTCCTTTCGACCTTCAAACAATTAAAGTGTATTTTGCTGGAAAACACAATGGTCATAGGTAGTGCCTACTTATTAAATTTATAATGTTCGTTTTCGTGTACTGAAAGAAACTTGTTGTAATTGTAAGTAGTTGTGACGAAAAATTTACTACAATTGTACGGCATAGCCTTAACAGTGACATAATAAAATTAACAGCAATTTTATTAGGTATTATTATACATACTTATGTAACAAATAAATATTTTAACGCTACTGCACTTTTAATTGAATAACTCTGTTTAAGAAAAGTTTGTGCTAAAAGATAACTCACCTTTGGGCGACTTTGAGCCTTGTATTAAGGCATATGATAAAAGTCTGCTTTAGCATTCGACTTAGCACAGGGCACAGCCATAAGGAAAACTTCTGATTTTAGCAGTCATTGTATGTTTGTTTGTATATACGTATGTTCGTCCGTAGCACCTAAACTATTCACCTGATTTTGATAAATAAGGTGTCAATCGATTCGTTATTATGAGCCGGGTAACATAGATTACATTTAGCCGAGTTCAACAATAAGAGGAGTCGATTTGCCTTGTATGTCCTGGACTACGCGTGCTGGTCTACGTTGTCACCGACAAGCTGTGGCTACCATTCCAACGCGAACTAAGAAATTTGGCAACTCGTTTCTTTGTCGCACAATCAAGAAATGGAATTCACTGCCAGCACACGTGTTCCCTCCTTCCTACGAATCCTGGGTCATTCAAAAGAGGCGTGAAGAAGCACCTTGCAGGTCGGCAAGGCGAGGGTGGCTAGCGCGGCAGTTTATCTCTCGCGCCAGCTATCTTCGCATTTGGACTCTACTGCTGCTTACCATCAGGTGGAATAGAGTCATTTGCTTGACCTTTTTATAAAACAAAATGTAAGCCCCAATTTTAACCGATTTCGTTCCTTTGAACTTTGTACACAAACTCTGACAAGAGAACGAGAAAATGATTATATAAATATTTTCTCGTTGCTCAGCATAGCCACAACAAACATTAAACACCATGCTGTAAGCACCTTATTTCCGTAGGTGGGTTACAGTATTGTAATTTTTTTACATTATTATTCGCAAATGAACAGTTTTCACAGTTTTCATCACATTTACCAAACCACGGGATAAGTATTAATAATTACTGGTTATTATTAATAATAACCATAATTATCAGATTTACCGTAACATACCTCTACACAAATATGACTGCACACTAAAATCCTGACCGATGGAGAGTAATGACTTTTATTGAGTTGACTAATATGTACACATATGTATATCAGTTCCATTACTGTGATAAGGATCGAGCATTGGCCAGGTTTCCGTTTACGGGGCAGTCTTCGTTCTCGTACCCTTTTTTTTGTTGACGGGGAGGTCAATAGTAGATTGTATAACAAGGGAGCAAAATAGTATTTTTATGGCGAGGGCGCTACTTTGAAGCACGAGCGAAGCGAAGGATTCTAGAATAGAATCCTGAGCGTAGCGAGGGATTCTAACGTAGAATCCTGAGCGCAGTGAGGGATTCAAAGTATCTACACCGCCCGAGGGAAAAATAATTTGCTCTCGAGTTATATACTCTACTTTTCATCCCCTTTCTATAAGAAAATAAATAAGAGACGCTGTTATGTAATTAATGAATATATTTAATTAAAATAAGACATGTGAAATGAAGTAAAAATAATTACAAAATTATATTTATATTGGATACGCTAGCGCAATTATTAAAAGTTATTGTCACTGTTTTATTTGGGATCGGTATTTTTGTCGATTCATTTACACTTTGAGTATTTGTACGACGTTGTTAGCTTCTATAGTTATTGTTTCAGGAGTAATTGCATTATCACTTTCATAACTCGAGGTAGTAGAACTCATTATTTTTGCAAAATACAATAAAATATGTACTGAGGTAAAGAAAAGTAATTAGCGCGCTTTTTTTTTAGTTAGTGCGGGCACATGAGTAGATATTTACTCATGTGGTGCGGGTCCCCGCCGTGCCGTGCCCCGCAGCCAACACGTACCAGCCAGTAATTCATACAATTTGCGTTCGATTTCTATGAATGATATATGTTCTAAATTCAAATCTCTTTTACGCCCGCTAAAAAGTTCTTATCGGAAAAGAGCTATTTTGTTCCCACTTATAGAGGAACAAAGCGACACTTTTCAAATAGAAGGGATGAAAATGAATTTACGCATCGTTCCTGCGGGGTGGTGCCAACCGCAGGGGATATGTGGGACTCGAGGTAAAGGCATTCCCTCCATACCCACTAAACATCCTCCCCGGCCTGACCTTCAGTGCGCTATTACGGGACGGCACGGGATCTGCGCACGTGAACGCAACTACACCGAGACCGTCCCAACGCTGCCCGTCTTGGCACTCCTTGCACCAATTGGTGGCCAGCAGCTACTCCTCCACCGACGAGGACATCGGACCGCACCCAGGGGCCCTGAAAAGGGCCGTCCGGAACTAGCCGTGGTGGGAAAACAAAAACAACTCGACGATGGCATGTGACTTCGAATGCCAAGGGACACACTTAACATCAAAAGCCACACACCCGCTGAGAAAGTTTCCCCACCACGCTACCATGGTCCGCCACAAGGAGGCTTCCAGACGTGGACCCTAGTTCTCGTACCCTGCTTCCAATTTATTTTGGGGTCGGTGTATCATGTCTTGCTATCGACATTATTGCTATAGGTTTGGGCGTTAGGTTTTACGGTCAGAAACCAACTCTCAATAGGAAACCACCACCCTCTCTTTGCAGGACAGTAACTGTCTCAAATAGAATAAAGATAAAAGTGTACAGGGTTAGTCCCATATTAATTATAAGATGTTTTTTTCATTATTATTATGATATTGAAAAAAAGGTCTTAATAACACCAAAATAAAAAAATAAAATTAAACTTGACCAACAAATAAATAAAGTTCAACAATGCCAAACATCTAGTTTTGGTCTTCCTACACCCATGTTCAAATGTTTTGTTTATGATTACGCTCGCAGATTTGTAATTGACATACTTTTTTAATTGACATATTTAATAGATTTTTTAAATTGGCATCTCTTGTAATAATGATAATTAACATGATAATTTACTAGCATGAAATTGAACATTATATTTATTAAAAGCAGGTTATAGTCGTGGTCATGGACATGTCATGGATTATCTGTATAATTATAACAACTAATTTAGTACCATGTGCCACAAATAAATATTTCTATTCTTTTCTAAATTAAGTCAAATGATAGCGGCATAAACTGGGATGGCCATGCGCCAACGGGGATTGGGAAAAGCCCAACAGTAATTAAGTTATTGACTGACTCATCAATAATCCTTCAAGAATATATGACAAAATTGGGTTAACCTTTACTTGTAATTTCCTAGTCAGCTTGTATTCTGATAGCAGTTTCATCACTTTGAATAATTATGATGGCATTAGTAATTTTTCTTTGCATCAAGACGAGTTTCGCCATGCGTTAGTCATATGGTTTAATCCCAAAGTTGCCTAATGTGTGAGTATCTTAGAAAGCTTTTTTCATGGTCTCCCATTGGTAAATCTCACGGAGTACTAAACAGTCTTTGGTAAATCTAGTTCACGGTTGTTTTATTGACTTCCCAAGGAAAATAAATTTCTATCTAAAGCATTTTTAATAGCAAGCTTTTTTATATCGAAATGTCAATAGCGACAATCAAAAAAAGTTCCTATCAAAATATAGTGTGACCTCAGAGCAAATACAAAAGGCTACCTTAGTTTTCAATTTACGAGATAAACCAGTGGGTTTTCATATAACCAAATTAAAGTGAAATCGAATTGACAATTAAATTATTTATAGGAAAAATAAAACACTTGCAATGTACATTTCGCGAATAATTCCCACGTTCATGATAATTAGAACTGTAATCAATAACGGTCAATAGTAATGTTATCAAAATGTAACTGACCACTAACTTAGCACTTGTTTCGTTGTTATTTTTATGATAATTCTCAATGCGAATAGCTAATAATAGGTACTTTTATATTAAACACGCTGTGCCCGCGACTTTGTTCGCGTGTTATGATGGTAATATAGCCTATAGCCTTCCTCGATAAATAGACTATCCAACACAAAAATAATTTTTCAATTTGAATTAGTAGTCCCTGTGATTAGTGCGTTCAAATAAACAATAAAACTCTTCAGCTTTATAATACTAGTATGGATTTCTTTTAATAGAAATTCAATGCCTTTTAAAACTTATTGAATAATGACGGTGCTCTATTTAAACTGCTCCATAGGGAAGTATAAATATTTAAACCATAAATATATTTTTAGAAAAAAAATACCTAAATAAATAATATTTTTATAAAGTTATTGAAAAGAGCGTCATAGAAAATAGGAATGTATTGATACACATTTAAAATTACTTATTTATAATTCATACTCTGATATATTTGGAGCCTTAATTAAAACGGTTTTTTTTTTGTTATTAATGGTTTTGTTCAAAAAGGGTCGAATTAATATCGATACAATTTATACGGGCCATCTCTGATATTGACGTACCTAAAAAAGAATCATTTAAATCGAGTCATAATACTCATAATTGACGGAGTAATCTGGTAACAAACACAAAAAAACAGTCGAATAGGGAACTTCCTCTTTTTTGAAGTCGGTTAACAAATAATATAACGGCTCAGCCCTATAGCTTGTTACAAATGCCTACCATTCACGAATGAATGGTAAGTTTTAATGAACTATAAAGTTCTTAAAACTTGAAGAGAACCTAGTTATTTATATTAAGTTCATAAAATAATGTGTCATAGTTTTTGTGTTGACCTTCTAACCAAAATTTCACTATTACATAATTAGGTAAAGGCAAGTTAAAAAAAAAATAGTCATTATTTTTGTGCTCGTGGATGATGGAAGTCTTGTAATCGTAAAAAAATCAACCTCGAGATTTTGACGGATTTACACGTTTTGGACCCCGATTTTTGTTATTTTTTAATTTTCGATTTAATTTCGCATAATGTCATAGACTCTATTTTCCACAGAATCTTGTAGAATTTTAATTTTGACTAAGTATTATTATACTTAGATAATTCCATTCTCATTAAGAATCATAAACCTATTAGGTATTTGCTAATTTAAGTACCACACAATACGAAAATCATTACCTTAATTAATAAACCATCCTTTATAATTCGACCCACTGCTGGGACACATGTCCTCTCCTAGTCATCGAAGGAGGTTTAGGCAGTAGTCCACCACGCTTGCCCAATGCAGATTGGTGGAAGAAATATAAGGTGAACAATACCCTTTGCTGATCCATTAGTCACCTTCTACGACACCCATTGGAGGATATGGGGTGATGCTATTCTACTCTGCCGGCATCACACAGTTATTCTTATAACGCAGACACGTTATTCTTATAAACAAGTTTAATTATTGCAACAATATAGTTTCTTGTTCTTTCGCAAACAAAATGAGAAAGACAAAACGTGTTTTAAGAACTGAAACAGGTTTGTCGACCAGTTAGCAAAATATAGTCACGTATTCACGATCAACGATTGTTTATAAACATAGTCAGACAATATATTGTAAATAATGGCACTTAATTCGATCTATTAGTTACATTAGTACGTGTAAAAATTAAAATCCAATAAATTTATTTATTTATTTAAAACTTTATTGCACAAAATAAAGGTACAAATGGCGGACTTAATGCCATTAAGCATTCTCTACCAGTCATCCAGAGAGCTGGGTACAGAAATAATAGTAGGTGGTGCGTAAAATGAGAACCGCTATATGTAAATTTAAACAACGCAGTAAAAAAAAATATAAATTAATAATTGCCATTACTTGCAAAATATTAAATAAAATTCATAGATACTACCATACTACATTATATTATTAAAATAGACTAAACCAAATACAAATATATGCCAATAAAATAAATGCAATAATAATAATATAAAATGAATACATAATATATAAATATAATATTTATGTCAGACTATCAATAAATAGGTGGAGGAGAATCCAAAAAGTGTTTGCGAACTAGATTTTTAAATGCTAGTATATTTTTTGCTCTTTGGATGGAGGGTGGGAGTGCATTCCAGAGTCATAAAATATATTTTTCTCCCACTAATTGCTAAAGACATTTAACACTTACTTAAATCATTTGTAACTTTTAAATCAGATTAATTTTGAAGTAATCTAAAACAGCATCATTTTACATAGGCCAGCAAAAAATTCCAATATTCAAAATTTTAAAGACTATGATTTTTTCCAGAAACTTACAAATACATACCTATGTACTTTTAACCGCCGTGAAGTCGGCCAATTATTCTCACAGCCCTTCCCTTTCCGGCTCGCTTTCCGCGGGGGATACTCACCAACTCGCCATGTATAATTCCTCATGGTAGGTTTTCCCTACGGGTTCGAGGGCTATGGTCCTCGCATTCTTGTAAAACCCAATGACGCTTTAAACGCTACCTGCAACAGTCAGTCAAAAACAACAACTTATTACAACCGGGGGGCCGGGGTCTTTTATAAGAGACGTGAATAACTTTGCTAGGTGACTAAATACTACCAAAAACTGTACTTATTCTAAACTCAGGTGGCCTCCGTTAAAAGAAAGAATCTCAAAAAATGTCTTATATTTTTAAAAAAATAATTAGTGCATGAACAATCAGTTCAGAACCTACTACGGCACCATCTAACGTATTTATTCATTCAAAGTGTATTTTTCTAAATCGTATCCTTTAAATACCATTTTCTTAAAATTATTAAATTATACATATCAAAACATTGTAAACTGTAAAAATACATTGAAAAAAATCGGCCTGCCTCAAAGGGGAATCGAATCCAGCATCTTGCGCTATCTTAGAAGTGCAAATTTCAAAGATTTGTTGAAACAAAGTTTACCCTAAAAAACATAAGCAGCAAGCACTGACAAATTTCGACGGCGAAAGCAGTGTCTCGGTAGCGTAGCACGGATTGCGGAAGATGATGGGTTCGATTCCCGCCTGGGACAGCTCGATATTTTTTCAGTGTATTTTCTAGTTTTAAAAATATTTACGCGTTTGTAAACGCAAAAATAATACTATGATTATTAACTGTGCTTTTAATATAAGACCTTTTGCTTGACAATTTAATCATTATTTCAATACTTCTTATTTTCTGCACACGCTGTTCGTCGCTAACAGTTTTTTTCCGCTCTCATTTAAACCGATGATCGTGTAATTTCGTATAATTTATTTTCGAATTCTAATTTTCGACACAAAAACTTCAGAAGCAGACGTGGAAATTAATTAAAAGTCTCCGGAGAAAAAATATTAAAGTGAATACATAAGCTTTTTTTGTTTCGGTTCAAGGAAATCTAAAAGATTACCGACCTTGGGGGCAAGACATTCTATTACGGACAACAACATGAGTCAAACTCAAAAATTCTGTTATTAAGAAATAGAGGATTTCCCTTGTCCGTTGAACCCTAAATAGCTCTCATTACTCCAATAACACGTTTAGCATAAAACAAAACCGAAAACGCACGCCGATACAAGTCAGTGGAACGCCGGCCGCTGTTAAGTGAACATGAACGGGTTAGTGAGCTTAGTGTTCTTCGTTGTCGTCATACAAACAACTTACGCATACGGACACGGACGTAGACCATGGTGTAACCACGAACATAACGACTACAGGCCAAAGCATAGCCAGGAGGGAGACTTCCACGCGCTCTCCTGGGACGTGGTGGGGTTGGATTCGAAGGCAAGGCGTGTCTGTGAGCTAAACAAGAATCAGACGAGAGAAACTTACTTCGCAAACAGCTACAAACTGTCCGTACCACTGCCAGGATTCGAGGAAGGCGATATCAGCGTGAGGATCCGTCATCGGGTAATGTACATACAAGCTTACAAAGCGAGCGAGAGAAGAATATTCACCGAGCTGAAGATTTTGCCAGTGTTCGTGAAGAGTGACGATGCCACCTGGACCTTAGCTGACGAGGTATTAGATGTGAATATCCCTTACAAATTCGCTTTGGGAAAGGAGATTGTGAGTTCGTGTGAGGATAAGATAGACAAGGAGGTAATGGTGGTGCCGCAGGCGGGGATTGACGTGAGGTTCGGCGATGACACAACTTCTGCGCCAACGACGCCACCGAACATAAGCAGCAACGTAGTCTAGAAGTGATTATTATTCAGTGAGCTTCCTATTTAGCAAAGACAGTACAGACCTAATCGTGTTATATAAGTGACGATGCTTACAAATAAAATGTGACGTTCACCTACTTCAAATTATTTTAGTTTGATATTTAATTGACCCCATTCTAACGATAATGATAACTGATAATTATGTAATTGTATCGTCATAACAACTTCCGCCTCCGCAACCGACTGATTTAGTGGTTTGCCCGCGGGAATTCCCGGGTACGACTTTTAAGGGAGTACAAGATTACCTATGCTTGTTTTAGTTGGTGGTTGGGTCATCAAAAACTGTCTCTGCATAATCATGTATCGACAGCTAGATAAATGATAGCCAGTCGTTCAGTCGTTAAATGTATTTTCAACATACTTGCAAAACTTGTAAATTATAAAAATTGATATTGATTAAAGTATATATTTTTGAACGCTGCCTTTATATGTTGAAGAGCTCGGAATGGCGCGAATGAATAAAATGTCATTCTCTTTTTGCAAGAAATTGTTCCTTGTACCTAATTTATCGCGATTGTATAAAGAAATAACAAAATATAGTGTTGACACCGCCCGACATCCTCTGCGAGGTGGAACTTGCTAATAAGTGTACATAAACCTGCGAGGTCAAAGGTAAGTACTTTAAGGAAAGCCTAATAATGCCAAAAACACAATTAAGTTTTATTTACTTCCCCCAAGTGTGTTGAAAACAGTCGTATGTAATGAGCAGCTTAGGTCACTTGTATCATAATGTACTATTTCTGCAATAACATCACAAACCAAGGGTTTCCCCGTCAAAAAAAATGCTATGGATATTACGTTCATTAAATTTATATTTATTTAAATAATTGTTAAACACCGATAGTTTATTAGATTGAGGTCAAAATGTATTATGACCTTCGTCTATAATCGTTACCTAATATTAAGTAACAGTTATCGTTGTCTGTGGATTCTTCATAAATGTCAAGCGATCAGGCGATGTCCTAATTTGGCATCGATCGTACGATGACACAATGTGTTTTCATCGCACGATGAAAGTATTGTGTCTGTGTTCGCGCAATGACTGAAGAAATCCTGTTGGATTCATTGTGCGATGAGAACGCATGCGTATACAACATGTAAATTAAATAACCAACACCCTGAAGACAGGTTTTGCAATGCACTTGCAAAAGTAGTTTATTGGTTTGATATTAATAACTTGTTGCTGAATGAAAAAAAACCCAAATTAGTTAAGTTTACTACACCGAATGTGAGATGTGTAGAAACTAATGTACAATTAAATGGAGTAGAATTGAAACCTGTAGAAACAACAACTTTCTTAGGAGTAATGTTAGACTCTAAATTGCAATGGGGTCCACATATTGTAAAACTTTCGGGTAAACTAAGTTCTGCGGCATATGCAGTTAAAACTATTAGGCGGCTAACTGATGTAGATACTGCTAGAATGGTTTATTTCAGTTATTTTCACAGCGTAATGTCGTATGGAATTCTTCTCTGGGGGAGTGCTGCAGATATTAATACCATCTTTGTTCTGCAAAAACGGGCTTTTAGAGCAATCTATCAACTAGGTCCGCGTGACTCCCTCAGAGAAAGGTTCAAGGAGATAAATATTCTAACTGTGTCATCACAATATATACGGGAAAACTTACTGTATGTAAAGAAAAATATTATGCATTTTTCTCAGAAATGCCGTACGCATAATGTAAATACTAGGAAGAAACACGATCTGGTTGTATATAAAACTCGTCTCCACAGAATAAACAATTCCTTTGTGGGCCAATGTATACGTTTTTACAATAAACTTCCGATGAATATTAGAGATTTGCCTATTCACAATTAAAAAAATTGTTAAATCTAAATTATATAAAAAAGCATATTACAAAATAAATGATTATTTAAATGATCCAAATGCGTGGGAGTAAAATCTGCCCAAAAATTACGCATTTAAAATTGTAATTTATTCATATTGATATATCTATTGACTGTAATGATGTTTTGAATTCATTACGAAATTGTAAGCTGTGAAGTTTCTTTCGCCATGTCAGCATAATAATTATTTCGTCGAAATGGTGGTAGGGCTTTTGACGATTTAAAAGTACTTAGCAAAGTCCATTTAAATAAAGAGCTTTTTCATTTCATTTCATTTCATAGGTGGTTTGGGATCGGCTTCTGAGTTGATTTAAATTTTTTTTATTTGAATAACGATTTTTTTTTGAAAAAAACAACAAAAAGCACATTTTATGGGTACTCTTGTTTTTTTTTTCAAAAAAAAATTTTTTTTTTTAATATTGAAATCAACTTAGAAGCCGATCCCAAACCACCTGTATTCAGTTATTTAATTTATATGTTGTATATGCAACGCGTGGTATATGGTGGATCATTTGCCAATTAGGATGCCGCCTAAGGACTCCATAGGCATATACCTTGTACACATTTATTTGAGGCCGTCGTCGTGGTGGAGCGGTCAGTGACGCTGCCGCGTTCGAGCCATGGTAGTGGCAAAAAATTGTGTGATGAACACGAACATTTGTTCACGAGTCATGGTTGTTTATATATTTATTTAAGTTTTTACATGAAATACCTACATTATTATGTATATTTGCCCTTTACGGTTCACCCGTGTGAGCGGACAGACTATGCAGACCACAGGGTGTTATGGCGAAGAGGGTTGTGCGTAGCTACCGCAGACTCTCCGGTAATGCTGCGTGTACGTTAGCTGGGGTCCCTCCGTGGGATCTTGACGCAAAAGCTCTCATAGACGCTACGCGGAAGTGCGCGAGGAAGGCCTGCGCCCCCACCTGAGATGGTTCGTCGCTTGGGACAGGACAGAGCCGACAATCACACATCGAGGACATGGAGGCAGCGAATGGCTGAGCCGGCTGCCGGCCACTGGTCGATCTCAACTTGGAGGGTTGGTTGCACAGAAAGCATGGGGTGCTTACCTGGCACCGACTCCAAATAATAGGGGTTAAAGTATGAAATTGCCGTTTTTTTCCTCATTATTCATTAGTGTATAATTTCTTTACTACAATAGCTATTTCAATTATTCTTTATTTATTTTAAACTTCATAACAAGGACTTATATTTATGTATAAAATTTTATTCTTATTTTTATTTTTTTCATTAGAAATACATCTTCAAAAACAGCTCGTCCTAAAAGGTGCCGGTTTCCGTTATGAAAATATGAATATATTTAACAGGTGTCAATTCTCAATTTTTTTCTCTAAGTATCCTATAGCTTAATGTTGTCCAAATATATTCACACAATTATACAAAATTAAGATTTGTGGTCCCTTAAAAAATCGCAAATATATTTGTTAATCGTTAAATTCTGCATACAAAACGGCAATTTCATACTTAAACCCCTAATATATCGGAGTATGAATTATAAATAAAAAATAATAAATGTGTATCAATACTTTCCTCGGTTTTCTATAACGCTCTTTTCAACTACTTAGTAAAAATTTTATTTACTTTAGTCGGTTTGCGTATATTTCTGCTAAAATATTTTATTTCATTATTTTTTAGTGGAAATTAAGTGTATTTTATTGAAAATGGATAGGCCTACTTAGCGCTCATTAAAACTTAAAGTCCTACCTAGAACATGATAGATATTGGAACACCTTAGAGACATGCCGACAGGCGAGATTACTTCTACCGCATATCGACCCAAGGTTCTCTAAGAAATTGCCACAGCTAAAAAGATACCAGTTACGTCTAATTACAGGCGCAATATCGGGACATAGAAACTTTAACAAACATCTTTTCAATATAGGTGTGACAGACAGCCCTTTGTGCAGAGCCTGCATGGCGGAGGACGAAACAGCCGCTCACGTCCTGCTGGAGTGCAGAGGAGTGGCAGAATACCGGGCTCGCTTCCTCGGGTCGCCGAGGAGCGGCCAGGAGTTGCTAGGCAACCTCAAGGCGCTAGGCGACTTCCTGGTAGAGCTGGGATGGCTGGAGTGATCCGGTCCACACCCCCCGACGCAAAATAGGCGCACCGGCCGCCGAGTTGCGGAAACAGCCCGTACGAAGAAGAAGAAGAAGAAAGCTTAAAGGAAACTTAATCAAACTAAAACCTTTTTTTTGTTATTAATGATTTTTTAAAAAGGGGTCAAAATTATATTTCAACACAATTTATAGGGGCCGTCTCTGATATTGACCAACCTAAAAAAGAATCATTAAAAAAAACTAAAAAAAAACACGCTTTTATGTTAAATAAAGAGTTATAGAGCTGAAACGTTATATTATTTATTGACCGACTTCAAGAAAGGAGGATGTTCTCATTCGACTGTTTTTTGTGTGTTTGTTACCTGATTACGCCGTCAATTATGAGTATATGACTCGATTTTAATTTTATTTAAACTTTATAGACTTATTAAAGACCGATGACATTACAATAATTCGATAAGACTATCCCAATATCCTGATTAGAATCGACAGGACCAACGCCAGGACTAATAAATTAAACGTTTGGAATGTTAGTTCAGCTATAGGTACGTCGCTAGATAGCGTTGTCATTGTTAAGTTGGCGGAAATTCGCACTTAAAAAATGGAAAATATAATAGTTTAAAAAAACTAAAAACTAATATAAGCTAATAAAAGCGTGTTAGAAACGGAGAAATAAAAATTTTAATGTTTTTTGCGGTCGGTGCCAACTTCAATATATGGAATAAACGTTGTCACTTGTATTTGGGACCGACGTCAAAAAATGATTTCTCCGTTTTTAATTTTAAAGGCGATTTTTTCATTTTTATATGTATAGATATTAATGCTAAGACAGCATAACAAAATAATTCAGTTTCGTCACTATTCACTAATGCAGCAAACCAGAATGAACTCAAGCGTTTCTTCAATGCATGTGCACAAATTCGATCAGGGCAAAGTATCAAACTGATATCAGTCTGACCTGTTCCTATCGGTGTATGGCATACTTTAGCATAAAACAAAATGGAAAACGCACGCCAGGATCAAGTCTGTAGAACGCTGGCCGCTGTTTAGTGAACATGGACGGGTTAATAAGCTTAGTGTTCTGCGTTGTCGTCATACAAACAACTCATGCTTGCACATACTGGTCCGATTATGATCGCAAGCATTGCATGGACGGGCCCTTCTTAAGACTCTCCGGGGAACTGTTCTCGCTGGACATCAGGACCAGTTTCGTCTGTGACTATAAACAGAATCGTACGACAGAAACGTACTTCGCAAACAGCTATAGGCTGTCGGTACCTCTGCCAGCATTCGACGAAGGCGACATCAGCGTGAAGCTTCGCCATCGGGTATTATTCATACAAGCTTACAAAGCGAGGAAGAGCAAACTGTTCTCCAATTTGAAGATTTTGCCGGTGTTCCTGAAATTCGACGATGCGAACTGGACCTTTGCAAACGGGGTTTTAGGTGTGAATATCCCTTACAAATTCACTTCGGAAAAGGGGATTGTGAGTTCGTGTGAGGATATGAAGCTGAGGAGGGAGGAGCCGATGATAACGGTGCCGCAGGCGGGTGTCGACGTGAGGTTCGGCGATGACACGACTTCTGTGCCAATGACGCCACAGAGCAATGTAGTGACGAAATGATTAGTTGTGTTACCTTCTGACTAGACAGTAACTGTAATCATCTATTATTATATAATTCCTGTGTCACGATGTTTGTCCGGGATGAACTCCGACACCAACAATCCGATTTTCAGTTTTTTTAAATGTATGTATTGTTCCAATTTGAAAGATAGGATAATTTTTATCTTGATAAGTAGTCCTCATTTTTTTTACTGCAAATTCAATGATAGTCAGACAAGTGGCACAAAACAAAATGGCGTTGAGTGGCAGGCCCCTCCGAGGGTAGTATGAAAAATGCAACTAACAGGCAGACATAATATGTCTGCGTGCCACACGCGCGATATAAACTGTCAGACATATTATGTCTGCCTACCATTTAAGGGGTTAAAGGGCAGTGGTATGAAATTACCATTACAACGCGTGGCCGGGAAAGCTAGTGTTATATAAGTGACAATGCTTACAAATAATAATGTGTTTGATAATATCTATGTATATTGACCCCATTCGAATGATATTAATAGCTTGTGATATTAAAGTTTCCGTAACTGGCCACTTACATAATCAATATTTAAAAAGTAATTTGAAAATGGAACTCTTTGGCTGTAGAATGCAGTTTGTTTCATCTGACTGTCAATTGTTTTTACATTGTAATGCCATTTTAAAAATTGCGTGTCTACATTAACATGGATGTAACTCGGGAAAATTTTCGTAGTATGATTTTCTACGATTTTAAGTGTAATTTGACAGGTCAACAGAGCATCGCTCGGCTTCAATCTGCTTTTGGCAATGAAGCACCATGCAAGACGAATATTTATAGCTGGTTTGCGGAATTCAAGCGCAGTCGTGTCAATCTCAGTGACGAATCTCGCGATGGTCGTGCGTATGGGTCTTTATAGATGGGCCGAAACCAACCAAAGCGGCGCGCGTGAAAAGTGCATCTAAGCGGATGGTTGCTTCTTTTTATAAATATAACTGGACATGAGGCTACTGTTGCTTTAGAGAATCGTCGTACCGTGAATAGTAACTGGTACACGACCATTTGTTTGCCGGAAATTATTGACGAGCTCCGTAAAAATAACCGTAAACGCCGTATCATCTTGCACCACGACAATGCTAGTTCCCACACGGCCAGACAGACAAACGAATTTTTGAAGGTGAAAAACGTAGAACTTATGAGCCATCCTGCAGTCCTGACCTGGTTTTTTTCTGTTAAGAACCATTAATGCGGTGAACCATTTTCATCACCAGAAAAGGCTGTCGTAGAGTATGAAAAACACGTTTCTGAGGTCACCACGGAAGAGTGACACGAAAGTTGAAAACTTTTTGTTGAAAATTGGTTTAATCGAATGAAAAAGTGCATTTACGCAAAGGGAGAATATTTTGACAAACAATAAATGAATTTTTGACCTTTAATAGTATTTTTTCTAATTCATTCCGGAAGCTTTTAGTACCCCCCACGTAATAATGAATTTAATTTTCTTATTCCTTTCAATTCACTAGTTTTACAAGCCTTAATTTAAATATACTAATAAGTATAATGAAGAGGGAAGATTTATATGTCTACAACGATTAAACTCAATTACTACTGGACCAATTTTAAAAAATCTTCCCCTTCAGAATGCAACATTATTCTTTAATGCCATAGGCCAGGGCTTTCCAAACTTATTTTTCCACCACGCTTGCCCAATGCGGATTGATGGGCGAAGTATAGCTTTAAGGTGATCACTATAATAAATTAAAAAAAACGCCACCCAGACGATGTCCCGGGCTTCGCGAACTTTCTGTATAAGGAGTCTATATATGTCATTTATGTAGGTACGCCGTGGCCATGGATATAGTTTATTTCCCAAATTTAATCTGAGGTTTATTTGTGTGCATTACCGCAGCAAAATGTTGAGAGTATAACAGATAATTAGTTCATCATCAGGACTAATTTGTTCACGAATAGAAAAATTGGTTTGAATTATAGTTTTAAAGTTATTCGGGAAAAACAGATTTTGCTACAGTAATTTTTGAAACCCTAGCAATTTTTTTAAATATAATTGTTTCAGACCGTAACCAAATACAGGAATCGATAGCTTGTGAATAGCAAAAAAAAATGTTCACGAATTGCAAAATTTGTTCGTGTTGTAGTTTATAAGTTATTTGAGATTATGCTGTGTGACATCTGGAAAAATTTTGCTTAAACCTTTTTTAACGGAATTGATGGAAGACGTGTTTCATGTTTTATTGAAATTCATCCCCTAACAGGGTTAAAAAGAGGTAGAAAGTTGTTTTGGCGGTGATTTGCTTCGAAGTTGATATCAATACTCCTAAGTGCCTTTGATTTAAATTACAATAGGAATTACATTTCATTTTGACACATCATGTTTGACAACTCAATCCGATTTTTTTCTGATTTTTTATTCAAAAAACGTTGAACACACACAAGCTAATTAGAATGTGTCGAAAGTCAGCGTACTTTGTATTTTTTCGTCACTCTCGAAGGTAAAACCACGAAACTTTGAATTTAGGCACTTGATTGAAATTTCGACACACGTGGGGATGAAAGTTTATATGGGAATCCGTCATTTTCACAAAAACTGCTTTATGGCTGTTCGGTTCAAAATTAAGATAAAGGTCTTTTTTAAAATCCAACCCCTAAGGGGTTGGATTTTTTAGGGTGTATAATAGGGAATGAAGCTTTGTATGGAAATCCGTAATTTTTAAAGCAAAAAAAGTTCAGTTTGTAAGGGTTGTAGGTCCTTACAGATGGATGTTGGTAAGTATGTAGATGTAAGTTAGAAGTTATGTTATAGTACTAAGTTTTGTTGAATGCAAGATAAGTTATATAAAAAAATAAAGAAAGATATTTTAAGATTTCTCGAAATTCTACCCTTAGGGTTTTAAAATAGGGGATAAAAGGGAATGCAAGTCCGAACAAATCTATCTATGTTTAATATCCTATATACACACATTTGTGTGTATGATTAGTAAAAAAATAAGTAGCAAAAATTAAAATGCTGCTCAAATAACTATTCCACGAGGACGAAGTCGCAAACAAAAGCTAGTCGTCAATATAAGTAGACGTTATATAGGTACCTACCTAAGTCGCACGCATCATAAATATCACTTTAAATTAACTAGGTGGTAGACCCATATGTAGGGTCGTCTGGGTAGGTACCACCGCCTTTCTTATTTCTGCCATGAAGCAGTTTGATGTGTTTCGGATTAGAAGGGAAAGGTAGCCAGTGTAATTACCGGGCATGGAAGGCATACCATCTTAGTCCCCAGGATGGCAACGCACTTGCAGTGTTAAGTGATTTACCCTTAATATTGCAAGGCGACGGTAACGACTTAACACCAGGTGGGCCCAAGGTTGTTTGCCATCTTGTAGCATAAAAAAAATCAAGACATCATGATCGTGTCAGCCGAGAAGCACTCACTGTTGGACATAGGCCTCCCGCTGTCTGCATCCAGTGGTATTCCGCAACCCTTACCAGATCGTCGCGTCGGTCCACTTTGTGAGGAACCTACCAACGCTGTGTCTCCCGGTATGCGGCTGCCACTAGAGGACCTTTCCTCAACGTCCGCCCGTCGGCTCCTCGTTCACGGTATATTAGGCTACCATGAACTGTTCAATTCTTCAATAGACTTTGAACTCTTCGACGGACAACGTTGGAAATTTATCGAAGTGACAGTTTTAATGAAGCCTTTCTGTTGTCATCTGCACATAAAGGTATTGGAAAAGCATTGAAATATTGAATTGGATTGAATAAGTTTTTTAAAGTCTAATAGTAACTATTTTGGTGACGTTATGAGCTCAATTTGTACTCTATGGGCACTAATCTCGTTTCCCACACAAATTAAGCTTGAAACCTAACTAAGATAGTTACGTTTTTTACATCAAATCCTTCCACTAAGAAACACCAAATGTGCTACAAAGATTCGCCTTACAGATTATAGTTGGCAGTCGAACTTAAGAAGTAGCGTTTTGATAACATTGCTACAGGCGCATATAATTATAAGGCTCTGACACTTTAGACAGACTTTTGACCACTTTGTTAGACTTAAAGCCACATCCGAGAGAGACCAGTATGGGCCATGCAGCGCCTCCAAATAGTGACAGTTTGCCAGCCTTTCGCCTATATTATATCAGACAGTAACCACAGTAACGGTTGCCTTTTATATAAACTTTCGACTTTTGTTGGATACATACACAGGTTACCAGTAAATATTTTATTTTCATAATAAACATACCAACCGTAGATCGGCAATAGGAAAGAGAAAGAGCATACTAACGCGTATGTTAGAGCGAGATAGATAGATAGACCATTTCACGTACACGCAGGGGGCCTTATAAGGAGGCCTGTCAGTCACGTAGAAAAGACAGCAGTACTATTTTTCACGCACACATGTGCATTACTCACATATTGGTGATTTTTTTGGTCTCGCCCTTATATTTATAATTACTTATCTTTATAGATTGGCAATGAATCGAATAGGGCGAGACCAACAAAATTAACCAATGTGTGAGTAATGCGCATATGTGTGCGTAAAAAATAGTACTGCTGTCTTTTCTACGTGACTGACAGGCCGACCTAGGCCCCCTGCGTGTACGTGAAATGGTCTCGTCTATCTATCTCGCTCTAATATACGTGTTAGTATGCCCTTTCTCTTTCACATTACCGATGTGCAGTTTCCTTTATCTACGGTCTCGCCTTAATCGATTCATTGCCAATCTATAAACGTCAGTAACTATAAATCCATGATTTTTATAGAATCAATGTGAAAACAACCTCAAACACATAATCAAGACACACGCTCCTTGTACCATTAAAGACTGTCAAATAAATAAATAAATTAACTGACATCTCAGACCTATTTTTAGTCTCAGACCAATAATAATAAGAGGTAAAATAAAATATAAGCTTCTTGAATAAAAGACTTTTTTATTGGTCTGAGACTGACATCCATCCAAGTTATTAGTCAACTAGCCATCACAGAATCTTGCCCAATGGCGAGATTACACCTAAAATATTTTGTTATTTAATTATTTATGGCGAGATTACGCTACCTGAAATTGTTTATAGTAATGTCGACCAACGTCAGATAAAAGCTTCTTAGTTGGGAGGATGAAGAAAATATTTTTATCATTATAATTACATTGTGTAATAAGGTACTTATGTTAATGTAACAAAAAATATCTTAAGAATAATTATCGAATATAGATATCTCATATTAGTTCATTTGTGTATTATTTTGGCTTAGGCGTCAACTCGGAGAAGAAAACCTCGGCCATGGTCTTTTCAAAATTGTATGCTTAGTTCTAGAAAAATGCACTGAAAAAAATCGACTTGCCTCAGGCGGGACTCGAACCCGCATCTTCCACAATCCGGGTGGACGGTGGAAGATGCGGGTTCGAGTCCCGCCTGAGGCTAGTCGATTTTTTTGCAGTGCATTTTTCTAGTATTAATATTTACGCGTTTGTAGACGCAAAAATAAAATTATTCCATAATGTAAGGTAGTTTCATCTTAACTGAGCGTCAAATATTTGCAATAATATTTCGTTCGAGACACAAGTGCGGCACCAAGTTCACGCGACTAAGGCACTTCTATCCTCTTTATTATTATTTCGGTGCTTTATTGATACAAACAGACCTAAAAATATACCTAGGTACCTATCCAAAAATATGACACATGGTTGTTACATTATTATGCACTTCCTTGTACATAGTTATCAGAAACTAAACACTATCTTATAGGTACTTAGCCGTCCTTCAAAATAACAGAATTACAGAGAATTACTTGCAGACGTGATTTAATTAAATGACTAAGCAAATTCAAGTTTTTGTTTAAATCGTGATTAAATGGGCATTGCCTCTGCTTTGTCTATTTGTTACTCATTATAAATTGGTAATATTAATGTCACGTCAGTAGGTATTGCAAGCGTCCATGGCTATGGTGACTGTTTACCACGAGGCAGGCCGTATGCTCGTCTGCTAACTATATCCTTAAAAAATAAAATTAATATTTTTAAGTAACCCCCGACCTTAGATTAAAGCAACGACACAACGTGTAATCCCACCAGTCCCAGTGGAGTAGTCCCATGATGGGACTACTGGTATTTTTTTCCCCAGAGGTTCCACTGACTGGGCTATTGAGATTTAAATTCCCAGTATGGCAGTTTATATATAGTTATTTATAGTATAGTTAAATTAATAAAACCTTCTTGGTAACTCATTGTAGAACAAATATATTTAAGGTTTTGTAACATCTAGTCCAGATATGCATGCCGTAGCAACCTATAATTAAGTCTGCGACTTTTTTATTGGTCTGAGGTCTGCACTTGATGTATTGTTAAGCACTTAGTTTTAAGCTGTACCTAATAGTGTAAGATTTGTTGGTTGTCCTAAAATAAATAAACACTATTAAAAGTAACTCAACAAAACATCAAATTATTGCCATCAGTCAACAGAACATGAAGCTCCAAAAATTGTGTTGTAATAATATTTCTGTTGTAATTATTAGTTGATACCTACCTATGTTTCATTTCATAGTCCATAAGTAGATATAAACATTTTTTTTTATAGATTTTCAAAAACAAACAAAGCCGGGTCGGCAATGTAGGTCAAATTGTTCCTGAACCTCTGGGAAAAAAAATATCAGTAGTCCTATAATGGGACTACTCCACTGGAACTACTGGGTATACACGCGACATAAAAAGTATAAGGTAATACTAGGTGGTAGACCCATATGTACTAGGTGGTAGACCCATATGTACTAGGTGGTAGACCCATATGTACTAGGTGGTAGACCCATATGCAGAGGCGGATTATCCTAAAGGCAAACTAGGCATGTGCCTAGGGGCGCGAGGATACAAAAGGGCGCGCGGGCGGAATTGTAAAAAAAGGAAAAATATTTAATATATTTTGTGCTATAGGTATAGCATAAAATTAATTGCGCCAGTTAAAAAACAAGCTATTTACACAATAAAAAATATAATTTTTGCTTACAACCTCAATTTGACATATAATATAAAAATATAACAAAAGATGACTGATTCAAACTTAAGCCTACAAAGAACCTTTCTTTTTGTGACGATGGGAAATCCATTTACGGACCATACGGCACGCTGGCTGGCCGTACGGTGTGACTCGTGCTGCGTGGGACTCACCAGCGCGGCGCGGAACAGCGCCGGTCCTACTCCGCTAAAACCCACCGGTACCCTCTTAAGCCCTTACGGGCGCGTTTTGGGATCGTCGCACATAGTGTGCGCCATTACACCAAAACACGCCTACAAAGAACCTTGCCGATGGTACATGATCTGTGATTAAATTTGGAAAGATACAACTGTGCTCGTCGCGTCGACGGCGACTGAGAATCGACTATCGGATGTTCCTGATTCTAAAATTTCGGGGATGAGGGTGCGCCGCTTCATTTATATTTATTTACCGAGTATTAATAAATTCTTAAAATAAAAGCGCCAGAAAATTCACGACGGCGTTAGTTTCTCATATTTGCCCGACCGAGAAAGAAATCCGGGACCTTCCGCGCTTACGGCAGATACCTAGGCCACTATCTATACTATCGAGGTCGAATTAAGTAATTATAATACTTATATTGAAGTTAGTTAATTATATATATTAAATTAAATATTAGATACACTGATTTAATTTTTTTTTATCCTGTTCAATAATTTAATTCATACCACTGGCGTGTAAAGCCAGAAATTATTATATAGGGATTTTCATAATTTTGGGGTTTACATGCCAGTCGTACCTTAAAGCTTTAAAATAGTCTAAACCGATCCGACCGATCTGTCGGACAATATCGATCTCATGTAAACTCATGCTCATTTTTCTCCTTGGCCCCCATCTCACTCCTCTTTTGTAATAGGCACGGTACAGCGGTTTCTGTCATATTATAGTAAGATTTATCCCTACTAATATTGTAAATGCTAAAGTAACTCTGTCTGTCTGTCTGTCAGTTACGCTTTTAAATATAGACTTTAGCTCGGGGAACGACATAGGATACTTTTTATTGCGAAAAATAGGCATGAAGGGGGAAATAGGCGAGGAAAGTTTGTATGGAAGTTCGTCATTGTTGAAGATAAAACTTTGAATTTAGGCACTTAGTAAGAAAGAAATAAATATTTGTTCTAGCACTTTGAAAATTTAGACCTATGTGGGGGTGAAATAGGGGTTGAAAGTTTGTATGGGAATTCGTCATTGTTAAAGATAAAACCAAGAAACTTTTGAATTTAGGCATTTGATACGAAATAATTTTTTTTTGTTCTAGCGTTTTTGAAATATTAACCCATGTGGGGATGAAATAGGGGATGAAAAGTCGTAAGGAAGTCCAATAAAAGCCACACCTTTTCAAAAGTCGCGCTCAAATTTCATCAAAATCAGGTGTTAGGCGCGAAATTGCTCAACTGATTTTGATGAAATTTGTTACAAAAATAGACTAGATCCTTGAAATAGGACATAAGCTACCTTTTTGTTGGAATAAGGGATGAAAGTTTGTATACGATTCTTCAATATCGAAGATAAAACCCATGAAACTTTGTGTATGGCACTTGATAAGAAGTAAATAATTATATCTGATCTAGCGTTTTTGAAATTTTGACGCGTGTGGGGAAGTAATAGGGGATGAAAGGACGTAAACAGGTCCGAACAAAGTCACGCTTTCATGCCTAACAGCTGAACCGTTTTTTATGTAATTTGGTACAAAAATAGACTATCCCTTGAGATAGAATATCGACACCTGCAAGGAAAAACATCGTAATTCAGTTTTTGACATTTTTCAGGAGAGCAAAACAAAGATTTGAAAAATTCTTACACGTTTCGGTTGAGTCCTATTGGTAAACATTCTTGAAAATTTAAGTAAATGGGGCAAGACAAAAACGACTGCATGATTATGATTCCATAAATTTATATATTTAATGAGTTATTTTATGTTTTTGTGAGTTACAATCAAATCTGTCCACGTTATATTTTATAATATGATATTGTAACTCAGACATACAATGGCTTGTTGAATCAAATTACTATATTCGAAGGATATAATAATTGTATGTCTGAGATACAGTTATTAAAATGTTTAAGTGTAGATTTAAGAGTTACTGTTTGAAATAAAATTAAGTATTATAAATTAAAAATCTTTATTATATTAATCAATATCAGTCTTCCAATCAATTAGTATATTTTCAACTAGAAAGTGTAATTGACTAAACATAGTAAACTTAATCATTAATTTAGTGTATCATTCTGAATTTGAGGATTCATTTATTAATTATCGATCACAGTTTTTAACCAACCAATATTCTCAGTTACGTAAAAAATATTAGTTTAAATAGGTAGTTAATTACGTGTGATGCCGGCAGAGTAGATATAGCATCACCCCATAATTATCCTCCATTGGGTGTCGTAGAAGGCGACTAATGGATCTATAAAGGGGTATAGATCACCTCATACCCCGTCCACCAATCCGCATTGGGCAAGCGTGGTGGACTACTGCCTAAACCTCCTTCGATGAAAGGCCTTGTGTCCCAGCTGTGGGTCAAATTATAAACACTACATACTTAATTAGAATCAGATGAATCATTCAACGTGTGACAGTTATGTGAGGTAATGCTAGATAATAACTGTGAGAAATGGCAGGAATAGCATTACTTTCACACAAGTTTTCTTAGTCTTTATACTTTGGAGAAGAGAGAGGTAATGGCGCATTATAAGCTTTTGGGACATTCCTCGGTAACTCGTCTAGCTCTTTATTTTGAGCTCCTTTGGCAGAGCGCCCTTTAGCCCTTTACCTTTAACACACCGGTGTGTTGGTAACTGTTTTCTAACACACCGCAGAATTGGGTAACACACCGCAGAACTGGGAAACGGCGCTGGTAATATTACTATATAGAAAAGGGGTTAAAGCTGACCTCAATAACTACAGACCCATTAGTTTGCTCTCGCAAACATACAAACTTTTTTCGAAGGTTCTGACAAACCGCCTGACGAGAAAACTGGACTTTTACCAACCTAGAGAACAGGCTGGATTTAGACAGGGATACTGTACACTCGACCACATTTTAACCATGAGGGTGCTTATCGAAAAAAGTACGGAATACCAAATTCCGCTGTGGTTAGCTTTCATAGACTATAAAAAAGCCTTTGACAGTGTCGAAACGTGGTCCGTCTCGGAAGCACTACGAAACGCCAGAATAGACCATCGCTACACCCATATTATAGAAAGCATCTATAAAAAGCATCTCTGAAGGTAGCTATTCCTCAGCACACTAAGCCTGTTAAGATCAAAAGGGGTGTCAGGCAGGGGGACACTATCTCACCTAAACTGTTTACCTTGGTACTAGAAGACATCTTTAAGAAACTTGACTGGGAGAATAGAGGCATTGAGATAGCAGGCGCACGTCTATCGAACCTCCGTTTCGCAGACGACATAGTGCTATTCGCTAGTGATCCCGAAGAACTGCAGATTATGGTTCATGAACTACAAGAGGCATCTCTTAACGTAGGGCTGGAAATGAATCTCACGAAAACCAAAATCATGACAACCAATAAGACAAACACAACAAAAATCCCAGTCAAAGGCACGCCACTAGAACAGGTCAACAAATATGTCTATCTCGGTCAAGAAATCAAACTTGGAAAAGAAAACCAGGAAACTTTGCTTTTAAGATGAATCTCACCAATGCCCAAAAAGCACTTATATTCAACCAGTGTGTCCTACCAGTACTTACCTACGGGGCTGAGACTTGAGTGACTACCAAAGCGATTCTCCAGAGGCTCATTGTCACTCAAAGAGCGATGGAACGTAGGCTGGTTTTTTTGCAGTGCATTTTTCTAGTATTAATATTTACGCGTTTGTAGACGCAAAAATAAAATTATTCCATAATGTAAGGTAGTTTCATCTTAACTGAGCGTCAAATATTTGCAATAATATTTCGTTCGAGACACAAGTGCGGCACCAAGTTCACGCGACTAAGGCACTTCTATCCTCTTTATTATTATTTCGGTGCTTTATTGATACAAACAGACCTAAAAATATACCTAGGTACCTATCCAAAAATATGACACATGGTTGTTACATTATTATGCACTTCCTTGTACATAGTTATCAGAAACTAAACACTATCTTATAGGTACTTAGCCGTCCTTCAAAATAACAGAATTACAGAGAATTACTTGCAGACGTGATTTAATTAAATGACTAAGCAAATTCAAGTTTTTGTTTAAATCGTGATTAAATGGGCATTGCCTCTGCTTTGTCTATTTGTTACTCATTATAAATTGGTAATATTAATGTCACGTCAGTAGGTATTGCAAGCGTCCATGGCTATGGTGACTGTTTACCACGAGGCAGGCCGTATGCTCGTCTGCTAACTATATCCTTAAAAAATAAAATTAATATTTTTAAGTAACCCCCGACCTTAGATTAAAGCAACGACACAACGTGTAATCCCACCAGTCCCAGTGGAGTAGTCCCATGATGGGACTACTGGTATTTTTTTCCCCAGAGGTTCCACTGACTGGGCTATTGAGATTTAAATTCCCAGTATGGCAGTTTATATATAGTTATTTATAGTATAGTTAAATTAATAAAACCTTCTTGGTAACTCATTGTAGAACAAATATATTTAAGGTTTTGTAACATCTAGTCCAGATATGCATGCCGTAGCAACCTATAATTAAGTCTGCGACTTTTTTATTGGTCTGAGGTCTGCACTTGATGTATTGTTAAGCACTTAGTTTTAAGCTGTACCTAATAGTGTAAGATTTGTTGGTTGTCCTAAAATAAATAAACACTATTAAAAGTAACTCAACAAAACATCAAATTATTGCCATCAGTCAACAGAACATGAAGCTCCAAAAATTGTGTTGTAATAATATTTCTGTTGTAATTATTAGTTGATACCTACCTATGTTTCATTTCATAGTCCATAAGTAGATATAAACATTTTTTTTTATAGATTTTCAAAAACAAACAAAGCCGGGTCGGCAATGTAGGTCAAATTGTTCCTGAACCTCTGGGAAAAAAAATATCAGTAGTCCTATAATGGGACTACTCCACTGGAACTACTGGGTATACACGCGACATAAAAAGTATAAGGTAATACTAGGTGGTAGACCCATATGTACTAGGTGGTAGACCCATATGTACTAGGTGGTAGACCCATATGTACTAGGTGGTAGACCCATATGCAGAGGCGGATTATCCTAAAGGCAAACTAGGCATGTGCCTAGGGGCGCGAGGATACAAAAGGGCGCGCGGGCGGAATTGTAAAAAAAGGAAAAATATTTAATATATTTTGTGCTATAGGTATAGCATAAAATTAATTGCGCCAGTTAAAAAACAAGCTATTTACACAATAAAAAATATAATTTTTGCTTACAACCTCAATTTGACATATAATATAAAAATATAACAAAAGATGACTGATTCAAACTTAAGCCTACAAAGAACCTTTCTTTTTGTGACGATGGGAAATCCATTTACGGACCATACGGCACGCTGGCTGGCCGTACGGTGTGACTCGTGCTGCGTGGGACTCACCAGCGCGGCGCGGAACAGCGCCGGTCCTACTCCGCTAAAACCCACCGGTACCCTCTTAAGCCCTTACGGGCGCGTTTTGGGATCGTCGCACATAGTGTGCGCCATTACACCAAAACACGCCTACAAAGAACCTTGCCGATGGTACATGATCTGTGATTAAATTTGGAAAGATACAACTGTGCTCGTCGCGTCGACGGCGACTGAGAATCGACTATCGGATGTTCCTGATTCTAAAATTTCGGGGATGAGGGTGCGCCGCTTCATTTATATTTATTTACCGAGTATTAATAAATTCTTAAAATAAAAGCGCCAGAAAATTCACGACGGCGTTAGTTTCTCATATTTGCCCGACCGAGAAAGAAATCCGGGACCTTCCGCGCTTACGGCAGATACCTAGGCCACTATCTATACTATCGAGGTCGAATTAAGTAATTATAATACTTATATTGAAGTTAGTTAATTATATATATTAAATTAAATATTAGATACACTGATTTAATTTTTTTTTATCCTGTTCAATAATTTAATTCATACCACTGGCGTGTAAAGCCAGAAATTATTATATAGGGATTTTCATAATTTTGGGGTTTACATGCCAGTCGTACCTTAAAGCTTTAAAATAGTCTAAACCGATCCGACCGATCTGTCGGACAATATCGATCTCATGTAAACTCATGCTCATTTTTCTCCTTGGCCCCCATCTCACTCCTCTTTTGTAATAGGCACGGTACAGCGGTTTCTGTCATATTATAGTAAGATTTATCCCTACTAATATTGTAAATGCTAAAGTAACTCTGTCTGTCTGTCTGTCAGTTACGCTTTTAAATATAGACTTTAGCTCGGGGAACGACATAGGATACTTTTTATTGCGAAAAATAGGCATGAAGGGGGAAATAGGCGAGGAAAGTTTGTATGGAAGTTCGTCATTGTTGAAGATAAAACTTTGAATTTAGGCACTTAGTAAGAAAGAAATAAATATTTGTTCTAGCACTTTGAAAATTTAGACCTATGTGGGGGTGAAATAGGGGTTGAAAGTTTGTATGGGAATTCGTCATTGTTAAAGATAAAACCAAGAAACTTTTGAATTTAGGCATTTGATACGAAATAATTTTTTTTTGTTCTAGCGTTTTTGAAATATTAACCCATGTGGGGATGAAATAGGGGATGAAAAGTCGTAAGGAAGTCCAATAAAAGCCACACCTTTTCAAAAGTCGCGCTCAAATTTCATCAAAATCATATGTTAGGCGCGAAATTGCTCAACTGATTTTGATGAAATTTGTTACAAAAATAGACTAGATCCTTGAAATAGGACATAAGCTACCTTTTTGTTGGAATAAGGGATGAAAGTTTGTATACGATTCTTCAATATCGAAGATAAAACCCATGAAACTTTGTGTATGGCACTTGATAAGAAGTAAATAATTATATCTGATCTAGCGTTTTTGAAATTTTGACGCGTGTGGGGAAGTAATAGGGGATGAAAGGACGTAAACAGGTCCGAACAAAGTCACGCTTTCATGCCTAACAGCTGAACCGTTTTTTATGTAATTTGGTACAAAAATAGACTATCCCTTGAGATAGAATATCGACACCTGCAAGGAAAAACATCGTAATTCAGTTTTTGACATTTTTCAGGAGAGCAAAACAAAGATTTGAAAAATTCTTACACGTTTCGGTTGAGTCCTATTGGTAAACATTCTTGAAAATTTAAGTAAATGGGGCAAGACAAAAACGACTGCATGATTATGATTCCATAAATTTATATATTTAATGAGTTATTTTATGTTTTTGTGAGTTACAATCAAATCTGTCCACGTTATATTTTATAATATGATATTGTAACTCAGACATACAATGGCTTGTTGAATCAAATTACTATATTCGAAGGATATAATAATTGTATGTCTGAGATACAGTTATTAAAATGTTTAAGTGTAGATTTAAGAGTTACTGTTTGAAATAAAATTAAGTATTATAAATTAAAAATCTTTATTATATTAATCAATATCAGTCTTCCAATCAATTAGTATATTTTCAACTAGAAAGTGTAATTGACTAAACATAGTAAACTTAATCATTAATTTAGTGTATCATTCTGAATTTGAGGATTCATTTATTAATTATCGATCACAGTTTTTAACCAACCAATATTCTCAGTTACGTAAAAAATATTAGTTTAAATAGGTAGTTAATTACGTGTGATGCCGGCAGAGTAGATATAGCATCACCCCATAATTATCCTCCATTGGGTGTCGTAGAAGGCGACTGATGGATCTATAAAGGGGTATAGATCACCTCATACCCCGTCCACCAATCCGCATTGGGCAAGCGTGGTGGACTACTGCCTAAACCTCCTTCGATGAAAGGCCTTGTGTCCCAGCTGTGGGTCAAATTATAAACACTACATACTTAATTAGAATCAGATGAATCATTCAACGTGTGACAGTTATGTGAGGTAATGCTAGATAATAACTGTGAGAAATGGCAGGAATAGCATTACTTTCACACAAGTTTTCTTAGTCTTTATACTTTGGAGAAGAGAGAGGTAATGGCGCATTATAAGCTTTTGGGACATTCCTCGGTAACTCGTCTAGCTCTTTATTTTGAGCTCCTTTGGCAGAGCGCCCTTTAGCCCTTTACCTTTAACACACCGGTGTGTTGGTAACTGTTTTCTAACACACCGCAGAATTGGGTAACACACCGCAGAACTGGGAAACGGCGCTGGTAATATTACTATATAGAAAAGGGGTTAAAGCTGACCTCAATAACTACAGACCCATTAGTTTGCTCTCGCAAACATACAAACTTTTTTCGAAGGTTCTGACAAACCGCCTGACGAGAAAACTGGACTTTTACCAACCTAGAGAACAGGCTGGATTTAGACAGGGATACTGTACACTCGACCACATTTTAACCATGAGGGTGCTTATCGAAAAAAGTACGGAATACCAAATTCCGCTGTGGTTAGCTTTCATAGACTATAAAAAAGCCTTTGACAGTGTCGAAACGTGGTCCGTCTCGGAAGCACTACGAAACGCCAGAATAGACCATCGCTACACCCATATTATAGAAAGCATCTATAAAAAGCATCTCTGAAGGTAGCTATTCCTCAGCACACTAAGCCTGTTAAGATCAAAAGGGGTGTCAGGCAGGGGGACACTATCTCACCTAAACTGTTTACCTTGGTACTAGAAGACATCTTTAAGAAACTTGACTGGGAGAATAGAGGCATTGAGATAGCAGGCGCACGTCTATCGAACCTCCGTTTCGCAGACGACATAGTGCTATTCGCTAGTGATCCCGAAGAACTGCAGATTATGGTTCATGAACTACAAGAGGCATCTCTTAACGTAGGGCTGGAAATGAATCTCACGAAAACCAAAATCATGACAACCAATAAGACAAACACAACAAAAATCCCAGTCAAAGGCACGCCACTAGAACAGGTCAACAAATATGTCTATCTCGGTCAAGAAATCAAACTTGGAAAAGAAAACCAGGAAACTTTGCTTTTAAGATGAATCTCACCAATGCCCAAAAAGCACTTATATTCAACCAGTGTGTCCTACCAGTACTTACCTACGGGGCTGAGACTTGAGTGACTACCAAAGCGATTCTCCAGAGGCTCATTGTCACTCAAAGAGCGATGGAACGTAGGCTGGTAGGAGTAACTTTAAAAGACCGCAAGACTAACAAGTGGCTGAGAAAACAGAGCAAAGTTTCAGATATTGTGAAGCAAATAGCCAAACTGAAGTGGCAATGGGCAGGTCATATAGCCCGAAAAACAGATTTATGGTGCAAGGCTCTATTAGAATGGAGGCCGTGGGGCTTTAAAAGACCAGTTGGCAGACCGCAAATGAGATGGAAAGATGACATCAGAAAAGTAGCGGGCCAAAATTGGATACTGACAGCCCAAAACAGAGGAAAGTGGGGAGGGTTGAAGGAGGCCTACACCAAATTGGTTAACGATGGCTTAAGATGATGATGATGATAGAAAACAGTATTTATTGCGTAGGGCATAAAGATGGTTCCGTTGAGTTGCGTTGCAGGCCACGGGACATCCACTGAGATAAGCAGTGAAAATCAGGTCGGATGTTTAGTCGGATGTTCGGGGTAGTCAGGGATAGCCCAGGACTCACACATATCCCCTGCGGTTGGCACCATCCCGCAGGGAGATGCCTAAAAGTATTTATTCTCCCTGTGAAAAAGGGGCATAAAGATGGTCAAGCTGTATAGCTTGATGTACAAACACAAAAATTAAAACCTTACTTAATTATCTATCATTTCTATAAAAAATAACCGTTTTCTTCAGACGGTAGGTATTCCGACACTTCCGGTGAAAATTGTTTTTCGGTTTCATTAGATATAGTAAGTTTGTCCTGTCTTTTAACTGCCCCCGTAGCACGGGACGTGGACAAAATCTCTCTCCACCACTTGACACTATTTCTTCTCAGGATTTAGTGAGAGTTAGAGCGAGAGGAAAATATTTTGTTTTCCCCGAGAAGAATTTGTCCAAGTCCCGTGCTAGGGGGACTGAAGTACGCTGTCGGAGGTTATATTTAACACGTCAAGACCTGCTTGGGCAACTGACGTTCGGGAATGAAAACATTGTAGGTATGACTTTCTTAGACATAATATGGACAGATCATGCAAACCATTGCAGAGAAAATAATTGTATGTCGGGTTACAATGTCGAATCCAATATTTTGTTCCATATTATTAGGATTGTATCTAAAGTTGCGATGAAGTCTAGTTACAAACTAAATAATTATTTTTTGTAAAAAGATTGCAATTAAAGATAAGATGAAAGTTTCGTTAAAATGAAATAATAATTTCTAAGAACAAGCTTGTACCTAGTATTACAATTTTATTCATGTAAACTTTTTATGGGCAGCATAAAAAGTGACATGTAACTAAATATACAATTTTGGTATCTTCAGTTGATCCCCACTTACAATGTTTTTACACTCTCTAGATTTGAAACTATTAGGATTTTAGATACGATGATAGGTGTAAAATATTCCGCATTTTTTATTAAAGAAGAAAGTCATCTTATCTCAAAAACGCCTAAAACTGAGTTACGATGTTTTTCCTTGCAGGTGTCGTTATAACCTAAATTTTGTTGTAAAAATAGCATGAAGGGGTTGAAAGAAGGGATGAAAGGTTGTTTGGGATTCCTCAATCGGAGATAAAACCAATAAACTTTGTATTTAAGCACGTGATAACAAGTAAAAAGAATATTGTAGCGTTTTTGGAAATTTGACACCCATGTAGGGATGAACTAGGAAATGAAAGGTCGTATGGAAGTTAGCAAAATATGGAAAAACAAGAAACTTAGTTTATAAAAAGGTATTAAAATAAACTATTTACAGTAATCTACATCAGTTTATGAGTATTAATTGCAAAATAAGTACCTACCCTAAAAAACTAAAAATGCTACCCAAAGTAACTATTCCACGCAGACGAAGTCGCGGGCAAAAGCTAGTTTTTAATATACCTAGGGGCGCCGATGAGATGCTTGCCTACGGCGCTCTCAACGTTTAATCCGCCTCTGCCCATATGTAGGGTCGTCTGGGTAGGTACCACCGCCTTTCTTATTTCTGCCGTGAAGCAGTTCGGTGTGTTTCGGATTGAAGGGAAAGGTAGCCAGTGTAATTACGGGGCATGGAGGGCATATCATCTTAGTCCCCAGGATGGCAAACGCACTTGCGGTGTTAAGTAATTTACACTTAATATTGCAAGTGTCTATAGGCGGCGGTGACCACTTAACATCAGGTTGGCCGCAAGCTTGTTTGCCATCTCGTAACATAAAAAAAAAAAAAAAAAAACTAAAAAATAATCACACGCCCATCATTTTTTTAACTTTTAATTTCATTAAGAAACCTAATAATATTTTTCAGATGAGCGTCTCGGTCGCCTTATATACCTATATTCTTTATCAGTATCAACATTTTATTGTTATTCGTATTCTGAATTCATTGTATTTACTTAGCGGTACCCCAACGCGGCGACGGACAGTCATCTTAAAAATATTAATAGATTCTTTTAATGAAGTTAAAACATTTTTTTTATTTTTAGAGTAATTTTTAGTTAAACAGTTTTGGTCGCCCGAGCCACGGTAATATCCCGAGCGTAGCCACCTGTATGTTAGTAGTAACAAATCCGGATGCAATCAGTTCAAACCATTGCCTCCGTATCAACCCTTTGTTCACTGTGACAATCATCAACATTAGTAATCAGATACTCGCACTTACTCACTTACCCCTACTACAAGTCCTCTTCGAGTTGATAAATTCCAAACTTTTCATTACACTTTAAGTTAACATTTACTAACTTAAACTTACCTAGCTATCGTTTAGGAGACAGGTGAAAAAGAAAGAATCTTGAATGGTCTGCATGGGCTTTGCTAAGGACATAGATCTGTATTAATCTATGTATGTATATTATGAAACTATCGGAAACATAGTGTTAGTTTTTTAGTATACATTCAGTCAAAAAAGTATCGGGAATGGATGATTTGTTTATGGTTCCAAATTAAATTTTTGTTGTTGTTGTTGTTAGATTGGCACAACTGTTTTCCATTTCGGCGCGGAGTTTGAATTGCATCTGTTATATATACATATTAAATACAGTGCTGTTTTTTGTTATATCATATCTAGTGTGTATTACGAATTTCATAATGGACAAAGTATCGAACGAGTCGATTCTATTGGCGATGCAAAATTTAAGACAAACGAGAGTTTGTCTTAAATTTTGCATCGCCAATAGAATTTCGTGTTCGGAGTCACTGAAAATGTTACAGAAGACTTATGGTGAATAGACTTTATCAAAAACACGTGCTTATGAGTGGTACAAAGCGTTCAAAAGCGGTCGAGATGTGATGGAAGATTTTCTCCAAAATCTCAATCGCATGAGAGTCGCTGAGGACATGCTAGAACTAGTCAAGTCCGACCCAATATTCATGAAACGCATTGCTACAGGTGACGAGACGTGGGTTTACGAGTTTGAAAAGAAATTACCACTTCGCGGTTTCAATCGGTAGAAGACATAAAGGAGAATTCGCTGTAAGAACAGCTCAATTATGGAAACAGCGCTTAAAAAAATATTTTGATGATTGGATTATTCGTTGGCGTAGGTATATTGTTTCTGAAGGACCATACTTTGAAGGTGATAAAATAAATTTGGATGAATTACTAACATTTTGTGTATTATTGATTTTTTCCCGCTCCTTTCTTGCCAGAGTAGTATAAATGTATTTGCGTTAAGAGCTCAATTTTTAAGGGAAACATGATTTGTGGTTCTTTCTGCTAGTGGCTTTTTTTTCCGCCTAAAATTATATCAATATATGTTCATCTTTGAGACGAATAGTAAAACATAAGTGTACATAATATATTGATCACACAAAGAGCCAATGGTAAGGGCCAACAACAGAGTACGTTCCGGCAGCTG